>JAIOJX010000026.1:264320829-265572329 GCA_022376925.1 Tragulus kanchil | reverse complement strand
ACAACTGTCCAATCTCTGTGTAATATATTAGATCCTTTTTTGCTATCAAGTCCTGACTTTTGTTTGCTCCCTCTGGACTTGGGATTACGGGAATGGTCACAGGGATAATGCAATGATTGTCACCCAATGTTCTGGAGCACTTATTCTGTGCAAGGCATTAAGATACACCACAGAACTGATCTCAAGGAACCTACAGTCTAGTAGGAGGCATAAAAGATTCAAACAGAAATAATCAAAACTAACATATATTGATCACTTGCTATATGCTAGGTACTGTTCTACATACTTTACATATATTAGCTAATCCTCATTGTAGGTTCTGTTATTATTCTAATTTTATAGATGGGAATACTGAGACACAGAAAGATTAAGTAACTTGCCCAAGAAGAACTTGTGTTTAAATTTATAATCTGGCTCCAGAATCTGTACTGTAAGTCACTCTTCTATACTGCCTATAAGCAGAGCAGAAGGCAATAATTACATACCCATACATACATGTATACAGATTAATAACAGGCTTCCCTGATGGCTCAGTAGGTAAAGAATCTGCCTGCAATGAAGGAGACAGAGGTACACAGGTTTAATCCCTGAGTTAGGAAGATTCCATGGAGGAGGAAATGGCAACCCACTCCAATATTTCTTGCCTGAAAAATCCTATGGACAGCTATAGCCCAGTGGGTCACAAAGAGTCAGATACAACTTAACAACTAAGTACACACAGATTAATCCCATTGCTATGGAAACACAGGAAAGAAGCTATTACTTATATATACACGTGATATAAATTTTTATGAAATAAGTGGTATGTGAGTAGAACCCTGAGGCTTGAAAGATTTAGCATATACAAAGGAAAGAAGGACTCTTCAAGGATGTTGGCTTTAAGAAAGAAAGAGACAAATAAGATGGTTTTCAAAAGCCTTTGCTATGTTAAATGAACACCAGCTGGAAAAACTGTATTAATGGACAAATTCCCTTGGCTATGAAGGGCGAGGCTAGATGACCTCCCAGGCTGCAGTAAATTTTCCAAGATGTGAAAAGCTGTTAAGTTTCCCAGGGGCAATGGGGTGCAGAAATGGGAGCATATAGAAAAGAAAGATTGAACTTTCTGGGCAAGATATTTGAATTGACCAAATTCAGTTTTAGTGATCAAAGTCTCTCTTGTTTCTAGTGATATTAACAAAGTCAACGATGCCATTGCCGACCAAATGGGCATTTTCATCCAGCGCCTAACCACGAGTGTCTTTGGGTTCCTGATGGGATTTTACCAGGGTTGGAAACTGACCTTGGTTATTATTTCTGTCAGCCCTCTCATTGGGTTGGGAGCAGCCATCATTGGCATGGTAAGAATGTCTTCTCGCTTCTCTCCATGGGAAGACTTTTGCACTGAGAAATACCCACAAATGTGAAACTTGTTTCCTTTCTCCTGAGTGTGATTATCTAACACTGTTATCACTATATTGATTTATTTTGCTTGGTTATTACTCAGTATCAAGTAACATTCCGTTATTAAATTAAGGATTAATAATATTTTAATAACCTAAGTATTATTGCCCTCGTAATATTAACATCTACATTAACTGGAAACTTACTATTATTAAGAACTTTGTGGACATGATCTCTAATCTTTGCAATAATCTTATAAACTATTGATGCCATTTTAAATATAAGGAACAGAAGCTCAGAAAAGTAAAGGGACTTCTCTAGAACTGCATAGTCAGTAAAAATCAGAACAGAATTCAAAGTCATGGAAGCCTGATTCCAAATCCCCACCCACTTTCCCATGTACTCCCAAGCTCAGACACTCCCCTCAGAAAGACCTAGAAAATATACCTGGATCAGTAACAAGCACATACAAGAGATTTTGCAGTCACACTCTGTTCTGCATCCAATCTGATTAGTTTCAGAGAGAGGTATCTGACCAATTCAGAGAAATATCCCAGTCAGTTTCCATTCCCCAGGTATGCAAGTCAGGAAAAAGTGTAGGAGTAGGAATTTTGGGTCATTTCCCCCAAAAAACACTCAAAGATTGAGAAATTATTTCATTTTACTTTCACAGCAGTCACATGACATAACAGGTCACTGGATCAGGCATACTAATAATTTGCTATAAACCAAATTTAAGTGAAAAACTGCACACATACTCACATTTTCTAGCAAAATATTCTCTACACTCCACTGACTGTATTACTCAAACATACCCCAGGCAATACAGAGTGACAGTAGCAAAGAGCTCCTTTTACTTGAGTAGGTCACCACCTGGATCTACCGCTTGACTCAAGAAGGGTACGTTTAACCTGTCAAAAGGTCAGTTTCTTCATCTTTAAAATAAGGTTGATACCCTCCAAAGTCATTCTGGTGACTCAAGGCATTATCCATTGTTATGCACTTAGCACAGCATCTGGCACAGAACTTATTGCTAAAGAGATATTAGCTTTTATTTTTTTTCTCAATCCACTAAGTCACACAAACTTTACAACAGTTTTTCCTATCAAATACTTTTCAGCAGCACTGCAAGGAAGCCTCAACTTTTTCAGAGAGTTGTTGGGGATTCTGCAAACATTTGATTCAGTCTTTTTTCCCCCTCCTAATAAATTTAACCTCTTACTTCAAACCCACCATAGATTAAAAGTCACCCTCAAATGGGTCATATGTCATGTTTTAGCATGCTGGAGACCAACAACATAGACGGGTTAACTTAGTTTCAAATAGGCTCAAAGCACAGTTTCTCTTGTCATCTCAGTGCCCATACTTCAACTTGTGAATGAGTCACCGATTTGGAATGTCATAGCTCTGAGCTGGTTTTTTCTTGAATTCAGGTCTGTTCATGTTTGTAAAATGATATAAACAATTTCATTAAATTCAATTCAAAAGCAGAACAAGAAAAAGTGGAGGGGGCAATGTATGACATACTGGAAGTGATCATGTATTTTGTATGCTTTTATCTGACCTTTATATTTACAATGGGAAACATGAACAATGTTAGATATTCCCCAATATACATCTTTTAAGCTCCTCTATCAATTTAGTATCAAGAGATTCCTAAATGTGCTTCCTTGGTGGCTCAGACAATAAAGAATTTGCAATTCCGGAGTCAGGGGCTCGATACCTGGGTGAGGAAGATCCCTTGGAGAAAGGAATGACAACCCACTCCAGGATTCTTGCCTGGAGAATTCAATGGACAGAGAAACATGGCGGGCTACAGTCTATGGGGTAACAAAGAGTTGGGCACAACTGAGTGGCTAACACTTTCACTTTACAATAAGAATGGAAAACATTTGCAATTACTTAGTTTTCTTATTACTGTGCCACCTCTGGGCTTCTCTGGTGGCTCAGTGTTAAAGAATCTGCCTGCCAATATAGGAGATGTGGGTTTAATCCCTGGGTCAGAAAGATCACATGGAGAAGGAAATGGCAATCCATTCTAGTATTCTTGCCTGGAAAAATCCCATGACAGACTACAGTCCATGAGGTCTCAAAAGAGTTGAACATGATTTAGCGACTAAACAAGTACAATATGTTACCTGTACATATTTCAGAAGTACATGAGAAGAGGATTATGGTAAAAATTGCAATGTCATCCATACTACCCAAATTCAAATTTTAATGCGAATAAAAATAGTCTTCCTTTAGTGTTGCCTTTTTGATCTTGTGAAATAAATATATTGGAATAAAATACTACTTTTACTTGTATGTTAACATTTTGTCTGAGACTTAGTTTGATAAAAGTTTTGCTGCTAAAAGTTTGGAAAAACTTGGAAGATAAACTCCCTTAGTCTGGGTACTATGTCAGGTAATCTTTTACAACATCTGCTTTCTCCCTTTCTTGGTTTTTAACCAGTGCCAGGAAATTCTTTGGTTTTTGATTTTAACTGGCACTCAATCCAAGTCCAGTTTTAGAAAAAGTAGCTTGTTAAATGTTAAATGCATAGCTCTGAGCTTTTCTTGAATTCAGGTCTGTTCATGTTTGTAAAATGATATAAACAATTTCATTAAATTCAATTCAAAAGCAGAACAAGAAAAAGTGGAGGGGGCAATGTATGACATACTGGAAGTGATCATGTATTTTGTATGCTTTTATCTGACCTTTATATTTACAATGGGAAACATGAACAATGTTAGATATTCCCCAATATACATCTTTTAAGCTCCTCTATCAATTTAGTATCAAGAGATTCCTAAATGTGCTTCCTTGGTGGCTCAGACAATAAAGAATTTGCAATTCCGGAGTCAGGGGCTCGATACCTGGGTGAGGAAGATCCCTTGGAGAAAGGAATGACAACCCACTCCAGGATTCTTGCCTGGAGAATTCAATGGACAGAGAAACATGGCGGGCTACAGTCTATGGGGTAACAAAGAGTTGGGCACAACTGAGTGGCTAACACTTTCACTTTACAATAAGAATGGAAAACATTTGCAATTACTTAGTTTTCTTATTACTGTGCCACCTCTGGGCTTCTCTGGTGGCTCAGTGTTAAAGAATCTGCCTGCCAATATAGGAGATGTGGGTTTAATCCCTGGGTCAGAAAGATCACATGGAGAAGGAAATGGCAATCCATTCTAGTATTCTTGCCTGGAAAAATCCCATGACAGACTACAGTCCATGAGGTCTCAAAAGAGTTGAACATGATTTAGCGACTAAACAAGTACAATATGTTACCTGTACATATTTCAGAAGTACATGAGAAGAGGATTATGGTAAAAATTGCAATGTCATCCATACTACCCAAATTCAAATTTTAATGCGAATAAAAATAGTCTTCCTTTAGTGTTGCCTTTTTGATCTTGTGAAATAAATATATTGGAATAAAATACTACTTTTACTTGTATGTTAACATTTTGTCTGAGACTTAGTTTGATAAAAGTTTTGCTGCTAAAAGTTTGGAAAAACTTGGAAGATAAACTCCCTTAGTCTGGGTACTATGTCAGGTAATCTTTTACAACATCTGCTTTCTCCCTTTCTTGGTTTTTAACCAGTGCCAGGAAATTCTTTGGTTTTTGATTTTAACTGGCACTCAATCCAAGTCCAGTTTTAGAAAAAGTAGCTTGTTAAATGTTAAATGCAATGTCTTTTTCTTTCCTTTTGTGAAAAGCAGAGTTACTTGAGCCCCTACAGTTGGGTCAAAGTGGTGTTAATATTTATCCAAAGCTTTCTTCTGTGGAATTACCTCTGCAGTATCATGGCTTTGCATACTCAGAACCTCTCTCTTGTTCTATGTTCTAACCAATATGATGCTTGCATAGGTCTTTTTATTGGTGTCTATCTGTAAACTGTGACATGACCTTTTGGCCAATAGCAATGAAATGCAACAGTTTGACTTGAAAACATCATTAATGTGATGACTGAAACACTGTGGTCACACAGAATGCCCTATTTGGGACTTATTCTATGAGAGGTTTTTTGAGGCTGACTTTTTGTTTGCGGATATTCTGTGTTATCACTGCTGCCACGGGCTCTTCTCTAGTTGCAGGGAGTGGCAGCTACTCTCTAGCTGAGGTGAGCAGGCTTCTTGGTGCGGTGACTTCTTTAGTTGTGGAGCTCGGGCTCTAGGGCACACGGGCTTCAGTAGTTGCGGCACATGGGCTCAATAGTTGTGGCTCCAAGGCTCTATAGCACAGGCTCAATAGTTGTGGCTCATCGGCTTAGTTGCTGCACAGCATGTGAGATCTTCCTGGATCAGGGACCAAACTCATGTCTCCTGCATTGGCAGGTGAACTCCTTGCCACTGAGCTTTCAGGGAAGCCCAAGGCTGACTTTTAATGGAGCTATTTTGATATGTCAACAACCAAGCACCCACAAACAAGGCATGGTGGTGGTGGTGGTTTAGTCACTAAGTTGTGTCCAACTCTTGCAACCCCATGGACTGTAACCCGCCGGGCTCCTCAGTCCATGGGATTTCCAAGGCAAGAAGATTGGAATGGGTTGCCATTTCTTCTCCAAGGGATCTTCCCAACTTCAGGATTGAACTGCATTGCAAGCAGATTCTTTTCTGACTGAGCCACCAAGGAAGCTTAGATGAGACTTAACGTGGCTCAAACTTGGACCAAATTCTTTCTTTGGTTAGCACTGCTCCGGTGGGAATCTGGTCTTGTCTTAAGCCACACCACATGTTTACTCTGCTAAATGAACAACTGAGTGACAGAGTGACTTATGTAATCACATTTTCTTTTCTTGTTTTGGATTTCAGAGTGTGTCCAGATTTACCGACTATGAATTAAAGGCCTATGCCAAAGCTGGCTCAGTGGCTGATGAAGTCATCTCATCTATCCGAACAGTTGCTGCTTTTGGTGGTGAGAAAAAAGAGGTTGAAAGGTTAGTTAATTCAAATATCTGCCACTTTCCTGAATTTCGTTGATCTGCACACAACCCTGTATCTTCCCCATTGTGTGTAAAGTGGCAGATTCACCTTGCTATGGTACCCTGAGGGAGCTTTTGTTTAAGAGATAGCTAAGCAAAGTAGTAAAATTGGTCCAAGCACTTACAAAGGACTACTAAGCTTTTAGTTCTGTGTATTTCAAGATGTTGTAATTGGTGGTTTTTAGAGAACAGTCTTAGTTTGGATATTCATTTCAAACTCTGATGATGTGTGTGTACACACCATACTTTATCCCAGTCTAAAACACTGTCTTCTGCCATTAAGGAAAAGCCACATTATCTAAAATAAAATTCTGCATGTTTTTATTGAGCTTTTTTTTTTTAATTATTAATTTTGGCCTCTTTTACTGGTCCTTCGTTTATTTGTTTTCATCCATCTTTAGTCTTTGGCCTCTGTGGGCCTCCCATCACAGCAGCCACTCTCGTTGCAGAGCATGGGCTCTGGGCACATGCGCTCCAGAGCACTGACTCCTAATTGGACACATGGGTCCAGCCACTCCTAGGCATGTGCGATCTTCCCGTGCCAGGGATTGAACCGGTGTCCCTTGCACTGCAAGGTGAACTCTTTACCTACTGGACCTCCAGGGAAGCCCTGTTGAACAGTTTTTTATTCAATGTGTTTTATTTAGTCACTATATGCTCTTTTGAAGTCTAAGATTTCATTCACTCAAATAAAATGGCATTGATATCTTATAGATCATTATTCTAGGAGATAACAACTGTTAAAAATATCAAAACCTAAATGACCAAAAAACCACAGCTGTGAAAACTTTGATTTTATTCTTCCATTTATCTAGCATTTATTGAGTGCTTATTAGGTGCCAGGGACTGATTTTATAAAATAACGTTTTTTGGAGGGGGGTTGGGGAGGGAGAGGGGCAGGCGGACCACTTCTATTGGTCTTTCATTTATCTATTTTCACCCATCTTTGTTCTTTGGCCCGTGTGGACCTCCCATCGCAGTGGCCTCTGTTGTCGCAGAGCGCTGGCTCTGGGCGCATGCGCTCCAGAGCTCCGGCTCGGTAATTGGACACATCGGTCCAGCCACTCAGCGGCACGTGGGATCTTCCCAGGCCAGGGATCAAACTGGCGCCCCTAGCACTGCAAGGCAGTGTCCTTATCCACTGGACCACAGGGAAGTCCTATAAAATAACTAAATTTAACTCTTATTTCATATGCTATAGATCTAGCATGATTACATTCTCAGTTGCTACTAAATTCACCAAATGAAAAATAGGATTTACAGTCTCTAATCATCCTCTTTTCCTTTTTCTCTTTTGCTTCTATTGTTTGTGGCATGGTCACCTTATTTCTCATAAGAAATTTCAATAGCCTATTTCATCCACTATGAAAGATATTCTGTCTCATATCATGTGACATGAGAAAATAATTCAAACACAAATAGTACTGGATCATTCGTGTCCAACCATTTGTGTTGAAAATTCTTTTCTCTTGGGGCAAAGCTTACCCCATTGTGCTCATCCAAGAAGAAATCAACCGTGAAGCTTTGTTAGACATCATCCTTTAAGCACACTGTCATTGTCAGCTTGAAACAAATTTTAAGAAATTATATAGATGTTATTGTTGTTTTCTTTCCCTACAGATGCTCTATATTTGGAGTGCTTTTATTAGTATTGATTAATCACTGCATTGTGGCCTGTTTTAAACATTTTAACTTAGCTGCTGTTGCTGATACATAGACTCAAATGTTTT
Organism: Tragulus kanchil; assembly: GCA_022376925.1. NCBI lineage: Eukaryota > Metazoa > Chordata > Mammalia > Artiodactyla > Tragulidae > Tragulus > Tragulus kanchil. The sequence continues at coordinate 265,564,244 of JAIOJX010000026.1, read as the reverse complement.
CTCTTCATAGGTATGAGAAAAATCTTGTATTTGCCCAGCGCTGGGGAATTAGAAAAGGGATAGTGATGGGATTCTTTACTGGATTCCTGTGGTGCCTCATCTTCTTGTGTTATGCACTGGCCTTCTGGTATGGCTCCAGACTTGTTCTGGATGAAGAAGAATACACTGCAGGAACCCTTGTCCAGGTACTTCCATCTTGATAAATTAGACAGAATATTTCCTGCAGGTCTCTCAGAGAAGTCCACAGAGAAGACTGTTTGTTTATTCCATTAGCATCTGGAAGAGAAAATCTTTAGTGATTTGATGGAGTCCATCTGCAGAAACAAGCAATACTTATATCTTTTATAAGTAAAGGCATGCTGAGCATTTGAGTTGATGAGACTTGCAATTTAATGCTTTGCAATCAACGAAAGATTTTATAGCTGTAAAACAATGATTTTTCTGACTGAGTCCAAAAGATAATATGCCATGAAAATGAAAAGTCAGGGATCTCTCAGCTAAAAGTTAACAGCTTATGTGGTTGAGCTCAATAATAGCATGGGATATGTGTTAACGGATATAGTTGTGAAATATGAGTTGCTAAAATTGAAGCCAGTAATATCCTCAACTGAACAGGGAATGCAAGCATATTTTATTTCTCTCTTGCACTGTAATTTTTGATATCTTTCCAGTTGTTCTTTCAAGAGTTAATTATTGAGTATCTACTATATGCCAGACTCATACAAAGTGCAGGATTCAATAGTGAGCAAAAGAAATGTGATCTTTGCTTTGATGGAATATACAATTTAGTGGGGGCAGGTACCAATCATTAAATAATCACATAACTGTAGAATGACAGGGTATTATATGCTGCAGAGGACAAGGCCCTTAACTGTGAATCATCCAAGAAGAAATCAACCGTGAAGCTTTGTTAGACATCATCCTTTAAGCACACTGTCATTGTCAGCTTGAAACAAATTTTAAGAAATTATATAGATGTTATTGTTGTTTTCTTTCCCTACAGATGCTCTATATTTGGAGTGCTTTTATTAGTATTGATTAATCACTGCATTGTGGCCTGTTTTAAACATTTTAACTTAGCTGCTGTTGCTGATACATAGACTCAAATGTTTTCTCTTCATAGGTATGAGAAAAATCTTGTATTTGCCCAGCGCTGGGGAATTAGAAAAGGGATAGTGATGGGATTCTTTACTGGATTCCTGTGGTGCCTCATCTTCTTGTGTTATGCACTGGCCTTCTGGTATGGCTCCAGACTTGTTCTGGATGAAGAAGAATACACTGCAGGAACCCTTGTCCAGGTACTTCCATCTTGATAAATTAGACAGAATATTTCCTGCAGGTCTCTCAGAGAAGTCCACAGAGAAGACTGTTTGTTTATTCCATTAGCATCTGGAAGAGAAAATCTTTAGTGATTTGATGGAGTCCATCTGCAGAAACAAGCAATACTTATATCTTTTATAAGTAAAGGCATGCTGAGCATTTGAGTTGATGAGACTTGCAATTTAATGCTTTGCAATCAACGAAAGATTTTATAGCTGTAAAACAATGATTTTTCTGACTGAGTCCAAAAGATAATATGCCATGAAAATGAAAAGTCAGGGATCTCTCAGCTAAAAGTTAACAGCTTATGTGGTTGAGCTCAATAATAGCATGGGATATGTGTTAACGGATATAGTTGTGAAATATGAGTTGCTAAAATTGAAGCCAGTAATATCCTCAACTGAACAGGGAATGCAAGCATATTTTATTTCTCTCTTGCACTGTAATTTTTGATATCTTTCCAGTTGTTCTTTCAAGAGTTAATTATTGAGTATCTACTATATGCCAGACTCATACAAAGTGCAGGATTCAATAGTGAGCAAAAGAAATGTGATCTTTGCTTTGATGGAATATACAATTTAGTGGGGGCAGGTACCAATCATTAAATAATCACATAACTGTAGAATGACAGTGTATTATATGCTACAGAGGACAAGGCCCTTAACTGTGAATAGCAGAGTAACCAGGTATGGCTGGGGTCAGGGAAAGCACTTCCTCATGCTTGTTATCCCTGGTCTTTCCTCCTGACCATATGGCCCCTCTCCTTATGTTCCTGTCATTGTTCAAATTCTCAATCGGATGACACTTGCCCAGTCAGGCGCTTCAAGCTCACTCAATTTTTTTTTAAGTGCTAGCCTTTTATTGGGGCCTCCCTGGTGGCTCAGCAATAAAGAATTCACCTGCCAATGCAGGAGATGTGGACTCGATCTCTGGGTGGGGAAGAACCCCTGGAGAAGGAAATGACAGCCCACTCCATGATTCTTGTCTGGGAAATCCCATGGACAGAGGAGCCTAATGGACTATCATCCCTGGGACCTCAAAGAGTCAGGCGCGACTTAGTGACTAAACAACAAGACGTCTTTTTTTATTCATTATTATTATTATTGTTATTTGGGGGCTGTACCCTGCAGCATGTGAGAGCTTAGTTCCCCAGGATCTTAGGTCCCAACCAGGGATGGAACTCAAGTCCCTGCAATGAAATCTTGGAATCTTAACCACTAGACCACCAGGAAAGCCCCATCATTCAGTCTTCTATTCTCTTGCATATCTTGCTAAACTTCCTTCAGAGTCCTTGAGTGCCTCTGAACACTTGCATTTACTTACATTTGTTCTAATCCCTTCTCACCCTCACACAGTAAGCTCCATGAGGCCAGGGAGGTAAAATATGAAGTATGTTTCATTTGATCCATTAATTATTCAATAAATTATATTAATTTAAAAATGTGCAAGTGGTTTCATATAAGACTTTTAAATTTTTAAAAATTTATTTAATGATTTTTAAAATTTTTGGCCTCTTTTTTAATTGATTTTTTATTTACTTATTTTTCATCCATCTCTATTCTTCAGCCTATGTGGGCCTCCAATTGCAGTGGCCTCCCTCATTGCAGAGCAACGGCTCTGGGCGCAAGCCTTCCATAGCATTGGCTCATAATTGGACACACTGGTCCAGCCACTCCACAGTACGTGAGATCTTCCCAAATCAGGGATCAAACCGCTTCCCCTTGTACCACAAGGTGGACTTTTTACCCACTGGACCAGCAGGGAAGCCCACATATAAGACTTTTTAAAAAATTGACTCCAGATTCTTGGGAGGAAGCAATCAATTAAATAACGTAAAATACTAAAATCTTATATACCAGAAGTTTTGTACCTGGAAAACTGCAATTTGAGACATTTTGCTTTTATATAAATACATCTCTGGGAAAGTTGCATAGAAATTTTATTTGCAAATAGAAATGATTGTTAGAGGTCAGGCCATAATCATTCTAAGCCACCAACTTTATTTCATTAAGAACCTGATAATACACTAAGAATGACTTTTTAAAAAGATTCTTCATTTATTATTTAACTGTGCTGTGTCTTCGCTGCAGCATGTGGGATTTTTAGTTGTGGCATGGGAATTAATTCTTATTTACAGCTTGTGGAATCTAGTTCCCTGACCAGGGATTGAATCTAAGCCACTTACATTGAAAGCTTGGAGTCTTAACCACTGGATCACCATGAAGGTATCACCCTAAGAATGACTATTTAAATTCTAGTTTTTCTTTGAAAGATCAATAGCTGGCATCACTTTAAATTTGTTTAAAAAATTATAATGTATCATGTTAAATGTTTTGTAAGCCTTAAAGGGATAGCATAGATGGAACATGTTACTGTTACTATAATTGAACCACTTTCTTAAGAACTTTAATACAGTTTTGCACACTTGAAAAGCCAGTGAAACCACTGCAGGTCTGAAATCTGACTATAAAGTCTTTTATCTTTATTGACCTGATGACTCTTAAGAATTTTCAACTTTACCAAACTAGAAATACCCATTGTTGACTTTAGTCTCAGCAGCTTGTACTTCAGCAGAGAGACATCCTTGAGAAAAGACATCCTTATTTTGATTCCTTGATTGCAAGAAGAGGACAAAGTGTGTACAAATAACAATTTCAGAGGGAAAAATGCAAAAAATGGTGAATTGAAAACACACAATTTCAGTTGGAGACACTGAATTAAAAAAAAAATCCTTGGTATATCTCTCTAGAAAAGATCCATTTTTATGGTTCCATTAAAAGATAAACTGAGGTATATTAAACATTTCAGGAGCTTATCTGAGCAAAAATAATTCCAGCTGGGCACACCAAACCTAACTGGTGACTAGAGGCGCTCTATTAATAGAAGCTAGAGGAAAGACTTAACAGAGAAGAGGAGGAAACAAAGCCAGGGAATTAGGTAGCTTAAGTAGCTGCCTTATTTTATTGTTGTTGTTATTTTAGTCCCTAAGTGATGTCCTACTCTTTGTGACACCATGGACTGCAGCATGCCAGGCTAGAGAGCATTACCAACTTAATGAACATGAATTTGAGTAAGTTGCAGGAGATGGTTGCCTTATTTGGGAAAGCCTCGTTAGCTGTATGTGATTGGTTGTTGTCCTTAGGGTTTGATTTCTTACCCTTGAAGCATTCAGGCTTAGGTTTTGGTTGCTTACACAGGCTGCTAAGGCATTAAGGCTACCTCAGTCTAATGGTGACCTTGTTTAACTCATTTAACAAGTTTTCATCTTCTTGTTTCCTGCCCAGTGAATTATTGACTGCTCTATATACCTTCTGTAAATAATTCCTTCTCCCAATTGATATTTCTTGAGTATTTACTATGTTGCAGACATGGTATATGTCTCTAACATCAAATCATCAATTATTAACCGTACCTCTTACTCCTTGTAAGCCTTTGCTTACATCTAAAGAAGTTTTTCTTTGGGAAGATGAGAGACATTCTTTAACAGTATAATCATTAATAAGCATTCCCTTTCTTGCTCTTTCTCTTTTTTTCTTTTGTGCGTGCATGTAGTTTTTTGGCCATGCTCTGAGCTTTGAACTATAAAGGTTGAGTTTGCATGAGCTGAATTGAGTGTTTTTTTTTTTTTTTAAACCTTTATTTTACTTTTAACTTTTACAGAGTTTTGTTGTTCACAGACATGCATGTTCTCAGATTAGTCACATGTATATCCCCCCCTTCCCTCCCCTCCCGACCATCACACAGCACCCCTGAAGGATCCCCTTTTCTCACAGAGCAATGACTAGAGCTATTTTCTTCACTTATGATAGTACAGGCCATCATGCTACTTCCTTTACGCCTCTCACCCACTGTTCCTTCCCCACAATGTCCATATGTCCACTGTCCATGTCTGTCTTTCTGTCGCTTCACTGCATGTGCCATCATCACCATCCTACTAGATTCCATATATATGTGTTAATATACTGTATTTGTCCTTCTCTTTCTGACTGACTTCACTTTTTAGGATACGTTCTAGATCCAGCCACCTCATTAGGGTTGATTCTTCTGCATTTCTCTTTACAGCTGTGTAGTTGAATTGAGTGTTTTTAATCTACTAAACTAATTAACAATTGGGTTAATTTAACACATTTTCTGGTGTACAAAATCATTATTGGATCATGGTGATTGGGCCTAAATGGTAAGTAGTTTGTATAAATGACTGTAAATAGTATCACTTGTACATGGACAAAAAACATACTCTGTGATCTATTATGAAAAAAAGATGAAAGGGAACTGAATGGTGCTGAAGGCTGCTCTTTCACGCCTCTCTTAAGTTTTAGGACTTGGGAATGAAAAAGTAACAGCAGTAATAGAGAAGAGTATTATTTAGTATACACAAGGTGTCAAGCACTGAGTGAAGTATTTTAATTACCACGCGTAATACAACTTCATTCTGTAATTGATGCCATTATGCCACCACTTAAAAATGAGATGAAGCCATGAGGTGAGAATTATTGCCAAGGAGCACAGGATGGGATTTAAGACCAGATTTCTGGGTCTCTGGGACCCAATCTATTAACCACTGTTTTCCTGTTTCTAAATCTCTTTCAAAAAGCCACCGATTCCATTTTATTTTATTTTATTCATTTAACTGACAGTTGATTTACAGTATCGTGGTAGTTTCAGGTATATAGGCAAGTGATTCAGTTATATATATATATATACATACATATATATATATATAAATATATAGTATATATACATATATATTCTTTATAAGATTCTTTTTCTTTATAGGCTATTACAAAATATTGACTGTATTAATAATTCCTTGCACTATACAGTAGGTCTGTGTTGTTTACCATTTTATATATAATAGCATCTGCTCATCCCAAACTCCCAGTCTACCCCTCCCCAACACCCCTATCCTTTGGTAACCACAAGCTTGTTTTCTATGCACAGATCCCCTTTTCTCCAGCATAGCACACCTACAGATACATTGTTCCTCAGAGCCTTCTTTTGCCCTTCTTCTTTCCACACTACTGTCCACAGGGCTAAAGAGTGTGCTATTTGGGGTGAGACATGATGGTCTATCAGGACATGTGCTATCAGGTGTGTACTGCTGTCTGTCTCTAGCTTCCCTGGTGGCTCAGATGGTAAAAAACTTGCCTGCAATGCAGGAGACTTGAGTTTTATCCCTAGGTTGGGAAGATCCCCTGGAAATGGACATGGCAACCTATTCCAGTATTCTCTCCTGGACATGGACAGAAGAGCCTGACAGGGGGTTACTAAGATTCAGGCATGAATTAGTGACTAATACTTTCACTTTATGTCTGTCTCACTCATTCTTTCCCTAAGAATCCCAAGAGAGACATTCATTTGAGGTAATGCTTGCAAAACCAGGCTGAGCAAGGGTTTGACTCCAAACTTTAGGTCACTAGAGAGTTGGTTTAGAATTAGACCAGGAATCAGCAAACTTTGGCCCACCAGTCAAACCCAGCCTGTGGCTTGTTTTTGTAGTTATTGGAACACATCCAAACCCTGAGTGAAGTATTTTAATTACCAGTAATACAACTTCATTCTGTAATTGATGCCATTATGCCACCACTTAAAAATGAGATGAAGCCATGAGGTGAGAATTATTGCCAAGGAGCACAGGATGGGATTTAAGACCAGATTTCTGGGTCTCTGGGACCCAATCTATTAACCACTGTTTTCCTGTTTCTAAATCTCTTTCAAAAAGCCACCGATTCCATTTTATTTTATTTTATTCATTTAACTGACAGTTGATTTACAGTATCGTGGTAGTTTCAGGTATATAGGCAAGTGATTCAGTTATATATATATATATACATACATATATATATATATAAATATATAGTATATATACATATATATTCTTTATAAGATTCTTTTTCTTTATAGGCTATTACAAAATATTGACTGTATTAATAATTCCTTGCACTATACAGTAGGTCTGTGTTGTTTACCATTTTATATATAATAGCATCTGCTCATCCCAAACTCCCAGTCTACCCCTCCCCAACACCCCTATCCTTTGGTAACCACAAGCTTGTTTTCTATGCACAGATCCCCTTTTCTCCAGCATAGCACACCTACAGATACATTGTTCCTCAGAGCCTTCTTTTGCCCTTCTTCTTTCCACACTACTGTCCACAGGGCTAAAGAGTGTGCTATTTGGGGTGAGACATGATGGTCTATCAGGACATGTGCTATCAGGTGTGTACTGCTGTCTGTCTCTAGCTTCCCTGGTGGCTCAGATGGTAAAGAACTTGCCTGCAATGCAGGAGACTTGAGTTTTATCCCTAGGTTGGGAAGATCCCCTGGAAATGGACATGGCAACCTATTCCAGTATTCTCTCCTGGACATGGACAGAAGAGCCTGACAGGGGGTTACTAAGATTCAGGCATGAATTAGTGACTAATACTTTCACTTTATGTCTGTCTCACTCATTCTTTCCCTAAGAATCCCAAGAGAGACATTCATTTGAGGTAATGCTTGCAAAACCAGGCTGAGCAAGGGTTTGACTCCAAACTTTAGGTCACTAGAGAGTTGGTTTAGAATTAGACCAGGAATCAGCAAACTTTGGCCCACCAGTCAAACCCAGCCTGTGGCTTGTTTTTGTAGTTATTGGAACACATCCACAGTCATTTGTTCCCTCCTGTCTATAACTGCTTTTGTCCTACATAGTTGAGGCATTGAGTTGAATAATTGTTTCAGCCCATATAGTCTAAAAAACCTAAATCTATGCTAACAGATGCTTTGTGGAAAATGTTTACTGACCCCTGAACTAGGACATGTGGAAGGCTTCCTTTGTTCAGTTAGGAAGACCTCTAGACCAAGAACAAGCACTGTTCTTTCTCTTCATCTTATCATTTCCTAAATATGGAATTTCACTTTCATCATCATCACTATTATTTATGTGACTGATATTAGATTAATCACCTCTACATACTTTATTATTTAATCCCTGTAACAGTCCCTTGAAGTATATTCAATAATTGTCCTTGTGTTACTGATAATGAAATTGAGCCTTGAGACATTAAAAAAGTAATCTACCCAAGGGAGGAAGTACCAGCCATAATTAAGGAAAACAGCAGATGGATGGACAGATAGATGAAGAGAAAATGTTTGTCCCCGTGCATAGACTACGGAATTCAGGGAGAAAACAAGAGGGAGCTGACCCACAGCATCCTGATATATAGAATAGAGAGGTTAGTAGAGAGGGAGGAGATGATTGACAGGCTTTGAAAAGCACCGTGGGCTAGCCATAAAGGAAAAAGAGGATCGGGAGGAATTATGAGGTGTTTTGCTCTGATGTGATATAACCCTTGGGAAGAATACAGCTCATGGAAACCACCACAGACTAGGATCATTTGACTACCTGAAAAAGGCAGGAACCAACCTTCATTTTAGCTCATCAAATAACACCAATCCTCAAGAAATGGTGGCCAGTGAAGTAGTCTTCATGTGAATCATGTGACAGACATTCATTCTGGTGTTGAAAGAGTAGAGAGAAGGAGTCATGTGTTCCTCCTAGAAGCCAACACAAGGAATTGCCTCTCTCTTTACAAACAGTACTGACAAATAGAGTGCTGTTGGCTAGAAACAACTGGTCATGATCAAGTAGACTTCCCCTAACTTAGTGAGATGGCCAGGCTGGTGAGTCAAAGGGCTGTTTCCCCAGCTCTACACAGGAACCTGGCAACTCCACTTGTGTGCAGCAGCAGCAGCAGATGTGCCTGAGAGGTAGACAAAATGTCAATTGAGAGCCTAGATTCAAATAATGCTCTACCTCTTAATATACATTAAGACTTTGAGGAAGTTATGCAGCCTCTTTTATTATAAGGATTAAATGAAGTAATACAAATATAGCACTTAGGAACATACCTTATGATTATCATTATTATTATTGCTAGTAGTAGTACAGCAGTAGTTATCTTAAAAATTGCTTCACTAGTAGCAGGAATATAGCAGTAGCAGTAGTAGTAAGACATACTGCATGTACCAAACTCAAGGGAAATCAAGCTAATAATAGTGTCTTTATTGTTTCGGCAACCTTTCACCAAAAAAACATTATAAGGTTGTTTATATAATGAATCAACTTATCATATCACTACTCTAACCCACTCAGTGTCTATATGCTGCCTTATTTACACCTCTTACTGATCTAGAAACATGTCATTCTTTGTAGAATAGTGATATTCAATCAAAAATAATGTAGTCTTTTAAATCATAACAGTGGAAACATTGGAGATACATTACAGAACAAAAACTATTCCAAGTGTTTCCAAAGAGTTATTTAGCTTTCAAACTCCCATAGAAGGAACTTACCTGGTGGTGCAGTGAATAGGAATCCACCTTTCAGTGTAGAGGACATTGGTTCGATTCCTGGTTCAGAAAAATTCCACATGTCGAGGAGCAACTAAGCCCATGTGCCATAACTACTGAGTGCATGTGTTGTAACTACTGCAGCCCACAAAACTAAAGCCTGTGGTCCACATTAAGAGAAGCCACTTCAGTGAGAAGCCCAAACATCAAAATAAAGAGTTGCCCTCCTCAACACAACTAGAGAAAGCCTGCATGCAGCAATGAAGACCCAGTGAAATGTGCCAGTGATAGTCTTCAGAATCATGTGACAGACATTCATTCTGGTGTTGAAAGAGTAGAGAGAAGGAGTCATGTGTTCCTCCTAGAAGCCAACACAAGGATTTGCCTCTCTCTTTACAAACAGTTCTGACAAATAGAGTGCTGTTGGCTAGAAACAACTGGTAATGATCAAGTAGATTTTTGGTCCAGGCTGGTGAGTCAAAGGGCTGTTTCCCAGCTCTACACAGGAACCTGGCAACTCCACTTGTGTGCAGCAGCAGCAGCAGATGTGCCTGAGAGGTAGACAAAATGTCAATTGAGAGCCTAGATTCAAATAATGCTCTACCTCTTAATATACATTAAGACTTTGAGGAAGTTATGCAGCCTCTTTTATTATAAGGATTAAATGAAGTAATACAAATATAGCACTTAGGAACATACCTTATGATTATCATTATTATTATTGCTAGTAGTAGTACAGCAGTAGTTATCTTAAAAATTGCTTCACTAGTAGCAGGAATATAGCAGTAGCAGTAGTAGTAAGACATACTGCATGTACCAAACTCAAGGGAAATCAAGCTAATAATAGTGTCTTTATTGTTTCGCAACCTTTCCCCAAAAAAAACATTATAAGGTTGTTTATATAATGAATCAACTTATCATATCACTACTCTAACCCACTCAGTGTCTATATGCTGCCTTATTTACACCTCTTACTGATCTAGAAACATGTCATTCTTTGTAGAATAGTGATATTCAATCAAAAATAATGTAGTCTTTTAAATCATAACAGTGGAAACATTGGAGATACATTACAGAACAAAAACTATTCCAAGTGTTTCCAAAGAGTTATTTAGCTTTCAAACTCCCATAGAAGGAACTTACCTGGTGGTGCAGTGAATAGGAATCCACCTTTCAGTGTAGAGGACATTGGTTCGATTCCTGGTTCAGAAAAATTCCACATGTCGAGGAGCAACTAAGCCCATGTGCCATAACTACTGAGTGCATGTGTTGTAACTACTGCAGCCCACAAAACTAAAGCCTGTGGTCCACATTAAGAGAAGCCACTTCAGTGAGAAGCCCAAACATCAAAATAAAGAGTTGCCCTCCTCAACACAACTAGAGAAAGCCTGCATGCAGCAATGAAGACCCAGTGAAACCAATAAATAAATAAAAATAAATAAAATTTAGGGCTTCCCTGGTGGTCCAGTGGGTAAGGACACTGCCTTGCAGTGCAAGGGGCACCGGTTTGATCCCTGGCACGGGAAGATCCCACGTGCCATGGAGCAGCTGGACCGATGTGTCCAGCTACTGAGCTGGAGCTCTGGAGCACATGTGTCCAGAGCTGGTGCTCTTCAGTGAGAGAGGCCACTGCAGTGGGAGGTCAACACAGGCCAAAGAACAAAGATAAATAAATGAAAGATCAATAGAAGTGGCCAAAAATAAATAAATAAAAATTTTAAAATAAATAAATACAAATTTAAAAAGCCATGCTGTGAGCTCTCCTATGGAGATGACTGTGTGATAAGGACTGAATATCTCTGACCAACAAAGACCTAAGGTGTTCTCCTCACAGTCATTAGGGAAAAAGAAAGAGCAAGAAAACTCCCATAGAAGAATATTTCTTAGAAATCTTTGAGTTCACATGGATCGCTCATGACAATGAAGACTTTACAAACTGATGAAAACTATGTTTATCTCTTTATTTCAGATTTTCCTCAGTGTCATAATAGGAGCTTTAAATCTTGGCCATGCCTCTTCCTGTTTGGAAGCCTTTGCAGCTGGGCGTGCAGCAGCCGGTAGCATCTTTGAGACAATAGACCGGGTATGTAAAAGGTAAAAGTAAAGGCCATTAACAAGTTGAGGCTGAGGAGAGGAATGAACTCATGAGGAATTTTTCCTCAGTGTTAAGAAATACAAGGAACTATCACAATGCAATGCTTAATACGTAATACTTACCAGCAATACTTAATAAATACTGTCATGAAGTATGACATGAGATGGGAGTGTAAGAGTGAAATAGAGCAAATAAGGCCCCTCCTCTCATATCACATGGGAAATGGACAGTAACAAATTAGGAACATCCAAAGATAAGATAATATTATATGGTGGGGCTTCCCTGGTGGTCCAGTGGGTAAGATACCAAACTCCCAATGCAGGGGATCTGGGTTCGATCCCTGGTCAGGGAACTAGATACCACATACTGTAAAGAAGGCCCAGTGCAACTGAATAAATAAAAAGAAATAAATATTTTTAAAAAATATTATATGCTGATAAGTACAATGAAGAAAATAAAATAGGTCACTGTGATAGTGACTGGGAGAAGGAGCCTTTAAATTGAGTGACGGTGATCCCAATTCTGAGCTGAAAATCAAAGGAGATGAGTCGGCCTTGCAAAAAGAGACAAGGAGGAGGAGTGATGCCTGTGAGGTGAAAGCAGGGAGGGTATTCGTGGGAGAGACCTCCAGGTTGGAAAAAGTGCGGGGACCTTCCGCAGAAAGGGAAGGCAGCGGGATTGCCCCTGGCTGAACCGGGAGATCTCGGAGAAAGGCAAATCTTGAACTGCCCACCCCCCAGCCCCCTGGCTCATGCAGGGGACAATCAGACACGACAGGGGTTCCGTCACAGGGGTTCCGTCGGAGCGGTTCCAGTTTATTAGAGTAAACTAACAGTTTTTATAGACAAACGAAGAGGGGTTTGCAAGGGACTTCCTATAGTTACACCAATCAAGCTAAAGGTCGAGCAATCATGTATCTACATTGCAATAGGAACTCACGGTGAGCCTGCATTGCCCAGAGCCCGGAAACCAGGGGGATCAATCAGAAGTTTTGACAATGGACCTTAGATCATGCCCTGTCTCTTCCTGTAGGCGTCCTTTTAGCACCCAACTGCAAATATGTGCTTAAGCTTCCCTATGCTTGCAAAAGCCCTCTTTCCTTCAGGGCCCCACAGAAAAGGGCTTGGCTAGTGCGGGGAACTAAAACCAAGTCAGCGTAATTGAGCAAGAGACAGAACCTGGAGGGATAGGAAGGGGCCAGATTATGCAGGACTTTAAACCCAGTTCATAAGATTAAATTAACTTCTAACTGTGACAAAAAGTCTACAAGCTTTGATTCTGGTAGCCTGGCTAGGATTTTCCTGATTTATCTATGGAGCACATTGGAAGTCAATGTAGAAAGGTCAAAATCCAAGAACAGAAAGGGGAAGGTAGCAGAATGTTATTCTTCCTCTTTGAGAAAATGACCAGAACTGAGTCAGAAGCCCTGGAAATCCAGAGGTACACTGTGGGCCCCTAAATCATAAGTGTTGATGAGACCTAGAACCTGCTTGAGGAAACTGCCCATCACTTTATCTGTTTCATATTTGGGGGCTTCATTTATTGGGATATAGAAAGATTGTTGAAAACCACATAGAGCTATCCAAATTTTACCTCATTCTTGGAATTACTGTATGCTCAAATTAGATTACTAGTTTAAAATCCCTTGAAACTATTGCAAAAAATGAAGACATTTATAAGTTATTTTATTACTTTTACTATAGACCAAAGAAGAAGAAATAGATGACATTGTAGCCCCAAATAAAGATAGAATGATGAAGTTCTCTCACTAGTGTGGGAGAGGGAAGAAGTTGACCTGGCGTGTTCTGGAAGCAGGAGATGACTCTCACTCTGGTCTGATTACCTAGCATGATTGCCTAGCTCTGAATTAGGCTCACTACTAATAGCCACGGAGGTAGTATTCAGCATGTTGATTGAAAGTTGGTAGCATTTGAAGGCACCACTTGAGGACATTAAATTAATTTCAATCATCATCTGCAATAGCCAAATATAGGATACTATTGGACTTGTTGAGACTCCTCTGATTCCTTAATGAACAAATGTGTATCATCTGTCGAGTTAGGTTATGGTGACGATTACATAAATGAATAAACCATATTAAGACACCTGTACAGGGCTACCCTTGTGGCTCAGTGGTAAAGAGTCTGCCTGCCAGTGCAGAAGATATGGGTTTGATCTCTGGCCTGGGAAGATCCCACACGCCATGGGCAACTAAGCCTATGCACCATTATCACGGAGCTTGTGCTCTACAGCCTGGGAACCACAGCTACTGAAGCCCACCTGCTCTAGAGGTCATGCTCTGCAACAAGAGAAGCCACTACAGTGCGAAGTCTGTGCAGTGCTCCTAGAGAGGAGCCCCCACTCGCCACAATTAGGGAAAAGCCTGTACAGCAACAAAGGGCCAGCACAGCCAAAAGTCAATAAATAAGTAAAAAAAAAAAAAAAAAAAAAAGAACGTCTTCATGGAGAGACACTGAACTTCTTTCCAAAAAAAAAAGAAAGAAACCTATACATTGTCTTCAGGGGTATCTCAATATTATAATACTCTATAATAGTATCAGTATGTTATATATTAATATATTAACTACAGATCAATACCATATATTGCTGAGGTTTCCCAGATGGCACAGTGGTAAAGAATTTGCCTGCCAATGCAGGAAACACAAGAGACATGGGTTCAATTCCTGGGGTCAGGAAGCTCCCCTGGGGGGAAAAAATGGCAGCCCGTTCCACAACTCTTGCCTGAAAAACTCCATAGACAGAGAAGCCTGGCAGGCTATAGTCCACAGGGTCACAGACAGTCAGACATGACTGAGCATGCATTCATATACCATATTGTTATATTTTCATTATATGAACTATATCACAGTACAATAAATACTAATTCAATTCAATTAATGTCATATATTTTATACCAATTATGATTATTGACAGTTTTATATTATGATTAATTGTATATTAATATATATGTAAAAATGTATTAATATATGGTCATATAAATCTACATAATATATAATATATATTAATACTATTATATAGTAACAGTAATTACAAAGTAATAATCTCACATTAATTTCTCAATAAGTGGTAGTGGATATTATTACTATTATTAATATAATTTAATGTGGAAGGAACTTAACTTTGGCATATCACTGCAATGCTTTGCTTGATTGCTATTCTGTATCATAATAATTCAAACTGAGATGGACAGTAGTACATATAATACACGCTGTTGTCCTGTCTCTTTTGCATTCCACTTCAGAAACCCCTCATTGACTGCATGTCAGAAGATGGTTACAAGTTGGATCGAATTAAGGGTGAAATTGAATTCCATAATGTGACCTTCCACTATCCTTCCAGACCAGAGGTGAAGGTATGTGGCAATCTTTTCCCAATTTTTTCTTTGATGATTCATTTCCAGAGCCACAGATTACTTGTTTTTCTGAAGCGTGACTCATCTTCCAGGAACAAGGCACAGAGGCATGTTTCTCTAGAAGTGTCCTCCAGTGTCTCGTTATTCCCCAGGCCACTAACCACATTCCTTGTGCTAATAATAATACACAAATCTCTCTGGTCGGAACAGTCTGGCCGCACATTCAGGTTAAGTCAGCTGAGGGATCTCTGTTAAAATGAGTGGCAGATCCTGTCTCTGTGAGCACAAGCTGAACAAACTACTCGGTTATCAGAGCAATCCGGAAGGACAGCTGTGTGGAGGCAGAACCCTGCATGGGTGGGGTGTCAAGTGGCAAAGGAAAGCTGCTGTCTTTGAAGTTTTTACTTCTTACCCGTGTTTGCAAGAATCATTAGATCAGTCCTTGCAGGAAAGGTAATCTTGTAATCTTATAATCACTTGTCTTGTACATTTACACTGGAACTGCGCCTACTGAGCAAATGTCTTTAAAGGCAACTCCCCGAAATGAACTGGCTTTGGAAGGAGACTCATTTTTAATGTATCTCTAGCCACACTTTCTTTTCATTTATTTATTTTTAAGTGAAAAATAGTACAATATTGATGTGCAGTGTTGTGCTGGTTTCAAGTGTACTACACAGCAGTTTGACATTGGCGTACATTATGACATGATCACTGTGGGAAGTCTAGTTACCATCCGCCCCTATCCAAAGCTATTATAGTAATATTATATATTACTACTACGATACGGTCAGTTTTGACCATATTATACTATTATGTCCATGTGCCTTATTTATTTTATAACTTGAGGCTTGTACCTCCTTATCCCCTTCACTTATTTTCCATGCTCGTTTGTTCTCTGTATCTCTGAGTCTGTTTTCATTTTGTTTTGCTTGCTTGTTTATTTTTTAGATTCCACATATAAGTGAGTAAGATCATAGAGCATTTGTCCTTCTCTGTTTGCTATTTCACTTTGCATAATACTTTCTAGATTCATACTTGTTGTTGCAAAAAGAAACATTCAATTTTTTATAGCTGAGTAAATTCCTTTCTGTATGTATATATATATATATATATGTATATACATATATTCATCAATAGATGAATGAATACGGAAGACGTGTTATATACACACCACAATTTCTTTACTCATTCGTCTGTTGATCTATTTAGGTTGCTTCCGCATCTTGACTATTATAAATAATACTGAAATGAACACTGTTGTGTATGTACCTTTGCAAATTAATGTTTCTATTTTTTTTTTCTGATAAATACACAGAAATGAAATTGCTGGACCATTTGTCAGTTACATTTTCAATATTTTGAAGAAACTTTGTACTGTTTTCCATAATTAACTACCCTTTCTTAATAATATTTCTATTATTCCCACAGAACTCATGGGAACTTAATTCTAATGCTCCATAGTTGTAACATTGGTAAATTTATATATACACACACATACAAACAGATATACATCATATATGTACGCCTATGTATATATATAAGATAGGTAGATATATAGTCTGATATTTCTGAAGTATATTCTTGATTATCACATACATACACATATATATAAACATTAAATATCAGCATATGTAAAATTGCTTTGTGAAATATAAATAACAAGGTGGTACTTAGTAAACATTTTTGAATAAATGGTTAAAAACTTCCTTTATACTGTCTGTTTAAAGCCAGCTTGTAATAGCTGTTCAACAAATACTGGCTGAATTAAAATACATTTATCTCATTTCTGTTTTATCTTCTATTTTCAATACTGGTAGTTTGTTTTAATAAAGTCTTCTAC
Organism: Tragulus kanchil; assembly: GCA_022376925.1. Lineage (NCBI taxonomy): Eukaryota > Metazoa > Chordata > Mammalia > Artiodactyla > Tragulidae > Tragulus > Tragulus kanchil. Next base: position 265,547,285 of record JAIOJX010000026.1, on the reverse strand, counting down.
TGCTAAGTGATTTTCTCCCCTAAGCTAATTGGGACAGTCTCCTTGAGGTATCCTGGCCTGTCAGAAATGTTTTAAATTAGACTCTGGAACATACTTTTCAGATTGGACTGGCTTATTTACTTCAACAGTGTTACCACACATCATTTTATTTACTGGCTACAACAATTAGTTTATGACTAAGTAATATGCTAAATGCTAAAATCACATTCTAGGCACTATTTATTAATTTTTCTGACTATTGATGGAACTCAGTGGATGTTGCCATGAGGGCATAAGTAAACACATACACAGTGTCCTCACAAAGTGTTCTAACTTGTAGGCTAATTGACGACGATATGAATATTGTTCTGTTCTTTTCTCTGCAGATTTTAAATAACCTTAGCATGGTTGTTAAATCAGGAGAAGTGACAGCTGTGGTAGGATCCAGTGGAGCTGGGAAAAGCACAGCACTGCAGCTCATTCAGCGATTCTATGACCCTAGTGAAGGCATGGTGTGTATCTTCTAGAAACTACTTAATACATGGGGATGTGTGCATGGGTGCTCAGTTGTGTCTGACTCTTTGCGACCCCATGGACTAACCCACCAGGCTCCTCTGTCCATAGAATTTTCCAGGCAAGAATGCTGGAGTGGGTTACCATTTCTTATTGCAGGGGGTCTTCTTGAACCAGGGATCAAACTCACATCTCCAGCCTCTCCTGCATTGGCAGGTAGATTCTTTACCACTGAGCCACCTAGGGAAAGGAGATTGCAAATGGTTATATAATGGTCAAATACAAAGGCCTAGCAAACAATGACACTATCTTGACATCTCCATAGTACAGGTAATGATTTGTTTTGTTTTGTTGGATGTACCCTGTGGCATGTGGGGTCTTTCCTGACCAGGGATCACAGTCTGACTTGATGAATTTTGGCTAAACCAACTGCGGGGATTCTCTCCATGGTGGTTGTGTTCAATGAATAATCAGTCCATCTGCTCAATGGTGTAACTGAATGTGCAGATATATTCAAAATGGTATTGTTCCCTTTTCAGTGAGGGAACATTTCTGTTTCTCTCTTTGTATTACAACAAAGTTATTACTGTTTCCTAAAGTTCTCCAAGCACTAGGAAAGCTTACATGGCCAGAATTAACAGAGAACAACTCTTAATTATTATTTTGAGATGTTATATTAAAAAATAATTACAGGGGCTTCCCTGGTGGTCCAGTGGGTAAAGAATCTGCCTTGCAGTGCAAAGGGCACTGGCTTGATCCCTAGCCCTGGAGGATCCCATGTGCTGTGGAGCAGCTGAACCGGTGTGTCCAATTACGAGCCAGCACTCTGGAACTCATGTGCCCAGAGCCAGTGCTCTGCAGTGAGAGAGGCCACTGCAATGGGAGGCCCACACATGTCAAAGAATAAAAAGATGGTTGAAAATAAATATAAATAAAAAGAGGCATGATGGGGAAAAGAAAAAAAATGATTACATTATTTTTGCAAACTACTTTGTCTCTTTCTCCTTGTATTTATCTGACTGCAAATATAGACTGAAACTTAAAAAATATTAATGATTGTTATTTACCATATATTATATGTCAAGTACTTTATAGAAATCATGACGTATTTTCACAAAGTCTTGAAAATATAAACATGCCTATTTTGCAAATGAAGAAGCATAGAGATTGAGAGTCGCCTCAGATTTGAACCCAGATCTGTTTGAGTCCAAAGGTTATGCTCTTTTCGTGGCCTCAAAACCATCCTTGTTAACATCGCCTTTATTCCTTGAGATAGAATGGTTTGACTGTATATTAAATAGTGTATGCAAAATGACTTCTATGCAATGAGCTATATATAATGCACATACTATCAGAGCAACATGACAAATGTGATAGTTTTCTTTTTTCACAGACACTTTGTTCCCAGATTGGGTGTTGTTTGCTACATACCCCCAATAGCTGTACCATGAATATATAGAAGTCATGTGTATTTTTTGGTGTAAAATGTTTGCATTGTTTCTAGTAATAATATTTATTTACTTATCCCATTTGTCATTTCAACTGCGTTTGGACAGTCATTTGATGTATATGGCCAGAACATTAGATTTTGTTCTAAAAACATATTATATATGTGTGTGTATATAAGCAAAATAGAGACCATTCATCATTTTCTTTGTATCTTTTGAAGTTCAGTTTGGTCTCAAGTCAAAAGAGAAATATTTAAAGTATGATGAATAACTGACTACTCTTTATTGAGGAATTAAAAACTATCTATTCTTGGGCAAGTCATGTTAAAATAAGTGACGTTTATATCAGTTGAGTTTCTACAATGAATTGTCTTACAGCTGTACTTGATTTCAACTTATATTGTCAACCACATTATAAGATGAATTATTTCTATCACAGTCTTGCTGGTTTCTATTTTTTCTCCTTATAGGTCAAATACAACACAGTAGTATTATTCACCATCTTAAAGGGTTCCAAGAGAAGTGATGTTGTGGTTCTTGTTCTCTAGGTGACCTTGGATGGCCACGACATTCGCTCTCTTAACATTCAGTGGCTTAGAGCTCAGATTGGGATAGTGGAGCAAGAGCCTGTTCTGTTTTCCACCACCATTAAAGAGAATATTCGCTATGGCAGAAAAGATGCAACAATGGATGATATAGTCCGAGCAGCCAAGGAAGCCAATGCCTACAACTTCATCATGGACTTGCCACAGGTACCCTTCAGCTTCTCATTGCCGATAGAAACCCAGAAGTCGTAGAAGAAAAGAAATACACAGTAATATGTATTGCTTTTCATTTGAATTCTAAATTATTAACGTCATGTTTTCATTTTATGCCTGGAAATGTACCTTGAATTCCCTCCTTTGTCTGAAAATGCGTTGTGCTTGATATATCAAAATTAACCAAACTGCAGCACTTCCTTTTAGAAGCTCCCTTTAACATAGATACAACTTTCTTATTCCCTTTATTAAACATTTGTCTCAGCAGATGATAAATTTATCCTGTGGAAGTAACTTTCAGTGCTCTTATTGGTGTCAGCTACTGTCATTGTTCTTTAACTTTCTTGTGCTTGGGCCACTAATACTGTGTCTTCAGTACTGTATCTCATCAATTCAAAATTTTCTCATTTATCTTCATTTAATATAATAACAATAAAAACCAACTCCTTAATATTATGCTTGTATATATTTCTTGGCCAATGGTCTGCTAAGTCAAAGAATAATTATTATGACTGTTTAATACATATATAGTGCTTACTACATATCAGGCACTGTTCTAAGCAGTATCTTTCTAACTCTCCAAATCATCTTGTCAGGCAGCTATATTGTTATCCCCATCTACAGGTGGAGAATTGAGATTCCAAGAGGTCAAATCACTTTACCAAGGTAGGAGAGGCAAGGTTCTCATCCAAGGTGGTCTGCCTACAGAGTCCATGTTCTAGAATACTTCCTATTCAGCCTTCTAAAATGTCTGTATGAATAGGATTGCAGCAGTGTGTATGATGTAGTCTAGTGGTTAAATAGTCTAAAGCTTTAGAGCCAGACTGCCTCCAGACAGATCCTAGTTTCCACACTTGCAAGCTTTATGAACTTTGGTAAGTTACTTTACCCTCTCAGATCGCAGCATTTCTTTTTTTTTTTTTTTTTTCGTAGGGGGGGGGGGTGGGGGGGGGGGGGGGGAGGCGGGTCACTTCTATTGGTCTTTCATTTATCCATTTTCATCCATCTTCATTCTTTGGCCTGTGTGGGCTTCCCATCATGGTGGCCTCCATTGTCACAGACCACCGACTCTGGGCACATGCGCTCCAGAGCTCTGGCTCGGTAGTTGGACACATCGGTCCAGCCGCTCTGCGGCACGTGGGATCTTCCCAGGCCAGGGATCGAACTGGTGCCCCTTGCACTGCAAGGCAGTGTCCTTACCCACTGGACCACCAGGGAAGCCCAGATCGCAGCATTTCTTTATCCATCTATTGAGGGGAAGAATAACACCTGTCTCATGGGGCATCTGTGAGGACCAAAGGAGACATTAAGTGTAAAGGGCTCAGGTCCATGCTTTCTACATGGTAGATGCTCAACTTATGTTCCTAATGTAAGCAAGATAGGAGTCTGACCTCAACACCCCCTTGTGAGATTCCAGTGTAACACTAGGCATGCAAGATAGTAACTGCTGTTCATGGTGATGATTATAAAGCTACTTGGATCTTTCATTCATGATATATAGACAGCTTTAGCATTGTGCTTTTCTGTGTTGTCCAGCTAGTGGAAAGAGACAAGGATTTGACACATGCTTTAATCCTCTAAGATGGATTTTTCAGGCTGCTGATCAACTTTTATTGTGGTGGAAGCATTTTATATAAAGCTGAGCTAAAAAGAAATACCTTTATCACATGGAATGAAAGGATAAATCAATATATTTATTTTACACACAAATATTGATTAGATAATAACCTGTTTCAGGAAAGGGTTTTTTTTATTTTAAGTGAAAGATGGACTTGTGAAAACTCATGATTGAGAAGGAAGCTAGAAAGGACTTTCGTAATGGATCACAGGCAGGCTCCATCAAATTCTCCCTCTTCATTACTGATCTTGTCTTCTTCCTAGCAATTTGATACTCTTGTTGGAGAAGGAGGAGGCCAGATGAGTGGTGGTCAGAAGCAGAGAATAGCCATTGCTAGAGCCCTCGTCCGAAATCCGAAGATCCTGCTTTTGGACATGGCCACCTCGGCACTGGACAATGAGAGTGAAGCCATGGTGCAAGAGGCACTGAGTGAGGTTTGTTGAAAGTCTGAGTTCCTTTTATAAGTCCATGTGGAAATTCTTGTGTTGATTAATAGCAGCAACTGGACTAACATGTGATGCTGTTTATTAGCCACAAGAAAGTACACTGGCATTTTCTTATGTCTGTTCAACCTGTTTAAGGATCTTCCCAGGGACTGAGGCCCTACCTTACTTGTGGAATCTGAGACTGTCCAAACATCAGTGTCAGCTTTGTCTTACATTCTGGCTTAAGAGTGCACTGTACATTCTCACAGGTTCAGCACGGGCATACCATCATTTCCGTTGCTCATCGCCTATCTACAATCAGAGCTGCAGACGTCATTATTGGTTTTGAACATGGTACAGTGGTGGAAAGAGGAACCCATGAAGAACTGTTGGAAAGGAAAGGCGTTTACTTCACTTTAATGACTTTGCAAAGTCAAGGAGACCAAGCCTTTAAAGAAAAAAACATAGAGGGCAAGTGCTTTTTCAGTTATGCTTATACATTAGATTAAATAACTAGCATATATAATGTTTCTTGGATTTCTATGCATTTTAGTATACAGTGTTTTATTTGTTCTCCTTGAAGGCTGGGAGATATTATATAAATGATAAAAGAAAAAACAGATACTCAGGAGGTTTAGTTATTGATCAAGTCATAGTGCTAAAACCTAAATCTCCTGTGGAAGAACTTTCAATTCTATCCCCCTTTTTCCTGCACACTTTGCAAATAAGAGTCTTCCTAGGGCTTCCCTAGTGGTCCAGTGGGTAAGGACACTGCCTTGGTTTTTATTTTAAGTGAAAGATGGACTTGTGAAAACTCATGATTGAGAAGGAAGCTAGAAAGGACTTTCGTAATGGATCACAGGCAGGCTCCATCAAATTCTCCCTCTTCATTACTGATCTTGTCTTCTTCCTAGCAATTTGATACTCTTGTTGGAGAAGGAGGAGGCCAGATGAGTGGTGGTCAGAAGCAGAGAATAGCCATTGCTAGAGCCCTCGTCCGAAATCCGAAGATCCTGCTTTTGGACATGGCCACCTCGGCACTGGACAATGAGAGTGAAGCCATGGTGCAAGAGGCACTGAGTGAGGTTTGTTGAAAGTCTGAGTTCCTTTTATAAGTCCATGTGGAAATTCTTGTGTTGATTAATAGCAGCAACTGGACTAACATGTGATGCTGTTTATTAGCCACAAGAAAGTACACTGGCATTTTCTTATGTCTGTTCAACCTGTTTAAGGATCTTCCCAGGGACTGAGGCCCTACCTTACTTGTGGAATCTGAGACTGTCCAAACATCAGTGTCAGCTTTGTCTTACATTCTGGCTTAAGAGTGCACTGTACATTCTCACAGGTTCAGCACGGGCATACCATCATTTCCGTTGCTCATCGCCTATCTACAATCAGAGCTGCAGGCGTCATTATTGGTTTTGAACATGGTACAGTGGTGGAAAGAGGAACCCATGAAGAACTGTTGGAAAGGAAAGGCGTTTACTTCACTTTAATGACTTTGCAAAGTCAAGGAGACCAAGCCTTTAAAGAAAAAAACATAGAGGGCAAGTGCTTTTTCAGTTATGCTTATACATTAGATTAAATAACTAGCATATATAATGTTTCTTGGATTTCTATGCATTTTAGTATACAGTGTTTTATTTGTTCTCCTTGAAGGCTGGGAGATATTATATAAATGATAAAAGAAAAAACAGATACTCAGGAGGTTTAGTTATTGATCAAGTCATAGTGCTAAAACCTAAATCTCCTGTGGAAGAACTTTCAATTCTATCCCCCTTTTTCCTGCACACTTTGCAAATAAGAGTCTTCCTAGGGCTTCCCTAGTGGTCCAGTGGGTAAGGACACTGCCTTGCAGTGCAATGGGCGCCGGTTCGATCCCTGGCCTGGGAAGATCCCACGTGCCGCTGAGTGACTGGACGGATGTGTCCAACTACCGAGCCAGAGCTCTGGAGCTCATGTGCCCAGAGCCGGTGCTCTGCAGCGAGAGAGGCCACTGTGATGGGGGGTCCACACAGGCCAAAGAACAAAGATAAATAAATAAAAAATCAATAGAAGTGACCAAAAAAGGGGGGGGGGCATTTAAAGAGTCATCCTAGAGTGTCCTGTGCTCAGTAGGAGGTCTCTTCTTGTTGTTTAAGTGAAATAAACAATGACTAAAAAGACTTTATGCTAATGTAGATAGATGCTTCCAGTCCTAGTGTATTTTCTCTTTTTCAATCTGATTTTTTTGGGGGGGGGTGTTGGGTGGGGGTGGGGGGCTGCATTACACAACATATGGGATCCAATTCCCTGACCAAGGATCAAGCTTGTGCCCCCTGCAATGAAAACTTGGAATCCTAACCTCTGGATTTGGAGGTTTACCTCAACCTACATTAAACAACTATTCCTAATTTTCTTTACCATATCACATCTGAATTTGTTAACACTATTGGGTAAAATGACTGTATACACTGAATATGTGATTTATTCTGAAAAGATTTTTGTTTTTAATTTGGTTCATCTATTATTTTTTTGCCACCTCTAGTAGGTTTCTTGGACTTTCCTGGTGGCTCAGACAGTAACGAATCTGCCAGCAATGTAGGAGATCTGGGTTTGATCCCTGAGTTGGGAAGATCCCCTGAAGAAAGGAATGGCTACCATCTCTAGCATTCTTTTTTTTTTTTTTTAAATATTTATTTATTTATTTATTTTGGGCCGGGGTCGGGTTGGGGAGGGAGGGGAGCAGGCGGGCCACTTCTATTGGTCTTTCGTTTCTCCGTGTCCATCCATCTTTGTTCTTTGGCTCCTGTGGGCCTCCCATCGCGGTGGCGTCTGTCATTGCAGAGCGCTGGCTCTGGGCGCATGCGCTCCAGAGCTCCGGCTCGGCAATTGGACACATCAGTCCAGCACGTGGGATCTTCCCAGGCCAGGGCTCGAACCGGCGCCCCTTGCACTGCAAGGCGGTGTCCTTACCCACTGGACCACCAGGTGAAGCCCTCTAGCATTCTTGACTGAAGAATTCCATAGATGAGGAGCTAGGAGGGCTATGGTCCACAGGGTTGAAAAGAATCAGATACAACTGAGAAACTAACACTTTGACTTTTCTTTTCAGTGGGTTTCTCACAGGATTTTTAGTCCATATCAGCTATAGCTATTGGTTATCTGTTTCTGTGGTGATAACACATAGTCTTTCATATAATTCAGAAGATTCAATCTCGCTGAGTATTTTTAATTTTTTTTATTGTTAGAATGTGCTAGATAGATATTAGCTTTCAGTTACTGCAAAAAGTTAACAGACTGCTTTAGCATCAGATATAGTAATGGCATGCTACGCAAATATAGTAAATAATCTTGCTTTGCTTTGGTTCTGCTTGTTGGATACACTAAGGGATCACTCATGTTGTATTGAATAGGAAAGGATGAAGCTGAAGATGCCTTACTTGAGAGAAAACAGACCTTTACCAGAGGGAGCTACCAGGCTAGCTTAAGGTAAGCTCAAGCCATGAGGCAGATTTTAAAGTTTACAGATGTTCTCAGAAGCCCTCTGCAGCTAAGATCCTCTGGCAATATCTCAGGTACATGTTGGAGAACCCTTAAGTACAGCCCCAGGTGTGGTGTATTATGAATATGCAAATAAATTCTTGGTTGCTATATTGACATTTCTGTCTCCAGTTCATAGAGATTTTTTGTTTAAATTTGGCTTTCTCATTTTATTGAAGGTAGGGGTCATAATAAAGATGTTCTGTAGTTAAAATATCATTTGTTGAGCTTAGAACAGGGATCTTTTAAAAAATATATGTGTTTAGATTTGTCTCCCAAAGCTAAATGTGGTCAGAACCACTGTCTTAAATGGAAGTCATATTCATGCCTTCAGTTCCATTCTTTAACCTACTGAGCTGCAACTGAATTACCAATATTTCTGCTCCCAGAATTACCTGTCCAAAGTCAAATCATTCTTTAACTAGTTGAAATAAGAGATATAGTGTCTAACATTTAAAGTGTATTTCCCTAAACATGAGATTTTCTTTTCTGAATCAATCTACAGATATTGGCTTCCAAAGTGTATTTTTGGAGCATACTGTAGCAAGACTATAAATTTAGTCTTCCATTCTAGTTTAAGAGTTTTAAAGAAATAGTTCCTTTATTGTTAATAGCTCCTTTAATGTATATTAAGAAGAATTCTGCCCAGGAGTATTTGTGTGTATTTGTGAAAATGTTATTCAAGATCTCTTTTTCTTAAGTTAGGAGACTCTTTTTCATTAATAGACTGACATTTCTCTACCATGGTCCTTACCATTTCTAGGATATTTAGTTTAAGGCTGTGCTCTAAACAAAGGTTCAGTTTATGACTAGCTCATTCAAGAAAGCTAATTGTTTATTTAAAAATGGCTAAAGAGGCTTAAAATATGATATTCTAGCAACAACTCTAAGTAGTTCAAACACAGATTTGGGTGTTTTTAAACATTAATTTATTATTTTTTCTTTTTTTTTCAAATGTTGGCCTCTTTTATTTTATGTATTTATTTATTTATTTATTTTCATCCATCTTTATTCTTTGGCCTGTGTGGGCCTCCATTGCAGTGGTCTCTCTTGCTCCAGAGCGCTGGCTCGTAATTGGGCACACTGGTTTAGCCACTCTGCAGTATGTGGGGTCTTCCCATGCCAGGGATCGAGTCAGTGCCCCTTGCAGTGCAAGGAGGACTCTCTACCCACTGGACCACCAGGGAAACTCCAGATTTGTTTATTTTTAATATTCAAAGAATAATTCACTGGGTTTATGCTTAGTGTTTTTTATTTTTCCTTTTAAGAATAGGTCATTCAGAAAATTTCAAGAAATACTAATTTTATTGAATTTTTTCAATTTGGAAAGTAATACATTTCAAAATAAAAGCTTTAAAATTTTCCAAAATTGTTAGGCAATTTTTAAAGCCTTCTGGCATTATATTTAACCAGTAATTTTTCTGATTGGAAGAAAAAAATTATAAAGGTTATTAGAATCACAGGTCTGAAGATACCAACTAACTTCTTAAACACAGAAAGTGATTAGGCATCTCTTTTGACCACTAAGTTAAACGTTGCAAAGAGGAAATATATCTCATGGTGAGGTCAACAAGAAAAATAATTTTTCTTAATTTTTCAGATGAACAAAAATTTTTCCCATTGTAAGTAGTTTACTTGTAGATAATCATTTTAATATAAAAATTTCCTTTTGGGCTATTAGTTCTTACAAATTCTACATTTTGGTGACTAGGAAGAGAAACCCAGACAAGCAACCTGTACATAGAAAGTAGCTATTAACCTCCTACAGAGAAAGATGTGTAAGTCTGAGTAAGAAAATCTACTAAAAATAGCTTACTGTGTACGCTGACAGATTTTTTTTTTAAGATGACTATTTGAAAATGTTCATTTGAATCTTATTTCCTTGGCTTCAGTCTGATACCTAAGCCCCTCTTTAGTAATGTATTTTTGGTTCAAGAACAATTTCCATGGATGGCTGTAATTTCCTAAATAATAATGTTGAGAGAGAGAGCATGTGTCCCCAAATTAGCTGTTTTTATTTGTGGTGAGAAGTGGTACGCAGCTTCTTGAGGTGGAGGCGGGCGCGACAGCTCTTGTAGGTTTCTGAAAAGGGGTGTGACAGAATGCTAATGCTGGGGTTTATGTAGAGCGGTGGGGGGCAGGTCGGACCCTGGCCTCCCACCTTTACTGTCCATGGTCTCCTTGTGGCAGCTTATGCTAGACAGGTGGAAGGCTAGTCAGATGGGGAACAGGGCATGAGAGAGAGAGCTGTAAGAAACATAAGATTAAAGCAACAGAAACCTGAGGGAACAAGGATCGAGGTCTTCCGTGCTCAGAACTGGGAGGTTGTCAGCTATATTTTGATGCCTCTTCTTCTCCGCATACTCCTCCTAGCTTGGCTGCCAATGCTGAGTTTCTTTTGGGACCCATAACCTTGAGTTTCAGCCCTGTCATGTACTCAGCTCTCTCTAGTTGACACATATCTATCCGTCACACCTTCAGGAGATGACCTCTTGACCTTAGTTACCTAACTCACAGGTATGACTCTATTGCTGCAGAGTTTCAGGCCATGTGGGAGGAGATTGGGGTGTCCTGGAGGCCAGTTAGGTAGCAGGAAGTTGGAGTAGGGTGTGGTTTCATGCCTGATCACAATGAGACTTGGAAAGATTTTGAGCAAGAGGAAGGATTTGACATAAATGCACCTGTTGAACCTGGTGATTAACAGGATGATGATGCCATCAACAGAATGTGGGAACAAATGAAGGTCATGAGGTTGATGAGGCAGCAATGCTGCTGCCTTCTCAAGAAGGCTAGATGAACATCTATAATAGATGGGTGCAACCTTGGTGTTTGGTCTAGTCTAATGTCACCTGGATACAGGTAAAAGGACACTTATGAGTAGCACTGTCTAGATCACATTACCACAGATGATGCAGGTATCCTTATCACTAACATCTCCCTCTTTACACTGAATTTCTTCAGATTAAGTACTATGAGAGTGTAGCTTCCATCCTCAAACCTTCAGGTTGCGTCTGTCATTAAGAGTCTATTTTCAAAAAAAAAAAAGAGTCTATTTTCAGGGTGTCCCTGGTGGTCCACTTGCCTTACAATGCAAGGGACGCCAGTTTGATCCCTGACCTGGGAAGATCCCACGTGCAGTGGAGTGGCTGGACCAATGCGTCCAACTACCCAGCCAGAGCTCTGGAATGCACGTGTCCAGAACCGGTGCTCTGCAGAGAGAGAGGCTGTGATGGGAGGCCCACGCAGGCCAAAGAACAAAGTTGAAAATGAAAGATCAATAGAAGTAGCCCTCCCAACAAGTAAAAGAGAGTCTATTTGCAAATGGCTAAAAAAACCTCAGCCCATCAGGTTTAACCGTTAAAGGGAAGGAATAAATTAACATAACTAAAAGTCCAAGGATGCTTTGGTTTCAGGCAAGACTGGGGCCTTGGTGAGTTGGTCAAGATATGTACAGTTTCTTTCTCTTTCGTTCTCAGCTCTGCTCTGTTGTTGTTGTTGATTTTTCAGTATTCATTTTTCAGGGAGCTTCTTTCCTTGACATAATTGCCAACAACTTCCAGTGTCACATACTTTCAAATTTAACCTAGAGGAAGTAGAAGTCTCCTTCCCAGAAATTTCAGAGAAAAAACAAAACTTGGATCAGTCACTTCTTGTCTGCTCTATGCCAGACATATGTAACTAGCAAGCCTATCTCCATTCTTCTCTTTATATTGTTCTGTCAATTAGCAATGCTCTTCCCTCCAGCCCACAGATACCTACTTTAGCCACCTCCTATATGAAACTTTTCATGGTGATATCTGACATAGGTTCTTTTTTTTCCTTTAAATTTCCATTCTGTTTATTTAAATATGCTTTAGAGTTCTTACCATGTTCTTCCTGTATTAGGACTGGGCACATGCATTGCTTTTCTATAAAGTTTTAAGCTCCTTAAGGGAGAAGTCTATAACTGTCCAGTCTTTGTATCCCCCACAGCACCTGACATTAGTTTGTACATTGTAGGTCTACAGTAATCTTCTGTTGAATGAATCAATGAACACATCAAGCTAAATTATATTTCACTGATATGTTTGTTAATTAAGTCCATCTGTAGGGGCAGTACATTGACTGGGGAAAATTTCGCTAGACTCCCTGTTTCCTCCTCCTAGTCTATTTGTATCCAGATGGAATTATGCTAAAGCAGCATCAGGGAGAGGGAGAAAAGGAGAGAGTGATACCAGACCTCATCCCACAACTCTCAGGGAGAGAACAGCGATGGGCCATTGCCATTATAGCAGTAGCAGAACCATGTGGGTTTGAAGTATATTTGAGTCTTGGACCCCCTTTATTATTATTATTAATCTATTTTTATTTTACTTTTGCAAAGTTTTGTTGTTTACTGCTATACATAAACCCGAATCACTCATATGTATACCCTTGACCCCTCCCACCTGAACCTCCTCCCTCCTCCCTCCCCGTCCCACCCCTCCAGGTTGTTGCAGAGCCCCCGTGTAAGTTCCCTTAGTCTTACAGCATACTCACATTGATCGTCTCTTTTCCGTAAGGTAATGTAAGTTTCCATGTTATTCTTGCCATATATCTTGCCCATTCCTCCCTCCCCCCCAATGTTGGACCTTCTCTTTTTTGATGGACTAGTGGAACAACTTTGTCCCCTTCTCTTCCTCCTTCAGTGGGTATACTCTAAATCAAGGTTTAGCATGGCACCCACAGCAACCAAACTGATAGTTCTATTAAACTCAGTCTGGAAGTTCCCATATCCAGTTACTATGTGACCCAAACTAGGGGTAGAAGTCTCCTTCCAGTTTCAGAGAAAAACAAAACTTGGATCAGTCACTTCTTGTCTGCTCTATGCCAGACATATGTAACTACAAGCCTATCTCCATTCTTCTCTTTATATTGTTCTGTCAATTAGCAATGCTCTTCCCTCCAGCCCACAGATACCTACTTTAGCCACCTCCTATATGAAACTTTTCATGGTGATATCTGACATAGGTTCTTTTTTCCTTTAAATTTCCATTCTGTTTATTTAAATATGCTTTAGAGTTCTTACCATGTTCTTCCTGTATTAGGACTGGGCACATGCATTGCTTTTCTATAAAGTTTTAAGCTCCTTAAGGGAGAAGTCTATAACTGTCCAGTCTTTGTATCCCCCACAGCACCTGACATTAGTTTGTACATTGTAGGTCTACAGTAATCTTCTGTTGAATGAATCAATGAACACATCAAGCTAAATTATATTTCACTGATATGTTTGTTAATTAAGTCCATCTGTAGGGGCAGTACATTGACTGGGGAAAATTTCGCTAGACTCCCTGTTTCCTCCTCCTAGTCTATTTGTATCCAGATGGAATTATGCTAAAGCAGCATCAGGGAGAGGGAGAAAAGGAGAGAGTGATACCAGACCTCATCCCACAACTCTCAGGGAGAGAACAGCGATGGGCCATTGCCATTATAGCAGTAGCAGAACCATGTGGGTTTGAAGTATATTTGAGTCTTGGACCCCCTTTATTATTATTATTAATCTATTTTTATTTTACTTTTGCAAAGTTTTGTTGTTTACTGCTATACATAAACCCGAATCACTCATATGTATACCCTTGACCCCTCCCACCTGAACCTCCTCCCTCCTCCCTCCCCGTCCCACCCCTCCAGGTTGTTGCAGAGCCCCCGTGTAAGTTCCCTTAGTCTTACAGCATACTCACATTGATCGTCTCTTTTCCGTAAGGTAATGTAAGTTTCCATGTTATTCTTGCCATATATCTTGCCCATTCCTCCCTCCCCCCCAATGTTGGACCTTCTCTTTTTTTTTGATGGACTAGTGGAACAACTTTGTCCCCTTCTCTTCCTCCTTCAGTGGGTATACTCTAAATCAAGGTTTAGCATGGCACCCACAGCAACCAAACTGATAGTTCTATTAAACTCAGTCTGGAAGTTCCCATATCCAGTTACTATGTGACCTAGTAAACATTTCTGTTCATTCAACTCAGGTGATGTAAACTCAGAACCAATTGAATCCTATTCCAACCTTCTCACAATCCACAACTAATGCATCTTTTTGTTTACTTACAGAGCTTCCATCCGACAAAGGTCCAAGTCTCAGCTGTCTTACCTGGGATATGAATCTTCATTAGCACTTGTAGATCATAAGTCTACTCATGAAGAGGACAGAAAGGTCAGATATCAATGGCTCATGGGAGGATGGAAGAAGTCTCTTCTATGGACCATTGTATACCCTTTAAACCTAGAATATGAGTTTTCAAGACCTTTATCTAGTATTGTTTTACTAAGTAAACCTAAATGGGTAACTTCATTATGACCTGATGGAAACTTTCAATTTTACATAATGTTTTACACAATATTTTAAGAAAAGCATAAATTAATTAACTACTTTTTAAAGAATACATGGTATCTAAGCTGACCTATTAAGTGTTCATTGATAATTCTTATATGAACCATTCTAATAAGCATAACTACATGTATTTAGCAGATTATTTGATTATGTAGGCATTCCTTTCAAGTTCTTAATAATATCTGAAACCTTTTTGGTAAAAGTTTAAATCTCCTTCTTAAATTTTAATAACCTTTGCAAAAGTATTTGATTGATCAACAGAAATATTTGATATACAAGTTCTCATTAATTTTAAATTATCGGGGACTAATTAGGTTTTACAGACATTTGTTTACTTCATACAATTTTATAGTTGTTTTAGGGTACATTTAAAATTAAAACTGTTAATTTTAACATTATGCAAAATAACATGAAAATAAAAGAGAATAATCAACACATATAACAATATTCAACTTTCTTATCAGGATGTCTGCTGCTGTAGTAGGACATTATGCCCCCCAAAGTGAACAGTGAAAACTCAAAAGAAAACTACTTTTGCCCCATTCCTCCCTCCCCCAATGTTGGACCTTCTCTTTTTTGATGGACTAGTGGAACAACTTTGTCCCCTTCTCTTCCTCCTTCAGTGGGTATACTCTAAATCAAGGTTTAGCATGGCACCCACAGCAACCAAACTGATAGTTCTATTAAACTCAGTCTGGAAGTTCCCATATCCAGTTACTATGTGACCTAGTAAACATTTCTGTTCATTCAACTCAGGTGATGTAAACTCAGAACCAATTGAATCCTATTCCAACCTTCTCACAATCCACAACTAATGCATCTTTTTGTTTACTTACAGAGCTTCCATCCGACAAAGGTCCAAGTCTCAGCTGTCTTACCTGGGATATGAATCTTCATTAGCACTTGTAGATCATAAGTCTACTCATGAAGAGGACAGAAAGGTCAGATATCAATGGCTCATGGGAGGATGGAAGAAGTCTCTTCTATGGACCATTGTATACCCTTTAAACCTAGAATATGAGTTTTCAAGACCTTTATCTAGTATTGTTTTACTAAGTAAACCTAAATGGGTAACTTCATTATGACCTGATGGAAACTTTCAATTTTACATAATGTTTTACACAATATTTTAAGAAAAGCATAAATTAATTAACTACTTTTTAAAGAATACATGGTATCTAAGCTGACCTATTAAGTGTTCATTGATAATTCTTATATGAACCATTCTAATAAGCATAACTACATGTATTTAGCAGATTATTTGATTATGTAGGCATTCCTTTCAAGTTCTTAATAATATCTGAAACCTTTTTGGTAAAAGTTTAAATCTCCTTCTTAAATTTTAATAACCTTTGCAAAAGTATTTGATTGATCAACAGAAATATTTGATATACAAGTTCTCATTAATTTTAAATTATCGGGGACTAATTAGGTTTTACAGACATTTGTTTACTTCATACAATTTTATAGTTGTTTTAGGGTACATTTAAAATTAAAACTGTTAATTTTAACATTATGCAAAATAACATGAAAATAAAAGAGAATAATCAACACATATAACAATATTCAACTTTCTTATCAGGATGTCTGCTGCTGTAGTAGGCATGGTCCAACTTTCACATAAGGTGACCATCCTTCCTCCTCAGAGCCTTCCTTAATCCGTGAACTTCATTCTTCAGTCCAGATCCTCTCATTTTCAATCCCCCATTACTCTTCATTTCAATCTTTTCATGGCAATTTTCTTATTGAGGCTTATTTCAAGTCATGCTGTCTTATCCTGTTACTAAATTACATGCTTCTTAAGGTTAGTGACTATCTGTTATCTGTGTTTGTATCAACTTGGCACCTTACTTTGCCCAGAAACTCCTTTATCTGGTTACCATGCAACCTAGCATACATTTCTGTTTATTTGACACATGTAAACTTAGAACGGAGTCCTGTTCCAACTTGCCCCCAGTCTAAAGACTCTTTCATCTTTCTGTTTAGTTAAAGAGTTGCACATGGTAGGACATCAAGGGATTTTAAAACTAGGAGGAAAAATTTAACTTTTTAGGGTAAAATAAAGTCCAAACCACAAGATTTACCAAAGAAAATGAGTCAGAGAATATTTTAATTCCAAGTACATCTATTATGGATGATGTAATTTCAAATCATCTTTAAAAAGTTTTAGTATGAGAATCCATTTGGGGACTGATTATAAACACTGAGTCACAATGCCAAAATTGGAATAAAGAACTGCTTATGATCCAGTGACTGTGATGGAAGGATCATTAAGGCTTTCTTTTGGTTTTAAGATATTAATAAAAAAGAAAAAATATATTAATAGTGAGTAGATAGCGTTCTTAGTATCTGATGTTGTTCTTCAGTCGCTAAATGGTGTCCGATCTGAATAGCTAGTGTTCTCAATATCTAATACAGTTGGCTTAAATAAATTTCATAGAAGAACAGTTTGTCTCAGGAACAGCAGGATGAATCCAATGAGAGGAAACATTTAGCAAGTGCGGTTGATTACTGCATGTTGCCATGAAAGACTCAGCACTTCTCATTTTAGAAATAGTTTCTTCATTTATGTCTATGGTATTGCCATGAAAGTACTAATTAGGTTTTACAGACATTTGTTTACTTCATACAATTTTATAGTTGTTTTAGGGTACATTTAAAATTAAAACTGTTAATTTTAACATTATGCAAAATAACATGAAAATAAAAGAGAATAATCAACACATATAACAATATTCAACTTTCTTATCAGGATGTCTGCTGCTGTAGTAGGCATGGTCCAACTTTCACATAAGGTGACCATCCTTCCTCCTCAGAGCCTTCCTTAATCCGTGAACTTCATTCTTCAGTCCAGATCCTCTCATTTTCAATCCCCCATTACTCTTCATTTCAATCTTTTCATGGCAATTTTCTTATTGAGGCTTATTTCAAGTCATGCTGTCTTATCCTGTTACTAAATTACATGCTTCTTAAGGTTAGTGACTATCTGTTATCTGTGTTTGTATCAACTTGGCACCTTACTTTGCCCAGAAACTCCTTTATCTGGTTACCATGCAACCTAGCATACATTTCTGTTTATTTGACACATGTAAACTTAGAACGGCGTCCTGTTCCAACTTGCCCCAGTCTAAAGACTCTTTCATCTTTCTGTTTAGTTAAAGAGTTGCACATGGTAGGACATCAAGGGATTTTAAAACTAGGAGGAAAAATTTAACTTTTTAGGGTAAAATAAAGTCCAAACCACAAGATTTACCAAAGAAAATGAGTCAGAGAATATTTTAATTCCAAGTACATCTATTATGGATGATGTAATTTCAAATCATCTTTAAAAAGTTTTAGTATGAGAATCCATTTGGGGACTGATTATAAACACTGAGTCACAATGCCAAAATTGGAATAAAGAACTGCTTATGATCCAGTGACTGTGATGGAAGGATCATTAAGGCTTTCTTTTGGTTTTAAGATATTAATAAAAAAGAAAAAATATATTAATAGTGAGTAGATAGCGTTCTTAGTATCTGATGTTGTTCTTCAGTCGCTAAATGGTGTCCGATCTGAATAGCTAGTGTTCTCAATATCTAATACAGTTGGCTTAAATAAATTTCATAGAAGAACAGTTTGTCTCAGGAACAGCAGGATGAATCCAATGAGAGGAAACATTTAGCAAGTGCGGTTGATTACTGCATGTTGCCATGAAAGACTCAGCACTTCTCATTTTAGAAATAGTTTCTTCATTTATGTCTATGGTATTGCCACCCGTAAGTTCAAGATGCATTATATAAGGAGTTTAATAAGCTTCAGGGAAGAAAGAACAAAACATTTTAATTGACATTTCAAACATAATAGCCTCAATAGTATTCAATTTTTGCATTTTTATTTTTTCCCCTAGCTTCTGGGAAAATATTTGACAATAAAAGCAAAAGAATTAGGAAGGAAGGAAAAGAAAATCCAATTTTGTTGTTTTTGTTGAAGCTGGTAGATGGCCCAGCATTGTTGCAGAGGACAATCAAATTTCCTGAAGATCAGGTTCCCGACGTTCTCTTGAGACATGGAAAACTCATAAGGAAGTTATTTAAATAAAAGGAAATCTAAATCAGATACAGTGACTAGTTCTAGAGAAAACAAAACTACTCCCTAAGTATTCTACTCATCAGCGTTGCCAATTAGAATGTAATAAATAACTCAATTAAATGGAAAGCAATAATCCGCCTGCAATACAGGAGACTCAGGTTCAATCCTTGGGTGGGAAAGATCCCTTGGGGAAGGAAATGACAGCCCGCTCCAGTATTCTCACCTGGAAAATCTCACGGACAGAGGAGCCTGGTGAGCTATAGTCCATGGGGTTGCAAAGAGTTGGACATGACTTAACATCTGAACAGAGAGAGAATAATATTAAAAAATCACTTTGATTTCTTTCTCTAGTTAAGGGAGGAAAAGAAGGAAAGGGAAAATGTGACAAAGATGCCAATGAGATTTTGCAAAATCCCCAAGTGAAAAGATCTTGTGTTTATATTAATCCTGCTTATTGGTATGATAATTATATTACAACTTTTTGGATTTAAAAATTGAACACTTTTAAAACAGAAACAGCAGAATCAGAGTTAATAACATTTATTTATTTTATTTTAGGCTGTGCTAAAATTTTAGGCTGTGGGTCTTTGTTGCTTCAAGGGCTTTTCTGTAATTGCGGTGAGCGGGACCTGCTCTGTGTTGTGGTGTATAGACTTCCCATTGTGGTAGCTTCTCTTGTGGGGAGCACAGGCTATAGGGCACATGCACTTCAGCAGAGCAGCATGGGGCCTTGGTAGTTGTGGCTCTCCAGCTCTAGAGCACAGGCTCAATAGTTGTGGCTCACAGGTTTAGTTACTTGAGGCATGTGGGATCTTCCCAGACCAGGGATTGAACCAGTGTCTCCTGTATTGGCAGGCATTCTTTACTACTGAGCCACCAGGAAGCCCCAAAAGACTTTCTAATCAAAGTAAATTTTAAAATATTTTAGATGTTTGAGTTATTCTAGCCCCAAGTAAATGTTAAAGTATTTTAACAATTAACTAAATTCTTCAATCAAGTACTGGCAAATTCTGGTAGATGGCCCAGCATTGTTGCAGAGGACAATCAAATTTCCTGAAGATCAGGTTCCGGCGTTCTCTTGAGACATGGAAAACTCATAAGGAAGTTATTTAAATAAAAGGAAATCTAAATCAGATACAGTGACTAGTTCTAGAGAAAACAAAACTACTCCCTAAGTATTCTACTCATCAGCGTTGCCAATTAGAATGTAATAAATAACTCAATTAAATGGAAAGCAATAATCCGCCTGCAATACAGGAGACTCAGGTTCAATCCTTGGGTGGGAAAGATCCCTTGGGGAAGGAAATGACAGCCCGCTCCAGTATTCTCACCTGGAAAATCTCACGGACAGAGGAGCCTGGTGAGCTATAGTCCATGGGGTTGCAAAGAGTTGGACATGACTTAACATCTGAACAGAGAGAGAATAATATTAAAAAATCACTTTGATTTCTTTCTCTAGTTAAGGGAGGAAAAGAAGGAAAGGGAAAATGTGACAAAGATGCCAATGAGATTTTGCAAAATCCCCAAGTGAAAAGATCTTGTGTTTATATTAATCCTGCTTATTGGTATGATAATTATATTACAACTTTTTGGATTTAAAAATTGAACACTTTTAAAACAGAAACAGCAGAATCAGAGTTAATAACATTTATTTATTTTATTTTAGGCTGTGCTAAAATTTTAGGCTGTGGGTCTTTGTTGCTTCAAGGGCTTTTCTGTAATTGCGGTGAGCGGGACCTGCTCTGTGTTGTGGTGTATAGACTTCCCATTGTGGTAGCTTCTCTTGTGGGGAGCACAGGCTATAGGGCACATGCACTTCAGCAGAGCAGCATGGGGCCTTGGTAGTTGTGGCTCTCCAGCTCTAGAGCACAGGCTCAATAGTTGTGGCTCACAGGTTTAGTTACTTGAGGCATGTGGGATCTTCCCAGACCAGGGATTGAACCAGTGTCTCCTGTATTGGCAGGCGGATTCTTTACTACTGAGCCACCAGGGAAGCCCCAAAAGACTTTCTAATCAAAGTAAATTTTAAAATATTTTAGATGTTTGAGTTATTCTAGCCCCAAGTAAATGTTAAAGTATTTTAACAATTAACTAAATTCTTCAAGATCAAGTACTGGCAAAATTCTTTTTTTTTTTTTTCTTTTCTTATTTCGATAAGCTCTAATCTGACCTGTTATTTGGAAGGTGTTCTATTTTCTGTGGCAAGGCCAAAGGTTTGCTTATATAAAGGAGTTTATCTCCACCTTGTGGTCTCTTAGAGTTTTGACTCTGAAAACTTAGAGGAGAGGGTTTCAAAAGTCTGTGCTTCCAAAGTGTAAGTGGGATGTCTGACCCAACATCTCATTGTTAGCTGGTGACAGATCTAAGACTACAGCCTGTTTTCTCATGCTTTCCAAGCTATACTCTTGGCTTTCATAAATCAGATCCTAGTTATAATGCTGACAAAATTGAAATTAGGATTAGGGGAAACCTGCTGGCTAACGGTTCCAGTCTGATAGAGAGGCAGCTCTTTCAGGGAAATTAAAAGATAGAATATCCATGAGATTGAGTCAAGGTCAAATATTAAATACCCATCACTTCATCACACCTAACCCCCATATAGGGTTTAGGCATTGGTTAGGAGTGAGGGGGCTTCCCCAGTGGCTCAGAGGTAAAGAATCTGCCTGCAGTGCAGAGATCCAGGTTTGATCTTTGGGCTGGAAAAATTCCCCTGTAGGAGGCACAGCAACTCACTCCAGTATTCGTGCCTGGAGAATCCCATAGACAGAGGTGGGCTATGGTCCATAGGGTCACAGAGAGTGGGACATAACTGAAGAGACTTAGACAGCATGCTAGGAGATAGGACAAGGCTTCCCAGGTGGCTCAGGGGTAAAGAATCCACCTGCCAATGCAGGAGACTCGGGAAACTTTTATAATTTTGTGAGTTACTGGTTTGCTCTGAATTTCTTATCTGTATATAGATATCTTTAGCTTTTTAGCTTTTTTAGATGAGTTCATTTGTCTTTAGTTTTTCACAATACCAGAGGGAAAAAATCCTTCTGTACATAATGACTTCAATTTTCTTTTGTTCTTCTACTATTTTAACAGTATCAAAGTATAAAAGTCAATAAAAAGTTAATTACTCAGGGACAGACTTCCTAGTTTTTTCATCATTAAGTCTTGATAAGCTGCATCTTTTGGGGGGTTGGGTCACAGTTTCCTGTAAAGTCAAACTTTTAATGAAAGGGGACAAAAGAAAATTATTCAAATTAATTAAACTTTGCTTTTCATTAGTTTATCTTGGAATATTAACTACAAATGGTACTTCATGTTGCTTTTAAGTGTCTTTGGTTTTGTTGTGAAGGTTTAGGGAGACCTTCAGGTATCAGAAGAAGTGAAAGTGTTAGTTGCTCAGTTATTTTGAACTCTGCAATTCCATGGACTGTAGCCCACCAAGCTCCTCTTTACATGGAATTCTCCAGGCAAGAATGCTGGAGTGGGTTGCCATTTCCTTCTCCCAGGGATCTTCCCAACCCAGGGACTGAACCCAGGTCTCCTGCATTGCAGTCAGATAACCACTAGCTTCACCTGGGAATCAGAAGACCAAGGGGGTTTCTATCATGTCAGATTGTGTGTGGACCATACTGTGGGACTGTGGTTCCAGGAAATGTTGAAGTTTTTGGGGGGGTGGGGGGCGGGTTAGGTAGGGAGGGGGGTGGGCAGGCCACTTCTATTGGTCTTTCATTTATCTATTTTTCATCCATCTTTGTTCTTTGGCCCGTGTGGGCCTCCCATCGCAGTGGCCTCTGTTGTCACAGAGCATCGGCTCTGGGCATGTGCTCCCCAGAGATCCGACTCGGTAATTTGACACATCGGTCCAGCCGCTCCGCAGCACGTGGGATCTTCCTAGGCCAGGGATCGAACCGGCGTCCCTTGCACTGCAAGGCAGTGTCCTTACCCACTGGACCACCAGGGAAGCCCAAATGTTGAAGTTTAATGTCCCTAGATGGTGTAGCACAGTTGATACTTTCAAAACATAAAAACATGGCATCCCAGACATTAACAGTTCTGGAAGGAGTTTTGGAGATTGTATACCACTGAGGATCTCAAAAAAATGAACTTTGTCACCTGAATTACGTGAGAAGTATTTTTTAAAGCACAGATCACACTTAAGCTGACTAAATTAGGATTTCTGTGGATGGGCCCCAGGTGTCTGCAGTTTTAATCATTGACCCTCATGAGTCTGGTGTATATTCAGATCTGGACACCAACCACTGTCTAGAACTGTAGAAAGTCTGATATTTTGCTCTATTGCAAGGTATCAGGTTAACCTGACACAATTCACGGATGCTGTAGAATACACCAGAGCTCTGTGTCAGAGGTGAAAGATTTGTTGCTCAAAGCATGAGCAGGAGCCAGTGCACAGTATCTGCACTGATTCCTCAGCCCAGCCCCACTCTTTAGTTGATGAAAGAGAAGCAGGTGATACCAGCAAACGAAAGGGGAGGGGAATCCTAGGCTTGAGCAACCTGGTATTTTAAAAATGGACAATAAGCCCTTTTCTTGGGATGGAGACATTATCTTTGTCCTCCATGGCTATTTGTTATACCAACATCCTTGAAAAACTAGCCTCAATAAAGGTGGTTAATGCCTCTTTTCACAAGATGTGCAGAAGCATGAAAGAACCACAGAGAGACCTATCTCCTCCCTTTTAAGGAGGAAGCGGCAACTGAGCCCCAGAGCGCTGAAGTGCTTGGTGATATATTCCATTGATGGCCATGTGGAGTTCATTCAAGAACCATGTTCTTTCCATGCCTGTTTCCTGCATGCTTTCCCAGGCACCCTTCTTCCTCTCTGCACTGATTTCCTGGAGCTGAGTGAGGCATCAGAGATGAAACCGCTGAAGGATTTGCTGTATGAGTGGGTAGCAACTGTTGAGGGCAGGCCAAGAGAGAACATGAAATGGAGACATTGACAGATGCATCACCAAGCTCCCCCTCCATCCTACTTGGCTTGATGCTCGAATACAGACACCAGGCCTTTATTTCAATTGATTTGGTAATCTGATCTTTGACTTTGGAAGCAAAAGGATAGTATTTGAAGTTCCTTGCTGTCATCTGTTCCTGACTTTCAGTTCCCTAAGGGGTCAGTTACTGAGTGTTAATGAAAGTGAACATGAATAGTTTTGTAGTCAATTTGCTGTAGACATCTTTAGCATATTTTAATAGAAAAAATAAAAACAAATTAACACAGATCTATAAATGCCACCTAAAATCCTTTCTCAAATAAAATGGACAATAAATTTAGCAAATTATTGAATAATGGGTCTAAAGACCAAACACTGAAAACTGTCTATAGTAAGGGAAAATAATGGTAAAAACGATGGAGATCTGAGCATAGTATTTACCTTCAAGACACTAAACATTTGCTAGCTCTGGCAGTTTAATGACAATTAAAGAAATAGGAATGGGAAAAAAATTGAAATAATTTGTGCTTCCTTGTGAAGAACAGACAGAATTTAGAGATTCAAATTGATTACCATTTAACTTTTGATACTAATTCAGGAAAACCTTTACAGAAATATGTAATTGCTAATCATCGACATCAGTTGATACATTTTAAAAATTATTTTGTGTTCTTTTGTGTTTACACTGACCTGCCTTAAAGCTTTAGGCAGTTACTAGATTATAGAGCTTTGACACTTATGAAGAACATGTCTTGAAAATCACATAGAGTTGGACACGACTGAAGCAACTTAGCACAAGCACACTACAGCACAAAAACTTTTTAAATTGGGCTTTTTGTGTGTGGGGAGGGTGGGAGGGAGGGAGTGGGCGGGCCACTTCTATTGGTCTTTCAGTTGTCCATTTTCATCCATCTCTGTTCTTTGGCCAGTGTGGGTCCATTTTCATCCATCCCCTTCTTCCTCTCTGCACTGATTTCCTGGAGCTGAGTGAGGCATCAGAGATGAAACCGCTGAAGGATTTGCTGTATGAGTGGGTAGCAACTGTTGAGGGCAGGCCAAGAGAGAACATGAAATGGAGACATTGACAGATGCATCACCAAGCTCCCCCTCCATCCTACTTGGCTTGATGCTCGAATACAGACACCAGGCCTTTATTTCAATTGATTTGGTAATCTGATCTTTGACTTTGGAAGCAAAAGGATAGTATTTGAAGTTCCTTGCTGTCATCTGTTCCTGACTTTCAGTTCCCTAAGGGGTCAGTTACTGAGTGTTAATGAAAGTGAACATGAATAGTTTTGTAGTCAATTTGCTGTAGACATCTTTAGCATATTTTAATAGAAAAAATAAAAACAAATTAACACAGATCTATAAATGCCACCTAAAATCCTTTCTCAAATAAAATGGACAATAAATTTAGCAAATTATTGAATAATGGGTCTAAAGACCAAACACTGAAAACTGTCTATAGTAAGGGAAAATAATGGTAAAAACGATGGAGATCTGAGCATAGTATTTACCTTCAAGACACTAAACATTTGCTAGCTCTGGCAGTTTAATGACAATTAAAGAAATAGGAATGGGAAAAAAATTGAAATAATTTGTGCTTCCTTGTGAAGAACAGACAGAATTTAGAGATTCAAATTGATTACCATTTAACTTTTGATACTAATTCAGGAAAACCTTTACAGAAATATGTAATTGCTAATCATCGACATCAGTTGATACATTTTAAAAATTATTTTGTGTTCTTTTGTGTTTACACTGACCTGCCTTAAAGCTTTAGGCAGTTACTAGATTATAGAGCTTTGACACTTATGAAGAACATGTCTTGAAAATCACATAGAGTTGGACACGACTGAAGCAACTTAGCACAAGCACACTACAGCACAAAAACTTTTTTAAATTGGGCTTTTTTTGTGTGTGGGGAGGGGTGGGGAGGGAGGGAGTGGGCGGGCCACTTCTATTGGTCTTTCAGTTGTCCATTTTCATCCATCTCTGTTCTTTGGCCAGTGTGGGCCTCCCATCGCAGTGGCGTCTGTTGTTGCAGAGTGCCGGCTCTGGGTGCATGCGCTCCAGAGCTCCGGCTCGGTAATTGGACACATATGTCCAGCTGCTCTGCAGCACGTGGGATCTTCCCAGGCCAGACCCGGCGCCCCTTGCACTGCAAGGTGGTGTCCTTACCCACTGGACCACCAGGGAAGCCTGGGCTTTATTTTTCTTATAGATTCAGCTTATTTATTACTTCCCAAGTGCTAATGCCTATGTAGTTGTGAAATGAGAACTACAAGCTCACCTTCAGGTGAGCAGACACTCTTAAAATTAATCTCATTCAAGTCCTAACACATTGTTGTTGTTTAGTCCCTAAGTCATGTCTGACTCTCTTGTGACCCCATGGACTGTAACCTGCTAGACTCCTGTCCATGGGGTTATGCCTGCAAAAAAACTGGAACAGGTTGTCATTTCCTACTCCAGGGGATCTTCTCAATCCAGGAATCGACCCCTTGTCTCCTGTGTCTTCTGCAGTGGCAGGTAGATTCCTTACTGCTGAACCACCAGGGAAGCTCAAGTCATAGCATGGCTGCAAGCAGTTCAGAACCATTTCTCACGAAATATCATGTCACCACTTTTCATAGATCTTTGAGGTCATTCATAACCAATGATACCATGACTCAAATCTGTGAATGCCAAAGGGCCAGCTGTATAATAAAAGAGCATATGCAAGCATTTAAATGATTAATGTAACCTCCTCTCCTCTCAAGGACAAGAACATGCCCGTGGAAGAAGAAATTGAGCCAGCCCCAGTGAGGAGGATTCTGAAACTCAATGCTCGAGAATGGCCCTACATGCTGGTAGGGTCTGTGGGTGCAGCTGTCAATGGGACAGTCATACCCTTGTATGCCTTTCTATTCAGCCAGATTCTTGGGGTAAGCAAACAGCTGGACCAGCTTCATTCTTCTCTTACCTTTAATCTCTCTACCAGTGGATAGTATCACTTTTGATAGGTTGGTTCTTTATTGTAATATATTTAGCTTTTTAAAAAAGTTTTTCTTTTAGTTCTTTTTTTCCCTCTCATCTCTAAAAGATTAAAAATGTCTTGAGTCTCCATCACACTGGAGGTGAGACGGTGAGGCTGAGACTCTCATTTGGCAGCACCTCCAACAGTCTGTTTAAAAAAAAAATAAAGGCATTATGGCTGCAAATTAGTGTCAAAGAGAGCAGTTTGCCTATATGCAAACTAAATCAGAATGCAAAGCAGGTTCATTGAATGATATGAAAGGATTTGGAGGCCATTTTGATCTTGTTGATCAGCCAAGGTACAAAGTCTGACTTGTAATAGCAGGTCTTGGTGCATGTTGTACAGTTCTCTTCTGCTGGTTGCACCATTGGAATGGGAAGGTGAAGAGAAAACAGGAAAAGGAAGAGAGAGGTAAAATAAGGCATGGAAAAAGAAAAAGCTTATTTCTGTTTTTCACCTCCTAGGAGTTTTGATATTCTCCATCTGACTTCATTGCTATAAAATAATAACACTATTGATACTAATAATAAATACAAACATTAATTAAGCACTGTCTAAGAACTTTATATATAATAGTTCACTAAACTTTCCTAATAACCACGTGGGTACGTGTTATTATTGTTCCTATTTGACAAAGGAGCAAACTAAAGAACTTAGAGGAGTAAGTGGTGGATCTGGAATTCAAATTCAGGCAATGTGACTGCAGAGCTGAGTTCCAATAAAACCTTATCATTGCGAAGTCAGTTCTCAGAATGATGTCATGTTTTCTTAAGTGAAATTTACACGCACCAAATCCTATGTGGTCAAAAAGGAAGCAAACCTAGAAACTTGGAGAACTTCTGAACTTGTTCAAAGTGACACAGGGTCACAGTAGGTGATGGGATCAGTCCTTGAACTAGATTTTCTTAAGCCTGGCCTAAAGAATTTGTAAGAATCCTAAGCTTCAGTCTCTGCCTATACTTTTATTTCACTCTTGCGGTCTCTCTGGCAGAGGTTGTCACCAGTAAAATGTTCCAGAGGCATTAATTGTATAGAAAGATGAGTACAGTTCACAAGCAAAAATCCAATCATTCCTATAGGGTGGGGCTCTGTCGCTCCTTCAGTTTTCACACTGCCCCCTTGTGGTAAGTGAGGAAATCATCATAGAGATAGGAAATTGGAAACAGGGAACCAACTCTGGTAAATTAAATTTCTGGTTATGCTGAAAACATCTTAATAATTAATTTATGTTCCTTAATATCTAGGGAGTACAATATCCTAAATATAATAGAAATGTCCTCTTATTCACTCAACATATACTTGTTGATTATCTCCTCTGGACTAGGGACTGGCGTGTCAGTGAGGGTGCCTTCCCTAATGAAGTTTCCAGTCTATGAGGAAGACAGATGTTAAATTGAAAAATCCACTCATTATTCACCAAATAGTTATTGATCACTTACTGTTTGCCAGACACTGTTGCTAGTATTAAGAGTACAGTGAGGAACAAAAGAGCCCTCTTGCTCTCATAAAGCTAATATTCTACTAGGGAGAGGCTCTGGAAATTCATTCTACTGAGCAGTGAGATAGATTTGGAGGAGTAGAAGGTAACGTTGAATCTGTTAAGACCCAAGACTATGCCCTGGATGTTTGCTTTTAAATTAAATCCAGGATGTCAGCTTCTTTGCTGATTTTCTTTTTTTCATAAATGCAGAATAAGGAGTGTACTGACTCAATTTCACCCAAACCCTGCATATGAACTGCTTTGGGAAGAGTCCTGGATTCCCCACCTGGAGACTTTTTCTGCCATGGGGTCAATCATATCACTTCTCTGGGCCTCAGTTTCCTCAACCATAAAAGGAAGGGTTGACAAAGAGATTTGTAGGATACCTTCCAGCTCTAGTAGGCTAGCAAGTGGCCAAGTCAGAAAAAAATTGAATGATTCAATTGTGGCCACTGCCTTGCAACAGCACCCACTTGGTTACTGGTGGTGAGACTATTCTCTGTGATTCTTCTGGTCACAACCAGAAAATCCTAGCCTGAGCAATAGTGCTTTTCACCTAAGGACTGAAGGATCAGAAAAACAGAATGAAATTCAAAATCTGCACATCATTGATGTGCTCACAGGGTTAAATTTGTTAAGAGAACAAAGCTTTCCTATTTTTCTTCTATGATAAAGAAGGTTGTTTTTGTCTCTTAGTATAATTATCACAGTTTCATCAGTGGGTTCATGATGCTTTCATCTCATAAGGTATAATCATGAGTCAGATAATAGTCTGGTTTTAATTGTGCTGTTTTCATTCTGACATATCCAAAGGGTACAATATTCATGTTTGGTATTGAGACCACAGTTTGAAACAAGAACCCAGCAAAATATCAGGTCTTAGGAGCCTGGTTGCTAATCTAGTGAAGCCTAAGTATACCTGTAAGGGATAATTTCTCTGGTTCACTTTCCCTGAATCTATTTGACTTGGAAAAGGTGAATGTTCTATTCAGCCAGCGCTAGATTTGCTGCATTCTCTGCTTATGTGGGTTTGGGCAAGAGACCTCTTTTTGATAAATTTTAGCTTCTTCATCTGTAATGTGGCACGAGAAAATCTGCCTCACTGGTTTAAGAATCCTAATTTTAAGGAAATTTTCATGTAAATTAAAGTAGATTAAGTAATGCATTTGTGTTTAGTAATGAGCAAGAATCTAATGAATGTTCATTTTCTCCTTGAACTCACCTTTATAATGTGATGTAGGTGTGTGCTCAGACTACAGCTGATCTAAAAAACAGAGGAACCTATGGGTGGGCAGTCCTTTGGGTTGTGTTTCAATAAGAATGTACAAAGAACTTATGCAATAGAATTTAGTGGGGGGAAGATTACAGATAGGTGATGCCCAATCTTGAATTGAGTATTAGCCAAGCATTCTTGTTTGATACTGAGAAGGTGGGTAATACCGAGAACTAAGAGAGTGTGCCCAGAAGAAATCACTGACCTGGAATCTGGAAAAAGGGATTTGCTTATCTAACAATAACCACTAGCTAAACAAACCTAAACAGAGGACTTGATCTTGTGGACTTTAGTTTCCTGTCTGTAACATAAGAGTTGAACTGGCTAGTCTGAAGTACTATAGTCCATGATTGTAATAGGTGACCACAGGGAGGAATGAAAATTGTGGCATCATAGTTTCAGGTTGGAGGGATTTGTACAGCGCTTTTAAAAACCAAACTGAAATATATCTACAAGTTTTTTTAAACAGAATGAAATTCAAAATCTGCACATCATTGATGTGCTCACAGGGTTAAATTTGTTAAGAGAACAAAGCTTTCCTATTTTTCTTCTATGATAAAGAAGGTTGTTTTTGTCTCTTAGTATAATTATCACAGTTTCATCAGTGGGTTCATGATGCTTTCATCTCATAAGGTATAATCATGAGTCAGATAATAGTCTGGTTTTAATTGTGCTGTTTTCATTCTGACATATCCAAAGGGTACAATATTCATGTTTGGTATTGAGACCACAGTTTGAAACAAGAACCCAGCAAAATATCAGGTCTTAGGAGCCTGGTTGCTAATCTAGTGAAGCCTAAGTATACCTGTAAGGGATAATTTCTCTGGTTCACTTTCCCTGAATCTATTTGACTTGGAAAAGGTGAATGTTCTATTCAGCCAGCGCTAGATTTGCTGCATTCTCTGCTTATGTGGGTTTGGGCAAGAGACCTCTTTTTGATAAATTTTAGCTTCTTCATCTGTAATGTGGCACGAGAAAATCTGCCTCACTGGTTTAAGAATCCTAATTTTAAGGAAATTTTCATGTAAATTAAAGTAGATTAAGTAATGCATTTGTGTTTAGTAATGAGCAAGAATCTAATGAATGTTCATTTTCTCCTTGAACTCACCTTTATAATGTGATGTAGGTGTGTGCTCAGACTACAGCTGATCTAAAAAACAGAGGAACCTATGGGTGGGCAGTCCTTTGGGTTGTGTTTCAATAAGAATGTACAAAGAACTTATGCAATAGAATTTAGTGGGGGGAAGATTACAGATAGGTGATGCCCAATCTTGAATTGAGTATTAGCCAAGCATTCTTGTTTGATACTGAGAAGGTGGGTAATACCGAGAACTAAGAGAGTGTGCCCAGAAGAAATCACTGACCTGGAATCTGGAAAAAGGGATTTGCTTATCTAACAATAACCACTAGCTAAACAAACCTAAACAGAGGACTTGATCTTGTGGACTTTAGTTTCCTGTCTGTAACATAAGAGTTGAACTGGCTAGTCTGAAGTACTATAGTCCATGATTGTAATAGGTGACCACAGGGAGGAATGAAAATTGTGGCATCATAGTTTCAGGTTGGAGGGATTTGTACAGCGCTTTTAAAAACCAAACTGAAATATATCTACAAGTCCTTTTATTTGTAAACTGTAAAATAAACTTACATGAGTTATTTCACCCTGGGATTAATGAATGTGGCGTCTTCTGAACATACTTCATTCATTAAGAGTGAATGTATTGTTTATTACCAAGAACTATAAAGATCCCAGAAGTTCTGTCCTAGACATAATCTATCTCATTAATTTAGTACCTGTCCCCCTACTTTGAAATTTGTGATGATTTCAATGGGCTACTTCTGCTTTGCAAAAAAGGACTTGTTAATGAGGAAGTAAACATTGTTTTCAGGAGATTTATTTGGCAATAGCAGGCATTCGATATTGAACAATATCCTTTGAGCAACTGCTTGCTGGCACTGTTCTAGTTATTCAGATTAATGCAGAGCAATCAATAAGGATTTATTGTGCAGTTCTCTAATGAATAGTATTTCTGAGCTCTCACAGTTCCCTCACATAGTCTGAATTAGGAAGGTTTTTGTTGTACTTAAAATCTATTCCACTGTAAGGGGACGTCATTAGAGTTTGCAGCTGTTCTTTTCCATTTTCTTACTTCAACAACTTGAGTCCCCTGAGTTACTTGAACATGTGCCTCTAAGTTCAGAATATATTTATGAGTGTAGTTTACCACTTATAGACTGAAAAAAAAAAGCACTCATAATTTTCATGTTTTTTTTTTTTTTTCCAAGGGGAATGTTTTTAGCTTCTGGTGTTTTAGAGGCAACTACTTCAACCTCTCATGGAGGGAAACTTTTCTGTCCTAAGTCAATTCCAGTCAATGCTTTTTAGCTAGTTGCTTTTGTGTTGTGTTCCAGTTCTTTTTAAATGATGCTATTATCTGTATACATAGAAAAAATCTATAGAATTAATAATAGGAGAAGTACCCGAGTCAAAAAGTCATCTTTATTATTCAGGAAAGACATAGGTCATGATAATACTTTGAGTTTTGTCCCAGAATAACATTCTCAGATTCTCAAGTAACTTTCCTGCTTGTTTTTTCAATTCTTTCTTTCTTTTTTCCCCTTGCCTTATTATCTAAAGAATCTGAGGCATCTCGTCATAGTTTTCATGTGTACCAAAGAAAAGCCAGTAAAATCACCTACATCAGGCAAAGAAATAAGACCAAAATTCTGTCAATTGTAACTATTAGTTATTTCACCCTGGGATTAATGAATGTGGCGTCTTCTGAACATACTTCATTCATTAAGAGTGAATGTATTGTTTATTACCAAGAACTATAAAGATCCCAGAAGTTCTGTCCTAGACATAATCTATCTCATTAATTTAGTACCTGTCCCCCTACTTTGAAATTTGTGATGATTTCAATGGGCTACTTCTGCTTTGCAAAAAAGGACTTGTTAATGAGGAAGTAAACATTGTTTTCAGGAGATTTATTTGGCAATAGCAGGCATTCGATATTGAACAATATCCTTTGAGCAACTGCTTGCTGGCACTGTTCTAGTTATTCAGATTAATGCAGAGCAATCAATAAGGATTTATTGTGCAGTTCTCTAATGAATAGTATTTCTGAGCTCTCACAGTTCCCTCACATAGTCTGAATTAGGAAGGTTTTTGTTGTACTTAAAATCTATTCCACTGTAAGGGGACGTCATTAGAGTTTGCAGCTGTTCTTTTCCATTTTCTTACTTCAACAACTTGAGTCCCCTGAGTTACTTGAACATGTGCCTCTAAGTTCAGAATATATTTATGAGTGTAGTTTACCACTTATAGACTGAAAAAAAAAAGCACTCATAATTTTCATGTTTTTTTTTTTTTTTCCAAGGGGAATGTTTTTAGCTTCTGGTGTTTTAGAGGCAACTACTTCAACCTCTCATGGAGGGAAACTTTTCTGTCCTAAGTCAATTCCAGTCAATGCTTTTTAGCTAGTTGCTTTTGTGTTGTGTTCCAGTTCTTTTTAAATGATGCTATTATCTGTATACATAGAAAAAATCTATAGAATTAATAATAGGAGAAGTACCCGAGTCAAAAAGTCATCTTTATTATTCAGGAAAGACATAGGTCATGATAATACTTTGAGTTTTGTCCCAGAATAACATTCTCAGATTCTCAAGTAACTTTCCTGCTTGTTTTTTCAATTCTTTCTTTCTTTTTTCCCCTTGCCTTATTATCTAAAGAATCTGAGGCATCTCGTCATAGTTTTCATGTGTACCAAAGAAAAGCCAGTAAAATCACCTACATCAGGCAAAGAAATAAGACCAAAATTCTGTCAATTGTAACTATTAGTTTTCATTCACCAGCCTTCCTTCCCCTCAGATAATTAAAGTCTACATATTCATAGTTAAGTTTGGTTTAGCACTACTATTTTTTTTTTGGCCACTTCTATTGATCTTTCACTTATTTATCTTTGTTCTTTGGCCTGTGTGGACCTCCCATCGCAGTGGCCTCTCTTGTTGCAGAGTACGGGCTCTGGGCGCATGCTCTCCAGAGCTCTAGCTCGGTAGTTGAACACATAGGTACAGCCGCTCCACGGTATGTGGGATTGAACTGGCGCCGCTTGCACTGCAAGGTGGTGTCCTTACCCACTGGACCACCAGGGAAACCCAATACTAGTATGTTTTAAGTGAACTGTTTTTAAACCAATGCCTAAGAGAAATTTCTTTTAAACATATTTGAATTGATTTCTTTTGCTGTTGTTTGTAATAATAAAGCAACATCCTTTCTGTTTTGCAAAGACTTTTTCAATTCCTGATAAAGAAGAACAAAGGTCACAGATCCATGGTATGTGCCTCCTCTTTGTAGCAATAGGCTGTGTCTCTTTTTGCACTCAATTTCTGCAGGTAAGGAATTTTATTTTTCAGTAAGCAATTTAGCTATTTCCCGGCCTTTTCATGTTAAAATATCTCTAAAGATTCCTTAATGTTTTAGGCATATGCTTTTGCTAAATCCGGGGAACTTCTCACAAAAAGGCTACGCAAATTGGGTTTCAGAGCAATGTTAGGGCAAAACATCGGATGGTTTGATGACCTCAGAAATAGCCCTGGAGCACTGACCACAAGGCTTGCTACAGATGCGTCCCAAGTTCAAGGGGTAAGCTGTGGGGAAAACCTGGGATGTACGAACTGGAGTATACTTTCCTTCCTTTGCATATTCCAATAATTACCGATGTATTTCCTACAATATGGGACCTCGTGAGATTGGAGTACTCCAGAGCCACATTTTCACCCATTTCCGAAGCTGAAAACACACTGTCTCCTCGGCAGTGCCCAGAATCCGTGTTATAACATGAATCAAAATTTGTCAGGATTTCAGACTTCTAGTAATTAAGAACTTCCCCAAGACTCCTTTCTCAGATCATTTTTAGGCCCAAAGGTTGAGTCCATGAAACGTAATAGCGCCCCCGCTCGAGGGCGTGTGGAGAAAAGCCGCCTTCCACAGGTGCCCCAGGGTTTTAAGTTAGCCTTAGGAAGAGAAGCTGTTCTGAGCTGCCAGAACCCAAGGGAAAGACGGAAAGGATTGATGCTAGAAGCTTAACACGTTCCAAGGGCTGTCTATGTGACTAAGGGAGACTAAGCTGTGGTTTCTAAATATGTGTACAAGGTGGAGCTACACCTTTATAAAATGAGGCATTTGAATTAAAGTGATGAGAGCTCAGCTTGCCTCACAACGCCTCTACTTACTTTCCATGATAATAAGAAAAAAAGGAGGAAAAAAAAAAGTCATGGTTTGTCTGTGAGGCTCTTGGAAGAAAAAAACATGCTGGATTGGTAGTGCCCTACTATGTATCTTGACTTCTACCAGTTCAACCAACAGTATGGACAGTGACATGGAGATCAAAGGAGTGTGGAATTCTTTTCCTTTTTTTTTTTTTTGGTCTTTTTTATTGGTTTTATTTATTTATTTTCATTCATCATTTTATTCTTTGACCTGTGTGGGCCTCCCACTGTGGAGCACTGGCTCTGGGCGCATGTGCTTCAGAGCACTGGCTCACAGTTGGACACACCATTCCAGCCGCTCTGTGGTACGTGGGATCTTCCCGGGCCAGGGATTGAACCAGTGCCCCTTGCACTGCAAGGCTGACTCTCCACCCACTGGACCACCAGGGAAACCCTGGAATTCTTTTACTGAGAGGAAAATCCCTGTAAAATTTTCATGTTGATCATTCTAGGCCTTTTCTCTGGGGCTTTCCTGGTAGCTCAGATGGTAAAGAGTCCACCTGTGATGCAGGAGACCAGGATTCAATTCCTGCATTGGGAAGATCCCCGGGAGAAGTAAAGGGCTACCCACTGCAGTAGTCTTGCCTGGAGAATTCCATGGACAGAGGAGCCTGGAGGGCTGCCATCCATGGAGTCACAACGAGTTGGACAGAAGTGAACAACTGACACATGTTTACATAGAGCTTTTTCTAAGTAAAAATGTGTTTTCCACAGTCTTTGTATTACACTCTATACATATTACTTTGTAATCTTTTTTTGCCCTCCAAAAACCAGGCATGAGCATATTTTCATCCTTTATATTCTTCTGTGATAATTTTTGAATGACTGCATTATTAATTACTTTTATATATCACCATTTCTTAGAAAATTCCTCACTTAGGTCCCATGCTTATAAGCAGTTTATGACATTTTACATCAAGCTTGGCATACCCTTGATTATTTTTCCAGTTCTCAAAATATAATCATTAACACGTTCAAGGGCTGTCTATGTGACTAAGGGAGACTAAGCTGTGGTTTCTAAATATGTGTACAAGGTGGAGCTACACCTTTATAAAATGAGGCATTTGAATTAAAGTGATGAGAGCTCAGCTTGCCTCACAACGCCTACTTACTTTCCATGATAATAAGAAAAAAAGGAGGAAAAAAAAAAGTCATGGTTTGTCTGTGAGGCTCTTGGAAGAAAAAAACATGCTGGATTGGTAGTGCCCTACTATGTATCTTGACTTCTACCAGTTCAACCAACAGTATGGACAGTGACATGGAGATCAAAGGAGTGTGGAATTCTTTTCCTTTTTTTTTTTTTTGGTCTTTTTTATTGGTTTTATTTATTTATTTTCATTCATCATTTTATTCTTTGACCTGTGTGGGCCTCCCACTGTGGAGCACTGGCTCTGGGCGCATGTGCTTCAGAGCACTGGCTCACAGTTGGACACACCATTCCAGCCGCTCTGTGGTACGTGGGATCTTCCCGGGCCAGGGATTGAACCAGTGCCCCTTGCACTGCAAGGCTGACTCTCCACCCACTGGACCACCAGGGAAACCCTGGAATTCTTTTACTGAGAGGAAAATCCCTGTAAAATTTTCATGTTGATCATTCTAGGCCTTTTCTCTGGGGCTTTCCTGGTAGCTCAGATGGTAAAGAGTCCACCTGTGATGCAGGAGACCAGGATTCAATTCCTGCATTGGGAAGATCCCCGGGAGAAGTAAAGGGCTACCCACTGCAGTAGTCTTGCCTGGAGAATTCCATGGACAGAGGAGCCTGGAGGGCTGCCATCCATGGAGTCACAACGAGTTGGACAGAAGTGAACAACTGACACATGTTTACATAGAGCTTTTCTAAGTAAAATGTGTTTTCCACAGTCTTTGTATTACACTCTATACATATTACTTTGTAATCTTTTTTTGCCCTCCAAAAACCAGGCATGAGCATATTTTCATCCTTTATATTCTTCTGTGATAATTTTTGAATGACTGCATTATTAATTACTTTTATATATCACCATTTCTTAGAAAATTCCTCACTTAGGTCCCATGCTTATAAGCAGTTTATGACATTTTACATCAAGCTTGGCATACCCTTGATTATTTTTCCAGTTCTCAAAATATAATCATTGGATCAAAATATATAATCATTTCGAAAGGTTTTAATATGCATTATTTTGCTGCTTAAAGAGTCTGTACCAATTTTACTCCCATGATCTGGGTTTTCTAGTGTCTAGTTCACCTTATTCTTGACCTTAGATTAAATAAATAAGGCATAAATTTATCTCTTATATTTTTGCAAGTTTCAATCTTCAAGGAGCTTTTATAGGTTAATCATTATCACTAGAATTAATCTCTCACTGACTGCTCTAGCTCTGATACCCATGAAATGAGATTAGTCCATAGATGAACTTCCAAGAAGCTGTGAATAAGATGTAATACTTTTATTAATCCACCCTTCAAATGTGCTACAGAGGCACATTATTTAAAACACTCTCTCTTTTTTAAACAGAATTACCATATGATTAGTAATTCCATTCCTAGGTATATATCTGAAAGAACTGAAAACAGGGACACAAACAAATAGTTGTACACCCATGTTCATGGCACCATTATTCATGATAGCCAAAAGATGAAAACAACCCAAGTGTTTATCACCAGATCAATGAATAAACAAAATATAATATATACACATAGTGGAATTTTGTTTAGCTTTAAAATAAAATTCTGATACCTGATATAACATGTATGGACCTTGAGAACACTATGTTTAGTAAAATCAGCTAGACAGAGGGATAAATATAGTATGATTTCACTTATATGTGATACCTAGAATTGGCAAAGTCATAGAGACAGAAAAAAGGACAAAGGTTAGCAGGAGCTGGGAAGAGGGTGGAAGGGGTATTAGTATTGTATGGGTGTCGAGTTTTGGTTACGGATGATGAAAAAGCTTTGGGAAAAATTATGGTGGTGGTTACATAACATTGTGATGATATTTAATGCCACTGGCTTGTACATTTAGAAATGACTAACATGATAAACATTGTATTGTGTGCATATGTTCTAGATTATTATTTTATCATAATAATTTAAACAACCTATCTTTTGCTATAAAAACCTTCTCATGATGTTTAGTCAGAGATCATGTAGTTGAGATTGGTTGCTCACTTTTGGTTTGCAGGCTACTGGCTCTCAGATCGGGATGATGGTCAATGCCTTTGTTACCATCGCTGTGGCTATGATCATTGCCTTCCTCTTTAGCTGGAAGCTAAGCCTAGTCATAGTGTGCTTCTTCCCCTTCTTGGCTTTATCGGGAGCTGTACAGACCAGAATGCTTGGGTTCCGAGGCTATTAAAAAAAGGTTTTATAAAATTTTTTACTCCCATGATCTGGGTTTTCTAGTGTCTAGTTCACCTTATTCTTGACCTTAGATTAAATAAATAAGGCATAAATTTATCTCTTATATTTTTGCAAGTTTCAATCTTCAAGGAGCTTTTATAGGTTAATCATTATCACTAGAATTAATCTCTCACTGACTGCTCTAGCTCTGATACCCATGAAATGAGATTAGTCCATAGATGAACTTCCAAGAAGCTGTGAATAAGATGTAATACTTTTATTAATCCACCCTTCAAATGTGCTACAGAGGCACATTATTTAAAACACTCTCTCTTTTTTAAACAGAATTACCATATGATTAGTAATTCCATTCCTAGGTATATATCTGAAAGAACTGAAAACAGGGACACAAACAAATAGTTGTACACCCATGTTCATGGCACCATTATTCATGATAGCCAAAAGATGAAAACAACCCAAGTGTTTATCACCAGATCAATGAATAAACAAAATATAATATATACACATAGTGGAATTTTGTTTAGCTTTAAAATAAAATTCTGATACCTGATATAACATGTATGGACCTTGAGAACACTATGTTTAGTAAAATCAGCTAGACAGAGGGATAAATATAGTATGATTTCACTTATATGTGATACCTAGAATTGGCAAAGTCATAGAGACAGAAAAAAGGACAAAGGTTAGCAGGAGCTGGGAAGAGGGTGGAAGGGGTATTAGTATTGTATGGGTGTCGAGTTTTGGTTACGGATGATGAAAAAGCTTTGGGAAAAAGTATGGTGGTGGTTACATAACATTGTGATGATATTTAATGCCACTGGCTTGTACATTTAGAAATGACTAACATGATAAACATTGTATTGTGTGCATATGTTCTAGATTATTATTTTATCATAATAATTTAAACAACCTATCTTTTGCTATAAAAACCTTCTCATGATGTTTAGTCAGAGATCATGTAGTTGAGATTGGTTGCTCACTTTTGGTTTGCAGGCTACTGGCTCTCAGATCGGGATGATGGTCAATGCCTTTGTTACCATCGCTGTGGCTATGATCATTGCCTTCCTCTTTAGCTGGAAGCTAAGCCTAGTCATAGTGTGCTTCTTCCCCTTCTTGGCTTTATCGGGAGCTGTACAGACCAGAATGCTGATGGGATTTGCCACTAATGACAAGGAATCTCTGGAAGTCGCTGGACAGGTAATCTCTGACACCCACTTTTCAGCCTGTTAACAAGGAGTAATGGCTAAGGAAGCTATTAGCCTGCAATCATTTATGCTTAGAAACTTCCCATGAGCCTTTTTCATATGTGCCTCTGATGCTATGAGATTGAGCAGGTGTGGAGAAATAATGGAACAAGCACAAAGGTTACATGTTGAATTTCCTCCCAGTTATTTTTTTCCGCATCCCAATTTGGCATAGTATGCTTCTTTGTAAGAGTGGATAGTTCACTTTATTGTCTGTTTTTTTTTTTTTTTTTTTTTTTTTTTTAGCACGCATTAAAAGGCTTTACTATTTGGGGTACACAGTTACAAAAATTA
Organism: Tragulus kanchil; assembly: GCA_022376925.1. Taxonomy (NCBI): domain Eukaryota; kingdom Metazoa; phylum Chordata; class Mammalia; order Artiodactyla; family Tragulidae; genus Tragulus; species Tragulus kanchil. The sequence goes on along the minus strand of JAIOJX010000026.1, from coordinate 265,507,740 downwards.
TTTATTTATTTTTGGCTATTCTGAGTTTTCACTGCTGCCTCAGGCTCTTCTCTAGTTACAGGGAGTGGGGACCACTCTCCTGTTGAGGCAAGCAGGCTTCTTGTTGCAGTGACTTTTCTTGTGGAACTCGGGCTCTAGGGCACACGTGCTTCAGCAGTTGTGGCACATGGGCTCAACAGTTGTGGCTGACTAGTTTAGTTGCTCTGCAACATGTGAGACCCTCCGGGATCAGGGGTTGAACTCGTGTCTCCTGCATTGGCAGGCAAACTCTTTACCACTGAGCTACCTGGGCACACACTTTTAACTTTTACACTTTAGTGTCTGCTAGACTTATTGCAAATGTCTTTCCCAAAGAGAACCATGAGACAGATACAATTTAGATCTTGTGATACACTTCAGGGTTTCAGCTATGCATTTTTGAGAGTGTTCTCATTAAATGTTTATAACATGCCTTTACGCTCTTTAGCATTGGATTATTTTATCATAATAATTTAAACAACCTATCTTTTGCTATAAAACCTTCTCATGATGTTTAGTCAGAGATCATGTAGTAGAGATTGGTTGCTCACTTTTGGTTTGCAGGCTACTGGCTCTCAGATCGGGATGATGGTCAATGCCTTTGTTACCATCGCTGTGGCTATGATCATTGCCTTCCTCTTTAGCTGGAAGCTAAGCCTAGTCATAGTGTGCTTCTTCCCCTTCTTGGCTTTATCGGGAGCTGTACAGACCAGAATGCTGATGGGATTTGCCACTAATGACAAGGAATCTCTGGAAGTCGCTGGACAGGTAATCTCTGACACCCACTTTTCAGCCTGTTAACAAGGAGTAATGGCTAAGGAAGCTATTAGCCTGCAATCATTTATGCTTAGAAACTTCCCATGAGCCTTTTTCATATGTGCCTCTGATGCTATGAGATTGAGCAGGTGTGGAGAAATAATGGAACAAGCACAAAGGTTACATGTTGAATTTCCTCCCAGTTATTTTTTTCCGCATCCCAATTTGGCATAGTATGCTTCTTTGTAAGAGTGGATATTTCACTTTTTTGTCTTTTTTTTTTTTTTTTTTTTTTTTTTTTTAGCACGCATTAAAAGGCTTTACTATTTGGGGTACACAGTTACAAAAATTATTTATTTATTTTTGGCTATTCTGAGTTTTCACTGCTGCCTCAGGCTCTTCTCTAGTTACAGGGAGTGGGGACCACTCTCCTGTTGAGGCAAGCAGGCTTCTTGTTGCAGTGACTTTTCTTGTGGAACTCGGGCTCTAGGGCACACGTGCTTCAGCAGTTGTGGCACATGGGCTCAACAGTTGTGGCTGACTAGTTTAGTTGCTCTGCAACATGTGAGACCCTCCGGGATCAGGGGTTGAACTCGTGTCTCCTGCATTGGCAGGCAAACTCTTTACCACTGAGCTACCTGGGCACACACTTTTAACTTTTACACTTTAGTGTCTGCTAGACTTATTGCAAATGTCTTTCCCAAAGAGAACCATGAGACAGATACAATTTAGATCTTGTGATACACTTCAGGGTTTCAGCTATGCATTTTTGAGAGTGTTCTCATTAAATCTGGCTATCAGAGATAAATGAAAAAATGAGAGCATAGACATTTGTCAGGGAGAAGAAATCATGCACACACACACATATATACACACTCACCTTTTGACAAATTTACCATCAAAGTGAACACTGCTCAAATAAGCAGAAGCCAAAAGGATTTTGTATGCCAAAGTAGCTCAATTTCTGTACCTTTTTTAGGATAGGACCCTAATTCAAAAACAGTTATTATTTACCCTAGAGTAGGGATTGAAACAAATACATATTAATAGTAGAGACTAAAAGATAGCCTTCAGGCTTAATTTTATCTTAAATAATATTTTGCAGATTAAGTTTTTTAAAATATATATTTTAAATTTATTTTATTAAACAATCTTTTGTCCAGATGCATCTAAAGATAGTGAAGGACAGGGAAGCCGGGAGTGCTGCAGTTGGTGGAGTCGCAAACAGTAGGACACAACTGAGCAGCTGAATAACGACATCTAAAGAAACCATTTTGGACATTTCAAATGAATTCACAAAGATAGCCTTGTGTACCATTTTTCTTCTTCTCTCTTCCTCAACAGTTAGAGAGAATGAAGCCATGTTAGTACCAAGCAGAACTTGAAATGATAGGATGTTTCTGGATCCAATCAAGTGGATCTCTAGCAACTTCTTTGTGTTTCCAGATGATGTGATGTGGTGTGTACCACCTTCTGCCATTTGCACCAGATCTAATCCATGTAACCGTTGAAAGTGTCATGAAAGGAGTCTTTTATTTCTAAAACTCTTTCATTCTTCCTAGTCAGTAACTGTGGCTGGGATTGGAAAGGAGAAGCAGTTATTCTTCAGTGACTTTTCTTGTGGAACTCGGGCTCTAGGGCACACGTGCTTCAGCAGTTGTGGCACATGGTCAAGTGTCTGACGTTTGCTCTGCAACATGTGAGACCCTCCGGGATCAGGGGTTGAACTCGTGTCTCCTGCATTGGCAGGCAAACTCTTTACCACTGAGCTACCTGGGCACACACTTTTAACTTTTACACTTTAGTGTCTGCTAGACTTATTGCAAATGTCTTTCCCAAAGAGAACCATGAGACAGATACAATTTAGATCTTGTGATACACTTCAGGGTTTCAGCTATGCATTTTTGAGAGTGTTCTCATTAAATCTGGCTATCAGAGATAAATGAAAAAATGAGAGCATAGACATTTGTCAGGGAGAAGAAATCATGCACACACACACATATATACACACTCACCTTTTGACAAATTTACCATCAAAGTGAACACTGCTCAAATAAGCAGAAGCCAAAAGGATTTTGTATGCCAAAGTAGCTCAATTTCTGTACCTTTTTTAGGATAGGACCCTAATTCAAAAACAGTTATTATTTACCCTAGAGTAGGGATTGAAACAAATACATATTAATAGTAGAGACTAAAAGATAGCCTTCAGGCTTAATTTTATCTTAAATAATATTTTGCAGATTAAGTTTTTTAAAATATATATTTTAAATTTATTTTATTAAACAATCTTTTGTCCAGATGCATCTAAAGATAGTGAAGGACAGGGAAGCCGGGAGTGCTGCAGTTGGTGGAGTCGCAAACAGTAGGACACAACTGAGCAGCTGAATAACGACATCTAAAGAAACCATTTTGGACATTTCAAATGAATTCACAAAGATAGCCTTGTGTACCATTTTTCTTCTTCTCTCTTCCTCAACAGTTAGAGAGAATGAAGCCATGTTAGTACCAAGCAGAACTTGAAATGATAGGATGTTTCTGGATCCAATCAAGTGGATCTCTAGCAACTTCTTTGTGTTTCCAGATGATGTGATGTGGTGTGTACCACCTTCTGCCATTTGCACCAGATCTAATCCATGTAACCGTTGAAAATGTCATGAAAGGAGTTATCTTTGTCTTTTTATTTCTAAAACTCTTTTTCATTCTTCAGATTACAAATGAAGCCCTCAGTAATATCCGCACTGTGGCTGGGATTGGAAAGGAGAAGCAGTTTATAGAAGCCTTTGAGGCTGAACTGGAGAAGCCATACAAGACAGCTATCCGCAAAGCGAATGTTTACGGACTCTGCTTTGGTTTTTCCCAGTGCATCGTGTTTGTTGCTAACTCTGCTTCCTACAGATATGGAGGTTATTTAATTCTCAACGAGGGGCTCCATTTCAGTTATGTGTTCAGGTGAGGACTTTCTGGCCAAAATCATAAAAGATCAACATTCTAGGGAGGAATAGTCTAGTCCAATTTGTTAGCTGCTGCTGCTTTAAACCATCCCAAATTTGATGTCCTAAATGGCTGAGATTTATTATCTCTTAAAGATTCCGTGGGCTGTTAGAGTGGTACTACTGGACTGGGCTGGTTCATTTAGGCTTCTGAGTGGCCTTCTGTCTCCATGTGACATGTCAGCAGCTGAGCTTGTTTTCTTCACATTGTGCTCTCAGAGTTATAGTGCAACAGAAGATTGCCAGCCCCAACATGCAAGCACTTGCCAAGTCTCTGCATACATCACATTTTCTAATATCTTTTTAGCCAAAGTAAGTCACTGAACCAAGCCCAGATTCAAAAAAAAAAAAGACAACCCAGGAACGGGTCCCCCAAGTGCTTCTTCTTTATGCTCACGCTGCTACTGCTATCACACAACATTGACACTGGATGGATGTCCTACCATTCAGTTTATTCAGACACTGTTTCCTGGAGGTAGCATTGGATCCTCCCACAGGTTAAGGGCTCAGTCTTACAAGACTGCCTCTCCCCCAGCCCTCCACACCAGTGCGGGTCCAGGTCATCACCTCTGCTTCTGACCAACCAGTTATAGACCCAAGGTTCCTATGACCTCCTCTTTAGCTTTTATTAATATGAACTTGTGTTTTTCTCTAGGCAACTTCTTTGTGTTTCCAGATGATGTGATGTGGTGTGTACCACCTTCTGCCATTTGCACCAGATCTAATCCATGTAACCGTTGAAAATGTCATGAAAGGAGTTATCTTTGTCTTTTATTTCTAAAACTCTTTTTCATTCTTCAGATTACAAATGAAGCCCTCAGTAATATCCGCACTGTGGCTGGGATTGGAAAGGAGAAGCAGTTTATAGAAGCCTTTGAGGCTGAACTGGAGAAGCCATACAAGACAGCTATCCGCAAAGCGAATGTTTACGGACTCTGCTTTGGTTTTTCCCAGTGCATCGTGTTTGTTGCTAACTCTGCTTCCTACAGATATGGAGGTTATTTAATTCTCAACGAGGGGCTCCATTTCAGTTATGTGTTCAGGTGAGGACTTTCTGGCCAAAATCATAAAAGATCAACATTCTAGGGAGGAATAGTCTAGTCCAATTTGTTAGCTGCTGCTGCTTTAAACCATCCCAAATTTGATGTCCTAAATGGCTGAGATTTATTATCTCTTAAAGATTCCGTGGGCTGTTAGAGTGGTACTACTGGACTGGGCTGGTTCATTTAGGCTTCTGAGTGGCCTTCTGTCTCCATGTGACATGTCAGCAGCTGAGCTTGTTTTCTTCACATTGTGCTCTCAGAGTTATAGTGCAACAGAAGATTGCCAGCCCCAACATGCAAGCACTTGCCAAGTCTCTGCATACATCACATTTTCTAATATCTTTTTAGCCAAAGTAAGTCACTGAACCAAGCCCAGATTCAAAAAAAAAAAAGACAACCCAGGAACGGGTCCCCCAAGTGCTTCTTCTTTATGCTCACGCTGCTACTGCTATCACACAACATTGACACTGGATGGATGTCCTACCATTCAGTTTATTCAGACACTGTTTCCCTGGAGGTAGCATTGGATCCTCCCACAGGTTAAGGGCTCAGTCTTACAAGACTGCCTCTCCCCCAGCCCTCCACACCAGTGCGGGTCCAGGTCATCACCTCTGCTTCTGACCAACCAGTTATAGACCCAAGGTTCCTATGACCTCCTCTTTAGCTTTTATTAATATGCTAGAGTGGCTTACTGAACTCAGTGGAACATTTTACTTTTGACTACTGCTTTATTGGGCTTCTCTGGTGGCACAGTGATAAAGACTCTACCTGCCAGTGCAGGAAACACAAGAGATGTGCATTTCATCCCTGGGTCAGGAAAATCCCTTGAAGTAGGAAATGGCAACCTGCTCCAGTATTCTTGCCTGGAAAATTCCATGCACAGAGGAGCCTGACTGGCTACAGGTCATGGGGTGGCAAAGAGTTGGACATGACTGAGCACTCACAACACAGCACAACTCAGGAACGCACAGATAGAAGAGACGCAGAGGGTTTGCTGCCTGGGAAAGTCTTAGAGCTTTCATATTCTCTCCAGGAATGCTGCTCTCCCCCAACCTCCTCGGGTTCACTAGATCACCAGCCCTCTGGACTGTATCTTTGGGTTTATTACGGAGACTCCATCATATTAGACCTGACTAGTTAAATCACTGACCATCAATCAAAGTCAATCTCCAGCCTCTCCTGAGGGACCGAAGCGCCACTCCTCTAATCATGTGGTTGACTCCTGGCAGCCAGGAATTAGGTTACCTTAGGTTACCCAGAGCCAACAAAAGTTGGCTCGTTAACATAACAAAAGACAACTTGATCTTCTCAAAACTTGGGAAATTCCAAGGGTGTAGGAACTCCAAGCCAGGAACAGAGAAAACCAAATATGTTTTTTTATTGTAAATCACAATAACACCGATAAGTAAAAAGGTCCTATTGCAAAAGGGTATGTACAGAGTAAAAGGGTGAATTAAGCATTTTCACAATCTAACATACTAGTTAATGCTGAGAAAACCAAGAGGCCTTGAATAAGATGGTTCACAGGTCTACCTTAATTGAATTTCTACTTCTTGCTAAGAAAGCAAGCAAGTCTCCACTGACTTCTCCTAGGTAGAGAACAGCAAAGACCAGTCAGGGGAATCATGTTCCTTTCCTATAGCAAGAGTCTGTTAATCTAGTAAGACTAACTTTGAGTCCGATTTCTCATATTTCCAGAGCCTAAGGGTGTGAGGGAACAAGGGATTGTGTGTACATGTATATGGGTGTGGGTTGATGGGCTGGGGTCCTTGGAAGGGGGAGGGGGAGATGATCTAAGAAGAGCCTGGGGGGCGTTATGAAACTCAGCCTTAATAGAAATCTGTTCTCAAGTCGTTCTCGAGTTCTGTCTTCTTGCCTTTTATTTTCTCCTAGAAATATAAAAGAAATTATTTTCTTCTGCCCCACTACAGCCCCCATTCCCTAGAAAGTTTCTTTGCTAAATTTTTGAATACTTAGAGCTACTAACCCCCAAATCATAAATCACAAACTGTTGACTTAGTTTAGGTAAGATATTTGAAGAATTATTTGCTAACACGTAAAAACAGGAGACTACAGAAAACTCCCCATATCTGGCTTCACAACACAGCACAACTCAGGAACGACAGAAGAGACGCAGAGGGTTTGCTGCCTGGGAAAGTCTTAGAGCTTTCATATTCTCTCCAGGAATGCTGCTCTCCCCCAACCTCCTCGGGTTCACTAGATCACCAGCCCTCTGGACTGTATCTTTGGGTTTATTACGGAGACTCCATCATATTAGACCTGACTAGTTAAATCACTGACCATCAATCAAAGTCAATCTCCAGCCTCTCCTGAGGGACCGAAGCGCCACTCCTCTAATCATGTGGTTGACTCCTGGCAGCCAGGAATTAGGTTACCTTAGGTTACCCAGAGCCAACAAAAGTTGGCTCGTTAACATAACAAAAGACAACTTGATCTTCTCAAAACTTGGGAAATTCCAAGGGTGTAGGAACTCCAAGCCAGGAACAGAGAAAACCAAATATGTTTTTTTATTGTAAATCACAATAACACCGATAAGTAAAAAGGTCCTATTGCAAAAGGGTATGTACAGAGTAAAAGGGTGAATTAAGCATTTTCACAATCTAACATACTAGTTAATGCTGAGAAAAACCAAGAGGCCTTGAATAAGATGGTTCACAGGTCTACCTTAATTGAATTTCTACTTCTTGCTAAGAAAGCAAGCAAGTCTCCACTGACTTCTCCTAGGTAGAGAACAGCAAAGACCAGTCAGGGGAATCATGTTCCTTTCCTATAGCAAGAGTCTGTTAATCTAGTAAGACTAACTTTGAGTCCGATTTCTCATATTTCCAGAGCCTAAGGGTGTGAGGGAACAAGGGATTGTGTGTACATGTATATGGGTGTGGGTTGATGGGCTGGGGTCCTTGGAAGGGGGAGGGGGAGATGATCTAAGAAGAGCCTGGGGGGCGTTATGAAACTCAGCCTTAATAGAAATCTGTTCTCAAGTCGTTCTCGAGTTCTGTCTTCTTGCCTTTTATTTTCTCCTAGAAATATAAAAGAAATTATTTTCTTCTGCCCCACTACAGCCCCCATTCCCTAGAAAGTTTCTTTGCTAAATTTTTGAATACTTAGAGCTACTAACCCCCAAATCATAAATCACAAACTGTTGACTTAGTTTAGGTAAGATATTTGAAGAATTATTTGCTAACACGTAAAAACAGGAGACTACAGAAAACTCCCCATATCTGGCTTCTCTTTAAAAAATGAATAATGACCTTCCATCACTTCCTGGTATATTCTAGGTGCTTATCATTGCTTTAAGTTTTGGACTGGGGTCCTGGAGATGTTTGGGTTCACAAATCTGTCTTAAAATCATTTCTGCTTATGAACTGAGCAGTAAAACACACAAAGAGTTGGGCACAACTGAGTGATGAAGCAACTAAGCACCAACACACACAATGACCATAGACTGGGACAAGTAGAGGCAATTGTATCTTTCTCGTGCTGACTGAAGCATGAATCACATGCCTTCTTGGTATGAAATTGATGCTTTTATCACCAGCCATCTGATACCAGCCATATTTTACACACTGATCATAGATTCATAGAATGTTGACATTGTACTGGGTTGGCCAAACAGTTCATTTGGGTTTTTCCATACAACCAAATGAACTGTTTCGTCAGCCCCAGTAAAGTCCAGCCCAGTCTGGTGATCTTTCAACCCCTCTCCTTTATTTTTTTTCCCCAGGAGGTCTTTTTCTCAAACAAAAATTTTTTTGAAAGGCTGCTGTACTTGAAGCAAGGTTTGAGGTCCCCTGTTCAATCCTCCCCTCATTCTTTCTTCTTAGAAGTTTCTCATCTCCCCAACTTCCCACCCCCAGACAAGTCTAAAGGGACCTTCTCAAGGCTGCTCAGTCCTATCCAGGACTAGAACCCCAAGCTCCGACCTCTTAGGGCAGCACATCAGCCACTCTATGCCCTTTCTAGCTGGGTATCTGTCCTATTGCAGGGTGATCTCTTCAGTCGTACTCAGTGCGACAGCTCTTGGGAGAGCCTCCTCTTATACCCCGAGTTATGCCAAAGCTAAAATCTCAGCTGCACGCTTTTTCCAACTGCTGGACCGCCGACCCGCCATCAAGGTGTACAGTGATGCAGGTGAAAGATGGGTAAGTACTGGAGGTGAGGATGGGAGGGCAGTGGGGAAGGGTTGTGCATCTGTGTGTGCAAAACAGCCATTGGGGCTGGTTGACTTAGTTTAGGTAAGATATTTGAAGAATTATTTGCTAACACGTAAAAACAGGAGACTACAGAAAACTCCCCATATCTGGCTTCTCTTTAAAAAATGAATAATGACCTTCCATCACTTCCTGGTATATTCTAGGTGCTTATCATTGCTTTAAGTTTTGGACTGGGGTCCTGGAGATGTTTGGGTTCACAAATCTGTCTTAAAATCATTTCTGCTTATGAACTGAGCAGTAAAACACACAAAGAGTTGGGCACAACTGAGTGATGAAGCAACTAAGCACCAACACACACAATGACCATAGACTGGGACAAGTAGAGGCAATTGTATCTTTCTCGTGCTGACTGAAGCATGAATCACATGCCTTCTTGGTATGAAATTGATGCTTTTATCACCAGCCATCTGATACCAGCCATATTTTACACACTGATCATAGATTCATAGAATGTTGACATTGTACTGGGTTGGCCAAACAGTTCATTTGGGTTTTTCCATACAACCAAATGAACTGTTTCGTCAGCCCCAGTAAAGTCCAGCCCAGTCTGGTGATCTTTCAACCCCTCTCCTTTATTTTTTTTCCCCAGGAGGTCTTTTTCTCAAACAAAAATTTTTTGCAAAGGCTGCTGTACTTGATGCATGGTTTGAGGTCCCCTGTTCAATCCTCCCCTCATTCTTTCTTCTTAGAAGTTTCTCATCTCCCCAACTTCCCACCCCCAGACAAGTCTAAAGGGACCTTCTCAAGGCTGCTCAGTCCTATCCAGGACTAGAACCCCAAGCTCCGACCTCTTAGGGCAGCACATCAGCCACTCTATGCCCTTTCTAGCTGGGTATCTGTCCTATTGCAGGGTGATCTCTTCAGTCGTACTCAGTGCGACAGCTCTTGGGAGAGCCTCCTCTTATACCCCGAGTTATGCCAAAGCTAAAATCTCAGCTGCACGCTTTTTCCAACTGCTGGACCGCCGACCCGCCATCAAGGTGTACAGTGATGCAGGTGAAAGATGGGTAAGTACTGGAGGTGAGGATGGGAGGGCAGTGGGGAAGGGTTGTGCATCTGTGTGTGCAAAACAGCCATTGGGGCTGGTTATTAAAGACCTCTTAACTTCTAAATTCTGCAATATCTGCATGCATTCATATACACTCAGATTGGACAGACAATAGATTTATCAATGTAAAGGAATGAAGTATGTTAGCATTAAAAATTATTCATAAATCTGACACTTGAATAAGGCAGTGCTATCCAGTGAATACATATAAGATAATACTCAGTTACTATAAAACCTACTTAATTCCCGAATGAATGAATCCACGTTACTACACCACCATGATTTCTACTGATATTCTGTTATGGAACATAGAAAAACCAGTTTATCCTGTCCAGCAATGTTAATTTAATTCATATTTCTCTGGGTTCCACATGAGCTCATGTGAATTCTGAGAAAATCAATTTGATCTCAATGAAATCACTTTTTCTAATTGATAGTCCCTATTTTTTTCAATCTTCCTTGCTTAATTTTTAATATCTGAGTATGTTCAAGAGAGCAAAACAAACTTAAAACCCAGTAACGTTAACTAAATTCGGAATCCTTTTAAATTGGCTAAATGCCCGATTTCTCCTTCAGCAAGTCTCTGAGTGGTTTATTAACTGTCTATCCATTTCTAGAGCTCACATGTCAGATAGTACAACTGAAAGTATTCACCTTCACAATTCAGGGTTCAAGTAACTTTCTGTGTAGGTCATTCCAAGTGTAATATTATTATTTCAAATCTTTGGGGGAACAAAGCTGTAGGAATTTATACAGTTACTGGCTTCTATGATATAATCATACCTTCTATTCTTTTCCATTCAGAACGTCAAAGAATGAGTGACAAGGAAATTCCCTTAGGTTAGAATGGGAACAAGAGATCAGATATCTTTAAATTCAGTGCTCCAGCCTCCCTTTACTCTACCATCTGTTAGAATAGGAATAGAATAACATTTCATTAAGTTGCTGTCTTTATACATAGCACTTTGGCAACTCAGTGTTAAAGGTATCTTAAGCAAGGATTTATAACTTAAACTGAGATACACTCACAACAGTCTAGAAAAACTTTCTATCCAAAATTCCATGGGAGGGCAGTGGGAAGGGTTGTGCATCTGTGTGCAAAACAGCCATTGGGGCTGGTTATTAAAGACCTCTTAACTTCTAAATTCTGCAATATCTGCATGCATTCATATACACTCAGATTGGACAGACAATAGATTTATCAATGTAAAGGAATGAAGTATGTTAGCATTAAAAATTATTCATAAATCTGACACTTGAATAAGGCAGTGCTATCCAGTGAATACATATAAGATAATACTCAGTTACTATAAAACCTACTTAATTCCCGAATGAATGAATCCACGTTACTACACCACCATGATTTCTACTGATATTCTGTTATGGAACATAGAAAAACCAGTTTATCCTGTCCAGCAATGTTAATTTAATTCATATTTCTCTGGGTTCCACATGAGCTCATGTGAATTCTGAGAAAATCAATTTGATCTCAATGAAATCACTTTTTCTAATTGATAGTCCCTATTTTTTTCAATCTTCCTTGCTTAATTTTTAATATCTGAGTATGTTCAAGAGAGCAAAACAAACTTAAAACCCAGTAACGTTAACTAAATTCGGAATCCTTTTAAATTGGCTAAATGCCCGATTTCTCCTTCAGCAAGTCTCTGAGTGGTTTATTAACTGTCTATCCATTTCTAGAGCTCACATGTCAGATAGTACAACTGAAAGTATTCACCTTCACAATTCAGGGTTCAAGTAACTTTCTGTGTAGGTCATTCCAAGTGTAATATTATTATTTCAAATCTTTGGGGGAACAAAGCTGTAGGAATTTATACAGTTACTGGCTTCTATGATATAATCATACCTTCTATTCTTTTCCATTCAGAACGTCAAAGAATGAGTGACAAGGAAATTCCCTTAGGTTAGAATGGGAACAAGAGATCAGATATCTTTAAATTCAGTGCTCCAGCCTCCCTTTACTCTACCATCTGTTAGAATAGGGAATAGAATAACATTTCATTAAGTTGCTGTCTTTATACATAGCACTTTGGCAACTCAGTGTTAAAGGTATCTTAAGCAAGGATTTATAACTTAAACTGAGATACACTCACAACAGTCTAGATTCTAGTAGGAGAATATATAATTCTTATCTTTCTATCCACAGGACAACTTCCAGGGACAGATCGACTTTGTTGACTGTAAATTTACATATCCTTCCCGACCTGATGTACAAGTGCTAAACGGTCTCTCGGTGTCCGTTGGTCCAGGGAAAACCCTGGCCTTTGTTGGGAGCAGTGGATGTGGTAAAAGCACCAGCGTTCAGTTGTTGGAGCGTTTCTATGATCCTGACCAAGGGAAGGTGGTAAGCAGTGCAAATGCATTTGAGAAATGAGCTTTCTGCAGAGGATCTCCAACCTCTAAGAGGGGTCTTCAAGGTTGTGCCTCACCAGACTCATTCCAAAGCTCTTGCCTTGGACAATATTCTCCGGTTCCAGTCATTTGCTGGTTGACCTGATTCTACCTCACAATTTCTAATGTCATATTCAACCTTCCCAGTTCCAGACGGCCTACTGACCAGATAGGCAAAGCAAACTGCAAAGCCAGAGTTGAGTGTACTTAACAGAAACATTTACTTACGTGTAAATGAGGCAGAAAGTTCAGACTAATCAGGAAACTAATGACTGTGAACAGAATAAGTGGGGGTGGTAGGAGACAATAGTAAAAGGGTAAAAAATGGAATTTAATGTGAAGAATCTGACACAATTCTGCTTCAAGAAGCCAAAGTTTAAATAATATAAGGGTCTTAAATTGGTAGTCATGTGCCTTAAATCTCTGGTAAGGGTATTTGAGAAATTGGTGATTTGCTCTGTTGCTTATTTTCCACAGAATTTTTTCCCTTTTCTTGTCTTGTCTTTTTCCTTTCTATCTTTCCAAATAATATATGGGCGAGTCAAAGAATGAGTGACAAGGAAATTCCCTTAGGTTAGAACGGGAACAAGAGATCAGATATCTTTAAATTCAGTGCTCCAGCCTCCCTTTACTCTACCATCTGTTAGAATAGGGAATAGAATAACATTTCATTAAGTTGCTGTCTTTATACATAGCACTTTGGCAACTCAGTGTTAAAGGTATCTTAAGCAAGGATTTATAACTTAAACTGAGATACACTCACAACAGTCTAGATTCTAGTAGGAGAATATATAATTCTTATCTTTCTATCCACAGGACAACTTCCAGGGACAGATCGACTTTGTTGACTGTAAATTTACATATCCTTCCCGACCTGATGTACAAGTGCTAAACGGTCTCTCGGTGTCCGTTGGTCCAGGGAAAACCCTGGCCTTTGTTGGGAGCAGTGGATGTGGTAAAAGCACCAGCGTTCAGTTGTTGGAGCGTTTCTATGATCCTGACCAAGGGAAGGTGGTAAGCAGTGCAAATGCATTTGAGAAATGAGCTTTCTGCAGAGGATCTCCAACCTCTAAGAGGGGTCTTCAAGGTTGTGCCTCACCAGACTCATTCCAAAGCTCTTGCCTTGGACAATATTCTCCGGTTCCAGTCATTTGCTGGTTGACCTGATTCTACCTCACAATTTCTAATGTCATATTCAACCTTCCCAGTTCCAGACGGCCTACTGACCAGATAGGCAAAGCAAACTGCAAAGCCAGAGTTGAGTGTACTTAACAGAAACATTTACTTACGTGTAAATGAGGCAGAAAGTTCAGACTAATCAGGAAACTAATGACTGTGAACAGAATAAGTGGGGGTGGTAGGAGACAATAGTAAAAGGGTAAAAAATGGAATTTAATGTGAAGAATCTGACACAATTCTGCTTCAAGAAGCCAAAGTTTAAATAATATAAGGGTCTTAAATTGGTAGTCATGTGCCTTAAATCTCTGGTAAGGGTATTTGAGAAATTGGTGATTTGCTCTGTTGCTTATTTTCCACAGAATTTTTTCCCTTTTCTTGTCTTGTCTTTTTCCTTTCTATCTTTCCAAATAATATATGCAGAGGAGCACAAAGTAGAATAAGAAAATCTGTAAAAACAAAGCAAAATAAGACTAAATCAATCTCTTATTCCACTATTTCCATCCCAAGCCCCCTTTTTCTCCTCAAAAGCAACTTATTTTTAATTGTGATGTTTTTTAGAGCTCTCAATGTCTTTTAATAATATGCCTATGTTGCAGTTTCATGATTTGAAAAATTTAGACCCTCTGTTGATTTATTCTCAAGAGATGGAAATTTAGCTTACCCTCCTCTATCTCTGACCCACCTCCTCTCAATGTATTACTTTTCAAAGTTCCTCTCTTTGTAAATTTAATTAATACATTTCAGTTTCTTTTTCAACACCTATAGATAATACCTCTTGAATTCTTATTTTCTAATATGAAATTAGCAATTCTACCTCTAATTTCATTTCTTCCTTTCTGTTTTCACCTCTCAGTTCTTAATAGCTATACTTTCATATTATCAAGAAAATAAAATGCTTACTTTAAAAAATACTATCTATTATCTTTCATGCTTTTCTTCCAGGCTGATTCTAAAAGTTGAAAATCTATTAACAACTTTTATTATGGCCATGGAAATATTGTTCATCTCGTAGTTCAGTAGTGAGGTACATTAGCATCATATTTTCCTTGCTTTTTCTCTTTTTTTCTTGTATTTTTTTATTTTATTTATTTTTGTGGCTATTCTGGGTTTTCACTGCTACCACAGGCTCTTCTCTGGTTGCAAGGAGTTGGGGCTACTCTCTAGCTGAGGTGAGCAGGCTTTTTGTTGCGGTGACTTCTCTTGTTGCGGAACTCAGGCTCTAGGGCACACAGGCTTCAATAGTTGCGGCTCCGAGACTCTAGAGCACAGGCTCTGTAGTTATGGCTCATGGGCTTGGTTGTTCTACAGCATGTGGGATTTTCCCAGATCAGAGCTTGAACCCGTGTCTCTTGCATTTGCAAGCAAACTCTTTACCACTGAGCTATCAGGGAAGCCCTTTCTTATATTTTCTGCCTTTATAAAATCTTTAGGTTTTTTTCATGTTCTATCCTGATACCTATTCTAAGGAACCTGCTTCTTTCCTTTATTTCTGCCACTGCCTGGATTAATCACATCCTATCCTGCTGAACAACTGTCAGCCTAGGAACTTCCTGCAGTATCTTCTGGATTAAACCCATTGTTTCCTATTCCCTGTATCTTCCTCTTTCTTTGGCTTCCCCTCTCATTTTGTTGGAATGCATCTGCAAGTAGTTTTCTAAGGAATGACTCAAAGGTGTGGGTCTGATGGATTATTTAATCCTAATATTTTGAAAAAGGATTTTCTGATGTCGCTGAAGAATGCAATCTTCATTGAAATGAGGATAGATAACATGATGAAGAGAAAAGAGAGATTTGAAAGAGGTAACTGAAGTTTCCTTTGCATAGAGTAAAACAGGGAAACAAACTACAGATAGTGGCAAAATCAAGGAAATTATGAAAATAAGGAATAAGAGCTGATCATCTGTAGTTTATAATTACTTCTTTTATTAATGTTAGGTACAGGGATTTTAATTTGTTTGAAAATATTTGCTTATTGATGACTCTAGAAAGTACATTGTGCTGGGAGTCTGATCCTTGCAAAGGAAAGGATCCAGTTTCCCCAGATGTCGAATCTATCATGACTATAGCCCAGGTAGACTGCAAACTGTATGACATGAAGGGACCTGAAACCTTCGTGTCTGAATTCTTTAACATTAACCCATATATTTAGTATATTTCTCTGAATGTACTCAGTGAATGTTTTGGTCATAGGTAGAAAGCAATACCCATAAAAAAATCAATATGTTTCCTTGCATTTGATAGACACAATTATTTCATTCTGTCATTGTAAAACATTGTTACAGACATCTCTCAGTTGGAAAAATATAACGTTTAATGCAATTTTAAAAATCCTCTAAGGAAGCTAGAAAATGCAAGCATTCAACGTTTTCAGCATTTCATTGAGTATCTATGATGTTCACTAGAAAATGTTGCGGCTCCGAGACTCTAGAGCACAGGCGATATGGCCCTGTGTTCTGTATTTTCCCAGATCAGAGCTTGAACCCGTGTCTCTTGCATTTGCAAGCAAACTCTTTACCACTGAGCTATCAGGGAAGCCCTTTCTTATATTTTCTGCCTTTATAAAATCTTTAGGTTTTTTTCATGTTCTATCCTGATACCTATTCTAAGGAACCTGCTTCTTTCCTTTATTTCTGCCACTGCCTGGATTAATCACATCCTATCCTGCTGAACAACTGTCAGCCTAGGAACTTCCTGCAGTATCTTCTGGATTAAACCCATTGTTTCCTATTCCCTGTATCTTCCTCTTTCTTTGGCTTCCCCTCTCATTTTGTTGGAATGCATCTGCAAGTAGTTTTCTAAGGAATGACTCAAAGGTGTGGGTCTGATGGATTATTTAATCCTAATATTTTGAAAAAGGATTTTCTGATGTCGCTGAAGAATGCAATCTTCATTGAAATGAGGATAGATAACATGATGAAGAGAAAAGAGAGATTTGAAAGAGGTAACTGAAGTTTCCTTTGCATAGAGTAAAACAGGGAAACAAACTACAGATAGTGGCAAAATCAAGGAAATTATGAAAATAAGGAATAAGAGCTGATCATCTGTAGTTTATAATTACTTCTTTTATTAATGTTAGGTACAGGGATTTTAATTTGTTTGAAAATATTTGCTTATTGATGACTCTAGAAAGTACATTGTGCTGGGAGTCTGATCCTTGCAAAGGAAAGGATCCAGTTTCCCCAGATGTCGAATCTATCATGACTATAGCCCAGGTAGACTGCAAACTGTATGACATGAAGGGACCTGAAACCTTCGTGTCTGAATTCTTTAACATTAACCCATATATTTAGTATATTTCTCTGAATGTACTCAGTGAATGTTTTGGTCATAGGTAGAAAGCAATACCCATAAAAAAATCAATATGTTTCCTTGCATTTGATAGACACAATTATTTCATTCTGTCATTGTAAAACATTGTTACAGACATCTCTCAGTTGGAAAAATATAACGTTTAATGCAATTTTTAAAAATCCTCTTTGCTCATAAGGAAGCTAGAAAATGCAAGCATTCAACGTTTTCAGCATTTCATTGAGTATCTATGATGTTCACATATTAGTTCCTATGGGAAATTCTAAGAAGCATGAAGCACGTCTTCTGTCTCCTAGGAGTTTACAATACTTGCACAGAGACAACAATTCACAGACAGTTACAGTGCTTAGTTAAGTATTAAATTGTGCTTTGCAGTGTATATGTACTACGGAAAATGTATAGAGGAAGATGAGCACGGCTAATTGTTGAGGAATGCCTTGTATTTTTTCCAGTAATGTTTGTATTTTATGCTGCCAACAGTATCTAATACCTAATATATTAATTGAGCATTATCTTTTTCTGAAATCATGAAATCATTACTACTTTTTTTACAGTAGCATGTTAGACATACTGTATTTTTACTAGTCTAGGACTTTTAAGTAAAAGAACTCAAATGGTAGATATTTTAGCTCCTGTACTCAACTGTCTAAATAGATCGTGAGTTCCTAGAAAATAGAGATTATTTTTTTCTTTCTATAGCATACAAAAGACTGCCTGACATGGCGCCTTTGGGGGAGGTCATTCAATATATGTTTGTTGGTTGACTAAATGTGCTCCTTTCTTACTAGGGTTTGTTATCTCAGTCATTCAGAAATTAGTATCAGTGAAATCAAGAAAATAGATTTGATTCTTATACTGTAGAACAGTTTTATACAGGAAATTTTACACTGGGAGTCTGATCCTTGCAAAGGAAAGGATCCAGTTTCCCCAGATGTCGAATCTATCATGACTATAGCCCAGGTAGACTGCAAACTGTATGACATGAAGGGACCTGAAACCTTCGTGTCTGAATTCTTTAACATTAACCCATATATTTAGTATATTTCTCTGAATGTACTCAGTGAATGTTTTGGTCATAGGTAGAAAGCAATACCCATAAAAAAATCAATATGTTTCCTTGCATTTGATAGACACAATTATTTCATTCTGTCATTGTAAAACATTGTTACAGACATCTCTCAGTTGGAAAAATATAACGTTTAATGAAATTTTTTAAAAATCCTCTTTGCTCATAAGGAAGCTAGAAAATGCAAGCATTCAACGTTTTCAGCATTTCATTGAGTATCTATGATGTTCACATATTAGTTCCTATGGGAAATTCTAAGAAGCATGAAGCACGTCTTCTGTCTCCTAGGAGTTTACAATACTTGCACAGAGACAACAATTCACAGACAGTTACAGTGCTTAGTTAAGTATTAAATTGTGCTTTGCAGTGTATATGTACTACGGAAAATGTATAGAGGAAGATGAGCACGGCTAATTGTTGAGGAATGCCTTGTATTTTTTCCAGTAATGTTTGTATTTTATGCTGCCAACAGTATCTAATACCTAATATATTAATTGAGCATTATCTTTTTCTGAAATCATGAAATCATTACTACTTTTTTTACAGTAGCATGTTAGACATACTGTATTTTTACTAGTCTAGGACTTTTAAGTAAAAGAACTCAAATGGTAGATATTTTAGCTCCTGTACTCAACTGTCTAAATAGATCGTGAGTTCCTAGAAAATAGAGATTATTTTTTTCTTTCTATAGCATACAAAAGACTGCCTGACATGGCGCCTTTGGGGGAGGTCATTCAATATATGTTTGTTGGTTGACTAAATGTGCTCCTTTCTTACTAGGGTTTGTTATCTCAGTCATTCAGAAATTAGTATCAGTGAAATCAAGAAAATAGATTTGATTCTTATACTGTAGAACAGTTTTATACAGGAAACCCCATTTCATAACACTTGGAGTCTCAAAATTGAGCAATTTTGTGTACTTGGAGAGGATGTCATGCCCCAGAAGATAAGGCAAAGTTTTATTTTTTTGTATAAAACTAGTCTTGAGTGCCTTTTTTGTGTATACCCTGTCGAGCTGGAGCTTGGGAAACAAACAAAACCATGTCTGATCACAATTTTGATACCACTTCTGGCGGACACCACCTCCAGAGGTCAAAAGCCACATAATTCATTTCCAAGAACCCTGAGATTGTTGTCTTTTAAGCAAAGTATATATCCTGCATAACACTAACTTTAGGATACATACTTTCCTCACTCCTGGAATTCTAAAACTCAGTGCCCTGATGTCACCTCTGTTGGCAGATGATAGATGGGCATGACACCAAAAATGTAAATGTCCAGTTCCTCCGCTCCAAGATTGGAATTGTTTCCCAGGAGCCAGTGCTGTTTGCCTGTAGCATATTGGACAACATCAAGTACGGAGACAACACCAAAGAAATCCCCATGGAAAAAGCCATAGAAGCTGCAAAGCAGGCTCAGTTGCATGACTTTGTCATGTCCCTTCCAGAGGTGGGTATAAAGTCAGAGTCTTTCCCAGTGTGAGACTGAGAGGGAGAGAGGTAGAACGGCCAAAAAGTGTTATGAATGTGGCTCAAGGAGGAGGTCAAAGGCAACGCAACTTATTTCTCCAGTGCCCTGGGATCATCTCAATTTTTTAAGCAAAATAAATGTCCTTTATGAACATAATCTTTAAGGTTTTAAAAAATTTTTTGATGTGGATCATTTTTAAAGTCTTCATTGAATTTGTTACAATATTGCTTCTGTTGCTTATGTTCCAGTTTTTTGGCCGTAAGGGAACCCACACCCTCTGTATTGGAAAGTAAAGTCTTAGCCAATGGCCCAACAGGGAACTCCCTAATCTTTAGTTTTGGAAAGTAGTATATTATCTAGTACAAAGTATGCTATAGCATTTACTGTACATAAAGCAGTACCACATTGTGTGTATGTGTGTATGTTTAGTCTCTCAGTTGTGTCCAACTCTTTGTGACCCCATGAACGGTAGCCCACCAGGCTCCTCTTTCATGGGATCTTCCAAGCAAGAATACTGGAGTGGATAGTAGCCATTCCCTTCTCAGGGGATCTTTCCAACCCAAAGGCTGAACCCAGGTCTCCTGCATTGCAGGCAGATTCTTTACTGTCTGAGCCACCAGGGAAGCTCTGAGCATCAGCTTAGCATAATGGAAAAAAGCAATCCTGAGATTTGGAGCAGATATTGATTTAAATCCAGGTGGGATTACTTTCTAGTATAAAGTTACTAATGTAGCTTTGGCACAATTATTTTTCTGAGATGCAGTCATCTACAAAAATGCAGAAGACAGCTTAGAATGAAAGAGTACACAGAGTAGCCACATCAAAAAAACTGCTGCTGTTACTACTGCCATCACCATCATTTCATTATTTGACAGCAAATTCTGTTTGTCTAGGGAAAGCGGCACTTGCCTTGGAGTCTGTCACTTTCCCAGAGGCAAGCCTGAATGTTGTGTGATATGGACTCTGCATTTTTCCATTCATCAACAGTCTCTCTTGGTGGTTGATCCCAAAGAAAATTAAGACATGTAAACTGAAAAATCAAAAAAAGAAAGAGAAAAGAAACTGAAAAATATGTAATAGAGAGAAAGTGATTTCTGAGAACATTAAATGATAATCTGGCTAGAATAGTTAGTACCATACCTGAAGCATAATGAATACTCTGTGACTGTAGCTGGTTTTTTTTTTTTTTAACACAGGCATTCATCTAGTGATTTTCTTTCATAATTTCATCTAAAACAATACAAAGTGAACAAGTTATTAATATCTGCATTTTCAGATGAGTTTGAAGCTCATAGAAATTTAAATAATGTGTTCATGATCACAGAGCTATTATGCAACAAGAGTGAATTTGAAGCAAGGCTTGCATTCCAGAACACTGCCACCTCAACTAGGGAATGGACCAGGAGATCTCTCAAAGGCCCTTGGACCCTAGGATCATTCTGTCTTGGAAAGACAGGGGGTTGGAAATCAAGGACTCTTAAATCAGGGATGATCTCATACACAAGGAGAAAGAGATCAAAAATAAATGCAGAGAAAGGGATACAAAGTCCTCTTTTTTCCAGCATGAAAGGTCACAAATGCCATATTTTTCTTAGATTCCTAAATGGATTTAACATCCTTTGTAGAAATAATTCCCAATTTCATGAAACAACAAATTGTTTAAATCCTCAGAGAGTTCATTGACGTGGGCTCCATCCAGCATAGGTGCATGCTTCTGGTTCTCAAACTTGCCGTATCTTTTCCAGAAATACGAAACTAATGTTGGGTCCCAGGGGTCTCAGCTCTCGAGGGAAAAACAGCGCATTGCTATTGCTCGGGCCATTGTACGAGATCCGAAAATCTTGCTACTAGATGAAGCTACTTCTGCCTTAGATACAGAAAGTGAAAAGGTAGGTATTGATTTTCCAGTGGTTTGAAAAACTGCTGCTGTTACTACTGCCATCACCATCATTTCATTATTTGACAGCAAATTCTGTTTGTCTAGGGAAAGCGGCACTTGCCTTGGAGTCTGTCACTTTCCCAGAGGCAAGCCTGAATGTTGTGTGATATGGACTCTGCATTTTTCCATTCATCAACAGTCTCTCTTGGTGGTTGATCCCAAAGAAAATTAAGACATGTAAACTGAAAAATCAAAAAAAGAAAGAGAAAAGAAACTGAAAAATATGTAATAGAGAGAAAGTGATTTCTGAGAACATTAAATGATAATCTGGCTAGAATAGTTAGTACCATACCTGAAGCATAATGAATACTCTGTGACTGTAGCTGGTTTTTTTTTTTTTTTTTTTTAACACAGGCATTCATCTAGTGATTTTCTTTCATAATTTCATCTAAAACAATACAAAGTGAACAAGTTATTAATATCTGCATTTTCAGATGAGTTTGAAGCTCATAGAAATTTAAATAATGTGTTCATGATCACAGAGCTATTATGCAACAAGAGTGAATTTGAAGCAAGGCTTGCATTCCAGAACACTGCCACCTCAACTAGGGAATGGACCAGGAGATCTCTCAAAGGCCCTTGGACCCTAGGATCATTCTGTCTTGGAAAGACAGGGGGTTGGAAATCAAGGACTCTTAAATCAGGGATGATCTCATACACAAGGAGAAAGAGATCAAAAATAAATGCAGAGAAAGGGATACAAAGTCCTCTTTTTTCCAGCATGAAAGGTCACAAATGCCATATTTTTCTTAGATTCCTAAATGGATTTAACATCCTTTGTAGAAATAATTCCCAATTTCATGAAACAACAAATTGTTTAAATCCTCAGAGAGTTCATTGACGTGGGCTCCATCCAGCATAGGTGCATGCTTCTGGTTCTCAAACTTGCCGTATCTTTTCCAGAAATACGAAACTAATGTTGGGTCCCAGGGGTCTCAGCTCTCTCGAGGGGAAAAACAGCGCATTGCTATTGCTCGGGCCATTGTACGAGATCCGAAAATCTTGCTACTAGATGAAGCTACTTCTGCCTTAGATACAGAAAGTGAAAAGGTAGGTATTGATTTTCCAGTGGTTTAGACCATTATAAATGAGTCTCTTGCTGTAATATTTGTCATTATAAAATGGTAGTATTGTTAATTTTCTGATCCATTAACAGTAGAAATTGCTACTCCTTTGTGGAACCAAAAAGACAAATAGTCTAGAGAAAGGATTTAAAATAAAATTGCTTCAAATAAAAAGCAAAATGTAACTATAAAATAAGAACTACTTTTTAAAGATTGTTTAGGCTAGGTAACATTTTGTTCAAGGGTAAATAATTAGTTTTCTTATGTAAAATAAAATAATCCATGCCCTCTGTTAGGCATTTCATTGTTTTTTTAAATTTGGTCTCTTTTATTGGTTTTTTATTTATTTATTTTCATCCATCTTAATTCTTTACCCTGTGTGGGTCTCCCATTGCAGAGCACTGGCTCTGGGCGCATGCATGCCTGAGAACTGGCTCGTAATTAGACACACCTATCCAGCTGCTCTGCAGCATGTGGGATCTTCCCGGGCCAGGGATTGAACCGGTGCCCCTTGCACTGCACTTGCACTTTACCCACTGGACCATCAGGGAAGCCCAGCATTTCATATGCTATAGTTTTAAAGTTCTGTGGCAGAACAGTGGGAAACATGTAACCCAAAGTAAGAGGTGGTTTCTGTTGTACATTTTGCATGAAAGGCAATGCAATTGAGCAAAACACAATTATGAAATTTAGCATTTATAATTAACTCCTTAAAAATCAGAATTCCGTTTTGGAGAGAACTGAAATGCCCACAATGAAGAATGGTAGGGAATGACTACCTAATCCCTACCTTACATAGTTTCTTTGGTTTCATTTTATTAATAGCAAACTAACCATCTAGTAATATAAAATTACTTCATGGTCTCATAGTTTGTTTCATTATGGCTTCACTGAAACTGCAGCCTTTAGACTGCAGTTTAAGTCATTGATGTGTTGTATTAAGCAAGTATTTCTTTAAACCTCTCTCTCTCACATCAAGCCTGTGAGTTTCAGCCGTGAATATAGCAATGTTACTCAGGTGGTCTGAAGCAGAACTCTTGTGCTACTGGACTAGGAAACAAGCATGCAGCTTTGCACCAACTTTCCATCTTCTCTTTGCAGACGGTGCAGGTTGCCCTGGACAAAGCCAGAGAAGGTCGAACCTGCATTGTCATTGCCCATCGTTTGTCCACCATCCAGAACTCAGATATCATTGCTGTCATGTCTCAGGGGATAGTGGTTGAAAAGGGGACCCACGAAGAACTGATGGCCCAGAAAGGAGCCTATTACAAACTAGTCACCACAGGAGCACCCATCAGTTGACCTAACTTGAGAGAGTCTTGCACAGGTGGTATATCGATTACAGGAGTGCCATGGACTACTTTTTTTCTTTAAGCAGAAATAATGATATTTTACTTTTATAGACGTACATTGACACTGTAGCTAATTTTTAATGACCTTCAATCATAATTTAGTTTTAAATGTCTGTGCATAGAAAATGAAAGAAACTAGGGTCAGAGGCAGTAAGAATCCAGTGTCAAGCAGCCATCATCCAGTGCTTTGTCCATGCAGGAGCCAGTCCTAATTGCTACATTGGAATTAGTGAGATGACATGATGTGGACGAAATGAGACTTGGAATTCCTCAGAGGCTGAGAACCATCTCTTGCATTTTTGAACACTTGGGGTACACAGAGCCTGTAAGCCTCTAGACTAGGCACTCAACAAATGTTTACTGAGCTGGACCAAGGTCACACAGAGAAGGAGAGAAGGACAGAAGACCGGCTGTATTTTTTGATTAAAGTTTTCTTGCACATGAAAGCACATTCATTCATCTCGAAGGATACAGATAAAGAAAGGACTTTGATATTCTAGACACTCTTAGGCTAAAAGGAGCAGGAAAAGGCAGGTATTAGCAGGCGCTTACCAGGCAGGCAGGGATGTTGATTTATAGGTTAAAGAGTAGTATGTGGGTGGGAGGTCCCCATTTACTGGACTAGATTCTGGAAGTGTGGCTGGAGCAGTGGGCCCTATCCTGGGTCTTATACTCCTCTCCGTGCCTCTCCACATTGGTTGCTGTCCTTTGTTTCTCCAAATCCTACCATGAAGTGAAAATAGTGGATTTTCCCTTATGTAAGTATTTTCTTCCCATGACCAACAAATGAAATTCTGCCTACCAATTAAGCCCGAGCTATTATATTGAACTACATTTTTTATGTCTCTGCTCCAATGTGTGCTGGTGAATAACCACATAGATACATTAGCAGGTTAGCTAGTTAGGTCAGAAGAATTGATGGTTCCGAAGTTAGGGAGGGAGAGGGTAGAGAGCAGCATTCTAGTTACAGCAAATGGCAATGATAAATATGTTGGAAAATAAATATGCCTTCAAGAAGGAATTAAGCTTTTCAGGAAGCAAGAGCTCATCCTGTAATACTGAAGAAAGAAGACCAGCATCCATTTGCTGAAGTTTTCATTCAGAGGAAGAACATAAGCTCTGCACTGAGAGGCTGCCAGTTTCCTGAAATAGAATGTGTGGGGTGGGAAAAGTGGATGATTAAGAAGTCTGTTTTTTTTTTAAATAAGATACTTGGAAATTACTGACGAGAGGAAAGAGCTTGACTGGAGAGGGCTTGAAATGATTTGGGAAAACAATTGAATTACAAATTCAAAAATACAGAAGTCAATAAAATTGCAAGTTTATTTTACACCACCAGGGATTACCAATGTCTTCCCATTTTCCTGTATCCTGTCCCACTCACCAAGGCTTGGTTTCTGCAATTTTACATTATTGTTTCTCAGGTGATGGAAGGACATAATCTGTTGTATCTGACACTTACCTCAAGTCTTTCTGTAATTTCTAATGTTTTTAGGATGAGCTCTGCTGTGTTCAAACTCTCCCCATAAATCTAGTTAATAGAAGTTTATGGAAGAGAAAAATAGAATTGGAAGATAAAGTTGGGAAAATTTCTTTGAGGGTATGACAAAAAGACATGAAAAGTAGAAAAAAATTAGAGGAACAATCCAGGAGGTGCAATAATTTGCTAACAGCAGTTCCATAAAAAGAAACCTGAGGGGAACTAATTGCAGGGCAGGGCCAAAATTTTTTTTCCCTTAGGGATTCTGGAAGTGTGGCTGGAGCAGTGGGCCCTATCCTGGGTCTTATACTCCTCCGTGCCTCTCCACATTGGTTGCTGTCCTTTGTTTCTCCAAATCCTACCATGAAGTGAAAATAGTGGATTTTCCCTTATGTAAGTATTTTCTTCCCATGACCAACAAATGAAATTCTGCCTACCAATTAAGCCCGAGCTATTATATTGAACTACATTTTTTATGTCTCTGCTCCAATGTGTGCTGGTGAATAACCACATAGATACATTAGCAGGTTAGCTAGTTAGGTCAGAAGAATTGATGGTTCCGAAGTTAGGGAGGGAGAGGGTAGAGAGCAGCATTCTAGTTACAGCAAATGGCAATGATAAATATGTTGGAAAATAAATATGCCTTCAAGAAGGAATTAAGCTTTTCAGGAAGCAAGAGCTCATCCTGTAATACTGAAGAAAGAAGACCAGCATCCATTTGCTGAAGTTTTCATTCAGAGGAAGAACATAAGCTCTGCACTGAGAGGCTGCCAGTTTCCTGAAATAGAATGTGTGGGGTGGGAAAAGTGGATGATTAAGAAGTCTGTTTTTTTTTTAAATAAGATACTTGGAAATTACTGACGAGAGGAAAGAGCTTGACTGGAGAGGGCTTGAAATGATTTGGGAAAACAATTGAATTACAAATTCAAAAATACAGAAGTCAATAAAATTGCAAGTTTATTTTACACCACCAGGGATTACCAATGTCTTCCCATTTTTCCTGTATCCTGTACCACTCACCAAGGCTTGGTTTCTGCAATTTTACATTATTGTTTCTCAGGTGATGGAAGGACATAATCTGTTGTATCTGACACTTACCTCAAGTCTTTCTGTAATTTCTAATGTTTTTAGGATGAGCTCTGCTGTGTTCAAACTCTCCCCATAAATCTAGTTAATAGAAGTTTATGGAAGAGAAAAATAGAATTGGAAGATAAAGTTGGGAAAATTTCTTTGAGGGTATGACAAAAAGACATGAAAAGTAGAAAAAAATTAGAGGAACAATCCAGGAGGTGCAATAATTTGCTAACAGCAGTTCCATAAAGAAAGTTTAGAGAAACCTGAGGGGGAACATAATTAAATAGTCCAAGAATATGTCCTATAATTGAACAATGTGCATTTCCAACTTGAGAGAGTTCACAAAGTATCAGATATAATAAACAAAGATCCTACCTGGGTACACTATTGTGCAATTTTGAAAAACTGGGGGAAAGGAGAAGATACTAAAATTTTCCAAGAGAGAGGGGGGACATGTTACATGTAATAGAGAAGCACAATGACATAGGACTTGTTGATAATGACATTAAAAGTCAGAAGACATAAAGATTTGCCTTCAGAATTCCAAGGGCAAAATTATCTCTGTTCCTGAATTTTATGCCTAGCAAATTATTCTTAAGAGTGAGAGAAGCCAAAAGAAATTCTGCCATGTAAATGTCTCAAAATTGCATGGAAGCAGGTGCCTATAATGGAATAGGAAATAGCATACTGCAGTATTCTTGTCTGGAGAATTCCATGGATAGAGGAGCCTGGTGGGCTACAGTCCATGATGTTGCAAAGAGTTGGCTATAACTGAAGCAACTTAGCAAGCCTGCACAGATAGCTATAAACCAGAAATGCTACTATTGAGAAAAAAAGGGAAGAATTGGCCTCTAGATCTTCTTTTTTTTTTTTTTTATTTTTTTATTTTTTTTAAACCTTTATTTTACTTTTAACTTTTACAGAGTTTTGTTGTTCACAGACATGCATGTTCTCAGATTAGTCACATGTATATCCCCCCCTTCCCTCCCCTCCCGACCATCACACAGCACCCCTGAAGGATCCCCTTTTCTCACAGAGCAATGACTAGAGCTATTTTCTTCACTTATGATAGTACAGGCCTTCATGCTACTTCCCTTACGCCTCTCAACCACTGTTCCTTCCCCACAATGTCCATATGTCCACTGTCCATGTCTGTCTTTCTGTCGCTTCACTGCATGTGCCATCATCACCATCCTACTAGATTCCATATATATGTGTTAATATACTGTATTTGTCCTTCTCTTTCTGACTGACTTCACTTTTGAGGATACGTTCTAGATCCAGCCACCTCATGAGGGCTGATTCTTCTGCATTTCTCTTTGCAGCTGTGTAGTATTCCATTGTATATATGTACCAGAGCTTTTGGATCCATTCGTTCGTCGATGGGCATCTAGGTTCCTTCCATGTTCTAGCTATTGTATAGAGAGCTGCAATGAACATTGGGGTACAGGTGCTTCTTTCAGTTTTGATTTCATCAGGGTATAAACCTAAGAGTGGGATTGCTGGGTCATATGGTGCTTCTATTTTTAGTTTTTTAAGAAATCTCCAGACTGTCTTCCATAGAGGCTGTATCAATTTACACTCCCACCAGCAATGCAGGAGGGTTCCCTTTTCTCCGCAGCCTCTCCAGCATTTATTGTCTGTCGATTTGTGGATGATGGCCATTCTGACGGGTGTGAGGTGACATCTCATTGTAGTTTTGATTTGCATTTCTCTAATTATTAGTGAAGTTGAGCATCGTTTCATGTGTTTTTGGGCCATCTGTATGTCATCGTTGGAGAGGTGTCTGTTTACTTGCAGTATTCTTTTTCTCAAAATTGCATGGAAGCAGGTGCCTATAATGGAATAGGAAATAGCATACTGCAGTATTCTTGTCTGGAGAATTCCATGGATAGAGGAGCCTGGTGGGCTACAGTCCATGATGTTGCAAAGAGTTGGCTATAACTGAAGCAACTTAGCAAGCCTGCACAGATAGCTATAAACCAGAAATGCTACTATTGAGAAAAAAAGGGAAGAATTGGCCTCTAGATCTTCTTTTTATTTTTTTATTTTATTTTTTTATTTTTTTTAAACCTTTATTTTACTTTTAACTTTTACAGAGTTTTGTTGTTCACAGACATGCATGTTCTCAGATTAGTCACATGTATATCCCCCCCTTCCCTCCCCTCCCGACCATCACACAGCACCCCTGAAGGATCCCCTTTTCTCACAGAGCAATGACTAGAGCTATTTTCTTCACTTATGATAGTACAGGCCTTCATGCTACTTCCCTTACGCCTCTCAACCACTGTTCCTTCCCCACAATGTCCATATGTCCACTGTCCATGTCTGTCTTTCTGTCGCTTCACTGCATGTGCCATCATCACCATCCTACTAGATTCCATATATATGTGTTAATATACTGTATTTGTCCTTCTCTTTCTGACTGACTTCACTTTTTAGGATACGTTCTAGATCCAGCCACCTCATGAGGGCTGATTCTTCTGCATTTCTCTTTGCAGCTGTGTAGTATTCCATTGTATATATGTACCAGAGCTTTTGGATCCATTCGTTCGTCGATGGGCATCTAGGTTCCTTCCATGTTCTAGCTATTGTATAGAGAGCTGCAATGAACATTGGGGTACAGGTGCTTCTTTCAGTTTTGATTTCATCAGGGTATAAACCTAAGAGTGGGATTGCTGGGTCATATGGTGCTTCTATTTTTAGTTTTTTAAGAAATCTCCAGACTGTCTTCCATAGAGGCTGTATCAATTTACACTCCCACCAGCAATGCAGGAGGGTTCCCTTTTCTCCGCAGCCTCTCCAGCATTTATTGTCTGTCGATTTGTGGATGATGGCCATTCTGACGGGTGTGAGGTGACATCTCATTGTAGTTTTGATTTGCATTTCTCTAATTATTAGTGAAGTTGAGCATCGTTTCATGTGTTTTTGGGCCATCTGTATGTCATCGTTGGAGAGGTGTCTGTTTAGGTCCTTTTCCCATTCTTTGATTGGGTTGTTCGTTTTTCCAGTGCTGAGTTGTCTGAGTTGCTTGTAGATTTTGGAGATTAATTCTTTGTCTGTTGTTTCATTTGCTATGATTTTCTCCCACTCTGTGGGGTGTCTGTTGAACTTTTTTGTAATTTCTTTTGCTGTACAAAAGCTTTTAAGTTTCATTAGGTCCCACATGTTCATTTGTCTTTTTAGTTCCACTATTCTAGTAGGTGGGTCAGAGAAGATCTTGCTTTGATTGATGTCCTTGAGGGTTTTGCCTATATTCTCCTCTAAGAGTTTGATGGTTTCTGGCCTTACATTTAAGTCTTTAATCCATTTTGAGTTGATCTTTGTGTATGGTGTCAGGGTATGTTCCAATTTCATTTTCTTGCATGTAGCTGTCCAATTTTCCCAGCACCATTTGTTGAAGAGGCTGTCTTTGTCCCATTTTATATGTTCGCCTCCTTTGTCAAAAATAAGGTACCCATAGGTGCGTGGGTTTATCTCTGGGTTCTCGATCTTGTTCCATTGGTCGATATTTCTGTTTTTGTGCCAGTACCATACTGTCTTGATGACTGTTGCTTTGTAGTAGAGTCTGAAGTTGGGGAGGCTGATCCCCCCAGCTCCATTCTTCTTCCTGAGGATTGCTTTGGCTATTCGAGGTCTTTTGTGTTTCCATATGAACTGTGTTATTCGTTGGTCTAGTTCTGTGAAGAATGTTATTGGAAGCTTGATAGGGATCGCATTGAATCTATAGATGACATTTGGTAGTATGGTCATTTTCACAATATTGATTCTCCCGACCCAGGAACACGGAATATTTCTCCATCTGTTTAAGTCTTCTTTAATGTCTCTCATGAGTGTCTTGTAATTTTCTGTGTACAGTTCTTTTGTTTCTTTGGGTAGGTTTATTCCTAGATATTTGATTCTTTTGGTTATCAATTTACACTCCCACCAGCAATGCAGGAGGGTTCCCTTTTCTCCGCAGCCTCTCCAGCATTTATTGTCTGTCGATTTGTGGATGATGGCCATTCTGACGGGTGTGAGGTGACATCTCATTGTAGTTTTGATTTGCATTTCTCTAATTATTAGTGAAGTTGAGCATCGTTTCATGTGTTTTTGGGCCATCTGTATGTCATCGTTGGAGAGGTGTCTGTTTAGGTCCTTTTCCCATTTTTTGATTGGGTTGTTCGTTTTTCCAGTGCTGAGTTGTCTGAGTTGCTTGTAGATTTTGGAGATTAATTCTTTGTCTGTTGTTTCATTTGCTATGATTTTCTCCCACTCTGTGGGGTGTCTGTTGAACTTTTTTGTAATTTCTTTTGCTGTACAAAAGCTTTTAAGTTTCATTAGGTCCCACATGTTCATTTGTCTTTTTAGTTCCACTATTCTAGTAGGTGGGTCAGAGAAGATCTTGCTTTGATTGATGTCCTTGAGGGTTTTGCCTATATTCTCCTCTAAGAGTTTGATGGTTTCTGGCCTTACATTTAAGTCTTTAATCCATTTTGAGTTGATCTTTGTGTATGGTGTCAGGGTATGTTCCAATTTCATTTTCTTGCATGTAGCTGTCCAATTTTCCCAGCACCATTTGTTGAAGAGGCTGTCTTTGTCCCATTTTATATGTTCGCCTCCTTTGTCAAAAATAAGGTACCCATAGGTGCGTGGGTTTATCTCTGGGTTCTCGATCTTGTTCCATTGGTCGATATTTCTGTTTTTGTGCCAGTACCATACTGTCTTGATGACTGTTGCTTTGTAGTAGAGTCTGAAGTTGGGGAGGCTGATTACTCCAGCTCCATTCTTCTTCCTGAGGATTGCTTTGGCTATTCGAGGTCTTTTGTGTTTCCATATGAACTGTGTTATTCGTTGGTCTAGTTCTGTGAAGAATGTTATTGGAAGCTTGATAGGGATCGCATTGAATCTATAGATGACATTTGGTAGTATGGTCATTTTCACAATATTGATTCTCCCGACCCAGGAACACGGAATATTTCTCCATCTGTTTAAGTCTTCTTTAATGTCTCTCATGAGTGTCTTGTAATTTTCTGTGTACAGTTCTTTTGTTTCTTTGGGTAGGTTTATTCCTAGATATTTGATTCTTTTGGTTGCGATGGTGAAGGGGATTGCCTCTTTGATTTCATTTTCTGATTTTTCATTGTTTGTGTATAGGAATGCCAGTGATTTCTGTATATTGATTTTGTATCCTGCAACTTTGCTGAATTCGCTGATTAACTCTAGTAGTTTTGTAATAGTGTCTTTGGGATTTTCTATGTATAATATCATGTCATCTGCAAATAGAGAGAGTTTGACTTCTTCTTTTCCAATCTGGATTCCTTTGATTTCTTTCTCTTCTCTGATTGCTATTGCTAGAACTTCCAGGACTATGTTGAATAGTAGTGGTGAAAGTGGACACCCTTGTCTTGTTCCTGATCTTAGAGGGAATGCTTTGAGTTTTTCACCATTGAGGATAATGTTCGCTGTGGGCTTCTCATATATGGCTTTCACTATGTTAAGATAAGTTCCTTCTATGCCCATTTTTTGAAGAGTTTTTATCATAAATGGATGCTGTACTTTGTCAAAGGCTTTTTCTGCATCTATTGAGATGATCATGTGATTTTTGTCTTTCAATTTGTTGATATGGTGTATCACATTGATTGATTTGCGAATGTTGAAGAATCCTTGCATGCCTGGGATGAACCCAACTTGATCGTGATGAATGAGCTTTTTGATGTGTTGCTGAATTCTGTTTGCTAGGATTTTGTTGAGGATTTTGGCATCTAGATTCATCAGTGAAATTGGCCTATAATTTTCTTTTTGTGATGTCTTTGCCTGGCTTTGGTATCAGGGTGATGGTGGCCTCGTAGAATGTGTTTGGAAGTGTTCCTTCCTGTGCAATTTGCTGGATGAGTTTTAGAAGGACAGGCATTAGCTCTTCTTTAAATGTTTGGTAGAATTCACTTGTGAAACCATCTGGCCCTGGGCTTTTATTTTTGGGTAGATTTTTGATCACAAGGTCGATTTCTGAGCTTGTGATTGGCTTGTTCATAGTTTCTATTTCTTCATGGTTGAGTCTTGGGAGATTAATCTTCTCTAAGAAACTGTCCATTTCTTCCAGGTTGTCCAGTTTGTTGCCATAGAGTTGTTCATAATAGTCTCTTATAATCCTTTGGATTTCTGCATTGTCCGTTGTAATCTCTCCTTTTTCATTTTTGATTTTGGTGATCTGGTTCTTCTCTCTTTTTTTTAATGAGTCTGGCCAGTGGTGTGTTGATTTTATTGACTTTTTCGAAGAACCAGCTTTTTGTTTTATTTATCTTTACTATTGTTTCTTTTGTTTCTTTTTCATTTATTTCTGCTCTGATCTTTATGATTTCCCTTCTTCTGCTGGCTTTGGGGTGTTTTTGTTCTTCTTTCTCCAGTTGTTTTAAGCGTAAGGTAAGGTCGTCTGTTTGAGATTTTCCTAGTTTCTTGAGGTGGGATTGTAATGCTATAAACTTCCCTCTTAGAACTGCTTTTGCAGTATCCCATAGGTTTTGCACTGTCGTGTGTTCATTGTCATTTTCTTCTACGAATCGCTTTATTTCTCCTTTGATTTCCTCAATGATCAGTTGGTTTTTTAGGTATGTGTTGTTTAATCTCCATGTGTTTGTGTTTTTAGCGGTTTTTTCCTGTAGTTGATCTCTAGTCTCACTGCATTGTGGTCCGAGAAGATGGTTGATAGAATTTCAGTTTTCTTGAATTGACTGAGGATTGATTTGTGGCCCAAGATGTGGTCTATCCTGGAGAATGTTCCGTGAGCACTTGAGAAGAAAGTGTATTCTTCTGCTTTTGGATGGAAAGTCCTAAAGATATCAATGAGGTCCATTTCTTCTAGTGTGGCATTTAAGGCTTGTGTTTCTTTATTAATTTTCTGTTTGGATGATCTGTCCATTGGTGTGAGAGGAGTGTTAAAGTCTCCTACTATGATTGTGTTGCTGTCAATGTCTTCTTTTATGTCTGAAAGTGTTTGTCTTATGTATTGGGGTGCTCCTGTGTTGGGAGCATAGATATTTATGATTGTTATGTCTTCTTCTTGGATGGATCCCTTAATCATGATGTAGTGACCTGCCTTGTCTCTTAGAATCTTCTTTACTTTAAAATCTATTTTATCTGATATGAGGATTGCTACTCCAGCTTTCTTTTGATTTCCATTTGCATGGAATATCTTTTTCCAGCCTCTCACTTTCAGTCTATGAGTGTCTCTAGGTCTGAAATGAGTTTCCTGGAGGCAGCATATGTATGGGTCGTGTCTTTGGATTCATTCAGCCACTCTGTGTCTTTTGGTTGGGGCGTTTAGTCCATTGACATTCACAGTAATTATTGATACAAATGATCCTATTGTCATCTTCTTAGATGTTATGATGGGTTTGTTTCGTGGATCTTCTCCTTTTATACTTGTTGTCTATATAAGTCCCTTTAACATTTGTTGTAAGGCTGGTTTGGTGTGACTAAATTCTTTTAATTTTTGCTTGTCTGTAAAGCTTTTGATTTCTCCATCAATTTTGAAGGAGATCTTGGCAGGGTAGAGGATTCTTGGTTGCAGATTATTCTCTTTCAGCCGTTTAAATGTGTCCTGCCATTCCCTTCTGGCCTGCAGAGTTTCTGTTGAAAGATCAGCTGTTAAACGGATGGGCTTTCCCTTGTATGTCACTAGTTGCTTTTCCCTTGCTGCTTTGAGAATTCTATCTTTGTGTTTAATTTGTGTTAACTTCATTAATATGTGTCTTGGTGTGTTTCTTCTCGGATTGATTCTGTTAGGTACTCTTTGTGCTTCTTGGACTTGATTGACTATTTCTTTTCCCATGTTGGGGAAATTTTCAACTATAATTTCTTCAAAAATTTTCTCATAGCCTTTCTTTTTTTCTTCTTCTTCTGGGCCCCCTATAATTCGAATATTGGTGCGTTTGATATTATCCCAGAGGTCTCTGAGGCTGTCCTCTGCTCTTTTCATTCTTTGAGCTAGAGTCTGTTTTTCAGCAGTTACTTCCACCATTTTATCTTCCAGCTCACTTATCCGGTCTTCTGTCTCAGATACTCTGCTCTTGATTCCTTCTACAGTGTTTTTCAGTTCAGCAATTGAGTTGTTTGTCTCTGTTACTTTTTTGGTAAGTTCTTGTATTTCTTTATTCAGTGTGTTAGTTGTATCTTGCAATTTCTCTGAAATTCTGTTTTCAGTGTCTTTGATCATCTTTACTATCATTCTTCTGAAATCACTTTCAGAAAGTTTGTCCAAATTCTCTTCATTAATTTGATCTTGTGTGTTTGTTGATTGTTCCTTCGCTTGTGTGGTATTTCTCTGCCGTTTCATTGTTATTATTAATTTTTTAAAACTGATTCTGTTTGGGATTTCCTTTTCCCAGACTTTGAGTTACGCCTGTTGGTGTTTGTTGTTTGGATGGGGCTTCTTATTCTGGGTGATGCTGGTGATTGGGTGATGTCAGGACTTGTATACAAGTGATTACCTTTGCTGGCGTTCTCACTTGTATACTGCTCTTTAGTGTTATGCGTTCTCTAGTATTGTAGTTTTGGAGTCAGTGCACCCTCAAAACCCCGTGGCTTGTTGCCTGACCAGGGAATGAAGATTTCACGGCTGGTTTGTTATGGCATTAAATGATATTAAAACATATATATGCAAATGAGAAACAGAAGGTATACCTTTGACAAATGGCAATTTAAAAATTATGCAAGTACTATCTAGCGTATTGAATTATACACATGAACATATACAGCTATAACATAACCCAAGCATTCCAATCAAAAATACAGTACAATACGTTAGCACGGCGAATAGAGAAATCCAAGAATGATATCCACAAGTTAATAAGCAAACTAAGTAGAGTACCAATTGGAGAATAATGATAGAGCAGGATCACCGTTGGGGATAAGGCAATGAGGACAGAACAGACTAAGAAATATAGTGGGGAGAGGGAAAAAGAGAAAGGGAGGATAGAAGAGAAATATAGAATAATATTGCAAAGTTAAATATAGGGAGATAAAGATTTGTATGTATTAGAATTTAGTGGTATAGGAAAGGAGCTTCAGAGAAAGCAAAGAATTATAGAGGAGGTAGTAGTACAAATGAAAAATTATTAAAATTAAAAGATCTAAATTTTATAGAAAATATAGAAAACAAAGCAAAATAATAAAACAAACAAAACCCCACAGAACCTTAAAAGGCCAATGGGGAACCAGAAGTTTATACCTTCTGTCTCAGATACTCTGCTCTTGATTCCTTCTACAGTGTTTTTCAGTTCAGCAATTGAGTTGTTTGTCTCTGTTACTTTTTTGGTAAGTTCTTGTATTTCTTTATTCAGTGTGTTAGTTGTATCTTGCAATTTCTCTGAAATTCTGTTTTCAGTGTCTTTGATCATCTTTACTATCATTCTTCTGAAATCACTTTCAGAAAGTTTGTCCAAATTCTCTTCATTAATTTGATCTTGTGTGTTTGTTGATTGTTCCTTCGCTTGTGTGGTATTTCTCTGCCGTTTCATTGTTATTATTAATTTTTTAAAACTGATTCTGTTTGGGATTTCCTTTTCCCAGACTTTGAGTTACGTCTGTTGGTGTTTGTTGTTTGGATGGGGCTTCTTATTCTGGGTGATGCTGGTGATTGGGTGATGTCAGGACTTGTATACAAGTGATTACCTTTGCTGGCGTTCTCACTTGTATACTGCTCTTTAGTGTTATGCGTTCTCTAGTATTGTAGTTTTGGAGTCAGTGCACCCTCAAAACCCCGTGGCTTGTTGCCTGACCAGGGAATGAAGATTTCACGGCTGGTTTGTTATGGCATTAAATGATATTAAAACATATATATGCAAATGAGAAACAGAAGGTATACCTTTGACAAATGGCAATTTAAAAATTATGCAAGTACTATCTAGCGTATTGAATTATACACATGAACATATACAGCTATAACATAACCCAAGCATTCCAATCAAAAATACAGTACAATACGTTAGCACGGCGAATAGAGAAATCCAAGAATGATATCCACAAGTTAATAAGCAAACTAAGTAGAGTACCAATTGGAGAATAATGTAAGAGCAGGATCGCCCTTGGGGATAAGGCAATGAGGACAGAACAGACTAAGAAATATAGTGGGGAGAGGGAAAAAGAGAAAGGGAGGATAGAAGAGAAATATAGAATAATATTGCAAAGTTAAATATAGGGAGATAAAGATTTGTATGTATTAGAATTTAGTGGTATAGGAAAGGAGCTTCAGAGAAAGCAAAGAATTATAGAGGAGGTAGTAGTACAAATGAAAAAATTATTAAAAATTAAAAGATCTAAATTTTATAGAAAAAAACAGAAAAACAAAGCAAAAATAATAAAAACAAACAAAACCCCCACAGAACCTTAAAAGGCCAATGGGGAACCAGAAGTTTATACCAAAATAAAATGTGTGGTTTAAAAGGAAAAAGAAAAAAAAAATTATGTAAACTTGAATATATTCAGTCTTACTGATAAGATTAGTAGCTTCAATAGAATTCAGTGAAGGAAATGAACACACCCACTCTCTCTCTCACATACACCCCCAAGAAAAGAGAGAAAAAAAAATAAAAAAGCGGTGGGTGCACTGAGTGGGTTTGGAAAAAAGAGAAGAAGAAAAAAAAAAAAAATTGAAACAAAGTAATACAATACAAAAAATGAAATTTTAAAGTCCAGCAGTAACTCCAGCTTCAGACAAAACGTGAAAATAGTGTTTATGTTCTTCTGTCTCTTGCTGACTGTTCAGGAATTATCAGTCTTTTTCTTGCCTCTGGCAGTGGTTGGATCTGAAGACCTCTTTGACTGCTTGTTTTGGCCTATTCCAGAATTAAAAGGCCCGCCCAGGCTGGCCCTGGGAGTTTCTTAATCCAAATCCCTTTTCTTGCTGGGTGGAGCTAAATTCTCTCCGTGTAGCTTAACCAGCAGACCTCCAGTTTGACCAGCAACCAAACTACATAATTAAAAAGGGCGTCTGTCTCACAGAGGATTTATTCCCACACGCTCTATAGGAAGCACTTCCACAGTGCCCCCGACCCTGCTGCAGGCCACCGTCGACCCCCGCTACCACGGGAGACGTCAGGTTACTCAGAGGTGAGTCTGGCTCAGTCTCATGCGGGATCGCTATTCCTCTCTCCCGGATCACAGTGCGCAGAGACTTTCCAGTCCTCTTCGGCGACTCTGTGATCGGGTTAATGGTAACCTCCTCCAAAGGGAACTGAGTGCCGCCCTTCCGAGGCCTGCTCAAGGGCACTTCTAGCTCAAGGGGCACCTGGACCCTCCAAAGCAGGTCTGGCTCAGTCCCTTGTGGGTGTTAGTGCTCCTCACCGGGTTTTGATCTGCAACAGGCTTTGCGGCTTTGGCCCGCACAGCCTCTCCGGCGGGTATGAGGTTTGACTTTTAAAAGTGCGATTGCACCCCTCCTACCGTCTTGATGCGGCTTCTCCTTTGTTCTTCGATGTGGGGTGTCCTCTCTGTGATCAGATCCAACCTCCTTTCGCGATGGTTTCCCAGGAACTCGTCGCAATTCAGGCGATTTTGCAGGAGAGATGAGTGCACGTCCTTCTACGCCGCCATCTTAGCTCCACCCCGATCTTCTTTTTTAATTAATTTTTTTCTTTTCCCCATCATACCTCTATTTTATAATTTATATTTATTTTCATCCATCTTTATTCTTTGGCATGTGTGGGCCTCCCATTGTAGTGGCCTCTCTCACTGCAGAGCACTGGCTTTGGGCACATGCACTCCAAAAGGCTCACTTGTATTTGGACAAACCTGTCCAACCGCTCCATGGCACATGGGATCTTCCTGGGCCAGAGATCGAACTGGTGCCCCTTGCACTGCAAGGTGGACTCTTTACCCATTGGACCACCAGGGAAGCCCTGGCCTCTATATCTTTTTGTCTAGACTCACTTTTTCATATAGTTACTCTAGGTCTATTCTAGATGTCCTTTTAGGAAATTATTTCAATAAAAAGACACTTGGAATTTAGTGGTGCAGTCATGCATGCAATTTTTGGCAATTATACACTCATTTTAAAATGTAGACCCTGTAATATTTTTGTCTTGTGTTCTGAAAGAGGAAAATACATAGGAGATCATAATTAGGTATAGTTTGCTGCATATTTATTCATGAATTAAAGGTAAGTTTCCTATCCTAAGAAAATATCAGAATATTCTCTTCAGATGGTTTTAGGATACCACCTTATATTTATAACTAAGAGTTGGATTCATTAATGTGTCTTTTTTTAATTTTTATTTTACTTTTACAGAGTTTTGTTGTTTATAGATATGTATGATTCCAGATTAGTCATATGTATATCCCCCTCATTAATATGTCTTATACATGCAGAATCTCTCTGCAATCAGATTAATAAGGATATTAGTGGAGATTAAAAAAACCCTGCAGATTTGGTTGCTGATTCCAAACACATTTGAGATTAAATGTATATATGCATGTGTACCATTATACAATAAGTGTTATGGCCATTTGTATTTGCTGTAAATTTCCAGATCAAATGAATAATCTCACCTTCCTATAAGACATGGCAGGTGAAATTAACTTATATCCAATTCCAATTTCTTTCACACAGTGTTCAATTAAATGCCCAATTAATTTAAATGGATAGACTGTAAATAAAGCAATGCACATGATTATCATCTAATTAGTACTGGCCAACATTATAATGTGCTCATTAGTGAGTTGTATAGTATCCTAAGGCTCATAATGAGTAATGAGGGTACACGTGATTGGCATGTAGCTGTCTGGATGCAGCTACTCAACCCAAAAAATCAGCTCTAAGATGAAATGTGTAGTAGAAAAAGGAAGACTACATAGGCAGCCGGTGAGCTGACAATTCCTTTCTTCCTTCAATATAGGTATAGGTCCCACTCTTAGATACAGAGGTAAATGTGAGGATAACAGAACAGCTGGATTTCACACAAGATGACCCAAAACATGTATGTGCAATTATTAAGGGTGATTACAGAAAAGAAAGAAAATTGTGCTATCTTATTGGTTGAAAGTATACATTTCTGGTAGATCAAGTATGGAGTCAAAGTAATAGATGAACAATGTTTTCATAAAATTCCTTAGAAGCTGAAAATTCAATGGATCGTCTAAATATACCCCATAATAATGTTCACAAAGCATTTCATAACTTAGAGGTCATTTTGCCTTTGCCTAATTTTTGTTATTGTGAAACCATTTAGTAAGTTGCGGAGGAGGCAGGCAGCTGTAAGTTACATTCATTGTAATATACATGTGTCCTAGGTTGACACCCAGTCCTATACCCTTTCCCCTTGTATGCCTCTGTTTCAGAGATTGGAAAGTGAAATAATTACCTTCCCAGACTCTTTTGCATCTGAGGTAGACCATGTGACTATTGTGGTCGAGCTACAGGCACAGGTCTCTGTGGAGGCTTTCTCTTCTGGAATAAAGCCTGGGTTGGAGAAAGCCCATTTTTTTTTTGGGTCGACGAGCTACAGGCACAGGTCTCTGTGGAGATTTGGTTGCTGATTCCAAACACATTTGAGATTAAATGTATATATGCATGTGTACCATTATACAATAAGTGTTATGGCCATTTGTATTTGCTGTAAATTTCCAGATCAAATGAATAATCTCACCTTCCTATAAGACATGGCAGGTGAAATTAACTTATATCCAATTCCAATTTCTTTCACACAGTGTTCAATTAAATGCCCAATTAATTTAAATGGATAGACTGTAAATAAAGCAATGCACATGATTATCATCTAATTAGTACTGGCCAACATTATAATGTGCTCATTAGTGAGTTGTATAGTATCCTAAGGCTCATAATGAGTAATGAGGGTACACGTGATTGGCATGTAGCTGTCTGGATGCAGCTACTCAACCCAAAAAATCAGCTCTAAGATGAAATGTGTAGTAGAAAAAGGAAGACTACATAGGCAGCCGGTGAGCTGACAATTCCTTTCTTCCTTCAATATAGGTATAGGTCCCACTCTTAGATACAGAGGTAAATGTGAGGATAACAGAACAGCTGGATTTCACACAAGATGACCCAAAACATGTATGTGCAATTATTAAGGGTGATTACAGAAAAGAAAGAAAATTGTGCTATCTTATTGGTTGAAAGTATACATTTCTGGTAGATCAAGTATGGAGTCAAAGTAATAGATGAACAATGTTTTCATAAAATTCCTTAGAAGCTGAAAATTCAATGGATCGTCTAAATATACCCCATAATAATGTTCACAAAGCATTTCATAACTTAGAGGTCATTTTGCCTTTGCCTAATTTTTGTTATTGTGAAACCATTTAGTAAGTTGCGGAGGAGGCAGGCAGCTGTAAGTTACATTCATTGTAATATACATGTGTCCTAGGTTGACACCCAGTCCTATACCCTTTCCCCTTGTATGCCTCTGTTTCAGAGATTGGAAAGTGAAATAATTACCTTCCCAGACTCTTTTGCATCTGAGGTAGACCATGTGACTATTGTGGTCGACGAGCTACAGGCACAGGTCTCTGTGGAGGCTTTCTCTTCTGGAATAAAGCCTGGGTTGGAGAAAGCCCATTTGCCTTCCCCCTTTCTTCTCTCCTGGATGCACAGCACCCACGCTGTGGCCATTTGGACAGGAGCCACACACTGTGGATGGCAGAGCAGGAAGACAGACTGAGCCTGATTCCTGGACACCCTTGAGCAGCTTCTGTAGCCTGGACTACATGTCTCCAGCCATTCTGTTACACACCCAAAAAACATCTCTCACTTGCTTAAGCCACTGAAGTAGTTTGTTGTAGTTGTTATTTATGGATTAACACACTCAGTAGATACAGTTAGATTTTTATTAATAAAAATGTCGAAACATACATACAAATATAATAATGCAATGTTGAAGGATCAATGTGTACACAAATGACCTCAGAATATCACCTTTAAATCCAGAGGTATTTCACAAACACTGAATGAAAGAAGGAATTAATCAGTCTTTTTGCAAATGCCACTGCTGTGAGAAGGATCTGTCACTGGATGGGTGTCCTTTGCAGCTCATTTTATGGTTTTCCAGGAACGTTCCATGTACCGTGTTTTATTATGCTTTACGTGAAGGAGGCCTTTACTTAGATATTTGGCGTTTTGTGATTATGCTTTCTCATCCTCTCACATTATTCATATAAAATTGATGTCAGACTGGAAATGGCCTGGATTCCATTGGAAGGGCATAGCCAGACTTGAAAAGAACGTGATTCAAGTGGAAGATGAATTTGAAACAGAGTGGGTTAGAAGAGAAATAATGCTACCAACTAATTTGTAGCTGGAGACAGTGTCAACCCAATCCTTCCAAGCATACAGAGTGGGGACCTCCCTGGAGGCCACCCACAACCTGGGCCCCCTGGGAATCTCCCCTAGGGAAAGGCCTAAGGCCTATATTGAACCTAACCTTGCATCTCTATGACTGAAAGGAATTTAATAAGTGTTTGTTAGGTGTTGGGGTGGAGGTGGGTGGGAGTGCAGTGGGGAGAGGTTAGAGAGAAAAATAATTGACAAAAGGATCTCTGAGCCTTAGATGATTTTAGAAGCTATGTGGAACTGTACCTCTAATGTAACTTAGCATGGTACTGATTTAGTCACTAAATCATGTCCAGTTTTTGTGATGCCGTGGACTATAGCCCACCAGGCTCCTCTCTCCTCTGTTTCCTCTCCAGGCAAGATTACTGGAATGGGTAGGTATTTCCTTACTGACTGAGCCATTAATTTAGTGTGGTCATCCTCAAAAGTCTTGGCATCACATAATTTGATGTTAGAGCTGTGTTGTATTCAAGAAGTACATTTCAACAGCTATGAAAGAATTATAAAGTAAATATTATCCTTATGTCTTTGAAGATCCATTGTTAGTCCACAAAAAACTTACTAAAATACTATTTCAAAGTTCTAATCCTTTTCCTCATATAGTAGAACTGGTTAAGTACCTCTAATCCTTCTTCCCACAAAGCAAACTTTCTAGTCCTTCCCCTTCTTCTCAGCCTGTTACTATACATATGCCACTAGTATCTCTTCTAGCAGGAAGAATTTTCTCTTTAGGATGCTAAGGAAGGAGAAATGGAGCTGGTGATTTAGCTATAGGGCCTCTTTTGTAAGATAGAGGCTTTCCTGGTGACTCAGATGGTAATGAATATGCCTGCAATGCGGAGACACAGCTTTGATCTCTGGGTCGTGAGGATCCCCTGGAGTAAGAAAGTGCACCCCACTCCAGTATTTTTGCCTGGAAAATTCCATGGACAGAGGAGCCTGGTGAGCTACAAGTCTGTCCATGGGGTCACAAAGAGTCAGACCTGAGCAACTGAGCACACACACAATTTAATGTACTTTGACTCTTCTTGCAGTTTTACAGAGATCTTCAGAGTTGCAGACTTTTAGAGCTGGAAGGAGCCTTCCATTCCAAGTTCATTTTAAGCCTATCATTTGAGAAACTGGTCAACCTAATCCACCAACATTAAATGGACTCCCAGCATCCAGGGGGTTAAACAGAGGTAGACTAGCACCTAGTGAAAAGGCTCCACCCAGGATACTTGCTGCCAAACTCTACAAAGTCTATGTGTCTTGTGAATTTGCTAGCACCTGCCCACTTGAGTTCTGACACCTTTGGGGATCCATACAGAGTTATGTAGCACCACCTCTTGATTGTGGCCAGCATGAGCAGGGCATCAACACCTCAATGCTGAAAAAGGGTAAGATTCTCACAAAAATGTCACAAACTCAGACAGGAATATTTACTTCCCCCTTAGTTAAGTAAATCTTGACTAATATTGACTTAGTCAATGCAATCTTCAAATAGAAAGACAGCAAGGTCTCTAGGATTTCTTTCACTAATAAAAATAAAAAATAACAGAGTTTGAAATGATTCTGTAGAAAAAGAAATCACAAGAATCGGATGCTTTCAGTGCATAATTATTGATCCTGAGGGCCAGAGTG
Organism: Tragulus kanchil; assembly: GCA_022376925.1. Taxonomy (NCBI): domain Eukaryota; kingdom Metazoa; phylum Chordata; class Mammalia; order Artiodactyla; family Tragulidae; genus Tragulus; species Tragulus kanchil. Next base: position 265,464,360 of record JAIOJX010000026.1, on the reverse strand, counting down.
ACATCTAAGAAAGGCAGTGACGGATGAACCCAATGCTCACCTTTAGAAAACCCCTTCCATATGGCAGAAACAAACAAAATTCTGTAAAGCAATTATCCTTCAATTTATAAATTAATTAACTGAAAAATAAGAAACCCCTTGCCTTAATGGCAGAGCATGTGAGCTAACATGACAAGCTGGCCAGTACTGTTCCTAAGTTGCAGACTGAATCCAGGGAGAAGTCGAGTCTTTGGCCAGAGGTTGGGGTATGACTGGCCCACTTGATAATGAAAGGCAGCAAGGAGCTGGAAGAGGAAGGAAGCTCTTCATCTTAACCAGCTTTGGGTTTCTTTCCCAGGCACACATGTGTGTATTCCTTCTGCAGAGTGCCCACACTATCCCATGGATCCCATGGCAGGGATTGCTGCTCTCAAGTGTGCCAACACTGGAGATGGGCTGAGGGAGGTGGCAGCGACCACTACAGCGACCACTACGACCCCCTGGTCTGTGCCACAAACCCCGCTCAGCATAACCATGGCTGCCATCATCTCCTCACCTTCCACAGTCCCAGCAGCTTCTTTAGAACATAATGGTATTTGCGGAAAATATCACAGGCTTTGAGCTGAAGACAGATTCAGAAATCACATGACAAAATGTTCAAAGAAAAGATTCTAAGAAATTTAAAAATTCAAACAGAAAATAATTAATTGGCTTTACATTAATCTTTATAACCTTAATCTTTGAATTCCTTCCTCTTTGAGCACAATCACATCTGTGCAACAGGGGAATTGTTACTGTCACACCTTTGGGGAACCATACAGAGTTAAGTAGCACCACCTCTTGATTGTGGCCAGCATGAGCAGGGCATCAACACCTCAATGCTGAAAAAGGGTAAGATTCTCACAAAAATGTCACAAACTCAGACAGGAATATTTACTTCCCCCTTAGTTAAGTAAATCTTGACTAATATTGACTTAGTCAATGCAATCTTCAAATAGAAAGACAGCAAGGTCTCTAGGATTTCTTTCACTAATAAAAATAAAAAATAACAGAGTTTGAAATGATTCTGTAGAAAAAGAAATCACAAGAATCGGATGCTTTCAGTGCATAATTATTGATCCTGAGGGCCAGAGTGACATCTAAGAAAGGCAGTGACGGATGAACCCAATGCTCACCTTTAGAAAACCCCTTCCATATGGCAGAAACAAACAAAATTCTGTAAAGCAATTATCCTTCAATTTATAAATTAATTAACTGAAAAATAAGAAACCCCTTGCCTTAATGGCAGAGCATGTGAGCTAACATGACAAGCTGGCCAGTACTGTTCCTAAGTTGCAGACTGAATCCAGGGAGAAGTCGAGTCTTTGGCCAGAGGTTGGGGTATGACTGGCCCACTTGATAATGAAAGGCAGCAAGGAGCTGGAAGAGGAAGGAAGCTCTTCATCTTAACCAGCTTTGGGTTTCTTTCCCAGGCACACATGTGTGTATTCCTTCTGCAGAGTGCCCACACTATCCCATGGATCCCATGGCAGGGATTGCTGCTCTCAAGTGTGCCAACACTGGAGATGGGCTGAGGGAGGTGGCAGCGACCACTACAGCGACCACTACGACCCCCTGGTCTGTGCCACAAACCCCGCTCAGCATAACCATGGCTGCCATCATCTCCTCACCTTCCACAGTCCCAGCAGCTTCTTTAGAACATAATGGTATTTGCGGAAAATATCACAGGCTTTGAGCTGAAGACAGATTCAGAAATCACATGACAAAATGTTCAAAGAAAAGATTCTAAGAAATTTAAAAATTCAAACAGAAAATAATTAATTGGCTTTACATTAATCTTTATAACCTTAATCTTTGAATTCCTTCCCTCTTTGAGCACAATCACATCTGTGCTGCCAAAAGAAATGAAAAGTGATTTCTTCTAAGTCATTACTGTGATCACCATCAAAGAACAGCAAAAACAGTAATTAGAACTCCACACCAAATCAGCCTCAGATTTGACATAAATTGCATTTGTCCTCTGCAGAACCAAAAAGAAGCACTTCCATTTCTTAGTTTTCTTATAAGTTTCTATCATTTGGCAGAAGTTTCCAGAGTATTGCTTCTTACAGATAGATCTTTCTTGCTGTTAACATTTCCCCCCTCTTCGGCCACCTCTATTTGTCTTTGATTTATCTATTTTCATCCATCTTTGTTCTTTGGCCTGTGTGGGCTTCCCATCACAGTGGCCTCTCTTGTTGCAGAGCACCGGCTCTGGGCGCATGCGCTCCAGAGCTCCAGCTCGGTAGTTGGACACATCGGTCCAGCTGCTCCACGACACGTGGGATCTTCCCAGGCCAGAGATCGAACCAGCACCCCTTGCACTGCAAGGTGGTATCCTTACCCCCTGGACCACCAGGGAAACCCTGTTAACATTTTTTTTTTTAAAGAAAGACAAAATGAGGATTTAAAAAATACACAAGTACCATGGCTTTATAGTATGTAAACACCATCAGAAAACATTAAAGGTAATGGGAAGGAAAAATTAGGAACACTACCTTAGTTTCTTGGAAACCTTGAGGTTCATTTTCCAGGAGGCTGTTTGCAATTCCCAAAGGAATTTGGATGGTCAGTCAATGAGGGCCAAGTCGTTGGGTGCAACTAGGCACAATGATTGTTTTGGAACAGTTTCTGAATTTATGCGATTATGGGTATGACAGATCCAGGCAAGCAGGAATACTTGGTCTGTGCCACAAACTCCGCTCAGCATAACCATGGCTGCCATCATCTCCTCACCTTCCACAGTCCCAGCAGCTTCTTTAGAACATAATGGTATTTGCGGAAAATATCACAGGCTTTGAGCTGAAGACAGATTCAGAAATCACATGACAAAATGTTCAAAGAAAAGATTCTAAGAAATTTAAAAATTCAAACAGAAAATTATTAATTGGCTTTACATTAATCTTTATAACCTTAATCTTTAAATTTCCCTTTCCCCTCTTTGAGCACAATCACATCTGTGCTGCCAAAAGAAATGAAAAGTGATTTCTTCTAAGTCATTACTGTGATCACCATCAAAGAACAGCAAAAACAGTAATTAGAACTCCACACCAAATCAGCCTCAGATTTGACATAAATTGCATTTGTCCTCTGCAGAACCAAAAAGAAGCACTTCCATTTCTTAGTTTTCTTATAAGTTTCTATCATTTGGCAGAAGTTTCCAGAGTATTGCTTCTTACAGATAGATCTTTCTTGCTTTTAACATTTCCCCTCTTCGGCCACCTCTATTTGTCTTTGATTTATCTATTTTCATCCATCTTTGTTCTTTGGCCTGTGTGGGCTTCCCATCACAGTGGCCTCTCTTGTTGCAGAGCACCGGCTCTGGGCGCATGCGCTCCAGAGCTCCAGCTCGGTAGTTGGACACATCGGTCCAGCTGCTCCACGACACGTGGGATCTTCCCAGGCCAGAGATCGAACCAGCACCCCTTGCACTGCAAGGTGGTATCCTTACCCCCTGGACCACCAGGGAAACCCTGTTAACATTTTTTTTTTTAAAGAAAGACAAAATGAGGATTTAAAAAATACACAAGTACCATGGCTTTATAGTATGTAAACACCATCAGAAAACATTAAAGGTAATGGGAAGGAAAAATTAGGAACACTACCTTAGTTTCTTGGAAACCTTGAGGTTCATTTTTCCAGGAGGCTGTTTGCAATTCCCAAAGGAATTTGGATGGTCAGTCAATGAGGGCCAAGTCGTTGGGTGCAACTAGGCACAATGATTGTTTTGAAACAGTTTCTGAATATCTTCAGAAATACTGATATCCAGATTATGGGTATGACAGATCCAGGCAAGCAGGAATACTTGGTCAGAAAGTCATCCAGCCGTAGGAATGATGGATAAAGTTCCACTCACTTTTGTGACCCTTGAAGGGTTTCTGGGGCACAGCAGGAGAGAAGTCTAGATTCTCTGATCGGAGGAAACAGAGCTAAGAGTCCTGGGAGACCAAGGCAGTTCCAGCCCACAGGACAGAGTAAGAAAAGAGCCACACAGAGACTCCCAGATCTGCAGAGGGTTTCTCTGGAAACCACAGCAGAGTTTACTATTAACTTTTAAAAATTTTCTTTTAAATTTAAAAGATCACAATGAGACTTACTTATGACCATGCATTTTATACCTTGTTGACAGTAACTATTATTTTTTGTTTTCCAATCTGGAATCAAAAGATCTCCAGCCTGGAATAAACTTGTCCATGTTCCACTAACAAGTCAGTGATACTTCGGTTCTTCCATGTAAAATAGAGCAGTTACTATCAATTCACATTGTCTCACAGAAATGTAGTATAGGGGACAGTATAAAACACTTTTTCTTATGGCTTCCCTGGTGATCCAGTGGGTAAAGAGTCCTCCTTACAGTGCAAGTGGCACTGGTTCAATCCCTGGCCCAGGAAGATCCCATGTGCTGCAGAGCAGCTGGACTGGTGTGTCCAATCACAAGCCAGTGCTCTGGAGCACATGTGCCCAGAGCTGGTGCTCTGCAATGAGAGAGGCCACATGCCAAAGAATAAAGATGGACGAAAATGAATGATGACTTAGAGGCAATATATATATATATATATATTTTTTTTTTTTTCTTTCAGAGAAAAGCACTAAGGGGCTTGATCTGTGTTATCCAAGTCAGTAGCCACAGATGCACGTAACTATTTAACTTTAATTAAAAGTAAATAAAATTTTAAAAATGCAGTTCCTCAATTATATTAGTTGCATTTCAAGAGCTTAATAGCCGTACATAGCTAGCTAGTGGCTACCACATTGGACGACACAGATACAGAAAATTTCCTTCAATGTAGAGAGTTCAGTTGAAGTGCTGAAACATACAGGCTTCATATCCTTAAGAAATGAATAACATTTTAAAAACCAAGCCTTTTGACTTTTTCTTTTACCAAGTTATTTTTGTATGTACCAATTTGATCTCAAATTTATTTACAGAATGTGAATAAATATAAGGCATTTAGAGATATAATTTTGAGCCTTAAGGACATCTTATAAGAATTTAAAAATCACACTTCTGTTATACTGAAATAGGAATAGAGAAGGCACCGACTTATCCCTTTGAGGCAAATGTCCATTCAATAGGTTGTCAAAGGAAAGAGATTCAACACTCTTCTCGATAGTTAGTTTCAGCAATGAGTTAATTTGTGCTTTTTTCAAATGTATGTTTGATTGGACAGTTTCTCAAGTCCCTGTCTAGATTTCTTATCTTGGAAGCTCATGATATTGACATTTTTGTTTTCCAATCTGGAATCAAAGATCTCCAGCCTGGAATAAACTTGTCCATGTTCCACTGACAAGTCAGTGATACCGGTTCTTCCATGTAAAATAGAGCAGTTACTATCAATTCACATTGTCTCACAGAAATGTAGTATAGGGGACAGTATAAAACACTTTTTCTTATGGCTTCCCTGGTGATCCAGTGGGTAAAGAGTCCTCCTTACAGTGCAAGTGGCACTGGTTCAATCCCTGGCCCAGGAAGATCCCATGTGCTGCAGAGCAGCTGGACTGGTGTGTCCAATCACAAGCCAGTGCTCTGGAGCACATGTGCCCAGAGCTGGTGCTCTGCAATGAGAGAGGCCACATGCCAAAGAATAAAGATGGACGAAAATGAATGATGACTTAGAGGCAATATATATATATATATATATTTTTTTTTTTTTCTTTCAGAGAAAAGCACTAAGGGGCTTGATCTGTGTTATCCAAGTCAGTAGCCACAGATGCACGTAACTATTTAACTTTAATTAAAAGTAAATAAAATTTTAAAAATGCAGTTCCTCAATTATATTAGTTGCATTTCAAGAGCTTAATAGCCGTACATAGCTAGCTAGTGGCTACCACATTGGACGACACAGATACAGAAAATTTCCTTCAATGTAGAGAGTTCAGTTGAAGTGCTGAAACATACAGGCTTCATATCCTTAAGAAATGAATAACATTTTAAAAACCAAGCCTTTTGACTTTTTCTTTTACCAAGTTATTTTTGTATGTACCAATTTGATCTCAAATTTATTTACAGAATGTGAATAAATATAAGGCATTTAGAGATATAATTTTGAGCCTTAAGGACATCTTATAAGAATTTAAAAATCACACTTCTGTTATACTGAAATAGGAATAGAGAAGGCACCGACTTATCCCTTTGAGGCAAATGTCCATTCAATAGGTTGTCAAAGGAAAGAGATTCAACACTCTTCTCGATAGTTAGTTTCAGCAATGAGTTAATTTGTGCTTTTTTCAAATGTATGTTTGATTGGACAGTTTCTCAAGTCCCCTGTCTAGATTTCTTATCTTGGAAGCTCATGATATTGACATTTTTCTTCTGAATATATAGCTATGCAGACATTTTGAATATATAGTTATTGTTACAGTAAGCCAAATGAACTCAATTCCACTTACTCTTGGCAAACAAACTGGAAGAGGACTCTTTTCCATCAGTATTAAATGCAGGAATTTTCTCTAAGGCTGTGAGAAGCTTTTCCTTAGCTGCCTAAGCAGTTTCAATTCCAAAGGCAACTTGCCACCATATAGATCCCTCCAGGAGACTTCAACTAGATCAAAAAGGGCAATCTCGGGCTTCCCTGGTGGTCCAGCGAGTAAGGACACTGGCTTGCAGTGCAAAGGGCACCGGTTTGATCCCTGGCCTGGGAAGATCCCACATGCCGAGGAGCAGCTGGACTGTTGTGTCCCATTACCGAGCCAGAGGTCTGGAGCGCATGTTCCCAGAGCCGGTGCTCTGTGACAAGAGAGGCCACTAGATGGGAGGCCCACAAGACCCAAAAGAACAAAGGCGGATGACAATAGAGAAATGAAAGACCAATAGAAGTGGCCCGCCTGTTCCCCTCCCTCCCCACCCCATGCCCCAAAAGATAAATGCATAAAATAAATGTTTAGGAAAAAAAAGGCAATCTCATCACATAGGGACTTTCAGACATTATGGCAGAGAAGGTTTGAGTTGATGGGGATTTATTATAGAAAACAAGCCCATACCTCATCCTATTCGCCTTCTGAGAATCGTGTAACATCCCACTGATAGGACTTTCTATGTGGTGGCTGGAGAGAACTTCTCTATAAGAATAGATAAGGGGGGCTTCCCTGGTGGTCCAGTGGGTAGGGACACCACCTTGCAGTGCAAGGGGTGCTGGTTCGATCCCTGGCCTGGGAAGATCCCACGCGCCACGGAGCTGCTGGACCAATGTGTCCAACTACCGAGCTGGAGCTCTGCAGTGCATGCACCCAGAGCCAGTTCTCTGCAGTAACAGAGGCCACTGAGATGGGAGGCCCACACAGGCCAAAGAACAAAGATGGATGAAAATGGATAAATGAAAGACCAATAGAAGTGGCCAAAAAAAAAAAAAAAAGAAATAGATAAGGAATGTATGGTGGATTCAAGCATCATAGCAGAATTCACTGGGTATCAGAATCCCAGCTTCCTCAGGCCTTGGTGAGAGCAGGCTGATGCTGTATTGGTATGGATGACTCTTCAAAACAAACATTACTCATTTAAAATGAAAACTTAGCAAAGGGCTTTTAGACAAGAATGAGATCCCTGACTAGTGCAAAGGTGTATGTCATGAAGTGTGTGCTTAATCACTTCAGTTGTGATTCAGTTGACTCTGTGCGACCCTGTGGACTATAACCCTCCAGGCTCCTCTATCCACGGGATTCTCCAGGCAAGAATACTGGAGTGGGTCGCCATTTCCTTTTCCAGGGGATCTTCCTGACCCAGGGACTGAATCCATGCTTAATAAAGGGTTGGTGTGCCTTTCTACTGAGCAACAGTGGCGTGGGATGGGAGAGAGGAAGTCAACGAACAAGAGGCACCATCTTCAATATCATCCTTCTCTCTTCCAGCGAAATGTCCCACTGACATGAGACAAATTTTATTCTTAACGTAATCTTTCTTCATCCTCACATTCTTACTTAGGAATCACTCAACCATGGAAACCAAGTTCAGTCACCTTTTTTTTTTTTTTTTAACAAAAACTATTAACTGTGTTTTGTAAAAGTAACAGCTTATACTTAGAAAGGGACCAATAATTACCTTCATTTTGAGAGGTTTTGTTATCCTCAACTAATGTTTTGTCAAGTAGTGCTTGTTCGAAGTAGTGTTTTCATACACATTTATGGATTACTTAATATGTCATTATCTAAAATAACTCATGCATTGGTGTTCTTGAGAAGAGTTACATAAAGCACTGTGGTGGATCACAGTTCACTACAATATGTAGCAAAATTTGACTCAAAATGTACTTGACTGAAATGACATAGTTATCAATTAAAGTCTAAAATTACTAGGTCCAATGAAGGGGAAAGAAATTTACTGAAAAATATTAGTATGTTAGTATTCCATCAATAATAACTTTCTAAAGTAAAGCTGTATGTTATCATCACAGTCCAATACAGAACCCAAACAATAGGTATAAACATTTTACAGGTTTCCTGGGTTAGAGCATGACCTTGAGGATGGCACATGATTTCCTTGGTTTTGAAAGATTAGTTCCTAAAAGGATGACACAGGGGAGAGATAAACCTTTGGTGGAGGGGTAAATAATGTTCTTAGCAGAGTGTCTTCAGAAGAATTTATTAAAATATTGGAAAGCACTAGCATAAAACAGAGACCAAGAATTAAGAAGAGATTCAAGTCCAGACAGTCTTAGATTCTTGAAGTGTGTGCTTAATCACTTCAGTTGTGATTCAGTTGACTCTGTGCACCCTGTGGACTATAACCCTCCAGGCTCCTCTATCCACGGGATTCTCCAGGCAAGAATACTGGAGTGGGTCGCCATTTCCTTTTCCAGGGGATCTTCCTGACCCAGGGACTGAATCCATGCTTAATAAAGGGTTGGTGTGCCTTTCTACTGAGCAACAGTGGCGTGGGATGGGAGAGAGGAAGTCAACGAACAAGAGGCACCATCTTCAATATCATCCTTCTCTCTTCCAGCGAAATGTCCCACTGACATGAGACAAATTTTATTCTTAACGTAATCTTTCTTCATCCTCACATTCTTACTTAGGAATCACTCAACCATGGAAACCAAGTTCAGTCACCTTTTTTTTTTTTTTTTAACAAAAACTATTAACTGTGTTTTGTAAAAGTAACAGCTTATACTTAGAAAGGGACCAATAATTACCTTCATTTTGAGAGGTTTTGTTATCCTCAACTAATGTTTTGTCAAGTAGTGCTTGTTCGAAGTAGTGTTTTCATACACATTTATGGATTACTTAATATGTCATTATCTAAAATAACTCATGCATTGGTGTTCTTGAGAAGAGTTACATAAAGCACTGTGGTGGATCACAGTTCACTACAATATGTAGCAAAATTTGACTCAAAATGTACTTGACTGAAATGACATAGTTATCAATTAAAGTCTAAAATTACTAGGTCCAATGAAGGGGAAAGAAATTTACTGAAAAATATTAGTATGTTAGTATTCCATCAATAATAACTTTCTAAAGTAAAGCTGTATGTTATCATCACAGTCCAATACAGAACCCAAACAATAGGTATAAACATTTTACAGGTTTCCTGGGTTAGAGCATGACCTTGAGGATGGCACATGATTTCCTTGGTTTTGAAAGATTAGTTCCTAAAAGGATGACACAGGGGAGAGATAAACCTTTGGTGGAGGGGTAAATAATGTTCTTAGCAGAGTGTCTTCAGAAGAATTTATTAAAATATTGGAAAGCACTAGCATAAAACAGAGACCAAGAATTAAGAAGAGATTCAAGTCCAGACAGTAACTTGACCTGATTCTTTTCCTGTGGGTATGTAACCATAACTAGAGCTGCTGCTGGTCCCATCAGTGTTCTGCATACATGATGTAAGTCAAACAAGATATGGTATTTTAATATCATTTCTAGAAAAATAACTGATCTACATGGCAGACATCATAGAATCTATGTAAAGCATTCCTTCTAACAGATTTTTACCTCTTGAAGAAACAAAGTACAGTGCCATGGAAATACATGTCAGAAGATTGAGTTCTGATGCTTGTTCTGATGATGGTGCAATAACGGTGAGTTTTTTCACTTGAAAAAATCACCATTTCCTTGTCTACACACTGAGATTTGACTGCTGTTAAAATGTCCACAGGAGGGCTTTCCTGGTGGTCCAGTGGGTAAGGACACCACCTTGCAGTGCAAGGGGTGCCAGTTTGATCCCTGGCCTGGGAAGATCCCACGTGCCGCGGAATGGTTGAACAGATGTGTCCAATTACCAAGCCGGAGCTCTGGAGCGCATGCGCCCAGAGCCGGTGCTCTGCGATAGCAGAGGCCACTGCGATGGGAGGCCCACACGGGCCAGGGAACAAAGATGGATGAGAACAGATAAATGAAAGACTAATAGAAGTGGCCCACCCGTCCCCCTCCCTCCCCAACCCGCTCCCCTCCGCGCCCGCCCGCTCCAAAAAAAATATCCATAGGAGCCAGAAGCAGCCTGACTTTAAGATGATAAAGTTTTTTGATGCTAGGAATCCTGTGGGGTACTGAAAACAGCGACAGCATGCCAAGTGTGTGTCTCCTACTGGGGACAGTTAGCAACAGCGGATCGTCTCCAGGTGGGAATGCAGGCCCTGTATTACCATACATATTTTGAGGGGAAATACAGAAATTCAAATTTTTGTGTCAAATATCCTGGTTTTTAAATATTGACATCTAATCTAAAATTAGGGCTTTCTTGGTGGCTAATGCAATAAAGACTCTCCCTGCAATGCAGGGGACCTGGATTCAATCCCTAGGTGGGGAATGTCCCCTGGAGAAGGGAATGGCTACCTTGCCTGGAGAATTCCATGGACAGAGGAATCTAACAGGCTACAGTCCATAAGGGTCACAAAGAGTAGACCATGACTGAGCAATTAACATATAATCTAAAATAGATGGGAACACAGGCCACTCTGAAGGCTAAAAATGAAACATACATGTGAGTGGACTGGGTCCTGTGGCTGCCATTTTATTTCCTCCAAATGGAAGCCAGCAGTCTCTCTCTGCCCTATCTGTCCTATGCAAGGATGGAGGAGGAGGGTCATCCTGGAGTCACGTCCTGTGAACCCTGCACACAATTCTAATTAAGCTTTCTTTCAGTTGGCTTCATTAACATATGAATACAGTAGGGAATCAGGGCAACTACAGTCAGTGGGATGGATGCACTTTTACAGAAAGACTGCATGTAAAATAAATACTCGGCATGAGTGCAGATCTTGATGAAATAGTAGAGCAGCAAGATGGTCAACGAAGCCAGGATGTAGAGCAGCCAGAAGCTCAACCTATAGCTGTTTTCCCCTCGGCAGCTTCAGAGGAACATCTCTGAGTTAATTGCAAAGCCCAACCCAAAGAGGACCCCAAGGTTTCTCACAAGTCCTGCAAAAGGTGTGGTGTCAATGTGGATCCAGTCAGGGTTGACGCACCACTTCTTGGCTATGGGCACAGACCAGAGCAGGTCAATGTCAAGCAGTCCGAGAAGCAGGTAAAAGCCAAGTGCAAACAGGAAGAGGAAGAGGTTGGTCTTCAGATATGTGCTCAGGCTGGCCGTTTGGATGCCTGGAGTATGTTCAAAGGCCTCTGCTACCAGCATGCCTGGATATTGGAAAGAGACTCTGAACAAAACAGTGTGCCTTTGAGACCCTCTGAAATCATTCCTCTCTGCACTAAAGAATTTAGCTATAGTTTTCAATGATAAAGGGCTGTAGAAACCTAAGTTCTAAGCTATTTTTCAAAACTTTTTTTTTTTTAAGGCAGTAACTAAACTGCAAGGTCTTTTACCCATCTATATAAGCACAGGGAGGTCTTTCAGGAATCCAGGGCACTGAGTGACAGCCTACTTTAGAGAAAGCTAATTCATCTGTGGACTTGCAATTAGTATTTCAATTGCCTCAGCCAGTTAATGTGGAGAGCCTCTGAAAGGTGTGTGGAGTTGAGAAGTGGAAACTCAGTCATGGTGAATGCTGACAGCTGCTGAATGAAGCCCCAGTCAGGTAATATTTACTGCAGGTGTTTCAGAGAGAGTGACATGGTATGCAAGTTAGAAGGTCATTATTAAGACTCCAAACCAAAAAAACAAGCACACTGGTCCTTCACAGTGGTTTGGGTATTGGATTCAGTGCTAGTCATGCTTCAGAGAAGCCCACCTCACTAAGAGGTTATGCATTTATACTGTTGAGTGAGAATGTGCCCTTGTGTCTGTAGAGAACTTGAGATATGTATAGATCCACTTCAGCACCAAGGGGGCATTAAGTATCAGTGTCTATAGAATTGCTTGAGTTTGGGGAACTGATTGACAGAATCTGACAACATAAACAACACTAAACCTTTCAATGACACAGCAAAGATAAGTGATCATATTTACCACCACTAAGTCCAAGAATAATTTAATGAGGAAAATGTGTTGCTATGAATACTCTGGAGATGCAGACATTGATTTGAATCAACCAAAAAAGACTCCAAAGAAATGACCAGGTCAGTCTGTGATGGAAGAATAGAGACAAGCATAAGAAGTGAAGAAATTGCATCACTCATAAAAATGGTGGGGTGCGGTGGGGGTGACACCAGATGATTTTTCACAGAGGACTCTTCTAGATGTGAAATAATATCACAATTCTAGAGAGTTTTTTTCCTCATTTTTTTTTTGCACTCCATAGGATTTGAAAAGTTTTAACAGATGTTTCTACATTTATTGATACATTGAACGGTACCAGTGCTAGGCTATATCCTGAGATTTTGATAAATCTTGTAAAATAAAGCCAACTTGGCATCCTGATAATTATTCTAATGAAGTAAGGGATACTCAAGTTTGGGGGAGTTAGTTAATATCTACAGTGATCTAGAATGAATTAGATATATTTTTACTCCCTGTCATATGTGCTTCCCTCTTCCTCCCTCAATCTCTCTTTGCTTGAAGAAAGCTCCCTGGAAAAGCAGTTGCCATTCTTTTTTTTTTTTTAATTTTTATTTTGCTTTTTACTTTTACAGAGTTTTGTTGTTTACAGATATGTATGATCCCAGATTAGTCATATGTATAGTCCCCCCCATCCCACGCCTCCAGGCCATCGCACAGTGCCCCTGCAGCTGCCATTCTGATGAAAGGCACACAGACATTTCATCAAGGACAAGTTTTCATTGACTTTAATTTCACAGACTCTTAAGAGTCCTGCTTCCTTGGTTTTTGACATGTAGAAAATAAGGAACAGAACAATGACCTATGAGTTATATATATTGAATTAGAGGCAGCAGCATGCAGAAAATTTGTAAAAATATTTAAATCCAAGCAATGCTCATCATTTTAATCAAAAATGTTAGCAATGATGAGTTCTAGGAATCCTTGAAGGTTCTGAATGATTTGTTCCTGACAATTGGACCAAATTTGGGTTATTGAAAAGTTAAGGAATAGAGAGAAACAAGACTTTCAAAGAGAAAGCAAGCAGGAGTTATCCATATGGAAGAAGAATCAACAAGGGTGTGATAGTATTTAGGTAAGGTGTAGGTACTCAGTATATTCTGATGGATCAAGGAAATGATGCCATTATAAGAACTACAGAAGAGTTAAGAGAATTTTTTTAGAAGAAACAATTTTGCACATATGAGAATTAGAGAAGAAAATGAACTACAGAGAAAAGATAAGGTTAATCTGGATTCCTACTTTGAAAAGTTGTCTATGGATTGAAAATACTAATATTTAAAAATTACAACCACATTTTACCACTGTTATCTTGGGTTGGATAATAAATACCTTAAGGCATACAGTTCACAGTCTCATTAGGATAAACTTTAAAGATGTCCAAATTCCCTTGATTATTTGTTTTGTATATTGCCCAGTATTACTCTAAAAAATGGAATAGGAGATGGACCTTGGAAAATTTTTATTATAAAGAACTTTCAGGTAATGGTATATCCTTTTTTTGGGGGGGGGGGGGCACTTCTATAGGTCTTTCATCTGTTTATCTTTTTTCTTTGGCCTGTTTGGGCCTCCCATCACAGTGGCCTCTGTCGCTGCAGAGCACCGGCTCTAGGCGTGTGCACTCCAGAGCTCCGGTTCAGTAGTTGGACGCATCAGTCTAGCCGCTCTGTAGCACATGGGATCTTCCCAGGCCAGGGATTGAACCGGAGCACCTTGCACTGCAAAGTGGCGTCCTTACCCACTGGACCACCAGGGAAGCCCCCAATAGTGCATCTTATCATGTCTTTCATGCAATTAACTGATGAATCTTATCTCAGATTCCCTAATAATTTATGATTAAAATGATGCTCAAAATTGTTTTAATGATAAAGTGTATCAGGAAAGAAAAGAAGGAAACAATCTAAAAATTTGAATAATTTTAAAAGTCTAGGCCTTTTAGAATGTTATAAATCTACTAACATTAAATTTACTAATGCTAAAATTTGTTTGCTTCTGGAATATTTTTATTTAAAAGATTGCATAATATTTAAAACTATAATACATGTTATTTATGTCAAAATCATTGGTGATTCAAAGAAGAAAGCATAATTATACTAAAGTAACTGATGTATTCAAGGGGAATGATGCTTCTCAAAATTTCTTGTTAATCTCAAAACAAGGGAATATGCATGCAAAAATCTTCCTTATAAAATTACAGATGACTTATTTACGAACTACCAAAGTGATTACAGTATTATGGAAACCCTAAAGGCACATTTAGAAAGTCATTAATCAGTTAAAAATCTCCAGCTCTATAATGTAGTAATTGCTGTAAGCTAATTAGGGTATTATCTTAAATTTCCTCTTCATTTTGCTATATTGGCTATGGTAGACTTGAATAAGCACATTTCAATACTTAAAAATATACTAAACTGAATTTTTAAAAGACTTTCTGTGTTGAAAATCATCATGTTCCAGTGCTGGAGATTAGAGCAAAGCTGACCTGTGCAGAGTGGTGAATGACCTATCCGTCTGACTGACGGCGTGACCCAGAGTAGCTGTCACCATGACATACGAGACACACAAAATTTCATGCAATTGGGGCCTTTAAGGTTGTTGAAGAAAATTTGAAAACTACGGGGGATCTTTTTTGCTTTTTCTTTGGCCTGTTTGGGCCTCCCATCACAGTGGCCTCTGTCGCTGCAGAGCACCGGCTCTAGGCGTGTGCACTCCAGAGCTCCGGTTCAGTAGTTGGACGCATCAGTCTAGCCGCTCTGTAGCACATGGGATCTTCCCAGGCCAGGGATTGAACCGGAGCACCTTGCACTGCAAAGTGGCGTCCTTACCCACTGGACCACCAGGGAAGCCCCCAATAGTGCATCTTATCATGTCTTTCATGCAATTAACTGATGAATCTTATCTCAGATTCCCTAATAATTTATGATTAAAATGATGCTCAAAATTGTTTTAATGATAAAGTGTATCAGGAAAGAAAAGAAGGAAACAATCTAAAAATTTGAATAATTTTAAAAGTCTAGGCCTTTTAGAATGTTATAAATCTACTAACATTAAATTTACTAATGCTAAAATTTGTTTGCTTCTGGAATATTTTTATTTAAAAGATTGCATAATATTTAAAACTATAATACATGTTATTTATGTCAAAATCATTGGTGATTCAAAGAAGAAAGCATAATTATACTAAAGTAACTGATGTATTCAAGGGGAATGATGCTTCTCAAAATTTCTTGTTAATCTCAAAACAAGGAATATGCATGCAAAAATCTTCCTTATAAAATTACAGATGACTTATTTACGAACTACCAAAGTGATTACAGTATTATGGAAACCCTAAAGGCACATTTAGAAAGTCATTAATCAGTTAAAAATCTCCAGCTCTATAATGTAGTAATTGCTGTAAGCTAATTAGGGTATTATCTTAAATTTCCTCTTCATTTTGCTATATTGGCTATGGTAGACTTGAATAAGCACATTTCAATACTTAAAAATATACTAAACTGAATTTTTAAAAGACTTTCTGTGTTGAAAATCATCATGTTCCAGTGCTGGAGATTAGAGCAAAGCTGACCTGTGCAGAGTGGTGAATGACCTATCCGTCTGACTGACGGCGTGACCCAGAGTAGCTGTCACCATGACATACTAGACACACAATGAGCCCATTGCATGGCTAGATGGACTTCCTGCAACAAGAATGTGGCAATCCATTTGAAAGGTGTTAATAGAGTATCACTGTCAGAAAGGGACAATAGAATAGCATATTAGCCATGAAAATTACAAGTAACTCAGATAAAAAGCCATAGGGCACACAGGCTATATGTAATGGGTAGAAATGGGTAGAAATACAGAAAATTGAGTCAAAATTGGGTCAAATACTATTTCAAAAAATTTCTCCAGGTTATTCAAGTTCATCCAAGTCCAGAAATCAAAATATTCAAGCCTAACTAAGAACTCAGGCTGTTGCATCAAAAAATCTGCTGCATCCCTTAGTCATTTTTCATATTTAATTGGTTTTAATTGATGAGAAAAGTGAAGTACTTAGATTGGATCTTGAATCAGCTTGTTTTCCTTGGGCTGAAAAGTCAAACATCTTAAGGCTGTCACTGGTATGTCTGATTTACCAACTAACTGCTATGTGTTGGCTACTCCCATGTCAATCCTGTGACTGGTTACGGCACTGGGAGTCTTTGTCATTAAATGGAAGAGGGAAGCTACAAAGTGGCATCAATACTTGCAGAAGAAATCTGCAGACAGGTAGTCTTTCTACTCCCAGAATGTCTTCCCCATGTTCCCCGCCTTCATCCTTGTTTAAAAACCACTTTACTTTGATGTTTTCCTTGAGTTTTTGCCAAGTGGAGATTTATTCAGGTTAAACACCAGTCTTTTCTTGAAAAACACTAAGTTAAATAAAGACAAGTCTATTTTCTATAGATCTGTTTCTTTCAAGTCGATTTCTTAAAATCTCCCGCTCTATAATGTAGTAATTGCTGTAAGCTAATTAGGGTATTATCTTAAATTTCCTCTTCATTTTGCTATATTGGCTATGGTAGACTTGAATAAGCACATTTCAATACTTAAAAATATACTAAACTGAATTTTTAAAAGACTTTCTGTGTTGAAAATCATCATGTTCCAGTGCTGGAGATTAGAGCAAAGCTGACCTGTGCAGAGTGGTGAATGACCTATCCGTCTGACTGACGGCGTGACCCAGAGTAGCTGTCACCATGACATACTAGACACACAATGAGCCCATTGCATGGCTAGATGGACTTCCTGCAACAAGAATGTGGCAATCCATTTGAAAGGTGTTAATAGAGTATCACTGTCAGAAAGGGACAATAGAATAGCATATTAGCCATGAAAATTACAAGTAACTCAGATAAAAAGCCATAGGGCACACAGGCTATATGTAATGGGTAGAAATGGGTAGAAATACAGAAAATTGAGTCAAAATTGGGTCAAATACTATTTCAAAAAATTTCTCCAGGTTATTCAAGTTCATCCAAGTCCAGAAATCAAAATATTCAAGCCTAACTAAGAACTCAGGCTGTTGCATCAAAAAATCTGCTGCATCCCTTAGTCATTTTTCATATTTAATTGGTTTTAATTGATGAGAAAAGTGAAGTACTTAGATTGGATCTTGAATCAGCTTGTTTTCCTTGGGCTGAAAAGTCAAACATCTTAAGGCTGTCACTGGTATGTCTGATTTACCAACTAACTGCTATGTGTTGGCTACTCCCATGTCAATCCTGTGACTGGTTACGGCACTGGGAGTCTTTGTCATTAAATGGAAGAGGGAAGCTACAAAGTGGCATCAATACTTGCAGAAGAAATCTGCAGACAGGTAGTCTTTCTACTCCCAGAATGTCTTCCCCATGTTCCCCGCCTTCATCCTTGTTTAAAAACCACTTTACTTTGATGTTTTCCTTGAGTTTTTGCCAAGTGGAGATTTATTCAGGTTAAACACCAGTCTTTTCTTGAAAAACACTAAGTTAAATAAAGACAAGTCTATTTTCTATAGATCTGTTTCTTTCAAGTCGATTTCTTAAACAGGAACTTTTTAGACCCTTTTATATGTTTCATGAGCTGGAAATCTTCAAGGAGCGAATGTAAAATGTAGCATTTCTTTTTTCCTTTTCCATAAAATGTCTCATATGATAGAACATATGCTGAGAAGTTCTGGGATAAACCAAGTTAGCCCTTCAGTTGTCTCAAATGCTATCCATCTGTCTATTTATCCATCTATCATCCATCCCACATTGTTTTCACAAAGATAAAATACACACCATCCCTGACATGATGGCATGCACAGTCTGTCAGAGGAGTCAGATATTAAAGAACTAAGTATAGTATAGTATGCTAAGTAATATAACAGATGGATGTCTACTTTTATGGGAGCAAAAGATGAAGATACTCAGAAAACTTATTAGGAACTTACATATTCAGTGTATTCAGGGTTAGTCTCAGGATGTCAAATGCCAAGAGTTTTTGGCTATGAAACAAATTGTGGGGAGGTACAATATAATACAATCTTACAAATTAAAACAATATGCAGTTTACCTTTATATACATATATTTAAATCTTTTTTATAATCTTAACTCTCATAGTAAAGATTTTCTACTCATACAGAATCTTTTTTTTTTTTAATTTTTTTTCGGGGGGAGTGGGTTGGGGAGGGAGGAAGGTGGGCGGGCCACTTATATTGGTCTTTCATTTATCTGTTTTCATCCATCTTTGTTCCTTGGCCCGTGTGGGCCTCCCATCGCAGTGGCCTCTGTTGTTGCAGAGCACCGGCTCTGGGTGCATGCGCTCCAGAGTTCCAGCTCGGTAGTTGGGCACCTCTGTCCAGCCACTCCGTGGCACGTGGGATCTTCCCAGGCCAGTGATTGAACTGGCGCCCCTTGCACTACAAGGCAGTGTCCTTACCCACTGGACCACCAGGGAAGCCCCTAATACAGAATCTTATGTGTAATAAAAATAGAGAGTGAACTAAGAAGTCTACTTATATACTGTATACATAAGAGAAAAAATGAAGTTGAAAGAAGTAACTCTAAGATTATAGGAAATTTTGGCAGGCAGTAGGAATATCAGGAAGTCCTTACTTTTCTTACACAAACCGTGTCTGTTGTCTCTTCATTCATGTGATTCTCAGCAGATCTATAATAACTTTGAAAGATGTATAGCAGCAGATAAATCAACATTTCTAATATTTTAGTGTAGTTTTGTTTAATTTGTTCTAGTTAATTGATTCTTAATTGTTTCAGTATCAAACCATGACCTTTTTCTAAAACATACCAACAGTAAAATCATTTGGGGAATATTCCTTTATCTTACCCTTTTACAAATTAAAAAAAAATGAAATTTCCTTATTCATAAACCTTTTGTTCTTTTCATTAGCAATTTTCTTTATGAACCTTTATCATCCTCACCCATGACATTTTCTTTAAAACCCTATATGATACTATATAGTTATTAGATGATAGTCATGTACAATGGCTCTCTGTTGGAATATTTTTAGTAACCTGAGGCTGCTGTAATTGTTTACCTGGACCTGTTTCGCATGTAGTAGGGCACTGTTCAAGGCATGGACTTGAGTGATTTGAGTAAATCTGACTTTCTTGGACCCACCCGTAAGGCTGATGACCAAATAATATTCTGTATTTAAAGAAATAAAAATAGGCACATATATTTAAACACACAGCTATTGCTTAATTGGAGACTAGCTTTTCTCCCCTGTAAAAATGACTCAAGCAGAACATTGATGAGGAGAGCTCATTGCTGAGCTACTTTGAAGGAACTTGAGTTCCGGTTTGTCTCTCATTATAGAGGATGAGTCATTTGGAATTTGGGCATCATAGTTTCAATAAAAAAAGGGACATTTTTACGTTGCAAGGGAAATCTTTGGGTGCTTGGCATACTTAGACTTGAAATATCAAAGTGGTCCTTGGAATTATCAATCTGTTCGTTACAGTGCAACTCACTTCACTCACTTCTTGGTTAATCACACTGTGGATGTTAACAGGCTTTTGGAATTCACTTCTAAGTCAGATAAAGTATAGACTTCTATGCTTTGTAATAAAAATAGAGAGTGAACTAAGAATTTAAACTACTAAGAGAAAAATGAAGTTGAAAGAAGTAACTCTAAGATTATAGGAAATTTTGGCAGGCAGTAGGAATATCAGGAAGTCCTTACTTTTCTTACACAAACCGTGTCTGTTGTCTCTTCATTCATGTGATTCTCAGCAGATCTATAATAACTTTGAAAGATGTATAGCAGCAGATAAATCAACATTTCTAATATTTTAGTGTAGTTTTGTTTAATTTGTTCTAGTTAATTGATTCTTAATTGTTTCAGTATCAAACCATGACCTTTTTCTAAAACATACCAACAGTAAAATCATTTGGGGAATATTCCTTTATCTTACCCTTTTACAAATTAAAAAAAAATGAAATTTCCTTATTCATAAACCTTTTGTTCTTTTCATTAGCAATTTTTCTTTATGAACCTTTATCATCCTCACCCATGACATTTTCTTTAAAACCCTATATGATACTATATAGTTATTAGATGATAGTCATGTACAATGGCTCTCTGTTGGAATATTTTTAGTAACCTGAGGCTGCTGTAATTGTTTACCTGGACCTGTTTCGCATGTAGTAGGGCACTGTTCAAGGCATGGACTTGAGTGATTTGAGTAAATCTGACTTTCTTGGACCCACCCGTAAGGCTGATGACCAAATAATATTCTGTATTTAAAGAAATAAAAATAGGCACATATATTTAAACACACAGCTATTGCTTAATTGGAGACTAGCTTTTCTCCCCTGTAAAAATGACTCAAGCAGAACATTGATGAGGAGAGCTCATTGCTGAGCTACTTTGAAGGAACTTGAGTTCCGGTTTGTCTCTCATTATAGAGGATGAGTCATTTGGAATTTGGGCATCATAGTTTCAATAAAAACAGGGACATTTTTACGTTGCAAGGGAAATCTTTGGGTGCTTGGCATACTTAGACTTGAAATATCAAAGTGGTCCTTGGAATTATCAATCTGTTCGTTACAGTGCAACTCACTTCACTCACTTCTTGGTTAATCACACTGTGGATGTTAACAGGCTTTTGGAATTCACTTCTAAGTCAGATAAAGTATAGACTTCTATGCTTTTTTTTGTAAGTCCTGTTTATGAATAGGTGTTTCAAGTTAACTGGCAAGTTTGAAAGATTTTCCAAGTAAAACTATACACATCTGAAATGTGTATACTTTTACTTAAATGATCATTAAGCCAAGGCTACAAATTTAAGAATAAGCTTTTGGAAGAATGAAACAAAACAGAAGGCTTACCGTTTAAAAATAAAATTGAACCAGTCCCCAATGACTGCTACCCATATCATCTTGGTTCCAACGGTCTGATTAAGTTGAAACCAAAGTGGAAAATAAATAGAAAAGATATTCCTGGATCTCCAACAATTGGACATAAAATTTAGAAAATTGCAGTAAGCTCAGTAGTTCTTCTGCAAATGCTGAATCATGAGCTCTCCATTCCTATGAAGGAAATCCATCTTGAAAGACAGGCATTTCTAAACATGGAGCGAGTTGAGCTGAAGTGGTCCGAGTCCCTCTGTTTTTATGTGTTACCCTCCTGGCATGTCTAGCCATTCTTGTGACATGTGATACTGACCGTCTGTGGAGAGGGCATGTCTGCCCTCTTCTGCTGAAAAGGTCATCTGTTTATGATTTTAACTGATGCCAAACAGGTGAAGTACATGCTGATCTGTGGCAAGTGGAGGGAAAATTTGGGTAGAGACACAATGCGTTTCTTTTTTTTTTTTTTAAGATTTATTTATTTATTTACTTTGGGAGGGGGTTGGGTTGGGGAGGGAGGGAGTGGGCAGGCCACTTCTATTGGTCTTTTTTATTTCTCTATTTTCATTCGTCTTCATTCTTTGGCTCCTGTGGGCCTCCCATCACGGTGGCGTCTGTCGTTGCAGAGCATCGGCTCTGGGTGCACGCACTCCAGAACTCCGGCTCGGTAATTGGACACATCTGTCAAGCCGCTCCGCGACATGTGGGATCTTCCCAGGCCAGGGCTCGAACTGGTGCCCCTTGCACTGCAAGGCGGTGTCCTTACCCACTGGACCACCAGGGGAAGCCCCACAATGCATTTCCTATGCAGTCTCTCTTTTGTGTGAACAGTTGGATCATGTTTGCTTGAAATTTTTTGCAGTTCATTTCCTCCAGGGGCAGACATTAGCAATTTCTATGCTTGGCTAGAAGACTATGTAAATAATTATTGCATGTCAAATAGCCCTTAAAGCCATGCATTTTAATTTAAAATAGACTGTGGCTTTCTAACTATTTTATTGAGTATTTCAAGAAAATGGATGAGTAAATATCTGAGCATGAAAAATTTATATGATATGACAGTGTTTTCTAATTGCAGACATTTAAAGAAAAATATTTTGATACTTCCTTATTAGCAAAGAGAATAATATGATAGATATGGACCAGAGATGAAAATACATGGAGCATATGAAATCTGGAAGGAAATGTGTTACTTTTTGACCATGATGCCAGGAAGCAGAGACGGAGATCACTGGGTAGTAGGTCCACTGGGTGCTACAACTGTTAAGGGTAAGGCATATCTTCATTGGCCAGAGAATACAATTGAGAGCATGGGAGCGTAGCGTATGTGACTGATTTCAAAGGGCTTTTAACCAGTCAGGGAAGTGGGTTGCTGAAAACAGAGTGTGAAGTACAAGTACGTGGGAAAAGCCAAAATAAACATGTAGATTGTGAATAACCAGAAGGGCAGCTCAAAAGGAACTAGGAATCCAAATCAGAAATGAGATGCTGGATTTTAAAGAGTGAAGTTTTGTCTATGAGGATTCTTCTGAGAGCAATTAAGCCCCACCAGGTGGCGGAAGGTGGAGGTAGGTAACCTTACTTGTTTTACCATTCAGATTGTTGTCTTGGCTAATCACAGCCACTTAGGCATCTTTGCAGGCTATAAATATCACTTTGAGCTTCTCTTGGAGTCTTGCCCATTTATTTAATGGCACCTTGTTATGGGGATCCAGTGTCTACAGGTACCTCCCTGGGGCTCTGTTGCTTCTCTTGGAGGAAATGTTTTGACTGACCATTTAAGCCCTTTGGGGTGCTTTTTAAAACGTCTGCCTTTGTCCTATCCCAGATAAATTACACTTCTGGTTATGGAACTTAGGCATTGCCTTTTAATTAATTAATTAAAATTTAGCTAACTAATAATTTTAATATTGTTATTAAAATATTAATAATACTTTCCAGATGATTGCAATACATGGTTAGGGTCTGAGATTCATTGACATAGAGTAATTCATACATAAGCTGTTTTAAGCTTCCCCTCTCTGCCAAAAGTCAACCTGAAAAAATTTCCAGTGATATTCAATATGTCAACTATTGACTATAAGTGGATTCCCTGTTACATTCAATTTTTGCAGTGATTTATCTTGTTGTCAAGACTTTGAAGAACCTGCTTCTAGAATGAAAGAAAACCCTAATTTACAGCAGAGGTGCCACCATGGTGGCAGCTGAAATGTACTCCTCATAAAACAGGGCATAGTGATGGCAACTTTGCTCCCTGAGTTTTCTGTGCTGCTCTACGGGGCGGAGCTTGAGAACTTGGGCCTGATGGTCACTAAGTAGGATTGTAAATGGCATCAGATTGTTTCTCAGAAACTGTCTTTACATGTCTTCCAGGAAATGAATATTAATCTCTATCCATGGTGAGAACCTCACAGTCTCCTTTATCATTCATACTGCAGTGGGAAGGAAACCAGAAAGTAGTCAGCCAGTACTGGCACTCCTCAGGTGTTCCTGCCCCCTCAGGCAGCCCGTGAATTATATTCACTCTTATTCTCCCACTGCTGTGCTAATCTGATTTAAGGGATGTTTGGGATAAAATTAATTGTGCTGCAAATTCCGTGGTGCTTTAGAAGGTCTTTCATTTTGTTTTACCATTCAGATTGTTGTCTTGGCTAATCACAGCCACTTAGGCATCTTTGCAGGCTATAAATATCACTTTGAGCTTCTCTTGGAGTCTTGCCCATTTATTTAATGGCACCTTGTTATGGGGATCCAGTGTCTACAGGTACCTCCCTGGGGCTCTGTTGCTTCTCTTGGAGGAAATGTTTTGACTGACCATTTAAGCCCTTTGGGGTGCTTTTTAAAACGTCTGCCTTTGTCCTATCCCAGATAAATTACACTTCTGGTTATGGAACTTAGGCATTGCCTTTTAATTAATTAATTAAAATTTAGCTAACTAATAATTTTAATATTGTTATTAAAATATTAATAATACTTTCCAGATGATTGCAATACATGGTTAGGGTCTGAGATTCATTGACATAGAGTAATTCATACATAAGCTGTTTTAAGCTTCCCCTCTCTGCCAAAAGTCAACCTGAAAAAATTTCCAGTGATATTCAATATGTCAACTATTGACTATAAGTGGATTCCCTGTTACATTCAATTTTTGCAGTGATTTATCTTGTTGTCAAGACTTTGAAGAACCTGCTTCTAGAATGAAAGAAAACCCTAATTTACAGCAGAGGTGCCACCATGGTGGCAGCTGAAATGTACTCCTCATAAAACAGGGCATAGTGATGGCAACTTTGCTCCCTGAGTTTTCTGTGCTGCTCTACGGGGCGGAGCTTGAGAACTTGGGCCTGATGGTCACTAAGTAGGATTGTAAATGGCATCAGATTGTTTCTCAGAAACTGTCTTTACATGTCTTCCAGGAAATGAATATTAATCTCTATCCATGGTGAGAACCTCACAGTCTCCTTTATCATTCATACTGCAGTGGGAAGGAAACCAGAAAGTAGTCAGCCAGTACTGGCACTCCTCAGGTGTTCCTGCCCCCTCAGGCAGCCCGTGAATTATATTCACTCTTATTCTCCCACTGCTGTGCTAATCTGATTTAAGGGATGTTTGGGATAAAATTAATTGTGCTGCAAATTCCGTGGTGCTTTAGAAGGTCTTTCATTTTGTTTCCAGAGCAATGTGTTTTTCTGTCTAAGCCTTGTCTAGGTTGCTCAAGGCCAACATTGGTGATATTTTATGAATAAAAGTTGATGCTATACCCAGCTTCTTTCAAATGTTTACCCCTAACTCCAGTTTCCCTCTTTCATGATGGTTTGATACTGAGGCACATCTGGTCAGTTGTTTGATCACTAATAGGACTTCACAGATACAGTCACCACTTGGAATTGTTGGATGGCTCATCCTGTCATTTGACCACAGGGACAGAGTTGTTCGTGGGTATTCCCTGGCTACGGTTAACTTCCCCGTCACTAACGTCTTTCCTGGAGGAAATATCAAGTGACATGAAGATGGGTCCCTCAGAGCTTCTAGGAGCTCTGATGCTCATCTGCTGGGTCCCAGCATATGTTTTCTTCTCTGGAAATAGTCATATATAGAAATTGTGCTGTGTGCTAAGTTGCTTAAGGGACTCTTTGTGACCCTGTCCATGGGATTCTGTAGGCACAGATGTTGAAGTGGGTTGCCATTTACCTCTCCAGGGGATCTTCCTGATCCAGGGATGGACCCTAAATCTCTAGGTCTCCTGCATTGACAGGCAAGTTCTTTACCACGAGCACCACCAAACAAATTAAAGTCACTCAAAGGAGAGAAAACAGAGATTATCTTTTCTGCTTGTTATAGCAAGAGACAGTCATCATCTTATGCATCTGATGAAAACACAAAAGTGGGCAGAAGACTGGAAACACTTTATAGAAAAACGAAGGAAGACCTCAGACTTGTTCTGATAAAACGTTGTTGGTGGTGCAGGCAACCTGGAGAAGAGTTACTGGAAGCAGAGCATCCAGTAACTGAAGGGTGATTGCTTTGGGGAGCCATTTGGATTTCTCTGGTTGGTCCTGAGTTGGAGGCAAGGGTCAAAAATAGGGAAACTGGCAGTCATTGACCAAGTTATGACCACTCTGAGCATTTTACTTCAGACAGTGTAGATCAGAGTTTTATTGTTATATTTGGTTTGGCCATTATCCATTTGTACACTCGGTCTTTCACAAGACAAACCAAATAAGCACATGTTAGAAATAATTTATGTGGCATTCCGTGGTGCTTTAGAAGGTCTTTCATTTTGTTTCCAGAGCAATGTGTTTTTCTGTCTAAGCCTTGTCTAGGTTGCTCAAGGCCAACATTGGTGATATTTTATGAATAAAAGTTGATGCTATACCCAGCTTCTTTCAAATGTTTACCCCTAACTCCAGTTTCCCTCTTTCATGATGGTTTGATACTGAGGCACATCTGGTCAGTTGTTTGATCACTAATAGGACTTCACAGATACAGTCACCACTTGGAATTGTTGGATGGCTCATCCTGTCATTTGACCACAGGGACAGAGTTGTTCGTGGGTATTCCCTGGCTACGGTTAACTTCCCCGTCACTAACGTCTTTCCTGGAGGAAATATCAAGTGACATGAAGATGGGTCCCTCAGAGCTTCTAGGAGCTCTGATGCTCATCTGCTGGGTCCCAGCATATGTTTTCTTCTCTGGAAATAGTCATATATAGAAATTGTGCTGTGTGCTAAGTTGCTTAAGGGACTCTTTGTGACCCTGTCCATGGGATTCTGTAGGCACAGATGTTGAAGTGGGTTGCCATTTACCTCTCCAGGGGATCTTCCTGATCCAGGGATGGACCCTAAATCTCTAGGTCTCCTGCATTGACAGGCAAGTTCTTTACCACGAGCACCACCAAACAAATTAAAGTCACTCAAAGGAGAGAAAACAGAGATTATCTTTTCTGCTTGTTATAGCAAGAGACAGTCATCATCTTATGCATCTGATGAAAACACAAAAGTGGGCAGAAGACTGGAAACACTTTATAGAAAAACGAAGGAAGACCTCAGACTTGTTCTGATAAAACGTTGTTGGTGGTGCAGGCAACCTGGAGAAGAGTTACTGGAAGCAGAGCATCCAGTAACTGAAGGGTGATTGCTTTGGGGAGCCATTTGGATTTCTCTGGTTGGTCCTGAGTTGGAGGCAAGGGTCAAAAATAGGGAAACTGGCAGTCATTGACCAAGTTATGACCACTCTGAGCATTTTACTTCAGACAGTGTAGATCAGAGTTTTATTGTTATATTTGGTTTGGCCATTATCCATTTGTACACTCGGTCTTTCACAAGACAAACCAAATAAGCACATGTTAGAAATAATTTATGTGGCATTCCATCAAGAAATAAGGGGCTCCCTGTGATTCTATAATTCTTATTTTTTAAGATTTATTTGTTTGGCTATACTGGGTTTCAGTTGTGGTACTTAGGATCTTTAACCTTCATTCCAGCATAGTGGTGGTATGTGAAATTTTTAGTTGCAAACTTCTTAGTTAGAGTATATGGAATCTAGTTCCTTGACCAGGGATAGAACCTGGGCCCCCTGGATTGGGAGAGTAAATTCCATGCCACTGGACCACCTTATGCCCCTATTATTCATTGAGGACATGTACTTGCTTGCCAAGAACAAATCAATTTATTCAGGTATATCATAACTCTGTGAGGTATTGGCCTTGACTAATCAGAGTCTGCACTCCAGTTATTTTGCTTTTGCATATTCAGGTTCTATAATATCCATAATCTCTAATGAACCATGGGGAAAGACATTACTTTGCTTTATTCTTTTTCTGAGAAGTGATTGAGTCACATATTTTATCATATTCATTTTCTTCAGAAACTTCCTTAAATCATGGTATGAATTATATCAAATACATTTTATTTTATAATTAAAAATTCAGTTTCTTGCTCATTCAATACTGTGGACTGTGAAGAAGTTTGGCTGCACATTAACTTTTTATCTTAGGTGCATAATTTAGAAAAGATCGTCTCCTGAGAATGATCTGGTTCTGTAGACTGTGGGATAATTAACCAAAGCAAAGCACCTTGATTCCTTTAGTATCTTAACAGGAACTGCTAAATCTATTTCTTCTCCAGAAGTTCATCAGTTTTCATCTTTTTCTGTTTTAGCTTATATGTGCTTTCCTGGCATTGCCTTCTCCAACCAGCTCCCTCGCCATTCCTTTAATAGTGCTTTCTCTTCAACACTCTTTTCTTTCAGGGATGTTATTCCTCTGCCAGGGCTAATCTATGCAGTACCAGATTGGGTGGTTTAGATAACAGAAGTTTAGAGTCTACAAGTCAAAGATCAAGGTGTCGGGCTTCTCTGGTGGCCCAGTAGATAAGGACACCGCCTTGCATTGCAAGTGGCGCCGGTTGGATCCCTGGCCTGGGAAGATCCCACGTGCCACGGAGTGGCTGGACCGATGTGCCCAACTACTGAGCCGGAGCTCTGGAGCGCATGCGCCCAGAGCCAGTGCTCTGCAACAACAGAGGCCACCACAATGGGAGGCCTACGCGGGCCAAAGAGCAAAGATGGATGAAAATAGATAAATGAAAGACCAATAGAAGTGGCCCGCCCCTCCCTTCACTTCCCAACCCTCCCCTCCCCCCCCCCCCCCCGCCCCTGAAAAAAAAAAAGATCAAAGTGTAAGCAGGATTGGTTGAGCTCCCTCCTTGGCTTGCAGGTGGCATCTTCTCCTTGGGTTCTCACCTGGTCCTCTTCAGTGAAACTGTATCCTGATCTCTTTTTATAAGGACACAAATCACATTGCATCAAGGACCACTCTAATGACCTCATTTTAACTTACTTACCTCTTTAAAAACCTTATATACAAATAGTCACATTTCATAGTACTGTGGATTAGAAAGTTAATATATAAATTCAGGGGGAATCCAATTCAGTCCATAACAGGGATTTGATTACAGCTTGTAATTGTATATTTATCTTGAGCTTCTGTATGTAATCTCTCTCCTGAGTCACAGTATAAGCTCCATAAAATAAGGGATCGTGTTTGCTGTGTGTATGAGCCACAAGTATAGTCCTTAGCACAAGCCCATGCAGGGCCTGGTTTCCACGATGGCTGGAGAAGCTTGCATGGGCCTCTGCCATGGCAGAGTATTGCTGAGAGCCGGTGTGAGTTGTGATAATACTGTTTATATTCTTTTTCTCAAAGAGAGGATCCAGTATTACAGGAGCTTTAGAGCCCATGAAACCTTGGACTAACCCTAGACCTATTATAGTTGTGTAGTAAATGTTTCTTGAATGAATAGGTAAATGAACAAAACTTGATATGACTGCTAATTAATAAAGAGGCAGTTAATCTAAACTCAAATGCATTTCCCCACAGAAATGCTATTATGAAGTGACCAGATCAAAGGAGCTTCTTTAAGGTAGAGAAAATTCTATATAATGCTTATCTAAGAAAAGAATAGTATTTGTATGCATCTGCTTATATTTAAAAGTAGTAGAAGAATAAATGATTAAAAATGTTTAAAGTGGTCTATCAAGGAAAGAACGAAATAGAGTGCAAGGAGTGGACAAACTAGATTTTTTTAAGTATACTTATTTTCTAGACTTGAATTTGAGACCATGTAAATAATTTCATAATTATAAATTCAAATTAATTTTTAAAAACAAGTCCTGCAAAAAATTGAAAATGGAACAAATGATGAAAAGGAAAACAATGCTTGCTTGACCCATTATACCTATAAACTACTCACTTCCAGCTCTACAACACTTACATGCATTTATGATTTTGTTCTTATGGGAGAACTCTTTTTAAGAATTTCCTTAGCTCTCCTCAGTTTGCTGTCTGTCACCGGTTGATTGGTGTGGAGCTGCACCCCAGAATTTGTCCTATGTGGATCATAGCAGGAGGGAGATGCAAGGGTTTGGTTCCTTTGGGCCTAGTCACATTTCATAGTACTGTGGATTAGAAAGTTAATATATAAATTCAGGGGAATCCAATTCAGTCCATAACAGGGATTTGATTACAGCTTGTAATTGTATATTTATCTTGAGCTTCTGTATGTAATCTCTCTCCTGAGTCACAGTATAAGCTCCATAAAATAAGGGATCGTGTTTGCTGTGTGTATGAGCCACAAGTATAGTCCTTAGCACAAGCCCATGCAGGGCCTGGTTTCCACGATGGCTGGAGAAGCTTGCATGGGCCTCTGCCATGGCAGAGTATTGCTGAGAGCCGGTGTGAGTTGTGATAATACTGTTTATATTCTTTTTCTCAAAGAGAGGATCCAGTATTACAGGAGCTTTAGAGCCCATGAAACCTTGGACTAACCCTAGACCTATTATAGTTGTGTAGTAAATGTTTCTTGAATGAATAGGTAAATGAACAAAACTTGATATGACTGCTAATTAATAAAGAGGCAGTTAATCTAAACTCAAATGCATTTCCCCACAGAAATGCTATTATGAAGTGACCAGATCAAAGGAGCTTCTTTAAGGTAGAGAAAATTCTATATAATGCTTATCTAAGAAAAGAATAGTATTTGTATGCATCTGCTTATATTTAAAAGTAGTAGAAGAATAAATGATTAAAAATGTTTAAAGTGGTCTATCAAGGAAAGAACGAAATAGAGTGCAAGGAGTGGACAAACTAGATTTTTTTAAGTATACTTATTTTCTAGACTTGAATTTGAGACCATGTAAATAATTTCATAATTATAAATTCAAATTAATTTTTAAAAACAAGTCCTGCAAAAAATTGAAAATGGAACAAATGATGAAAAGGAAAACAATGCTTGCTTGACCCATTATACCTATAAACTACTCACTTCCAGCTCTACAACACTTACATGCATTTATGATTTTGTTCTTATGGGAGAACTCTTTTTAAGAATTTCCTTAGCTCTCCTCAGTTTGCTGTCTGTCACCGGTTGATTGGTGTGGAGCTGCACCCCAGAATTTGTCCTATGTGGATCATAGCAGGAGGGAGATGCAAGGGTTTGGTTCCTTTGGGTACTAATAATCTGTGAGTGAATCTTTTCCTATCAATAACAAAGCCTGTCTGATAAGCTGGGTCATTTCAAAGTCAAGGTTAGTAGAGTTCAAGGATTCTCCCAGATTGATTGACCAAATGATGGACCCAAGTCATTTCTAAGAAGGGTCACTGGAATCCCATCCGCTCACTGCCCACAGCATTTATGCCCAGGAGCCCTTCATTACATTTGTCTCTTCTGATTTATCTTCAGGCTTCCAGTCTCCTCAACAGAATTTCTTTGTCCTGATGACTTGTTTCCTCTTAAGGACTATGTTTAAGAAAATCTTTTACTGGGGGAGAGATAAATTAAGAGTTTGAGATTAACATATACACACTACTGTATACAAAAAGTAGGTAAACAACAAGAACCTACTGTATAGCACAGGAAAATATACTCAATAGTTTGCAATCATTTATAATGAAAAAGAATATATCATTTTGCTGTACACTTGAAACTAACACAACATTGTCAATTATTGCAACTTAAATAAAAAGGTCTCTTAATCTTACGTGAATGTGTGAAAGTGTGAGTTACTCAGTCGTGTCTGACTGTTTGTGACCCCACGGACTTGAGCCCACCAGGCTCCTCTGTCCGTGGAATTCTCCAGGCAAGAATACTTGAGTGGATAGTCATTGCCCTCTACAAGGGATCTTCCCTGACCCAAGGATGGAATCTGGGTCTCCTGCATGGCAAGCAGATTCTTTTTAACCCTATGGACAGTGTCAAAATCCTGTACTGTTGCCTTATTTTTAAATTTTAATTCCAATAGTTGAATGATTCTTCTTATTCTGATTCATTATATTTTCCTAAGGTTTGGATGTGCGATAAACCCTGCCTATTTTACATAGATTGCAGCCTGGAGGGCAGAGGCTGGAACTTCTTCAATACGCGTTGCCATGCCACATATTACAGAACTACGGGATACGTTCTTATAACATGGCCTATTCATCTATGAGTTATAGCCCTCACTGCAAGTCAACATCATTCAGAGATATGTGATTTTAACTTATGTCACTGGTGCAGTGGCAATAACCAAAAATTTATTTTGAAGGTAATGACCTTTAATGTCTTTGTGCATGGTCATTATCCTTTTACTACAAGCTTATCTGCCTTCTCGAAAATAAATTATATTTGAGATCTCTCCAGTGTCACCTTGCAATGTAAAATGGATTTATCAGACTGAGTATATACCCTAGTGATTTTTAGAAAATACTTAGCTCCACTCTGGCTAGCATCCCAGGAGTATTGGCATTCCATAATGACACTATTCTAAGTGACCCAGCTATAGCTGTTCCAGGTACCCTCTCACGAGCCTCATTATGCATTCTTCTCTAGAAATGACTACGACCTACACATTTATGAGCTGTTTCCTTGAATCACCAAAGGACCCAATGGAGTTGTCCATTAGGCAATACTATTCATTTTCTCCACAGTCGAGTTAAGATACTTTGTAGCTGGGTTTATATTTTATACATGGCCTAAAGAATTTCTACTTACTGGGACCCACATCCAGATTTTTTAGTTCAGTAGGAATGGAGGTCAGTCTGCATTTCCAACAAATGGAGGTCAGTTTGCATTTCCAACTAATTCCTAGATGAGGGTGATGCCGTCGCACGAGGAACATCACTTTGAGAAGCACTAGTGGTATATGACATGCTTGTTACATGTACTGTTCAGGATAGGTATAACTCACTTCGGGAAACCTGTGGTCTCGTTGGGAAGATATTTATGCAAATAAATATCACACATAAAGAACATACTGTAGTCCCTTTAGGGTCTAACAGATAAAGACAAGAGGAAAAGCAGATGTAACTTTCAGTTTATGAGATTAGGGAAACCTATGCTGAGGAGGTAGCAAGTGACTGAGCCTTGATTGATGGGTACAATTTAGAAATGCAAAGCTGCAGGATGAAATGGAGAATTATATTTCATTTGCAATATATTGCATTTAAAAACTGTAAAAAAAATCACCATTTTTAATGTTTATGAGACAATTTGAAATTTAAAAAAATTTTCAGTTGTCTCATAAATGTCAATCTTATGTCTTTTAAAACAGATTTTAATGCAATGTTGATCAGCTAATATTAATATTTTTAGTGTGCTAATGGTGTTCTGGTTATATCAAAATGAGTCCTTACCTTTTTTTTTTTATTCTTTATTTTAAAGGTTTTACAGAGTTTTGCAGTTCACAGACATGTATGTTCCCAGATCAGTCATATGCATATCCATGGTCCCCACCCCCCCAGTTCCCCCCATCCCACCCCTCCAGACCTTCGCTCCAAGCCATTGTAAGCACTCCTATTCCCTTAGCACTATGACACTAGCTACCTTTTCCACACATAACAGTATAGGTTTCCATGTTACTCCCTCCATGCTTCCCCCTCCCTATTTCTTCCCCACAATGTCCCTACGTCTATGCTCTGTCTGTTGAGTCCTTACTTTTTAGAAAGGCATATTGAGCTATTTTTGGGTAAAATCATGTGTTGCCAGAGAAAGTGGATGGGGTCTGGTTAGAGCAGGGTTGATCAGTGGTTGACGGTAGCTGAGGCCCTGTGGCAGGGACATGAGAGATTCACTGTACTATTTTAGTAATTTTTGCATATGTTAGAAATTATTTATAATAAATTTCCCCCAATCCAGAAACTATATGAGCAAAATTAAAGAAGTGTAGAACTCATTGTTTATGTCTATTAAAAAATAAAGTAAACAATTGAACTATAATAGTAAAATGGTAGCTTAAGACCAAGTCATTCAATGGTTTCACTTGAATGCCACCAAGTATGGATTACATTTTTAAGATAATGAAGGAACACTTGAAGTATTTTGAACAGAAAAATAATATGAAAAAGTTACATGTTGAGAGTATTATTGTGACAATGGAAGGCAAAGTAGATTTGGAGGGCAGGAATCTAAAGGTAAGAAACATCTGGTAAGGACCTGAATAGAGATCTAGAGAATAGAAGAAAGGGAAGGTGGGGATGATGGAGTACAGGTGAATCTGTAGGCATTGGAAGGCTTCCCAAGTGGTACTAGGGGTAAAGAACTCACCTACCAACACAGGAGACATAAGAGACGCAGGTTTGATCCCTGGGTTGGGTAGATCCCCTGGAGGAGAGCATGGCAACCCACTCCAGTATTCTTGTCTGGAGAATCCCATGGGTAGAGGAGCCTGAGGGGATACAGTCCTTGGGGTCACACAGAGTCGAACATGACTGAAATGACTTAGCATGCACGCGTGTTGGCAACCAGTTAACTGTAATGGAATCATGAAAGATCCCAAGATTCTGAACTTGAGGACTAGGAGAATACCAGTGCCATTACAAGAAAGGGAATGTTTGCCAAGAAAATGATAAAGTTTTTTTTTTTTTTTTGAAATATTACTAGTGAGACATCTTTGGGATCTGACCAGGAGATAGCTAGACATATGTGACTGAAATGCAGAAAAGTGGGCAAGACAAGATGAATCTGAGAGACATCTATGTGAGATCAGATGAGATTGGCCTGGAAAATAAGTTGGTGAGAAAAAAGAGTCAAGGACTTTGGGGAACATCTAAATTTAGGGATTAGAGAAGAGAAGATGAACCAGAGAAAGGACTAATAGAGAGGTAGAAGGTATAAAACTTCACACTCATGTAGTTACTTTAGCTTAGTGGTATCCACTGTTCTGCCCAACAACAATCAGACCAAAATTTAATTATGAGAAATTGAAACGGAATATTCTTTGTTCACCTATGTTCATAGCAGTGTTATTCAAAATAACAAAAGGTAGAAACAACCCAAATGTTCATCATTGGAGACACAAAATGGATCTGCATATGTATTAGGTGGGGTGCTACATGGAAACAGAACAAGAGGATGTATACACGTATATAATAAGGAATTTGCTTCTGTGAAGATTTTTCTGGAAGTTTCTGCCTACTCATACTAGAGGTCAACCTAACATAAATACTTCACTAAAGAGGGCAAAAAAATATGACAGCTACAAGATGTTCACCTTAGCGGAAGAGATGTAATTGCAGCCTGTGTCAGTCTTGAACATCTCAAAACCTTGCTAATGAGCTCTTTTTCCATTTTGCTCATGGATCAGTCATGCGTGTCCAGATTCCATCAGAAATGCATTAGAGAAATGGCCCAATTATTATTCCAAGCTGAAGAAACAATTTACTATCTTGAACTAGTAATGGCCTAAAGAAATTGCCAAAACTGTTTTCTGATTATAGTTTAAAATTTAGTTTCCATTGTGCTGAAATTAAAATTGTACTTGTGAAACATTGGTAAATTATTAAATGAATAGTGCTAATTAATTCAACTTGGATTGGGGTGGAAGGGAGGGATTCTATAATTATCCAGACATAGCAGAATGTATGTTTCCTTAAAATCAGAATTGTATGAATAGTGTGATTGTCTTGTTTTGGGAACTATATGCATCACCTTCACTAAAGTTATATTGAATTGCAACAATTCCTCTATTTATTTGCTAATGTAGATTTTTGTTCCATTTAAAGTCTCACATTTGTTTTAATATGAGAATGTATTTATAGGAAGTGGGTGGACTATAAATCATAAAAACAAGAAATCATTTTAAATATTTATGTTACAAGGACATAGTCTAAGGTATTCTCATTTACTTTCTCTTTTTATTTTCACATAGGGTACACAAAGAAGATATTATTATTATTACTTACGGATAAGGAAACTGAGATTATGCAGACTGAGTAATTTGCCCACCATCACACTTCGCAAATGATGGAGCCTGGATTTCAAACCCAGGCACACTTATCGCAAAAAGAGCTACACCCTATGTAATTAATTGAAGAAATAAATTGACTGCAAGGTATTAGTGCTTGGTTAATATCCTCAACAATATCCTCTCAAATTCAGCATCAAAATTAAAACTTATAGTGCTTCTGCCTTCCCACAAAAACACCTCCCCCTCTACCACACATCAAATTTGTTAAGATAAAAGCTTCAATTCTGCCAGCAGCATCACCATTGTCTCAAATTGCCTCTGAATTACCTTAAATTACCTCTCAATTACTCCTCTACTTTTCACTTTTATCTACAGTACAGCCAATCAAAGAAGTAGGTAGTGAGAGTCTTGGCTATTAAAAGTTTTTTATGTATTATTTTGCACTGAAGTATAGTTGAAAATGTAAATCAATACTATATTAGTTTTGGCATACAACAGTAATGCTTCAATATTTTTATAGATTATATTTCAGTTAAAGTTATCATTAATATGGACAATATTCCCTGTGCTGTACAATATATTCTTGTAGCTTATTTATTATATACACAGAATTTTGTACCTCTTAATCCCCTACCCTTGCCCCTCTCTTGGTTTTTAAAAATTTTGTGTCATTGAGTTTCTACTGGGCTGGGGACTGCCAATACTAGTTACTGCCTTTTAATGTCTCTCTTTTAACTTATAGGGTCAAAAACAGAGAATAAAGGCATTCTGGAATTTGTTATTATTAGAAGCCAATAAACAGTACTATTGCAGCCAGGAGACTGATTAAGCTACGGTATTTTTATTAGCTTTATTAGTTTTATTTAAGCTACCAGTAGTATTAAAAAATAGGCTGTATACTTGGCAACAGAATACAATTAAAGTTCAGTGTTTATATTTGTTGCAGAAACTATTGTTTGAAAAGGGTGAATGACCAGTCAGGCCGGTCCTCTAGGAACTGTTCATACTTTCCTTAAGCAGAGCCAAAGAGCTTGGCTGCTTTCAAAAAGAACTACCAATCCCAGAATACCACTTCCCCTATCTTTCTCGCGAGAATCCCGGAGGGCTATATCAACCAATCCCTTCAGGAAAGAGCTTACTCTATTAGCCAATCAGAAGGCGAATGGGAGTCCAAAGGCGGGAGGCGGAAGGCGCCCTAGGTTTGAAATAGGGCAGTTGACTCGGCTCGGCTAGCCGAATTTTGAGCTCGTCTGTTGGTTGGAGTGATTTCGGGTCTTTGTGGGACAGGTGGCGTGGCCCTGGCCTGCCGGAGAAGGTGGGAAGTCTGCTGTGCTCCAAAAACCGCCTGTCGCGGTAGGGAAAAATGGGTTTGGAGGCGGAATGTGTGTTTCGGGGGGCGGAGTCTGAAATGCAAGTATTGTTGCTGTTCGGGAGCAGCGTGGACAGCGACGAGGCAGAGGGGTTTGGGCTTTCACCGAAGTCGTGTATGTGACCTCTCTGGGAAGACGTTATGTCATTGATAAGTTGCAGCGTTACAGAAAACTGTTGGAACCTAGAATCTGACAGGACATCCTTTCACCGGGGTGGAACTGAGGCCCAGAGAGTCGAAGTCACTTGTACCGGTCCTGGACTACAGCCACTAAACTCCCCCCCAGTTTCCATGTTACTGCTGAGTTTCTGGGTCTGGGAGTGGAGGAGGGCGAGGAGTGGAAATGTGTGGGATCTTACTCTATGTTAAGGGCCCTGCCAGCTGGAACCCAGCAACCCAGGCCGGAATGGAAAGGGTCAGAGTTGGAAGGGGTCTTGGAACGTCACCAACTTTGTGAAAAAAAGGAGGCCGAGTCCTCTAACCATGGTCAGAGCATGTTTTCTGTACCTACCGTTACACTACTCACGAATTTCTAGTAGGTGATAATGCCCTGATTTCGTGCTGCACCTTGACTATAGTTAAGTGTTTTGATCGACTCTGGAATATTTGGAGTTAAGTAAATTGCTATGAGATGGGGTTAAGGGAGCACTACCTCAGCAAGGATTTACTCTATTCGTTTAATTTGTTGCAGAAACTTTTGTTTGAAAAGGGTGAATGACCAGTCAGGCCGGTCCTCTAGGAACTGTTCATACTTTCCTTAAGCAGAGCCAAAGAGCTTGGCTGCTTTCAAAAGAACTACCAATCCCAGAATACCACTTCCCTATCTTTCTCGCGAGAATCCCGGAGGCTATATCAACCAATCCCTTCAGGAAAGAGCTTACTCTATTAGCCAATCAGAAGGCGAATGGGAGTCCAAAGGCGGGAGGCGGAAGGCGCCCTAGGTTTGAAATAGGGCAGTTGACTCGGCTCGGCTAGCCGAATTTTGAGCTCGTCTGTTGGTTGGAGTGATTTCGGGTCTTTGTGGGACAGGTGGCGTGGCCCTGGCCTGCCGGAGAAGGTGGGAAGTCTGCTGTGCTCCAAAAACCGCCTGTCGCGGTAGGGAAAAATGGGTTTGGAGGCGGAATGTGTGTTTCGGGGGGCG
The DNA here is from genome assembly GCA_022376925.1 of Tragulus kanchil. Lineage (NCBI taxonomy): Eukaryota > Metazoa > Chordata > Mammalia > Artiodactyla > Tragulidae > Tragulus > Tragulus kanchil. The sequence continues at coordinate 265,426,370 of JAIOJX010000026.1, read as the reverse complement.
GAGTCTGAAATGCAAGTATTGTTGCTGTTCGGGAGCAGCGTGGACAGCGACGAGGCAGAGGGGTTTGGGCTTTCACCGAAGTCGTGTATGTGACCTCTCTGGGAAGACGTTATGTCATTGATAAGTTGCAGCGTTACAGAAAACTGTTGGAACCTAGAATCTGACAGGACATCCTTTCACCGGGGTGGAACTGAGGCCCAGAGAGTCGAAGTCACTTGTACCGGTCCTGGACTACAGCCACTAAACTCCCCCCCAGTTTCCATGTTACTGCTGAGTTTCTGGGTCTGGGAGTGGAGGAGGGCGAGGGAGTGGAAATGTGTGGGATCTTACTCTATGTTAAGGGCCCTGCCAGCTGGAACCCAGCAACCCAGGCCGGAATGGAAAGGGTCAGAGTTGGAAGGGGTCTTGGAACGTCACCAACTTTGTGAAAAAACGGAGGCCGAGTCCTCTAACCATGGTCAGAGCATGTTTTCTGTACCTACCGTTACACTACTCACGAATTTCTAGTAGGTGATAATGCCCTGATTTCGTGCTGCACCTTGACTATAGTTAAGTGTTTTGATCGACTCTGGAATATTTGGAGTTAAAAGTAAATTGCTATGAGAGTAGGGGATTAAGGGATGCACATTACCCTATCAGCAAGGATTTACTGTATAGCACTGGGAACTGTAGTCAGTATTTTCTTATAATCTTTAATGGAAGATAATAGATTTAAAAAAAGAATACAGATGTATATATGCATATGGCTGACTCGTTATATACTGGAAACTAACACAATATTGTAAATCAACTGTACTTCAATATAAAAAAAAAAGTTCTAACCTTTTTATAGCAAAAATTAAACTGCCAAAATATGCTTGATTGGAATATGTGGGTGATATGGTTTTAGTAACTTAAAAAATCCAATATGTGTCCTATTTGTTTTGTAGCCTTGTCTTACAAAATGGTAGAGGACGAACTGGTACAATTTGATAAAAGCATAAATGAATTTTGGAATAAATTCAAAAGCACCGTCAGTGACACCTCCTGTCAAACGCTGGTGCTAAGAGATGCCTACAAGGACTCCATTAAAGCATTTGCAGGTACCTAAATTTAACTCACAGCCTGCTGTTTTTGTTGTTCTTGTTTGTTTTTTAGTGTAATTTCAGCTGAATTGAAACTTCGACTCCATTTCTCTTTCAGAAAAACTGTCTGTGAAATTAAAGGAAGAAGAACGAATGGTTGAGGTGTTTCTGGAGTATCAAAATCGTATGTGACAAACTGTAGAAACATCACAGAGTTTTTTTTTTTTAGATTACGCATCTTCATGAAATCCTTCATACAAGTAAAATGACATGTGTGTGCGCGTGCGTGTGTGTGTGTGTGTGTGTGTGTGTGTATGTATATATGGCTTCCCTGATGGCTCAGTGGTAAAGAATTTGCCTGCCAATACAGGAGACTTGGGTTTGATTCCTGAGTCAGGAAGGTCCCCTGGATGGGGAAATGGCAACCCATTCCAGTATTCTTGCCTGGAGAATTCCAGAGGAGCCTGGCAGGCTGCAGTCAATGGAGTCACAAAGAGTCAGACTGAGCACATATGCACACAATCCAGCTTAATAAGTAGAACATCCTAATTTATACCTTCGTCTGCTCTCACTTTCTAGAACTGTCAGTATTTTAGTTTAGTATTGAGGTCTTGAATGTTATATACATGGATGCATTTTGTATTAATACGCATTTTGTCCTTTTTTTCACTCAGCATTATGCTGGTGAGATTCATCTTCACCTATGTGTAAATGCCTGAATTTTTAAAAAATGAGTTTCACAACTTTGAAAAGCTTGAGTTCTCTCAGCTCTTTGGGTATATGTTTAAAACCTGTCAGTTTTTCTTTTTTTGTTTTTTTTTAATAGATGTCCTGAATTGTTCTAAAAATGAGTTTCACAACTTTGAAAACTTGACAGTGCCAAAATATGGAATATGTGGGTGATATGGTTTTAGTAACTTAAAAAATCCAATATGTGTCCTATTTGTTTTGTAGCCTTGTCTTACAAAATGGTAGAGGACGAACTGGTACAATTTGATAAAAGCATAAATGAATTTTGGAATAAATTCAAAAGCACCGTCAGTGACACCTCCTGTCAAACGCTGGTGCTAAGAGATGCCTACAAGGACTCCATTAAAGCATTTGCAGGTACCTAAATTTAACTCACAGCCTGCTGTTTTTGTTGTTCTTGTTTGTTTTTTAGTGTAATTTCAGCTGAATTGAAACTTCGACTCCATTTCTCTTTCAGAAAAACTGTCTGTGAAATTAAAGGAAGAAGAACGAATGGTTGAGGTGTTTCTGGAGTATCAAAATCGTATGTGACAAACTGTAGAAACATCACAGAGTTTTTTTTTTTTAGATTACGCATCTTCATGAAATCCTTCATACAAGTAAAATGACATGTGTGTGCGCGTGCGTGTGTGTGTGTGTGTGTGTGTGTGTATGTATATATGGCTTCCCTGATGGCTCAGTGGTAAAGAATTTGCCTGCCAATACAGGAGACTTGGGTTTGATTCCTGAGTCAGGAAGGTCCCCTGGATGGGGAAATGGCAACCCATTCCAGTATTCTTGCCTGGAGAATTCCAGAGGAGCCTGGCAGGCTGCAGTCAATGGAGTCACAAAGAGTCAGACTGAGCACATATGCACACAATCCAGCTTAATAAGTAGAACATCCTAATTTATACCTTCGTCTGCTCTCACTTTCTAGAACTGTCAGTATTTTAGTTTAGTATTGAGGTCTTGAATGTTATATACATGGATGCATTTTGTATTAATACGCATTTTGTCCTTTTTTTCACTCAGCATTATGCTGGTGAGATTCATCTTCACCTATGTGTAAATGCCTGAATTTTTAAAAAATGAGTTTCACAACTTTGAAAAGCTTGAGTTCTCTCAGCTCTTTGGGTATATGTTTAAAACCTGTCAGTTTTTCTTTATAGATTTTTTACTGTTCTTGCCTTCTCTTTTCTACCACTCTGCAGACTGTCCAGAGTGGATCAGCAGCTTTTACTGAATTCTCAGGCATGGATCACAGACTTGTAGTCACAGGCCAAAATTCATTGGAGATAATAAATTTGGCCACATCATGTTTTGAACACTACTAAATCAGAAGGTCTTTACATGGGACACGTATACTTAATTTGCAACAGCCCTGACTGTTCCTTTGCTTGATTTATCTTGACCACTTACTCATTATCTGGTCCCTGAAGGCAGGTGATTTTGGAACCCCTGGGAGACTGTTACAGGAAACTTCTACTCATGTCTCCTTTCTTAGCTGCCCCGAAGTTTCTGTGTCCTTTACTGCTTCTCATTCCCTCTGTAGCCAGCAGCAGGAAGGAAAACCTCACAGTACTTCAAATGGCACAGTACTTCATTCAACTGCTGTATATAGTATTTCTGTTCTACTCAATAGCTTAAAAGTTTTCACACTATCCTTAGGTATCCTAATCCTGTGGGGTAAATAAATGGGCCAGCCTTTATTGTACTTGTTTTACAAATGAAGAAAGAAACCTCAAAGTTGTAACTGGATCAAGGTCCTTGGGTAACAGATGAGAAGCCAGATGGAAACTGAGACCTTTGGACTTTAAATGTGCATCTCTTTTGTAGTATATTTCTACTTAATTGTCATTAAAAAGTAGCTTTTTTCTTTCTGGTAATTCTAGTAAAATGTTTATTTTTAAATTATCTGATAATATGTGATTTATGTCCAAAGTCTTAGAAAATACATAGATGTGTGCAATTGGTATGTTATTGCTTTATTTGTGTTTCTGTGATTACTGAGCGTAAATTTCTTTTTTATTTGTTAACCATTTGCATTTTGTGTTTCCTCTGTTTATTTATTTGTCCTTTTCTTAAAAACTTATATTTATGTCTTTAAGAATAGTAATCTTGGGCTTCCCTGGTGGTCCAGTGGGTAAGGACACCGCCTTGCAGTGCAAGGGGCGCCGTTTCAATCCCTGGCCTGGGAAGATCCCACGTGCCACGGAGCGGCTGGACAGATGTGTCCAATTACCCAGTCGGAGCTCTGGAGCGCATGCGCCCAGAGCCAGTGCTCTGCGACAACAGAGGCCACCGCGATGGGAGGCCCACACGGGCGAAAGAGCAAAGATGGATGGGAATAGACAAATGAAACACCAATAGAAGTGGCCTGCCCACCCCCTTCCCTCCCCCCCCCACCCCCCTCTTCACCCCACCCCCTCAATAAATAAATAAATAAATGTTAAAAAAAAAATAGTAATCTTCATTGAGAGAGGATAATTTAATGGCTAAGAGCATGACCTTTGAAGTTAAAACCTGAGTTTGAAGCCAGGCCTTACCGTTGATTGCATTTTAGCAGCTAAAGCTGTGAACAAGTTACTGAACTGCTGAGCCTTTTTTTTTTTCCTTCTTTTTTTGAATTGAAGTTATGGTTGGTTTACAATGTGTTAGTTTCAGGTGTACAGCAAAGTAATTCAGTTATATATATGTATATATCTATTGTTTTTCAGGTATTTTTTCCCTTATAGGTTATTACAAAATACTAAGTTGAGTTCCCTGTACTATACAAGAGGTCTTTAATTGTTTTAATTTGTTTTATATATGTTTTAATTTTTCTTCTTTTAAAAAAGACCGTAAGGCATCCATCATAATTATTGTTAAACTTGAGTAAATTTATATAAATATAAGAACAAGTACCTAGCTTATAGTAGAGATTTTATGCTTATTTGACTCAAATATGAGTTTATTTGTCTGCTTGCCCGCTTTTCTCTTTGATTTCCTTTTGCTTTTGAGTAAAAAGATCTTTCTGCATATAGTTAATTTTATATTCACAGATACTGCCTTTTAGGTTTCACTTCACATTTAAATATTTAATAAATGTGGATTTTAGTTTGGATTTCAGCACTGTTTGGGGCACAATCTGTCTCTTGATTTATGATATTTATCATATTAATTTCCTAAATACACCACTATTTGTTTCTGAACTGCTTTTTGTTGTTTCACTGAGCCATAGGTCTGGTGTTAGCTGCTCCAACACCATTGTGTTAGTAGTTTCACAGTCACAGTTGTTAAATCTGACAGGGCAAGTCACTTTCCTTATTATTTTTCTTGCCATAACTGTAACTTTCCTAACTATTCTTACCTGTGCATTCATGAGATAAATTTTATAATTACTTTTGTTGGATTCTCCCTTTCTCTTCCCTCCAAATTCCACTGGGGCTTTATTAAATATAGAAGTGAATTTGGAAAATATTTACATCTTTATAATATTTAGAAACTTAAAAAAAATGTCTCTCCATATAACCAGGTCAAATGTATGTCTGAACCAAGTTTTCCATTTTTTTTTCACACAAAGCCTGCATATATCTTGATCTAGATTATTCCTGTATGTCTTATTTGTAAATATGGTTTCCCTCTTCCTTCTTCATTGCTTGCCTACCTTCCTTTCTTCCTTTCTCCTTCCTTCTGTCCTTTTGGTATATTCCAGAATCATTTATCTAGCATTAAAGTTAGGTATTTCTTCAGAGCATCTGCAGAGCCATCTTCTAGTTTGGTGGTCTTTAGAGTGGTCAGTTTTACTTACGTACTTATTGGAAAGGGAGAGCTGCAAAGGTCATGATCTTCATACTTTGTATTTCTTGGTTTTGTTTAGTATTCTCATTTTAAAAACCATTTTTGTTTGCAAAGACAAATAGAAAAGGGTAAGGATTTTTGTTGTTCTTTTACAGTTTTTTAATCATCAGGAAATTCTTATCAATTAAAACCTATAATTTTATGAAAGTTAGTATTTTGCTCTTGTCTTCAATATATGTTGTGAAACAAAGCATATAGATTCTAGCTAGTGCTTTGTGTTCTTACAGAGATCTGTGCACAGAATAAGCTCATTCAAGAAAAAAAAGAAAGTTTGCTGAAGTTGATTGCTGATGTAAAAGACAAAAAGCAAGAAGTGGAGGCACTGACTGCAAATATCCAGGATCTTAAGGAACAATATGCTCGGAAGAAGGACAGTAAGTTTCCAGTTGTATTTAGAACAATCTGAATTTTAAAGTAGTGATGATTCACAATTGTGTACCTTTTGCCCTCTCCCCAGTTCATTGCGGAAAGTAGCTAACTTGCTTCTGAGTCAACCAGTCATTCACCTCTCTGCGACATTTCTGTAAAGTTTTCTAAGTGGGTTTTATTTTCATTCTTTTGATTAAAAATCCTTTTCTGATTTCTAATCAGTTGAGTTACTCAATTGTGTCTGACTTTGACCCCATGGACTGTGGCACACCAGGCTCCTCTGTCCTTCACCATCTCCTGGAGCTTGTTCAAACTCACGTCCATTGACTCAGTGATGCCATCCAGTCATCTCGTCCTGTGCAGGTTTTTTTTTCCCTCTCTTTGGAGGGGTTCTGTTCAATCAGTCTTTCAGTGATATTAGAAACTTAAAAAATGTCTCTCCATATAACCAGGTCAAATGTATGTCTGAACCAAGTTTTCCATTTTTTTTTCACACAAAGCCTGCATATATCTTGATCTAGATTATTCCTGTATGTCTTATTTGTAAATATGGTTTCCCTCTTCCTTCTTCATTGCTTGCCTACCTTCCTTTCTTCCTTTCTCCTTCCTTCTGTCCTTTTGGTATATTCCAGAATCATTTATCTAGCATTAAAGTTAGGTATTTCTTCAGAGCATCTGCAGAGCCATCTTCTAGTTTGGTGGTCTTTAGAGTGGTCAGTTTTACTTACGTACTTATTGGAAAGGGAGAGCTGCAAAGGTCATGATCTTCATACTTTGTATTTCTTGGTTTTGTTTAGTATTCTCATTTTAAAAACCATTTTTGTTTGCAAAGACAAATAGAAAAGGGTAAGGATTTTTGTTGTTCTTTTACAGTTTTTTAATCATCAGGAAATTCTTATCAATTAAAACCTATAATTTTATGAAAGTTAGTATTTTGCTCTTGTCTTCAATATATGTTGTGAAACAAAGCATATAGATTCTAGCTAGTGCTTTGTGTTCTTACAGAGATCTGTGCACAGAATAAGCTCATTCAAGAAAAAAAAGAAAGTTTGCTGAAGTTGATTGCTGATGTAAAAGACAAAAAGCAAGAAGTGGAGGCACTGACTGCAAATATCCAGGATCTTAAGGAACAATATGCTCGGAAGAAGGACAGTAAGTTTCCAGTTGTATTTAGAACAATCTGAATTTTAAAGTAGTGATGATTCACAATTGTGTACCTTTTGCCCTCTCCCCAGTTCATTGCGGAAAGTAGCTAACTTGCTTCTGAGTCAACCAGTCATTCACCTCTCTGCGACATTTCTGTAAAGTTTTCTAAGTGGGTTTTATTTTCATTCTTTTGATTAAAAATCCTTTTCTGATTTCTAATCAGTTGAGTTACTCAATTGTGTCTGACTTTGACCCCATGGACTGTGGCACACCAGGCTTCCCTGTCCTTCACCATCTCCTGGAGCTTGTTCAAACTCACGTCCATTGACTCAGTGATGCCATCCAGTCATCTCGTCCTGTGCAGTCCCCTTCTCCTTCTGCTTTCTGTCTTTCCCAGCATCATGGTCTTTTCCAACGAATCATCTCTTCGCATCAGGTGGCCAAAGTATTGGAGCCTCAGCTTCAGCATCAGTCTTTCCAGTGAATATTCAGGATTGATTTCCTTTTGGATGGACTGATTTCTAATAGAACCAGAGAATAATGAAATTGATATGTGACTTTAATTAAGCAGAGTGGGGGACAGTTTTACTAAATAAGATTTGCCTGGAAGAAACCATCATGTAATTTATGCAACAGCTTTATTGATCACACATCCTCTGCCAGAAACAATTAAACATGTTCTTCACACTGTAAAGCGTCTTCGTCTAAGACTTTCATATGTTTAAAAAAGGGTACTTCTTTTTGATAGGAGCTTTGTTTGCCCATAAGTGAAGTAATGAATCTGAAAATGTCTTGAAAATAGCAAAATTTGTTTTGCAAATGCTTTTATAGAGTTTGTGTACAAGTCTATGTTATTTTCCTCATCTGCTAAGTATTAGGGGATATTGCACTAAGTTTAAAAAAAAATTCTAAACTAGTGTAAAATAAGGCTGACATCCTATTTAAAAGAAGAGTCTAATATTTCTAGTGAAGCAATCAGTACATTTTTGGCTAACCAAAAAAAAAAAAAGAAAAATAATGTATAAGAAGTCTATTTCACTGCTAGCCATGCAAATCCTTGGCCAATTTATTCATGTGACCTCATAATAAAACAGAAGAAAGCATACTCCTCTTACTACCTGTACTTATTTTTCCATGTAGTTTTTTCTTCCAACTTGAATGAATACAAGCCCTTTTTGCTAATTGGTAGAGATAGAAAATATAATAAATGTAAATGTAAGGTGATTTATTTGCCTAGCATCATTTTTATGGTTGTTTTTAAGTTTTTTATTTTGTTAAATGAACATTAATTGAATGTTATTTAAAATGTTCAGTACTCATTGCCTGTGGTTTAAATCATAGCTATTTCCACTGCTAACAAAGCTAATGAAGAGAGGTTGAAAAGGCTACAGAAATCAGCAGACTTGTATAAAGATCGACTTGGACTAGAAATTCGAAAAATTTATGGTTAGTATATTCATGTAAGTAAAGCATAGGATATTAGAAAAGTTTGTCTTAAGTAGAGAAGAATTTTTAATATTTTTAACAATAGTCACGTTGTTAACTTTTTAAATAGTAGGAAAGGAATACAAAATTTTTGTCACCCCAGTGTAGTTACTGATGCCTTGGTTTTTAATTAAGAACCAGAGAATAATGAAATTGATATGTGACTTTAATTAAGCAGAGTGGGGGACAGTTTTACTAAATAAGATTTGCCTGGAAGAAACCATCATGTAATTTATGCAACAGCTTTATTGATCACACATCCTCTGCCAGAAACAATTAAACATGTTCTTCACACTGTAAAGCGTCTTCGTCTAAGACTTTCATATGTTTAAAAAAGGGTACTTCTTTTTGATAGGAGCTTTGTTTGCCCATAAGTGAAGTAATGAATCTGAAAATGTCTTGAAAATAGCAAAATTTGTTTTGCAAATGCTTTTTTTTATAGAGTTTGTGTACAAGTCTATGTTATTTTCCTCATCTGCTAAGTATTAGGGGATATTGCACTAAGTTTAAAAAAAAATTCTAAACTAGTGTAAAATAAGGCTGACATCCTATTTAAAAGAAGAGTCTAATATTTCTAGTGAAGCAATCAGTACATTTTTGGCTAACCAAAAAAAAAAAAAGAAAAATAATGTATAAGAAGTCTATTTCACTGCTAGCCATGCAAATCCTTGGCCAATTTATTCATGTGACCTCATAATAAAACAGAAGAAAGCATACTCCTCTTACTACCTGTACTTATTTTTCCATGTAGTTTTTTCTTCCAACTTGAATGAATACAAGCCCTTTTTGCTAATTGGTAGAGATAGAAAATATAATAAATGTAAATGTAAGGTGATTTATTTGCCTAGCATCATTTTTATGGTTGTTTTTAAGTTTTTTATTTTGTTAAATGAACATTAATTGAATGTTATTTAAAATGTTCAGTACTCATTGCCTGTGGTTTAAATCATAGCTATTTCCACTGCTAACAAAGCTAATGAAGAGAGGTTGAAAAGGCTACAGAAATCAGCAGACTTGTATAAAGATCGACTTGGACTAGAAATTCGAAAAATTTATGGTTAGTATATTCATGTAAGTAAAGCATAGGATATTAGAAAAGTTTGTCTTAAGTAGAGAAGAATTTTTAATATTTTTAACAATAGTCACGTTGTTAACTTTTTAAATAGTAGGAAAGGAATACAAAATTTTTGTCACCCCAGTGTAGTTACTGATGCCTTGGTTATTTATCATCCAGTGTTTTAATAAATGTATTTTAAGCATGGTCACCAGCATGCGAATAATTTTTGTTCTTTGTTCTTACTAGCATTGCATGATTAGTGTTTCTGTAATTACTATAGCCTTCATAATGGTAATTTTATCATAGTGGTGTAATAATTCATTCCATAAGTGTAGCATAATTTATTCAGTATTTTATCTGTTGTTTAACCCATATATTACACTAACACTTGAATTTTACATTTTTCAGTTTTAGAAATAGTATAGTGGGCATACATACATATATGTACACAAAAATGTGTGTATGTATGTATGTGTACATAAAGTGGACATACATGGACTTCTCCATTTTGGGGAAAAAATTTTATGAAATTCCCAGAGTTGAATTACTGAGTTAAAACATAGAAATATTTTTTATGGCTGCTACAAAAATATTTATTGTGTTGGGAATCCCTGAAATACATTAAGATTTGTCAATTAATTAGGAGGATTTACAAAACATTGTGGCTCAGATTTAATGTGGTGAAAAGATACAAAACAAAATCAGCCCAAAGAAAAAACTCACATGGGGGAAAATCTAGAGGAAACAAGCTTTTCAGACACAAGTTTTCAAGAGTCTTAACCCAGTGGAGTCAAACAGGATGTGGTTAATCCCTTCGGTGTGGAATTGTGACAGTTCATGTGAAGTGTTGTCTACCTTAGAGACTCTGGAAGCGTGGGCCTGGTTTTCTTGGACTTCACCCCAGGAGGCTTTTCCCATTGCTGATTTTGCTGTATCCTTTCACTGTAGTCATAGCACTGAGTACCACCGTATGATGAGCCCTGTGAATCCTCCTAGTGAATTTTCAAACCTGTGGTGGTCTTGGGGATTGCTTATGCACCCGACTAGGACCAGTCTTGCAAGCAGACCTTTTCTGGGGATAGAAGTCTGAGGCCTGCGAGGTTTAACTCTCTCATACAATCTGTGTATACTGCTAACAAAGGTAATGAAGAGAGTTTGAAAAGGCTACAGAAATCAGCAGACTTGTATAAAGATCGACTTGGACTAGAAATTCGAAAAATTTATGGTTAGTATATTCATGTAAGTAAAGCATAGGATATTAGAAAAGTTTGTCTTAAGTAGAGAAGAATTTTTAATATTTTTAACAATAGTCACGTTGTTAACTTTTTAAATAGTAGGAAAGGAATACAAAATTTTTGTCACCCCAGTGTAGTTACTGATGCCTTGGTTATTTATCATCCAGTGTTTTAATAAATGTATTTTAAGCATGGTCACCAGCATGCGAATAATTTTTGTTCTTTGTTCTTACTAGCATTGCATGATTAGTGTTTCTGTAATTACTATAGCCTTCATAATGGTAATTTTATCATAGTGGTGTAATAATTCATTCCATAAGTGTAGCATAATTTATTCAGTATTTTATCTGTTGTTTAACCCATATATTACACTAACACTTGAATTTTACATTTTTCAGTTTTAGAAATAGTATAGTGGGCATACATACATATATGTACACAAAAATGTGTGTATGTATGTATGTGTACATAAAGTGGACATACATGGACTTCTCCATTTTGGGGAAAAAATTTTATGAAATTCCCAGAGTTGAATTACTGAGTTAAAACATAGAAATATTTTTTATGGCTGCTACAAAAATATTTATTGTGTTGGGAATCCCTGAAATACATTAAGATTTGTCAATTAATTAGGAGGATTTACAAAACATTGTGGCTCAGATTTAATGTGGTGAAAAGATACAAAACAAAATCAGCCCAAAGAAAAAACTCACATGGGGGAAAATCTAGAGGAAACAAGCTTTTCAGACACAAGTTTTCAAGAGTCTTAACCCAGTGGAGTCAAACAGGATGTGGTTAATCCCTTCGGTGTGGAATTGTGACAGTTCATGTGAAGTGTTGTCTACCTTAGAGACTCTGGAAGCGTGGGCCTGGTTTTCTTGGACTTCACCCCAGGAGGCTTTTCCCATTGCTGATTTTGCTGTATCCTTTCACTGTAGTCATAGCACTGAGTACCACCGTATGATGAGCCCTGTGAATCCTCCTAGTGAATTTTCAAACCTGTGGTGGTCTTGGGGATTGCTTATGCACCCGACTAGGACCAGTCTTGCAAGCAGACCTTTTCTGGGGATAGAAGTCTGAGGCCTGCGAGGTTTAACTCTCTCATACAATCTGTGTATACTGTAAAAAATACCCATTTCATTGTATTCGTGCCAGAATTGTAGTCTTTTTCATTTTGCAGTTTTTTGACAGTTGCTAGATATAATAGAAACTATTTATAAAATGTTATTTCTTCGAGTATTAATGAAAATGCAGAAACTATTTATAAAGTATATGTATTTGATTATTAATGAAAATGTGACCATTTTCCTCACTTATTTACTAATTATACTTTCTGAGACTGACTGGCCTTCTATCATTACATCTGTTTGCCTTGGTTTTGTTTTTTTTTGTTATCTGTTGTAATGAGTTTCTAATACAAAATATTAACCTTTGCTTAGAGGAGAAAATAAAGACCAGCTCTGAGCTTTTTTTTAGAAAATAATGTATTTATTTTTAATTGGAGGATAATTGCTTTACAGTATTGTGTTGGTTTCTAAAAATATGGAATATATCACGAATTTGTATGTCATCATTGTACAGGCGCCATGCTAATCTTCTTTGTATTATTCCGATTTTACTGTATGTGCTACTGAAGCAAGCATAGCTCTGAACTTTTGATCAAATGGTCTCTAGGTTTATCTTCACTGTTATCCTGAGGTGCCTTTTTGTGTTTAGGTTTGTCTCAAAATTATCTTTAAAGCTTTAAAATTGTTTTTAGATTCAAAGTAGAAGTTTGTCATAGTCCTCAAAATCAGGAAGTAATGGTTTATAGCAGTGTAGAAATTAATCAGAGATGGAGGTAAGAAATATTATCTCCATTGAGAGCTTTGGCACAATAAAATAATTCTAATGCTAAATATTTTAATCCTTTTTTTCAGGTGATAAATTGCAGTTTATATTCACTAATATTGACCCTAAGCACCCCGATAGCCCATTTATGTTTTCCCTGTGCCTAAACGAAGCAAGGGACTATGAAGGTATGTATTCCTATCTCTTAACTGGTACTTAAGACTGGCATCCCAAAATGTTATTTGACTTAGAATATAAAATAATGTGAAGGCAAGTAATATTCCCACAAGCTGTTGCTTTGTTTTGCAGTCTTGCTTCTTGTGATATTGTCTTCTAAAGGCAATGAGTATAGTGTTGATTTATAGATATAACCCAGGAGCCTTAATAAGTAATTTCTCTCTGGGATGGCACAGAGCCACAGTGGCTGAAAGACTTAAAGGATTAACAATCATTGCATTTCATATGCAAGTGTGAGTTATCCTCCTAGAGAACTTAAAGCTAAAGCTGTAAAGGATATGACTGCCTAAATGTAAATATTGTATGTTATTTAAGTAGAAGATTTTATTTTTTGTTGTTGTTGTTTTTATTTTATTTTTGCAGGGTTTTGTTGTTTACTGCCGAAAAGTAGGTGATTTTAAAATTGAATGAGATAATTTAATTTCCCAAAAATAAATTTTAAAAAATTATGCTATCCTGAAAATCTCAAACGTTGGTAATTTTGCTTGGTTACTGATTTTGCAGCAGGCCAGAAGGTCTTTAATGTATGGAAAATAAATATGTTCGGCAATAGAGTGAACTAGAGTGGAAATATATTTATCTCCTTTCATGATTCTAACACCCCCATTAAAGTAATCCTTAATTTACTGGAATCCAGAAAAATGGCTCTTAGCTCGTTGTACCTGTGTTCTCATCTTAAAGCATTTGTATTAATAGCAGATAGATACTCAGGAAAACTGCTGAGTCAGCTCCTAATGTGCCTACTGACTCAATTCCTACTCTAATGGAATTGCTATTTTAGGAATCTAGTTGAAGTACAGCAAAATTACTTTAACTTAAGCTAAATTGTCATAGTCCTCAAAATCAGGAAGTAATGGTTTATAGCAGTGTAGAAATTAATCAGAGATGGAGGTAAGAAATATTATCTCCATTGAGAGCTTTGGCACAATAAAATAATTCTAATGCTAAATATTTTAATCCTTTTTTTCAGGTGATAAATTGCAGTTTATATTCACTAATATTGACCCTAAGCACCCCGATAGCCCATTTATGTTTTCCCTGTGCCTAAACGAAGCAAGGGACTATGAAGGTATGTATTCCTATCTCTTAACTGGTACTTAAGACTGGCATCCCAAAATGTTATTTGACTTAGAATATAAAATAATGTGAAGGCAAGTAATATTCCCACAAGCTGTTGCTTTGTTTTGCAGTCTTGCTTCTTGTGATATTGTCTTCTAAAGGCAATGAGTATAGTGTTGATTTATAGATATAACCCAGGAGCCTTAATAAGTAATTTCTCTCTGGGATGGCACAGAGCCACAGTGGCTGAAAGACTTAAAGGATTAACAATCATTGCATTTCATATGCAAGTGTGAGTTATCCTCCTAGAGAACTTAAAGCTAAAGCTGTAAAGGATATGACTGCCTAAATGTAAATATTGTATGTTATTTAAGTAGAAGATTTTATTTTTTGTTGTTGTTGTTTTTATTTTATTTTTGCAGGGTTTTGTTGTTTACTGCCGAAAAGTAGGTGATTTTAAAATTGAATGAGATAATTTAATTTCCCAAAAATAAATTTTAAAAAATTATGCTATCCTGAAAATCTCAAACGTTGGTAATTTTGCTTGGTTACTGATTTTGCAGCAGGCCAGAAGGTCTTTAATGTATGGAAAATAAATATGTTCGGCAATAGAGTGAACTAGAGTGGAAATATATTTATCTCCTTTCATGATTCTAACACCCCCATTAAAGTAATCCTTAATTTACTGGAATCCAGAAAAATGGCTCTTAGCTCGTTGTACCTGTGTTCTCATCTTAAAGCATTTGTATTAATAGCAGATAGATACTCAGGAAAACTGCTGAGTCAGCTCCCTAATGTGCCTACTGACTCAATTCCTACTCTAATGGAATTGCTATTTTAGGAATCTAGTTGAAGTACAGCTGTTTCGGGTTTTTTTTCTGTCTAGGTAAATATCTTCTAATACGAAAATGGGTGCTAACTTTTAAAAAGTAACCTCAAAACCTCCTACCTAGCTTCTCAGTTTTCTCCAAATTGTATAGCCTCTCTTGCTATATAGTGTTACAGTATTTGATAATGTGTTAAAACAAAGACTACAGTATAAATTTTGGACCTAGTGCCCTTTGCTGGTCTTTCTCTGCTTTGGTTATGGGTTTTGTTTCCTAAGCAGTTTCTACCAAAGAGCTGGAAATCTGAGTCTCTCCTCCTTGGACAAAGGACAAGATTGATGGTAGAGAAAGTTGGATCATTTCTTTCCTTTGACCACCTTTAACTGGAGACTTGCTCCTAGTATGTACCAGCTGATGCAGCTGCATACGAGGGCCATATTGCTACTCGTGACTTTGAGTCTCATCTGGACATGTAAATACCACTTTGGGAATGGCAGCCACATTGTCTCAAGATCCCTATTTCAGTTGTAAAATGTCAGCTATTTCCTTCCATAGTTGTAAGCAAGTAAGAGTTAACATTGAAAGTTGTTCCTTTTTTTTTTGGTTGAGTGGCCATTGACTAGAATTGAAGCCAGATTTTCACAGAAAACTGACAGCAGTTCAAAAAAATATTGTTAAAATAATTAAAATAGTTAAAACATATGGGAAAGATGATAGGGAATGGCACTTTGTTCTGTATCTCTAAGCTCTTCAATTCCTTGATTACCATCTGTTTAAATTTAAAGCAAGATTGTAGTATTTAACATTTAAGTATTTAGAGATTAAACAAAGGAAAGGTCCGTAAGATAATCAGGATATGCAAATCAAGTATGTGTATCATTCTATGCTGAAAGCATTTCAGTAAAATGGAATTGAAATGACTTAAATCAAAATGAGACCACCTAAGTCAGAAATACTTCTATAAAAAAATGTCATTCAGATTGTCTTTTTTCTTCTTCTTCTTCTAGTGTCAGATAGCGCTCCTCATCTTGAGTGCTTAGCAGAATTTCAAGAAAATGTGAGGAAGACCAACAATTTGTCAGCTTTTCTTGCGAACGTTGAAAGCTTTCACTGCTATGGTTTATAATTAATATAAATACTGTGTAAAACTTATCCCTATCATGTTTCTCTTTTTAAAAAGTATCATTATTCATTGTCTGTAATCCATTTTATTTTTGTGTGTTCATTTCTGTAAATTATTTTGATTAATATCTCAGGAAAGAAGGTTTATAAAGTGAACCTATTGTAGGTCATGCACCAGTAATAATAAAAAATGAAGGAACTGGGCCCAACCTCTGGTTTGCAGTTTCTAAAATGCACTTCACCAAATAAATACCATTCTCCTAATGTCATAAAGGAAAGAATGTTTTTATCTTAAACCAGAGGATAGAGAAAGTTGGATCATTTCTTTCCTTTGACCACCTTTAACTGGAGACTTGCTCCTAGTATGTACCAGCTGATGCAGCTGCATCGAGGCCATATTGCTACTCGTGACTTTGAGTCTCATCTGGACATGTAAATACCACTTTGGGAATGGCAGCCACATTGTCTCAAGATCCCTATTTCAGTTGTAAAATGTCAGCTATTTCCTTCCATAGTTGTAAGCAAGTAAGAGTTAACATTGAAAGTTGTTCCTTTTTTTTTTTTGGTTGAGTGGCCATTGACTAGAATTGAAGCCAGATTTTCACAGAAAACTGACAGCAGTTCAAAAAAATATTGTTAAAATAATTAAAATAGTTAAAACATATGGGAAAGATGATAGGGAATGGCACTTTGTTCTGTATCTCTAAGCTCTTCAATTCCTTGATTACCATCTGTTTAAATTTAAAGCAAGATTGTAGTATTTAACATTTAAGTATTTAGAGATTAAACAAAGGAAAGGTCCGTAAGATAATCAGGATATGCAAATCAAGTATGTGTATCATTCTATGCTGAAAGCATTTCAGTAAAATGGAATTGAAATGACTTAAATCAAAATGAGACCACCTAAGTCAGAAATACTTCTATAAAAAAATGTCATTCAGATTGTCTTTTTTCTTCTTCTTCTTCTAGTGTCAGATAGCGCTCCTCATCTTGAGTGCTTAGCAGAATTTCAAGAAAATGTGAGGAAGACCAACAATTTTTCAGCTTTTCTTGCTAACGTTCGGAAAGCTTTCACTGCTATGGTTTATAATTAATATAAATACTGTGTAAAAACTTATCCCTATCATGTTTCTCTTTTTTAAAAAAGTATCATTATTCATTGTCTGTAATCCATTTTTATTTTTGTGTGTTCATTTCTGTAAATTATTTTGATTAATATCTTAGGAAAGAAGGTTTATAAAGTGAACCTATTGTAGGTCATGCACCAGTAATAATAAAAAATGAAGGAACTGGGCCCAACCTCTGGTTTGCAGTTTCTAAAATGCACTTCACCAAATAAATACCATTCTCCTAATGTCATAAAGGAAAGAATGTTTTTATCTTAAACCAAGAGGGATCTACAGTTAAAGGACAAATTTTTATATCAGAAGAAAGTTGACAGTATTCTAAAATATCTAGAAAAGGATCTAACTTTGAAAATCCAAATGTAGAAAATTTATAGCAAATTTCCATTTTGTAAGATGTATACTGGTTAGTTGTGGTCTAGACATACTTTTGCCTTCTGTGGAGTTTATTCAGTCGAGACTAGAGCAAGATCAGCTTTCTTGTAGGATTTCTTTTTTGACACTGTTCTTTCCTTATGAATTTGGTTGTGTTTAGGTCTGCTGGCTTCAGTGGAAACCATATACTATTGTCACAGGATTATCTTGTGTACATCTAAAAGCCACAGATCAGTGGCCTCTGTGCTTCCAGCTACTTCTGTCTTCTTGCAATCTGGGCGAAAAGTTTAGGCCAGTTCTCTAGTCAGGGTTGGAGGGAGTTTCAAAGCACTCTCCTCAGTTGCCTCTCATGTCTAGGACTTGGCTTAGGGCTCTGCTCTCGGTTGTATTGTTGTTCAGTTGCTCAGTTGTTTCCAACTCTTTCCTACCCCAAAGACTACAGCACGCTAGGCTTTCCTGTCCTTAACTATCTCCTGGAGTTTGCTCAAACTCATGTCCAATGAGTTGTATAACATTGTATAGCAGTAGAATTTATCTGAGAATGCTGTGCACTGGTGGGAATGTTATCACTGAGCCATCCCAGTGTGCAGACCAGCTTTTAGGTACCATTGATTGGTATTATCTGCAGAGATAAAAGACAGATAAATTGCCCTGCAGATTGGAGTGTGTGCCATAAATAATCATTTTATCCTATCTTAGCATGGGCTTAGCTAAAGGAGTATTTTAACAGGAGCCCAGACTTCCCAGGTGGTTCTGGGGTAAAGAACCTGCATGCAGGAGACATGAGAGACGGCTTTGATCCCTGTGTTGGGAAGATTCCTGGAGAAGGAAATGGCAGTCTATTCCAGTATTCTTGCCTGGAGAATTCCATGAACAGAGCCTGCGCTGTAGTCAAAGGGATTTCTGTAAATTATTTTTATTAAGATCTTAGGAAAGAAGGTTTATAAAGTGAACCTATTGTAGGTCATGCACCAGTAATAATAAAAAATGAAGGAACTGGGCCCAACCTCTGGTTTGCAGTTTCTAAAATGCACTTCACCAAATAAATACCATTCTCCTAATGTCATAAAGGAAAGAATGTTTTTATCTTAAACCAAGAGGGATCTACAGTTAAAGGACAAATTTTTATATCAGAAGAAAGTTGACAGTATTCTAAAATATCTAGAAAAGGATCTAACTTTGAAAATCCAAATGTAGAAAATTTATAGCAAATTTCCATTTTGTAAGATGTATACTGGTTAGTTGTGGTCTAGACATACTTTTGCCTTCTGTGGAGTTTATTCAGTCGAGACTAGAGCAAGATCAGCTTTCTTGTAGGATTTCTTTTTTGACACTGTTCTTTCCTTATGAATTTGGTTGTGTTTAGGTCTGCTGGCTTCAGTGGAAACCATATACTATTGTCACAGGATTATCTTGTGTACATCTAAAAGCCACAGATCAGTGGCCTCTGTGCTTCCAGCTACTTCTGTCTTCTTGCAATCTGGGCGAAAAGTTTAGGCCAGTTCTCTAGTCAGGGTTGGAGGGAGTTTCAAAGCACTCTCCTCAGTTGCCTCTCATGTCTAGGACTTGGCTTAGGGCTCTGCTCTCGGTTGTATTGTTGTTCAGTTGCTCAGTTGTTTCCAACTCTTTCCTACCCCAAAGACTACAGCACGCTAGGCTTTCCTGTCCTTAACTATCTCCTGGAGTTTGCTCAAACTCATGTCCAATGAGTTGTATAACATTGTATAGCAGTAGAATTTATCTGAGAATGCTGTGCACTGGTGGGAATGTTATCACTGAGCCATCCCAGTGTGCAGACCAGCTTTTAGGTACCATTGATTGGTATTATCTGCAGAGATAAAAGACAGATAAATTGCCCTGCAGATTGGAGTGTGTGCCATAAATAATCATTTTATCCTATCTTAGCATGGGCTTAGCTAAAGGAGTATTTTAACAGGGAGCCCAGACTTCCCAGGTGGTTCTGGGGTAAAGAACCTGCATGCAGGAGACATGAGAGATACGGCTTTGATCCCTGTGTTGGGAAGATTCCCTGGAGAAGGAAATGGCAGTCTATTCCAGTATTCTTGCCTGGAGAATTCCATGAACAGAGGAGCCTGGTGCGCTGTAGTCAATAGGGATGCACAGAGTCACACGACTGAAGTGACTCCATATGCACAGTGAGCAAACCATCCTGTTTTCCTAGGCAGAGCTTCACATTTGGTCTGACATTTATATATACCACATTTAAATGAGATGTAGGTATATAATACCTGTATTCTGTGTTAAGTATAGAGTATAGAAAGCCATATTAAAACTCAGCTTTGGTTTTTGTGGATCTAGCTTGATTTAGAGTTTAAATATTAGCATGATCCATTTGTTAGCTGTTTCTTCTGGATTAAGGCGCCATGTGGTGAACCCTAGCAATTTCAAACTCATCTCACTCTGAACCAGTTGGTTCTCTGGTGATGAGTAAAGTACATACACTGATTAGGCTAGATCCTCCTGAAACCCAGGTCTGGAGGTAGATTAAGCTTAATAACTAAGCTAGTGTAGGAATGTTACAGTTCTCTAGATGGAAATAGACACTAGTTGTTTAGCATAAAAAGTGGCAGGTGAGTACTAGAGTAAGTACATACATATTTACTGAATTCCCTGCTTGAAGTAAATCCATAGGAAACAACAACAAAAAGATTCTAGGTAACTTTTCATTCATTGAAGCTAATGAGAACTACATTTCCTACCACAGATTCTTGATATGTTTTGAACCATACAATGAGAAGGCACCAGGCATGGATTCTGAAAGATCTTCCCCTGCACATTACAAAAGTGAAGACTGAGGATGAGAGGCTCAGTGAGGAGCTCCCCACTTAGGTCCATTTCCCCTCAAGGACCACCGTTCTTCACTTCTAACTGGGGTGGAGGTGGGACACGACCTCTGAGGAGACCACATAGCAGGAAAGTCACAAAAGGATCCATAGGAACCAGCTTTGCTGCTGGGATCCAAGGTCAAATGTACCAAGAAAGTGCATTCTCATATAAGACAAAGGGCCTTAAACCATCAAATTTATATTGGTTTGTTTTCTCACCTGGGAAGTTGATACATTCTAAAATAGGAATTGGTTAGGGCTGGCCACCTTGGAATAAAAGTTAATACTTTCTTAACCCTTCTTACGTGCCCAGCACAGTTCTAAGCCCTTTATGTAGGTTGACTCATACATGAGGTAGGTACTATCCGTAACCTTGTTCTACAGATAAGGAGTCCGAGGTACGGAGAGTGTAACTTTATGTCAAGTAGTTGGGAAGTGTTAGAATTGGGTTTCAAGCCCAGCAGAGAATCTGGCATTTAACCCATGAGTTTCACCTAGAGTCTACTTTATGCCTTTCTCTGCTATACTACAGGGAAAGTATGTGAAGACAGAGTTCTTAACAAAGGTTCTACACCAATTTGACTTTTTATTATATAAATTTGTTTTTGTGTTTCGACAGAAGTGTACTGAGTAAGGGAAAAGAAAGTAAACTGTCTTGAAAGCAGGGGAATATGTTCTGTCGGGATCCTTAATACCTGGTCTTTAGAACCCAAGTTGTTCCTTTGAGAACATATCTAGGTATTCAGACTGCAGTTATCAACCCAAGTTTATGGAAATGGTAGATGGAAGGCTATTGACTTATGCACAAATCTGTATCTGTTCAATTAAATATAATGGCCCTCATTTTTTTTTTAAAGATTATTTATTTTTGGGAGGTGGGATGGGGAGAGAGGGGAGCAGGCGGGCTACTTCTATTGGTCTTTCATTTGTCTATTTTCATCCATCTTTGTTCTTTGCCCCACGTGGGCCTCCCATCACGGTGGCCTCTGTTGTCGCAGAGCACCGGCTCTGGGCGCATGCACTCCAGAGCTCCGGCTCGGTAATTGGACACATCTGTCCAGCCGCTCCGTGGCACGTGGGATCTTCCCAGGCCAGGGATCGAACCGGTGCCCCTTGCACTGCAAGGCGGTGTCCTTACCCACTGGACCACCAGGGAAACCCCTGCCCCTCATTTTTGAGGTTTGCTATGTGCTAATCTCTGGCTTCCCAGGTGGCTCAGTGGTAATCAGCCTGCCAAGCAGGAGACACAAGCTTGATCCCTGGGTTGGGAAGATCCTATACAGAAAGAAATAGCAACCCACTCCAGTACTCTTGCTTGGGCAATCCCATGGACAAAGGAGACTGGTGGGCTACAGTCCATAAGTCTGCAAAGAGTCGGCCATGACTGAGCAACTAAGCAACAACATGTGCCAATCTAGGAATATTCGGAAGTCAATTTTATTAATAGCTCAAATTGTAAAGTTTGATACATTATGAAAATTGTGATTCGAATGATTAAGAATACGTGTGAAAGGCAAGCCAAGCTAGTCCATTTAACTTGCTCTATCCATTTTATTTAGGATGCTATGTTGTAAAAACAAAATAGTACTTCTAAGCATTTAAAACCTTCCTGATATGGAAATTAAGTACAAGATATAAGATAGATTTTCTTAAATGGGAAAAAATATGCGCAAGTAGTAAAACTGATTGAAATGGAATCTCAATGGCGTGGATTAACCTATCTGACATTTTGTAATAAAATGTAACAAGAACTCTAAAATTGAATTCAATCACTAATTAAGCTAAAAAAACAGAATCAGCACAAAATCTGCAAAAATGTCCTGATAATGGATTTAAAGTTTTGATTTCCCGACTAATGAGGATTAGAAAGTGTTGCTTCTCTTCCAGTTCAGAGGGTTCTCATACAGACAAAATTAGTTATATTTTCATTTGTGTACACTGACTGAATTGCATAGTATCTAACACATGCGTGTGTGTGTGTGCCAAGTCGCCTCAGTCATATCTGACTCTTTGAGACCCTGTGAACTGTAGCCTGCCAGGCTCCTGCTCTTCTGTCCATGGGATTCTCCAGGCAAGAATCCTGGAGTGGGTTGCCATGCTCTCCTCCAGGGGGTCTTCCCCACCCAGGGGTCAAACCCACGTCTCTTATGTCTTCTGAATTGGCAGGTGGCTTTTTTACCAGTAGAACCGCCTGGGAAGTCCATCAAACACATAGTGGAAACTTGTATTTAAGAGTAAAAGTCTCTCAGTCGTGTCCTATTCTTTGCAAGTCCATAGACTGTATGTAGCCCACCAGTTCCTCTGTCCATGGAATTTTCTAGGCAAGAATACTGAAGTGGATTCCCATTCCCTTCTCCAGGGGATCATCCCAACGCAGGGGCTGAACCCAGGGCTCCTATATTACAGGAAGTTTCTTTGCCATCTGAGCCACCAGGGAAGGCCAGACACTTAATAGTACTTGTCCATGTTGAACATACTTCTAGATTCAGTCGAAAGTATTTAATGGGAATTTAAATTACACCTTTGAAAAGGAGCTGACTTGTTCAGTAATAACTTGCTAGATGTCCAGCAAGGGAAACTGAGCAACTAAGTTAGGAATATTCGAAGTCAATTTTATTAATAGCTCAAATTGTAAAGTTTGATACATTATGAAAATTGTGATTCGAATGATTAAGAATACGTGTGAAAGGCAAGCCAAGCTAGTCCATTTAACTTGCTCTATCCATTTTATTTAGGATGCTATGTTGTAAAAACAAAATAGTACTTCTAAGCATTTAAAACCTTCCTGATATGGAAATTAAGTACAAGATATAAGATAGATTTTCTTAAATGGGAAAAAATATGCGCAAGTAGTAAAACTGATTGAAATGGAATCTCAATGGCGTGGATTAACCTATCTGACATTTTGTAATAAAATGTAACAAGAACTCTAAAATTGAATTCAATCACTAATTAAGCTAAAAAAACAGAATCAGCACAAAATCTGCTAAAATGTCCTGATAATGGATTTAAAGTTTTGATTTCCCGACTAATGAGGATTAGAAAGTGTTGCTTCTCTTCCAGTTCAGAGGGTTCTCATACAGACAAAATTAGTTATATTTTCATTTGTGTACACTGACTGAATTGCATAGTATCTAACACATGCGTGTGTGTGTGTGCCAAGTCGCCTCAGTCATATCTGACTCTTTGAGACCCTGTGAACTGTAGCCTGCCAGGCTCCTGCTCTTCTGTCCATGGGATTCTCCAGGCAAGAATCCTGGAGTGGGTTGCCATGCTCTCCTCCAGGGGGTCTTCCCCACCCAGGGGTCAAACCCACGTCTCTTATGTCTTCTGAATTGGCAGGTGGCTTTTTTACCAGTAGAACCGCCTGGGAAGTCCATCAAACACATAGTGGAAACTTGTATTTAAGAGTAAAAGTCTCTCAGTCGTGTCCTATTCTTTGCAAGTCCATAGACTGTATGTAGCCCACCAGTTCCTCTGTCCATGGAATTTTCTAGGCAAGAATACTGAAGTGGATTCCCATTCCCTTCTCCAGGGGATCATCCCAACGCAGGGGCTGAACCCAGGGCTCCTATATTACAGGAAGTTTCTTTGCCATCTGAGCCACCAGGGAAGGCCAGACACTTAATAGTACTTGTCCATGTTGAACATACTTCTAGATTCAGTCGAAAGTATTTAATGGGAATTTAAATTACACCTTTGAAAAGGAGCTGACTTGTTCAGTAATAACTACATGCATGAGATGTCCAGCAATTTTTAGAAGGTAGGATGGCTCTACAGGCATTTCTTGAAAAAAAATGACAAGCTAATTGAGAACAAGACTCTTTTAAGAATTTTTTAAAAAAGTTTTGGTCTCTTTTATTGCTTTTTTATTTACTTATTTTATCCATCTTTATTTGGCCTGAGTGGGCCTCCCATTGCAGTGGCCTCTCACTGCAGAGCACTGGCTCTGGTTGCATGTGCTGCAGAGCACCGGCTTGCAATTGGACACATCCAGCCAGCCACTCCGCAGCATGTGGGGCCTTCCCGGGCCAGGGATCGAACTGGTGCCCCTTGCATTGCAAGGCAGACTCTTTACCCACTGGACCACAGGCCTGTGTTTTCTTTGGAGGAAGCTGCTTTTAGAAAAATGCTCATTAACTTTTTAAAATAATTATTGAATTATTTAGTTATTCTATTCCTGAATTTGGTAAGGCATACATTTTTTTGAGAAATTTGCCTCTTTTGATGGCTTTTTTTAAAAAATTAATTGATGTAAAGTTATTGATAATATGGGCTTCCCTGGTGGCTCAGGCAATAAAGAACCTGCCCTCAATGCAGGAGACACAAATTCAATCCCTGGATCTGGAAGATCCCCTGGAGGAGGAATTGGTAACCGACGCCAGTATTCCTGCCTGGAGAATTCCATGGACTTAGGAGGCTGGCAAGCTGTAGTCCATGGGGGTCACAAAGAGTCAGACACGAGTGAGCGACTAGCAGTCTCTGTTGATAATACGTAATTTTGGTTTTTGATATCTATTAGATACGTAGTATATCTCCTTTTTTTTTTTTTTTTTAGAAATAACATTGATTTATGCTTTTCTTGGGCTTCTCTGGTGGCTCAGATGGTGAAAAATCTGCAATGCAGGAGACCCTGGTTTGATCCCTGGGTTGAGAAAATCCCTTAGAGAAGGGAACGGCTTCCCACTCCAGTATTCTTGCCTGGAGAATTCCATGGATAGAGGAGCCTGGCGGACAGCAGCCCATGGAGTAGCAAAGAGCTGGACAAAACTGAGGGACTGACATTTTCACTTTCATGCCTTTCTTAATTTCACCAGGGGTTTGCTCAGCAGATTAATCCTTTCAAAGAACCAATGGATAGCTTTGTTCAACCTCTTGTTTTATATTTAATAAATTTCTGATTTTTCTTTTCGTTTCTTTTGTTTTCTTTAGGTTGTTCCTGGTGTTTTTATAGATTCAGAATTAGGATGCTTAGTTCATTAATTTTATCCTTTCTCCTGTGGTACTTTTTAAAAATGGTTTCTTGAAACTATAGGTTTTAATATGTAGTAACTTTCTTAGTTGTTATTTCTAACAGTTAAAATTTTCCATAAAGATTTATTCTTTGACCATGTGTTATTTAAAAGTGTTTGTACACATACATGTATGCTCGTGTGTGAGCAGGGACACATAACATATGTGTTTTCCAAACATAGGGTTTTTTCACATATCCTTTTCTTGATGATTTCTTACACTGTGGTCACAATTTCTAGAGCATTACTTTGTGGCCTCAGATGTAATCAGTTTTAAAAAATAATAATTTTATTTATTTTGGGCTGTGCTGGGTCTTCATTGTTGCGTGGACTTTCCCCTGGTTTCCGTGAGCCGGGGCTACTCTTTAGTTACAGTGCACAGGCTTCTCACTGTGGTGGCTTCTCTTGTTATGGAGTACCGGCTGTAGAACTCGCGGGCTTCAGTAGTTGAGGCATGTTGTCCAAGTAGTTGTGACTCCCTCGTTCTAGAGCACAGGCTCAATAGTTGTGGCCCGTGGGCTTAGTTGCTCCATAGCATGTGAGATCTTCCCAGATCAGGGATTGCACCTGTGTCTCTTGCATTCACAGGCAGATTCTTTACCACTGAGCCACCAAGGAAGCCCAGTAATCAATTTTATACATGTGTACTTTCCAGGGGTTACGTGCAGCACTTTCTTATCTGCACATAGCATTGACCTCACCCCTCTCCCTTGCCTGACTTCTGCTCGGCTTGCATTTTCTCTGACTTCCTCAATCCTGATTAATGCCCCTCCTCAATGGTCTTATAACCTTTTGATATACTCCGACTATAACATTTATCACAGTGCATTGTGTCGGTTTGCTGGTCTGTTTTCCTTTCAGAAGAGAGACTGAGGGCTCTTTGAGGAAAAAGACTGTCTTTCTAGTATTGAAGTGACAGATCCATCAATGGTAACTCCTCTTCACCCTTGAAAATACCTTCTCTTGATCCACTGCCCTGAGGTCCAGCTTCCCTGGTTTAGACATTTTCCTTATGAACATTGCTACAGATAATGGGGCACACTGTTATTTTGATTCTCTTTCCAAATTTGGCTGATTATCTCTGAGGCTATAAGGACTTTGGGGGAAAAGGGACATTTTCCTGGAAGCTGGAACAAAGTTACATTATGCTCAAATTACTAATCAGTTATACCCTTATACTGTACAATACAATTTACTTTAGCCACAACTGAATATTATCTTACTTTTTGATGACTCAGGATAGATCATAATATTCATTATGAATACTAATTACTATGAGTAACTGAAAATGCAGAAAAAAAGGAAATTAATCTTTCTGGTTGACAGGATAATGGATAGTCAGCTTTTACTCTACCAGAAAGAAGATAGAGTAATACTTTGATAGTTTTAGTGAAAATCTGGCTCAGACCTCCACTGCCTATATTTCAGGTTGTTAATGTTGCTAAAAACTTCCTGACATATGAGAACTGCCTAATGGAGTACAATTATGAAAGCCCAATTCAGAGTTTAAAAGTCTTAATATTAAAAATCATTTTCTGTGGAAGACTTGGGCACATCATTAATCTTCCCAATATGCACTTAATTTTTACCTGAATCTAAGTAGTACCATCCCCACCTGTCCTGCCAGGAAATTCGTTGTCCAAGCATGTGAGATTTCTTTCCCCAGATCAGGGATTGCACTGTGGTCTTCTTGCATTCACAGGCAGATTCTTTACCACTGAGCCACCAAGGAAGCCCAGTAATCAATTTTATACATGTGTACTTTCCAGGGGTTACGTGCAGCACTTTCTTATCTGCACATAGCATTGACCTCACCCCTCTCCCTTGCCTGACTTCTGCTCGGCTTGCATTTTCTCTGACTTCCTCAATCCTGATTAATGCCCCTCCTCAATGGTCTTATAACCTTTTGATATACTCCGACTATAACATTTATCACAGTGCATTGTGTCGGTTTGCTGGTCTGTTTTCCTTTCAGAAGAGAGACTGAGGGCTCTTTGAGGAAAAAGACTGTCTTTCTAGTATTGAAGTGACAGATCCATCAATGGTAACTCCTCTTCACCCTTGAAAATACCTTCTCTTGATCCACTGCCCTGAGGTCCAGCTTCCCTGGTTTAGACATTTTCCTTATGAACATTGCTACAGATAATGGGGCACACTGTTATTTTGATTCTCTTTCCAAATTTGGCTGATTATCTCTGAGGCTATAAGGACTTTGGGGGAAAAGGGACATTTTCCTGGAAGCTGGAACAAAGTTACATTATGCTCAAATTACTAATCAGTTATACCCTTATACTGTACAATACAATTTACTTTAGCCACAACTGAATATTATCTTACTTTTTGATGACTCAGGATAGATCATAATATTCATTATGAATACTAATTACTATGAGTAACTGAAAATGCAGAAAAAAAGGAAATTAATCTTTCTGGTTGACAGGATAATGGATAGTCAGCTTTACTCTACCAGAAAGAAGATAGAGTAATACTTTGATAGTTTTAGTGAAAATCTGGCTCAGACCTCCACTGCCTATATTTCAGGTTGTTAATGTTGCTAAAAACTTCCTGACATATGAGAACTGCCTAATGGAGTACAATTATGAAAGCCCAATTCAGAGTTTAAAAGTCTTAATATTAAAAATCATTTTCTGTGGAAGACTTGGGCACATCATTAATCTTCCCAATATGCACTTAATTTTTACCTGAATCTAAGTAGTACCATCCCCACCTGTCCTGCCAGGAAATTCTTGCCCTTCTAAGGCAATATCCAAGTCTGTTATACCCAACATTATTTGTATTTTTATCTAATTTAAGACTATAGTATTTCTTTGAAATTTAAAAATAACATATCACAGATGCGAAAAGAATTTGCAGCAACATTTTAAACCAGGAAAACCATTTGGGTCTTTACAAAGTAAAACTGCTTTTTGATGGAAGAGGGGCCCTTTCTTTGAAAATTACTACCAAAGAGTTTCGGGGCCCAATCACCACTATCATCACTTTTCTTTATACAAATGATTGAGTGTAAGCTGTAGTCAGTTGCTACACAATTATATTTTATCCATCAAGGCTTAATGGAAAGAAGTCAGATGAAAAGGAAATATAAGTTCAAAATCTATGTTCATGGTCTAATGGCTTATTATTCAGCCAACATTCTACATGTGGAAAGCCTTCATTAATACACCATTAAGAACGATATTAAAACTTCTGATCTGTTCTTCTGGGCTGTAAGTTATGTCTCCCATAACAAATTTTACTTGAGCTCCTTCGGGTCTGATATCTGTATCTATAAATATCTCTGTGTTAGTTATATCCTGCTGTAGGAGTGTAATGGTGCAGAGCATAAAAAATATATGTACCTTGGCTTGAAAATTTCCTTTTTGAAAGTATAAAATTGGACAAGTTAAAAAAAAAAGATGTGGGGGGGAGCAGGAGAGAGTAATAGAATGGATTTTAATCACTCCTTTAATGTCAGACTCTCTCTTTGGCACAAAAGTAAATCTGCCCAGATGTTCTCTCAATACCTTGACCTTCCATTCAATGGAGTGTGTGATCTCCAGGCCGAGGTAGGTCATTTTCTGAGAGAGGCTCTGCACCGCTTCTCTCCATTCTAAAATATTACCCCTGGGGAGAGTTTGGGGTTCTGTTCTTTCTCATTCTCCACCCTTTTCCATTATAGGGCATTTGAGGAAGCAGCAGAAATCTCCCTAAGTTTTCCATGTTGACAGTAAATGCTAATTTTACCTGAATCTAAGTAGTACCATCCCCACCTGTCCTGCCAGGAAATTCTTGCCCTTCTAAGGCAATATCCAAGTCTGTTATACCCAACATTATTTGTATTTTTATCTAATTTAAGACTATAGTATTTCTTTGAAATTTAAAAATAACATATCACAGATGCGAAAAGAATTTGCAGCAACATTTTAAACCAGGAAAACCATTTGGGTCTTTACAAAGTAAAACTGCTTTTTGATGGAAGAGGGGCCCTTTCTTTGAAAATTACTACCAAAGAGTTTCGGGGCCCAATCACCACTATCATCACTTTTCTTTATACAAATGATTGAGTGTAAGCTGTAGTCAGTTGCTACACAATTATATTTTATCCATCAAGGCTTAATGGAAAGAAGTCAGATGAAAAGGAAATATAAGTTCAAAATCTATGTTCATGGTCTAATGGCTTATTATTCAGCCAACATTCTACATGTGGAAAGCCTTCATTAATACACCATTAAGAACGATATTAAAACTTCTGATCTGTTCTTCTGGGCTGTAAGTTATGTCTCCCATAACAAATTTTACTTGAGCTCCTTCGGGTCTGATATCTGTATCTATAAATATCTCTGTGTTAGTTATATCCTGCTGTAGGAGTGTAATGGTGCAGAGCATAAAAAATATATGTACCTTGGCTTGAAAATTTCCTTTTTGAAAGTATAAAATTGGACAAGTTAAAAAAAAAAGATGTGGGGGGGAGCAGGAGAGAGTAATAGAATGGATTTTAATCACTCCTTTAATGTCAGACTCTCTCTTTGGCACAAAAGTAAATCTGCCCAGATGTTCTCTCAATACCTTGACCTTCCATTCAATGGAGTGTGTGATCTCCAGGCCGAGGTAGGTCATTTTCTGAGAGAGGCTCTGCACCGCTTCTCTCCATTCTAAAATATTACCCCTGGGGAGAGTTTGGGGTTCTGTTCTTTCTCATTCTCCACCCTTTTCCATTATAGGGCATTTGAGGAAGCAGCAGAAATCTCCCTAAGTTTTCCATGTTGACAGTAAATGCTAATTTCTAGAACTTACCATCCCAACTAGAGCCTCATTAGCATTTAAAGTATCTTCCACTAAGAAGTTGCTTACGATATTCCTTTTAACATGACCCGGAAGGGAGGTGCAGAATTCCTGGGTTCCGAATTGGTGTATGAAGTGTCCAACTGGGCAAGGAGGCATGAAATTCTAGGCATTGTCTTCTTCATAATGCTTTCCTATCTGCCTGGCTCTTATTCCCAGATCCCCTGCTATCGCTGGCTTACACATGAGCTCGTGCTAAAAGCAATTCTGGTTGTGGAGAGAGGGTATATAAG
Source organism: Tragulus kanchil (assembly GCA_022376925.1). Lineage (NCBI taxonomy): Eukaryota > Metazoa > Chordata > Mammalia > Artiodactyla > Tragulidae > Tragulus > Tragulus kanchil. The sequence continues at coordinate 265,395,938 of JAIOJX010000026.1, read as the reverse complement.
AAGCCACTACCTCAGAAGGTCATTGGCTCAGGCTAGCACTCCTTTCTACCCTGAGGTTCTCTGCCTGGCATAGAGTCCTCTTGTCTACTAGCCTCTCTTCCAGCCAAGCATGCTGAGTCTTCACCTTGACTCTTTATCCTTTGTTCTTCCATCCTTAACTTGGGTCTGTGTCACTGGTCCCTTACCTGTGTATCTCTGCTGAGGTCTTCTTCTTCGACTTGATTTGTATTCTTCCCCATCTCCTTGGCCCTGCTTGACCCCTCATGAGCCTGCTGTGGCTACTGCCACCCAAGAAAGATCTGAGGAAGGGGACGTCTGCATCCTAATCTCAGTTGTGCTATCAGAAAGCTGACTTCAGGCTGAGCTGCCCTGAATTCAGTCTTTTCTCTCTGTGAGTAATCTTAGACAACATGCCTCAACTACTGAAGCTCTTGGGGGTTATCTCTAGGCTCTCTTAGACAACTCTAGGAGCCAGATAGCCTCTTTCCCACCTCTTTTTACCTTCCATTTTCTGATTCTGCTTCAAAGAACTAAGGGTGCAAAACACTGACAGACAGGTCGGACCCCATCACCCAATTAGAAAGGTAAACTTGTGAAGGTCACAGCATTTGCCTTTATTTGCACTGTGTTGTGTAATTTACTGTGTATGTGGCGGTGCCTTTAGAATCTTGCTTATGCTTTTGAAACTGTGTCTCCAGCATTTGAAGGAAGTTCCTCCACGTAAGCAGCAGGAAAGTGACCTTTTTTTCCCTTTAATGAGCCAAACCACCATCCTTCATCTTTCTTCTTGTGTATAGTCACAATGTCTCCTGTGAAAACACACATACATTTTGTTAAACCAGTGAGCTCCTGCACCAGCGCTACCTTGATCAATTAAGACAGTTTTTTAAAATTCGACTTTCAAGGAGTTACTTGGTAGCATCATTTTTCTGCATGTGGTTCAGATGAAGCCAGACTTACTGTTTACCTCTGCACAAAGCAGGCAGAATGCAGAGAATATTTAAAAAGAGTAAGGTAATGGACAACTGAGTTGTTCACAAGATACGCCAAAAAATAAAAATGTAAAAAGTAAAGAATCTAATAATTTGTCTCCTACCTCCCTAAACCTTCAACATCTCATTCAGTTTAAAGAACTCACCTGGGATGTAATGTGTAAGTAGGCTTTGCAGGGGCTTTCCAGGTTGCACTAGTGGTAAAGAACCTGCCTGCAAGTGCAGGAGACATAAAAGACGCAGGTTCGAACCCTGCACTGGGAGAAAAAAATGGCAACCCACTTCCGGATTCTTGCCTGGAGATCCCATGGAAAGAGGAATCTGGCAGGCTACAGTCCATGGGATTGCAAAGAATTAGACACAACTGAAGCAACTTAGCATGCATGCAAGCTTTGTGACCAATAGAGAACTGAAAACAAGATAATCAATTTATTGTGTTAACCATGTAAGTCAAACTCAGGACTCTGGGTTCTAGGTGGCATCAGGAATTCAGTCTTTCTCTCTGTGAGTAATCTTAGACAACATGCCTCAACTACTGAAGCTCTTGGGGGTTATCTCTAGGCTCTCTTAGACAACTCTAGGAGCCAGATAGCCTCTTTCCCACCTCTTTTTACCTTCCATTTTCTGATTCTGCTTCAAAGAACTAAGGGTGCAAAACACTGACAGACAGGTCGGACCCCATCACCCAATTAGAAAGGTAAACTTGTGAAGGTCACAGCATTTGCCTTTATTTGCACTGTGTTGTGTAATTTACTGTGTATGTGGCGGTGCCTTTAGAATCTTGCTTATGCTTTTGAAACTGTGTCTCCAGCATTTGAAGGAAGTTCCTCCACGTAAGCAGCAGGAAAGTGACCTTTTTTTCCCTTTAATGAGCCAAACCACCATCCTTCATCTTTCTTCTTGTGTATAGTCACAATGTCTCCTGTGAAAACACACATACATTTTGTTAAACCAGTGAGCTCCTGCACCAGCGCTACCTTGATCAATTAAGACAGTTTTTAAGATTCGACTTTCAAGGAGTTACTTGGTAGCATCATTTTTCTGCATGTGGTTCAGATGAAGCCAGACTTACTGTTTACCTCTGCACAAAGCAGGCAGAATGCAGAGAATATTTAAAAAGAGTAAGGTAATGGACAACTGAGTTGTTCACAAGATACGCCAAAAAATAAAAATGTAAAAAGTAAAGAATCTAATAATTTGTCTCCTACCTCCCTAAACCTTCAACATCTCATTCAGTTTAAAGAACTCACCTGGGATGTAATGTGTAAGTAGGCTTTGCAGGGGCTTTCCAGGTTGCACTAGTGGTAAAGAACCTGCCTGCAAGTGCAGGAGACATAAAAGACGCAGGTTCGAACCCTGCACTGGGAGAAAAAAATGGCAACCCACTTCCGGATTCTTGCCTGGAGATCCCATGGAAAGAGGAATCTGGCAGGCTACAGTCCATGGGATTGCAAAGAATTAGACACAACTGAAGCAACTTAGCATGCATGCAAGCTTTGTGACCAATAGAGAACTGAAAACAAGATAATCAATTTATTGTGTTAACCATGTAAGTCAAACTCAGGACTCTGGGTTCTAGGTGGCATCAGGGAAATGTGTTTTACTTCCAATGGGAAGTGGGAATACAGCATTTCATTACCTCATTTGCTAATGTCGGTAACCTTAGGATGGCACAATGAGCAACAACGTGACTTCTGTCACACCTAAAACTTTTAAATCAAAGGTAACATTGACTTAAGATGAATGCAGGAGAGGGTCTATTTTTCATTGCCTTTTTTCTTGTCTTTACTTATTTCTGAGCTACAAGGGAAAGTAACCGCCTGCAGAACTCTGACTGACAAACTGAAAACGTAGCACCCATGTGCTTAGCAAATACATGGTGTCCCTGTTGGTTAGCTATAAAATTCATCTTGACTTTCTGTTGATTCTGAGTGCCATGTCCTGGTCACAGAGTATAAGTTTTCTCCTATGACATAATTCTTTCTCACTAACGTTTTCAATTCCAGATCTCTACCTTAGCTAAACAGCTGAATGTGGCTGCTAATTGAACCAATGAAGAAAGTTGAAGTTGGTGACTTTTTTCTTGTTTAATAGTCTTGAGGTTTTCCCAACCCTTTATGTAATACCTTTCCATGTTAAACAAAAATCCGTGACACAGAGAAAGGGATAAGATTCATCTGATTGGTTGTAAACCTCCTTTGTGAGAGACAAGTAGGAGAAATATTAAGCTAGGAGTCTTCTGACCCAGGTTCTAGGACTGGCACTTAGATTAAGCCATGAAGGAAGTGACTTCACACTCCTGTATATGTAGCTTCTGAAAAGGAAAAAAGTGGGGCCACCTCTCTACAACTTTCATTACAAGTGTTCTACCCCAACTGAGCACTCTGATTAAGAGCATGACTGGGTTTCCAAGTTCAAATCCTGCACCTCAACTGCTGGTGACTTAAGCCAAAGTACTTAACTTTTTTGTGCCTCAGTCTCCTTACTCATAAAATGGGCATAAATAATAACATCTACCTCAAAGAGGTTTTATGAAAATTAGATTGAGCAATGTGTTTACAACAATACCTGGCACCTGGTAAACAATGAATAGATGTTAGCTATTTTTATTGTGAGCTTTCTTTCTGGTGTGCTTTATCTTTTAAGAAGGGTGATTGCAAACCTGATGGTATCAACATGGTATCAACTTTAAAGGCTAAGACAAAAGTTTTATTCAAGTTAAAGATTTCAACACAGGAAAGCAATTCAACTATTTGAGAACGATTCTTACCTTTTTCCAAATCCAATTCATCATCTTGTCTGGCTTGAAAAGAATATAAAGCCTTGCAAAGACCATTGCTGAGCTGCGTCACACCGGAGGCTGAAAGTTGATCAAGTTACCGTGACTAACGCTGGATGAGTAGGCAAGATGGGCCCAGTGGGAGTGGGCCAGCTTTTCAGCCACGTAGTGCAGAGCTTAAATATAATATATTGAAATCTTTCCCAAGGATTATCATTGTACCTAACACTGCTTCAGCAACCATTTCTGATGTATGTACTATGTAGATGAACTGTGTATGTAATATAATCAAAAGCTATAGCATAATATAGAAAATAAATCTGCAGACAACAATTATTGTAGTAATAATAATACTGATGACAGTTTTGAATTGCTTTCCCAGTGGACTTAACATCGGGCAATCTGTGAGGCAGTTGCATTCGTGTCTTGGAAAACCACACACGTTTTTCTGATCAGAGATACATAGGAGACACTTGGAGCAGAAGCTTCATATCATCCTCCCCAGGCACTTAGGGAACTGTTCCCCACACCATGCAACTGTGAGTCCTTAACATACATGTGGACTGCAATGGCCTGGGTTTGATTGAAACTCTCTTTTGCCAAGTTCTAATCAAGAACCTAGAGAGCCAAGGTTAGGGTACCTGTGGTTGAAAACTGAGGGATAATGAAATGTGCTTGTGTAGATGTGTGTGTGTAGAAAGGTAAAAGGCAATGGAGGGTGAATAGACAAATGACCAAAGTTAGGTGGCTGCACATAGCGGGGGAGTAAGCTTTGGGATCACGATGTTTCTTGCAGAGAAGATGGGATTTCCATGGCAGTCTGGAGGAGGCTGTGGAGACACAACTGCAGAGCCCCTCACAATGTGTGCAGGGTGAGTGTGTGGACAGCAAATTGCCGACTGTCTGAACAACATGTATGCTGGGGATTGGAGGTGCCTTCTCTAATATGTTAGAGAATTCTTTCCCAACCCTGCCTTCTTCTTGAGTCCTTCCTACTTAGGGAATGACATTTGCACAGAAAGCTACACATTCTAATAAATGTATCAGTTCTAATTGAAATATAAATTTCTTTGAGCCAATTTATGTCAATGTGGCTCTGAAAATAAAATATAATTTTGGCAATGTTCTTTACTGGTAATACCCAGCCCCACATTATTCTGGGCATGAGATTACCTGTAGATGAAGGACTTGGAATTCTCTGCCCATCAGACGATGCCCTGCTCACAACATTCTCTAATCTCTTCTTCAGAAAAGGCCGAGACATTTTTATAGAACTATGTGTCTGCTGCTGCTTGAACAGTGGGAAAAAAGTCATTTTTAATAGCACTATCAACAAACGTATTTGAGAAAAGTAACTCCTGCAACTTTTTTCCTCAGTAATTTTTTTTTTCGTTGTTGGGAGGAGGATGTAAAGAAACAATACATTCCTAAACCCTTCTATAGCAAGTTCTTGTTTCTGAAACCTTAATATTTGCAGAATTAGACATTACTATATTTTAAAGTCTGTGTTTGCAATTCTGATGTGCACCCCTAAGCCAAATAATTACATTTATAGCATCACTTCTACAAATTCAACTTTAATTGGTTTTGGTGCAAGTGAAATTATCGACTGTGTAAATGACTGAGACCCTTTTAAAGTTCCAGTCTCAGAAAACTATCCCTCATCACAGGGCAGTTATAGCTCCCTCTTCTGGTAGGAAATGGAAAACAGCTAACCCTGTATATTCAGATGTTAATTCCTAGAGTGAAACACTGGGAAAATATTAATACATATGTGTGAATTTTAGGAATTGTGTTCACACAGTATCTGCATCATGTATTATGTTAAATGGATGAGACTACTGAATATCACAAAGTCTTGCAGTTTAGGTCTATAATAGACATTTTACTGGAACAGTATGTTCAAAGGCTAAAGTTAAAAAATAAGGAACCCAAAGTGTTTTTAACTCATATAATTTACATAGGAATACAAATAATGTAATTATTTTGTGTAATTCATTTGTGTTTAGCTCTTGTTACTGTGCTCAAAAATAATTAAATCAATCGATCTTAGAATTGTGCAATTAGGGATTTGAGCATATGGCATATATAATTCATAACATTATTATTTTTTTTTTGCCATGATGCTGCTTTGAGCCATTCCACCCAGCAAGGCCAGCCAAGAAATTATAACCAGTCTCTTAAATCTTTACCTTTTCTTTCCACCTGAAGATGGAGTTACTACAGGGATGGTTGGGTTGAGGCCTTTGCTCGAGTTCTGCTAACACAGATGACAGTTTATAGGCATTTGCTTGCAGAAGGTCTAGTTTCAAGCTGTTCTGTGGACACAGCATTTGAACACATGAGTCAATTTCTAGAGAAGGAGGCACAACTGATTGTGAGTGGATAAAGGGACATCAGGATAATGACAAAGAGGTACAGAAAAGGACACACACTATGATGAAAGGTTCAACTCATCTGCAACTCATGTGCAGAAAATGCTGAAAAGAGAAAAACAAAGGACCCTTTGAGAAGTCTAGGGAAAGCCTTGGTTGAGTGCATCTTATTCTGGACTCTTGGAAATAAGGTAAACAAGAAATCTTGATCAGTACAGTACTCAGCACTTTGTGGAAAGGAAGAGCTTTACTCGACTTGCTGCTGAGGTCTAAGGCAAAAAGAATAGAAAGTGCTGATTACTGAAAGCAGGCTTTCAGAGGGCTTTGAAGAAAAGCAATGGAGTCATGGGCACTTAGCATAAAAGAACAGAACTGAGTTCTTGTTAACAGAATCAAACTAAAATGATGTGAGGGAAGGTTTTGTTGTTAGTGTTATTGTTTCTTGAGGAGGTGAGGTCTTATACTACCTGGAAAGTTTGCAGTGACGCTTCTGGGAACTAGAAACAATATTCTGTGGTATTTGAATAGAAAAATAACAAGTGAAACTAAAGCTATTCTCTTCGTCTTTCCTAGTCTTGATTTGACCTTGATGTAGAAACTTTATAATGACTTTTATGTTGAATTGTGTTCAGTCAGGGTAAATCAAATCACAGACTGTAATACTGGAAAGGGTCAACTTTATCCTCCTCCTCATTGCCTCTCCTTTCTCCATGTCTCCACCCTGGGGATTCTTTTTTTTTTTTTTCTACTTTTGGCCATGCCACTCAGGGATGTTAGTTCCCTGACCAGGGATTGAAGCCGTGTCACCTTCAGTGGAAGCAAGGTGAATTAACCACTGGACCACTGTGGAAGTCCACAGCCTGGGGATTCCTAATCCTAACACCCCTGTCAGAGAATCGCATGGACCAAACACCTCCAGTAGATAGGCAAGGGTGCTTATCTTTGGAACAATGCACTGCACAGTGCGCAGGCTCACCTAAGATACAATCAGAAGCTCCCCCATGGCTTCTAGCCTTAGATCCAGACTGCACATAAAAGCATCATAGGGAAGGTCTCTCTGCTCTGAGGTGCTCCTTCTGGTTTCCAAAGATAATACCTACCCAAACACTTGCAGTTTCCACAACAATTTCTCAGAGAATATGGCTTGTCAGCATTCTTCCTTCACATATGGCATTGGACCAAGAACCAATGAAATTGAAAACACTTAGATGAAATAGAGTTTCCCCCTGTAAGAAACTTTCCCTGTGTAAGACAAAAGCACTCTACCACCAATACTATTAATAGTTTCCCTCCACCAGATGCGGGGGCATCTAACCTTTGACAGGGGTATTTGGCATCCACTGTTTGAAGGCTCTTCCTTGTTCCATTGCTAGATCCTAAACACCATAAATTCAAGGGTCAGATCATTTCCCATCTAGTATCCTCCACTGCGTGAATTAGGCCAGTTGTGTAGCCAGATGATCCTAATATGAGTCCTCTATCAATGACAAAATTCTATGCAAGAACCCAAACTTATAACTTAATGCCATCATAAAATGCTCCATATGACTTCCTTTTAGTAAATATCATTTACATCAAATTAGTTAACCAAACATTTTATGCTGTCATGGAAAATGTCCTACAGTCTGTTTTATAATTTTATAAAAACTGTAGCCATATGTCACAGCAAGGATATTAGACCTCTGTTCCCAAGTGAACAGAATTCAGACCTGTCTTTTCATGAAAAGTGTCAGATTTACTTCTGCAAAATCACCTCCACTAAAGGAAGCTGCTGATAGGAAAATAAAATAAAATAAAACAGATAAAAAGTACATGGCTGCATCTGTCTATTTTCACCAAAGAACTATTGAAATTGCTCTTTGGACAGAATTATTAGGTAGCTACTTTTTTTAGGCTATGTGCAAGGAAAGGAAAACTGGCCCAGCTTCTTGGATCCTTCATAACACAGCTAAAAGTCTGATCTCTTTTTGAATTCTTCTCAACCCCAGCCAACTTCCTCTCCAATCATACAGAAACTGTGTACCTTGCAACATGTGGGTCATAATATTTTTTATTCCTATATTAAATTCGTTGGCCTTTGCTAAGTTCCTTATAATGTGGATTCCTCTGAAGAGGCTGCATTGCACATCTATCCAGGCAAATGTCTGGGTGCTGCATCAGTCCAGCCTTTCAGCAAAAAGGCCCAGAAGAACCTCTCCCAACTCTCCTCTGACAGTACTTCCTTCCCCTCAAAATGACCTTGGCCTCTAAAGTTTTTTCCCATCTTCCTTCTGTGTGTCCACATTTCTTTTTTCCCCTTTTATTCTCAGAAGACTCTGATGTTAGCTCAGAGATGAATGTAAAACAGCATCTCTATAATAATAGAGACAGAAGTTCTTCTCTGTGCACTGTGCTAGCATTTTCTAAATAATACTTTATCTTCACAAACCCCTTTGAGGTGAGTACCAACATCCCCACTTTCAAGATGAGAACACTAAACATTCCCGGGTCCCTGTAACTAGCAGAGCTAGAGTTGGACTCGGGCTTCTCTAAAAGCAGACCCTGAGCTTGTTTCTCGTTCACGTCTGTTAACTGAGGTAGAGTACACATAATTTACAGACCTTGACCGAATGACTCCTTTGGGGGAGGGGTTCTATTTTTAAGGCATATACCCCTCACCCGCACCCCTGGCAGTCACTAAAGCAAACATCTCTAAGTCGTTGGATTTTCCCAGATTCCTCATACCAGTTGTCAAAAAGCTGAGGATACAAGCTCTCTGACTAAACTGTTCTGTGTCATGGGAAAGGAAAGGCAAACAGAGGTCAAATGGGCCAGAAAATAGGCGTTCCCAAAACAACTCCTTCATCATTAAATCTAGGAAACTGGGCTCTGCAAATATTTACCTCATCCATTAAAGCTGCTGCGCTTTTCTGGCTCTCTGAGTCTGAGAAGGAGGAGTGGCTGTATGCTTTCAGCATTCGCTCCAGGCCTGCAAGAGAAATCCTCCTGTCAGTAACTATTCTTTCTCCAATAAAAAATGGCCAGCTTCTTGGATCCTTCATAACACAGCTAAAAGTCTGATCTCTTTTTGAATTCTTCTCAACCCCAGCCAACTTCCTCTCCAATCATACAGAAACTGTGTACCTTGCAACATGTGGGTCATAATATTTTTTATTCCTATATTAAATTCGTTGGCCTTTGCTAAGTTCCTTATAATGTGGATTCCTCTGAAGAGGCTGCATTGCACATCTATCCAGGCAAATGTCTGGGTGCTGCATCAGTCCAGCCTTTCAGCAAAAAGGCCCAGAAGAACCTCTCCCAACTCTCCTCTGACAGTACTTCCTTCCCCTCAAAATGACCTTGGCCTCTAAAGTTTTTTCCCATCTTCCTTCTGTGTGTCCACATTTCTTTTTTCCCCTTTTATTCTCAGAAGACTCTGATGTTAGCTCAGAGATGAATGTAAAACAGCATCTCTATAATAATAGAGACAGAAGTTCTTCTCTGTGCACTGTGCTAGCATTTTCTAAATAATACTTTATCTTCACAAACCCCTTTGAGGTGAGTACCAACATCCCCACTTTCAAGATGAGAACACTAAACATTCCCGGGTCCCTGTAACTAGCAGAGCTAGAGTTGGACTCGGGCTTCTCTAAAAGCAGACCCTGAGCTTGTTTCTCGTTCACGTCTGTTAACTGAGGTAGAGTACACATAATTTACAGACCTTGACCGAATGACTCCTTTGGGGGAGGGGTTCTATTTTTAAGGCATATACCCCTCACCCGCACCCCTGGCAGTCACTAAAGCAAACATCTCTAAGTCGTTGGATTTTCCCAGATTCCTCATACCAGTTGTCAAAAAGCTGAGGATACAAGCTCTCTGACTAAACTGTTCTGTGTCATGGGAAAGGAAAGGCAAACAGAGGTCAAATGGGCCAGAAAATAGGCGTTCCCAAAACAACTCCTTCATCATTAAATCTAGGAAACTGGGCTCTGCAAATATTTACCTCATCCATTAAAGCTGCTGCGCTTTTCTGGCTCTCTGAGTCTGAGAAGGAGGAGTGGCTGTATGCTTTCAGCATTCGCTCCAGGCCTGCAAGAGAAATCCTCCTGTCAGTCAGCATGGCTCAGTCCTAGAGGGCACGACTGGGAGGCAGTTACACTCAGAGGGGGCCAGAGCCCACAGGTGACACCCGGAGCATTTCCCAGATGACTGGGGCTGTTTGTGGATGGGTGACCTGTACCTTCATTTAATGAGATTTGAGAAATGCTGGTGCTTAAGGAGTCTTGATTCTTATTTTTCAAGATGAACTTTGGAATCTTCTTTGTTGGCCCATTCCATGGTGGGTTTCCTAACATTTACCATGATGTCAAGCTCTCCTCTGCTGGTATTTACATTTCTAAACATTTTGCTCTTTTGGATTTCCTATCAAGGGTTCTCTGGTCCACATAAAATGGGTTCCACATATCAGAATCGCAAGTGTGAAGTTGTTTTTATTACCTGTAGCACTTTAGAGATGTTTCATGTTCCAACATACCTAATCTCTAGGTATGGGGTTTAATTTGAATGGTTTTCACGTCATACAGAAAATTAGTTTTAAAAGAAGCAAATAAGTGGTGATCATTTCATAATATGTAGAAGTATTGATCATTAGGTTGTGCACCTAGAACTAATACAGGGTTGTAAGTCACTCATACTTAAGTAAAAAAATAATTAAATGTAAAATTTTTAAAAATCACCTATTAACACCCCTGCAATAGAATAACATAAACTAATATGGGGAAAATAAATAAATAGATTAAAAGCCTTGTACATAGGACGTCTTTGTTGTTGCTTAGTTGTTAAGTCATGTCTGACTCTTTGTGACCCCAAGGACTATAACCTGCTAGGCTCTTCTGTCCATGGGATTTTCCAGGCAAGAATACTAGATTGGGTTGCCATTCTCTTGTCCAAGGGATCTTCCCAACTCAGGGATCAAATCACATCTCTTAAATTGGTAGTTGAGTTCTTTATCACTAGCACTACTTGGTAAGCTCATGTAGTAGCTTTACTGTGTTTTAAACCAAATGAATTTCCTTCCTATCAGCCAATTTCAGGAACACAGTAAAACACATTTCTAGAAATGGTGGTATAGTATTTATAAAGATCTCACAGATGGACCAGAATGTCATTTTCTTTCTTTCTTTTTCTTTTTTTCTTTTTAGTGCTCTCTTCTCTCTTTCTCACTTTTCTTGTTTTCACAGAAATCAGATCTGACATTTAGTCTTTAAAATGAGATGATCCCTGAACCAGTCAGCAAAAGCAGAATCACCTCAGCTTTGAATGAAACCTCTGGGTAGAATACTTTCCCTTACCAGGTCAGTCAAGGAGATAGTTACACACCTTCCTGGTCTTTTGAGGCTTTTTCAATATCTTTTTGCAATCTCAACAGTTTTGATTTTATTGAAGATGTCTGTCGCTCTTTACTCATTGCATTTTTAGGATCTTCTTCCTTTAGGAAAAAAAGGAGGAAGTTTAGCAATTTAAAAGGAAAAAAGGAAGAGTTGCAATTCCTAATTGCACTGAGATTTTCACTGTCTATGTTCAATTTTTCTATGTTCAGTTTTTGATGGAAGGAAAAGTAAAAGCAGGGTAACCTTTGGTTTTCCACAGTTAGGGCTACCTTTTCTAGACCTGCTTAGTAAGAAGACATCTTGCTCACAACTGGTAAGTATATAGCTGAGCACTTTCTTTAACAGAGAAAAAACTGTACTTGGATGGTGAATGTTACTATAACTATGTCAGAGGAGTGCATGGCTCATCATGGTCAGGGGCATGAAAGCTTTAAGGAGACTAGATGATTTAACCAGGATGTTTCAGCTGAGGGGAAGGAGGGCAAACGGTGCTCCTTGCAGCAGAAATGACATAAGCAAAGGACAGAGGGAGGATTGTGTGAAATAAACAATAAACACACCAGTTGCTTGAGCAAACATTGTGGAAGAGAAAAATTATTTAAGTAGGAATTTTATTATGTAGATTATGAGACCTATTAACTAAATGAGAGCTTTCGTAAACATTATTTCCAGAATTGAAAGAAAAAAAAAAAATGATAGGACACAGTATAAAGGCCTAGTAACAAAGAGCAAATGTCCTACAGTGATATGCAACTTAAAATGATTAAAACCTTTATGTGCAAAAAAAAAAAAAAGAGAGAGAAAAACATGTTGGGTTGGGTGGGGAGGTTGCTGAACATGAGTGCAATACAGGGACGGAAACCGTGGAGAATGTGGGAAGACTGATGACTGAAGATGGAAGCGGAGGAGTCAGGACTTATCTGAAAAGGAAGGAGAAAGACTGGGACCCTGAATATTGGTGGGGAGATTAGCTGTAGAAAGATTATCCTGAAGAAAGGGACGCATCAAACTTTAGAGCAAAGGGAACATTGTAATAACCTTTATAAAAATACAACATGGAGATTAAAATATTTAGCCTATATACTGTGTATTATATATTATAACTTTTCTTCTATATTCTTTATTCCATGTGATTCTTATAACTACTCTATGAGATTCGTTTTATTTTCCCCATTTTGTCTGTGACACTCAGAAATAAATGAAGACCCAAGCCTACACAGCTAGTAAGTAATTACTCCTGAAAGCCAGCTCCCAAGTCTCCACCGGAGTCTCTTCCATCACACGTCTGCCTGAGGCTGAGGCTCAAGCTGATGTGACACTTGCAGGTGGATTCTGAGTGAACCACAAGAATGCCTCAGTCCAACCCTCAGCCCTTGCTTGCTGGTGGAATGCACATCATAATCTGACTTCTGTGCCAGCCCCGGATTTTATTTGGTTTCTTTGGGGATACCTGTTGTTTGCAAATGTTTTTCCAGGGGTAGATCACTACTGGATCAACTTGAGATAGAGTAGACTGCCATTATTAACTTTCTTTTATCCAAAGCTATAAGGTGAAACATTAAAGATGATTTAACCAGGATGTTTCAGCTGAGGGGAAGGAGGGCAAACGGTGCTCCTTGCAGCAGAAATGACATAAGCAAAGGACAGAGGGAGGATTGTGTGAAATAAACAATAAACACACCAGTTGCTTGAGCAAACATTGTGGAAGAGAAAAATTATTTAAGTAGGAATTTTATTATGTAGATTATGAGACCTATTAACTAAATGAGAGCTTTCGTAAACATTATTTCCAGAATTGAAAGAAAAAAAAAAAATGATAGGACACAGTATAAAGGCCTAGTAACAAAGAGCAAATGTCCTACAGTGATATGCAACTTAAAATGATTAAAACCTTTATGTGCAAAAAAAAAAAAAAGAGAGAGAAAAACATGTTGGGTTGGGTGGGGAGGTTGCTGAACATGAGTGCAATACAGGGACGGAAACCGTGGAGAATGTGGGAAGACTGATGACTGAAGATGGAAGCGGAGGAGTCAGGACTTATCTGAAAAGGAAGGAGAAAGACTGGGACCCTGAATATTGGTGGGGAGATTAGCTGTAGAAAGATTATCCTGAAGAAAGGGACGCATCAAACTTTAGAGCAAAGGGAACATTGTAATAACCTTTATAAAAATACAACATGGAGATTAAAATATTTAGCCTATATACTGTGTATTATATATTATAACTTTTCTTCTATATTCTTTATTCCATGTGATTCTTATAACTACTCTATGAGATTCGTTTTATTTTCCCCATTTTGTCTGTGACACTCAGAAATAAATGAAGACCCAAGCCTACACAGCTAGTAAGTAATTACTCCTGAAAGCCAGCTCCCAAGTCTCCACCGGAGTCTCTTCCATCACACGTCTGCCTGAGGCTGAGGCTCAAGCTGATGTGACACTTGCAGGTGGATTCTGAGTGAACCACAAGAATGCCTCAGTCCAACCCTCAGCCCTTGCTTGCTGGTGGAATGCACATCATAATCTGACTTCTGTGCCAGCCCCGGATTTTATTTGGTTTCTTTGGGGATACCTGTTGTTTGCAAATGTTTTTCCAGGGGTAGATCACTACTGGATCAACTTGAGATAGAGTAGACTGCCATTATTAACTTTCTTCAATTTGTTCTCATCCAAAAGCTTGTCAGAAAGAATATCAGTACCAGAGGAAGCATTTTAAAACTTCAGATACAATCTTTTGAATATGGCGTTAAGATTAGCTTTAAGAATATTTTTCACACTAATCACCAGCCCTCCAATATTTACATTCAGATTGTTTTCCTATCTTACCCTAGTTCATGTAAATGTCATAGCGTTTGATAAAACCCAGTCTACACTTGCTGCTAGTGACTATAAAGTCAGATTTTGGAGGTGTCTTGTTTTTTTTTTTTTTTTAAACATTTATTTTATTTATCTTTTTGGGGAGTGGGGTGGGGAGGGAGGGGCACGGGCGGGCCACTTCTATTGGTCTTCCATTTATCTATTTTCATCTGTCTTTGTTCTTTGGCTCCTGTGGGCCTCCCATCGCGGTGGCCTCTGTCGTCGCAGAGCACCGGCTCTGGGCGCATGTGTTCCAGAGCTCTGGCTTGGTAATTGGACACATCGGCCCAGCTGCTCCACGGCACGTGGGAGCTTCTCAGGCCAGGGATTGAACCGGCGCCCCTTGCACTGCAAGGCGGTGTCCTTACCCACTAGACCACCAGGGGAAGCCCGAGGTGTCTTGTTTTAAGAATACCAGGATAATCTTATTCTCCCATTTGGAGATGCAGTGGATTCTCTTAGACAACAGATATATGGTGCACAGATATGGTGCACTGAAATGTCATAGAAGCCAGAATTTCCCATGGCATGTCAATTAAGGTTAAACCATTGTGGCTGTTTCTTTATGTTTCAGTCGGAGCTTAGTCAAATTTTCAAGTACAATGACCCTTGTTTTATTGACAGGTTAGCTTATAGAGGTATTTTTTTTTACAAGAAAGTAATAAATATATTTTATTGTACCTTTTCTCATCTTAGGGATTACCTACACACTTTGGAAGAAGAAGAGAAAGGAACTTTTCCCATGTAATCAAATCTTCCTTTCCACTTACATTTCTGCTTTGAACCGACATTGCTATCACTAATTTGCTTTGTCTTTGACAGGAGCCTCTGCTTAATACTCTGTAATAATCCAAAGGGAAAAAGAATTTGAAAAAGAATAGATATATGTATTTCTATGACTAAGTCACTTTCCTGTACACCTGAAACCAACACAACACTGTCAATCAACTATGTTTCAATGAAAATTAATTTTTCAATTAAAAATAAAATATTTGCTTCAAAAAAATTCAACCTAAAATCTTGCTTGACTTTCTTCTCTTGTCAAGAATACCAAAGATATGTTTTCATTCCCCAGTTTGTAAACCATGGTTTTTAAATTTATAGACACTATTTTAAAAGTCAGTATTTTCATTTACAAACCAGTATGTTTCCTTTACAATTGCTCTCAATTTTTTTTCAAAATAAATCCCTCAGTATAGTTCTAAGATTCCCCACTAATGTAATCTCCTCCCATTCATACTTACAAAGTAATCAGTTAATAGGAACTCAGATTTGTTTTCTGTAGGTGAAACTGCGGTTTCCTCCAAGAGGGCCTGCATGTCTTTTTCGACATCGATCTTGCTGATGGCACCGTGAATCTGCATGTGGCACTGCAACACCAAGGAAAGCAGAACAAGGTTGCAACTGGCTTCCTGCCAGTTCTTACCATACACGCCAGAGACAGTGAATGCTTTACTACTCACTGTGGTCAGGGTTTGGCCAAAAACAGAAATATGTTGGGAGTACTGGTTTAAGTTATTGCATAAGAGTTGAATTCTTTCCTTCTCCAGCTCTAGAATGCTCTAGAAAGGATGAAAAATGAGACCGCATTAGCCCACTGTTACAGTAGCAAAACTAAAGTCGCCCACCAAGCACTAACACACTGAAGGAAGTCTGAGTGAGCTGTTCTGTTTGTGTCTTTGATCACCTATATCCAAAGTGAAGAGAGAGCAGGTTCCCAGGATGGGAATGGATTAGGCTTCCCTGGTGGCTCAGTGGCAAGGAATCCTCTTGCAGGGCTTCCCTGGTGGTCCAGTGGATAAGGACACTGCCTTGCAGTGCAAGAGGCACCGGTTCAATCCCTGGCCTGGGACGATCTCACGTGCCACAGAGCAGCTGGACCGATGTGTCCAATTACCGAGCCGGAGCTCTGGAGTGCATGTGCCCAGACCTGGTGCTCTGGAAATGAGAGAGGCCACAGCAATGGGAGGCCCACACAGGCCAAAGAATAAAGATGAATGAAAATGTATAAATAAAAAACCAATAAAAGAGGCAAAATTGAAAAAAAAAAAAAAAAGAATCCTCTTGCAATGCAAGAGATGTAGGAGATTCAGGTTTGATCCCTGAGTCAGGAAGATTGCCTGGAGAAGGGCATGGGAACACCCACTCCAGTATTCTTCCCTGAGAATCTCATGGACAGAAAAGCCTTATGGGTTACAGTCCATGGGGTCACAAAGAGTTGGATACGACTGAGCAGGCGCACAGGCAGGATGGATTTCACTCTGGTACTTTCCCCGGCTTTTCTGGGCCAGAAGGCACATAGCTGGATGCCACAGGTTGCCCGATGTTCACAAAAAGGGAAAGAAAGGAATCATTTGAAATCTTCCGTGGTTTCCAGGAAAAGAATGAAGCCCAGTTAAAGCCCTTCTGTATCTAGGAGACACAGACACTAGGTACTTTTAAAATTGTTTACAGTGCGTACAAGGCATATTGTTAGTCTCTGCAGGGAACACGATGATGAGATGCAAATGCTGTTCTTAAGGAAACTATGTGACAAGGACAGAACCTTAAATTGATCAGTTCATCATCCTGGCCTGGGGGTCTGGAACCACTCTTTGAAGGTGAGAATACAGTCTCCCTATTTTTGTGGGATGCTTTTATTGCATAAGAGTTGAATTCTTTCCTTCTCCAGCTCTAGAATGCTCTAGAAAGGATGAAAAATGAGACCGCATTAGCCCACTGTTACAGTAGCAAAACTAAAGTCGCCCACCAAGCACTAACACACTGAAGGAAGTCTGAGTGAGCTGTTCTGTTTGTGTCTTTGATCACCTATATCCAAAGTGAAGAGAGAGCAGGTTCCCAGGATGGGAATGGATTAGGCTTCCCTGGTGGCTCAGTGGCAAGGAATCCTCTTGCAGGGCTTCCCTGGTGGTCCAGTGGATAAGGACACTGCCTTGCAGTGCAAGAGGCACCGGTTCAATCCCTGGCCTGGGACGATCTCACGTGCCACAGAGCAGCTGGACCGATGTGTCCAATTACCGAGCCGGAGCTCTGGAGTGCATGTGCCCAGACCTGGTGCTCTGGAAATGAGAGAGGCCACAGCAATGGGAGGCCCACACAGGCCAAAGAATAAAGATGAATGAAAATGTATAAATAAAAAACCAATAAAAGAGGCAAAATTGAAAAAAAAAAAAAAAAGAATCCTCTTGCAATGCAAGAGATGTAGGAGATTCAGGTTTGATCCCTGAGTCAGGAAGATTGCCTGGAGAAGGGCATGGGAACACCCACTCCAGTATTCTTCCCTGAGAATCTCATGGACAGAAAAGCCTTATGGGTTACAGTCCATGGGGTCACAAAGAGTTGGATACGACTGAGCAGGCGCACAGGCAGGATGGATTTCACTCTGGTACTTTCCCCGGCTTTTCTGGGCCAGAAGGCACATAGCTGGATGCCACAGGTTGCCCGATGTTCACAAAAAGGGAAAGAAAGGAATCATTTGAAATCTTCCGTGGTTTCCAGGAAAAGAATGAAGCCCAGTTAAAGCCCTTCTGTATCTAGGAGACACAGACACTAGGTACTTTTAAAATTGTTTACAGTGCGTACAAGGCATATTGTTAGTCTCTGCAGGGAACACGATGATGAGATGCAAATGCTGTTCTTAAGGAAACTATGTGACAAGGACAGAACCTTAAATTGATCAGTTCATCATCCTGGCCTGGGGGTCTGGAACCACTCTTTGAAGGTGAGAATACAGTCTCCCTATTTTTTGTGGGATGATAAAAATTCCACTTTGGAGTTTTACACTTTTTAACTGGGAAGATTAAATGAAACGTGGGAGGTCACATTTGCCTCATGACCTTATAGAAGAAGGTAGTTATTGGAGGCCTGCCACTCACTGGGAGCTGAACTGAGGGCTGGTTGTTTTCAGGAAATACAGAGAAATTCAGAGAAGACTGGGTCAGCTGGAATACACAGTGCGGATTCCTAACTATGTTGGGGATCACAGAAGGCTGCAGGGTATGAGCCCAGACACCTGTGGGTTTGACAGAGGTGGAAAGTGTCCAGGACAACACAGCTCATCCTGTTTCTATAAGGACGAGGCCTGGGCTTTCCCCGCTTTATCCAGAGGTTGGGTTGGTTCCTCTCATACCTGCCATTCCAGCATAAAGCTTAGCTACTTTAAAGAGGAGTTCAGCATTATTAAGTCCGTTCACATTATTGCGCAACCGCCACCACTATCCATATCCAAATTTTTTTTCCCTCTCTTGCAAAACTGCAACTCTGAGCCCATTAAACAGTGACTCCTCTTCCCCCCTTCCCCCCACCACCCCAGCAGCCACTAGTGTACTCACTGTCTTCCATGAATCTGAAACTACCCTAAGTGCCTCATACAGGAGGAATTGTATAGCATTTACCCTTTGGTGTCAGCTTATTTCACTTTGCACAAAATCTTCACGATTCAGTCACGGTGTCCCCTGTGTCAGAATTTCCTTCCTTTTAAGGATAAATCATGTTCTGCTATCTGTACTTGCCACACTTTGTTTACTTCTATATGGTCGTCTTAATGCTGCTATCAAATGCACGTGGTGAAAGGCTGCAGTAACTGTGAACGTCTATGTCAACCACATGCAAACTTTGATCCTATGTCAAATGTCTCCACATTTGAATCGAGAAGCCTGGAGCTCTGCTCTGCATGGCCGTCTTCCTTGTCTTGTCAGAATCTGCACAATTTTTGTAAGTCAATGTGAATGAAATAGTTTTGCTTCTTTTCTGTTTGTCTCTTGAGTCTTTCTCCAAAATCTTAAACACCAGCGTTTGAATGGGGCCTCTGTCTCCCAGGATTAAAGACACAGAAGAGTACCCAGTCACCACTCTTTGAAGGTGAGAATACAGTCTCCCTATTTTTTGTGGGATGATAAAAATTCCACTTTGGAGTTTTACACTTTTTAACTGGGAAGATTAAATGAAACGTGGGAGGTCACATTTGCCTCATGACCTTATAGAAGAAGGTAGTTATTGGAGGCCTGCCACTCACTGGGAGCTGAACTGAGGGCTGGTTGTTTTCAGGAAATACAGAGAAATTCAGAGAAGACTGGGTCAGCTGGAATACACAGTGCGGATTCCTAACTATGTTGGGGATCACAGAAGGCTGCAGGGTATGAGCCCAGACACCTGTGGGTTTGACAGAGGTGGAAAGTGTCCAGGACAACACAGCTCATCCTGTTTCTATAAGGACGAGGCCTGGGCTTTCCCCGCTTTATCCAGAGGTTGGGTTGGTTCCTCTCATACCTGCCATTCCAGCATAAAGCTTAGCTACTTTAAAGAGGAGTTCAGCATTATTAAGTCCGTTCACATTATTGCGCAACCGCCACCACTATCCATATCCAAATTTTTTTTCCCTCTCTTGCAAAACTGCAACTCTGAGCCCATTAAACAGTGACTCCTCTTCCCCCCTTCCCCCCACCACCCCAGCAGCCACTAGTGTACTCACTGTCTTCCATGAATCTGAAACTACCCTAAGTGCCTCATACAGGAGGAATTGTATAGCATTTACCCTTTGGTGTCAGCTTATTTCACTTTGCACAAAATCTTCACGATTCAGTCACGGTGTCCCCTGTGTCAGAATTTCCTTCCTTTTAAGGATAAATCATGTTCTGCTATCTGTACTTGCCACACTTTGTTTACTTCTATATGGTCGTCTTAATGCTGCTATCAAATGCACGTGGTGAAAGGCTGCAGTAACTGTGAACGTCTATGTCAACCACATGCAAACTTTGATCCTATGTCAAATGTCTCCACATTTGAATCGAGAAGCCTGGAGCTCTGCTCTGCATGGCCGTCTTCCTTGTCTTGTCAGAATCTGCACAATTTTTGTAAGTCAATGTGAATGAAATAGTTTTGCTTCTTTTCTGTTTGTCTCTTGAGTCTTTCTCCAAAATCTTAAACACCAGCGTTTGAATGGGGCCTCTGTCTCCCAGGATTAAAGACACAGAAGAGTACCCAGTCAATGTGGTGCTGTCTCATAGGGCACAAACCATATGCTTCCTCTGACAAATATGTGGAAAAAATTCTGCTCAGTGTCTTGGACTGCAAGACTTCAAAAAAAAAAGATTTGAGAAAGCAGCTGTCCTAGTTTAGCACTATAAACAAAGGACAGGGCAGAAAACAAAAGCCAGGTTTGCGGAACACACTGCATCCCTGATGAGCAGCTGTTTCTTTACTGTGACAAGTGCTGGGCCACCAGCATCCATCTGAGATAGAATAACCAGTGTCCCTGGCTGGCACTGCTAATATTTAACAGATTTTAATTACATTTCAGGGAAATCATTAAGATGATCTATGTTTGCTCATGAAAAGAGGCTAAGATACATTCCACTGTGCGAAGGGGAAATCCATATCTCATTAAATGAATTATTGCTTTCTATTATCTTGGTTTCTTTTGTATAAAATAGTCACAGAGAAGCAAGAGACTCTGGAGGACCTCAAATTGTCCTCCTGTGTTTTCACGACAGCACAAGAGAGGAAAGTGGGATCAAGGTGTTAGCAAGGAAGAGCAGATGGAGAGGTTGTCTGGGCCTAGTCTTCATCATAATTCACACTTCATTTTTTTCATTTCCTGCCGTCCTGACCTTCCAGTTAGTACTACCCAGGGAGTTTGGAGGGACTTCGTGTTCATCTAAATTGTTTTCATAAAACTTATCATAGAAATAGGTTGCTTTTTCTAGAGAAGTGACTCTTCCAAACTTTACTATGCTTAGAAATTACTGAGACCTTCTTTCTAAAGTCATTCAGAAGTTGTGACTCTACCTATCTAGGAAGGCACTGTGGAACCTGAATTTTATTTTTTATTATTTTTTTTAACCTAAGACTCCTCATTTTCAATTAGGGCTTAGAAGTCACTTTATCCTCAGTTTTATTTATTTGTTTTTGGCTGCACTGCACAGCATGTGGAATCTTGGTTCCCTGCCAGGGATGGAACCAGAGGCCCTCTTCAATGGAAGCCCAGAATCAACCACGGGATCACCAGGGAAGTCTAGGAACCTGAATTTTCACAGCAGCCTAGACATTGTCCTGGGGCTACAAAGGGCTACCTGAAAATATATTTTAAAACCATTTCTAATTCTTCCACCCTGAGATGACCACTGTTAACATTTTGATGTATTTTAGTCTGCTGAGGTATGTGTGTATGTATGATTTTATATTTCTAGTTATCAAGTAAATTATTCAAATTGATATCCTGTTTTTTTCACTTAACATCATACATAAACAGTTTCCAATGCTATTAGTTCCAAGCCACTATTTTAATTGATAGCCCCTGTATAGAGCATACTGATTTATTTAGTCACCTCCGCAACATTGACTATTTGTACTGCTTCTTCCCTTTAACTTTTAATGTATTTCTAACAAAATTAGGTTTTTTAAAAATATGGGGTAGCTTTTTTTTTTAATTTTATTTACTTATTTATTTTTGGATAGTCTGGGTTTTACCTGCTGCCACAGGCTCTTCTCTAGTTGCAGGAGTGAGGACCCCAGTTGAGGTGAGCAGGCTTTTTTTGAGGACCTCAAATTGTCCTCCTGTGTTTTCACGACAGCACAAGAGAGGAAAGTGGGATCAAGGTGTTAGCAAGGAAGAGCAGATGGAGAGGTTGTCTGGGCCTAGTCTTCATCATAATTCACACTTCATTTTTTTCATTTCCTGCCGTCCTGACCTTCCAGTTAGTACTACCCAGGGAGTTTGGAGGGACTTCGTGTTCATCTAAATTGTTTTCATAAAACTTATCATAGAAATAGGTTGCTTTTTCTAGAGAAGTGACTCTTCCAAACTTTACTATGCTTAGAAATTACTGAGACCTTCTTTCTAAAGTCATTCAGAAGTTGTGACTCTACCTATCTAGGAAGGCACTGTGGAACCTGAATTTTATTTTTTATTATTTTTTTTAACCTAAGACTCCTCATTTTCAATTAGGGCTTAGAAGTCACTTTATCCTCAGTTTTATTTATTTGTTTTTGGCTGCACTGCACAGCATGTGGAATCTTGGTTCCCTGCCAGGGATGGAACCAGAGGCCCTCTTCAATGGAAGCCCAGAATCAACCACGGGATCACCAGGGAAGTCTAGGAACCTGAATTTTCACAGCAGCCTAGACATTGTCCTGGGGCTACAAAGGGCTACCTGAAAATATATTTTAAAACCATTTCTAATTCTTCCACCCTGAGATGACCACTGTTAACATTTTGATGTATTTTAGTCTGCTGAGGTATGTGTGTATGTATGATTTTATATTTCTAGTTATCAAGTAAATTATTCAAATTGATATCCTGTTTTTTTCACTTAACATCATACATAAACAGTTTCCAATGCTATTAGTTCCAAGCCACTATTTTAATTGATAGCCCCTGTATAGAGCATACTGATTTATTTAGTCACCTCCGCAACATTGACTATTTGTACTGCTTCTTCCCTTTAACTTTTAATGTATTTCTAACAAAATTAGGTTTTTTAAAAATATGGGGTAGCTTTTTTTTTTAATTTTATTTACTTATTTATTTTTGGATAGTCTGGGTTTTACCTGCTGCCACAGGCTCTTCTCTAGTTGCAGGGAGTGAGGACTACTCTCTAGTTGAGGTGAGCAGGCTTCTTGTTGCAGTGACTTTTCTTGCTGTGGAACTCAGGCTCTAGGGCACAGGTCCTTAAGTAGTTGCAGCGCATGGGCTCAGTAGTTGTAGCTTCGAAGCTCTAGAGCACAGGCTCAATAGTTGTATCTCATGGGCTTAGTTGCTCCACAGCATGTGGGATCTTCCCAGATCAGGGATCGAACTCGTGTCTCCTGCATTGGCAGGTGAATTCTTTACCACTGAGCTAACAGGGAAGCCCCTGTTTTTTGTTTTTTTTGTTTTTATCTACTTCCTCAAGATGGATTTATGGAAAGGAAATTAGGTAGTTCAACCAAGATTCTAGGAAAGAATTAAACCCTAAAATCTTAACATGTCTGTTTGCATTGAGTTATCATCTCTCCACTTTACATCTTATTTCCTCCATTCTCTCGCCATTCTTTGGTAAAAATGCGATATAAGAATATATTCGAACATCCTATGAAGTATCATCTTACCTCCTCTTATCCATTGCAAATGGTTTTCTAAAATAATTCCTAGAGTAAATACTATCAGTACCAAACAGTTGATTTGTGGTCATTTTTGATAAAGTGATTTTTTTTTTTCCAATTTTATTGTTCTTTCATTTATTTATTTTCATCCATGTTTGTTCTTTGGCCTGTGTGGGCCTCTCATTGCTGTGGCCTTCCTTGTTGCAGAGCACTGGGTCTGGGTGCATGCGTTCCAGAGCACTGGCTCGTAATTGGACACACCGGTCCAGCCACTCCATGGCATGTGGGATCTTACCAGGCCAGAGATCGAAACAGCGCCCTTTGCACTGCAAGGCAGACTCTTTACCCACTGAACCACCAGGGAAGCCTGATAAAGTGGTTTTTACTTTACTTTTGGTCACACTGTGCAGCTTGTAGGATCTTAGTTCCTGACCAGGAACTGAACCCAGGCCCACATCAGTGAAAATGCAGAGTTCTAATCACTAGACCTGGAAATCCTTGTCTCTCTGTTACTTTTCAAAATGTATTATAGCTTATTTCTACCAATTTAATTGTTTCTTCTTGGAAGGTAGGAAGTATGACTTGAACATAGAATAATTATGAAGTAATGGCTCATTTTGACATGCAGTTTGTGGAATTGGTTTCATTATTTAATATTTGCACTTGAGACAATAATATTTCTCACAACATCTAGTAAACTGCCTTGAGCATAATTCAGTGAATATCCTCTCAAAGAATTTGTGAATCCAATCTGGATAAGAGAGGATAAGAGGATACTTCATAGGATGTTTGAATATATTCTTATATCGCATTTTTACCAAAGAATGGCTGGAGAATGGAGGAAAATAAAGAAATGGAACAACCCTGGTGGATCCATTTCTACATCCCTCACTTCTTATAGAGTCCCTTCTAATTGAGTTCAGCCAACTTCGTTACGTGCCTTAGTGAGTATCACATGTTGCTCCTATTACTTGTAAACAACAGAGAATAAAGAATACATAGTGTAAGATGTGAGTCGATGACTTGTTCATATAGACTGAATATGTATAAGTCAAGGAAATACTAAGTCAGGAGATCCTTATTGGTTAAGGCAAGGCGAGGATGACTCAACAGGAGCATCTCAAGTGGGTCTGGTCAGGCTTGGTTGGGCATTCGGGGGCAGAGGATAGCTCTAAGCGGGAGGAGAAGCTTCGAATTTAATAGAACTCTTATGTGGTCAGAGGAACTGTGTGAACCTAAAGAAAAAGGGAGTGAAATTCTAGTGTTCTCCAGCATGGTGGTAGAAACAGAAAGGATGAAAGGAAGCCTTACTTTTCTTTATGAAGATTCTGACTTCTAATAGATTCTCCATATGATTTGGATTATAATTAAAAAAAAAAAAACCTAGGGTCTTAAATATTTTTAAAGCTGAGCTGAATGGAGATCTTTTGAAATGTAAGTAAATATACATCTTGTCACTAGGAAGACTTTATAAGCAAAGAAGGTAATGTCCATGACGTTTCAATATAAAAGTGTAGGGACGGCTGAAAGAGGGGGCATAGTGGAAAGAGAAGGTGGAGGAGGACCCTAAAAAGAGAAAGGGACACTGAGGAAAAAGAAAGGCAAGATCCTGTAAGAGCCTCTGGTGAGGGTAGTTAGTAACAGCAACATCTAACACACATTGAATGCCAGCTAGGTGTGCACTACACCAGGAATCCTGACAGCCAAACCAGTAAGGGCCACAAATATTCCTCAGTGCTGTGATGTAAAGAGAAGGATGAGGCAGATGGAGACATGGAGTGTTTTTTCTCAGAGCCCTTGAAGGGTGTCTAGGAGCAGTGATTTCTCTCCTATACAAAGCCTCCTTGGAAAAAAAATGAATGCATAACTTACCTGGAAGCAACTTTCCAGTGTGTTTTCCCATTTTAGTCTGGTAGAACAGCTGGACACTTCATAGGATGTTTGAATATATTCTTATATCGCATTTTACCAAAGAATGGCTGGAGAATGGAGGAAAATAAAGAAATGGAACAACCCTGGTGGATCCATTTCTACATCCCTCACTTCTTATAGAGTCCCTTCTAATTGAGTTCAGCCAACCTCGTGCCTTAGTGAGTATCACATGTTGCTCCTATTACTTGTAAACAACAGAGAATAAAGAATACATAGTGTAAGATGTGAGTCGATGACTTGTTCATATAGACTGAATATGTATAAGTCAAGGAAATACTAAGTCAGGAGATCCTTATTGGTTAAGGCAAGGCGAGGATGACTCAACAGGAGCATCTCAAGTGGGTCTGGTCAGGCTTGGTTGGGCATTCGGGGGCAGAGGATAGCTCTAAGCGGGAGGAGAAGCTTCGAATTTAATAGAACTCTTATGTGGTCAGAGGAACTGTGTGAACCTAAAGAAAAAGGGAGTGAAATTCTAGTGTTCTCCAGCATGGTGGTAGAAACAGAAAGGATGAAAGGAAGCCTTACTTTTCTTTATGAAGATTCTGACTTCTAATAGATTCTCCATATGATTTGGATTATAATTAAAAAAAAAAAAACCTAGGGTCTTAAATATTTTTAAAGCTGAGCTGAATGGAGATCTTTTGAAATGTAAGTAAATATACATCTTGTCACTAGGAAGACTTTATAAGCAAAGAAGGTAATGTCCATGACGTTTCAATATAAAAGTGTAGGGACGGCTGAAAGAGGGGGCATAGTGGAAAGAGAAGGTGGAGGAGGACCCTAAAAAGAGAAAGGGACACTGAGGAAAAAGAAAGGCAAGATCCTGTAAGAGCCTCTGGTGAGGGTAGTTAGTAACAGCAACATCTAACACACATTGAATGCCAGCTAGGTGTGCACTACACCAGGAATCCTGACAGCCAAACCAGTAAGGGCCACAAATATTCCTCAGTGCTGTGATGTAAAGAGAAGGATGAGGCAGATGGAGACATGGAGTGTTTTTTCTCAGAGCCCTTGAAGGGTGTCTAGGAGCAGTGATTTCTCTCCTATACAAAGCCTCCTTGGAAAAAAAATGAATGCATAACTTACCTGGAAGCAACTTTCCAGTGTGTTTTCCCATTTTAGTCTGGTAGAACAGCTGGACACATTTTTTTGATAGTAATTTTCATCTTCTTTTGACAACTTCTCGGTTGATTTTTTCAGTTTACTGAGGAGCTAAAGTAAAACACCAACATCACATATTCATGAATACATTTATGAAGGCCCTTTGAAATTCTGGAGAAAGAAGTATATTTAGCCCCATGATGAGTTTCTCATCTCTCAGCTAAAGTCATAAACAGTAATAAGAAATAATGAAATCAAAGATCTTTCTCAGAAAACTGGGATGTCAGAACTGAAAGGTAACCTAAGGGCCTTTCAACAGGATTCCTTAAATTTTTCCCATGAGGAAACTGAGATCCTTAAATATGACATGATATGTCCGCTTTCATCAGATGAAGGAAGAGACCACATGCCAGCTGAGGAGAAGCAAGTTCAGATCAGGAAACTGCAACTCCAGACTGCAATCTACCAGTGATCCCTGTACTTTCATTTGGTGAATCCTTTAGGCCTTGGCATTTCTTACCCAGTCAGGTAGAGATTTGTACAATCAGATTCTTTCTAGAACTAGCATTAGATCTAGCAACTATCCTGTCACTTCTCTTTCACTGTATAAACTCCGCAGCATAACTTTGGAATCAGACTTCAAGGACTAGCATCTTGATTCTGACCACACGTGAGCTACTTAACCTTCACAAACCACAATTTTCTAATCTCTGTGATGGAGATAGGCATGCTTCCCATTTATGGTTTTGATGCTTTTTGGCCACACCAGGGCACATAGAATCTGTTTCCCAACCAGCAATTGAACCTGCATTCCTGCATTGGAAGCAGAGTTTTAACCATTGGACCACGAGGGAAGTTCCCACTGTGTTTCTTTGAGGAATCCAGAAGGTGATGCAGGTAAGAAACAGAGCATACTGCTCGACATCTAACAATATCGTAGCTCTCAAAGATAGTGAGCATTACTGGGCTGCCATTGTTCACTGCAGGATCTTAACCAATGATCCCGTAGCTCTACAAAGTGAGCCCTTGAAGGGTGTCTAGGAGCAGTGATTTCTCTCCTATACAAAGCCTCCTTGGAAAAAAAATGAATGCATAACTTACCTGGAAGCAACTTTCCAGTGTGTTTTCCCATTTTAGTCTGGTAGAACAGCTGGACACATTTTTTTGATAGTAATTTTCATCTTCTTTTGACAACTTCTCGGTTGATTTTTTCAGTTTACTGAGGAGCTAAAGTAAAACACCAACATCACATATTCATGAATACATTTATGAAGGCCCTTTGAAATTCTGGAGAAAGAAGTATATTTAGCCCCATGATGAGTTTCTCATCTCTCAGCTAAAGTCATAAACAGTAATAAGAAATAATGAAATCAAAGATCTTTCTCAGAAAACTGGGATGTCAGAACTGAAAGGTAACCTAAGGGCCTTTCAACAGGATTCCTTAAATTTTTCCCATGAGGAAACTGAGATCCTTAAATATGACATGATATGTCCGCTTTCATCAGATGAAGGAAGAGACCACATGCCAGCTGAGGAGAAGCAAGTTCAGATCAGGAAACTGCAACTCCAGACTGCAATCTACCAGTGATCCCTGTACTTTCATTTGGTGAATCCTTTAGGCCTTGGCATTTCTTACCCAGTCAGGTAGAGATTTGTACAATCAGATTCTTTCTAGAACTAGCATTAGATCTAGCAACTATCCTGTCACTTCTCTTTCACTGTATAAACTCCGCAGCATAACTTTGGAATCAGACTTCAAGGACTAGCATCTTGATTCTGACCACACGTGAGCTACTTAACCTTCACAAACCACAATTTTCTAATCTCTGTGATGGAGATAGGCATGCTTCCCATTTATGGTTTTGATGCTTTTTGGCCACACCGCAGGGCACATAGAATCTGTTTCCCAACCAGCAATTGAACCTGCATTCCCTGCATTGGAAGCAGAGTTTTAACCATTGGACCACGAGGGAAGTTCCCACTGTGTTTCTTTGAGGAATCCAGAAGGTGATGCAGGTAAGAAACAGAGCATACTGCTCGACATCTAACAATATCGTAGCTCTCAAAGATAGTGAGCATTACTATTACTAATGAAGAGCCCGATACATGCCATTGTTCACTGCAGGTTATGGACGGTTTGACAGATGCTTTCCTACCATCTGATCCCCAGTGATTTTGCTCCTTCACAAAGAGCCCCCTCTGGCCAGTCACCCAAATTGGCCATTCTGACTGAAAATCTAAATAATACAAAACTCTCTGGACCGGGGTAGCTTGAATTGAATTCTCAGAGTGGGCAGATACAAAATTTCACTTTGAAGAAGGAAGAAGTTGTATTACATGAAGGATTCTTAGACTTTATTAGGCCTAGGAATGACCAGAGATTCTTGGAAATTTCCAGGGTTCCACAAGTAGCAATACTGATTCACTAGTTCTATAGTGGGATGGAGAAATCTGAATTTTCGCTGCCTCTTCAGATGATTCTGGTGCAAATGGTCCTGAAACTACAGTTCAGGGAGCACCCAGGATTCCTCCAATGTAAGCAGTTTAAGAGTTTCAAGGACAAAGATAAACTTTTTTATAAATGCCCCTTTATGTTGAAGGCCATTTTGACTAACGTTTCAGTAATGAACATTCATCCAAAATGCTAAATATTAACATGACTCACTTTATTATTCCAGTTCACATGCTAGCCATTCAACTGTCCCTCAGCTCTGATGTATAGCCTACTCAGGACACGGTTGGTTTTGTCTATCAAGTGTAATGAGTCATTTATCTATACAGACATGAGCTTGTGAATTTTAGCTTAATAATGATACAGAGAAAGGGTTGACTGTATACCATGGCCACACTTGGCTAAGTCTTTATCCTCAGCTTTTTGTTGAGTGGGCCCAGGTCCTCAGTAATGAGAATAGAGTCACTTTGGAGATGACCACTTACATTCATGAGCCTACGCAATATAGCTATTGACTAGAAGTTTCTGCTCAGCAAACTTAGAGCAAATAACCCCAAAGATATACAGGAGAAGGAAGACTCATATATACTTATTTAAGAAACTTCTCAGAAACTTTTCTAAAATGTGTCAAAGACTAAATACTTGTTCTTTCCTCTTTTCTTTCTTTTGGAACAAACATCTCATCCATTCATCAAACATTTCTTGACTGCCACAAACTCTGTCATGTATGGGACACTGGGAATAGATAAAGGAATAGATAGGATTCTTCTCTAATCAGGGACCCATACAGACCACTGCTCTCCTATGTGATAGACCCCAGGATGATAGAAGAAGTCAAGTATCACAGAGTGTGTGCTGACAGAAATGATCCCTGTGTGAATAAACTTAAAAGAAAAGTAGGAATTGGTGAGGCAATGTAGCTTGACATGGTATCGAAAAAATTTTTTGGCGAGGTTGGAGCACACAGTTTGAGATGAAGAACAGCAAGTGAACATGCTGAAAAGTTAGGCAAGGATCAAGTCGGGGAGGGTCTTAAGGGCCATGGGCTGGCAGAGAGCAGTTGAGGTGGAGAGACATATGAGAAGGTAAATTCAAGAAGTATTTGGTTTAGAACTTAGAATTGGAAGAATATGGTAAATGGTAATACACAATGACACAAAAAACATAGGAATAAAAGATATTTTGGGTAGGGAGAAGGGATGGCTTTGATTTGGGATACTGAGTTTGTTTGAGGTGCTAGAGAGAGGTTTAGAGATGAATTTGGGTTGGAGACATAAACAAGGTATCGTCAGTAGAGACATGGTAACTGAGCCTTGAGAGTATGCTTGTTGAGAACCTGTTTTACTGAGCACTTGATATCGACTGGAGATACAAAGCCGAATAAAACAGAATGAGGCCCAGGAGAGAAATCACCAGGAACAGCAATATAGAAAGCACAGGCAGAACAAGGGAAGTCCATAAAAGAGCTTTTAAAAAAATAGACAGGAAAATAAAGATTAAGATTTGTTGAAGTTAAAAAGAGAATGTTTCTAGAATGGGAAATTCAATGATGACTAATGATTCTAAGAAGTTAAAAAGTCAGAACTGGAAAGCACCTATGAGCTTTAGCAACAAGCACCACATTGTATTCAAGGGTAAGAACATTTCTGGCAAATCAGTGTGGAATACTTGGTTGGTGGTTTGAGAAATGAACAGGAGATAAGGAAGTGGAGACAGAACACAGATAATACAGACAACTCTTTCAATGAATCTTATTGTCAAAAGAAAGAGGGACTTCCCTTGTGGTCCTGTGGTTAAGACTCCAGTGCAGGGAGCATGGGTTCAATCCTTGATTGTGGAACTAGGATCCCACATGCTGCACAGCACAGGCAAAAAGTCAGAGATGGTATCTGGAGAGAAACGGGACTAGGGCCATGGAGGGTGTCTCCCTGACTCTCTCTACTCTCCCATGATAGAAGGAAGTTGAGAAGACTGATGGGAAGCAACTTTTAGAGAAGAGTCTGTCTGAGAGAAGGGACTAATCAAGGGAAGGGTCACTGAGAGGAGGCAGGTATGAGAGTCAGAACACAGGATGAAAAACTGGCCTGTCCCACTGCACATAGGACTTCAGTAGGCATGTGGCTGTGATGACCTCTGTGTACTCTGTGACACTGGAGATCAGACAGTCTGCTGGGAGTGGATGACAGGAATGGAGTAGTGAGAAGACTAAAGATGTAGATCAGCTTCTAGGGAAAGTAAGGATCTCTGAGCAGAAAAACAAGGACTGCTGAGCAACACTGAACCAGCCTGGTTCAGGTAGGAGATCATGGGCACATCTCTGTGAGATGCAAAAATGAACACCACCTTAGGTATTCAGCTTTAGGACCGAAAAAGAGAAAGCTACCAGATAAAGATAATGAAGACAGTCTGTGATGTAATGACAGCCAAGTATATGAGTGCTAAGTCACTTCAGTTGTGTCCAACTCTTTGCAGCCCTATGGACTGCAGCCTGCCAGGCTCCTCTGTCCATGGGATTCTCCAGGCAAGAATATTGGAGTGGGTTTCCATGCCCTCCATGGAATCTTCCTTACTCGGGGACCAAACCAGCATCTCTGTCTCCTGAACCAGGCAGGTAGGTTCTTTATCACTAGCACCACCTGGGAAGCCCAATGACCACCAAGGGCTGTGGTTAACAGGACTAGCTGGAGGAAGGCAGGGGAGGATCATGGACTTCCACCTCCCAGGAAAGCTGCTAATGAGAGAAGAAAGCAAAAATTCACCACTTAGCTAGCTGCCCAAGTTTTTTCCTTTGTTATTCCCTCTCAATTAAGAATAGCTTCCATAGGGTTCAAATCCTTGTGGGAGTCATGGGGAAACCCTAAAAAAAGATCTTTCCCCCAACAGTGCAGGAGCATGGGTTCAATCCTTGATTGTGGAACTAGGATCCCACATGCTGCACAGCACAGGCAAAAAGTCAGAGATGGTATCTGGAGAGAAACGGGACTAGGGCCATGGAGGGTGTCTCCCTGACTCTCTCTACTCTCCCATGATAGAAGGAAGTTGAGAAGACTGATGGGAAGCAACTTTTAGAGAAGAGTCTGTCTGAGAGAAGGGACTAATCAAGGGAAGGGTCACTGAGAGGAGGCAGGTATGAGAGTCAGAACACAGGATGAAAAACTGGCCTGTCCCACTGCACATAGGACTTCAGTAGGCATGTGGCTGTGATGACCTCTGTGTACTCTGTGACACTGGAGATCAGACAGTCTGCTGGGAGTGGATGACAGGAATGGAGTAGTGAGAAGACTAAAGATGTAGATCAGCTTCTAGGGAAAGTAAGGATCTCTGAGCAGAAAAACAAGGACTGCTGAGCAACACTGAACCAGCCTGGTTCAGGTAGGAGATCATGGGCACATCTCTGTGAGATGCAAAAATGAACACCACCTTAGGTATTCAGCTTTAGGACCGAAAAAGAGAAAGCTACCAGATAAAGATAATGAAGACAGTCTGTGATGTAATGACAGCCAAGTATATGAGTGCTAAGTCACTTCAGTTGTGTCCAACTCTTTGCAGCCCTATGGACTGCAGCCTGCCAGGCTCCTCTGTCCATGGGATTCTCCAGGCAAGAATATTGGAGTGGGTTTCCATGCCCTCCATGGAATCTTCCTTACTCGGGGACCAAACCAGCATCTCTGTCTCCTGAACCAGGCAGGTAGGTTCTTTATCACTAGCACCACCTGGGAAGCCCAATGACCACCAAGGGCTGTGGTTAACAGGACTAGCTGGAGGAAGGCAGGGGAGGATCATGGACTTCCACCTCCCAGGAAAGCTGCTAATGAGAGAAGAAAGCAAAAATTCACCACTTAGCTAGCTGCCCAAGTTTTTTCCTTTGTTATTCCCTCTCAATTAAGAATAGCTTCCATTGAGGGCTCCAAATGCCCACAACAGGGACCCAGAGCTTAGGCTTTTAACTATGGCTTTGCCTCCTCCTTGGAAGCTGTTTTATGATTCAGTCCTTGTTATGATAATTTCAAATTGTGAAGATTGACACAAGAACCTTGTAAAATCTTGCTAACAATGAATTTAAGTTATTCGACTAACAGTTTCTTCAAATGAAATAGGAGAATTACTTGATGATGACAATTCTCTTTTTCTCTTTCTCTTTTAAGGATATTTTGGGTTGCAGTGGTGTTGCCTGCATTCCCTTAGAGGGAGTCTACCTTTGGGGTAAGATATGGACTATTTCAAAGATTTCCAACCTGGGGCACACAGCACAAGGGGTGTGCAAGATAATTTAGTACTTCAAAGTTACGTGTGGTTCATTTTTGCATAAATAGAGTGTTCAAGTTCACTCTTACTCAATATGTAAGTCGATATTGGTGCCACACGTGGACAGTTGAGGCGTCTAAAGTGTTCTGGAGGGAGAGTGGGAATTCTACAACACGAGATGCTGCTGAGGGTCCTCACATATGTCTTCACTCTCAGTATCTTCACACATGTGCCCATTGGCAGGAGTATGGATTGCATGGATTTACAGATTTATTATCAACCTTTATTTATTTATGTTTCTGATCTTGCCACTCGGCATTCAGGATCATAGTTCCCTGACCAGGGATCAAGTCCGCATCCTCTGTGGTGGAAGCACACAGTCTTAATCACTGTATTGCCAGAGGAGTCCCTGCCTAGCTTTAATTAGGTTGTGTGTGGGTCTCCAGGCAAGAATATTGGAGTGGGTTTCCATGCCCTCCATGGAATCTTCCTTACTCGGGGACCAAACCAGCATCTCTGTCTCCTGAACCAGGCAGGTAGGTTCTTTATCACTAGCACCACCTGGGAAGCCCAATGACCACCAAGGGCTGTGGTTAACAGGACTAGCTGGAGGAAGGCAGGGGAGGATCATGGACTTCCACCTCCCAGGAAAGCTGCTAATGAGAGAAGAAAGCAAAAATTCACCACTTAGCTAGCTGCCCAAGTTTTTTCCTTTGTTATTCCCTCTCAATTAAGAATAGCTTCCATTGAGGGCTCCAAATGCCCACAACAGGGACCCAGAGCTTAGGCTTTTAACTATGGCTTTGCCTCCTCCTTGGAAGCTGTTTTATGATTCAGTCCTTGTTATGATAATTTCAAATTGTGAAGATTGACACAAGAACCTTGTAAAATCTTGCTAACAATGAATTTAAGTTATTCGACTAACAGTTTCTTCAAATGAAATAGGAGAATTACTTGATGATGACAATTCTCTTTTTCTCTTTCTCTTTTAAGGATATTTTGGGTTGCAGTGGTGTTGCCTGCATTCCCTTAGAGGGAGTCTACCTTTGGGGTAAGATATGGACTATTTCAAAGATTTCCAACCTGGGGCACACAGCACAAGGGGTGTGCAAGATAATTTAGTACTTCAAAGTTACGTGTGGTTCATTTTTGCATAAATAGAGTGTTCAAGTTCACTCTTACTCAATATGTAAGTCGATATTGGTGCCACACGTGGACAGTTGAGGCGTCTAAAGTGTTCTGGAGGAGAGTGGGAATTCTACAACGCGAGATGCTTCTGAGGGTCCTCACATATGTCTTCACTCTCAGTATCTTCACACATGTGCCCATTGGCAGGAGTATGGATTGCATGGATTTACAGATTTATTATCAACCTTTATTTATTTATGTTTCTGATCTTGCCACTCGGCATTCAGGATCATAGTTCCCTGACCAGGGATCAAGTCCGCATCCTCTGTGGTGGAAGCACACAGTCTTAATCACTGTATTGCCAGAGGAGTCCCTGCCTAGCTTTAATTAGGTTGTGTGTGGGTCAGTTGCCCATTCATGTCCGACTCTTTGCGACTGCATGGACTGTAGCTTTCCAGGCTACTCTGTCCAAGGAATTCTCCAGGCAAGAATACTCGAGTGGGTGGCCATTCCCTTCTCCAGTGGATTAACTTAATACACATAAAATTAACATATGCCTTAACCAGATTTCTGCTACAAATCTGTAGACTCATGTTAATACTAACAATGAAAGCACAAGAAAGCCACAGAAAAATGTCAGAGGTCCCTCTTTCTCCTGCTCCAGATGACAGATGCATTGTCACCCACATGAAAAGACAAAAATTGGCATGATCTAATGAGAGCTGGTGAGACGTTGACCAAAAAATTGACATTATAAGAGGACATATTAGAAATATGAATTTATATTTATGAGGAATAAGGCTGAACCTGGTGCCACATGTAAATTTTCTCTGTATCTGTCACTGAGTGACTATATGAAGACATCATGCTTAGCTAATCACTGAAAATATTATTTCATTTTCACCACATCCTTCAAGTATTTCTACTTTCTTATGGACATGAGTTTGAGCAAACTCATGGAGATAGTGAAGGACAGGGAAGCCTGGTGTGCTGCAGTTCATGGGGTTATAGAGTTGGACCCGACTTACCCATTGAACAATAACAAATGTTTTATAATGTTTATACCATTAATATAAAAAGTATTATATATAATATACAGAATAAATTATGTTATATAATATGCTATGTGTATATATGTCTTACTTACTTGGGGTGTGATCTGACAGATGTTTAATAAGACTTCATATCAAAAATGTACACTGGTTTACTTTGTCATCTGCTGATAGTACCTTTTAAAAGCATATGGCGACTGGGAATAACTTCAGATTCCATCTCATACCCTACCATGCTACAGCTCTACAGAGACTCCTCACAGATGGAGAATCAGTCAGTTCTATGTTCACAGCTGAGGGCAAGAAGCCCACCTATCTCTAAGCCACATGCACTAAGCTGGCCATGAGATGTTACCTTCTGTTTCTCCTTCTCAGTCGTAGTTTGTTTGCAGCCTTCTACAAGATGGAAAAGTGCTTCATGCTTCTTGGTACTAACCATCAATTTTTTCTTGGCCTAGAGTGAAACACATACAAAAAAAAAAAAAAAAAGCAAAAAAAGGATCAGAAACTGATATTAAAACAGAAACCTTCCTGTTCTGTAACATGGCATATTCACATGCTAGCTTGAATGATTGTATATTTTTAGTTCTTCATTTCTGCCCTCACCTCAAAATCTGTGTAAAACACCACAGTGGCTAAAATTTTGCCCTGAGAACCATTGTGTATTTCTTCATTGCATTGAGTTCATCCAAGAGGGTGATATATATTGTTAAATCATAGCTAAGTCTACAAATGATAATTGAGATCATTTTAAGATGCTCTCCTGAAACTTAAAGGAAAAGGGAAATTTTACTCCCTGATGTCCAGGCTTTAGAGCTGGGCATCTGCCTGGCATCTTATGAAACGCCCTGCATTTTCAGTGGTCTGTTGGAAGAGAAATCAGGAAGGAAGAAGCATTAAAATTTACCCTCCTTGTTGGTGCCTCCAACCTTGGCATGGGTTGTGATCTAGGTGATTGTTTTCTGTTCTATACAGCCACAACTCTGGATGCTCCAGAGATAAAATCAACAGACCCTAGTTTGAGTTGGATTCAACCTGTTCAGGAACTGGGTTGATTGAAAGACGGTATGATTTTTCACTTCAAGTTGTAAGGATTGTAAAAGCAGATAATGAAGGAAACTCTTGGTCTCTCTTTCCCCAGGAAATCAGAGGCAAATCCTGTGAATGTCTCTACTTACTTGGGGTGTGATCTGACAGATGTTTAATAAGACTTCATATCAAAAATGTACACTGGTTTACTTTGTCATCTGCTGATAGTACCTTTTAAAAGCATATGGCGACTGGGAATAACTTCAGATTCCATCTCATACCCTACCATGCTACAGCTCTACAGAGACTCCTCACAGATGGAGAATCAGTCAGTTCTATGTTCACAGCTGAGGGCAAGAAGCCCACCTATCTCTAAGCCACATGCACTAAGCTGGCCATGAGATGTTACCTTCTGTTTCTCCTTCTCAGTCGTAGTTTGTTTGCAGCCTTCTACAAGATGGAAAAGTGCTTCATGCTTCTTGGTACTAACCATCAATTTTTTCTTGGCCTAGAGTGAAACACATACAAAAAAAAAAAAAAAAAGCAAAAAAAGGATCAGAAACTGATATTAAAACAGAAACCTTCCTGTTCTGTAACATGGCATATTCACATGCTAGCTTGAATGATTGTATATTTTTAGTTCTTCATTTCTGCCCTCACCTCAAAATCTGTGTAAAACACCACAGTGGCTAAAATTTTGCCCTGAGAACCATTGTGTATTTCTTCATTGCATTGAGTTCATCCAAGAGGGTGATATATATTGTTAAATCATAGCTAAGTCTACAAATGATAATTGAGATCATTTTAAGATGCTCTCCTGAAACTTAAAGGAAAAGGGAAATTTTACTCCCTGATGTCCAGGCTTTAGAGCTGGGCATCTGCCTGGCATCTTATGAAACGCCCTGCATTTTCAGTGGTCTGTTGGAAGAGAAATCAGGAAGGAAGAAGCATTAAAATTTACCCTCCTTGTTGGTGCCTCCAACCTTGGCATGGGTTGTGATCTAGGTGATTGTTTTCTGTTCTATACAGCCACAACTCTGGATGCTCCAGAGATAAAATCAACAGACCCTAGTTTGAGTTGGATTCAACCTGTTCAGGAACTGGGTTGATTGAAAGACGGTATGATTTTTCACTTCAAGTTGTAAGGATTGTAAAAGCAGATAATGAAGGGGAAACTCTTGGTCTCTCTTTCCCCAGGAAATCAGAGGCAAATCCTTGTGAATGTCTCTAAATATGGGAAACCTCTATAAAAAGGAATTCAAGGAACAAGAAGCTCAAAGACTCTCCCCTCCACCTTCTGTCGGCCACACACCTGCTGATAAAGGAGAACAGGAGGCAAGAGCATTTGGTTCTTTGAGACTTTTCATTTGTGTCTCCCAAACAGACTACGCTTCATTACTGAATGAAGACATGCTGAATCCTTTGAATTTTAACTGGAGAGAAAATTATTATAGCACAAGCATTTTATGTTCTTTAATTTCTCTGTCAATCTTCATAAAAATAAAATCATTTTACTTGGAAAAATTACTTGGTGGAAACTGGGAAATAAGAAAAGAGGCCTTTTGTTCCTAAAAGCAGTGGCAGCTACTGAGCATGGTTTCTCTTTGCGTCTATTATATTGAATTTCCTGTGAAAGCTGAATATTTACAGAATGAATTTTTATAAACAAACGCTATTCAAGAAAGCTCTTAAAATCAAAAGCAAAACTGGAGACAAATGACTAGACTCTGTTTATTGGAACCTTTACATATTTACTATAAAGGTGATTCTCATGAGCATCCCTTTACCAGGATTGCCACTGTTGGTA
Organism: Tragulus kanchil; assembly: GCA_022376925.1. NCBI lineage: Eukaryota > Metazoa > Chordata > Mammalia > Artiodactyla > Tragulidae > Tragulus > Tragulus kanchil. The sequence continues at coordinate 265,357,741 of JAIOJX010000026.1, read as the reverse complement.
TAGAAATTCATTTATCGGGCTTCTCTGGTGGTCCAGTGGGTAAGGACACCGCCCTGCAGTGCAAGGCGCGGTTCGATCCTGGCTTGGTTTTGATGTCCAGGCTTGAGAGCTGGGCATCTGCCTGGCATCTTATGAAACGCCCTGCATTTTCAGTGGTCTGTTGGAAGAGAAATCAGGAAGGAAGAAGCATTAAAATTTACCCTCCTTGTTGGTGCCTCCAACCTTGGCATGGGTTGTGATCTAGGTGATTGTTTTCTGTTCTATACAGCCACAACTCTGGATGCTCCAGAGATAAAATCAACAGACCCTAGTTTGAGTTGGATTCAACCTGTTCAGGAACTGGGTTGATTGAAAGACGGTATGATTTTTCACTTCAAGTTGTAAGGATTGTAAAAGCAGATAATGAAGGGGAAACTCTTGGTCTCTCTTTCCCCAGGAAATCAGAGGCAAATCCTTGTGAATGTCTCTAAATATGGGAAACCTCTATAAAAAGGAATTCAAGGAACAAGAAGCTCAAAGACTCTCCCCTCCACCTTCTGTCGGCCACACACCTGCTGATAAAGGAGAACAGGAGGCAAGAGCATTTGGTTCTTTGAGACTTTTCATTTGTGTCTCCCAAACAGACTACGCTTCATTACTGAATGAAGACATGCTGAATCCTTTGAATTTTAACTGGAGAGAAAATTATTATAGCACAAGCATTTTATGTTCTTTAATTTCTCTGTCAATCTTCATAAAAATAAAATCATTTTACTTGGAAAAATTACTTGGTGGAAACTGGGAAATAAGAAAAGAGGCCTTTTGTTCCTAAAAGCAGTGGCAGCTACTGAGCATGGTTTCTCTTTGCGTCTATTATATTGAATTTCCTGTGAAAGCTGAATATTTACAGAATGAATTTTTATAAACAAACGCTATTCAAGAAAGCTCTTAAAATCAAAAGCAAAACTGGAGACAAATGACTAGACTCTGTTTATTGGAACCTTTACATATTTACTATAAAGGTGATTCTCATGAGCATCCCTTTACCAGGATTGCCACTGTTGGTATAGAAATTCATTTATCGGGCTTCTCTGGTGGTCCAGTGGGTAAGGACACCGCCCTGCAGTGCAAGGGGCGCCGGTTCGATCCCTGGCCTGGGAAGATCCCACGTGCCGTGGAGCGGCTGGACTGATGTGTCCAATTACTGAGCTGGAGCTCTGGAGCGCATGCGCCCAGAGCTGGTGCTCTGCGACAACAGAGGCCACCGCGATGGGAGGCTCACATGGGCCAAAGAACAAATATGGATGAAAACAGACAAATGAAAGATCAATAGAAGTGGCCCGCCCGCCCCTCTCCCTCCCTCCCACCCCACCCTACCCAAAAAAAGTAAATAACTAAATGTTTAAAAAAGAAAAGAAATTCATTTATCTCAAACATTTGTAATTAATGTCCTTGTCTTATGGTGTTCTCAGTTTCAACAGGAGCTTCAGAGGCAACACTGAGGGCTGAAATAGGCCCCCTGATGCTGAATATACCTCTGCTTATTTGGCACTTGAGAAAGAAAGTTCTTTTTAGGTACCAGCATTTTGGAGATGAAAAAAGAAAAGTTCAACTTTGGGAGTCCAGGTCCTCTCAAAGGGTATTATTGGGTTTTCTGAGCAGATTGCCTTTGCACTGGTTTCTAGTCTTTCTTACTCAAAATGAATTCCTTATAAACTGGATTGTTCTAGAATAATCTTCTGTCCATACATATGGGCACCATCTGTGGTTCTCTCTGCTTAAGACCATATAATGATGCCCTAAATTTACACATTAGATCATAATTGCTCTCCTTAGAAGTCATCCCCTATTTCCTGTGCACATGTTATCTAGTCAGCTAAATTTTAAATTACATGGAAACAAGAACCATGTCTTAAAGACAGCGTGGTGCAGAAGGAGGGTCATATACTCTTGGAGTCAGGCATGCCCTTTACACATCTGAACCCATCCCTCAATCATGCTCCTCTCATAGCTATAGTGGCAGCTACTGAGCATGGTTTCTCTTTGCGTCTATTATATTGAATTTCCTGTGAAAGCTGAATATTTACAGAATGAATTTTTATAAACAAACGCTATTCAAGAAAGCTCTTAAAATCAAAAGCAAAACTGGAGACAAATGACTAGACTCTGTTTATTGGAACCTTTACATATTTACTATAAAGGTGATTCTCATGAGCATCCCTTTACCAGGATTGCCACTGTTGGTATAGAAATTCATTTATCGGGCTTCTCTGGTGGTCCAGTGGGTAAGGACACCGCCCTGCAGTGCAAGGGGCGCCGGTTCGATCCCTGGCCTGGGAAGATCCCACGTGCCGTGGAGCGGCTGGACTGATGTGTCCAATTACTGAGCTGGAGCTCTGGAGCGCATGCGCCCAGAGCTGGTGCTCTGCGACAACAGAGGCCACCGCGATGGGAGGCTCACATGGGCCAAAGAACAAATATGGATGAAAACAGACAAATGAAAGATCAATAGAAGTGGCCCGCCCGCCCCTCTCCCTCCCTCCCCACCCCACCCTACCCAAAAATAGTAAATAACTAAATGTTTAAAAAAGAAAAGAAATTCATTTATCTCAAACATTTGTAATTAATGTCCTTGTCTTATGGTGTTCTCAGTTTCAACAGGAGCTTCAGAGGCAACACTGAGGGCTGAAATAGGCCCCCTGATGCTGAATATACCTCTGCTTATTTGGCACTTGAGAAAGAAAGTTCTTTTTAGGTACCAGCATTTTGGAGATGAAAAAAGAAAAGTTCAACTTTGGGAGTCCAGGTCCTCTCAAAGGGTATTATTGGGTTTTCTGAGCAGATTGCCTTTGCACTGGTTTCTAGTCTTTCTTACTCAAAATGAATTCCTTATAAACTGGATTGTTCTAGAATAATCTTCTGTCCATACATATGGGCACCATCTGTGGTTCTCTCTGCTTAAGACCATATAATGATGCCCTAAATTTACACATTAGATCATAATTGCTCTCCTTAGAAGTCATCCCCTATTTCCTGTGCACATGTTATCTAGTCAGCTAAATTTTAAATTACATGGAAACAAGAACCATGTCTTAAAGACAGCGTGGTGCAGAAGGAGGGGGTCATATATACTCTTGGAGTCAATACAGGCATGCCCCTTTACACATCTGAACCCATCCCTCAATCATGCTCCTCTCATTGAAGAAATAGAGATCACATATGCCTTTTTATATCATTATTTATATCTTGTCCTCAGCTGTAAATTATACACAGAGGAAGTCAATGTAGGTAATGATTAAGGGCAGTGACCTTGAAGCCCAGTGACTTGGAATAATTCTTGGTTCAACCATTAACCAGTTTTGTAACTTTAGATGATTTTTAACCTCTGTGTCTACATTTCCCCACCCACCTATAAAATGGGACAACACATGGTCATATATCACACTGGTTGTTTTTTTGTGATGATTCAGTACATAAATACTTAGCACTTGACATACAATAAATGCTACATGTTAGCTAAAAATAAAAGCCATATTTAGAATTTTGCTCCTCTATTGATTTAGTTGAAAGATTTGTTGTTTAGTCACTATGTTGTGTCCTACTCTTGTGCAACACCATGGATTGTAGCCTTCCAGGCTCCTCTGTCCATGGGATTTCCATGGACATATCTATATGATACCTCAGATGAGGAAACATTCTCTTCAGTTAGCATTTACAAATACTGACACTAAAATACACGATCACATTTACACACAAGCCAAAAGCTTCGATTCTAAAAATTGAGTTTAAACAAATGACAGTTGTGCATACTTGCCTTAATTTGTTGATTCCAGTTGCTAATGACAAGATTTGCTGTCTTCTCAACTTCATTATCAAGCTATCGAGGGAAAAAAAGAAAAGAAAATTGCTGTCTTCTTGCTGAGTCATGGTGTTGGTTTATTAATTATAGTACAATTAGTATTATAAGTAATAGAAATTTAAAAATCTTGCAGTGGACGTATTTCCTAAGAAAGTAGCCAGCTCTCTTTTCCTCAGGTCAAGAATCTCATCACAGGATTTAGCTTGAATTTGTTTGGTAAGAAAATCATTTCTAATACACAACTATATATATATATATAAAAAAACATAAATGGCTATAATCTGTGTAGATGAGGAATTTACATAGGTTGGTGTCACATCTGGTCCATTACTTCTTCTTCTGCTTCATTCCATGTGGCCCCAAAGTTTAACAAGAACCTCTAAATAAAATTAAGGGAAACGCTGTTACACATCTGAACCCATCCCTCAATCATGCTCCTCTCATTGAAGAAATAGAGATCACATATGCCTTTTTATATCATTATTTATATCTTGTCCTCAGCTGTAAATTATACACAGAGGAAGTCAATGTAGGTAATGATTAAGGGCAGTGACCTTGAAGCCCAGTGACTTGGAATAATTCTTGGTTCAACCATTAACCAGTTTTGTAACTTTAGATGATTTTTAACCTCTGTGTCTACATTTCCCCACCCACCTATAAAATGGGACAACACATGGTCATATATCACACTGGTTGTTTTTTTGTGATGATTCAGTACATAAATACTTAGCACTTGACATACAATAAATGCTACATGTTAGCTAAAAATAAAAGCCATATTTAGAATTTTGCTCCTCTATTGATTTAGTTGAAAGATTTGTTGTTTAGTCACTATGTTGTGTCCTACTCTTGTGCAACACCATGGATTGTAGCCTTCCAGGCTCCTCTGTCCATGGGATTTCCATGGACATATCTATATGATACCTCAGATGAGGAAACATTCTCTTCAGTTAGCATTTACAAATACTGACACTAAAATACACGATCACATTTACACACAAGCCAAAAGCTTCGATTCTAAAAATTGAGTTTAAACAAATGACAGTTGTGCATACTTGCCTTAATTTGTTGATTCCAGTTGCTAATGACAAGATTTGCTGTCTTCTCAACTTCATTATCAAGCTATCGAGGGAAAAGAAAAGAAAATTGCTGTCTTCTTGCTGAGTCATGGTGTTGGTTTATTAATTATAGTACAATTAGTATTATAAGTAATAGAAATTTAAAAATCTTGCAGTGGACGTATTTCCTAAGAAAGTAGCCAGCTCTCTTTTCCTCAGGTCAAGAATCTCATCACAGGATTTAGCTTGAATTTGTTTGGTAAGAAAATCATTTCTAATACACAACTATATATATATATATAAAAAAACATAAATGGCTATAATCTGTGTAGATGAGGAATTTACATAGGTTGGTGTCACATCTGGTCCATTACTTCTTCTTCTGCTTCATTCCATGTGGCCCAAAGTTTAACACCCTGAGAACTGGTAAAAGTTCTAACAGTGCTAATTGAACTGTCTATAGCTTCTGAAGTGAATATTGCTTTAGTTTCAAAGAGATTGAATTCTTCATCATAATTAACTTTTTCTCCTTCTTTGAAATAGCCAATTAGTCAGTAATAAAAATGAAAATGGACCTAAGTAGGTAGGCAACCTCCTAAGGAGATCAGACTTAAGTGAGGGCAGGTTCTTTTTTCCTGAACAATAGACCTTTCTTCTAAACCCTTAGATCAGCCATCACTCAACCACTCTGAGATCTAGCAAAACTGTGCCTTTTCTTTTCTCAGTTCATTAAACTTGGATTATGTGGATTATCATAACAATAAAATAATTTTATACGCTAGGCCAGTTTTGACTGTCTGTGGCTGAAAGTGGAACAAGTTCACTTAAAAAATGTGACTCTTTGCTGAGAAAATGCGACAAGATGATAGGGGTGCACCAGGGGTGGAAATGTGAAAAGATGATGAACTGCACCAGCAGCAAAGGCCTCTGACCTTAATTATCTAAAGCTCTGAGATAAGGACCACAGCATGGTGCCTGCTTCAGTAAGTCCTAAGCGAAATGCTCATGATTATCATATTGTTATGTAGTATGAAAATATTTTATAATTAATCAACTGTAGCCTAGCGTTCAGTTTTTATTAGGTTGATCTGTGAAGGCAGAGGATGATATTACTCTCTGGTAATTATTGTAAACGTCCCATCATCCTAGTCCTAAAAAAAGATGTGTAAAAATACACGCATGTTTACCCAACATTGACTCCATTTCCTGACCGAGTTTCATAAATTTTGAATAAAAATTTTTTTGATATCATTTATCTTTCATGAGGGCTTTCATAAATCCCCGCATCCTATGGACTTAGCACCTTTGAGATCTGCTTTCTCCGACTGTGCTCACCTAAAGCGCCCCTTAGCTACTGCCCTTCCCTGTCATGGAGCCCTCCTCTTACTGCCCCAAACTGCTCACTTGTACCAGGCAGTGACATAGATCACGGCACGACCACAACACCACCTCTCTCAGAGCTGTCCAGTGTTCATTACACCCATTTATAGTTGCCTGAAAATATATTCTGAAGTGCTCACTGACTATCTGACACACAAATACAAAGAAAAATGAGCACAGATGAAACCGTTCTGGAAGGAAGAGTGCACAGACCATACAAGAGGACCAGGTCCCCTGAAAGAATTGCTTATTTTTCTTCAATTTTAAGGCTATTTGAGAAGTAAACCTACTATTGCTTTTACTTAATCCCAAGCTGATAAGTAGAGAAAAGCATTTCCTCTCAAAAATTGTGTTTATGATTCTATTTATTTATTGGAAAACAATGTGAATCCAAGAAAATACAAATAAGTAAAATAAAAATAGCCTATAATTCCACAATCTAGAGATAATTCTTATTAACATTCTAGGAAAGTGGTTCTGGGCTTTTTTTCCCTCTGCATATATATGCACATGTTTATTTTATAAAATTGATGTTACATTGTTAGATTTGTTCACTTTGTTTTGTAATTGAGCACGACACCCCCATCTGATTAAGCTTTTCTCTAGGAAGAGTTTTAATTGTTGCATAGTATTCTATTTCTTGAATTCATCAGAATTTATTTTTGGATGACAAAGACGTGTCCATTTTTTACTACTATAAGCAAGGCTTTAATGAACATCCTCATACAGAGATCTTTGGATTTGTGTTTATTTTTTATGACAAATTACTGAAACGTAGTATCACTTTTTGATCAACTATCTCTTGAGCCAAAGACAGAAATCTTGCCTTCACAGAGGAGAAAAGAAATAGTTTGACTCACTGATTTTCTCTTCTTTTCATGTGCACTCAGGACTTGATGAGCTGGTTTTATTGCTTCCAACTCAATTGCTTTGCCAAGTTTTCTGGAAATAGAACATAAAAGACACACAAGCCTAGTATTAGGATTTATATCTACTTTCCAAATTATTTCCTAGGGAAATAAAATAGTGTGTTATGGCATATCTACTCAGGGCAAGTTTGTAGTCAAGTATTTGTAATACACCCACTTTAAATATTTATGACCTTTCAGATCTGCTTTCTCCGACTGTGCTCACCTAAAGCGCCCCTTAGCTACTGCCCTTCCCTGTCATGGAGCCCTCCTCTTACTGCCCCAAACTGCTCACTTGTACCAGGCAGTGACATAGATCACGGCACGACCACAACACCACCTCTCTCAGAGCTGTCCAGTGTTCATTACACCCATTTATAGTTGCCTGAAAATATATTCTGAAGTGCTCACTGACTATCTGACACACAAATACAAAGAAAAATGAGCACAGATGAAACCGTTCTGGAAGGAAGAGTGCACAGACCATACAAGAGGACCAGGTCCCCTGAAAGAATTGCTTATTTTTCTTCAATTTTAAGGCTATTTGAGAAGTAAACCTACTATTGCTTTTACTTAATCCCAAGCTGATAAGTAGAGAAAAGCATTTCCTCTCAAAAATTGTGTTTATGATTCTATTTATTTATTGGAAAACAATGTGAATCCAAGAAAATACAAATAAGTAAAATAAAAATAGCCTATAATTCCACAATCTAGAGATAATTCTTATTAACATTCTAGGAAAGTGGTTCTGGGCTTTTTTTCCCTCTGCATATATATGCACATGTTTATTTTATAAAATTGATGTTACATTGTTAGATTTGTTCACTTTGTTTTGTAATTGAGCACGACACCCCCATCTGATTAAGCTTTTCTCTAGGAAGAGTTTTAATTGTTGCATAGTATTCTATTTCTTGAATTCATCAGAATTTATTTTTGGATGACAAAGACGTGTCCATTTTTTACTACTATAAGCAAGGCTTTAATGAACATCCTCATACAGAGATCTTTGGATTTGTGTTTATTTTTTATGACAAATTACTGAAACGTAGTATCACTTTTTGATCAACTATCTCTTGAGCCAAAGACAGAAATCTTGCCTTCACAGAGGAGAAAAGAAATAGTTTGACTCACTGATTTTCTCTTCTTTTCATGTGCACTCAGGACTTGATGAGCTGGTTTTATTGCTTCCAACTCAATTGCTTTGCCAAGTTTTCTGGAAATAGAACATAAAAGACACACAAGCCTAGTATTAGGATTTATATCTACTTTCCAAATTATTTCCTAGGGAAATAAAATAGTGTGTTATGGCATATCTACTCAGGGCAAGTTTGTAGTCAAGTATTTGTAATACACCCACTTTAAATATTTATGACTCCTGTTGGGGTTGGAGCAAGGCCGGGCTGTGAGTACTCACAGATGCAATTCCCCTGCAGACTTCATGCCCTCCGAGACCCAGGCCCAGGCACTGACGAGACAGCTGGAGGCAAAAAACAGAGAGCACAGCGTGGGTGGGGTGTCATTTTCCCAGGAGTCAGAGAAATAAAGCATCACGTCTGATGTTCCACACTCAGCAATTGCACTCCTATCCCTAATCCTATTTCAGTTTCTCCATGGGATTAAATTTAGCCAACCTATTTGCACTATAGTCATTATATACGTGGCTTTTTTTCCCCAGTCATTTTTCATTCCCATTTCCATTTCATGTCTATAGAAAACCAAGGAAATAAAGTAGGCAAGGATGAGAATGCATTTAGAGCAGGTAGGAGACAGCATGGTAGGGGTCGAAGGCCCTTAAAGACAGTCTTTTCAGGCTCTTATTTCACAGCTGAGTAACCGGAGGCTCAGAGAAGTGAACCGATAGAGGACTTCAGCCCCCTGCTCCTATGCTGTGTGTTGCTGCTGGGGTTGGAACTGTCTAGTTCCAGGTCCCCTGCTGGCCTTTAGGACAACTACTCAGATATTCTACAGTCTTGTGAACAGTATCTCAGTTTAACAAAATAATAGCTCTGCCCTGATCCTAGCGGCATGAAGGGAGAATCAGAAAATATGATGCAATTTTTCTCCTTACATATATTTGGTCTTCAAAGAATAAGCTCATTTTATCAATAAACCTTTGAGACAGTGCCAGTCTAGACTTTGGTAGAAGGGAGAGGACAAATCAGTGCTCCTTCTGAGAGCAAGAGGGTGCAGAGTTTTTGCCTCCAATGACTTGGGCTGCACCCGGCAGTCAGAGAACAGAAGAACTAGATCAAAGGATGTCAGATTTTGTATAGAGAGTACCTACTGTATGCTCCCAATCATAGGAAAGTTCAGAAAAGACAAAAATCATCTAGACTGAGAAAAAGCAGATCAGTGTTTCCTAGGCTCTGTGTCAGGCGAAGAATTGTAAATAGGTATGAGGAATCTTTTGATGTTATGAAAATAGGTATATTTTGATTTTGGTTTTGGCTACCTGGTGTATATGTATATCAGAGTTGATCAAACCATATGCTTAAAATGGGTGCTTATTGTTGCATGTAAATTAAATCTTAGTAGAGCTAGCTTTTTTCGAAAGAAATACAAGCACACTTTCATGAGGAGAATCTGACACTTCCCCTGGGAGGAGTGGGGCGGCAGAGCAGGAAAGTGAAGGCAGTGGTCTCAGAGGCTCTGTGTCTGAATCCATAGGCTCCCATTTGTGTGTCCTGCCTGACCTTGGAGGAATTGTTGCAGAGAGGGAAAGATTCTAATACATGTTGCAAATTGTTTCCTAGACTTATCGTGGCTTTTTTCCCCAGTCATTTTTCATTCCCATTTCCATTTCATGTCTATAGAAAACCAAGGAAATAAAGTAGGCAAGGATGAGAATGCATTTAGAGCAGGTAGGAGACAGCATGGTAGGGGTCGAAGGCCCTTAAAGACAGTCTTTTCAGGCTCTTATTTCACAGCTGAGTAACCGGAGGCTCAGAGAAGTGAACCGATAGAGGACTTCAGCCCCCTGCTCCTATGCTGTGTGTTGCTGCTGGGGTTGGAACTGTCTAGTTCCAGGTCCCCTGCTGGCCTTTAGGACAACTACTCAGATATTCTACAGTCTTGTGAACAGTATCTCAGTTTAACAAAATAATAGCTCTGCCCTGATCCTAGCGGCATGAAGGGAGAATCAGAAAATATGATGCAATTTTTCTCCTTACATATATTTGGTCTTCAAAGAATAAGCTCATTTTATCAATAAACCTTTGAGACAGTGCCAGTCTAGACTTTGGTAGAAGGGAGAGGACAAATCAGTGCTCCTTCTGAGAGCAAGAGGGTGCAGAGTTTTTGCCTCCAATGACTTGGGCTGCACCCGGCAGTCAGAGAACAGAAGAACTAGATCAAAGGATGTCAGATTTTGTATAGAGAGTACCTACTGTATGCTCCCAATCATAGGAAAGTTCAGAAAAGACAAAAATCATCTAGACTGAGAAAAAGCAGATCAGTGTTTCCTAGGCTCTGTGTCAGGCGAAGAATTGTAAATAGGTATGAGGAATCTTTTGATGTTATGAAAATAGGTATATTTTGATTTTGGTTTTGGCTACCTGGTGTATATGTATATCAGAGTTGATCAAACCATATGCTTAAAATGGGTGCTTATTGTTGCATGTAAATTAAATCTTAGTAGAGCTAGCTTTTTTCGAAAGAAATACAAGCACACTTTCATGAGGAGAATCTGACACTTCCCCTGGGAGGAGTGGGGCGGCAGAGCAGGAAAGTGAAGGCAGTGGTCTCAGAGGCTCTGTGTCTGAATCCATAGGCTCCCATTTGTGTGTCCTGCCTGACCTTGGAGGAATTGTTGCAGAGAGGGAAAGATTCTAATACATGTTGCAAATTGTTTCCTAGACTTGCTTTTTGTTGCTTTTGTTATTATAATCATACAGAATGCCTCAGAGAATCCTGCCCCTCCCCCTGACTATCAGACTGAAGTGCTTTTGTTCAAAACCTTGTCTACCTGTGGATGGCAGGAAGGGAGAAATTAACACATCCTCTGCCTGAGGTTTGCCATTCTAGGAGATGTTTGCAAGATTAATGGGCTTTTTTACTTTGCTTCCTTACCTCGAGCCATCTCTGATCTATAAAAGAACCTGGCATCCAGACCCTATAAGATGGTTACTTTGAGGTGCTAGCCTGCCATCTTCTGGGTCAGCTCCTTTCCAAAGAAAGTCAGTTTCCTTGCCTCAACGCCTCATGCCTTGGATTCTTTGACCCATTATGAAGCAATTTTTCTGACTTTCATTTAATTGGTATTTTAAACTAGAAATAATGTGGGTTGTTACACAAGTACCTCAGAGAGATTATATGAGGTATGTTTTATTTCCATTTTAAACACATGCTGAGAGGGAAAATACAGGCTTCCCTGATGGATCAGTAGTAAAGAATCTGCCGGGCTTCCCCAGTGGTCCAGTGGGTAAGGACACCGACTTGCAGTGCAAGCGGCACCGGTTCGATCCCTGGCCTGGGAAGATCCCATGTGCCGTGGAGCGGCTGGACCGATGTGTCCAATTACCGAGCCGGAGCTCTGGCGCGCATAGGCCCAGAGCCGGTGCCTTGCGACAACAGAGGCCACCGCGAAGGGAGGCCCACAGGGGCCAAAGAACAAGGATGGCTGAAAATAGATAAATGAAAGACCAACAGAAGTGGCCCACCCGCCCCTCTCCCTCCCTCCTCCCCAAGCCGCCTCCCCGCCGTCCCTCCTTCCCCTCCCTTCCCAACCTGCCCCCCCCACCTCGCCTCCAAATAAATAAACAATACAACTTTGGAAAAAATAAAGAATCTGCCTGCCCACGCAGGGGACACAGGAGATATGGACCCAGTCTTTGGGTGGGGAAGATTCCCTGGAGGAGAAAATGGCAACCCACTCCAGTACTCTTGCCTGGAGAATCTCATGGACAGAAGAGCCTGGTGGGCTACAGTCCATTGGGTTGCAAAGTGAAGGACATGATTTAGGGACTAAGCACAAAGGTAAAATAAATTGTCCTAATCCACCCAGTTGGTAAGTGATGGAGTCAGAATTTAAACCTGGACAGTCTTTTAAAAGTCTATTTATATTCAACCAATGTGCTCTACTAGTTCCTTTGCAGGCTGAAAGTGTTAGTCACTCAATTGTAACAGACTCTATGTGTGACTCCATGAACTTTAGCCTGCCAAGCTCCACTGTCCTTGGAATTCTCCAGGCAAGAATACCGGAGTGGGTTGCCATGTCCTTCTCCAGGGGATCTTCTCCTCCCAGGGATCAAACCCAGGTCTCTTGCATTACAGGCAGATTCTTTACCATCTGAGTCACCAGGAAAGTCCCAGGTTACTAAAGTACTAGCCTAAAAATCAAGTTCAATATCAAAGCAATTTCAGAGCCATTATTTGCTGTTATGGCTAAGGAGGAATAGGAATGCTCCAAAAGGCTTCTATTTTTTCTTTCCCTTTTTTCTTTTACCATCAGAAGGTGTCTGCAATGGCACTGCCATCGGGTGACATCTGCAAGCAATGGTCAAAATCTTTGCAACAAATTATCACTAATGGATCATTTTTAGAATATCGATATCTTTCTTCTCTTCCCCAAGAGAAGTAATTGACTTCAACTGTAATGAAAAAAACATGTGAACCAATATTTTTTTTTCAACACCTGATGTGTTAAGGTCTTTACATGTATTATCTCATTTAATATGCACTCCAATGCCTTCTCCCCCCACCTCACTCCCACATGCAATGGAGCACATCTTGCTCTTCCATATAACAGAAGAGGAAACTAAGGGAGGCCACGTTACTTGTTGAAGGTCATAAAATTGTGATAAGGCAGGATTCACACTTTCTGACTCCAAGGACTTTCTACTGAACAACTCTGCTTCCCAAGTTAATATCATCACCAAGACCTTTTCTGAATATGAGTTTAGGATTCACAAAGACACAGGGTGAATCCCGCTCTGAAATTCATTATCTGTGTCACCAGGCAAGTTTCTTAAACTCTCCCAGGCCTCAGGTTTGTGAGTAGGGATCATAAAAAGGCCTTCCAGACTGTTGTGGGGATTAAATATCAAGATCTAGAAAAGCACTTAGCACACTGTCTGGCACCCAGCCAGTGCCCGAGAACTGGAAGCCAGGCTTGATGCTCCGGACTTGCCACCTTTGTAAAAGGAAGCTGGACTTGAACCTGTGTCACCTTTTTAATGTTATTTTTAAGAGTGATTTTGTTTTACCTCTTTCATATACTTACTTTGGCTTTGTGCTCTGTAGTGTTTTGCTTAGTTTGGTTGCCAGTTTCTGAAGTCCTTTGGCATAATTAATCTCCAGATTTGCCCTGTTAGCAAAGGTATTGTTGTTAGATAGGATACAATGACTGGAAATTGAGGAAAACACACACACACACACACATTTGAAGGAGGACTTGGGCAGAATAATGTAATGCAGAAGGAGATGATTTGTCTACCTGAAGTATACTCCTATCTAGGCATAATCCTTAAGGATATCCAGGAGAATCCTACCAAATGGGTAGAAGTTTTAATGTAACCTTCTTATACAGTAGTATTATGGGTTGAATTGTGTTCCCCTACAAAGTTGCTTCAGTCCTAACCCTTTTGTCTGTGAGTGAGGCCTTATTTGAAAATAGGATCTTTGCAAACGATCAAGTTCAGATGCGGTCACTAGGGTGGGCTAGAACTCAAAATGGATGTGTCCTTACAAAAGGAAGAAAGTTGGGCATAGACACACATACACAGGCCCTTGTCCTTACAAAAGGAAGAAAATGTTACTTTATGCACTCCAATGCCTTCTCCCCCCACCTCACTCCCACATGCAATGGAGCACATCTTGCTCTTCCATATAACAGAAGAGGAAACTAAGGGAGGCCACGTTACTTGTTGAAGGTCATAAAATTGTGATAAGGCAGGATTCACACTTTCTGACTCCAAGGACTTTCTACTGAACAACTCTGCTTCCCAAGTTAATATCATCACCAAGACCTTTTCTGAATATGAGTTTAGGATTCACAAAGACACAGGGTGAATCCCGCTCTGAAATTCATTATCTGTGTCACCAGGCAAGTTTCTTAAACTCTCCCAGGCCTCAGGTTTGTGAGTAGGGATCATAAAAAGGCCTTCCAGACTGTTGTGGGGATTAAATATCAAGATCTAGAAAAGCACTTAGCACACTGTCTGGCACCCAGCCAGTGCCCGAGAACTGGAAGCCAGGCTTGATGCTCCGGACTTGCCACCTTTGTAAAAGGAAGCTGGACTTGAACCTGTGTCACCTTTTTAATGTTATTTTTAAGAGTGATTTTGTTTTACCTCTTTCATATACTTACTTTGGCTTTGTGCTCTGTAGTGTTTTGCTTAGTTTGGTTGCCAGTTTCTGAAGTCCTTTGGCATAATTAATCTCCAGATTTGCCCTGTTAGCAAAGGTATTGTTGTTAGATAGGATACAATGACTGGAAATTGAGGAAAACACACACACACACACACACATTTGAAGGAGGACTTGGGCAGAATAATGTAATGCAGAAGGAGATGATTTGTCTACCTGAAGTATACTCCTATCTAGGCATAATCCTTAAGGATATCCAGGAGAATCCTACCAAATGGGTAGAAGTTTTAATGTAACCTTCTTATACAGTAGTATTATGGGTTGAATTGTGTTCCCCTACAAAGTTGCTTCAGTCCTAACCCTTTTGTCTGTGAGTGAGGCCTTATTTGAAAATAGGATCTTTGCAAACGATCAAGTTCAGATGCGGTCACTAGGGTGGGCTAGAACTCAAAATGGATGTGTCCTTACAAAAGGAAGAAATTTGGGCATAGACACACATACACAGACGTACATACACACACTTGAGGGGAATGCCATGTGAAGATGAAGAGGCAGAGATAGGGATGATGAATTGCAAGCTAAAATGCCAAAGGTTAAATGCCGGCAGACCACCAGGAGTGGAATAGCTCTGGGAAGGAACCAACCTGGCCGACACATTGATCTCAGACTTCCAGCCTCCAAGTCTTGTTCTTGTAGTTTAAACTACAGTAAGTGACAGTAAGGCTGTAAATTAAGTTACTTAGCCTGTGGTGGCTTGTTATAGGAGTCCTAGCAAACTAATCCAACTATTCCCTACTCATTCTAGGACATCAGCGCCATCAGACAAGTTCTAGACTATCATAGCCAGCAATGCCAGCAATGCAGTATATTATGGTGAAATTAATCAAATAGTAACTTTCTATTTGGGGATTCCCAGGTGGCTCAGGGGTAAAGAATGCCCCTGTCAATGCAGGAGACATGGGTTCATTATCTGGGTGGGGGAGATTCCATGGAGAAGGAAATGGTAACCCACTCTAATATTCTTGCCTGGAAAACCCCATGGACAGAGGAGTCTGGCAGGCTACAGTCCATGGGATTGCAAAAGAGTTGGACACTACTTAGCCACTAAATAACAACAGTGTACTTTCTAACGGGCCAACACAAGATTTAGAAAATGAATTTCCATGACTTTCTATGCAGGACAAGACCCAGTAGGGAATCCGAGCATGCCCTCCAAAAGAAAACTCAGTTGTTTGGGATAGACAGAATCACTTTCATCTTAAAGTGATTTTTCCATGTCCTACTTTAGGTCTATCTGTAACTAAAATTAGGACACATTTTTATTCATCTTCTCGCTTTTCAATGAAAATAATAAAAATGTAGGAAATTAAGTTGAATTTATACTTTGTTTTTCATCTTAACATAGACCAGAGAGTTTTTGCTGCATATTTTCCAGTCTTCTAATTCTACTTTTATAATCAAGCATCTTTGAAAATTACTTATGACTCCATTTCATTTGGGGAACAATCCCAGGACTCTCCAATAATTAACTTAATACTTAGATGTTCTCACATAAATTAGACTTAGTGTCACAGACCAAACAAGGGAAGACAGTTCTCTCTCTCTTTTTTTTAAAAACATTTATTTTTAATTTATTTATCTTTTGGGCGGGGATCGGGTTGGGGAGGGAGGGAAGCAGGCGGGCCACTTCTATTGGTCTTTCATTTCTCTATTTTCATCCGTCTTTGTTCTTTGGCCCATGTGGGCCTCCCATCGCGGTGGCCTCTCGCCGCGCCGCTAAGTCTTGTTCTTGTAGTTTAAACTACAGTAAGTGACAGTAAGGCTGTAAATTAAGTTACTTAGCCTGTGGTGGCTTGTTATAGGAGTCCTAGCAAACTAATCCAACTATTCCCTACTCATTCTAGGACATCAGCGCCATCAGACAAGTTCTAGACTATCATAGCCAGCAATGCCAGCAATGCAGTATATTATGGTGAAATTAATCAAATAGTAACTTTCTATTTGGGGATTCCCAGGTGGCTCAGGGGTAAAGAATGCCCCTGTCAATGCAGGAGACATGGGTTCATTATCTGGGTGGGGGAGATTCCATGGAGAAGGAAATGGTAACCCACTCTAATATTCTTGCCTGGAAAACCCCATGGACAGAGGAGTCTGGCAGGCTACAGTCCATGGGATTGCAAAAGAGTTGGACACTACTTAGCCACTAAATAACAACAGTGTACTTTCTAACGGGCCAACACAAGATTTAGAAAATGAATTTCCATGACTTTCTATGCAGGACAAGACCCAGTAGGGAATCCGAGCATGCCCTCCAAAAGAAAACTCAGTTGTTTGGGATAGACAGAATCACTTTCATCTTAAAGTGATTTTTCCATGTCCTACTTTAGGTCTATCTGTAACTAAAATTAGGACACATTTTTATTCATCTTCTCGCTTTTCAATGAAAATAATAAAAATGTAGGAAATTAAGTTGAATTTATACTTTGTTTTTCATCTTAACATAGACCAGAGAGTTTTTGCTGCATATTTTCCAGTCTTCTAATTCTACTTTTATAATCAAGCATCTTTGAAAATTACTTATGACTCCATTTCATTTGGGGAACAATCCCAGGACTCTCCAATAATTAACTTAATACTTAGATGTTCTCACATAAATTAGACTTAGTGTCACAGACCAAACAAGGGAAGACAGTTCTCTCTCTCTTTTTTTTAAAAACATTTATTTTTAATTTATTTATCTTTTGGGGGGTGGGGTGGGGAGGGAGGGGGACGGGCGGGCCACTTCTATTGGTCTTTCATTTGTCTAGTTTCATCCGTCTTTGTTCTTTGGCTCCTGTGGGCCTCCCATCGCAGTGGCCTCTGTCGTCGCCGAGCGCCGGCTCTGGGTGCATGCGCTCCAGAGCTCCGGCTCGGTAATTGGACACATCAGTCCAGCTGCTCCACGGCACGTGGGATCTTCCCAGGCCAGGGATTGAACCGGCGCCCCTTGCACTGCAAGGCAGTGTCCTTACCCACTGGACCACCAGGGGAAGCCCGACAGTTCTCTTTTTATAAGTGAAACCAAGAGATCTTGGGCTATGAATCTGTTGCTCAATTTTGATTCTTTTCTTCATTAATACAGCTGTGCTTGAAGGTTTTTTTTTTTTTTTAACCACTTTTTTAAAAGAAAAAGACCATAGCAGGATGTATGTTAAAGCCTAGGTGCAGAAAACACCCATTTGGAGCCGGCCTTGTTCAAGTACAAGAAAAGGTTAAGGAAAATATTTTTAAATAATGAAGATGGTAAAGTAACACAGTGTTTAAAAAAAAAGGGATTTCTCTGCTCTTAAAATAAGTGCTGACTGATGGAGAGAGAGAGAGTCCTGGTCAGCAGAAAGTTGGGAGAGATCACCACCTTCAATGAACTTGGATGTTCTGGAATCCCAGGAAAGGCTATTATTCAACAAGATGGCTTCAGGAAACTTTGAAAGGAAGTAGTCAGACTTCTCTCTACGGATTTTATGATAATTATAATTTGGTAATCACTCAAACAGAGGTTCAGAGACCGGAGTGATTTCTACTGACCTGCACCATCTGACCCCTGGCTCCTTCTCTGATTTCTCCTCCTCATGTCATTCCCTTGTTCATTGTATTCTTGCTTAGTGGCCAAATATCATCCTGCCTCAGAGCCTTTGCACATGCTGTCACTTCTGTCAGTTATTCCTTCTGCTACATAATTCATGTTAATTCCAACCAGTCTTGTGTAAACATCACCATCTCAGAGGTTACCCTATTGAAAATAGCATTCTTGTCACTATCTTTCTACAACTTTATTTATGCCCAAGCATTTATCACTACCTTACTTCACATAATTTTTTAGTGTGCTTCTATGAACACCTCTAGAGTGTAGACTCCATCCGAGTCAAGATTTTGTGTTGTTCATTGCTGTATCTCTAGGCTGAGAATAGGACTTGGCGAGGTCAAGATTTTGTGTTGTTTTTCTAGCTCGGCTGGTAGAGAATCCAGCTGCTCCACGGCACGTGGGATCTTCCCAGGCCAGGGATTGAACCGGCGCCCCTTGCACTGCAAGGCAGTGTCCTTACCCACTGGACCACCAGGGGAAGCCCGACAGTTCTCTTTTTATAAGTGAAACCAAGAGATCTTGGGCTATGAATCTGTTGCTCAATTTTGATTCTTTTCTTCATTAATACAGCTGTGCTTGAAGGTTTTTTTTTTTTTAACCACTTTTTTAAAAGAAAAAGACCATAGCAGGATGTATGTTAAAGCCTAGGTGCAGAAAACACCCATTTGGAGCCGGCCTTGTTCAAGTACAAGAAAAGGTTAAGGAAAATATTTTTAAATAATGAAGATGGTAAAGTAACACAGTGTTTAAAAAAAAAGGGATTTCTCTGCTCTTAAAATAAGTGCTGACTGATGGAGAGAGAGAGAGTCCTGGTCAGCAGAAAGTTGGGAGAGATCACCACCTTCAATGAACTTGGATGTTCTGGAATCCCAGGAAAGGCTATTATTCAACAAGATGGCTTCAGGAAACTTTGAAAGGAAGTAGTCAGACTTCTCTCTACGGATTTTATGATAATTATAATTTGGTAATCACTCAAACAGAGGTTCAGAGACCGGAGTGATTTCTACTGACCTGCACCATCTGACCCCTGGCTCCTTCTCTGATTTCTCCTCCTCATGTCATTCCCTTGTTCATTGTATTCTTGCTTAGTGGCCAAATATCATCCTGCCTCAGAGCCTTTGCACATGCTGTCACTTCTGTCAGTTATTCCTTCTGCTACATAATTCATGTTAATTCCAACCAGTCTTGTGTAAACATCACCATCTCAGAGGTTACCCTATTGAAAATAGCATTCTTGTCACTATCTTTCTACAACTTTATTTATGCCCAAGCATTTATCACTACCTTACTTCACATAATTTTTTAGTGTGCTTCTATGAACACCTCTAGAGTGTAGACTCCATCCGAGTCAAGATTTTGTGTTGTTCATTGCTGTATCTCTAGGCTGAGAATAGGACTTGGCATGTAATTGGCGCTCAGCATGTATTTCTTGAATGTATGAATAAATTTCTTTTTAGGTCCCTGGTAGCTCGGCTGGTAGAGAATCCACCTGCAATGTGAGAGACCTGGGTTTGATCCCTGAGTTGAGAAGATCCCCTGGAGAAGGAGATTCTTCTCCAGTACTCTTGCCTGGAGAATCTCATGGACAAAAGAGCCTGGCAGGCTACAGTCCATGAGGTCCCCAAAGAGTTGAATACGACTTTCAATTTCACAAGAACTTTTAACTGGTCTCCACTGTAAGTCTGTTCTCCTTTCCCCACTTTTGAAAAGTTTTAAACTGCAGACCTACTTAAATTGTATCCCAGAAGTTTGAACTGTACTGAGCTCTGATGTCCGTGGCTTTCTAGCACTTGCGGTAGCTAGACACATAGACCTTCACCTAACCCATCGTTAACCAGAGGGCTATTTAGGATTTCATTTCCAGAACTGCATTCTTGCGTGGAAGTAGCACATAGAACATTGAATATGATGATGCATTTGTTGTACTCAGCTAGTGCTGGGCACCAAATGAGCTCTTAATCAATATTAATTTTTCTGACATCATTATGAGTACGCATCCCAAAAGATTTCTAAACATCCAGAACACCCCAAATACCCAGAGACAGGGAGATGTGAGGGAAAGAATGCACAGTTTTCTCATCCACCAGCTCCAGAACCATCATAGGCCCAGCCTCTTGCTCAGAATTCAGTTTCACTTTTACACTGTTGCTGCAGGTCTTAGAAGATGGCTCAGAGGCTAAGCAGAAATAAACAAGACAATGACAAGAGGGTGAAGATGGCCCCCTTTCCAGAGGCTGAAAAAGGCACATCCCATTGCTCGTCACTTCTGTCAGTTATTCCTTCTGCTACATAATTCATGTTAATTCCAACCAGTCTTGTGTAAACATCACCATCTCAGAGGTTACCCTATTGAAAATAGCATTCTTGTCACTATCTTTCTACAACTTTATTTATGCCCAAGCATTTATCACTACCTTACTTCACATAATTTTTTAGTGTGCTTCTATGAACACCTCTAGAGTGTAGACTCCATCCGAGTCAAGATTTTGTGTTGTTCATTGCTGTATCTCTAGGCTGAGAATAGGACTTGGCATGTAATTGGCGCTCAGCATGTATTTCTTGAATGTATGAATAAATTTCTTTTTAGGTCCCTGGTAGCTCGGCTGGTAGAGAATCCACCTGCAATGTGAGAGACCTGGGTTTGATCCCTGAGTTGAGAAGATCCCCTGGAGAAGGAGATTCTTCTCCAGTACTCTTGCCTGGAGAATCTCATGGACAAAAGAGCCTGGCAGGCTACAGTCCATGAGGTCCCCAAAGAGTTGAATACGACTTTCAATTTCACAAGAACTTTTAACTGGTCTCCACTGTAAGTCTGTTCTCCTTTCCCCACTTTTGAAAAGTTTTAAACTGCAGACCTACTTAAATTGTATCCCAGAAGTTTGAACTGTACTGAGCTCTGATGTCCGTGGCTTTCTAGCACTTGCGGTAGCTAGACACATAGACCTTCACCTAACCCATCGTTAACCAGAGGGCTATTTAGGATTTCATTTCCAGAACTGCATTCTTGCGTGGAAGTAGCACATAGAACATTGAATATGATGATGCATTTGTTGTACTCAGCTAGTGCTGGGCACCAAATGAGCTCTTAATCAATATTAATTTTTCTGACATCATTATGAGTACGCATCCCAAAAGATTTCTAAACATCCAGAACACCCCAAATACCCAGAGACAGGGAGATGTGAGGGAAAGAATGCACAGTTTTCTCATCCACCAGCTCCAGAACCATCATAGGCCCAGCCTCTTGCTCAGAATTCAGTTTCACTTTTACACTGTTGCTGCAGGTCTTAGAAGATGGCTCAGAGGCTAAGCAGAAATAAACAAGACAATGACAAGAGGGTGAAGTATGGCATTCCTGCACACCCTTAACCCTTTGTGAGTCACCTATGGGAGCGGAATTGGGCTTTAGGGGCAAGAAAGAGAGAGGGGCCTGCTCACTTTGAACTGATAAGCTTTCCTGTTTTGAGCCTGGTCATCTGTATTCCTGAAGCTCTGTGCTTCAACCAGCTTCCTCTCATGCATGGCAGAAAACCAGACTACAGAGAGCCAATTACCACACAACATCTCTTATTTCAGAAAGCTTCTTTTTACATGCTATTATTGTAGGAATCTCCAAGAAGTAGGTTTGTGGTTTTATAGGCTAGTATACAGCCTAAAAATTCTTGTAATCCTGCCCATGAAGTTTGTGTCTAAACGGTACTGTTTCTCCTGACAAATGTGTAGCCATTACCATTGTGACATTATGATGATGCTTGACTTGTGTTCTGTCCACACACCAAATAGTGACTGACCGCAGCATTTATTATACAATGTGACAAGCACCATTCTAAGTGTTTTAGGTATGTTTCCTCATAACTTGAGCTTCCCTTGTGGTTCAGCAGTAAAGAATCTGCCTGCAGTGCAGGAGATGCTGCAGACATGGAGTTTGCTCCCTAGTCAGGAAGATCTCTTGGAGGAGGGTATGGCAACCCACTCCAGTATTCTTTCCTGGAGAATCCCATGGACAGAGGAGCCTGGTGGGATACAGCCTGTGCTGTCACAAAGGAGGATTTCATTTCCAGAACTGCATTCTTGCGTGGAAGTAGCACATAGAACATTGAATATGATGATGCATTTGTTGTACTCAGCTAGTGCTGGGCACCAAATGAGCTCTTAATCAATATTAATTTTTCTGACATCATTATGAGTACGCATCCCAAAAGATTTCTAAACATCCAGAACACCCCAAATACCCAGAGACAGGGAGATGTGAGGGAAAGAATGCACAGTTTTCTCATCCACCAGCTCCAGAACCATCATAGGCCCAGCCTCTTGCTCAGAATTCAGTTTCACTTTTACACTGTTGCTGCAGGTCTTAGAAGATGGCTCAGAGGCTAAGCAGAAATAAACAAGACAATGACAAGAGGGTGAAGTATGGCATTCCTGCACACCCTTAACCCTTTGTGAGTCACCTATGGGAGCGGAATTGGGCTTTAGGGGCAAGAAAGAGAGAGGGTCCTGCTCACTTTGAACTGATAAGCTTTCCTGTTTTGAGCCTGGTCATCTGTATTCCTGAAGCTCTGTGCTTCAACCAGCTTCCTCTCATGCATGGCAGAAAACCAGACTACAGAGAGCCAATTACCACACAACATCTCTTATTTCAGAAAGCTTCTTTTTACATGCTATTATTGTAGGAATCTCCAAGAAGTAGGTTTGTGGTTTTATAGGCTAGTATACAGCCTAAAAATTCTTGTAATCCTGCCCATGAAGTTTGTGTCTAAACGGTACTGTTTCTCCTGACAAATGTGTAGCCATTACCATTGTGACATTATGATGATGCTTGACTTGTGTTCTGTCCACACACCAAATAGTGACTGACCGCAGCATTTATTATACAATGTGACAAGCACCATTCTAAGTGTTTTAGGTATGTTTCCTCATAACTTGAGCTTCCCTTGTGGTTCAGCAGTAAAGAATCTGCCTGCAGTGCAGGAGATGCTGCAGACATGGAGTTTGCTCCCTAGTCAGGAAGATCTCTTGGAGGAGGGTATGGCAACCCACTCCAGTATTCTTTCCTGGAGAATCCCATGGACAGAGGAGCCTGGTGGGATACAGCCTGTGCTGTCACAAAGAGTTGGACACGACTGAAGCGACTGAGCACAAGCACACTCTTCATAACCTGCAATAATTCCCATCTGGAAGGCGCATTGACTCTGCCCATCTCATGGAGGGGAACACTGGGGCACAAAGAATTTAGTCAGTAACTTGCCCTGCTGAAGGTCACCCACGAAGAAGTGACAGCTGGGATGCAAACCCAGGTTGTCTGGCTCAAGAACCTGCCTGCCCAGCACTCCACTCTCCTGCCTCTGAAACTGTAGGGAAGTGTCTGGAGCTGGAGAATTGTGGGGGAGTCAGAGGCAAGTGCTTACTAGAATTGACACCACCCCTTCTTCTGCCTTAAGTGGCGGTATTCTGAACCACCACAACTTGGGAGGCTTAGCAGCTAGAAATGGAATCAACAGCAGGCTCCGTGCAGACAGAATGAGTTTCCTGAGGCCTCTTTAAAAAGCGTGTGTGCAGTCAGCTGCAAGGTGGTTTCCTCAATGAGAAGGAGGAGGTCCTGAGGGTCTAGAAAACTGGGGAAGCAGGAATTCTGATATCACATGTCACCAAAATAGCCCTCTGAGACTAGAGTGAACTGGACATGGCCTCTCTGAGCAGTGCAATTGCAACCTTTGTCTCGCTGCCTTCAATATTATATTGATAGCCCTAGTGCATAAATGCATTGGCTTCCCTGGTGGCTGAGACGGTAATGAATCCACCTGCAATGCAGGAGACTCAGGTTCGATCCCTGAGTTGGGAAGATACCCTGAGGGAGGAAATGACAAACTCCTCCAATAGTCTTGGCTGGAAAATCCCATGGACAGAGAAGCCTGGAGGGCTACAGTCCACGGCATCCCAAGATCAGACACAATTTAACAACTGAACTACCACAGTACATAAATATTATGTATAGTTCATATTTAAAACCAGCATTCAAATCAACCAAGCAAAAAGGCTGAGTCATTTCCTCTTGCATTTTCAACACTAATGACCATTTCAGAATCCACCGCAGATCCCCCTACACGGCAGAAAGGAAGAAAATGAAAAAGTTGGGGGGATGAATGTGGGTACAGGAGTGGAACACGTCGCTAGGCTCCTTTTCTGGTGAGTCTGCATAGGCTAACAGGTAAATTCCTCCCCAAAGAAAAATCACTCTAAGAAGCCACGTTCCAACTGACAAGCGTGGAGAGAACTGTCATTTTTATAGATTGGAATACTTGTAAATTGGAACAAACACTGCCATGTGGCTCATCCGTGCTTAGAGTCTAATGAAGCAGAATACATATCTTTTTGGAATTCCTGCTAAACAGAAATGAATGGACAGAGTCCAAAAGGGACACGTTTTCCCAAGGCAGAGGTGGCAATGCACACCCCCAGGCACATTAGTTTCTTCTAAAGGAGCTACTTTAGTGTGACTTCGAGCCTAGAAGACACCACATGCAAAGGAAGTCAATAGAGGCAGACTTAATCTCAAGTTGAAGCATGGACTTTCCCCACCTCATTAAAATAATTGGAAACTAGTTCATAAGAACATTGAGCTTACTGTTCTAGCCCTACAGCTACTGTATCTAATAGGAGTTGAGATTTTCTCTCCAAGCAATTGTCTTGGCACATGTGAAACTGATGATGTATCTCTTTGGATGGGTAACTCAATTTCAGAATATTCCAGTGAGTCTTAAAAATCCCTGACCAGGGAAATGGCATGCACTGACTTTTAATTCAGTTACATTCTAATTTCCTCTCAGCATATGGAGGCAGGGCAATATATTTTCATTAGTAATAATGAGGACCAACCAATAAGTCAAAGACTAACATTTGTCTTAGATTTGAAAATAAATTATATTTTTAAAAGAAAGGAGAGGCGGAAAATATATGGTATCAGATTCAATATTTTAGACAGAGCACAAATTAAATATAAGTGACCAGGTAATCAATTTTAGTGTGCTCTGCTCTCAGAAAATTAAGATGATAAAAGGAGAGTAAAATGAAAACTGTAGCTGCCCCTGTGTCTATGAGGAACTGGTTAAAATTGAACTAAGGCTCTCTCAAAATTGAAAGCAACAGGTGACAAAGCCCTCCCTTTATTATGAATTAAGAAGAAACGTTAGTACTCTGAAAATCTTTGCAGTATCGCACTCCTGCCCCCTCCCTTTCTATCCATTCTTGGGTCCTGGTATGTTGACATTTTCCACCCAAGCTTTATCAGTTTGTCTTTTGAAAGACAGTTGCAGGCTCATACAACTACGTCATTTTTTTTTGGTGAGCTCAAGCAAAGGTAAATTCCTCCCAAAGAAAAATCACTCTAAGAAGCCACGTTCCAACTGACAAGCGTGGAGAGAACTGTCATTTTTATAGATTGGAATACTTGTAAATTGGAACAAACACTGCCATGTGGCTCATCCGTGCTTAGAGTCTAATGAAGCAGAATACATATCTTTTTGGAATTCCTGCTAAACAGAAATGAATGGACAGAGTCCAAAAGGGACACGTTTTCCCAAGGCAGAGGTGGCAATGCACACCCCCAGGCACATTAGTTTCTTCTAAAGGAGCTACTTTAGTGTGACTTCGAGCCTAGAAGACACCACATGCAAAGGAAGTCAATAGAGGCAGACTTAATCTCAAGTTGAAGCATGGACTTTCCCCACCTCATTAAAATAATTGGAAACTAGTTCATAAGAACATTGAGCTTACTGTTCTAGCCCTACAGCTACTGTATCTAATAGGAGTTGAGATTTTCTCTCCAAGCAATTGTCTTGGCACATGTGAAACTGATGATGTATCTCTTTGGATGGGTAACTCAATTTCAGAATATTCCAGTGAGTCTTAAAAATCCCTGACCAGGGAAATGGCATGCACTGACTTTTAATTCAGTTACATTCTAATTTCCTCTCAGCATATGGAGGCAGGGCAATATATTTTCATTAGTAATAATGAGGACCAACCAATAAGTCAAAGACTAACATTTGTCTTAGATTTGAAAATAAATTATATTTTTAAAAGAAAGGAGAGGCGGAAAATATATGGTATCAGATTCAATATTTTAGACAGAGCACAAATTAAATATAAGTGACCAGGTAATCAATTTTAGTGTGCTCTGCTCTCAGAAAATTAAGATGATAAAAGGAGATTAAAAATGAAAACTGTAGCTGCCCCTGTGTCTATGAGGAACTGGTTAAAATTGAACTAAGGCTCTCTCAAAATTGAAAGCAACAGGTGACAAAGCCCTCCCTTTATTATGAATTAAGAAGAAACGTTAGTACTCTGAAAATCTTTGCAGTATCGCACTCCTGCCCCCGGCCTCCTACTTTCTATCCCAACAGCTTCTTGGGTCCTGGTATGTTGACATTTTCCACCCAAGCTTTATCAGTTTGTCTTTTGAAAGACAGTTGCAGGCTCATACAACTACGTCATATTTAAAAGTTAGTTATTAACAACTTAAAAGACATTTTTACATGGCAGTTCTGTTTTTTGAACAGTTGGATTCTCTGGCTAGCCCACAACACCACTTCATCATTGCTCATTGCCTTAAGGAAAAATGGGAGAATGAGACCTGGGGGCTGCCCTGCTTGGGTATCCAGTCTGGGAGTTTCACTGAGTCTCTGCTTGCTTCCTGCCCAGCAAATGCACAGCGAAGGTTGGTTTAGCACCTCAGATCCTCTGGGTCTGTTAAAACTGAGTGTGCTTATGTAGGGGGTAGAACTGTTGTCGTGGGGCAAGTCAAGTGAAATGGACAAGAAAGGCAGTTTTTGAAACTTATCAACTGGGAAACAATTTTATACAGAATCCCTCCATCTCACAGAGATACTGTGTTCTGCATAAGTGGGAACAGGAGTGACAAGGATGCTGAGCCCTGCCCCTAACATGGCCCTTGAGAGCTCCCCACAGACCTCTGTACTACCAGGTGTGAAAGCCAATGGACCTGACGACTGCCGGTGTCCCTGCCCATAGAAAGCCCTAAGATCCTGTAAAGGTTGCTGGGCCAGGACTCCTGAATGTGCTGGGACTCCCACTGCTGAGCCCCAGACCGCCTGTCCACTTGGAAGACACCCTTACACCAAGCCTGGGTAGATCTGGGTAGAAATCAAAATGTACCATCTTTTCCATATCCCCATCTGTAAGTTAGGGGTGGATAAGAGTATTCACAAAGGATTGTGAGAATTTATGTGGAAGAGACTAAGGATAAGCCAGGTAATCAATTTTAGTGTGCTCTGCTCTCAGAAAATTAAGATGATAAAAGGAGATTAAAAATGAAAACTGTAGCTGCCCCTGTGTCTATGAGGAACTGGTTAAAATTGAACTAAGGCTCTCTCAAAATTGAAAGCAACAGGTGACAAAGCCCTCCCTTTATTATGAATTAAGAAGAAACGTTAGTACTCTGAAAATCTTTGCAGTATCGCACTCCTGCCCCCGGCCTCCTACTTTCTATCCGCAACAGCTTCTTGGGTCCTGGTATGTTGACATTTTCCACCCAAGCTTTATCAGTTTGTCTTTTGAAAGACAGTTGCAGGCTCATACAACTACGTCATATTTAAAAGTTAGTTATTAACAACTTAAAAGACATTTTTACATGGCAGTTCTGTTTTTTGAACAGTTGGATTCTCTGGCTAGCCCACAACACCACTTCATCATTGCTCATTGCCTTAAGGAAAAATGGGAGAATGAGACCTGGGGGCTGCCCTGCTTGGGTATCCAGTCTGGGAGTTTCACTGAGTCTCTGCTTGCTTCCTGCCCAGCAAATGCACAGCGAAGGTTGGTTTAGCACCTCAGATCCTCTGGGTCTGTTAAAACTGAGTGTGCTTATGTAGGGGGTAGAACTGTTGTCGTGGGGCAAGTCAAGTGAAATGGACAAGAAAGGCAGTTTTTGAAACTTATCAACTGGGAAACAATTTTATACAGAATCCCTCCATCTCACAGAGATACTGTGTTCTGCATAAGTGGGAACAGGAGTGACAAGGATGCTGAGCCCTGCCCCTAACATGGCCCTTGAGAGCTCCCCACAGACCTCTGTACTACCAGGTGTGAAAGCCAATGGACCTGACGACTGCCGGTGTCCCTGCCCATAGAAAGCCCTAAGATCCTGTAAAGGTTGCTGGGCCAGGACTCCTGAATGTGCTGGGACTCCCACTGCTGAGCCCCAGACCGCCTGTCCACTTGGAAGACACCCTTACACCAAGCCTGGGTAGATCTGGGTAGAAATCAAAATGTACCATCTTTTCCATATCCCCATCTGTAAGTTAGGGGTGGATAAGAGTATTCACAAAGGATTGTGAGAATTTATGTGGAAGAGACTAAGGATAAGATACATCTAATGCACTGCCTGATCTATAGATAACACTAGATAAATGGTCTCTTCTTTGATTTTACTATTCCTTTTAAGCTCTTCTTCAAAATGCATTATGTAAGTAAATGTCTGTGACACACTCATGTATTACTCCTTGTAAAGCCCTGGAAAGTGAAAGTTGCGTTCGACTCTTTGCAACTCCATAAAATGAAAACTGCTAGGTTCCTCTGTCTATGGAATTCTCCGGGCATTTCTACTGGAATGTGTAGCCATTCCCTTCTCCAGGGAATCTTCCCAACTCAGAGATCTAACCCAGGTCTCCCACATCACAGATTCTTTACCATCTGAGCCACCATGGAAGCCAAGAATACTGGAGTAGGTAGCCTATCCCTTTTACAGGGAACCTTCCTGACCGAGGAATTGAACCAGGGTCTCCTGCATTGCAGGCGAATCCTTTACCATCTAAGTTACAGGGAAACTCACTCCTTGTAAAATGCTTAACTTAAACTTCTTAAAAGTGGTAAGTGCCTGAAGGCACAGAGTCACTTATAATGTGATTGCATTCATTCACTCAGTGAACATCTATTGAATGCCTGGGCTGTGCTAGTCACGTGGGACACAAAGACCCTCAAGGAGTTCAGCGTTCTGTGGAGGAGATAGACAAGTGCATGGAAAGGCAGTAGAGACATTGCAGAGGTAAGCAATTGTTCTGAACGTCCCTGAGGGCATTCTGTAGAGACTGGGGACTGGTGTCCCCACACCAGAGTGGAATGACTGAATCCTGAAGAACGCATTCAGTGGAAACTGGCAATGAAGGTGAAGAAGTGTCTACTGGGGCAGAGGATACAAGAGGTGCAACTGCCGGGACCCATGATGGAAGGTAGAGGAAAGGTGGCAGGGACCCAAGGAGGGTGATTGCAAGTGGTTCTGCAAGCACCGACTGTAGGTAAGATAGGAATGACAACCCATGAAAATACTACAAAAGTTGAATGCTATACTAAAGTGGGTAGATCTGGGTAGAAATCAAAATGTACCATCTTTTCCATATCCCCATCTGTAAGTTAGGGGTGGATAAGAGTATTCACAAAGGATTGTGAGAATTTATGTGGAAGAGACTAAGGATAAGATACATCTAATGCACTGCCTGATCTATAGATAACACTAGATAAATGGTCTCTTCTTTGATTTTACTATTCCTTTTAAGCTCTTCTTCAAAATGCATTATGTAAGTAAATGTCTGTGACACACTCATGTATTACTCCTTGTAAAGCCCTGGAAAGTGAAAGTTGCGTTCGACTCTTTGCAACTCCATAAAATGAAAACTGCTAGGTTCCTCTGTCTATGGAATTCTCCGGGCATTTCTACTGGAATGTGTAGCCATTCCCTTCTCCAGGGAATCTTCCCAACTCAGAGATCTAACCCAGGTCTCCCACATCACAGATTCTTTACCATCTGAGCCACCATGGAAGCCAAGAATACTGGAGTAGGTAGCCTATCCCTTTTACAGGGAACCTTCCTGACCGAGGAATTGAACCAGGGTCTCCTGCATTGCAGGCGAATCCTTTACCATCTAAGTTACAGGGAAACTCACTCCTTGTAAAATGCTTAACTTAAACTTCTTAAAAGTGGTAAGTGCCTGAAGGCACAGAGTCACTTATAATGTGATTGCATTCATTCACTCAGTGAACATCTATTGAATGCCTGGGCTGTGCTAGTCACGTGGGACACAAAGACCCTCAAGGAGTTCAGCGTTCTGTGGAGGAGATAGACAAGTGCATGGAAAGGCAGTAGAGACATTGCAGAGGTAAGCAATTGTTCTGAACGTCCCTGAGGGCATTCTGTAGAGACTGGGGACTGGTGTCCCCACACCAGAGTGGAATGACTGAATCCTGAAGAACGCATTCAGTGGAAACTGGCAATGAAGGTGAAGAAGTGTCTACTGGGGCAGAGGATACAAGAGGTGCAACTGCCGGGACCCATGATGGAAGGTAGAGGAAAGGTGGCAGGGACCCAAGGAGGGTGATTGCAAGTGGTTCTGCAAGCACCGACTGTAGGTAAGATGGAGAGAGACAAGCTGATCTAACTTCCTTTCATGAAAAATACTACAAAAGTTGAATGCTATACTAAAGCTCATGGGAATCTTTGTAGAGTCTTAAATAGGGTCCTGGCCACAAAGTTGAAGATGTGTTGGATGCTCCCTAGTTGAGAAAATATGCTTGAGTTAGAAAAACGAGATCCTCTGAAGGGACACGGCTCTGAGCCCAGGTACCATACATGAAGGTTGAGAGTGAATTAGATCTCTGCTTTCACAATCCCCCTCAGCCAGGTGCCTTTGTACAGTGCACAAACTGCCCAGGGGCAAGGCTATGCCCCAGGCAGAGGACAGGTTAAAAGAACTCTGCCAGAACAATGAAATGAAAAGAAAGCTATAGGAATAAGAGGTGTTTGGAAGAGAGGAATTTATTGGTCATGAGTTGAGACAGAAGAGGCATCCCTGGTGGCTCAGATGGTAAAGAATCTGGCTGCATTGGAGGAGACCCAGGTTCAACCCATGGGTGGGGAAGATCCCCTGGAGAAGGGAATGGCAACCCACTCCAGTATTCTTGCTGGAGAATTCCATGGACAGAGGAGCCTGGTGGGCTACAGCCCATGGGATCTCAAAGAGACCAACACAACTGAGCAACCACCTATCAGTTCACTGAGTTGGATGAAGGGGTCATGGGTGGTTCACAGGTACTGGGTTTGACTGGGTATATAAAGTAAAGTAAACAAAATTTTTTGTTAAAAATCCAGAAAGAGTACAAGCTTTGGAGAAAAGCTAATCAACTCTATTTGGATAGGCTGCCAGGAGTTCAGCGTTCTGTGGAGGAGATAGACAAGTGCATGGAAAGGCAGTAGAGACATTGCAGAGGTAAGCAATTGTTCTGAACGTCCCTGAGGGCATTCTGTAGAGACTGGGGACTGGTGTCCCCACACCAGAGTGGAATGACTGAATCCTGAAGAACGCATTCAGTGGAAACTGGCAATGAAGGTGAAGAAGTGTCTACTGGGGCAGAGGATACAAGAGGTGCAACTGCCGGGACCCATGATGGAAGGTAGAGGAAAGGTGGCAGGGACCCAAGGAGGGTGATTGCAAGTGGTTCTGCAAGCACCGACTGTAGGTAAGATGGAGAGAGACAAGCTGATCTAACTTCCTTTCATGAAAAATACTACAAAAGTTGAATGCTATACTAAAGCTCATGGGAATCTTTGTAGAGTCTTAAATAGGGTCCTGGCCACAAAGTTGAAGATGTGTTGGATGCTCCCTAGTTGAGAAAATATGCTTGAGTTAGAAAAACGAGATCCTCTGAAGGGACACGGCTCTGAGCCCAGGTACCATACATGAAGGTTGAGAGTGAATTAGATCTCTGCTTTCACAATCCCCCTCAGCCAGGTGCCTTTGTACAGTGCACAAACTGCCCAGGGGCAAGGCTATGCCCCAGGCAGAGGACAGGTTAAAAGAACTCTGCCAGAACAATGAAATGAAAAGAAAGCTATAGGAATAAGAGGTGTTTGGAAGAGAGGAATTTATTGGTCATGAGTTGAGACAGAAGAGGCATCCCTGGTGGCTCAGATGGTAAAGAATCTGGCTGCATTGGAGGAGACCCAGGTTCAACCCATGGGTGGGGAAGATCCCCTGGAGAAGGGAATGGCAACCCACTCCAGTATTCTTGCTGGAGAATTCCATGGACAGAGGAGCCTGGTGGGCTACAGCCCATGGGATCTCAAAGAGACCAACACAACTGAGCAACCACCTATCAGTTCACTGAGTTGGATGAAGGGGTCATGGGTGGTTCACAGGTACTGGGTTTGACTGGGTATATAAAGTAAAGTAAACAAAATTTTTTGTTAAAAATCCAGAAAGAGTACAAGCTTTGGAGAAAAGCTAATCAACTCTATTTGGATAGGCTGCCATTGTAGTTTCACGAGGCATTCAGCTGGAAACGTCCAATAGACTGTTAGATATATGGTTTGAAATAAAGATTAGATATATTGCCTAGTAATATATATATGGGAGTTATAAATATGCCATAAAGGGCTGAAGTTGTGGGAATTAAGATCACTCAGGCTATGCGTAGACTAGAACAAGTAAGGATTTATCAAAGATTTTGTTTCAATCATTTATCTTTTATTGACAGCATCTGCAATGCATTGTAGATGGAACAAGGACCAACTATACTTCCTTCTTTGTTTTTTCTCTTTTCTTCTTTTTTTTAATTAATTTTTTTTAGTGTCCAGGATTGTGGTACTTGGTGTTTAAAAACCTGATCTTAAGCATCCTTAGAGAGAAAAAAATTGATTTTTTATCATCAAAGCGTGTTTACACATTAGCTATGAGACTTCAGGGAACCAAATACTCTGTTTCTGGAAATGTGTCTTCGCCTTTTTGAATCTGGTCTGTGCTTGTGTTGAAGTGAACGTGATTGTTTTGGCATTAGGCATCTTAGGAGCTACTGCGTGTTTCTGGCTAAATCTGAGTTGCTACTACAAAAGAAGAAACAGAATCAAATAACTGGATAAAAGAGGATAAGCACAACCATGAATTACAGAATTTCCAGGCAAAATGGTGCTTCAATTCCAACACTTTTCTTTCACCACCAATTAGAACAAATGCAAGAAGGCAGTTGAGCTTGGAAATAAACATTATCTGGGCTCGAAGCCTGATTGGGATACAGTCCCTTGTAGCCAGGAGCTAATACAGAAGTGTTAGCAGAACCACATTCCAATGATTCTTAAGCAAGGTGTCTGGAATTGTTAATGTCCAAGGAGAGTAAAGACCCTGGTCTAATAATGTAGGTGTAATCATAAGAAAATAAATCCTAAACTCGCTTACATTTATTCATTTAATCTACAAATGTTTACTGAATGAATTTTATGTGACGGATATTCTTAAGCCCCATAAGGTGGGGTGGTTTAGCCGCCCAGTCGTGTCTGACTCTGTGGGACCCCATGAACTGTTGCCCGCCAGGCTCTTTTGCCCATGGAAGTTTCCAGGCGAGAACATTGGAGTGTGTTGTCATTTCCTTCTCCAAAGCCCCATATGCCCCATCACTAAGTCTTTTATAAGTTAGTTGCTGGGTTTGTCTTCATGAATATCTATGGCATGATTTTCTATGTCTCAGTGAAAAATGCCTGCTGTATATATTCCTTCACCATCTGAGCCACCAGGGAAGCCCCTGTATATATTCCTATAATCCAAAAGTACCCTTTTACTTGTCTGATGGGGTTTCTCATTACTTGTCTATATTCTAAGTAATACGATGTTCTTAGTCACTCAGTCATGTCTGACTCTTTGCGACCCCATGGATTATAGCCCACTAGGCTTTGCTGTTGATGGGATTCTCCAGGCAAGAATACTGGAGTGGGTTGCCATTCCCTTCTCCAGGGGACCTTTCTGACCCAGGAATTGAACTTGGATGTCTTTTATTGCAGGCAGATTCTTTACTGTCCTAGACACCAGGGAAGCCCATGCAATATGAGTTTCTTTTCAATAGCATTGGCTTTCTAGGCATTTTCCTAATACCAGGGAAAGGTATCATTGATTCATATGTAATAAACCCATCTTATTTTCCATTTAAGAGGGAAATAAGCCCAGTGATCATGTCTGGATCACTGACGGGAAAGAGCTTTTTATCTTGTGTATATCTGGGGAACTAACTACTGATTTTACAGAATGGGGACAGTGAAGGCAATTGTAATACCAGCTACGTTATCCTCCTTTTGATACAGTAATTATGTTCTTAAATACTTCATAGGAAGAGGTAGTGACCTCAGAATAACTGCACAATGTGCCACATTTTCACAGATTAGAGGGACTTTGTGTCCATTAGAAAGCAGTTCTCCGGAAAACCTACTGTTTTAGTGTAGATGACATCCTTCAGGTTAACTACATGATCAAACAGTTGAGCAAAGGGAGGAGAGCTTAAAGCCCAAGTGCAAGGAGACATTGCCAAATGTACATTTATCAAGAATGAAAATAAAGCAACTCACACAAGGCATCTTGGTTAAGAGGAAATGCTTTAATTGTAAAAGTTTAACTTTACCCATTGTTTGGGAAAGCATCTACTGTATAAATGACCTAATAGCCAGCATAATTCTTTTAGTCTTGGTAAATGATTGGATTCCCTTTATATATTTATGCTATGCCGTTTTTACCTCGGAAATGTATTTATGATTTTGCTAGATTTTCAAATTTTAAATTCTGCTCAATGAAGAGATAACCCCATGAAGGGAGATATCTTTAGCTGCCCAAGTGCTTCTCCTTCATTTGCCATTCTGGAATGAATGGGTGGAGAGTTTTGCATATGAATAGGTCTAGGGTAGATGGAAGCCTGAGAAAGCAACTTCAAATGAGAAACAGGTAAGAAACAAAGGTTCTGACTGTGTATAAAGCAGGTGTGTCTGTGGCAAGGCAAGGCAAGGCAGAGATGCAGTTACCTAGAGAAGGGGATAAGAACAGGGAGATTTTGGAGAAATAATTTCCTCAGATTTATTCAGTTATTACTTGAGTCTGTCTACCAGGCATTTATCAGTCTACCAGTTTGTCTATCACCTGCCTTCTATCTTCACAACTGTCTACCAGGCATTACTTTTGAAACCGCAGACACCTAAATAATCAAGGCACAGCTTACTGTAACCCAGGTCATTTGTATGGTTACTCTGTGTACAGAGTCTTCATCTGCAGGAGGGAGATGCTTTCTAATTTAGATAATAGGTTGTATTTGCATAATAGTTACCTGGTCTTATGTTAAATAATTTCCTTTGAGAAGGGTAAAAATACTTTTCTTATAGAAAAAATTCCCTCCAAGATTGGTCCTCTCTCTTCTTTTCATAGAATTAAAGTTATTTGGGTATTAAGACAGGAATAACTTGTTCAATATTTTTTTCTTTTTGACTCATTTGACAAAGCTTATTTTCTTTGTAAAAGCAGTTTTGAACTCTCCTGTATTTTTCATTGGCCTCATTTGCTGGTTCTAATAAAGCTAATGTTCTCCTTTGCTCTTGACCTACTAACACAGGAAGAGCTTAAAGCCCAAGTGCAAGGAGACATTGCCAAATGTACATTTATCAAGAATGAAAATAAAGCAACTCACACAAGGCATCTTGGTTAAGAGGAAATGCTTTAATTGTAAAAGTTTAACTTTACCCATTGTTTGGGAAAGCATCTACTGTATAAATGACCTAATAGCCAGCATAATTCTTTTAGTCTTGGTAAATGATTGGATTCCCTTTATATATTTATGCTATGCCGTTTTTACCTCGGAAATGTATTTATGATTTTGCTAGATTTTCAAATTTTAAATTCTGCTCAATGAAGAGATAACCCCATGAAGGGAGATATCTTTAGCTGCCCAAGTGCTTCTCCTTCATTTGCCATTCTGGAATGAATGGGTGGAGAGTTTTGCATATGAATAGGTCTAGGGTAGATGGAAGCCTGAGAAAGCAACTTCAAATGAGAAACAGGTAAGAAACAAAGGTTCTGACTGTG
This sequence comes from Tragulus kanchil, assembly GCA_022376925.1. Lineage (NCBI taxonomy): Eukaryota > Metazoa > Chordata > Mammalia > Artiodactyla > Tragulidae > Tragulus > Tragulus kanchil. The sequence goes on along the minus strand of JAIOJX010000026.1, from coordinate 265,321,739 downwards.
TATAAAGCAGGTGTGTCTGTGGCAAGGCAAGGCAAGGCAGAGATGCAGTTACCTAGAGAAGGGGATAAGAACAGGGAGATTTTGGAGAAATAATTTCCTCAGATTTATTCAGTTATTACTTGAGTCTGTCTACCAGGCATTTATCAGTCTACCAGTTTGTCTATCACCTGCCTTCTATCTTCACAACTGTCTACCAGGCATTACTTTTGAAACCGCAGACACCTAAATAATCAAGGCACAGCTTACTGTAACCCAGGTCATTTGTATGGTTACTCTGTGTACAGAGTCTTCATCTGCAGGAGGGAGATGCTTTCTAATTTAGATAATAGGTTGTATTTGCATAATAGTTACCTGGTCTTATGTTAAATAATTTCCTTTGAGAAGGGTAAAAATACTTTTCTTATAGAAAAAATTCCCTCCAAGATTGGTCCTCTCTCTTCTTTTCATAGAATTAAAGTTATTTGGGTATTAAGACAGGAATAACTTGTTCAATTTTTTTTTTTTTCTTTTTGACTCATTTGACAAAGCTTATTTTCTTTGTAAAAGCAGTTTTGAACTCTCCTGTATTTTTCATTGGCCTCATTTGCTGGTTCTAATAAAGCTAATGTTCTCCTTTGCTCTTGACCTACTAACACAGGATGCAATCAACTCAGGCATCTTTGTTATTATGACACACATGCAATATTTTAAACTTGAAATGAATAAACAATCTCTTTTGAAGGTCTCTTTGAAGATGTTTTTATTACAGAGCTGTCTGGACCTAGAGAAATGGCCAAAGCACCCCATATGACCCAATTCAGTCTTCAGGGACTCTACTTTTAAGCAGGAATTTCTGTAATTTTCTTGACTGAGTAAAGTGTGCTCATTTCAGCACAGTGAACAGCATTACACATGATCGTATCTAGTATCAAGAGAAGATGATACTGAAAACGGTGACTTCTCATTCATCTCCATCCTCATTCAACAGACACTTACTGAAGCAGTCAAAAGGCCAGACTCTGAGAGCTCAGCATACAAAGGACGAGTAAGACACAGTGCCGCCCTTGCCAGGGAGACAGAAAAGTAGACAAATAATTGCCATCAGTGTGAGGGGCACGGTAATGGGAGTAAATGCCAGGCATGATGGTGGGCCCCACAAGAAGGTGATAATCAGAGAGACTTGACTGAGCCTTCCCAAGCAGAATTACTTCCTGTTGCTTCCTGATTTTTATGGTACCCAGTGATAAATATGCTATAGTGGAGAATCACTCTTCAAACCAATTTCTCAAGGACCAAACTATAATACCGCGTTCTGGAAAGTAGGATAGCTTGTAATCACTCCTCCAGTCATGTCGCTGGCTGTAACTCAAGAGAAAGAACCGTTCCGCTGTTTTTTCTGAAGAATGGATGTGATCTGCTTGCAGTTTAGAGAACTAGTTCTTGTATACTTTATTATACTAGAAAAGAAAAGATTTAGAAGGTTTATTTGCATAATAGTTACCTGGTCTTATGTTAAATAATTTCCTTTGAGAAGGGAAAAACTTTTCTTATAGAAAAATTCCCTCCAAGATTGGTCCTCTCTCTTCTTTTCATAGAATTAAAGTTATTTGGGTATTAAGACAGGAATAACTTGTTCAATTTTTTTCTTTTTGACTCATTTGACAAAGCTTATTTTCTTTGTAAAAGCAGTTTTGAACTCTCCTGTATTTTTCATTGGCCTCATTTGCTGGTTCTAATAAAGCTAATGTTCTCCTTTGCTCTTGACCTACTAACACAGGATGCAATCAACTCAGGCATCTTTGTTATTATGACACACATGCAATATTTTAAACTTGAAATGAATAAACAATCTCTTTTGAAGGTCTCTTTGAAGATGTTTTTATTACAGAGCTGTCTGGACCTAGAGAAATGGCCAAAGCACCCCATATGACCCAATTCAGTCTTCAGGGACTCTACTTTTAAGCAGGAATTTCTGTAATTTTCTTGACTGAGTAAAGTGTGCTCATTTCAGCACAGTGAACAGCATTACACATGATCGTATCTAGTATCAAGAGAAGATGATACTGAAAACGGTGACTTCTCATTCATCTCCATCCTCATTCAACAGACACTTACTGAAGCAGTCAAAAGGCCAGACTCTGAGAGCTCAGCATACAAAGACGAGTAAGACACAGTGCCGCCCTTGCCAGGGAGACAGAAAAGTAGACAAATAATTGCCATCAGTGTGAGGGGCACGGTAATGGGAGTAAATGCCAGGCATGATGGTGGGCCCCACAAGAAGGTGATAATCAGAGAGACTTGACTGAGCCTTCCCAAGCAGAATTACTTCCTGTTGCTTCCTGATTTTTATGGTACCCAGTGATAAATATGCTATAGTGGAGAATCACTCTTCAAACCAATTTCTCAAGGACCAAACTATAATACCGCGTTCTGGAAAGTAGGATAGCTTGTAATCACTCCTCCAGTCATGTCGCTGGCTGTAACTCAAGAGAAAGAACCGTTCCGTGCAAATATGCATTTTTTACCTTTGCTGAAGAATGGATGTGATCTGCTTGCAGAAATTTTCTCCATTTTGAGAAAACTCCTTCAGGTTCTTGTATACTTTATTATACTAGAAAAGAAAAGATGCACAGAAGGATTATGAGCACTCCCAAAGATTCAACTCCTCTAAATTCAGAGTGTTGCTGTAATGAGGATTGTCAACATAAGTGATCATGTAGCTACAGAAGGCACACCTTTGATGAGTTCTTAAAAATAAAGGTGAAGTCTCTTCTGCCTGGATGTGAAAGATCCTGGAGAACTTTTCGAAAATAAAGCTGGTCTGTTTCTTCCTAGGCCAAATGGAAACAATTCAACAGTTGGTGCAGTTGGATTCCTGGCACCCCTATTATTCCTAGAAAAACTAAAACTACATCCTGAAATACACTGCAGATTCATTCCATGTCTCCCCACAAATTCCAAAATAATATCCCTGGACCTCATAACAAACCCAGAACCATTAAAGTATTTCTTGACCACGACAGAAAGTGTAAGTGAATAATTTGTTAATAAATTTCCCCTAGACACCTCTATATCTCTTTGAACTTCAGTAATAAGAAAGTCATAATAATGAGTTGAACATTTTGGTTGAACCAAAGCTTTATAAAATTATAAATAAACCTTTATCAATGTATCTATATTTGAATTCAGCTTATAGACAAAATTTTCCAATCAAAAGATTTTCTCATGCGACTCAGAACTCCACAATGTTATTCTGAATGTTATACTGGTGAGGATGGATACTGATGACAATTGCCCAGAGGGAGAGGGTGTCAGTCGAACCTGTTAGTCACATGTAGTTCCCTTCCAGTGTGAGGGGCACGGTAATGGTAAATGCCAGGCATGATGGTGGGCCCCACAAGAAGGTGATAATCAGAGAGACTTGACTGAGCCTTCCCAAGCAGAATTACTTCCTGTTGCTTCCTGATTTTTATGGTACCCAGTGATAAATATGCTATAGTGGAGAATCACTCTTCAAACCAATTTCTCAAGGACCAAACTATAATACCGCGTTCTGGAAAGTAGGATAGCTTGTAATCACTCCTCCAGTCATGTCGCTGGCTGTAACTCAAGAGAAAGAACCGTTCCGTGCAAATATGCATTTTTTACCTTTGCTGAAGAATGGATGTGATCTGCTTGCAGAAATTTTCTCCATTTTGAGAAAACTCCTTCAGGTTCTTGTATACTTTATTATACTAGAAAAGAAAAGATGCACAGAAGGATTATGAGCACTCCCAAAGATTCAACTCCTCTAAATTCAGAGTGTTGCTGTAATGAGGATTGTCAACATAAGTGATCATGTAGCTACAGAAGGCACACCTTTGATGAGTTCTTAAAAATAAAGGTGAAGTCTCTTCTGCCTGGATGTGAAAGATCCTGGAGAACTTTTCGAAAATAAAGCTGGTCTGTTTCTTCCTAGGCCAAATGGAAACAATTCAACAGTTGGTGCAGTTGGATTCCTGGCACCCCTATTATTCCTAGAAAAACTAAAACTACATCCTGAAATACACTGCAGATTCATTCCATGTCTCCCCACAAATTCCAAAATAATATCCCTGGACCTCATAACAAACCCAGAACCATTAAAGTATTTCTTGACCACGACAGAAAGTGTAAGTGAATAATTTGTTAATAAATTTCCCCTAGACACCTCTATATCTCTTTGAACTTCAGTAATAAGAAAGTCATAATAATGAGTTGAACATTTTGGTTGAACCAAAGCTTTATAAAATTATAAATAAACCTTTATCAATGTATCTATATTTGAATTCAGCTTATAGACAAAATTTTCCAATCAAAAGATTTTCTCATGCGACTCAGAACTCCACAATGTTATTCTGAATGTTATACTGGTGAGGATGGATACTGATGACAATTGCCCAGAGGGAGAGGGTGTCAGTCGATTCTGCTGCTTTCCTGACACAGAGTGAGTGAGGGGATCGAGCCTCAAACACACTGTCTCCATGTTTCCTTCTGGGAGGTAGGATGGCCCACTGCATTTTTCAAAATGAGGTTGTCCCCAGGAGGCTGCAAATGCGTGTAGACTGAGTGTCATGCAGTGGCTGTTTGCTCATACAATGAGCCCGCCCCTTCCTGCCCTCAGGTGTCTCTGGCATGCTGCTGGTCACCTTGCTGAGAAGGGGAAAGGTCAGAAAACTCATGCTTCCTGAGCACCTACTATGGGATGACCATGTTTCCACATAGGAATCTCAGGACAAGGCAACTTCTCAGCTGTCACAGGAGCCTCTGGAGGAAGGGGCTGGAAGAGTGGCAAAGAGGACATGGAGTACAGAGGAAGAGAGACCTAGAGACATGACAGAAACCAAGCCCCTACCTTCACAGGCGGAACCAACCAACACCTAGGATGTAGAAACATAAACTTATAGACACCAATTTGATCTTTATGCAGTACTTTAACGTTTCCCCAAATTTAACGCAGAAAGCCACCAGAGGATTTGGTAGATACACAAAAGGAGAAAACAGCTTCACCGAAACCGCCTGGAACACAAGGACAAACGGGGTCAGAGTGCAAAGGTCTTTAGAAGGATGTTGTTGACTCCTAAAGCAAGGTTCGTAAAATCACGGGCTTACAGCACCGTCAGGCATGTGGTTGAGGGAAGAGTAGGCTTGTAGAAGGGGTATTTTTTAAGGGTTGGACCACAGACCAGCTTTTGTGTTCAAAAAGCTGAAATGAGGATTGGGACGCAAGTGAATAATTTGTTAATAAATTTCCCCTAGACACCTCTATATCTCTTTGAACTTCAGTAATAAGAAAGTCATAATAATGAGTTGAACATTTTGGTTGAACCAAAGCTTTATAAAATTATAAATAAACCTTTATCAATGTATCTATATTTGAATTCAGCTTATAGACAAAATTTTCCAATCAAAAGATTTTCTCATGCGACTCAGAACTCCACAATGTTATTCTGAATGTTATACTGGTGAGGATGGATACTGATGACAATTGCCCAGAGGGAGAGGGTGTCAGTCGATTCTGCTGCTTTCCTGACACAGAGTGAGTGAGGGGATCGAGCCTCAAACACACTGTCTCCATGTTTCCTTCTGGGAGGTAGGATGGCCCACTGCATTTTTCAAAATGAGGTTGTCCCCAGGAGGCTGCAAATGCGTGTAGACTGAGTGTCATGCAGTGGCTGTTTGCTCATACAATGAGCCCGCCCCTTCCTGCCCTCAGGTGTCTCTGGCATGCTGCTGGTCACCTTGCTGAGAAGGGGAAAGGTCAGAAAACTCATGCTTCCTGAGCACCTACTATGGGATGACCATGTTTCCACATAGGAATCTCAGGACAAGGCAACTTCTCAGCTGTCACAGGAGCCTCTGGAGGAAGGGGCTGGAAGAGTGGCAAAGAGGACATGGAGTACAGAGGAAGAGAGACCTAGAGACATGACAGAAACCAAGCCCCTACCTTCACAGGCGGAACCAACCAACACCTAGGATGTAGAAACATAAACTTATAGACACCAATTTGATCTTTATGCAGTACTTTAACGTTTCCCCAAATTTAACGCAGAAAGCCACCAGAGGATTTGGTAGATACACAAAAGGAGAAAACAGCTTCACCGAAACCGCCTGGAACACAAGGACAAACGGGGTCAGAGTGCAAAGGTCTTTAGAAGGATGTTGTTGACTCCTAAAGCAAGGTTCGTAAAATCACGGGCTTACAGCACCGTCAGGCATGTGGTTGAGGGAAGAGTAGGCTGAGAACAGTGAGCTAGAGGGTCCCAGTGAGTAGTTGTTGTTGCCACAGCAGCTCTGGACCACAGACCAGCTTTTGTGTTCAAAAAAGCTGAAATGAGGATTGGGACCTGAAACAAAATTTTTTTTTAGTTGGGCAAATGATTCACAAAAATTTAAACTCTGCCGAGCAAGTAAAATACACCTGGGTATAGCCTCTATCATAAAGAAATGATTCTCTCAAATGAACTTCTTTACAAAACAGAAAGAGACTCACAGATTTCAAAAACGAACTTATGGTTGCCAGGGGAAAGGGATAGTTGGGAGTTTGAAAAGATCATGAACACGCCACTGTATTCCACATGGATAACCAACCAGAACCTACTGTATAGCATATGGAATTCTACTCAGTGATATGTGGCAGCCTGGATGGGAGCAGGGTTGAGGGAGAATGGATACATGTGTGTGTGTGTGTGTGTGTGTGTGTGTGTATATCTGAGTCCCTACACTGTTCACCTGAAACTACATTGTTAATCGGCTATATATGCTTAGTTGCGTTTGACTGTTTGCAACTCCCTGGACTGCAGCCTGCCAGGTTCCTCTGTCTGTGGAATTTCCCAGGCAAGAATACTGGAGTGGGTTGCCATTTCCTCCTCCATGGGATTTTCCTAAGCCAAGGGTCTATCTGTGTCTCCTCTGTCTCCTGAACCTCCTGGCTGTACCACAGTAGAAAATGAAAAGTTTAAAGTTCCAAAAAAAAAAAAAAAAAGATTCTCCTCTGAGGCAAGAGAATAAAATCACTGTTTGGCAGCCAAGTTTTCTCATTTTTATTTTCATAAATGTAAGTTGTCATCTATGAATGATATGATACTTTCAGGCCTCCTTCTTTCCCTCGTAAGTACAATGGGAGAGGTGGTAAACATTTGAAAGTTGTTTAGCTTTTTTGTTTATTTCTTTGTTACCTAAACATTTTCACTAAATTCTCCCTTAGGCTTTTTATTTCATTCCAATAGCACCAAATAACATTCAATAAAACACAACTAGGTATTACGAAAACAAAATAGAGAAATGTTTAGCAGGCACCTGCCCTTGGAATGAAGTCATTTCTTAGACTCTCACCCTAAGGTGTAGCCATTTGACTAAATGCTTCCCAAAGAAGTATGGGTAAAAATTCCTTGTTGGGTTTTAGTGAAAATTCCTTCTTCCTCTTTCTTGAAACCTGGAATTAAAATGACAACTGATTCCATAAGGTGATCTTGAGGGTGGGTGCCATGAGCTAAGATTTTAGATGAGAAATAGAAGGAGAGCCTGGGCTCAGGGGCTCCTAAGTGAGCCCTAACTCTCCACTTTTGGACCTATTTTATATATGGGAGAACCATAATGATAGGTTTTTCTTTAAGCCACTCTTATTTGGGGTTTCTAAAATATGTAGCTAAACATCATTCTGCACAAAATCTTTTTTTTTTTCTTTACAACAAGTCCTTTTTTTGTTTATGTTTTTATTTTTTGCAATGTTGTGCTGGTTTCTGAAATACAGCAATGGGAATCAGTCATAATCATACAATATCCCCTCCCTCCTTCCCTCTCCTCTCTTTCCTCCTCTATCCCTTCAAGTTATCACAGAACACCAGATGTTTTATTCTAAATTCTGAAACATTATTATGTTTCACAAATAATAATGATACATACAATAATTATGGTATATATTATATTATCACTACCTAAGTTACAGAGATATCAACATTTTTGTGCTTTTTTTTTCAGCATTGCAATATTGAAATATTTTTCCTTCTTTCTTTCTTTTTTTGGCCATGCTGAGCAGTTTGTGGGATCTGTTCCCTGACCAGGGCTTGAACTTGGGCCACACAATGAAAGCCCAGAATCCTAACCACTAGACCACCAGAGAACTCTCTGTTTCTGCACTTTTTATTATTTTTTTAAATTTATTTTTATTCTTTATTTTAAAGGTTTTACAGAGTTTTATTGTTCACAGACATGTCAGAGCATAGACATAGGGACATTGTGGTGAAGAAATAGGGAGGGGGAAGCATGGAGGAAGTAACAAGGAAACCTATAGTGTTATATGTGGAAAAGATAGCTAGTGTCATAGTGCTAAGGGAATAGGAGTGCTTACAATGGCTTGGGGCGAAGGTCTGGAGGGGTGGGATGGGGGGATCTGGGCGGGTGGGGACCATGGATATGCATATGACTGATCTGGGAACATACATGTCTGCACTTTTTAAACAACAATTTTTTCCCTTTCATAATTTCCTGGACTATTCTGGTGCATTTATTCTTCCCTATGAACATTTATCTATTTATAATTTTTAAAAATCCCTGCTGAGATCCTAATTGGAATTGCATTACATCTATATATCTCAATTTGAGGAAATTAACTTTTTTATAGCATTTAGACTTTCCATTCAAGGGCATAGTAAGTCTTTTCATTAATTCAAATGTTATTTCATATTCAATAAAATTGACTGATTTTCTTTATAGGTTCTGTAACATTCTTGTTTATTTAGAAATATCTCATAGTATTACACAGAATTAAGCTGTGTCTTTTAAAATAGTGTTCTGTTTCTTTCTCCAGTTTACACCAAAGCAGAAACAAAGACTTAACAAAAACATCAGGGGGCTATGTGCAGGGGAGAAAGATTTGCATGCATGCTTGCACAGAAAGCTTTTTCTGCTCTCAAACACTATAAGGTCCAATACTTTGGCCACCTGATGTGAAGAGTTGACTCATTGGAGAAGACTGTTGCTGGGAGAGATTGAGGGCAGGAGGAGAAGGGGGTGACAGAGGATGAGATGGTTGGATGGCATCACTGACTCAATAGACATGAATTTGAGAAACTCTGAGAGATAGTGGAGGACAGGGAAGCGTGGTTTGCTGCCGTCCCTGGGGTCACCAAGAGTCGGATATGATATGATTTAGTGACTGGACTGCAACAAGGAGGAGACAAAGCAGAGAGATGAATGGAAGGATGTGGAGTCTTCAGAGCGGAAGTGAGGAGAAGAAACTGCCCCCTGGAAAACTAGCAGTGGAGGGAAGGGTCTCTGAGATGAGTTCTCTTAGGGCAAGGAGCCCCCTGCTGCCCACCATCATGATAAGAGGTGATCTGCATCCAATAGTCCTGGGAAAAGAATGGGGTGCCTTGGACCCCAATTGTGGGGATGAGGCCAGTAGGGGAAACCTTGTCCTTAACTGAAGCGGGAATGAGCAGAACCAGTTGAGAATTTTCCCCTGTCCTGAGACTGCAGGGGCTATTGCATTTTCTGAACTTATCAAGCTGTCAAAACTTTCCAAGACACATTTTATTTTTATGTTTAAAAATTTTTTTTACAGAGTTTTGTTGTTCACTCCCAAACACCAACAGAATCAGCCATAGGCATACATATGTTTTCTCCCTCTTGAACTTCCCTCCCACATTTTAAAATACTATCTCCAGAGGACTAGCTCTAGGAAGTCAGACAACCCTGAAAGTTTATAAACCTATCTCGTAAAATTCAACTGATTTTAGAGGAGAGTGGGTGAGCTGAGGCAGTATGGAGACTTCCTGTCTTTCTCAAAAGCATTTGGAGTCATCTATTTTAAATAAGAGTCTGCTCAAACCAATCACATCTCATAGCTTCAATTGCCCCTGGGGCTCACAGTTTCAGATTTTGGAAGATTTCCTGTCATTTAGTAGGCTAGTACTTCCTTTTTTCACGTCATTGTATTCCTAGAAACTGGTATCTGTACTAGAACATTGTGGTAATGGACAAAATTGTTCAAGGCAGAAGTAAGTGGCCCGTGAGCTCAGTCCCCCACCTACACCCCACCTGTAACCCAAACCCCAAGCCCCAGTGTGCCCAGGTACACACAAGTCAGGAAATTCTTCAATACAGTACATTGTTGTTAGCTCAATGACCAGATAAAAATGGGATGCTCTGCTTATTACACCAATGGGGAGAATCTGTAACTCTTCATACAATGTGTGAGGACAGGGAAGCGTGGTTTGCTGCCGTCCCTGGGGTCACCAAGAGTCGGATATGATATGATTTAGTGACTGGACTGCAACAAGGAGGAGACAAAGCAGAGAGATGAATGGAAGGATGTGGAGTCTTCAGAGCGGAAGTGAGGAGAAGAAACTGCCCCCTGGAAAACTAGCAGTGGAGGGAAGGGTCTCTGAGATGAGTTCTCTTAGGGCAAGGAGCCCCCTGCTGCCCACCATCATGATAAGAGGTGATCTGCATCCAATAGTCCTGGGAAAAGAATGGGGTGCCTTGGACCCCAATTGTGGGGATGAGGCCAGTAGGGGAAACCTTGTCCTTAACTGAAGCGGGAATGAGCAGAACCAGTTGAGAATTTTCCCCTGTCCTGAGACTGCAGGGGCTATTGCATTTTCTGAACTTATCAAGCTGTCAAAACTTTCCAAGACACATTTTATTTTTATGTTTAAAAATTTTTTTTACAGAGTTTTGTTGTTCACTCCCAAACACCAACAGAATCAGCCATAGGCATACATATGTTTTCTCCCTCTTGAACTTCCCTCCCACATTTTAAAATACTATCTCCAGAGGACTAGCTCTAGGAAGTCAGACAACCCTGAAAGTTTATAAACCTATCTCGTAAAATTCAACTGATTTTAGAGGAGAGTGGGTGAGCTGAGGCAGTATGGAGACTTCCTGTCTTTCTCAAAAGCATTTGGAGTCATCTATTTTAAATAAGAGTCTGCTCAAACCAATCACATCTCATAGCTTCAATTGCCCCTGGGGCTCACAGTTTCAGATTTTGGAAGATTTCCTGTCATTTAGTAGGCTAGTACTTCCTTTTTTCACGTCATTGTATTCCTAGAAACTGGTATCTGTACTAGAACATTGTGGTAATGGACAAAATTGTTCAAGGCAGAAGTAAGTGGCCCGTGAGCTCAGTCCCCCACCTACACCCCACCTGTAACCCAAACCCCAAGCCCCAGTGTGCCCAGGTACACACAAGTCAGGAAATTCTTCAATACAGTACATTGTTGTTAGCTCAATGACCAGATAAAAATGGGATGCTCTGCTTATTACACCAATGGGGAGAATCTGTAACTCTTCATACAATGTACCGGACGCTCCCTGACAAACTCTGATCCAGACTGAGATAAAGGTGACATCAATAAATAAGAGTTTCTGAGAATACCTCCATTATTTCAGCATAACCTCTTTAGATTCAATGATTCTGTACCTTTCATCTTGTACTATCTACTCAGACTTGAACACAAAAGCTGTGAAAAGCAGGATTGCGTGAACATCAAAGCAGACCCCAGAGACCATCTCCTCTAGCATGTGTGTATGTGTGTGCGTGCGTGTGTGATCAGAAAATCTTGGGAACTTCGCTGCTTTGGGGAGATGAAATCTCTCGACTTTGGCTCTCCCTCTCTTCTTCTATCTCTTCTCCCCACCCTCTTTCACCCACCAGAGGGGGTCTCTGAAGGGTTCCATGGAGCACAGTTTAAAGTCCATTCCTCTTATTTTATAGTTAAGGCCCAAACAGCAAAAGATAGCTTCATTAGCCAGGGACAGAACTATGATTACAAATGTTCTGTGAACAAGACAATGAGAGAGAGAATCTGCCAGAAATAAATATATTTTATAAATAGCTAATCAAACAATCACACTAGGAGGCAGGCATGGCAACCCACTCCAGTGTTCTTGCCTGGAGAATCCCATGGACAGAGAAGCCTGACAGGCTATAATCCATGGAGTTGTGAAGGGTCGGACATGACAGAAGCAACTTAGCATTCACACACACACATAATGACAGTAAGTGTACTCAGAGTGACATTACCTTTCAATATTATGAGCAGCAAACACGGGTTTGCTCTGCTCAAAGTCATATGGAAGATACATTTTTTTTTGTCTTTTACCATCTATTGAGCTTTTAAATACCCCACCTGCTACCGAATATTCATTTCAAGAAAGAACCTACTGGGGGCTTCCCTGGTGGTCCAGTGGGTAAGGACACCGCCTTGCAGTGCAAGGGACGCCGGTTCGAGCCCTGGCCTGGGAAGATCCCACGTGCCGCGGAGCGGCTGGACCGATGTGTCCAATCACCGAGCTGGAGCTCTGGAGTGCATGCGCCCAGAGCCGGTGCTCTGCGACGACAGAGGCCACCGTGATGGGAGGCCCACACAGGCCAAAGAACAATGATAGATGAAATTAGACAAATGAAAGACCCGTGGAAGTGGCCCATCCGCCCCCCTCCCTCCTCACCCCGCCAATAAATAAATAAATAATTTTTTTTTAAAAGAACCTACTGTTGATCTTACATCTCTATATGAATTTATTATATTAATCTGCTTTTCTCTGGGGTCATTAATTACTAGGAAAAAAGGGTTTTTTTTCCTCATAAAGGGGTTACCGAGAGGTGGAAAAATAAGTGAAATCTTTCTGAGACCCTAAAAATATCTTCAGGTAAATAGCTAATGTACACAGACATTTCCCATTGTGCCATTAATAAGGTATTTCTGCCCAACACTTGTAAGCAAAGTCTGTTGGATAAATATTATGTTACAAGAAAACTTAGTAATCTAAGCAATTGGCACATGAAATGATTAGACAGATGTCTTAAAATACAAACAGTAAAAACTGTTTTAGATTCATGTTGGCCTAACTGTTCTAACTTTCCATCATTTGAATGATTAAGAAGATAAAATTCAGTTATTCTAGAAAAATTACTTATTCTAAGTAGCTTCATTAGCCAGGGACAGAACTATGATTACAAATGTTCTGTGAACAAGACAATGAGAGAGAGAATCTGCCAGAAATAAATATATTTTATAAATAGCTAATCAAACAATCACACTAGGAGGCAGGCATGGCAACCCACTCCAGTGTTCTTGCCTGGAGAATCCCATGGACAGAGAAGCCTGACAGGCTATAATCCATGGAGTTGTGAAGGGTCGGACATGACAGAAGCAACTTAGCATTCACACACACACATAATGACAGTAAGTGTACTCAGAGTGACATTACCTTTCAATATTATGAGCAGCAAACACGGGTTTGCTCTGCTCAAAGTCATATGGAAGATACATTTTTTTTTGTCTTTTACCATCTATTGAGCTTTTAAATACCCCACCTGCTACCGAATATTCATTTCAAGAAAGAACCTACTGGGGGCTTCCCTGGTGGTCCAGTGGGTAAGGACACCGCCTTGCAGTGCAAGGGGCACCGGTTCGATCCCTGGCCTGGGAAGATCCCACGTGCCGCGGAGCGGCTGGACTGATGTGTCCAATCACCGAGCTGGAGCTCTGGGGTGCATGTGCCCAGAGCCGGTGCTCTGCGACGACAGATGCCACCGCGATGGGAGGCCCACACAGGCCAAAGAACAATGATAGATGAAATTAGACAAATGAAAGACCCGTGGAAGTGGCCCATCCGCCCCCCTCCCTCCTCACCCCGCCAATAAATAAATAAATAATTTTTTTTTAAAAGAACCTACTGTTGATCTTACATCTCTATATGAATTTATTATATTAATCTGCTTTTCTCTGGGGTCATTAATTACTAGGAAAAAAGGGTTTTTTTTCCTCATAAAGGGGTTACCGAGAGGTGGAAAAATAAGTGAAATCTTTCTGAGACCCTAAAAATATCTTCAGGTAAATAGCTAATGTACACAGACATTTCCCATTGTGCCATTAATAAGGTATTTCTGCCCAACACTTGTAAGCAAAGTCTGTTGGATAAATATTATGTTACAAGAAAACTTAGTAATCTAAGCAATTGGCACATGAAATGATTAGACAGATGTCTTAAAATACAAACAGTAAAAACTGTTTTAGATTCATGTTGGCCTAACTGTTCTAACTTTCCATCATTTGAATGATTAAGAAGATAAAATTCAGTTATTCTAGAAAAATTCACTTTATTCTAAGTGCAAGTTTGGAAAGTTTGGGTTTTTTTTATTTTGGTGGCAGAGGGGTAATGATGATCCACATATATTAAAAAAAAATCCATGATATTCTACTTTAATTAAATAAACTTTTGTTGGCTGCCTATCACATGCCAGGCACTGTGCTACTGATTTCATGTGATGTAATATTCTTGTAAGCTAAAGGATTACATGCATTTATTAGGCATCTGGGTGATATTTGGAATCTCCATGGCAAGCTTCCATAGAATGTGAGATATAAAACTTCAAAGAACATAATTTACTTCATTCTCAACCCTTCCTACTTGACAGGTAAGAAAATAGAAATCTGCAAAATGTGAAATGGCACATCACGGGTCTCACCGATGCACACTGGGGATGCTGTGGGCGAAGGACAACCACGTCAGACCCAAGCTGCCTCCTTATCTCTATAATGTCCCAGAAACCCTCAAGGGCCATGGACGATGGCCTCAGCATCTTTTGCATTCATGCCAATTAACATCCTATGACCCAGGCTGAGCCACCTAGATGGGAGGCTTAGGTTGGCATCTGAACCAGGCTGAAGGAGCAGCCCCACAGTACTGTTTCAGCAGCTGATTATGTGGACCCTAGAGGCTGACTATGTGGACCCAAGACGCCCTGCTTTGACAGATCCATACCTAGATATGAAGGAGTGAGTGAGAGTAAAACCTTGGTCATAGCCTATTATTTGTCCTTAGTTTCTACGGTATTGTTTCCCAGGAAGGTGCTTTTTTTTTTTTTTAATGATTAGAATATTTCATTTGGAGGTAATTCAATCCTATCTGTTTCCTTGCACAAGGATTTGAAAATGATTTCCCTTGGCATATTTTTAGGTTTATAAGCTAAGCTCACAGGCATTAAAGCATCAAGGCCCAGAGCCAATTCTTTTCTTTTTCAAAAACAGAACTTTTAAAAACCTCTTTCAAATAAGTTCTGACAGTCTCAAGATTAGTTAAAAGCCCTACACAGCATTCAAGCAATCTGTGTGCTACTCTGGTGACTGATAATCTGTGCATAGACACTAACCCGAATCTTTGAGGTAGAATGGCCCAGCTATCAGCCAATTTTGCTCATTGGAGCATGACTTAAAAGAAGAGATTTTTAAATTTTGTTGCAGACTGGTGAAACCTATTTTACTCAGAAATATTTTCAAGTTCAGGAAATAAAATAACAGGATTATAAAAGAAGCTATATTGATAGATGTTTTATAAAACATAATTTTAAATCAGGATATTTCATGTTCTTTTTTAAATAGCATACTAAATAACAAGTCTTAAAAATTACTCATATTTATAGGTCGCACTGAGTGTAAGTAAACAGTATTTCTAGGTATCTGTAACCAACTGTAATGTTATATAAAAATATAACTGATTTTATTAGTTGCAAAGTCACAAACACTACCATTGGACTACAATTTTCTACTTATGTTCAAAATTGGGGGAAATTCTAAATTACAGTTAGAAACTAACACAAGCAAAGGGGTCATGTTTTTTCTGTTGAAGGTCGCACAACCCACTTATTTCCGTATATGGATATACTGGGGTAGACCAAATTTAGAACTGTAGCTAAGCTATGGTATTATGATTTTTTAATGTAGAAATAGTGATATGACACAATGCCCAAATTAGCACTTACTCTTCCCCCTAGCTTAAGATATTATAATATTTTATATAACTAACCTCTTCATATTTTTCTAAACTTTTTATTTTGTATTGGGGTATAGCCGATTAATAATCTTGTGCTAGTTTCAGGTGAACAGTGAAGAGGACTCAGGAAGGCTTTATGAATGAACTGTGTCCTGTGCAACCCTAGGTACTCATGAAATGGGATATTTTGTAGATGGCTAAAACCTCGGATTCTTTTTGGTTTCTTCATGAAACTCCCTGTTACACGAAGCATGCTCTTGTAGTGCACTCTGTCGTTTTATTCTGTTCCCAAATGGCAGCCTCATCTTCACATAGCATTGTTCCCCCCGCACAAACTAGAACTCCACCAGGAAATCAACTCCAACACTTGATAAAGATGAAACAGTTGCAAATAAACAAAGATTCTGTGACTTTAGAGGACTCAGAAACCCTGATTGAAGGAATATCCTCCCCCTCTCAACTTCCAGACTACGTTTGGTGGCACTGGGCCCAGAGAGATGACCTTCAACTTTGGAGACAAGGACAGAAGTCCTTGGGGCAATGGTCCAGGTTAGGGAAAGGGACCCCAGCTTGGCAGGGAGGGAGCAGAAAGCTGACATAGAGGCATGGTGATGTGTTGTCTTGGGAGCTGCTCAAAGGAAGCATTTCTCCTAGTTCTGAGTCTAAAGTCAGCCTTGGAAAGGGATCTTAGGCTTTTAGGTTTTTTGTTTTTGTTTTCACTTATCCTGCCTTTTTCACCTGTCCATTTTTTCACTCTTCCCTTGCTCTTGACTTTCTCCTCTGGTGATCGTTGGCACCAAGTTTTTGCCTTCCCTTATTGCATCCCTGTTCCACTCACCCACTCTGTGTAAAAACATCACTCAAGTATCAGTGGGGAGAAAGGAGAGGAGTTACCATTTTAGTAAGGAACAAATGCAAGAAGTGAAAAATAAACAACCAATACACAAATGATAAAAGACTGCTTGAAAAGTGATCTGTGCTTACCAATGGAGAAAAGATTGGGTGGAGGAAATCTAATGGAGGAGGTTTCACTCAAAATCTGAATGCAACTGTATTGCTGAAATTTGTTGTTGCAAACAGTAATACATGCATTACTATTTGTGGAAAAAAGGAAATCTTTTTTAAAGCAAAAGTAGGCAGAGCCTGCTGCTAGTAGTATTATAAATTTTATCTAACCTCTTCATATTTTTCTAAACTTTTTATTTTGTAGGGTATAGCCGATTAATAATCTTGTGCTAGTTTCAGGTGAACAGTGAAGAGGACTCAGGAAGGCTTTATGAATGAACTGTGTCCTGTGCAACCCTAGGTACTCATGAAATGGGATATTTTGTAGATGGCTAAAACCTCGGATTCTTTTTGGTTTCTTCATGAAACTCCCTGTTACACGAAGCATGCTCTTGTAGTGCACTCTGTCGTTTTATTCTGTTCCCAAATGGCAGCCTCATCTTCACATAGCATTGTTCCCCCCGCACAAACTAGAACTCCACCAGGAAATCAACTCCAACACTTGATAAAGATGAAACAGTTGCAAATAAACAAAGATTCTGTGACTTTAGAGGACTCAGAAACCCTGATTGAAGGAATATCCTCCCCCTCTCAACTTCCAGACTACGTTTGGTGGCACTGGGCCCAGAGAGATGACCTTCAACTTTGGAGACAAGGACAGAAGTCCTTGGGGCAATGGTCCAGGTTAGGGAAAGGGACCCCAGCTTGGCAGGGAGGGAGCAGAAAGCTGACATAGAGGCATGGTGATGTGTTGTCTTGGGAGCTGCTCAAAGGAAGCATTTCTCCTAGTTCTGAGTCTAAAGTCAGCCTTGGAAAGGGATCTTAGGCTTTTAGGTTTTTTGTTTTTGTTTTCACTTATCCTGCCTTTTTCACCTGTCCATTTTTTCACTCTTCCCTTGCTCTTGACTTTCTCCTCTGGTGATCGTTGGCACCAAGTTTTTGCCTTCCCTTATTGCATCCCTGTTCCACTCACCCACTCTGTGTAAAAACATCACTCAAGTATCAGTGGGGAGAAAGGAGAGGAGTTACCATTTTAGTAAGGAACAAATGCAAGAAGTGAAAAATAAACAACCAATACACAAATGATAAAAGACTGCTTGAAAAGTGATCTGTGCTTACCAATGGAGAAAAGATTGGGTGGAGGAAATCTAATGGAGGAGGTTTCACTCAAAATCTGAATGCAACTGTATTGCTGAAATTTGTTGTTGCAAACAGTAATACATGCATTACTATTTGTAAAAAAAAAAGGACAAGATACAATAGTAATAGACATAATACTGTTATATTTTAAAAAGCAAAAGTAGGCAGAGCCTGCTGCTATGTTCTTAGTATTATTATTATTACTAGACGCTATGCCTTGATCTCATTTAGCTCATCTGATTCCTGACTCATTTTGTGGGATGACAGTTACAGTTTCATCTTCACTTAGCCTGTACTTTTCAAATCCACTGAATAAACACAAATGAAACCAATAATTCTCTGTTGGTCTTTTTCTTTAAGGTTTTATGGTAGCCCCTGTTCATCTGCTTCTCCACGTGAAAAAAGAAAAATTCTTGAAGGATGAATGCAGCCCCTTGCTTCTGATGTCACCAGTTTTAGCTTCTTGGCATTTCTCAGGACAGCCCTTGATTACTTTATTTCCTCCACCCACCCGCTATTTTAATTGCACCTCACTTCTTAAATTATATCTTTGCTTTGTGGCTAATAACCTCACAATGTCTTTGGACTTTTGACCAACTCTCTATTTTTGGTACTGCTCCCAGGATTGTGACAAACCCTTTGGTGAATGTCTCTGAGGACCACCGAGGGCTGGACAGAATACAGCCTGTACTTCCTCCCTCGAGACTTGTAATTCTGGACTATGAATGCTATGGGAAAATATGCAAAGCATTTGCACCCTGATTTCGTTTCCAGAGCTCAAAACTAGCCGCAGATATTCTGCATGTTTGTGTGTCCATATTATGTACAATATTGGCACCACTGGTACGTTTCCCAAACAGCCACTATCTGCATGCAAATATAAAGCTACATCCACTCAAAGTTCTTCCAAAAACAGATGAATAAAAGATGACAATTACCTGCCCTGTCATTTGCTAGAAAGAGCTCTGTTTTAAATTGAACCAAAGAAAAACCACAGACGTTTGTAAAAACATCAAGTATCAGTGGGAGAAAGGAGAGGAGTTACCATTTTAGTAAGGAACAAATGCAAGAAGTGAAAAATAAACAACCAATACACAAATGATAAAAGACTGCTTGAAAAGTGATCTGTGCTTACCAATGGAGAAAAGATTGGGTGGAGGAAATCTAATGGAGGAGGTTTCACTCAAAATCTGAATGCAACTGTATTGCTGAAATTTGTTGTTGCAAACAGTAATACATGCATTACTATTTGTAAAAAAAAAAGGACAAGATACAATAGTAATAGACATAATACTGTTATATTTTAAAAGCAAAAGTAGGCAGAGCCTGCTGCTATGTTCTTAGTATTATTATTATTACTAGACGCTATGCCTTGATCTCATTTAGCTCATCTGATTCCTGACTCATTTTGTGGGATGACAGTTACAGTTTCATCTTCACTTAGCCTGTACTTTTCAAATCCACTGAATAAACACAAATGAAACCAATAATTCTCTGTTGGTCTTTTTCTTTAAGGTTTTATGGTAGCCCCTGTTCATCTGCTTCTCCACGTGAAAAAAGAAAAATTCTTGAAGGATGAATGCAGCCCCTTGCTTCTGATGTCACCAGTTTTAGCTTCTTGGCATTTCTCAGGACAGCCCTTGATTACTTTATTTCCTCCACCCACCCGCTATTTTAATTGCACCTCACTTCTTAAATTATATCTTTGCTTTGTGGCTAATAACCTCACAATGTCTTTGGACTTTTGACCAACTCTCTATTTTTGGTACTGCTCCCAGGATTGTGACAAACCCTTTGGTGAATGTCTCTGAGGACCACCGAGGGCTGGACAGAATACAGCCTGTACTTCCTCCCTCGAGACTTGTAATTCTGGACTATGAATGCTATGGGAAAATATGCAAAGCATTTGCACCCTGATTTCGTTTCCAGAGCTCAAAACTAGCCGCAGATATTCTGCATGTTTGTGTGTCCATATTATGTACAATATTGGCACCACTGGTACGTTTCCCAAACAGCCACTATCTGCATGCAAATATAAAGCTACATCCACTCAAAGTTCTTCCAAAAACAGATGAATAAAAGATGACAATTACCTGCCCTGTCATTTGCTAGAAAGAGCTCTGTTTTAAATTGAACCAAAGAAAAACCACAGACGTTTGTACTAGTGCCAATAACTAAACATGCCTGGCTTCTGAGCGTCTCAAATTTCTAAAGTTCAAATCCATTAGTACATAAATCTTCTCTCCAGACACCTCTCACACACAGGCACACCCCTCCTCCCACGGAGCTACTCACCGAGCAGTTTGTCAGTGGGCCCCTCATGGTGAAATGTTGTTTGCGTCGGTCCTTTTACCTACACTCCAGCATTCAGGATGCTGCGCCCAAAGTTGGGTGTGTCCTGGACTTCCGGGATTCAAAGGGCCTAGAGTACGTCAGTCCTTGTCAAACACCCCAAGGAGGAAGTCCCAGCCCTGGACTTTAATCCCATTTGTTTTCTGAAAAAGCAAAGAATGGCTCCCAGTCAAGAGGGCTGGAGTGAGATGGTGAGAATGACTTCTGTAAATACTTAGGGGTCAGAATACTGAGTCCTGAACTGTGTGGCCTTGAAAGAAAGCCCAGAGATTAAGAAGTGTTCCTGGCAATTCAGCCAGTCAAGGCTAGTAGGAGAGGGATTCTCTCAGCTTGCTGTGTTAAGCACATTTTTTATTTTCTGTTTTCTGAGGCTTTGACGTATTAGAACTTTTGGGGTTAGGGGGAAGGGACTGCCTCTTCAAGGCTTAGCTAATTCCTAGAGATAGCAAACAACTACCTTGTAAGCATGGCTTCGGTATGCAATCCAAACGACCCAGAGCCCAAGCCCTCAGTCACCTCCTTTACCTATCTCTCACACACCAAGTTTAGTCTCCCTGCCCCAAATAA
Organism: Tragulus kanchil; assembly: GCA_022376925.1. Taxonomy (NCBI): domain Eukaryota; kingdom Metazoa; phylum Chordata; class Mammalia; order Artiodactyla; family Tragulidae; genus Tragulus; species Tragulus kanchil. Next base: position 265,300,895 of record JAIOJX010000026.1, on the reverse strand, counting down.
CCCCAGGGCCAAGGTACCAAACAATTTAGACCACTCCTATATAACCAGGGCTTCCCAGGTGGCTCTGGTGGTAAAGAACCTGCCTGCCAATGCAGGAGACATAAGAGATGTGGTTCAGTTCCTCAGTTGGGAAGATCCCGTGGAGGAGGGCATGGCAACTCACTCTAGTATTCTTGCCTGGAGAATGGGGGAGGAACCTGGCAGGCTATGGTCCATAGGGACATAAAGAGTTGGATATTGAAAGTGTTCTACCACGGATTGAGACTTAAACTCGGGGCCCAGACCTGATCACACCCTGCTTGGGATTGAACCCACATGGCTGAGGCTTAACTGCAGCCAAAACCCTAGTCTCGAGCAGTCTTTGAATTACACTCACCCAACGTCGATCCACTGAGGCTCAGGTTCTTTGTGTCTCAATGCAGAAGGAGTTCGGTGAAAGGCAGAGTGATAGGCAAAAAGAGGATTTATTAGGATCGGACACTTGTAAGAGGTGCAAGCAGGCAGGCGAGAAAGCTCTGCTCCCCTCCAGATTGGGTGGGCAGCAATATATATATACACAGGAGGGTAGAAGACCGCCTTCTTCAAGTAGATGTAAATGCAGATGTAAGGCATACATCATTAACTCCTCCTTTCCCAGCTATTCCTGCCTTATTGAATAAGCAGCAGCTTTCTTGAGTTATCGTTAACTTACTGGCCTCCCAACTTTTCCCAGGTTTTACCGTTCTACCTACAGTCCCTTACTAGGGCTTTACAACCACCTAACTGTTCCACTCTGTCCCTATCAATACGACTGAAGCAACTTAGCATGCACACACACACACTATATACCCACGACTCTAGTGGAAAATGTCCAGAAAAGACTATCAGGTAGCAGGCATATAGTAACTACCTCGAGGCACCTAATTCAATGCAGTCCTCACTACTACCCCATGAGGAGCAAAGAGGCTAAGCTATCAAGTTAAGAGGAGTTTTCTATGTTCACCCTTATTTTTAAAAATCACCCAGAAGGATAAACAGAAGTAGAAATCAGCTATCAGCAGCTTATTTTCTATTTCTTTCTCTGCACCTGTGGCCCAGTGGTCAATCCTGAGATTTCCAGTTAATGGCTTATGACAGCTGGTCTTCAGGTAGCTTTGCTCTTAGCAGCAGACGGGTCAGTGCTGGTCCACAGCCTGGAAGGAGCTCCATGCACACAGCCCAGTGGACCACTTCAAAGCGGCCCACCTGACTTAGAATCTACTCATCTTTGGTGTGAAAGCTCCACTCACAGCCCCAGGAAATAATGCATGAAGAGGCAGAGACAATGAGAGAGGAGAACCTTCCCTGTGGCCCAGGACACAGACCAGTACCTCCTGTCACATCAGTGGCAATGTTAGATTAAAAATCAAGTGCGTAATAAACGTAATGCCCTTGAATCTTCCTGAAACCATGCCCCTCAACCCTGGTTCATGGAAAAATTGTCTTCCTCAAAATTGGTCCCTGGTGCCAAAATGGTTGGGGGCCACTGTTCTAACCTGAGCAGAGAGGAGGGGTTCTCAGGGACCACCATTCACACACTTAACACTGTTCTCCCTGAGCCTCTGCAAAGGAAAACTCTCGCTGGAGGTTACAACACGGAGCCATAGCTCTCCAGGGTTAGAACTAGATAAGACACGGCATCCTGAAAAAGGCTTAAGACACACTGTAAACTGAGGTTGATAATGTTACTCAGATGCCCACTGGAGGGCTTCCTTTCCTTCAGAAAGGGTAAATAGACTTGGCTGGTGCTTTGAATCCAGACAACTGGGCAGCTCAGTGTCTTCCCACAGTTCCTGCTTTGTTTGTTTCCGTTCAGGCCTAACTCAATTCAGCATGGCGAGATGGCCCTTCCTTGCCAGTCCCCACAAGAAATGCCATCACACCCAGCTACCACGTCTCTGTAGCCATCTGGGAGTTTGGTAGGACATCCCCCATTCACCTGGATGGGTCTCCCAGCAGGTTAACTAGTTTTCCCTTAGATCTCCTAGAGAAATGAAAATATCTCCATCTTTACCACAGTCTTCCTCTCACAGTCTATTGTAAAAGCAGCAAGGTGTCCTGGCTGAGTTTATACCGAGAATTAGAGTTTGGCTGTTAAACTTTTCAGAGGGTGTTTGACAAAACTTTGATTTAGGATGTCAGACAGAGGGCTGTAACAGTTATCTCTTGTCACAAAAGTGCTGTGCAGTAAACAGAAAACCCAGTGGCTTCGAAAGACTTTATGTAGTTTACAACTGTGTGGTTTAGTTGGGTGGTTCTCTGGGTCTCCCTGGCCCCACTCCTGTGAAAGCAGGTCATCGGCAAATGTCTGTTGATCTTGGCACGGCAGTTCTTCTGGGCTCTGCTGGGTAGGTGGCTGGCTGGGAGCTGAGGTGGGTTTTCCTCAGCCTGAAGTCTAAGCCAGGTTGTTCTAGCGTGTGTCGAGGAGCCCAGAGTGAGTGGAAGTGCTCGGGCCTCTTGAGGTGCAGGCTTGGAACTGGCACACCATCGCTTCAGCCCCAAGGTCAGTTACAGGCCAACCCCAGTTCAAGGCGGGGGCGGAGATTCCAGCCCTTAATGGGAGGAGCAGAGTGCCTCATTGCACAGGGCACAGGCACAGAAAGAGGCAGAGAACTGCATTTTGCATTCAGTACACTAGAGTGGTTAGTCAATATTTGTTTTTCAGTGACTGGAGAGACAAAGCAGATAGGACACTGGAGAAAGTGACTAAAACATATGTCAGCCTTTCCTTTCTTTCAAGGCTGAACTCAGAGGACCTTTTGGAACTTCCGCAGAGATTGAGATCAGGGAGAGAAATAAGGGGAGTTAAGATCACCACTGACCTTGGACATGGATTTGGAAATGGGTGACTCTCCCTTCTGACCCCACACCCTATCCTGTACACACTGTGCAAAGCACACACACACACACACACAGACACACACACACACACACACACACACCTTCCCTGAAGAGAGTGAGGGCCAAGGAGGGAGTAGCAGAGCAGGTTCTCCAAGGTAGCTCCAGCCCCCGAGGCTGTGACTGGTGAGGCACCTTGGCAAGGAAGCCAGAGAAGGCCAACTTGGGTAAGCCTGTCTTTCAACACATGAGAGTCCACAATCCTAGAAATGGCCCAGGGGACTGGGAGGAGGAAGCTGATTTCCTGTGTAAGCAAGAAGAGGAAGAGATTTACAGTTTTGAAATTGATATTAACATCACCTCGTTTGTATCTATAGGTTGATGTGGACTATATACAGTGAAGCATCTCAAAGAAGGTACACTATATATTTTTTTCTCAACAAGTTGGTGCCTATTGCATCCTTTTGAATTATCTGTCTCCAGGCTTGTCTCTGGACACGTGTTCCTGGCTTGCTCTCATTCTCAAGCTTCTTTCCAGTCCAGGCCTCCACCTGACCTACTGTTTGATTATTCAGATCCTCCTCACCTTCCTGCTTCCTTTCCCAGTCTGTGCTCAGCATTTGCCTTTCTGGCATGGCCTCTCTACAGGAAGAAAATCCACAGTAGATTGATCTGGATCCCACTCTACTCACCCCATTTTGTGCGGTCTCCAAGGCAGGCCTGCCTCCCAACAACATGGACACCTTTGTCAAGTGTCTGTGAGCAGATGTTGGGTGTCTTAACTCAGTTAGAAGAAGTCCAAGTGTAATAGAGGTGTGTGTGGGCTAAGTTACTTCAGTCATGTCTGACTCTTTGAGACCCTATGGACTTCTGCCCTCCAGGCTCCTCTGTCCATGAGATTGCCCAAGCAAGAATACTGGAGAGGGTCGCCATGCCCTCCTCCAGGGGATCCTCCTGACCCAAGGATTGAGCCCATGTCGCCTACATCTAAGGCATTGGCAGGTGGGTTCTTTACCACTAGCTCCACTTAGAAAGCCTTAATAGAAGTTTAGTGAAATTCAGAACTTGCCTTGAAGTTTCTTTAGTAGCCAAAGTATGTGAAGAGTTGGAAATGGCACAAACATCCATCAACAGGGATCTGGTTAAATACCTAAATACGGTAATATGGGCTCACCTTTAGAGGCCTTAATCCGTGTCAATATTTGTAAAGCTATTCTAAATGCTTTATAAATATTAACTTTTAAAATCATCATAGCAATCATTTTGAGATAGATCTGTATTGTTTTGATCCTTATAGAACACATAGGGAAACTGTATGTTCTATAAGGAGGCACAGAATGGTTAGGTGACTTCCTTAAGGTCACATAGTTATAGAACTGCGATTCATTGAACTCCAGGGCTTCTGCGATTCATTGGTATGAATCATTTGAATCACTTACATTTGCCACTTATCCCGGATACTGGGATGACAGAGCCAAACAGTGAAGACAGAGTATAAAATATACTGTAAATTGGAAGAGAACAAGTATGAATCTAGTTTGGTACCTGTATAGGAAAAAAAGGTCCAGGTACATATACACCAGACAGACAGTATTATAGCTCTGAAGGATGGAACTATGAAGGACTCTTCCTTTTAGAGCCTACATTTCTAGGTAATTTTACCATTTGAAGCAAACATGTATTGCTTTGAAAACCAACAAGACAAATAACACTTTTTCAAAAGGATAACCATTATGCTAATTCAATTTTAACTTTTTTAAAAAACTTTGAACTAATATGGTGACAGCAGGCCTTGCTAGTCCATATATCTCCATGACTTTGCATAATGCTGGTTCCATCTACCTAGGATTCCTTCTGCCTTTAAGTTCCTTAGTGGGCTTTCATTTACCTCCCAAGTCCAGCTTATGTTATTCTTCCCAGATGTAGTTCACTCTTGCCTCTCGACTACTGTTATACATTGCTTGCCCTTCTTTTGATTCATTTATCCTATTGTGTGGAGATTATTAGTTTAATGGTCTGCCTCCCACAGTCCTCAGTGAGCTCTTTATATAAAGTGTGTGGAGCAAGGAAATGTTCAATAAATAATTGTTTTCATTTAATTGAATTCAACTCGGAGAAAGTGGCCCCATTAGCGAGTTCCTCTCTATCCACAAGAGGAGAATGTTGCTTTTGGGTAGGCCTATATCCTTTATTCTCAGGAAACAGTCCAAAACACAGAGAGTCAAGATAAGTATGACCTCTGGGCAGGAACTCTAAAACAGGAAATGGTCCAGATGCCCTTGGGAGTCTCTGCTGCTCTGATTAAAAATGGCCTTGACAAGCAGGAAACTGAGAAGGAACCACAACAATCCCAAGGGACCACTTAGAGAACTTGGAGATTTGGTGGTTAAAAATATATAAACATAAGAGATAAGAAGACTTGGGACCAAGGTTATAACCCAAGGGTGGCTAAGAATAAATTTAAGAAAGCTGGAGTCTAAAATGAGCCAAGTTCTGCAGTTTGCCAGGAACATCCGAGGTAAGTTTTACCATATCCACAGCAAGAAGAACATGAAGGGCAGCCCCTGGGCTTGGGCCTGTCAGCCTGTTTCTGACGACAGAGTGAGCAGCAGCCCTTGGTCAGTTTGCAGGGCTCAGACCTGCGGGCCACATCTTCACTGTGCCTTGACACATCCTACTTCTGAGTCTTGGACAAAGCCCACCCATTGGCCGGTTTGAGCTGATATAGGACCAGTACCCTCTCTACAGCCTTTCCAAGCACGGGGGAGTCACAGACAGTGTTTATGAGATGTGACCTCCCTTCCACCAAGCACCCTCAGATGAAACCATAGAAGCAATCTCATTCTGACTAAATGACTTTTTATTTTTATTCTCTGATTGCTGCAGTGATTAGTTTCCTTAATTTCCATATCTCTTCAAAGCTGGAAGAAACATTTCTAAAGCCTTGCCTTAATGCATACATTAAAAAAAAGTACCTATGCCCAAAACATCAGGATAATAATAATAATAAATCTATCAATTTAGAAACACTAATGAGTATTTTAAACTAAAGCAGATGTGAAGGAAGTGTGTGTGTGTGTCGGGGGGGAACACACGGATATTGTTACTGTCAATAGGCAACATAATTTGTTGCATCTAAAGTAACTTTTATGCTCAGTTTGTACTGATTATTTGGTGGTTTTAAAAATTGAATAAAATTTTATTCTTCCACTTTCCACTTCATAAAAATTTCCTAGTTTTTAAATTGAAGTCCAAATGGTCACAATTAACTAACTTTATAAATAAAAACCAGTGTGCTAGGGCTGAATTTTCATTGTGCATGTCCAAGTTTCATATGTATTAATTTAAAATCTCCAGGTGTTAATGGGATAGAGATGAAATCAAATAGATGAATTTGCATAAAACAAATTAGTATAAATTTGCTTTTCCCCACTAAGTCTTAGGAAATAAAAACTTAATAGACAATTAATTAACAATCAAGTCGTCCTCCAGCCATGCTCTATGGCCCAGCTTCCCTGCCAAAAAGCACGAGAAGGATATTTTACAAATGTAGATTAGTCTCAATTACATTATATCTTCATTGGACTACCTGTGTTAATATTCATGTGCATTACTTACATTTTCCTAAGCTCATCTAGGAGCAGTCTTATGGGCTTCAATTAAAATGCACTCTGGAATGTCAAGCAGAGGGTTGATTTGATCCTTAGAGCCAGGTTGGCATTTTTGTCTATGTAAATAATGTGCCAACCAGGATTTATTTGCCTTTTCATCCTGGTTATACATCTACATTATAAATCATCGATTATAGTTATTTCCTGTAAATCACTGCCAGGTTATGAAGATAGAATCTTAGGAAACAAAAGCCCTCCAAATGGTTGTTTACCTCGGTTCCTTTGGCAGCAAGACCTGAGAAGCAGGAGGATGGGCATGGAGAGGAAGAAGAGCTTTACTATTTCCCTTTTCACATTCAGAATTTTAGATGATGTGTTTGCATTACCTATGCAGAAGAACAAGCCAAAATTTTAAAAGCTATTGAATATCTCTGAGACTGAGGACATGACGTGTATACATCGGTTTACTCAAGACTTAGGTTCAGTCAACAAGCCCTCTGTGCCTTTATACAAACTCTTTGCCTGTTGTCTTCTCAAACTGCCTATATAGCTTCTTTCACAAGTCTTTTGAAATAGTTCTCCTGAAAATCACTGTTACTTTCCATTTTCCCTTTCAGTAGCATCTTATATGATTGCTAACTCACTGATGCCTATACAGTTCTTTCAGCCATTCTGTGAGGTCTTATGTTCTGTTGCGTTGGTTGCTCAGTTCTGACTCATAGTGACCCTGTAAATTGTAACCCGCCAGGCTTCTCTGTGCATGGAATTCTCCAGGCAAGAATACTGGAGTGGGTTGTCGTTTCCTTCTCCAGGGGATGGACTTCCTAACATTTCATGTCCAAGTGTTAATGGGATAGAGATGAAATCAAATAGATGAATTTGCATAAAACAAATTAGTATAAATTTGCTTTTCCCCACTAAGTCTTAGGAAATAAAAACTTAATAGACAATTAATTAACAATCAAGTCGTCCTCCAGCCATGCTCTATGGCCCAGCTTCCCTGCCAAAAAGCACGAGAAGGATATTTTACAAATGTAGATTAGTCTCAATTACATTATATCTTCATTGGACTACCTGTGTTAATATTCATGTGCATTACTTACATTTTCCTAAGCTCATCTAGGAGCAGTCTTATGGGCTTCAATTAAAATGCACTCTGGAATGTCAAGCAGAGGGTTGATTTGATCCTTAGAGCCAGGTTGGCATTTTTGCTTATGTAAATAACATGCCAACCAGGATTTATTTGCCTTTTTCATCCTGGTTATACATCTACATTATAAATCATCGATTATAGTTATTTCCTGTAAATCACTGCCAGGTTATGAAGATAGAATCTTAGGAAACAAAAGCCCTCCAAATGGTTGTTTACCTCGGTTCCTTTGGCAGCAAGACCTGAGAAGCAGGAGGATGGGCATGGAGAGGAAGAAGAGCTTTACTATTTCCCTTTTCACATTCAGAATTTTAGATGATGTGTTTGCATTACCTATGCAGAAGAACAAGCCAAAATTTTAAAAGCTATTGAATATCTCTGAGACTGAGGACATGACGTGTATACATCGGTTTACTCAAGACTTAGGTTCAGTCAACAAGCCCTCTGTGCCTTTATACAAACTCTTTGCCTGTTGTCTTCTCAAACTGCCTATATAGCTTCTTTCACAAGTCTTTTGAAATAGTTCTCCTGAAAATCACTGTTACTTTCCATTTTCCCTTTCAGTAGCATCTTATATGATTGCTAACTCACTGATGCCTATACAGTTCTTTCAGCCATTCTGTGAGGTCTTATGTTCTGTTGCGTTGGTTGCTCAGTTCTGACTCATAGTGACCCTGTAAATTGTAACCCGCCAGGCTTCTCTGTGCATGGAATTCTCCAGGCAAGAATACTGGAGTGGGTTGTCGTTTCCTTCTCCAGGGGATCTTCCTGACCTAGGGATTGAACCCAGGTCTCCTGTATTGCAGGCAGATTCTTTACCATTTAAGCTACCAGGGTAGCAGCCTCTTTAATCCAGGCATGGTGAGGGACACAAAATGAATAAACTCCAATCTCTTCTTTCAAGGCACTCAGGGTGATCAAGGGAGGATATATTAAATTGTGACAGATTATATGAAAGAGGTTTTTTACAGAAATGTGATGGGAATTCCAAAGAAGCACCTTGCTTGCTTGGTTGGGGAAGGGAAGAATATCAGAAACACTGGCAAGAGACAATCACACTTGCTGATGCTCAAAGAGCACATATTAATTATCTGCACACAATAGAGTATGTGTTGGTTTCTTCAGAAGAGTGTCTTGAGCTCAGTTTGTGTAGAACCTTATAGGTGAGGCTGAAGAGATATTCAGAGATGAGATGTGTGAAGCTTTAGGTGCCATGCTTTCATTTTAACCCAAAGGTAACTGGAGCCTCATAGTGATCTTTTTCCATGTAGGAAATTAAGTACATTTGTGATATTCAGATGTGCATTTGAGACTGAGCCCACTGACTGCATTATGGAGACTGAAGCAGGGTGACATAAGGATTAGGAGGAGTGGGAGCTTGTTGCCAGGAATCAGGAGAAAATGGTGAATCCTTAACTGACATGAAGAGGAAAGGGTAGAGTTCTCAAATGGAAGCAGGAAGACGTTGTGATGGGAGACTTTTAGCTAATGTATTTTCTTCTCTCACTAAACTTCCCTTTAAGAGGCTGAGACACTTGTGTATTACTCTATTGCTCTTGGAACTCAAAGGTGGCATTCTCATTTTTAGAAACTAACCTTGTTGAACTAAACAAATGCAAATTTCACTTGAGACATGATTAGGCATTTTATGTCTGCTTGCGTTTAAATAGTTTGCTTCCATTTTGTGTTTTAGACTCCACTGATGCCTATACAGTTCTTTCAGCCATTCTGTGAGGTCTTATGTTCTGTTGCGTTGGTTGCTCAGTTCTGACTCATAGTGACCCTGTAAATTGTAACCCGCCAGGCTTCTCTGTGCATGGAATTCTCCAGGCAAGAATACTGGAGTGGGTTGTCGTTTCCTTCTCCAGGGGATCTTCCTGACCTAGGGATTGAACCCAGGTCTCCTGTATTGCAGGCAGATTCTTTACCATTTAAGCTACCAGGGTAGCAGCCTCTTTAATCCAGGCATGGTGAGGGACACAAAATGAATAAACTCCAATCTCTTCTTTCAAGGCACTCAGGGTGATCAAGGGAGGATATATTAAATTGTGACAGATTATATGAAAGAGGTTTTTTACAGAAATGTGATGGGAATTCCAAAGAAGCACCTTGCTTGCTTGGTTGGGGAAGGGAAGAATATCAGAAACACTGGCAAGAGACAATCACACTTGCTGATGCTCAAAGAGCACATATTAATTATCTGCACACAATAGAGTATGTGTTGGTTTCTTCAGAAGAGTGTCTTGAGCTCAGTTTGTGTAGAACCTTATAGGTGAGGCTGAAGAGATATTCAGAGATGAGATGTGTGAAGCTTTAGGTGCCATGCTTTCATTTTAACCCAAAGGTAACTGGAGCCTCATAGTGATCTTTTTCCATGTAGGAAATTAAGTACATTTGTGATATTCAGATGTGCATTTGAGACTGAGCCCACTGACTGCATTATGGAGACTGAAGCAGGGTGACATAAGGATTAGGAGGAGTGGGAGCTTGTTGCCAGGAATCAGGAGAAAATGGTGAATCCTTAACTGACATGAAGAGGAAAGGGTAGAGTTCTCAAATGGAAGCAGGAAGACGTTGTGATGGGAGACTTTTAGCTAATGTATTTTCTTCTCTCACTAAACTTCCCTTTAAGAGGCTGAGACACTTGTGTATTACTCTATTGCTCTTGGAACTCAAAGGTGGCATTCTCATTTTTAGAAACTAACCTTGTTGAACTAAACAAATGCAAATTTCACTTGAGACATGATTAGGCTTTTGAAAACCAATATATTTGTTTAAAAGATTATCTTAAAGTTACAGACAAATTGCAAGTTCAGTACACAGACTTTTTTCTTTTTCCATACCTGAATATCTTAGTGTGTATTTCCTACAAACAAGGACATAATTCAACAAAACCACAATACAACCATCAAAAGCAGGAAATTAGCATTGATTTATTACTATCTTCTACCTCTCTGTTCCACCAATTGTCCTTATTACATTCGCCATAGCAACAGAATCCAGTTCAGGCTTGTGCATTGCATCCAGTTGTCAAGTCTCTTTTGTCTCCATCACTCTAGCGCAGTTCTTTAGTCCTTGCTTGACTTTCGTGCCATTGATACACTTGAAGATTACCAGTTAATTGTTTTGGTGAATGACCCTCCATTTGTGTTTATCTGATATTTGCTCACGATTAGATTCAAGCTATGTATCTTTGGCAGGAATATCACAGAAGCAATGCTGCTTTCTTATCACATCCAAAGGATTCCATGTCTATCATTACTGATGGTGTTTAATTAGGATGGTATCTGCCAGGCTTCCTTGCTGTAAAATCACAATTTCCACCTTTGAGGTTAATAAATATGTTGTAGGGATGTACCTTAAATCTATGCAAAATACTTCATTTCTCATCAGACTTCTAGTTTATTCATTTATTGACTTATATGAACTCAGTTTCTTATTTTATCCAATGCATCCAAATCAGTTACTACTATTAACTCTAATGCCCAGAATGCTCTAACTTTGACCAGTGAGAGCCCCTTTGACTTGATTCTGTTTCTTATACCATTTTCCCATTATTCTTTGAGTACTTCTGTGCTTTCTGGCTTGACATGATGCTCCCTTCCAGTCTGTGCTTTCTTGCCCCAGCCATGGATTTGACCACTTCTTTTTTTTTTTTTTTTTTAAAGATTTATTTATTTATTTATTTTGGGCAGGGGTCGGGTTGGGGAGGGAGGGGAGCAGACGGGCCACTTCTATTGGTCTTTCATTTCTCTATTTTCGTCCGTCTTTGTCCTTTGGCTCCTGTGGGCCTCCCATCGTGATGGCATCTGTTGTTGCAGAGCCGGCTCTGGGCGCATGCACTCCAGAGCTCCAGCTCGGTGATTGGACACATCAGTCCAGCCGCTCCGCAGCACGTGGGATCTTCCCAGGCCAGGGATCGAACAGGCGCCCCTTGCACTGCAAGGTGGTGTCCTTACCCACTGGACCACCAGGGGAAGCCCGGATTTGTCCACTTCTTAAAGAAGCTTGCTTAATGCAGAATGGATTTAGAAACCAAGACCTGGGGCATTAGCCATGCTCATTGAGAAGTCACTCTGATTCCAGACCCTGCGATAGACATCTAGAGACTATAGAATATAAATATACTCACACGCACACTGACACACACTTACATTTAACTATTTATATAGTTACGTTATTTTGGTATCTATGTATATTTATCTTGATATCTATCTATATATTACAAGTTTACATGGGTACTTAAAATTTTCTTTTTTGAGACTGGAACAATACAAGCTTTATTCCGTGGACAAAGAATGGAGAAGTGGGAACCAAGTTCCCAAGTCAACTTCTTCAGGTGCTTACCATTTTAATCCAATATTACTAAGTTCATTCTGTTTTGTACCCTTCCACATTTGTAGTTCCCGTTTCTTTTGATTTATTTCCACCTTTGAGGTTAATAAATATGTTGTAGGGATGTACCTTAAATCTATGCAAAATACTTCATTTCTCATCAGACTTCTAGTTTATTCATTTATTGACTTATATGAACTCAGTTTCTTATTTTATCCAATGCATCCAAATCAGTTACTACTATTAACTCTAATGCCCAGAATGCTCTAACTTTGACCAGTGAGAGCCCCTTTGACTTGATTCTGTTTCTTATACCATTTTCCCATTATTCTTTGAGTACTTCTGTGCTTTCTGGCTTGACATGATGCTCCCTTCCAGTCTGTGCTTTCTTGCCCCAGCCATGGATTTGACCACTTCTTTTTTTTTTTTTTTAAAATATTTATTTATTTATTTATTTTGGGCAGGGGTCGGGTTGGGGAGGGAGGGGAGCAGACGGGCCACTTCTATTGGTCTTTCATTTCTCTATTTTCGTCCGTCTTTGTCCTTTGGCTCCTGTGGGCCTCCCATCGTGATGGCATCTGTTGTTGCAGAGCCGGCTCTGGGCGCATGCACTCCAGAGCTCCAGCTCGGTGATTGGACACATCAGTCCAGCCGCTCCGCAGCACGTGGGATCTTCCCAGGCCAGGGATCGAACAGGCGCCCCTTGCACTGCAAGGTGGTGTCCTTACCCACTGGACCACCAGGGGAAGCCCGGATTTGTCCACTTCTTAAAGAAGCTTGCTTAATGCAGAATGGATTTAGAAACCAAGACCTGGGGCATTAGCCATGCTCATTGAGAAGTCACTCTGATTCCAGACCCTGCGATAGACATCTAGAGACTATAGAATATAAATATACTCACACGCACACTGACACACACTTACATTTAACTATTTATATAGTTACGTTATTTTGGTATCTATGTATATTTATCTTGATATCTATCTATATATTACAAGTTTACATGGGTACTTAAAATTTTCTTTTTTGAGACTGGAACAATACAAGCTTTATTCCGTGGACAAAGAATGGAGAAGTGGGAACCAAGTTCCCAAGTCAACTTCTTCAGGTGCTTACCATTTTAATCCAATATTACTAAGTTCATTCTGTTTTGTACCCTTCCACATTTGTAGTTCCCTTTTCTGACAGTGAGAAACTGGCTCGCATTATCCTTAATACATATTGGATCCATCCGCTCTGCATGTAACCAGTCTCCCACTGCAGTCACTCTGACTCTCCTTGCCAGGCTGCACCTCGGTAAGGATGCCCTCAATACCCCAGCTCAGGCTCAATGTCTCATGCTGGGCAGCACCTTGTATGGACACCCTCTTCTCCCCACCCTGGTTCTCCATGCAGTGCGATTCTCCCTCTGCAGTCACCTCCTTAAGCCCATTTGGCTTCCAGCACCTGACTCTGGGCCATCATGATCCCCTCAGCTGGCATAGACATCATCCAGCTCTGCCCCATCCTAGGACTGAACAGGTCAAGAAGAAACAGAAGGAAGGGGGAAAGAGGAAGAAGGGAGAGGTCATCATTATCATTGTTGTGCTTAGTCAGTCAGCTGTGTCTGACTTTTTGCCTCTTTGTGACTCCATGGACTGTAGCCTGCCAAGTTACCTCTCCATGGGATTTTTTCAGGCAAGAACACTGGCATGGGTTGACATTTTCCTCTTGTAGGGGATTTTCCTGACCTAGCAATCAAATCTGGGTCTCCTCTGTCTGCTGCATTGCAATGTGATTCTTTACCTGCTGAACCTCAGGGAAGCCCATCATTATCATTAACATCATTATATTTCTTTCTATCTTTGTTATCAGTGATTTGTTTGCTAGCTTACCTTCCTCCTTGTATCCCTCTGCTCTGGGCATTTCCCAAGGTTCTGGTGAGAAGGTAACAGAGGAATGGCTTGGAGCTTGGACTATGTTATCTGCCTCACTGCTTTCTGACTCAGACCTAGGCAGGATTCTTATCCTCTTTGTGCATCTGTCTCTGTATCTGGGGGAAAGAAACGAAAATAGTAATGGTAACTGGCTGCAATCCCATCTTTCCAATTTGGGGCAGACATTCCCAAATGAATGGACTCACATTAGCTCAAATTCAAAATGTAAAAATCAGCTCATATCCCCCCTACAGAACATATTTGTCTTTCCGAAGCCCCTATTTCTGTAAACACACACATTCATGCTACTACAAGTATTGATTGAGTGCTTACTATTAGCAAGCATGGTGGCTAAGGATCCAGAAGTCAAAAGCAAGGTCTTTGCTCCCGGGATGCTTGTAATCAAGTGAGGAAGATAGTGTTATGTGTCTACTGATGGAGTTAAAAGAACTTTTTTGCACCTTTTCTTCTTTAGGAAGAGTACCACATTCCAAGAGACTAAGACTTTCTGGCAGGAGGATCCCAGAAGAGTTAGCTAGGTAGAGATGAGGGCAAATGCCTTCCAGGTAGAGCAAGCAGCATGGAAAAAATGCTGGAGCTCTAACACAACACAGCACATTCTGAGACCATGGCCTTGAGAACCGGGTCCAGAGAGGTCATGGGGAGGCTGAGGATGGAGTGAAGGTGACAGGGTTCAGGGAGCACTGCTGAGGGCTCACTCATCAATTCTCCTGTACCCTTTGTCTCAAATGTCCTTCTTCTTCCCACGTGACGCACCCAAATCCTATCCATTCTTTTCACAAAATATTTCATTTCATTTATTCTTTATTTAGTTGGATGTGCTGTGTCTTAGTTGCTTGTTATCGTTGTTAGGGTGTGTGGGATCTTCCAGGTGTGGCCTGTGGGATCTAGTTCCCTGACGAGGGATCAAACCCAGACCCCCTGCATTGGAAGTGTGGAGTCTTAGCCACTGGACCACCAGGGGAGTCCCCTGAATCTTAGCCATTTTTGTTGCCTTTCTCCTTGAAATTTTTATTATCCGATCCTGAAACAACTTTTCCTTTCTCTGAGATTTTCTGGCAATGACTATCCTACAGTGTATTTTATATGATGATGATAGTAATGTCTTATATAGAGAGAGTAGTTACAGCTTTCAAAAACATTTTACCTTTATCATAAAGTTTGATCTGCATAGTAGAACAAATATTATTTCTTTTACAGTTTCTTTGACTCATTAGAGTAAATGCTGCTTGTGCCTTGTCCCTCTAGATAGATAGAGAACCTCTTCAATTCAGCAAGTTTGTCTTTGTCTTAATTATATCTCTCACAATGTCTACCAGAGAGCCGCACAGAGAATCGGTGCTCAGACAAGTATTGGTTTATGACTGATATGAATTTCACTGAATTCATTAATATTGTAGTTCTGTGTGATTTTAGGTAGCATGGCATAAACTGTCTTATATAGCCTAGGAAATGACTTGTAAGTGGTATTAACTGACAAATGGCAGCACATAAGAATAGTGTGTCAGACTTTCATTCTGGCAACCCTCATCTAGTGCCTTCAACTGAGAGGAGAGAACACGCATTATTTTAAAAAACTTTAGGGACCCTTTAGGTCCAGGGATATGCATATGAATGATCTGGGAACATACATGTTGGTGAACAACAAAACTCTGTAAAATCTTTAAAATAAAGGAAAAAAAAAATTTACTCTGGGGAAAAAAAAAAAAAAACTTTACGGACCCTTTAAACTCATCTTGGGTTACGTGGTTCCATATGGGCTAGCATCTTCCACATTGCTTGCAGGCTGGCTTACCAGGTAGTTACTCGTTGCCTTGGTCAATAAAAGTAATAGGAACTAGGAGTTGAATTCCAGTTAATCTAATTAAGTGTTATGACTCAAAAAAGGGGGGCTGGTTATTGCCCTTTTATTTCTTATAACCTCCTCACTCTGTAGCACTCCCTACTCACCCTTAGGAGTACTTTCCTAGAGGTGTTTCCACTGAGTCTTAAACCTCTGAATGACTGGTACTACTACCTAGATACCTTCTATCCTTCTAATCTGCAATGTGTTGAATTATTGAATGACTTGAATTGGTTCCTTTCTAACCTGTGTTCTGGGTTATGTGTGTGCCCTTACAAGCTCTCAAGGTGAGGCTGAGGAAAGATGTGTGTGTTTTGTGAACTGGAACGAGGCCATGACCTTGGAAAATTGAGTTCAGTCATTGATGTATTGGGCTTACTGAGAACTCTCCCTAAGAAAGGCCCCTGATGTAGCTTAGAGCACTAAACAATGTAAGTTAAAAGGCGAGGAAATATGATGAAAACTGCAGGGGTAAACATTTGAAATCTGTAAGAAAAACTAAAGGTGGCAATAAGAAAAGAAAAAGCCAGTGGACAATTCAAATGCAGTAGAAATCTGGGCATCCCAGGTCTTCAGAAACAAAGGAAAATATTGAAAGAAGGTTACTGTACTAGGAAGATATAAGTATGTGTTTTGAATCATTCAGGTCTAGGGTCAAGTATCAATTCTACTGCTTGACAGTTGGATTGAGAGACACTTAACTTCTTTGAGTCATAGTTTCTTTCTCTATAAGTTGTGGGTGATGGTGGCGTGCTCGTAAGTATTTAAAAACTGGATTATACAAACAGACAAGATCTCAATTTGCAAGTTTTGCCCATTTTCATAGAGTAAATACTTCCATCACAACTGATTTCAAGCTACCCACTTAATATCACTGAACAAACTGCTGGGAAGAAATGCATAGTAGCATATGATCATACTTCAGGATTATGGGTGATAGTAAAATGTAGGAAAATAATTAGAAAGGGATGTTGTTGAGTATTATCTATATTTCAAAATATAATTTAAAATTGTAAGTTTATATAATTTTAATAATGGCTGTTTAATAACCAGTTTGCAAAATTCTAGGATATTTGACAATTAACTCATGTAAGCTTTGTTCAGTCTTATGTTATGATGCTTTCAGCCATGAGTTCAGTGTTAATGAATTAACAATGTATATATTACATAAAAGAGTCTTTAACATGTAAAACAAAGTTACGTATTGATCAGCTGAGGCAACTACTCTGACCAGAGGCTCACAGGACCAGCTCCATACTTTCCTAGAGGTGTTTCCACTGAGTCTTAAACCTCTGAATGACTGGTACTACTACCTAGATACCTTCTATCCTTCTAATCTGCAATGTGTTGAATTATTGAATGACTTGAATTGGTTCCTTTCTAACCTGTGTTCTGGGTTATGTGTGTGCCCTTACAAGCTCTCAAGGTGAGGCTGAGGAAAGATGTGTGTGTTTTGTGAACTGGAACGAGGCCATGACCTTGGAAAATTGAGTTCAGTCATTGATGTATTGGGCTTACTGAGAACTCTCCCTAAGAAAGGCCCCTGATGTAGCTTAGAGCACTAAACAATGTAAGTTAAAAGGAGGGGAAATATGATGAAAACTGCAGGGGTAAACATTTGAAATCTGTAAGAAAAACTAAAGGTGGCAATAAGAAAAGAAAAAGCCAGTGGACAATTCAAATGCAGTAGAAATCTGGGCATCCCAGGTCTTCAGAAACAAAGGAAAATATTGAAAGAAGGTTACTGTACTAGGAAGATATAAGTATGTGTTTTGAATCATTCAGGTCTAGGGTCAAGTATCAATTCTACTGCTTGACAGTTGGATTGAGAGACACTTAACTTCTTTGAGTCATAGTTTCTTTCTCTATAAGTTGTGGGTGATGGTGGCGTGCTCGTAAGTATTTAAAAACTGGATTATACAAACAGACAAGATCTCAATTTGCAAGTTTTGCCCATTTTCATAGAGTAAATACTTCCATCACAACTGATTTCAAGCTACCCACTTAATATCACTGAACAAACTGCTGGGAAGAAATGCATAGTAGCATATGATCATACTTCAGGATTATGGGTGATAGTAAAATGTAGGAAAATAATTAGAAAGGGATGTTGTTGAGTATTATCTATATTTCAAAATATAATTTAAAATTGTAAGTTTATATAATTTTAATAATGGCTGTTTAATAACCAGTTTGCAAAATTCTAGGATATTTGACAATTAACTCATGTAAGCTTTGTTCAGTCTTATGTTATGATGCTTTCAGCCATGAGTTCAGTGTTAATGAATTAACAATGTATATATTACATAAAAGAGTCTTTAACATGTAAAACAAAGTTACGTATTGATCAGCTGAGGCAACTACTCTGACCAGAGGCTCACAGGAACCCAGCTCCATATTTCTCATGAAAAGTGAAGGTCAAGTTGCTCAGTCATGTCTGACTCTTTATGACCCGTGGAATTCTCCAGGCAAGAACACTGTATTGGGTAGTCTTTCTATTATGCAGGGGATCTTCCCCCAACCCAGGGACTGAACCCAGGTCTTTCACGTTGCAGGTGGATTCCTTACCAGCTGAGCTACAAAGGAACCCAATGGCACTCGTAATTCACACTGAGTTTCTAGAACATCGTCAATGAGAGTGACAAGAAGCAAGTGGATCTGCCTTTTTGGGGATGGCTTGATTGAGACAGTTCTTCACTTAGCATCATGCTTGCACACAGTAGGAAAGCCCTAGAAGGCTCCTTTTCTTCTGTCTCTCATCTTCCCTGCCTGGGTAGTGCTATGCTAAACATGTCAGGCTTGCTCAGTCACACCCAAGAGTTTTGAAATCTACAAATAGCAAGTGTTGTTATTGCTGGATGCTTACCTCCTTCAGGGAGGTGTTATGGAAATTGTGATCATCCATCAATTCACAGCCCATGCGATGCCTTTGAACTACACAAAGAAAGATGTTAACAGTAACAACACAAAAGAACTACATTCAGTCAGGAAATTTGCCCTCCTCCCCAAGGTTCTCCCCTGGCTGATGATTGCCAATCCATCATTTTTTTTCAAACTGCTTTCCTTAAAGGAAACTGGAGGCTTTTCCTGTGCCAGCACAGTATCTTACAGTAAAATCTTCCACCTCTCATTCTCTGTCCAGATTAGTTTATTGACTCAGTCATGTTCAGTCCTCTGTTTCTTCTGATAGCCATGTGCCCACCACCCTGACTTATTACATGATGCCCACTACACCCCTGCACATGCCACAAGTTGGAGCAGTTTTTCTAGTTAGGTTAGGATCGACATATTTAAAGTAATGTTCTGGTCATGGTTAGTATGGGCATCATTTTAAAAGCCCATGTTTTTTTTCTCATGAAAAATGATGACATACCAGATTATGCTACTTCTTGCTTAAGTCTTTGAAAGAGTCCCCATTACTCAGCATAAAACTTGCCCTCCTTACCCTGGGACACAGGCCAGGTATGACCCATCCCTCCCTAACTTTGAATGTCACACCTGCACTCTCCTTGTTTATCTTGCTCCATCACATTGGCCTTCCCACTGCTCCTTGGACTTTCCAGGCTTTCCCACATCAGAACCTTTGTGTTTCAGGCTCCTGCTGGCTGGTCTGTAGCTGTCCATTTCCTCCTCCAGTTGTTCCTGTCAATCACAAGCGTGCACACTTGAGTGCTCAGTTGTGTCTGACTCTGAGACCCCATAGACTGTGGGCTAGGAGGTTCCTCTATCCATGGGATTTATCAGGCAAGAATACTGCAGTGGGTTGCCCTTTCCTTCTCCAGGGGACCTTCCCAACCTAGGGATCAAACTTGTGTCTCCTGCATTGCAGGCAGATTCTTTACTCCAGGCTATCAGGAAGGTACCTGTCAGTCACATCTAAGCCTAAATCACCTGTCTGTAAGTTGTCTGTGACCACGCAGTCTGAAGAACCCTGGCTGAATCATGCAACCCCTTCGTTTCTTCATTATTTTAATCCTCAGTCATGTGAAATCACTGTGTTTGAGGGGCTAAACTGTGCTTCCCAAATTCATGGCAAATCTGAATCCCTAGCACCTCAGCATGTGACTGTTTTAGGAGATAAGGTCTTTAAAGAGGTCATTAAGATATTTTTCACATTTATGCATTCTATGTACATTTCCCTAAAAGCCCTTAAAAGAGACTATGTATATGAATCAGTGTTTATTACAGAAGATGGAGGATGTTAACTTTTTGCCAAACTAGGATACCTTGGAAACTTGGTTTTTCCCTCTTGTTGGAAAAAGTGATTAATTTAACAAAAACTTCATCGATGGCTTCAAAAAAGAGATGATTAAGGTGAAATAAAGCTTTTAGGATGGGCCGTGTAATTCACCAATGACTGCTGTCCTTAAAATAAGACAGGACACAGACAGATACACAGAGAAAATACCACGTGAAGACACAGAAGGCAAGCCAAGGAGAGAGAACTCTGAAAACATCAATCCTGCTGACACCATGATCTTGGCCTCCAATGCCAGGGCAAGTGAGGGACGTGAACTAAGTCATATGGGGGGCTTTTCATTTTAGGATCGACATATTTAAAGTAATGTCCCATGTTTTTTCTCATGAAAAATGATGACATACCAGATTATGCTACTTCTTGCTTAAGTCTTTGAAAGAGTCCCCATTACTCAGCATAAAACTTGCCCTCCTTACCCTGGGACACAGGCCAGGTATGACCCATCCCTCCCTAACTTTGAATGTCACACCTGCACTCTCCTTGTTTATCTTGCTCCATCACATTGGCCTTCCCACTGCTCCTTGGACTTTCCAGGCTTTCCCACATCAGAACCTTTGTGTTTCAGGCTCCTGCTGGCTGGTCTGTAGCTGTCCATTTCCTCCTCCAGTTGTTCCTGTCAATCACAAGCGTGCACACTTGAGTGCTCAGTTGTGTCTGACTCTGAGACCCCATAGACTGTGGGCTAGGAGGTTCCTCTATCCATGGGATTTATCAGGCAAGAATACTGCAGTGGGTTGCCCTTTCCTTCTCCAGGGGACCTTCCCAACCTAGGGATCAAACTTGTGTCTCCTGCATTGCAGGCAGATTCTTTACTCCAGGCTATCAGGAAGGTACCTGTCAGTCACATCTAAGCCTAAATCACCTGTCTGTAAGTTGTCTGTGACCACGCAGTCTGAAGAACCCTGGCTGAATCATGCAACCCCTTCGTTTCTTCATTATTTTAATCCTCAGTCATGTGAAATCACTGTGTTTGAGGGGCTAAACTGTGCTTCCCAAATTCATGGCAAATCTGAATCCCTAGCACCTCAGCATGTGACTGTTTTAGGAGATAAGGTCTTTAAAGAGGTCATTAAGATATTTTTCACATTTATGCATTCTATGTACATTTCCCTAAAAGCCCTTAAAAGAGACTATGTATATGAATCAGTGTTTATTACAGAAGATGGAGGATGTTAACTTTTTGCCAAACTAGGATACCTTGGAAACTTGGTTTTTCCCTCTTGTTGGAAAAAAGTGATTAATTTAACAAAAACTTCATCGATGGCTTCAAAAAAGAGATGATTAAGGTGAAATAAAGCTTTTAGGATGGGCCGTGTAATTCACCAATGACTGCTGTCCTTAAAATAAGACAGGACACAGACAGATACACAGAGAAAATACCACGTGAAGACACAGAAGGCAAGCCAAGGAGAGAGAACTCTGAAAACATCAATCCTGCTGACACCATGATCTTGGCCTCCAATGCCAGGGCAAGTGAGGGACGTGACAAGTCTCTGTTAAGTCATCCAGTCTAGAGTATTTTTTTTATGGCAGCCCTAGCATTCCTCATTTTTTTGTTTTGTTTTCCCTTTCCTTATTAGATTATGCATTTCATGAAAGCAAGAATTATGTGTCTTATTCACCCTTTTAGTCTTAGTGCCTACAACAATTCCTAGCACCTAGTGGTCTTTCTATAAATATTTTTAAATGATTGAACAACGCATCCAGGAACATGAGCCTTTGTTGTTCAAGTTATCTCTGACTACTCCAATTGCTGTTAAGTCACTCAGTCATGCCTGACTCTTTGCAACCCCATTACTGCAGCTCACCAGACTTTCCTGTCCTTCACCATCTCCTGGAGCTTGGTCAAACTCATGTTCATTGAGTCAGTAATGCCATCCAACCATATTATTCTCTGTTGTCTTCTTTTCCTCCTGCCTTCAATCTTTCCCAGCATCAGGGTCTTTTCCAATGAGTTGACTCTTTGCATCAGGTGGTCAAAGTATTGGAGCTTCAGCTTCAGCATCAGTCCTTCCAATGAATATTCAGGGTTGATTTCCTTTAGGACTGACTGGTGGGACTCTTAAGAGTCTTTACCAGCACCACAGCTCAAAAGCCACATTTCAGCAGTTCTTTGGTCCCTGGCCTTCTTTATGGCCCAACTCTCACATCTGTATATGACTACTGGAAAAAACTATGGCATTGATTAGTTTCACTATTCATTACTTAAAAAAAAGAACAAAAAAACCCAAAAACTCTTGCCTAGAGAACTGATTCAATACTTCTCATGAGTCCCAGAGCTTAGACCTTCTTAATCCATTTTTTTTTTCACAATTTCATTTGATTAATCCTCTCAGTTCTTCAATACACTCTCTGCTCACTTCTTCTGTTTGTTTCTAGATAGTTCTGTAGCCTGCCTCTGTCTCCAGTGATGTCCTGGGTGCCTAGCTCCGTGAAGCTGGTACTGTAGGTGGCTTCCCTTACCTGAGTCCTGCCATAAACCCCTCAACTTTTGCGTGCCTGGCCCCAGTGAGAGGATGTGGCCCCCACACAGGGAAAGACAAATTGAGATCTCAAGCTCACCTTGCTTCCTAAGAGATGGAATGTTAATTTTAATTGCTGACATCTCAGGTCTCACCAACGGTCTCCTAAGTGGGTTCTTTTGTCTCTCCAACATCTTTTGTGCCTTAGTACCTGCCAGGCCCTAGGCAAATCTCCAGGAACACCACCAGCTTTATGCTGGTTATTCTGTTGGCTCCTCCTCTTCCCTCACCCCACCATATCTCTGTTCCACATGGAGAAGACTGACTCCTGCTGCCCACGTCTCCTTGGATTCCCACTGGGAGCTTTCCTGCTAGGTTCAGTCAATGGAGGTGCAAGGGTGGAGAAAGAGAGAGATGTCAGAGATGTTGACTCCCCAGCCAAGTTTCAGCCCTCACAGGGCAGCTTCTTCCATGTTTGATCCTATAGTTCTGCCCAAACCTCTGAAAATAGTCCTTTCACTGAAGTTTCTTCCACTCAATCATCTAACAGTCATTTGTGTTTCTTGTCTGGACTCTGAAAGATACTTTACATACTTTTTTAAACTTCCATGTTTAGGAATGATCTAACTTTGCTTTTCTCATGCTACAGCAGCTTTGTGGATAATCAAGGATGTGGCCCTTGCTGATCACTGAGGTGATCAGTTCTGCAAGACTACACTGTGCCCTTGTAGATCCTGGTGCACGACCCTGCTGTTGGGCTGTCCTGCCATCTTTCACCATTGTTGGTGTTGCTGCCACTGCTCTGGGTGAAGCAAGTGCAGGATTGGTGGAAACAGGAATCAAACATGCCTGGATGGATGTGACCCAGCAGTAAGGAAGGGGGTCAAAGAGAAGCTGAGTTGCATTATGGCTAAATGGGAGAAATGCCTGTAGAGTTAAGACTATGCTATGTTAACAGACCTGGAAGAATTTCTGGCTTCCCCAAATGGTAGGTTTGCTTATAGTCTATCTTTTTGTGCCTCAGAGAAATTTTGGTGGTTTAATTTATTACAATAATCCATGCTTGGAATAAGAATGTTGTTGGGGGGTGGTTATGATATGTGTAAGATTTTTAGTAGGGTGTCTGCTTTATTTTTTATAATCCTGGTAGGGGGGTGTCTGGTTGAATGTCAGAGATATTTTTTTTGGCTCTTCAGATAAGAGATTACATAAACTTAGAGTAGAGCATCAGCTTGGGGTTAATGAGTTTACATTGGAAAGACAAAGAGGGAGAGAAAGTCTAGTAAAGTGGGGCAGAGGCCTGGAGGAGATGTTGTCAGCCAAGCTCCTATGAGTGCACATGCTCTGAGGGACAATAATGTGTTTGTTGGGTTGTGTGTTGTTTATCCTTTTTTTTTTTTATAGTTTGGAAAAATCAGTAGAGTTTGATGTATTTTTGAACTCTTTGTAAATTCTATTTTTTTCAGAATAAGGTACTACATAAAGTTTAACTTGAAGCTTTTATATCTTAATTTTCAACAAAGATAACTATAGCAAAGATATGTTATATATGCACGTATAACATATAAATATGTTATGAGTCTGTTAACCTTTGTAAAAATGGAGCACAGGGGTTGGATGGTGAACCAACAACAGAGTCCAACAGACCACAAGAGAACTTGAAATAGAGAGGTTTATTATTCACAGGTCCTGGGGTAGTACATGGCACACCAGAGGGCCACACAAGGAGGTCAGTCAGGGTACAGACAGAGAGAAGGAGATAGGATCTGGGGCTCATGCCTTGCTTAGGGTCCATGGGTGGAGTGCTTTGGGGCCCCTGGGCTATTGCCAGATCAGTCAATTCAGGCCAAAAGAATGAGATTTTGGTAGGCACCCCTTCCAGTTGGGGGGCCTCCTATCTAAGGGGTGTATAAGGCATACAAGCGCTGGGAGGCAGGAGACAGTTGTCTCAAGGACTGCTGGGGAAGTCCTATCAGGAAGTTACATTCACTTGCAATCCTGGGCTGCTCTTCAGGACATGCACCTGTATGAGGGTCTAGTGTAGCATAGCCTGGTAAGACTATGCTATGTTAACAGACCTGGAAGAATTTCTGGCTTCCCCAAATGGTAGGTTTGCTTATAGTCTATCTTTTTGTGCCTCAGAGAAATTTTGGTGGTTTAATTTATTACAATAATCCATGCTTGGAATAAGAATGTTGTTGGGGGGTGGTTATGATATGTGTAAGATTTTTAGTAGGGTGTCTGCTTTATTTTTTATAATCCTGGTAGGGGGGTGTCTGGTTGAATGTCAGAGATATTTTTTTTGGCTCTTCAGATAAGAGATTACATAAACTTAGAGTAGAGCATCAGCTTGGGGTTAATGAGTTTACATTGGAAAGACAAAGAGGGAGAGAAAGTCTAGTAAAGTGGGGCAGAGGCCTGGAGGAGATGTTGTCAGCCAAGCTCCTATGAGTGCACATGCTCTGAGGGACAATAATGTGTTTGTTGGGTTGTGTGTTGTTTATCCTTTTTTTTTTTTATAGTTTGGAAAAATCAGTAGAGTTTGATGTATTTTTGAACTCTTTGTAAATTCTATTTTTTTCAGAATAAGGTACTACATAAAGTTTAACTTGAAGCTTTTATATCTTAATTTTCAACAAAGATAACTATAGCAAAGATATGTTATATATGCACGTATAACATATAAATATGTTATGAGTCTGTTAACCTTTGTAAAAATGGAGCACAGGGGTTGGATGGTGAACCAACAACAGAGTCCAACAGACCACAAGAGAACTTGAAATAGAGAGGTTTATTATTCACAGGTCCTGGGGTAGTACATGGCACACCAGAGGGGCCACACAAGGAGGTCAGTCAGGGTACAGACAGAGAGAAGGAGATAGGATCTGGGGCTCATGCCTTGCTTAGGGTCCATGGGTGGAGTGCTTTGGGGCCCCTGGGCTATTGCCAGATCAGTCAATTCAGGCCAAAAGAATGAGATTTTGGTAGGCACCCCTTCCAGTTGGGGGGCCTCCTATCTAAGGGGTGTATAAGGCATACAAGCGCTGGGAGGCAGGAGACAGTTGTCTCAAGGACTGCTGGGGAAGTCCTATCAGGAAGTTACATTCACTTGCAATCCTGGGCTGCTCTTCAGGACATGCACCTGTATGAGGGTCTAGTGTCAAGCTATGGCCCCTGCAGGCTGTTTGGCAAACAAAATGGAGGCTGAGGAACACTGCCATCAAGTAGCTTAGCTAAATTCTAGACAAAACAACATATAATGATATATATAATGTATAAACATTACATTTCTTTTTTTTAAATTATAGCAACTACTGGGATTTGAGGAGGCTTAGAATAAAATTGTAGGATGATGTGAGCCCTGAAATATACCTTGTCCAGGAAGATGGGGCATATTACCAACACAAGTTTAGCAGTGCTTACAGAAAAGGGCATTTACACTGTTCTCTTCATACTTATCTTTATTATGAAAGTGTTTTCAAAGTAAAATGATCCTCATAACAATGATTACTTCCAGAGATCAAGAATGAATAATTATATTTTCATACAAAAATCAGCAAAATACAATAACCATACATAAAATAATCCTAATTAGCTCACAGTACATCATTCCATTTCTGACAGAGATGCTCAAGCACTGAATTGTTGTCACAAGGAAGGTTCTGTCACCTCTCCTATTTCTCACTGCAAGTTGAAAAAAATATCAAAACCCCAAACTAACCACCTCCTATTTGAATGACACCAAACGGCTATGGAGGTAACTGATCGTGTGGGTGAAAAGGTGATGAAAATCATGAGCTTAGAGGCTTTCTGAAACTTTGGGAAATCAAATTTGGAGGCTATTTTCCATGTCTAAATTCATGAAGTTCTACGTTACAAAATTCCAGAATCATCCCACAACTGTTCCTATTACAGAGTGAATTTCTCTTTGGCAACTAATCTTTAAAAACTCCTATTTTTTTAAGGACAGATTGACAACGACAGATTTAAAAAATTGCTGTAGGTCCAAAGGAAAAAAAATTGTCTCTATAAAATCTAATTTTTCACTAAAAATAGAAATCATACCAAGAGCAGTTGTTGCTTGGTTTCTGGGCCATGCCGCACATACCAAAATAAGAAGCCAATCTCTTGTGTCAAGGAGAAGAGGCTCATGTGTTTACAATAGTTTTTTTTTTTTTTTAATGGAATCAGGCAGAGAAGGAAGTGTGATATACAACTGATCCAATGGCTATTGGGAAATTGATAGCAGATATGTGTCAATATTTTAGATTCCTTTTATTAAGAATTCCAGGAGCCTTAAAAGAATGGGAGTGAAAGATAAAGACAGACGTTAGGCTAATGGTCCCTTCCCATTCCTTCCTGGGCACTCTTGAGAATGTCTGGTCTTGTGGAGCCATCATCATATGATGTGCCATGTGCTTGCACAGACTTGTATATCTTTGATTGGATGGGGATCTTAGTTCACGAATATTTGATAATATGTCCCATTCAAAGGCTTCAGGCTAAACTCATGTTGGAAAAACTAAGGTATTCCTTTGGGTGTCTACAGGTCTTACTAAAACTTACAGATAATGTTTTGTGTTCTCTTATACAGTTTTCTCCATAAAAACCAGCCTCAGGTATGCTTGCTGGTGTTCTGATAGCCGAGTGGACAAGTGGACAGATCTCCTCTGCATCTACTGAGCGCCCCCTAGGGGATGGGAGGGGACCATGCACACAAATGCAAATCACAGGGCCTGTTTCTAGCTTATTAAAAATGAAGAATCAAAATGGGGCCACAGTGTGCAGTGCTAATTACTATCTGGTAATTTGAGAATGGCACAATTTCATTTTATCAAGAGAAACTTAAACCTACTCTGAGGACAGTAATAATTAACTTCACTTCAAAAAATATCTTGCTGCATTTTACATGAACTGTGTGTGATTGACTGTACTCCATTCACAGATAGCACTCACGTGTAGACTTTAATCTGATTTGATTTTTCCTTATTTGAACATTAGAAACATTTCAGGGCTAATATTTACCTGCAAAGCAGGAATCAGCCAAAGACAAAGAGAAAGAAAAAGTAAGCTAATTAGAATTATAAGACCTCAAGTAGCATATGAAATGTAAACATTTTACCTCTTATTTCCAAAGGATTTCTTAAAACTTCTTTGGACACAGTGACATCATTGC
This sequence comes from Tragulus kanchil, assembly GCA_022376925.1. Taxonomy (NCBI): domain Eukaryota; kingdom Metazoa; phylum Chordata; class Mammalia; order Artiodactyla; family Tragulidae; genus Tragulus; species Tragulus kanchil. The sequence goes on along the minus strand of JAIOJX010000026.1, from coordinate 265,273,267 downwards.
ACATACTGACAGGATTATTTAATACCTTTGGAGCTATTCTGTATAATTTTTATCCTTCAAATTAAGAAAAAAAAATACTCAAATATTCAGGCAACTTTGGCATTAACATGTCCAAGTAGGGGCAGAAATAACTACCAATGCAAAAATCACATACAGATTGGGAACAGTCATGGGTGTCCATAAAGTTCTCTTGGAAGAGCTCTTCACTGGAGGGAAATATGATTTCTTACTTCGGTCCAATAACAATGAGGTTGAAATACATACACTGGATTAGTCCCTTTCTACCCAAGGTGCAAGCATGCACTTGCTCAAATTCGAACTCTATAAGATACTCAGAATGAAAAGTTTGGCAATAGAACAGGGCATTTTGAGGTTTACCAACCATTTTGGCTCAGGTGACCTAATTTTATTCTTGGATGGGGATCTTAGTTCACGAATATTTGATAATATGTCCCATTCAAAGGCTTCAGGCTAAACTCATGTTGGAAAAACTAAGGTATTCCTTTGGGTGTCTACAGGTCTTACTAAAACTTACAGATAATGTTTTGTGTTCTCTTATACAGTTTTCTCCATAAAAACCAGCCTCAGGTATGCTTGCTGGTGTTCTGATAGCCGAGTGGACAAGTGGACAGATCTCCTCTGCATCTACTGAGCGCCCCCTAGGGGATGGGAGGGGACCATGCACACAAATGCAAATCACAGGGCCTGTTTCTAGCTTATTAAAAATGAAGAATCAAAATGGGGCCACAGTGTGCAGTGCTAATTACTATCTGGTAATTTGAGAATGGCACAATTTCATTTTATCAAGAGAAACTTAAACCTACTCTGAGGACAGTAATAATTAACTTCACTTCAAAAAATATCTTGCTGCATTTTACATGAACTGTGTGTGATTGACTGTACTCCATTCACAGATAGCACTCACGTGTAGACTTTAATCTGATTTGATTTTTCCTTATTTGAACATTAGAAACATTTCAGGGCTAATATTTACCTGCAAAGCAGGAATCAGCCAAAGACAAAGAGAAAGAAAAAGTAAGCTAATTAGAATTATAAGACCTCAAGTAGCATATGAAATGTAAACATTTTACCTCTTATTTCCAAAGGATTTCTTAAAACTTCTTTGGACACAGTGACATCATTGCACATACTGACAGGATTATTTAATACCTTTGGAGCTATTCTGTATAATTTTTATCCTTCAAATTAAGAAAAAAAAATACTCAAATATTCAGGCAACTTTGGCATTAACATGTCCAAGTAGGGGCAGAAATAACTACCAATGCAAAAATCACATACAGATTGGGAACAGTCATGGGTGTCCATAAAGTTCTCTTGGAAGAGCTCTTCACTGGAGGGAAATATGATTTCTTACTTCGGTCCAATAACAATGAGGTTGAAATACATACACTGGATTAGTCCCTTTCTACCCAAGGTGCAAGCATGCACTTGCTCAAATTCGAACTCTATAAGATACTCAGAATGAAAAGTTTGGCAATAGAACAGGGCATTTTGAGGTTTACCAACCATTTTGGCTCAGGTGACCTAATTTTATTCTACTAAAGAGTGATTTCTCTCACCCAATTGTTTGTTTTCTTTGGAGAGCCTACCTTTTCTTCCTAGTTCATCTGTTTCATTATCTGATGGTATCTTGGGACACCATCTGTCCGGCAGCCTGGCAGGATCCAGATGTTAATAAAATCCTTGGGTGAAGCGGAAATTATGTGCATTTTTTCCAATGCTTAGTTTAATAATCCAAAATATGGATAGTTGCTTTCCTATTCTCAGTATTTATATCACTTAATTTGGAAATAGAAACTACCTAGATGCTGACCTTAGGGCCTTCATGATCTGAGCTCTGAGGTGAAGAGGCTGAGAGTCTTCCCCTCTTATCTGTGGGGATTGCATGAACAGGAAGTGGAGAGGAAGGTGGAAAGTTTCTATTGAACATGGTGGATGGTTTTCATGAAAAGAATATGGATAAGGATGAGACAGTGGTATTTTGGTTTTATCATTTTTCACTTGAAAAACCTAGATGTACATACACAGATCGCACGTTTTCATATCACTTATTGACCCACGGGCAAATTCTACATGAATTTCTACATTTCTCTCCCTCTAATTGGTCTAGAAAAGCTATAGAATTGGAGAATAAACTATTACTTTTTCTAGGTTCATTCCTACAAAACCCTTTGTATCTTGGGAAGGTTTGAATATGACCAGGAAAGGCTAAGTCAATTAATGAGAAACAACATTCTTACTAATCTACAGCTGACTTTACAATACACACTTCCAAAGCCATAGCCTGGCACAGGTAGAAGATAGGAGATGTCACATATTTTTCTCTTTCAGCCTTATCAGACCACCATGGGAGAGCAGTAGACAGAGATATATTACTCTTTATCTCAAAAGATCTACAAACATCATTTTGATAAGTCAGAAAGAACTCTGCCTTAAAATATAAAATGAAATGAAAAGCTATCACTACAGAGCACTGTGTGGTTACTGTTAGTGGTTGGAGAGGCTCTGAGATTTCCCAGTTCCCCTTCTAAGTGACTTTTGGGAAAAAACTAAAGATTGTTCAGATGTCTTTGCTAAAGACAGATTTAATTTTCTTCATTTCCTGCAAGTCTTTGAAAACTTTACCTTTAATTATACACAGATCTGTTGAAATTATTCTTCTGTGCTAAAGAGTGTCGGATGATCCACATAGGAACACACTGTGCTTTTCTGGTTTATTTCATTCATCAGAGGACTTTCTCTAGATAGTAAAGCAAAGCGTGAGTCATTCTTCTGTCCCATATTTTAGTTGAGAAGAAACGTCCACCTTATCAAAAATGTTCAACTAGAACATGCTTGCTGTTTACTTTTTATATATCTACATTTTAGCAGATGTTCTGATGACTTGACAAGTACTTTTGATATTTAATGATCATTCTTACAACTTGACCATCCATAAATTACTCTCCTAGACATACCCTTCTTCTGTGAAATAAAACAATAAGCCTTCATAAGAAGAGTTAATTATACTATTTCTTCAATAAACAAGCAGACATCTTTCTAAGGCCCTTCAATCATTACTATGGACCATACCAAAAACACACTATTTTATAAATAGGTGGGAAGAGACTTAACCTTACAGTGTGAGGTTTCGTTTGGGAGTATGCTTTAACTATTAACACTCATGTTGCACACTGTGGGAACAAGGTTTTATTTCAATTTTTCTTTTAGATTGAACTGAGTATGAATGATTTTGAGCAGGACATGCATTTCTTACTATTTTTCTGTCGCCTTCACTAGTCCCGACTTGCACACTGGTATCACTGCACTGTGGTTTGGGACTCTTAGTTTCAGAAGACAGTCTTTCTGATTTATGAAATAAATATTTATAATATCTTTTAATTTGCTTTTACTAAAAGTTGGAAGAAAAGAGATAAGACCTTTGGTTTATGTTTATGATTTTCTTATCTATACATAAATAACACTGCCTTGTAGGAGTCTATAGAAACGTATTTTTTCAGTAATCTTTCTCATTTCTGACTAGAATTTTTGTTGTTTTTTCTGGAAACAGCTCCATTTGAACAAAAATTCCTGGAAACTGAACACGTTCTTCAAAGGAGTGGACAAAAGGGCTTAAGAGTGTAACACGGCTCAGTTTCTAGTAACAGGAAATTCTGTTATGTTACAGGTTATGTTTAAAGGAGAAAAGATAAAGGGTAAAATGGTCTTTCTCCTATTGACTTTATTTTGCCCAGAAAAATAAAAGAGCTAAGACCAAATACTAGATAGGGTGCTTTCTTCAAGACTGGTTGCAGTAAAGTGCCTTGCAGTAGAGATTACTTTTGCCAACTCTTGGAAGTCCCCCTTTTCTGTCCCCAGATATACTTAGCTTCTTTGTTTTCATGACATGGTGGAAGACTGAGCTAATTACAGGGTAGTGGTAAAACCTGGTTGAAATCTGCTAATATTTTGATATTTAATGATCATTCTTACAACTTGACCATCCATAAATTACTCTCCTAGACATACCCTTCTTCTGTGAAATAAAACAATAAGCCTTCATAAGAAGAGTTAATTATACTATTTCTTCAATAAACAAGCAGACATCTTTCTAAGGCCCTTCAATCATTACTATGGACCATACCAAAAACACACTATTTTATAAATAGGTGGGAAGAGACTTAACCTTACAGTGTGAGGTTTCGTTTGGGAGTATGCTTTAACTATTAACACTCATGTTGCACACTGTGGGAACAAGGTTTTATTTCAATTTTTCTTTTAGATTGAACTGAGTATGAATGATTTTGAGCAGGACATGCATTTCTTACTATTTTTCTGTCGCCTTCACTAGTCCCGACTTGCACACTGGTATCACTGCACTGTGGTTTGGGACTCTTAGTTTCAGAAGACAGTCTTTCTGATTTATGAAATAAATATTTATAATATCTTTTAATTTGCTTTTACTAAAAGTTGGAAGAAAAGAGATAAGACCTTTGGTTTATGTTTATGATTTTCTTATCTATACATAAATAACACTGCCTTGTAGGAGTCTATAGAAACGTATTTTTTCAGTAATCTTTCTCATTTCTGACTAGAATTTTTGTTGTTTTTTCTGGAAACAGCTCCATTTGAACAAAAATTCCTGGAAACTGAACACGTTCTTCAAAGGAGTGGACAAAAGGGCTTAAGAGTGTAACACGGCTCAGTTTCTAGTAACAGGAAATTCTGTTATGTTACAGGTTATGTTTAAAGGAGAAAAGATAAAGGGTAAAATGGTCTTTCTCCTATTGACTTTATTTTGCCCAGAAAAATAAAAGAGCTAAGACCAAATACTAGATAGGGTGCTTTCTTCAAGACTGGTTGCAGTAAAGTGCCTTGCAGTAGAGATTACTTTTGCCAACTCTTGGAAGTCCCCCTTTTCTGTCCCCAGATATACTTAGCTTCTTTGTTTTCATGACATGGTGGAAGACTGAGCTAATTACAGGGGTAGTGGTAAAACCTGGTTGAAATCTGCTACTCTCTTTGTATTATTTTCAGATCATGGGACAAATTACCAGTAGAAAGAGTTATTTCTTTGTTTGTAACCATGACCTTCAGTCTGCTTTAAGAGCCAGAGCACGGACTTCATGATGGAGAAAAAAAAAATCTCTATAACTTAAACTATTAACCCCCAACTAGCTACCATTCTCACTGAAGAAACTTTGGCTGTGTGCACTAGAAATGAAGTCTATTCTAGAGCAATTTAATACAAAGAATGTTTTAAGTCCTCCAACCACCACACTCTTTAATTGGAACAGCTAATTGACCATGAATAGTGACAACTACAAAACTAGGCTCATCCTGTTTCAACTTTACACTTGGAGAAAGGTCACTGAGACTGAATAGGTCGATTCAGAATGGGCCCTGTAACACAAAGAAAGCAAACCTATTTGGAGCTGCAGAAGAATCTTGCACTGGGTTTTGCTTGCTCCAAGTGACCAGTTAAGCAGATGCTCCTAGTGGACTAGGTTACAACTGTAGAAGGGCGTAAAAGCAGATGGAGTGCCTCCCATACTGTTATGAATCCAGAGAGTAAAAGGAGTGAGGAGACCCTCTTTTGTGCACAGGTTTACAAACAAATACAAAAAAATAAATAAGTAATAGTCTAAGACGGTACAAGTGCAAATACGGTTCCCTTGTCTCAATTACATAAAGCATGCCTACGCATACAGAATGGTAATTCTTCTTCATTCACAGATAGGACATATGGCAGTGCACTATTTAAAATGCTTTGATAATCCTAAGTTTTGTTTCTGTTGTTGAGAGATTATGAAAGGAACTGCATTTGCAACTTATCAAATACTTCCAGGAACGAACAGTTCACTTTGTTTGGGATCTGTATTTTTGAGAAATTAATCATCCATGGTGCAAAGGCCAGTGAGGAGGCACCCGTTGGTCCCACTGGTCCCATTGGTGGTTGTCGCGGTGTGGGAGCTCTTCCCTGGGGGTTCTGAGTCCTCCTCGTCTGAGCTAGACTCAATATCACTTCGATCGTCCTTGGATACCTGTGGAATACAAGAAGGTGAGCACAACCAGCTGTGAGGCAATCATAAAGGTATGGCATGGTCAGAAGTAAATGCAACCATACATGAAGGAAAACATCTAAATGTTAAAAAAAAAAATAAAGAGGATAGGAACACTGCCAGGGTAATAAGTTCCTCTTTGGGGGTGATAGACTTTTGGGCAACAAAGGCAGTGATCAAAGAATGTAGGTGGATTTAGACATCACAGGGGGTTAGCCTTACTGTCTTCCTTAATGTACCTTGGGATATTGAAAGTGTGCTAGACCACAGGCCCCACTCTTACTGGCAAAGTAGCATATGTACTACTAGAATGGCACTACAGGAATTTGGTACACATCAATCTATTTATTCTCTGATGATCGTATTCTCTTCAAGAATCATTTAAAGCCAGCCCCTTTTCTAATAGGTCGATTCAGAATGGGCCCTGTAACACAAAGAAAGCAAACCTATTTGGAGCTGCAGAAGAATCTTGCACTGGGTTTTGCTTGCTCCAAGTGACCAGTTAAGCAGATGCTCCTAGTGGACTAGGTTACAACTGTAGAAGGGCGTAAAAGCAGATGGAGTGCCTCCCATACTGTTATGAATCCAGAGAGTAAAAGGAGTGAGGAGACCCTCTTTGTGCACAGGTTTACAAACAAATACAAAAAATAAATAAGTAATAGTCTAAGACGGTACAAGTGCAACAGGGTTTCCCCTTGTCTCAATTACATAAAGCATGCCTACGCATACAGAATGGTAATTCTTCTTCATTCACAGATAGGACATATGGCAGTGCACTATTTAAAATGCTTTGATAATCCTAAGTTTTGTTTCTGTTGTTGAGAGATTATGAAAGGAACTGCATTTGCAACTTATCAAATACTTCCAGGAACGAACAGTTCACTTTGTTTGGGATCTGTATTTTTGAGAAATTAATCATCCATGGTGCAAAGGCCAGTGAGGAGGCACCCGTTGGTCCCACTGGTCCCATTGGTGGTTGTCGCGGTGTGGGAGCTCTTCCCTGGGGGTTCTGAGTCCTCCTCGTCTGAGCTAGACTCAATATCACTTCGATCGTCCTTGGATACCTGTGGAATACAAGAAGGTGAGCACAACCAGCTGTGAGGCAATCATAAAGGTATGGCATGGTCAGAAGTAAATGCAACCATACATGAAGGAAAACATCTAAATGTTAAAAAAAAAAATAAAGAGGATAGGAACACTGCCAGGGTAATAAGTTCCTCTTTGGGGGTGATAGACTTTTGGGCAACAAAGGCAGTGATCAAAGAATGTAGGTGGATTTAGACATCACAGGGGGTTAGCCTTACTGTCTTCCTTAATGTACCTTGGGATATTGAAAGTGTGCTAGACCACAGGCCCCACTCTTACTGGCAAAGTAGCATATGTACTACTAGAATGGCACTACAGGAATTTGGTACACATCAATCTATTTATTCTCTGATGATCGTATTCTCTTCAAGAATCATTTAAAGCCAGCTCTCAATTAACTACACTAATGGAGATATTTACTAGCGCTGATGATCCAAACATCATTCTTTTTTTTTTTTAGCTGGATCTCAGGATTTCTGCAGCATCAGAACAGATAGGAGGGATGGTATGGGGTGTCTTGTGTCCCTACGGCTCCTCAACTGTAAGCTTGCATTGAGCACCTACTGTATACAAGGAGGTATGCTAAGTATTCTTGGAGATGGAGTTTTCTGTTTTTTTTTTTTTTTTTTAAGTTTGGCCTCTTTTATTGGTTTTTTATTTATTTATTTTCATCCATCTTTATTCTTTGGCCTGTGTGGGCCTCCCATTGCAGTGGCCTCTCTCCTTGCAGAGCACCGGCTCTGGGTGCATGCACTCAAGAGCGCTGGCTCCTAATTGGACACACCGGTCCAGTTGCTCCGCAGCAAGTGGGATCTTCCCCAGCCAGGGATCAAACCAGTACCCCTTGCATTGCAAGGTGGACTCTTTACCTACTGGACCACCAAGGAAGCCTCTTATGTGGCTTCTAAATGAATTCTTTTATGATGTAATTTGTCTTTCTGTCTACTAGATTTAAGTCAAACTTTGTTTTATATACGTCATAACAACTAATGAGCAGCAGGAGGCACTGAAAGTACTTGCTGGATAAGGAATAGTTTAAAATATTTCCCCAAGAAAAACCTACTAACTATACCATCATGAACTGGCTCCCATCATTCCAGGGTTTTTCCATCCTCCATTCAGACTCATCATGTCATAAGGATGGCCAGCTAAGGCATCAGGATATAAATCTATACCTTACCATAAAGAATGAGAAAAAAAAATCAAGGTCTTGCAAGGAAGTAATGTAGGAAGAAACTAAGGAAATATTCTACTGCTTTTAAATTAAAATGGTTTGAACCTTATACTCAATGCTTACAAACATGGTAGATATTCATCCCAACAGGCCTTAACAGAATGCCATTTACTTCTTTTCTAAGGACGGGTGGCAATAGGGACCTGGCGGCTTGCTTGGCTTCATAGAAAGTATCCCAATCTAGTCCCTCAGGATTCTCTAAGAGGTGGATCAAGAATCTGGCAGAGTCTCCTGGGAGGCTTTTCAGCATGAACTGGGGACTTTCCCACATCTCACCTTCCCTGTGTCACCACTACCCACCCCCTCAACTGGAGAGCCCTGGAATCCACTGCACCCCCAATGTGAGAAGCCATCATTCTGGAGATTGTCACCTCGTCAGCTGGGATGGGAATGAGAGAAAGTGAGAACAGAGGAGAACTGCTGCTCCAACCCATGCAGCAATGACTGAGTAAATACATAAAAATGGACCTCATGCTAATGTACCATGAGATGAGACTCAGCTCGCGAGGACCATCTCCAGGAAGATTTAGATACTGAAATACCAAAGTGACTAGATTATAAAGATACTCTAACTTAAAAAAAGATGGGTCACACAGAGCATTAGAATAAAAGCTCCACTACATTTAGAAATTCATTAGTCACAAATAAAGCTGCTAATAGGAAAGAAAACTCCAGTTTCAAATAGTGATTAATTTACATTTGTATGCTTAGTAAGATTATTTTTAATGGTGTTTGGAAGAGAATGTATACTTATGTTACCATCAAAGAAAGGAACAATTTAGAGTATCTTAAAATAACACACAGGGGGCTTCCCTGGTGGTCCAGTGGGTAAGGACACCGCCTTGCAGTGCAAGGGGTGCGTGTTTGATCCCTGGCCTGGAAAGATCCCACGTGCCGTGGAGAGGCTGGACCGATGTGTCCAACTACTGAGCCGGAGCTCTGGAGCGCATGCGCCCAGGTCTGGTACTCTGTGAGGAGAGAGGTCGCTGTGATGGGAGGCCCATGCCGGCCAAGGAACAAAGATGGATGGAAATAGATAAATGAAAGATCAATAGAAGTGGTCAAAAATAAATAAATAAATAACACACAGGAATATAGAGTCCAGAACCCATGGCCAAGATAAATCTTACTGTCCTAGGTGAGCAGCAATGCAAATTAAGATATTTTGAAGACTGAGATCTGGAATAAAATTGCCTGTTTCCTTGTAAAGTTGAAGGAGTAAGCTGGAGAGAAGACAACGTAGCTGGTAGAAACAGCAGAGCAATAAGGCACAAATTATCTCCTCGCATATTCAGCTACTGTTATCATATTGACAGTGTTGTACACATTGACTTAATTTGTACATAAATGAGGACAGGAGTGGTGTTTTTTCTTTTTTTTAATAGAAACACATGCTTATTTTAGAGTAGGAGGTCATAAAGAAAAAAGATAAGCTTTTGCTTCTAAACCATTCATTGCTCAAATTCTTACACTGCAAGGAGGAGTCCTTACCCACTGGACCACTAGGGAAGCCCTCCATTGCTCAAATTCTTTTGGATTTGCATAAGGGCTGATGACAAGTACAGGATTCACAGTATGTGATTTGATGTCATCAGTCTCTGTGGCAGGGGCTCACCTAAGACAAAGTGGCCATGCGCTATCTGGCAGCCCAGAGAAGTCCTGACAAAGAGCTGATGCTCAGACCTCTCTTCTGAACCATGCAGATCCTCTCCTCAATTGAGTTCTGTTTGTCCTACTTTACTTAGGTCTGTTTCTGTTTTTCAGCCAGTGCATTGAACACCAATGAAGGAAATCTGCCTCTTTCTCTGTTGGATCAGGCAAAATTTAGCAGAATGCAAGCTCACACAAAAGAGCACTAACTGAGTTGTTCCTAGCATCCCTCACAACTGCTGGGAGCCACACCCCGGTTAGCGCCTCCACATAATGCCAACAGATCAGACAGAACAATAGGCATGGAAACAAAAGCCCCAGAATGCTGCTCCAACAGGCTAACACGGGAACCAGGACAGGGGGAGAGAGAGAGAGAGAGGGATGAGAAACTTACATGTAAAGGGTTCCACTTCCCAGACTTCCAGGTGAGCAGAAGGAAGAGAACAAATAAGGAAAGTAAGAAAATGTTGCAGAGAATATTCCAGAAAAGTCACTGCTCTACACAGAGGGGTTGAGGCCTAGGATGCTTTATTCTAATTAGCTCCATGAGCTCATTTTCAACCAAAGAGATTTAGCTATTTACTGGCAAGTCATAAATGGCCACATTGCATCATGCAACTCTTCTCATAAAAGAATCATTGTGAACTAAAATTGCCTGTTTCCTTGTAAAGTTGAAGGAGTAAGCTGAGAGAAGACAACGTAGCTGGTAGAAACAGCAGAGCAATAAGGCACAAATTATCTCCTCGCATATTCAGCTACTGTTATCATATTGACAGTGTTGTACACATTGACTTAATTTGTACATAAATGAGGACAGGAGTGGTGTTTTTTCTTTTTTTTAATAGAAACACATGCTTATTTTAGAGTAGGAGGTCATAAAGAAAAAAGATAAGCTTTTGCTTCTAAACCATTCATTGCTCAAATTCTTACACTGCAAGGAGGAGTCCTTACCCACTGGACCACTAGGGAAGCCCTCCATTGCTCAAATTCTTTTGGATTTGCATAAGGGCTGATGACAAGTACAGGATTCACAGTATGTGATTTGATGTCATCAGTCTCTGTGGCAGGGGCTCACCTAAGACAAAGTGGCCATGCGCTATCTGGCAGCCCAGAGAAGTCCTGACAAAGAGCTGATGCTCAGACCTCTCTTCTGAACCATGCAGATCCTCTCCTCAATTGAGTTCTGTTTGTCCTACTTTACTTAGGTCTGTTTCTGTTTTTCAGCCAGTGCATTGAACACCAATGAAGGAAATCTGCCTCTTTCTCTGTTGGATCAGGCAAAATTTAGCAGAATGCAAGCTCACACAAAAGAGCACTAACTGAGTTGTTCCTAGCATCCCTCACAACTGCTGGGAGCCACACCCCGGTTAGCGCCTCCACATAATGCCAACAGATCAGACAGAACAATAGGCATGGAAACAAAAGCCCCAGAATGCTGCTCCAACAGGCTAACACGGGAACCAGGACAGGGGGAGAGAGAGAGAGAGAGGGATGAGAAACTTACATGTAAAGGGTTCCACTTCCCAGACTTCCAGGTGAGCAGAAGGAAGAGAACAAATAAGGAAAGTAAGAAAATGTTGCAGAGAATATTCCAGAAAAGTCACTGCTCTACACAGAGGGGTTGAGGCCTAGGATGCTTTATTCTAATTAGCTCCATGAGCTCATTTTCAACCAAAGAGATTTAGCTATTTACTGGCAAGTCATAAATGGCCACATTGCATCATGCAACTCTTCTCATAAAAGAATCATTAATCTCTGTTTAATATAAGTATAATCAGAGAAGGACCAAAGGAGACAGTGAGTGCGGGAACACAGTAAATAATATATCTTCATGAATCTAAAACGATAAATGCAGATCATTCAGCAAAGCAATGCAGATCACTCAGCAAAGCAACACTACATGTAAGAAAAAAATCAACAGAAGAAAATGAAAATTTGTATTGTATTTCCAAAAGGTTATGCTAAACTTTGAAGGAGAAAAGACAGTTCTGATGAAATCTAAAGAATAAATCATGTTCTTGCTGATTCACAGGAACCCCAAACCATAATTTTCTGGGACATATTGGAAAGGGTGAGTGTTATCTTACCTTGCCTTTTGAAATAGCTTTGTAAGCTATTTTTACGATCAAGTAAGACCAGAAGCAGTTCAAGCCTTGTACTACCAACAGCAGTAGGTTAAAAACCCACCAGGAAGGGAAAGGTCCAACAATCTCCCAACTTTCAAATAACGTGGTATTTAACACCCTAAGGAAAAGGAGAAAGTACACATTGAACACAACTTTTCACTGCCTTCAAAGGAGTTCTAGTTACTGCAAAGAAGCATGAAGTCAGTGGGATCCACTGACTGCTCCGTTGCAAGGATGGTTTGAAGGTAGACTAGGTAGTTAGAATTCTGAGTCCTCACCTGAACGATTCCCCTAATGGCATCACGCTCCTCTGGATTCTATAGCTTGAAGAATGTATCTATACACCTCTTCCCTTTTGTTGTCATTTCTTTCATTAAATTTCACCACGTTTTTGATTGATTCTATTTCTCACCATTTATTATCTTTGAAGTTACTTTTGGTCTTTAAAAAGTGTGAGGAATACCATTTAGTAACATTACATTGCAAGAAAAAAAAAAACCAGTAATTAATTCCAGAAGCACCAGTTAAGTTTAAACTATATGCTAGCACAGTGAAAGTCAGCATATACTTAAGACCTAATCCCTTAAGTGATATATAGCCTTGTAGGAGAGTCTTACTTTGCAGCTGGGTTCAAATTTTGTAAGCCTTACCCTAGGAAAGAATTGGCAACTGAAAGATAATTTATTGAAGTGATATCTTGAGATGAGTGCTGTAAGGTTTCAAAAAATTATTAGAATACACTGAGTATGCTTAGTTTCAAGAGTGTGTACTTAAGGCAGGTGAAGATATTTGAAATAATGGCTTCTCTCCGTAATCCGCCACCAGGACAACCACGGAGCAGCCACCAGGGACAGACACAGGACAGCTGGTTTCACTGCTTCACTTAAACACTTGCTGTGTCTTCGAAGCTCTTGGAAGTTGATTCTTGCCTTTTGGACTCATAGTTCTGCCACACAGAAACATGGCAGCCACAACACTTTGGAATTACTCTCACTTCTTGCCGTCCTCCTTAGCTTTGGGCTGGGTTGGTTTAGAGAGCTCAGTGGGTTGACAAAACTCAACTGTCACTGCAGTGTTTTGCTGGGACCCCACAGGAGAGGCTACATGGACAACCCTCAGTGCCAAAGGGGAAAGATGGAAAATTTGTGAATGTAAGACTACCCATACAAGAACAGAAGGCATAGATACAGAAAATTTTAATGTAAGAGTGTGGGGAGTGCTTTGAGGGAGGTTAAGAAAAGTACTTAGTAAATTCACAAAAGCAAAAAAATATTTATTTGAGGTAAGAGGTAAGGAAAAAATGGAGAATGAATACTAGACAAACAGGTGTATATCCAGTTTAGACAACCTGTATTCATAGACTAGAATGAGTGTGTCTCTAACCCTGCCACACATTACCTTTCAAGAACAATGCTCAATTCACATGGATGTTAAAATCCTAAAATTCAGAGTATAGAATTTCATTTGACAATTCATTAAGAGTATATTGCCCCATGATATAATACTATTTGTTTTGGTGGAGGAGGACTAACATTAGCAAATCTATTGATATAATTATCACACATCCACAGGCCAAATCGGTACAAACCTAATGATTTCAACTGCACTAAAAGACATTTGGCAATGTTCAATTTCCCATTGCTGATGTTTAAAAATTGGAAATCAAAGTATTTAACATGATTTTTATCCAATTCAACTCAGTAGTGGTCATAATATTTAACAAATACCAGAGTTATGGACTTTATAATCAGGAAAAATCAGCATCACCGTTATTATTTAACCCTATTCTGGAAGTTCCAGCTATTAAGTATGGTAGAAATTATAGACATTAAACCTCTGTAACTATTTAAAAAACAGAAAACAATCAAAATTTCCAAAAACATGGGAAAATTATGAAGAAATTCTAGAAATTATGACATCACTCAAAGTATTAAATATGTTTCAAGGTTCTCTTATGGTAGAGAAAAATTGTAATACCTCAACTCCGTAAAATAAATTTGTATTTGTACATATACACAGAAAAAATGAAGAGAATTATAATTCATTGGAAGGAATTAATCAAAGCCATTAAAGACTTTCTTTCTTTGGTGGATTAGGGAATTTTGTATTTTTTAGAATTTTATGTATTTATTTTTGGCTGGACCGAGTCTTCACTGCTGCTTGGGCTTTTCTCTACCTGAGGCGAGTGAGGGCTACTCTCTAGCTGCAGTGCATGGGCTTTCTCATTTCAGCAGCTTCTCTTGTTGTGGAGCATGGGCTTGAGGGCGAACGGGCTTCCGTAGTTGTAGCACATGGACTCAGTAACTGTGGATCCTGAGTTCTAGAGCATAGGCTCAGTCTTGTGGCACATGGGTTCAGTTGCTTCTTGGCATGTGTGACCTTCCTGGATCAGGGATCAAACCTGTGTCTACTACATTGAGTATAGGAAAACTGGAGAATGAATACTAGACAAACAGGTGTATATCCAGTTTAGACAACCTGTATTCATAGACTAGAATGAGTGTGTCTCTAACCCTGCCACACATTACCTTTCAAGAACAATGCTCAATTCACATGGATGTTAAAATCCTAAAATTCAGAGTATAGAATTTCATTTGACAATTCATTAAGAGTATATTGCCCCATGATATAATACTATTTGTTTTGGTGGAGGAGGACTAACATTAGCAAATCTATTGATATAATTATCACACATCCACAGGCCAAATCGGTACAAACCTAATGATTTCAACTGCACTAAAAGACATTTGGCAATGTTCAATTTCCCATTGCTGATGTTTAAAAATTGGAAATCAAAGTATTTAACATGATTTTTATCCAATTCAACTCAGTAGTGGTCATAATATTTAACAAATACCAGAGTTATGGACTTTATAATCAGGAAAAATCAGCATCACCGTTATTATTTAACCCTATTCTGGAAGTTCCAGCTATTAAGTATGGTAGAAATTATAGACATTAAACCTCTGTAACTATTTAAAAAACAGAAAACAATCAAAATTTCCAAAAACATGGGAAAATTATGAAGAAATTCTAGAAATTATGACATCACTCAAAGTATTAAATATGTTTCAAGGTTCTCTTATGGTAGAGAAAAATTGTAATACCTCAACTCCGTAAAATAAATTTGTATTTGTACATATACACAGAAAAAATGAAGAGAATTATAATTCATTGGAAGGAATTAATCAAAGCCATTAAAGACTTTCTTTCTTTGGTGGATTAGGGAATTTTGTATTTTTTAGAATTTTATGTATTTATTTTTGGCTGGACCGAGTCTTCACTGCTGCTTGGGCTTTTCTCTACCTGAGGCGAGTGAGGGCTACTCTCTAGCTGCAGTGCATGGGCTTTCTCATTTCAGCAGCTTCTCTTGTTGTGGAGCATGGGCTTGAGGGCGAACGGGCTTCCGTAGTTGTAGCACATGGACTCAGTAACTGTGGATCCTGAGTTCTAGAGCATAGGCTCAGTCTTGTGGCACATGGGTTCAGTTGCTTCTTGGCATGTGTGACCTTCCTGGATCAGGGATCAAACCTGTGTCTACTACATTGGTAGGCGAATTCTTTACCACTGAGCCACCAGGGAAGCCCTATATTTTCTTCTTTACATTCTTCTCTATTTCAAATCCATGACAAATAATTAGGAAAAAATACAAGTTATTTGTAAAAAGGAAAATTCCTGTATTCCCAAGAGGCAGTCATCTCTTTAGACACCAGTTTGTAGGACACAGGACAACAGGTCTAAACAAAGTTCATTTCCATGATAGTGAGGGAGGACTGTTACATCTTACACTTTTCTATCTGCGGCACCTTGCAAAATACTGGGAAGTAATTTTTTTTGCTGGACCTGCTGTCTGATACACTGTGTGTTAGTTCAGTAATCAAATAAATAGATATGCACAAGACAGCTCTCGAATAATCACAATAATTTTATTTCAGAACCAGCTCTGCTTCTTGACATACTAAATATGCTGAACCTCAGAGGGAATTTAGTTTCATTTGAACAGAAAGAGGTCTTGTAGAAGTGCTATGTATTAGAAATTAGCTTTTGTTGAATTGTAAGTTTGAGAGCCTTTCTCAACATGACAATTTGGTTGGCTTATTATGAACAGAGTGCCATGTAGTTACTGGTGGCATGAGGTCCACATGAATTTCAGAAATGCTCCCTCAGAATTCATAGGCTTTGCATGACAATCAGTGGCACCTCTGAGATGCTGCTCAGAAGTAATGGATTTCTTTGAAAACTGACTTGGCTGCCTGCAGAGACACTTGGGAAAATACGATCACTGCATCAAATGGATATATATCTCTCTGTGAGAAGCTGGGGAAGGAAAACAAGATATGAGGAATTGAGACCAAGGAGAGAGGTATTATGCCACCTGGATTCTGAAAAACAGTAAACCCAGGAAATGGAGCCTCTGTTTAGACATGGAATGTTCCTGATAAGAAAACTGTCCTTGGGGCAGACTATTAGAATGGTGATTACAGGATTTCACCCTTTCCCAGAGGTTAGAGTTAGGAGCATATATTGATTGATGTCATTTCAAATCTACGGTGTCAGGGCTCTGAAGAGTGGTTATCTCCGAGGGAGGGCTGATGGAGGGAAAGTGAGGGAGGCTGCTGGGACTCTGGGAACATTAGCTTGATTCAGGCGGTAATTATGCAGGTTGTACACGCAGGCAAATTCTCACAAATGTAAACATGTATCAAGTATACTGACAATCTGTGTGGTACGTTGTGAACATTAAGTGTTTCTACCCCTCCCAGGTTCCTCCACCTAATTTATAGTTAAGGTATGACTTCTAAGAAAACAGATTTTTTTCTTTTCCTCCAAATAGCCTATAGCATCAGACTTCCTGCCACTCCAATCAAGTGGTGGAGAGTTTGGAGGCACAAGGGACCAGAAAAGACCATCTTCCTTTTCATTTATGTTAGGCGAAATTGACCACTAGGTGGCGCATCACGCGTGTACAAAGTGTGCTCAAGTAGGTCTATTCGGCCGGATTCTTGTGCCATTGTCTGGGTCCCGGTACAAAAATCACTCCATCTGCAGGTAACACCTTCCTTTCTAAGAATCTCACCAAACGATGGAATCAAGAGTCCCAATCCTATCTGTGCTTCTTTCTTCCTGCATGATTCCCAACAGAAATGATCCCTGCAGGGCAAAGCTCCAAGCAATTCACAGGTGATGTAAAGATCTCAAGTTATCTCTCCAATAGCTTAGCCCTGAGGAGTTATTTTAATAGCTGTTTAATGAATCATGGTATTTTAATCTGACTGTGACCTATGGTTACCTTTTATCATGGTTAATCTCATGGATTCTTTGTCTTAAATTTGATTATCACAGAAACACGTATAACAGGCCATGTAGGGTGGAGGGGAGGGGAATGTATCCATTTGTGCAGAAAATTTTACCCACTTTTTAAGCAAAGGAAACTCAGAGTAATCTCATTTTAATACTATACCTATGGCTTTATTCATTTATATTTTAAGCATCAGTGTGACTTCTGGTTTGCCCTTAAACCTGAGAATTCTGGAAGTTTTCCACTGTCAGAGAGCACAGTGTCAAAAGATGTCTGCTGGTGTTTCATTCAGAAAAGCTATAGCTATTCTTTTTTTCATGACTGCCAACTCAAAAATTCAAGTTTATTATCTTTAATATGAAAAATTAGATAAATATCCTTACCGTTCACTTGATATATCTTACTTTAAAAAAATACTCCAGTGATTTAGAGGCAGAGCCACACAGCAATGGTTGAATCATTAAAGACGGAAGAGGCCTGGGTCCTCTCACTGTGTGAATGATGTTACAGGTGGAGACTGTGATGAGGCCATGGCAAGTAGCCATAAACTCTGCCTGCTACCCTTCCTCTTCTACCTCCACCTGAAAGCTCCATCTGGCAGCAGTGGAGAAACAGACATGGAAAACAGACTTATGGACACTGAGGGGAGGGAGAGGAATCTGCTGTAAGACTAAGGGAACTCAAGCAGGGGCTCTGTGATAACCTAGAAGGGTGGAGTGGGGAGGGAGATGGGAGGGAAGATCAGGAGGGAGGAGACATTTGTATAAGTATGGTAGATTCAGGATGATGTGGACAAAACTCCGTAAAAAATAAGAAATAAATTTAAAAAAAAGCTCCATCTGAGCCTTCGGTTGTGTGTTTCTGGAATGGTTGATCTATACAAAAAAATGGAATAATTAGACCCCATGTTAAATATCCAAAGAGCTTCCCACATGGCACTAGTGGTATAGAACCTGCCTGCCAATGCAGGAGATGTTAAGAGGTGTGGGTTCGATCCCTGGGTCAGGAAGATCCTCTGGGGGAAGGTGTGGCAACCCACTCTGGTATTCTTGCCTGAAGAATCCCATGGACAGAGAAGCCTGGTGGGCTACAGTCCACAGGGTCACACAGAATTGGACATGACCGAAGCCACTTAGCATACACACACACACACACACACACACTCAAATATCCAAAGAGAGCTAGGCCTGCTTCCCAGGGAGAGTCAGATTCAAGGTCTCACACTGGGGATTGCTACCTGAGGCCTGTGCGGGTAGATTAGAAAAAAAACTTGTTTTACAGTCAGAATTATGGTATTATTTTCTTCAGAGCTTTTGAATGGTTTTGACTTTGCTTTTTCAGATAGATCACAGTATATTTCAGGATATGTGCTTCTCTGGCATTTATTTTCATTTGATCTACATGAAACATAAATGAAAAGTAGATTCTACCTAAAGTTGATCCATAATCTACTGGCATGTTTTGCCCATTTTAAAGTAGATGTTAGTAGAAAAGCGTCTATAATGTATTCACAACAGAAGTCATGGACGCTTAACACCTGATAAAGAAGAGTCAGGTAATCAATTCACTGTGATAAGCAACTCTCTTTGTCCTTTTTTTTTTTTTTAAATTTTATTTGTACAGGCCTAAAGAACAATTTGGTCAAATGTTGGGTGGTAAAGACTGCTACATGACTGAAAAATTCACTCTCAATTTTCTCTTAACAAGATGGTCCCACCCACAGCTTGGGTTTCTCCACGGTACTGGTGTTTGTTAGCAAGATCTCTTTTAGGAGGAAGGGTTCTGGGTGGCTTGCAGCTTGGGTGCCTGATTATCTCAAATAATAGATACACAAAGTCTGTAGCAAACATGAGAGTAATTTTTCTATCCCTGACAGGAAGCTTAACTTAAACATCTGTCATTTTTCTAGCAATGGGCATATCAATTCTGTCATATTCTATCCAAGTAAAACATGGGACCAATTCATTTATTTTTACTTTTAGGTCATGGCCTGGCCAGACTTATACACTGATCCCCTGTACCACATGAAGTTTGTTTCTGGTGACTTCCTGGTAAGATGTATCTTTTTCTCAAAATTTGTCATTGCCTGGGCTTCCCCTGGTGGTCCAGTGGGTAAGGACACTGCCTTGCAGTGCAAGGGGCGCCAGTTCGATCCCTGGCCTGGGAAGATCCCACGTGCCGCGGAGCGGCTGGACTGATGTGTCCAATCACCGAGCTGGAGCTCTGGAGTGCATGCGCCCAGAGCCAGCGCTCTGCAACAGACGCCACCGCGATGGGAGGCCCATAGGAGCCAAAGAACAAAGACGGATGAAAATAGAGAAATGAAAGACCAATAGAAGTGGCCCGCCTGCTCCCCTCCCTCCCCAACCCGACCCCCGCCCAAAATAAATAAATAAATAAATCTTTGAAAAAAAAAAAAATTGTCATTGCCCTCTGTGGTCCCATTTGTTGACTGTCTGCCTGAGTTCCCAACCCCTCCAGCGCCTGGTCTGCCTTTCTGTGTTCCTGATCTCCCAACCTGAGCTTCTCTTTTCTAGAACATGTCTGTCAGGTTGTATCCAGATTCTAACATGCCTGCTTTCAACCCTCAGCCTACCTCTTAGTTGCCTACATGCCCCCAAAACAGACTTGTCAGGTTCTCAACAACTGTTCTTTATTGAATAGTTGGGATTCCCTGGTGGTTCAGATGGTAAGGAATCACCTACAATATGGGAGATCAGGGTTTGATCCCTGGTTGGGAAGATCCATTGGAGAAGTAAATGGCAACCCACTCCAGTATTCTCGCCTGGGAAATCCCATGCACAGATGAGCCTGGAGGGCTACAGTCCATGGGGCTGCAATAGTCGGATGTGACTGAGCGACAAAACCAAAACTAACTGAATAGTTAGTATGTGTTCAGCACTGGCCCAAACATGTTATATACATGGTTTTACTTAATTCTTTCAATACCTCACATGGTGGAACCCCCGTATAGTAGAATATTTATACTAGCTAACATTTCTAGAGTATTAACTGTATGTTAGGCATTGGTTCAGGCTTTACCTGTTTTAATTCATTCAAAGCCTCATGAAATAAACTTATGGAATAAATTCTAGTTTTTTCAAAGTTGCCACTATTTTACCTATTTTACAAGTGAAGAAACTGAGGCACAGGTTTGTCTGTAGACCTCAACACTACCCCCTTGCTGTGGGGATACATATTAGTGAGACTCAGAGAACTCAAAACTAAGTTTGGGAGCTGGGATTGGAATATAAATTGACATATTGTATTTGGTGGATAACGTTACCACATGTATCAAAATGTGCATATCTACTGAGGCTGTGAATCTATTTCCAAACTCTTGTCCTAAGGAAGAGTTTCAGAGATTTATAAGATTTAGCCATAAGGATGTTCATTTAAATATTATTTATAGTAGCACACTACTTGAAACATCCTAGATAATGTTTAAAAATAGAGTGCTTATGAATAAACAATGATCTCATAAGATGAAATACTTGTAGCTAATAAAATTATGTTATAGAAGAACACAACGAAATAGAAAAATGTGTATAATACAATGTTAAATGAGAAAAACAAAGCTATAAAACAGTATGTGCAGCATGATCCCATTTGGGTAAAGAAAAAAGATGTAATTTTAAGCATATAAAGTGTTAGGAACAAAGACATTAAATTATGAACATGGGTTATTTCATAACTATGGGATCTTTTTTTTCCTTTGTGGTACTTCATATTCCATAACATTCCTATAATGGATATTTAACTATAACATGTATATAATCCCATAAATAAATATCCACTAAAGTTAAAATTTGAGGAAACCATCTGAGAAAGATAACAGACAGATGTTGTTTAGTTTGTAAGTCATGTCCGACTTTTTGCGGCCCCCATGGACTGCAGCACGCCAGGCTCTTCTGTCCTCCACTCTCTCTCAAAGTCACTGAGTCAGCGAGGCTATCTAACCACCTCATCCTCTAGCGCTCCCTTCTTTTGCAAAACCAAAACTAACTGAATAGTTAGTATGTGTTCAGCACTGGCCCAAACATGTTATATACATGGTTTTACTTAATTCTTTCAATACCTCACATGGTGGAACCCCCGTATAGTAGAATATTTATACTAGCTAACATTTCTAGAGTATTAACTGTATGTTAGGCATTGGTTCAGGCTTTACCTGTTTTAATTCATTCAAAGCCTCATGAAATAAACTTATGGAATAAATTCTAGTTTTTTCAAAGTTGCCACTATTTTACCTATTTTACAAGTGAAGAAACTGAGGCACAGGTTTGTCTGTAGACCTCAACACTACCCCCTTGCTGTGGGGATACATATTAGTGAGACTCAGAGAACTCAAAACTAAGTTTGGGAGCTGGGATTGGAATATAAATTGACATATTGTATTTGGTGGATAACGTTACCACATGTATCAAAATGTGCATATCTACTGAGGCTGTGAATCTATTTCCAAACTCTTGTCCTAAGGAAGAGTTTCAGAGATTTATAAGATTTAGCCATAAGGATGTTCATTTAAATATTATTTATAGTAGCACACTACTTGAAACATCCTAGATAATGTTTAAAAATAGAGTGCTTATGAATAAACAATGATCTCATAAGATGAAATACTTGTAGCTAATAAAATTATGTTATAGAAGAACACAACGAAATAGAAAAATGTGTATAATACAATGTTAAATGAGAAAAACAAAGCTATAAAACAGTATGTGCAGCATGATCCCATTTGGGTAAAGAAAAAAGATGTAATTTTAAGCATATAAAGTGTTAGGAACAAAGACATTAAATTATGAACATGGGTTATTTCATAACTATGGGATCTTTTTTTTCCTTTGTGGTACTTCATATTCCATAACATTCCTATAATGGATATTTAACTATAACATGTATATAATCCCATAAATAAATATCCACTAAAGTTAAAATTTGAGGAAACCATCTGAGAAAGATAACAGACAGATGTTGTTTAGTTTGTAAGTCATGTCCGACTTTTTGCGGCCCCCATGGACTGCAGCACGCCAGGCTCTTCTGTCCTCCACCCCTCTCAAAGTCACTGAGTCAGCGAGGCTATCTAACCACCTCATCCTCTAGCGCTCCCTTCTTTTGCCCTCAGTAGCCAAGTGCTAATGAAAACCTCTAACGGTCTAACGAGGGCAAAGAGGGTAACAGATTTTCACAGAGCCAGATCATTTCCTGAAAGTCATCTCCACTAAGTCTCATGCACTGGGGGAGGCTGGCTTGAGCCAAGGTGGTTCTCCTTAAAGTCCCAGCTTCCTGTTCTGGTCGAGGGGACAGTGACTGACAGCACCTGTCGGTGGTCACAGCAGCTGGTCCCTCTGTCCCCTTAGGCGGGCAGCTTTTATGTGTGTGTGTGGGTTGGGGGGTGGCTGGTTTCTGGGAGTGCTGAAGAGAGCTGCTCATAGAGCAGAGCAGGTTGTCCCGTGGTGGCGAAGTGCCCGCCTCTCGGGGACATGCCTGTTCACAGCACTACCTCCAAAGAGAGGTGCTTTTATTCCCTCTGAACAAAAGCTCTCTAGGCTCAACTGTGGTCATGGGAGTGGAGATTCAGAGACAGCAGAGAGGCCAACTGAATACATATCACACACACTTGATCACCAGAATGCGGGTGTGTTGGCATGTTTGGAGCTGTTTTCATCAGAGTTCCTGGTGTTTAGAGCTAATAGCTGGGCTCAGAACTGTGAAACCAGTCTGGTCTCTACACTCTCCTTCTGTTACTTTCTTATTTCATGATTTTGTGAAAGAAATGTGTTTTGCAAGATACAAAGGAGAGACGAAAACTATGGGTGCAATACCTGCAAATCTTGTCTTGGGGGCAGGAACAACAGAGAGAGGATGGGTGTAATTTTAAGCTATAAAGTGTTAGGACAAAGACATTAAATTATGAACATGGGTTATTTCATAACTATGGGATCTTTTTTTTCCTTTGTGGTACTTCATATTCCATAACATTCCTATAATGGATATTTAACTATAACATGTATATAATCCCATAAATAAATATCCACTAAAGTTAAAATTTGAGGAAACCATCTGAGAAAGATAACAGACAGATGTTGTTTAGTTTGTAAGTCATGTCCGACTTTTTGCGGCCCCCATGGACTGCAGCACGCCAGGCTCTTCTGTCCTCCACTCTCTCTCAAAGTCACTGAGTCAGCGAGGCTATCTAACCACCTCATCCTCTAGCGCTCCCTTCTTTTGCCCTCAGTAGCCAAGTGCTAATGAAAACCTCTAACGGTCTAACGAGGGCAAAGAGGGTAACAGATTTTCACAGAGCCAGATCATTTCCTGAAAGTCATCTCCACTAAGTCTCATGCACTGGGGGAGGCTGGCTTGAGCCAAGGTGGTTCTCCTTAAAGTCCCAGCTTCCTGTTCTGGTCGAGGGGACAGTGACTGACAGCACCTGTCGGTGGTCACAGCAGCTGGTCCCTCTGTCCCCTTAGGCGGGCAGCTTTTATGTGTGTGTGTGGGTTGGGGGGTGGCTGGTTTCTGGGAGTGCTGAAGAGAGCTGCTCATAGAGCAGAGCAGGTTGTCCCGTGGTGGCGAAGTGCCCGCCTCTCGGGGACATGCCTGTTCACAGCACTACCTCCAAAGAGAGGTGCTTTTATTCCCTCTGAACAAAAGCTCTCTAGGCTCAACTGTGGTCATGGGAGTGGAGATTCAGAGACAGCAGAGAGGCCAACTGAATACATATCACACACACTTGATCACCAGAATGCGGGTGTGTTGGCATGTTTGGAGCTGTTTTCATCAGAGTTCCTGGTGTTTAGAGCTAATAGCTGGGCTCAGAACTGTGAAACCAGTCTGGTCTCTACACTCTCCTTCTGTTACTTTCTTATTTCATGATTTTGTGAAAGAAATGTGTTTTGCAAGATACAAAGGAGAGACGAAAACTATGGGTGCAATACCTGCAAATCTTGTCTTGGGGGCAGGAACAACAGAGAGAGGATGGGCAAGAAAATAAGCAGAGGGAGGACGAGACAGAAGGCCTGCTTCCCTGGGCCACTGCTCATGCCTAAATCTTGAACCAGGACCAGGCCTTGCACAGACTCAGAGTGACATTTAATATCACCCCATTTCTGGGATTACATGTTACACTAATAAAAAGAGAGCCACAAGATAAATAGCTGTGTCCTGGAAGTGTCAAGAGAAGTGGCTGTGCAAAGCTCAGGGCTTGAAACTTAACTTCTTCACCTGTAACTGCCAGGCTGTGAATCTGCCAGGTGTGATTTACTCGCTGGCCAACTCAGCACAGGTGCATATATATTGTAACAATTTACTGAGGAAGAAAGAAATGCAAACTCTGCCTTGCAGAGACGGAAGGCCAAATTGCAGCAAACCTAGAGCCCCCCTCACCCCATCTGACTCAGGTGGTCCCAGAAAGGCTGCTCAGCCAGGCTGTGCAGTTTCAGGACAGCAAAGAATTCTGCAGAAATCCCAACTACAGACAGATTAAGGTAGTGGCCCCTGGACAAGTGATTTTATTTGTTAAAACTCATTTTTGAATACTTAAAAGACAGTACACAGTGTTCTAGGGGGCTTCATCTAAATGGCAAAAAAATTAACTGACAAGACAAGACACTCTGCTCCTACTAGGTAGAGAGAGAGAGAGAGAGAGAGAGAAAGAGAGAGAGAGAGAGAGACTGTGTGTGTGTGTGTGTATGTGCACGAGTTCAATCATATCTGACTTGTTTGCCACCCCAACGACTATTGTCCACCAGGTCCACTGTCCATGGAATTTTCCAGTCAAGAATATTGGAGTGGGATGCCATTTTCTTCTCCAATGTTTAGCTGTGTTTATCCATTGAACCTCAGTTACTTTTTCCCGTAGTCCTTGGTTATGAACAGAATGTTTACAGTCAATGAGTTGAATATAAGACTTCCACCACTGACAGAAACACATTAGCTAAGGCCATACCTTAAATCACAGAGGAAATTGCTTACACACCATTGGATATCCAAGTGTACAACACCTAGCACCTGGTTAGGAGGTCTGAGAGGAATTTGGGTAGAATCTGGTCTTCACATACATCGTAGATATCGATGAGCAAAATGCTACCTCATCAATGGAAAAGTAGGCAGAGGATATAAATATACAGTTTGCAGAAGATATACAAGTAAAAAATGACATTTGAAAACATGAATAAATGTGCTGATAATCCAGTCAATACAAAATTACAACAAGAGATATTTATGCCAAAATGTGGGGGCTAATGTGTCATGACTTTTGCCATCCACTTTCAGATGATTTGGCAAAAGTGACAGGTTTGCAGTCTCATCCTGGGGGCCAAAAGGAGAGGGTGAAGAGTTTTGGGTGAAGCATAGAGCAGGTCCTCTATAAATACTGGTTTTTCTGGCAAGTATTTTTGGTTTAGGAATAAATATACATGTAACTTTCAGAGTCTGTATACATATATATATATATGTATGTATCCACTGAGAATGTTCAGTTTTTAATCAGAATGGTTTTTTCAGTCTAAAATGAATTCCCATTAATCTGTAGAATTTAGAAACCCAGTTTCTCCAATTCCCACCTTGTGCATGGGCTTCAGTGAGCCTGTCCTGCAGGCTGGTGGTTCTCAGGCCAGCAGTTCGCTGGAGTTCCCTGGGGAGCCCTGACAGGACCAGCGCCTGTGCCGGCCTCCAGAGACTGTAGCTCACGTGGTCTGGGGTACAGCCTGGGTGGCGTGAGCTCTGAAAGGTTCTCAGATGATTCCAGTGTGCAAACAAGTTTGTTTCATTCATTCTCTATTTCCCTTTTGTACCCCTTTTTTTTTTTTTTTCAAAAAAATCTACAAATAATTTGGAATAACTCTGACGATCCATTTCTGCTCTCAGTATACAAGATGATTCTGGGTCATTTATGTTTGTATGTGACTGAATGATATATATCAGGCTTTTCATGAAATGTTTAAAATGGTGTCCCCTCATCCACTGTAATGAGAACAGCGCCTGGGGTCAGAGACCCCAACCTGGTAAAACCCCGTAGACTGAGGACTGCACTCTTGCCTGCTCCTTCCTTTCCCTTCTTTGGGCTTACACACCATTGGATATCCAAGTGTACAACACCTAGCACCTGGTTAGGAGGTCTGAGAGGAATTTGGGTAGAATCTGGTCTTCACATACATCGTAGATATCGATGAGCAAAATGCTACCTCATCAATGGAAAAGTAGGCAGAGGATATAAATATACAGTTTGCAGAAGATATACAAGTAAAAAATGACATTTGAAAACATGAATAAATGTGCTGATAATCCAGTCAATACAAAATTACAACAAGAGATATTTATGCCAAAATGTGGGGGCTAATGTGTCATGACTTTTGCCATCCACTTTCAGATGATTTGGCAAAAGTGACAGGTTTGCAGTCTCATCCTGGGGGCCAAAAGGAGAGGGTGAAGAGTTTTGGGTGAAGCATAGAGCAGGTCCTCTATAAATACTGGTTTTTCTGGCAAGTATTTTTGGTTTAGGAATAAATATACATGTAACTTTCAGAGTCTGTATACATATATATATATATGTATGTATCCACTGAGAATGTTCAGTTTTTAATCAGAATGGTTTTTTCAGTCTAAAATGAATTCCCATTAATCTGTAGAATTTAGAAACCCAGTTTCTCCAATTCCCACCTTGTGCATGGGCTTCAGTGAGCCTGTCCTGCAGGCTGGTGGTTCTCAGGCCAGCAGTTCGCTGGAGTTCCCTGGGGAGCCCTGACAGGACCAGCGCCTGTGCCGGCCTCCAGAGACTGTAGCTCACGTGGTCTGGGGTACAGCCTGGGTGGCGTGAGCTCTGAAAGGTTCTCAGATGATTCCAGTGTGCAAACAAGTTTGTTTCATTCATTCTCTATTTCCCTTTTGTACCCCTTTTTTTTTTTTTTTCAAAAAAATCTACAAATAATTTGGAATAACTCTGACGATCCATTTCTGCTCTCAGTATACAAGATGATTCTGGGTCATTTATGTTTGTATGTGACTGAATGATATATATCAGGCTTTTCATGAAATGTTTAAAATGGTGTCCCCTCATCCACTGTAATGAGAACAGCGCCCTGGGGTCAGAGACCCCAACCTGGAAGTTACAAACTGCCCTGACTCAGAGGTGGCTGAGGACTGCACTCTTGCCTGCTCCTTCCTTTCCCTTCTTTGGGATACAAAGTTTATGGGTTCAGCCTGAAAAAGCAGTCAAAGTTCCACATAAGCACCCATCCTGAGAAGAAGGGTGTTGAGCTGTCCCACAGCTCTGGAGCTGTGATGTTGAAAGGTCTCAGGAATAATCACAGTCATTTGCATCACTCCCTGCGCTGAGCCCACTGCAATTAGAACAAAATCCCAAACACATCCCAAGACCCATAAAAGTCCCTAATCTTGGACTCCTCCAGCCTCAACAACGACCATCTCCTTGTTCATCAAGCGTCTTTCTGTTCCAGAAATAGGCCAACACTGTTCCCACCCCAGGCAGTTTCCTAGGCCTGACCTCTTCCTATGACTTGTCTTGTGTGTCTGTTTCACTTTAGATATCTTCCTATGATTTCACTGCCTCTCATTTTAAGGCATAAACTCTAAGAGTACAATGATTACGTGCATTTGACTTGTTTTGTATCTGTCCAGGCACTGTAGAGAATCATAGGTGTGGATAACAGGTGGTGCTTGATCAATTCTCTTTCTGGGAAAACCGACAGCAGGCATGGCCCTCACTTCAGCAGCCCCCAGAGGACCCCCGCTGGATACACCCATCTACAAGTACAGATACAGCCGGGTGGCTTTTCACACTTGCCTCGTGACATATATACCCACAGACATAATTTTTTAGTGCATCGTGCCATAATTGTTGTAGGCCTGTTTACTGCCGAGACTTTCTTTTTGGCAGAAGCATTAGACACGCAACAGGGAAAAACTGAGAACATTAGGCCCCTGAAAATAAGATTATTAGGATGCTAGGCAAAAAAGGAAATGATACCTCATACTGGGGCTAGTACATGGGGCTTTGGCAGCCTTTTCAAGTGAACACTGGGAACATGCAGAACTGAAGCAAATTGCAATACCAACAAAATGCTAATGCTGTGCCTTTTTATCATTATCCACTGTGATTTGTGTCTTCTTCCGCAGAGCAAGACAAATGACCGTGAAGTCAAAGCTCAACTTCTTTTCCATAAATCTCTGATTTTTTCCCTTCAAGCTTGGGCCCTCAACAACCATGCAACTGCCAAGAATGTGCTCATTCTTTGAAACAAATGCTATGCTGAAATTGATGTTTTCAGATGCCACCTGTATAACCCGGTGACTCCTATACTATTTCCATGCCCCTTGTACCAAGGAACCAATGCTTAGACTATTACTGCTGCTGATTCCTGAATGTGGTGGTCACATTTATGGTCTCTGGATACGAAGATTGACACACCTTTAAAGTGCACCAGCCTGAGTGCTCCTGAAACAACAATATTCCTGATTTCTCTGTGAACTTTGATCTCGTTACCAGCCTTCCCTAATGAAACGAATGAGCACACAGTCAAAGTTATGCTTGTGATTCTTCAGTGTGACTTTCCAGCCAAGTTTGTCTTTTTCTGTTTTGCTCTGAAATGCTCCTTCTCTCTCTCACACAGACAGACACAGACAGACAGACAGACACAGACAGACAGACAGACAGACACACACACACACACACCCCTGCCTGCTCAGCAAGTGTTCTGGGATATTTACAAGGCACCCCCAAAACAAAATTTATATTTTCTCCAATCCTATTCCTATTACATGTAACATCACTGCCACAACTACTGCCTCTCCTTTTACTAACCATGATAACTCCATAGATATACTACTGTTTTTAACCTCAGATTTTACAGAAGAGTTTAGAGTGTGTAGGTAATTCACCCAGCATCATACAGTCAGAGTAACCAGAAATGAACACATGCTGGGTTTATCCAGCCCTCATTGTGGGAACGACCATCTCCTTACTTGAGTAAATGGCTTTAGCACTCATTGAGTTATTTAAATCAAAATTGTGGGATCACTCTTTACACCTGTATCTCCTTTACCCATCTATACCCAATGTGGCTACACACACTATCAATCTCCTAAGTTCATCTGGACTCCACTTACTTGTGTCTTTGCTACTACAATTACTCTCTACCACCATCAGCTCCTACCAGGGTAGTTATTATAATAGGCTTCTAATTAGACTAGTCCCCCAGCTAGACTTGCTGCAAGGTGATTATGAACAAAAAGTCAATGTGAACATGTCTGTCCCACACCCCCAATCTATCCTTCCTCCATTCTCCCCTCTTGTAGATAACCACAAAGGACCTACTGTATAGCACAGAGAACTCTGCTTAATATTCTATAAAAGCCTAAATGGGCTTTTATATGTATAACTGACTCACTTGGCTGTATACCTGAAACTAACACAACATTGCTAATCAACTATGCTCCAGCATAAAAAAATTGAGCCCAAAACAAACAAAAACGTAGCAATTCCATACACATCACAAAATCCAGAGAAATAAAGTAACACTTTTATATTAATTAACAACAACAAAGGCAATGCAGAGTAATGGAATCATGTGGCAGTATTAGGGGTTATCCAGGTAATCCAGATTATATACATTTTAAAAATTTAGACTATCACTGTGAACTATTTCAAGGCACTTTCCTAGTTCTTGAGTAGATACATGAGCCCCCAGTGCCCAAACTGACTCTGACTCATTCTTCAGATGGCAGCTTCAAAGTCATTCCTTTGGGAATTATTCTCTCAGAATAGGCTGGAGCCTCACAGCAGCCCTTTCATCATCACAGTACTCACCTGTAGCCGTGTGACTAACATCTGCCTCCCTAGATTGAAAGTTTCATGAGGGCAGAGACTGCAGTGTTCACCTTTCACTGTTGGTCTCAAATCTCTATAGTGTTCAGCAAATTGTAGAATTTCCAATATTTGTAGGATAAATGAAAATTTTCCATAAATGAATGGAAATTAGAATGACTTTAATATTTTCTAATTCTGAAGGTAATATATATCATGTAGAAATTTCAGGCTATCTAGAAAAAGATCAAGTAAATTCTTTTCCAGTTATTTTTTCTTCAAATTGGGCTTGATCAACATTTACTTGCATCTGTTGACACCAGCTCATACGTCAGAGTAAATGAACACATGCTGGGTTTATCCAGCCCTCATTGTGGGAACGACCATCTCCTTACTTGAGTAAATGGCTTTAGCACTCATTGAGTTATTTAAATCAAAATTGTGGGATCACTCTTTACACCTGTATCTCCTTTACCCATCTATACCCAATGTGGCTACACACACTATCAATCTCCTAAGTTCATCTGGACTCCACTTACTTGTGTCTTTGCTACTACAATTACTCTCTACCACCATCAGCTCCTACCAGGGTAGTTATTATAATAGGCTTCTAATTAGACTAGTCCCCCAGCTAGACTTGCTGCAAGGTGATTATGAACAAAAAGTCAATGTGAACATGTCTGTCCCACACCCCCAATCTATCCTTCCTCCATTCTCCCCTCTTGTAGATAACCACAAAGGACCTACTGTATAGCACAGAGAACTCTGCTTAATATTCTATAAAAGCCTAAATGGGCTTTTATATGTATAACTGACTCACTTGGCTGTATACCTGAAACTAACACAACATTGCTAATCAACTATGCTCCAGCATAAAAAAATTGAGCCCAAAACAAACAAAAACGTAGCAATTCCATACACATCACAAAATCCAGAGAAATAAAGTAACACTTTTATATTAATTAACAACAACAAAGGCAATGCAGAGTAATGGAATCATGTGGCAGTATTAGGGGTTATCCAGGTAATCCAGATTATATACATTTTAAAAATTTAGACTATCACTGTGAACTATTTCAAGGCACTTTCCTAGTTCTTGAGTAGATACATGAGCCCCCAGTGCCCAAACTGACTCTGACTCATTCTTCAGATGGCAGCTTCAAAGTCATTCCTTTGGGAATTATTCTCTCAGAATAGGCTGGAGCCTCACAGCAGCCCTTTCATCATCACAGTACTCACCTGTAGCCGTGTGACTAACATCTGCCTCCCTAGATTGAAAGTTTCATGAGGGCAGAGACTGCAGTGTTCACCTTTCACTGTTGGTCTCAAATCTCTATAGTGTTCAGCAAATTGTAGAATTTCCAATATTTGTAGGATAAATGAAAATTTTCCATAAATGAATGGAAATTAGAATGACTTTAATATTTTCTAATTCTGAAGGTAATATATATCATGTAGAAATTTCAGGCTATCTAGAAAAAGATCAAGTAAATTCTTTTCCAGTTATTTTTTCTTCAAATTGGGCTTGATCAACATTTACTTGCATCTGTTGAGAATCAACTCTGTGGGAAGTGGCTTTAAACCATGTGTATATGATTAAGAATCCATGGGATTTCGCCCTCATTAACTACCAAATACATGCACAGATTTTGGAAAAGGACTAATCTTTCCCTCACTCTCACCATATTGAACTTGTCAACATCAGCTCCTAATTTGACCTGAAGCACTTCAATCATATCCCCCTAAATGTTGGCTCTTCCAACCTCTTCTCTTCTGGCACATTTCCCCCCAACTCTCTTCATACCTCAATAGACAGTAGAATCAGTTGTGTTATATAATGTAAATCTAAGGATTCAGATATTTGTACTCAATAAAAATACAATAAAAGAATTGAGAACAAAACAAAAATAATTTAAATAATGTAGGATAACCCATCAGCCACCTTCTTAACTTGCTGGGGTTATGGGACATGAACCTTCTGGACCCTTGGACATTCTCAATTTTCATCTAACTTGCCTTTAATATTGGACCATCTTGTAATATGCATTATAAATCTAGGAATATACATTCAATTGTTATCATATGACCTAACCTGTTCTAATCCCTGGGTAACATTCTATTGCATGTGTCCTTTTCTTTCTGCTTTCGCTCATGGTGTTACCTTAGGATGGCCTTTCCTTGTCCACTTTATTTCTCAAGGTTCAGCTCAAATCACACTTGCTCATTGAAACCATCTTTAAATTCCTGACCAGGGCTTCCCTGGTGGTCCAGTGGGTAAGGACACCCCCTTGCAGTGCAAAGGGCACTGGTTCGATCCCTGGCCTGGGAAGATCCCACATGCCATGGAGTGGCTGGACTGATGTGTCCAATTACCGAGCCGGAGCTCTGGAGTGCATGCGCCCAGGGCCGGTGCTCTGAGACAACAGAGGCCACTGAGATGGGAGGCCCACACAGGCCAAAGAACAAAGATAGATGAAAATAGATAAATGAAAGACCAACAGAAGTGGCCCACCCACCCCCCCCCCCCCCCACCCCCCCCCCCAAAAAAAAAAAAATAAAAAACAAAAAAAAATCCCGACCAGAAATAATCAATCTATGGTGCCCTGCTTTACTTCTTTTGCTGTCAGCTGTGGGTTGGGGCTAGAGCTGTCTAATGTCAGACTTGGATCACAAGCTCCTTGAGCCGAGGCAGCATATGTAGTTTTGTGTCCCTGGTGCATAGCCCAGAGCCTGAGTAAGCTTTTGGTAATTTACACTTGGTAAAGAAAACAGAACCTCATGAAATTTTCTTTGACCTCTAACCTATTCAAACATCCATGATACAAATTCTAAAAGTTACAGTGTTCAGTTCCATACTTGATTGCAAGTCTTTCCTCTCAATGGATTGTTTAACTTAATATATTCAAGTTTTATTCTCAGGAATGATAGTTAACAAGAAGCCAGAGTTTAAAACTTTGTGAAGTTCAGTATAACCTATAAAAATACTGAATCTTTATGTTGTATATCTAAAACTAATATTATAAATCTAACTTTTTAAAAAGAACATCAGGGAGAAGCAGAAAACTGGAAACAAATTTTCTGAAGTCCTAATTTTCCATATTCTCACAGCCAAGTACTAGACAGGCCCGACCCTGCTTAGCTTCCAAGATTAAATGAGAGATTGGGAGCATTCAGGGTGGTATGGTAGTACACTAAATTCCATATTCTTAGCAGAGTACACCGATTATGATGCTAAAATACTGATTATATAACAATGGACAATTTAGACATACCACCAGAAATAAAAAGTAGCTATTCTCTGTTTGGTTCCCAATAAATTGCTATTGTTTATTGTTAATAATTATCACTATCTGTCATTTAAATTTTTTATACCATGGTCCAGTGGGTAAGGACACCCCCTTGCAGTGCAAAGGGCACTGGTTCGATCCCTGGCCTGGGAAGATCCCACATGCCATGGAGTGGCTGGACTGATGTGTCCAATTACCGAGCCGGAGCTCTGGAGTGCATGCGCCCAGGGCCGGTGCTCTGAGACAACAGAGGCCACTGAGATGGGAGGCCCACACAGGCCAAAGAACAAAGATAGATGAAAATAGATAAATGAAAGACCAACAGAAGTGGCCCACCCACCCCCTCCCTCCACAACCCGCTCCCCAAACAAAAAAAAATTAAAAAACAAAAAAAATTCCTGACCAGAATTAATCAATCTATGGTGCCCCTGCTTTACTTCTTTTTGCTGTCAGCTGTGGGTTGGGGCTAGAGCTGTCTAATGTCAGACTTGGATCACAAGCTCCTTGAGCCGAGGCAGCATATGTAGTTTTGTGTCCCTGGTGCATAGCCCAGAGCCTGAGTAAGCTTTTGGTAATTTACACTTGGTAAAGAAAACAGAACCTCATGAAATTTTCTTTGACCTCTAACCTATTCAAACATCCATGATACAAATTCTAAAAGTTACAGTGTTCAGTTCCATACTTGATTGCAAGTCTTTCCTCTCAATGGATTGTTTAACTTAATATATTCAAGTTTTATTCTCAGGAATGATAGTTAACAAGAAGCCAGAGTTTAAAACTTTGTGAAGTTCAGTATAACCTATAAAAATACTGAATCTTTATGTTGTATATCTAAAACTAATATTATAAATCTAACTTTTTAAAAAGAACATCAGGGAGAAGCAGAAAACTGGAAACAAATTTTCTGAAGTCCTAATTTTCCATATTCTCACAGCCAAGTACTAGACAGGCCCGACCCTGCTTAGCTTCCAAGATTAAATGAGAGATTGGGAGCATTCAGGGTGGTATGGTAGTACACTAAATTCCATATTCTTAGCAGAGTACACCGATTATGATGCTAAAATACTGATTATATAACAATGGACAATTTAGACATACCACCAGAAATAAAAAGTAGCTATTCTCTGTTTGGTTCCCAATAAATTGCTATTGTTTATTGTTAATAATTATCACTATCTGTCATTTAAATTTTTTATACCATCTGTCAATAACTGTGTGTGGCAGAGTACAGCTGATTCTTACCTCTTCTTGTTGGTCAGATGCAATGAGCTCTGCCCAGATTAACTGTTAGCAAAGAACAACACTTAACTTCTGTACCTAACTTCATTTGCCACAAAGGGAATCTAACCTTTAGTCGATCAATTCAAAATAGGAGTCTATCCTGTATATAAACTGGAACTAAGTTCCATACTTTGGTTTTTAACTTTTATTATTGAAAATTTCCAATATATACACGAGGAGAAATACAACTAAGACCTAACACCTCAATACATGTTTATCAGTAGTTTCAATGCTGATCAACTCACAGTAAATGTGCTCTCATACCTAATTCCCTCCTCCTGCCTACCTTCAATTATTTGGAAACTAATACCCAGCACCATATTATTTAATCTATAAATATTTCAAGATCTTGGAAAAAGACCTAACCACAATGCTATTGTTACACCTAAAATAGGAATAATAATTCACATTCACCGGTTGAGCCCATTTTGATCCTGCTGCAGAAATGGATCTCATTAAGTATTTCCCTTTAAACAACTCAAAAGTCCTTTGTAAACTATACACATGGTGATTGACTATTTCAATGCTATTTGATGGGCAAAGAAAACCAGCTTGTTTCCTGAATGCTCCTTAATACTGAATTCTGTTTTTGGGAAGGGGGTTGCATATTTTATTCCTTATAAGGTAAAGAAAACAGTTACTGGCACTCACACTACATAACAACCTTGACAGCCACTCTTTCAACCTTGCCCAGTATCACAAATGTGTAAAATTGCATGCTGGACTTCAGCTGGACATGTGAACAACTGGTTTTAGACACAGCAACCATTCATTTCATAATTTCACATCTTCCCTAATGAATTTCCTATGAACACTGGTATTAAAGAATCTGAAAGAGGTAGAACTCTTTTTAAAGTCAAATGCCGTATTTTTCAAAGGTTGCGGCATAGTTTTTTCCTTACACATAAGAGGAAAAAGGACATTTATGCCATGAAATCTCTTTCTGTGAGCCCAATATTGAATTTTCCATTGTTGGTGCTCAGTATCTCCCGGGAGGCTCTTAATTGAATCAGTCTTGAAAGGTTTTCTTTGTGTTTTTTCTCAGACCCTCTTGTGGGTTATAGATACATTCATAGTGAGTACAGCTCTAATGGAAGATGCTGTCATCCCATTACTCAGTCTGGTCTCTGTCACAATTGCTCATACCTCTTAAGTGGCTGGCATTACTCAAAAGAAGTCAAGGTAGATACCCTAACTTCATTTGCCACAAAGGGAATCTAACCTTTAGTCGATCAATTCAAAATAGGAGTCTATCCTGTATATAAACTGGAACTAAGTTCCATACTTTGGTTTTTAACTTTTATTATTGAAAATTTCCAATATATACACGAGGAGAAATACAACTAAGACCTAACACCTCAATACATGTTTATCAGTAGTTTCAATGCTGATCAACTCACAGTAAATGTGCTCTCATACCTAATTCCCTCCTCCTGCCTACCTTCAATTATTTGGAAACTAATACCCAGCACCATATTATTTAATCTATAAATATTTCAAGATCTTGGAAAAAGACCTAACCACAATGCTATTGTTACACCTAAAATAGGAATAATAATTCACATTCACCGGTTGAGCCCATTTTGATCCTGCTGCAGAAATGGATCTCATTAAGTATTTCCCTTTAAACAACTCAAAAGTCCTTTGTAAACTATACACATGGTGATTGACTATTTCAATGCTATTTGATGGGCAAAGAAAACCAGCTTGTTTCCTGAATGCTCCTTAATACTGAATTCTGTTTTTGGGAAGGGGGTTGCATATTTTATTCCTTATAAGGTAAAGAAAACAGTTACTGGCACTCACACTACATAACAACCTTGACAGCCACTCTTTCAACCTTGCCCAGTATCACAAATGTGTAAAATTGCATGCTGGACTTCAGCTGGACATGTGAACAACTGGTTTTAGACACAGCAACCATTCATTTCATAATTTCACATCTTCCCTAATGAATTTCCTATGAACACTGGTATTAAAGAATCTGAAAGAGGTAGAACTCTTTTTAAAGTCAAATGCCGTATTTTTCAAAGGTTGCGGCATAGTTTTTTCCTTACACATAAGAGGAAAAAGGACATTTATGCCATGAAATCTCTTTCTGTGAGCCCAATATTGAATTTTCCATTGTTGGTGCTCAGTATCTCCCGGGAGGCTCTTAATTGAATCAGTCTTGAAAGGTTTTCTTTGTGTTTTTTCTCAGACCCTCTTGTGGGTTATAGATACATTCATAGTGAGTACAGCTCTAATGGAAGATGCTGTCATCCCATTACTCAGTCTGGTCTCTGTCACAATTGCTCATACCTCTTAAGTGGCTGGCATGCTATCAGGTCAAAAAGAAGTCAAGGTAGATAGAAACAGGAAGAAGTAGCTCTTAACACAGGACAGAAAAATTATGGTGGAGAGAAAGAGATGGTACAATCACTATCTGGTCCCCTTAGCATATACTCTAGACTGATTTGCCCAAGCATAGAGTCAGGTCCACACATTTACCCAGAGGCAAGGAACATAACAGAATTCTGAACCGGTTTCTGAGGGCAAGGCGCATGAGGGCTAAGGAGCTCATGGGGTGGGTCAGGCATTGGCAGCATGGCTTTCATGTTGCTATGTGCCATGCCAGGGTTGTTTTCACACATGCATCATCTTAATCTGAAAACTTGGCAGAGAAAGGCTAGCCTTCAGGAGATAATTCCCGTCTTTGTCTAAAAGTTGCAGCTGAATTACTTGTAATATTCCCTGTTCCATATTGAACAGTAAGACTTTTTCTTAACTTAAAGCCATATTTCCTTGAAGAATCATCTGTTGCCTCTGTGCCGCGTCTAAAGCCTCCTGTGTCTGATCATGTCCTCACCAACATATATGAGCCATCAGGTTCAAATAAGCTAGAAAGAGTGTTGGCTAGTGCTCTAAACCTCTCAGGGCATTTGTTTCATGCACTGTCATGGATGCACACAAAATCTCTTTGCAAAAGAACACTTTATTACACTCACTTGACAGCAGAGGTAGCAAAAGAAGGGAGCAGATGGGTGATTTGATCAGGTTCACGAAAAGTAAGTGAGTATCAAGAAAACTTGAACAGGATCCTTAATTCCTAATCTGATACTGTTTCCACATTATCTCAAGAGGATATTTTGAAAAATGACTAGCCCATTCAGACTGTTGGGAAATAGTTTTCCAATATCTCTGGCCAATGTAGGTTTAATGACACATTCTATACATACATACATACATACATACATACACTCACACATTCATATACGTTACTTTGCCATTATTATCTGATTACATTGGGAGGAATGGTTTTAAAAGTTGAAAATGTAGGTGAAATAGGACAGTAATTGAAACTTTATATACTACCCTAAATTGTGCATGGATGTATATATATCTATATAAATCTATATAGATATATCTATGTACTTTCATTCATCAGCTTTTCTTGACATAGGGCCAAGGGTTTTCCTTCCAAATATGGGCTCTCTGGTTGGCCTTTCTTCCATGGCAAAAGAAGTCAAGGAAAAACAAATCACAGGACAGAAAAATTTTTTCTTTGGTCCCCTTAGCATATACTCTAGACTGATTTGCCCAAGCATAGAGTCAGGTCCACACATTTACCCAGAGGCAAGGAACATAACAGAATTCTGAACCGGTTTCTGAGGGCAAGGCGCATGAGGGCTAAGGAGCTCATGGGGTGGGTCAGGCATTGGCAGCATGGCTTTCATGTTGCTATGTGCCATGCCAGGGTTGTTTTCACACATGCATCATCTTAATCTGAAAACTTGGCAGAGAAAGGCTAGCCTTCAGGAGATAATTCCCGTCTTTGTCTAAAAGTTGCAGCTGAATTACTTGTAATATTCCCTGTTCCATATTGAACAGTAAGACTTTTTCTTAACTTAAAGCCATATTTCCTTGAAGAATCATCTGTTGCCTCTGTGCCGCGTCTAAAGCCTCCTGTGTCTGATCATGTCCTCACCAACATATATGAGCCATCAGGTTCAAATAAGCTAGAAAGAGTGTTGGCTAGTGCTCTAAACCTCTCAGGGCATTTGTTTCATGCACTGTCATGGATGCACACAAAATCTCTTTGCAAAAGAACACTTTATTACACTCACTTGACAGCAGAGGTAGCAAAAGAAGGGAGCAGATGGGTGATTTGATCAGGTTCACGAAAAGTAAGTGAGTATCAAGAAAACTTGAACAGGATCCTTAATTCCTAATCTGATACTGTTTCCACATTATCTCAAGAGGATATTTTGAAAAATGACTAGCCCATTCAGACTGTTGGGAAATAGTTTTCCAATATCTCTGGCCAATGTAGGTTTAATGACACATTCTATACATACATACATACATACATACATACACTCACACATTCATATACGTTACTTTGCCATTATTATCTGATTACATTGGGAGGAATGGTTTTAAAAGTTGAAAATGTAGGTGAAATAGGACAGTAATTGAAACTTTATATACTACCCTAAATTGTGCATGGATGTATATATATCTATATAAATCTATATAGATATATCTATGTACTTTCATTCATCAGCTTTTCTTGACATAGGGCCAAGGGTTTTCCTTCCAAATATGGGCTCTCTGGTTGGCCTTTCTTCCATACACCAATGAAATCTATAATTGCCACTTCGGGCTTCTTTAAAATACAAAAGCCACTTTAGCCACTTGGAAGTAATATCAGTGCAGAAGACTTCAGGTTTTTATAATTTTCCTCAGTCTTTTAGTGTTGTCTCGACTGCAGTTAATCTGATAGCAATCTTTTAGACACAGTCAATTCTCAGTCTCCCTGAAGGATTAGTTCCAGGATCCCCACAGATACAAAATCCTCTGATACTCAAGCCCCTTATATACAATTGTCTAGTACAGTCACTCTTGTTATCTATGTGTTCCTTATCTCTGGATCCAAACAACAAGCAGCTTGAATTCATGGTTGGTTGAACCCATGGAGGCAGAAACAATGGATATGAAGGCCTGACTATACCTGCTTTTTAGTTTTCACAAGCGTTTAACTTCTATAGTTTTAGAAGAAGATCTTTTGTTTTTACACTTATATGATAATGCATCATTTAATATTTTATTACACTGAATGATAAAATCACACATACAACTAGCAGAGGTTAGAAGACAGTCATCTGACTCTCAGAAGGCATGTGACTCTACTGCTGGGAGAAGTTCTTAGGCGTGGCACAGAGTAGTGGGAGCTCCATACTTCAGCCACCTGATGTGAAGAGCTGATGCATTGGAAAATACCCTGATGCTGGTAAAGACTGATAGCAGGAGGAGAAGGGGGCGACAGAGGATGAGATGGTTGAATGGCATCACTGACTCAATGGACGACTGAGTTTGAGCAAACTCTGGGAGATACTGAAGGAAAGAGAAGCCGGGTGTGCTGCAGTCCATGGGGTCACCAAGTTGGACATTACTTAGTGACTGAACAACAAGAAGGGTCGTGGGCACATCCCGAGTCGCCTGAGTGCCATGGTTTGCTCTACTGGGAAAAAGCAGTGCCTGCTCACCTGGCAGGGTAGAGGGGTGGGTGGGGCATATAAGTAGAAGAGAGCTGTTTCAGTTTTGTCTTCTCCTGAGAAGCAATGCAGTTTGGTAGGAAAAACATTTAGCAAGAAGAAGACTGTCACGAGCTCTGGGTCTGAGGCTGAAGGACTTCAGACATCTGTTTAACTTTCTCTGGGCATTCAGTTTTCTCATTAGAAAATTAAAGGAATGAACAAAGCAGTGGTTACCTAGAACTCTGAGAATGAGAAAGATTCTTGGCCCTGGATGTGGCCCAGTGGAAAATTCATGCCACGATTCACTGTCAATGGCTGCTCTGAGTAGCTAAGGGGGAAGTGATAAGACACATGTATCTTCTTGGAGCTAGATTATTTTGATTCCTGTGTAAGGAAAAGGATGCAGGCTTCAGGACTGCAATTAACTCTTGTGACCTTCAGCAAAGTTAATTACTTCTATGAACCTTGGGAAAGCAGGGAAATTCCTAGCGGATGTAGCTAAGATATTTTCTAAATGTTAGCCCTGGATTATTCTGTATCCTAACCCAATCAGATATTCCTTATGTAGTCTCCAATAACATGTGGTACACACATCCTCTGTCTTAATATTTACTACATAGATATAAATTATTATTATATTATAAAGACTGTAATTATATTTAAGTTATGCTTTAAGTATAAGAAGTGCATCTCACATATTTAAGCCATAACAAAACATCAGCACATAGTGTATGCATGCTAAGCCACTTCAGTCATGTCCAACTGTAGCAGGCTCCTCTGTCCATGAGACTCTCCAGGCAATAATACTGCAGTGGGTTGCCATGCCCTTCTCCAGGGGATCTTCCCAACCCAGGAAATGAACCCCTGTCTCTTATGTCTCCTACGCTGGTAGGAGGATTCTTTACCACTAGTGCCACCTGTGTACTTAGTAAACATTTGTCAAATAAATGGAACCATTGTTGCTGAGAGAATTAAGTATTGAGAGCTTAGCACAATGCAGGTAACAGGTGCTCAATAAGTGCTAATTTTCCTTTCCTTCTTAAATTGTCCAATCCTGGATGACAAATTTCATGTGTACACACACACTCTCCTTTTCTCTTCTATCCCTGCATAATATTTATGCTGAATATAAAAACATAGAAACCTGAAAAGTGGTTTGGAAGTATCTTAGTATTAAAGCATTATGAAGGTTTTTGAGCCTTCTAACCCCCATGAAACTTTAACAGAATATGAGTATTGGATTAGTTCATTGGTTGCAAAGTATGGCATGAAAGTGATTTTAGATATGAAATGAACAGAAATGAGTTATATATTTACACGAATGTGTATTTTACAAAATACTGAGTCAGGCAAAAAGTTTGTTTGGGTTTTTCATAAGATGTTACAGGGAAACTCAAATGAAGTTTTTGGCCAACCCAGTATAACTCATCCTGTCAAACTTTCTGCAGTAATATAAAGATTTCTTTTAAACTAAACATCTAAAAATAAAAAGAAGTGAGTCTATTAAGGAACTTTCAAGTAAGTAATATATTATATGATTCTGGAACACATTATAGTACGGGAAGTGGCCAGAGTTAAAGAAACTTATAACTAGCTAATCAGCATCACCGATTCAATGGAAATGAACTTGAGCAAACTCAATTTACTCAATGAGAGACAATGAGGAACAGGGAGACGATAAGGAACAGGGAGGCCTGGCATGCTGCAGTCCATGGGGTAGCAAAGAGCTGGACGTAACTTAGCAGCTGAACAACAACAACAAAAACACAACATAACTAGCTAAAAGCATGGAAATTTTCTAGAGCTAAACTGAAGTTTGCCTTTTCTCAGTTGTAGGAAGGACAATTCTCAAGCTTTCTCCTAACTTTTGTCATTTGTTTAAATCAAAATTAAAAAAAAAAATTAAAGGTATACATAAGGAAATTGTTGCTCATTCATCCTAGGCATGTGTACTGGAGATTATAATCTTCTGCAGCCTATATGTCATAAAGCCTTTTTCTTCTTGGCAAATCAATCAGCAATGAAACAATGGTACTTTAAAGATGACAATATCTTGCGGTGTTCTATAAAGAACATCATTATTTCTAGGTCTTAATCCTCTAAGCGATTTTGAGAACCACTGATTTGGAGCAGTGGTGCTCCAGTGTGGTGGATGTTGATCCCCAGAAAGTATCCGGCAATGTTGAACAGCATTTTTAGCTGTCATAACTAGGGTGTGTGAGCTAATGGCATCTAATGAGCAGAGGCCAAGTACGCCACTAAACATGCCGCTAATCAACAGGGTAGTCGACAACAAAGAATTTCCTGGCCCAATTGTCAATAGTGCTAAAGTTGAGAAAACCTGCTTTAGAGTTTTGTTTATAAATGCCTTATGAATATCTTGATCTAACATCCACAGATGAATGCCTAACATGTTCTGATGAGGCTGTAAATACCTACTTTCAGATTTATTTTCAGAAAGCAATAGGAAAAAAAAAAGAGACCTCACAGACTTTGACCATGCATCCATTCCCCCTTTTTAAAAACTACTTCTCCATTTAGTTTTTTATTTTAATATTTATTTGTTTATTAATTTGGCTGTATCAGGTCTTGGTTGTGGCATGTGGGATCTTTGGCTGTGGACTGTGAGATCTAGCACCATGACCAGGGATTAAATCTGGGCCTCCTGCATTGGGTGCCCACTGGATCACCAAGGAAGCCCCACCATTTGGTTTTTGAGAGTAAGCTCTTGAGAAAGCACCTCAATTATTCTGGTACAATATCTACCTTCAGTTT
This sequence comes from Tragulus kanchil, assembly GCA_022376925.1. Classification (NCBI taxonomy): domain Eukaryota; kingdom Metazoa; phylum Chordata; class Mammalia; order Artiodactyla; family Tragulidae; genus Tragulus; species Tragulus kanchil. The sequence goes on along the minus strand of JAIOJX010000026.1, from coordinate 265,230,125 downwards.
ATAGATCAGCTCAAGTCATCAGCTAAGGTCCTCCAAATGTCTTCTGCTTTCTGTGGCAAATAACCTCCAAGCTGATGAAGAAACTTTTCTTACTTCTGATTATGTTGGCATCCACATGGGTTTGTGTGGGAGACACATCTGAAACCCTGGTGTGTATTCTCAAAAACCACCCAGCACGATGTTGGGCCTGGTTTAGGGTGTCCACACATATTTATCTTGTTCTATGATACACTGGGTGACGGTAAGCCATCAGTGGAAAATCAATTTCTTTAGCTTTCCTATACTTTCTTTCTTTTCTTTTTGTGCTCTGTTAGCCTGGAAAAAAAAATTTCCTAAGGGCTATTGGTGACCAGGTTTCATTAGCATTTCATACTTGGTACTTAGAAAACCATTTTGGTTCCAGGATCACACTCACAGAGGCCTGAGCAGTGTGATAATAAACGTTTCCACATTTAAGCTAAATAGAAGGAAGAGATTAGAGTGTCACCCTCCACCTCCGACAAAGGAGCAAACTGTTCTTGTATAAATTTTCAGGGTGCAGGAATGACTAAAGAGGCTACAATAACTTATAGTCCTAAATTTACCATAACATCATTTGAATTAGTTCTTGATTTTACACGCTTTGGGTGGTCTTGAGGAAGAGGGAATAGAGGCAAAATGTGTTAAAATTTTTGACATTAAGTTGCATTAACACTGATCTCTCTGAATGGGCTAGACACAGAGCTAACTGGTCCCATATTCACTGAATAATCTAAGCACTGTACTGTTTGAAGAAAGGTGACACATAAGGATTGGTCTTGTGAAACAAAAGAACACATGCTCAGTTTAACAACTGGTCTGTTTGAGCAGAATGAAAGTGGCTCGATATTTTGATTTGTGGCTGGCTGGTTTTTAATTTTTACCTCCTAAGTCTAATTTTACTTTTTTTTAAGATCGTTCCACTTTGTGCTTAAGGAGCTGAAATTCTACAGTGTCATTTGCCAGGATACTGATTATATGTAAGTGGGAGATTTTTTTTTATCAACAATAAATGTCTTGCACTGTGAAAATAGCAGCTTGACTCCCACATTCATTTAGCAGCAGGAGGCATGAAATGGATTGGCCCTTTTGAATTATTCCAGAAATGTGCTCCAGATGCATATAGATAGATCACTAAATATAAATCTTTCTTTTGTTTTATTTATTTATTTTTTTGCCCCACTGCTAAGCAACTTTTAAAACTGGTATAGAATGAGTTCCTTATCATCACTGGCCTTCAGAATAAAATCAAGTTTATCAGAAAGCAAAACAATGTATGTTCCCCAAATAAAATCTGATAATTCCTGTTGACTACTGAAAGCTGCAACTGACTGACTGCCAAACACAGCCATTTTGATGTGTGAGTCTTTAGTTTCCAAAGGATTCATCCATTTGAATGATTTAGTATTCAGTTCAGTTCAGTCACTCAGTTGTATCTGACTCTTTGCAACTCCATGGACTGTAGCACTCCAGGCTTCCTTGTCCTTCACCATCTCCCGGAACTTACTCGAATGTGTGTCCATTGATTCAGGAATGCCATCCAACCATCTTGTCCTCTGTCGTCCCATTCTCCATCTGCCTTCTATTTTTCCCAACATCAGGTTTTTTTTTTTTTTTTTTTCCAGTGAGTTGTCTCTTTGCATCAGGTGGCTAAAGAATTGGAGCTTCAGTTTCAGCATCAGTCTTTCCAATGAATATTCAGGGTTGATTTCCTTTAGGGTTGACTAATTTGATCTGCTTGCAGTCCAAGGGACTGTCAAGAGTCTTCTCCAACACCACAGTTTAGTATTATGTTCCCATGTATAGTGGTATATGTCATACCAACAAGGTTTGTTTCTTATATATCCTTTCCTCTTGAAGAACTTATCATTCAGCTCAGAGAAGTGCAGTGAGCTGGCAGACTCCAGCGGCAGAGCCTTCAGAATCTGCCACAGTATCTGAGATGAGGCCTGGGCAGTGCTTAACCAATGACTAAACTTGCAACAGTAATAGAGGCTGCCCATTTCTGTCTGCCCTTTAATGGGCACTCATTGCTCTGGAGTTCTTTGAGGGGCTGGCTGAGACTATCGGTCAGCATCACTGTCTGAAGCTTTGCCTGCTCCACTCCTGCTTCCTTTACTTTATCTTTGGCAGGAATAACCACTTAATAAACTTCTGGCCTTCCTAACTCCCTCTTAGTATCTGCTTCTGAGTGGACACATATAAATGTTGCTACAAAAATAGGAACAGTGAAAAATTCTATGCTGCATTTTGAGCCTATAGCCAGGGAGCTGCAAACACTGTCTGGGGACCATGACCATCAGTGCTAACAACTCAATCTGTATATTGTGTTGTGATGGCCCAATGGTCTATCTTGTCTGACTGGGCAGTAGAAAAATCTCCCTGGTGTCTCTGCGGCCTCAAACCAGTAGCCAAAACCACTCTTTGGGACCCTGAGGGTTAGTAAGGTCCACATCTGGTAAGAATCCTGAAAGAAAATTAGCTTTATTCTCTTCTGAGTGCTGTAGAAACTGGTTAGGAAAAGACTCCTCTGAGCAGCAGGATGGGCTGTCTTGAAAGATATGAACTGCCATTCCCCCATGAGATTTGGGAGATTAAGCTGATGAATGAAGAAACACTAATACGGAAGGTAATCCATGTAAACTCACTACTTTAAACCAACTGGCTATTATCAAATTATGTGTTGCAGTTGTTCTGCCTCCATGGACAGGTGAAGTGCTCTGTTTCAAAATATTTACCCACTCCAAGCACTTTACTGCCTGCTGAGGGCAGGATAGAATCAACTACACCCTTCCCAATGGGAGGAGCATGGAAGGACCCATGTTTTCCTTCTTCAATAAAGAATATGAAGACACAAGGTAAACTCAGAAAGGCAGACAAAAAATAGAACCATGAAGAAAACATAAAAACTGGATTCCTTCCTGGTAACCTCCTAACTTTTTCCACAGGTTGAATCCCATAGCTGGTCATGTCAACAGAGACCCCAATAATGCACAGCCTCCCCTGAATCCCTTCAATCAATTGTTAACTATTGACAATTGTTATTGTTAACAATCCCTACCAGATCATTTTCTTTCCTTGTCCTATTCCTAGGTTACACAGACTGGGTTAAGAAAGTCAGAGAAACACTATATCCACTTTAATCCTGAGTACAGAAGGTCATTCTATTCAAAGGAACATTGCTACCAAGAAAAAGTCATTTAAAGTGAATCCACTTAAAATGGAACATAAATTTCATAGAAAAGAGTGAATAAAAGGGCCCATCAAGACTTTATTTTGAGAAATGAAAATAAAATTCATGAAAGTGAATTTATTTTATCTTTCCTATAGTCAAATTTAGGTTATAATAGCAATTATATTCTAATTCCTAGTACAAACTAAAATCAAATGAAGGAGCTTCCTTGGCAGTCCAGTGGTTAAGACTTCATGCTTTCAATGCAGGGGGCATGGGTTCCATCTCTAGTTAGGGAACTAAGATCCCACATGCTGTGTGGTGCAGCCAAAAGTAAACAAACAAATAAATAAAAAGAATAAAGAGATATTCTTCAAAAATAAATGAAGCATTGATTAGGAGGGTTACAGATTTTTTTTTCAAAATGAAGCGTTGCTAGTTCTATGACAATTTTAAAGAAGATGTGAGAGCACTTAGTGGCTCCCCAGGTGATGCTAGTGATAAAGAACCCGCCTGTGAATATAGGAGATATAAGATATGTGGGTTCAATCCCTGGGTTTGGAAAATCCCCGGGAGAAGGGAATGGCTATCTACGTGAGTATTCTTGCCTGAAGAATTCCATGGACAGAGGAGCCTGGCAGACTATATAGTTCATGGGGCCACAAAGAGTCCGACACGACTGAGTGACTAACATCTGGGCTTCCCGAGTGGTGCCAGTGGTAAAGAACCCGGCTGTCAATGCAAGAGACATAAGAGACACAGGTTCAATCCTTGGGAAGATCAATGCCCTGGAGAAGGGCATGGCAACCCACTCTAGTATTCTTGCCTAGAGAATCCTACAGTCCATAGGGTCACAAAGAACTGCATGTGACTGAGGCCTGGCATGCAAGAATACTTAAGGGTTTTGATATTTACCAAGGGTCTCTCACAATCCTTTGAAATTCACACCTCTCCTTTTTGAAGTACCTAAAATGTCATCACCCTTGTCAATTTTCCTTTTTTCAGCCACTGAATTGTTTGCTCACTCCTTTGGCCATGGCTTAGGTATGTTTTAAACAGTGATCAACATCACTTTCATTGACTTCAAGTCATCTTGCATATTATGCATCAAATACAATTTCTCATTTTGCAAGTAACTTACATTGCTTTGATGCTCTGTCATTTCACTAGACTGATGAGGAAAGTACTAATGGTAAGAGGGGAATGTTTGAGAGGGCACTAATCTTGAATTAATTCATCACTAGATTCTTTCTTACAAAAATGAACTTGTTTCCTTTTACAATCCCCTAATTTCTGGTAACCAGTTAGAGAAGTCCTAGGTATTATTTCGGTACTACTTCAATTAGTCCTTAAAGCTGCCATACATTCTTTAAGATGTAGGATACTAAATTGAAAACATTTTACCAATAAGGAATATAAGGCCTAGAGATACTGAGTCTTCCTAAGGTTAGTGGCAGAGTCAGCAATAAGGCCAAAGTTAGCCTAGTCTATGGTTTTATTTTTGAAACCACACTGCCATATTGATTTCCTGTGCAGAATGAATTAAAACAGGAAACATTAGGAAAGAAAACAGAAGGTATATTTTTACTTTTGACCATGATGAAAACTCACTGTGGCCTTGGGCAAAGTCACTTAACATTTTTGGGATTTGACTTCTCTGATATCTTGTACAACAGGAGATTAACACTGATTTGGGGCTACAAGGACACCAGGAAGATTTTGCTACTACAAGTTCAGAGAGCAGATATACCAACTTGGGGTGATCACAACATAGTACTTGAACTGAATCATAGGTATTCAATGGTCAAAATGCCCAGGAAGTGACTGCACTTCACTGACCATTGGCTCAAATGGTAATTGGTTCTTGTCATTGCTCTGCTATCGTTCCCCAGGATCTCTCACCCAAATCCCAATACAGTTCCCACATCTTGCCAGGTGTTAAGTGTGGCTTTGTTGTTGCTGAGTTGCTCAGTTGTGTCTGACTCTTTCCAACCCCATGGACCATGGCACAGCAGGCTTCCCTGTCCTTCACCTTCTCCTGGAGCTTGCTCAGACTAGTGTCTATTGAGTTGATGATGCCATCCAACCATCTTGTCCTTTGTCACCCCTTTCTCTTCCTGCCCTCAATTTTTCCCAGCATCAGGGTCTTTTTCAGTGAGTCAGCTCTTTGAATCAGGTGGCCAAAATATGGGAGCAAATCAACCCTGAACATTCATTGGAAAGACTGATACTGATGGTTTTGTTAAAAAGAAATTATAGACCATCAGATATACCTTTCTACCACATGCACATTCTCCAGTCCATTCTTTACCCTCTGTCATTTCACTAGACTGATGAGGAAAGTACTAATGGTAAGAGGGGAATGTTTGAGAGGGCACTAATCTTGAATTAATTCATCACTAGATTCTTTCTTACAAAATGAACTTGTTTCCTTTACAATCCCTAATTTCTGGTAACCAGTTAGAGAAGTCCTAGGTATTATTTCGGTACTACTTCAATTAGTCCTTAAAGCTGCCATACATTCTTTAAGATGTAGGATACTAAATTGAAAACATTTTACCAATAAGGAATATAAGGCCTAGAGATACTGAGTCTTCCTAAGGTTAGTGGCAGAGTCAGCAATAAGGCCAAAGTTAGCCTAGTCTATGGTTTTATTTTTGAAACCACACTGCCATATTGATTTCCTGTGCAGAATGAATTAAAACAGGAAACATTAGGAAAGAAAACAGAAGGTATATTTTTACTTTTGACCATGATGAAAACTCACTGTGGCCTTGGGCAAAGTCACTTAACATTTTTGGGATTTGACTTCTCTGATATCTTGTACAACAGGAGATTAACACTGATTTGGGGCTACAAGGACACCAGGAAGATTTTGCTACTACAAGTTCAGAGAGCAGATATACCAACTTGGGGGTGATCACAACATAGTACTTGAACTGAATCATAGGTATTCAATGGTCAAAATGCCCAGGAAGTGACTGCACTTCACTGACCATTGGCTCAAATGGTAATTGGTTCTTGTCATTGCTCTGCTATCGTTCCCCAGGATCTCTCACCCAAATCCCAATACAGTTCCCACATCTTGCCAGGTGTTAAGTGTGGCTTTGTTGTTGCTGAGTTGCTCAGTTGTGTCTGACTCTTTCCAACCCCATGGACCATGGCACAGCAGGCTTCCCTGTCCTTCACCTTCTCCTGGAGCTTGCTCAGACTAGTGTCTATTGAGTTGATGATGCCATCCAACCATCTTGTCCTTTGTCACCCCTTTCTCTTCCTGCCCTCAATTTTTCCCAGCATCAGGGTCTTTTTCAGTGAGTCAGCTCTTTGAATCAGGTGGCCAAAATATGGGAGCAAATCAACCCTGAACATTCATTGGAAAGACTGATACTGATGGTTTTGTTAAAAAGAAATTATAGACCATCAGATATACCTTTCTACCACATGCACATTCTCCAGTCCAGTCTTTTACCCTCTGTTTTTTTTTCTTACCTCATGCTTCCAAAGGACACATTTCCTGCTTTTAGAGGGCTAATGTTCCACCTGCCTGTTAGCCTGCTGAGGTTCTGACTGCTCAGTGTTTCCTTGTTCTTTCATTATCATAAGAGTAAGCAAAAGTTTTCCTATATGATATATATATAAATAAAATACATAAATAGCTATATAATATATATTTAAGATAAATATATACTTATCTCACACACAGATATTTGTATGTGATAAATAAGATACATATTTTATATATAGTTTTACAATATATAAATAAGATGCATATTATAAATATTAAGTACAAATATAAAATATCTTTGTCAAATAGCTGTATTTATCTATTTCTTTCTCTATATATCTCACATACATAACAGAGCATCACTTTATTTCACCTTTTTTGTGAATAAAAAGTAGGCTAGAAGATAAAAATAAGCAATGATCTTAGTTGTGTATGCAGTTATTTTCAGAATAAGGCAATCTTTCGTCACCTTCCCCCAACCTTTGAAGGATGGGTGGAACCCAAGTTAAAAAGAAAGACAGAACAGTCACAAGTAATGTCTGGTGTGGGCCACCCATGTCTAGTCCTCTACACTCTGTGTCTGAAAGGGGGCTTGTCCCAAACACTAGCTGCAAGGGTAACATGTAGGGCAGACAAATTATGCACAGGGATTAGTTAGGTAGGGTATGTGGGCTCAAGAGATGAGGGAATTTCAAAGTCAGCATTATTCTGGCTTGATTTGGGAGAAAGAAAATAAAAAGAATGATACTCTCTTATATTGAATAATTTCTGACTCTTTCCAACCCCATGGACCATGGCACAGCAGGCTTCCCTGTCCTTCACCTTCTCCTGGAGCTTGCTCAGACTAGTGTCTATTGAGTTGATGATGCCATCCAACCATCTTGTCCTTTGTCACCCCTTTCTCTTCCTGCCCTCAATTTTTCCCAGCATCAGGGTCTTTTTCAGTGAGTCAGCTCTTTGAATCAGGTGGCCAAAATATGGGAGCAAATCAACCCTGAACATTCATTGGAAAGACTGATACTGATGGTTTTGTTAAAAAGAAATTATAGACCATCAGATATACCTTTCTACCACATGCACATTCTCCAGTCCAGTCTTTTACCCTCTGTTTTTTTTTCTTACCTCATGCTTCCAAAGGACACATTTCCTGCTTTTAGAGGGCTAATGTTCCACCTGCCTGTTAGCCTGCTGAGGTTCTGACTGCTCAGTGTTTCCTTGTTCTTTCATTATCATAAGAGTAAGCAAAAGTTTTCCTATATGATATATATATAAATAAAATACATAAATAGCTATATAATATATATTTAAGATAAATATATACTTATCTCACACACAGATATTTGTATGTGATAAATAAGATACATATTTTATATATAGTTTTACAATATATAAATAAGATGCATATTATAAATATTAAGTACAAATATAAAATATCTTTGTCAAATAGCTGTATTTATCTATTTCTTTCTCTATATATCTCACATACATAACAGAGCATCACTTTATTTCACCTTTTTTGTGAATAAAAAGTAGGCTAGAAGATAAAAATAAGCAATGATCTTAGTTGTGTATGCAGTTATTTTCAGAATAAGGCAATCTTTCGTCACCTTCCCCCAACCTTTGAAGGATGGGTGGAACCCAAGTTAAAAAGAAAGACAGAACAGTCACAAGTAATGTCTGGTGTGGGCCACCCATGTCTAGTCCTCTACACTCTGTGTCTGAAAGGGGGCTTGTCCCAAACACTAGCTGCAAGGGTAACATGTAGGGCAGACAAATTATGCACAGGGATTAGTTAGGTAGGGTATGTGGGCTCAAGAGATGAGGGAATTTCAAAGTCAGCATTATTCTGGCATTCAGAATATTTCTGCTTGATTTGGGGAGAAAGAAAATAAAAAGAATGATACTCTCTTATATTGAAATAAGTAAACAAGCTACTGGCCTAGGGAGCACCCTTTTATGAAAGTGAATTCTGAATTGAGACCTAGAATAAATCAGAGATCTATTGCCAAATAAATCAGCAAACTTACAGCTATGAGCACTGAGCACAGTACTGGGCATACAAATGGCAATTGAGACATGGTCCCAGCCCTGCTTGGAACTCACTCCTGAGTGGAGAAGGGTGACAAGGAAATTAATAATGACCAGAAAATAGAATAGAACAGTGCTTTAGGAGAACACTGAATGATTGCTACTGAGAGTAGGGGAACCAAACATCTAATTAAATTTTTGAGTGAGGTGAAGAGGACACAGTTTGAAACAAACACAACCCTATGGCTAGAAGTGCAAAGGGGTTCAGGCTCCATGCATAATTTGCTACTGAGAGAGACAGTCAAGCTGTGCTTCTTCTGTTCTTTGTCAATGCAACTTGAACCTATTTGTGAAGCACTTGACTTATTTCTGGAAGATATCATATACTTAATGAATAAGAAAGGGTCCTGATCCTTTTAAATAAAGTGTTGACATTGCTAACTATGCTCCTAGCATAAGGTAGTTTTCTGCAAAGAGAAGTAATTTAAGAGGCTTGTGCACAAAGAAAAACTCCTTCACTGCTTCATGTTAGTCCCTGAATTGACTAAATGGGATGCGCTCACAGGGCACTTGAATAACAACGTACGGTATTCATTGCTATACCAAGGTGTTTGCCCTTCAGGAGCAGACAAAATACGGAACACCCTTATTTGTCCATGGAATAAAAACTAGTAAAATGTGGTGGACTAAAATCTGGATTAATGGAAATACTCTAATTAATGATACTCAGAAAATTTTCCTTATTTTGCTTGATAAGTTATTATTAGTCAAGGGGCATAATAATAAGTCACTGGAAATATTTTACTAATTTTTACTGGTTCATGATATGTGGCTTCAATTGCTAACTATAATTGTGGAAAACAGGTGAGATGACAGGAGAGATCCAGGCACTCCCTGGAGGTTATTTTGGGAAATAATCCTCAACATTTCCTTATTTTAGTATTAAATGGGATACTACTGGGAAATAACATTACTAGACTATTACATTTCAGCAAATACATTTTATAATATTTACACTTCAATTTAAAAGACAACCTAAAAAGGTTAAGTAATTGAAATAGTACTTCTCTGTCTCTCAGAATTTAAAAACATCTGGAATTGTTTCAGCTTGGCTATTCTTCTATGCCATTAAAAGCAGAATGTATTTAATCATCTAAACATGCAATGGAGAAGGGTGACAAGGAAATAATAATGACCAGAAAATGAATAGAACAGTGCTTTAGGAGAACACTGAATGATTGCTACTGAGAGTAGGGGAACCAAACATCTAATTAAATTTTTGAGTGAGGTGAAGAGGACACAGTTTGAAACAAACACAACCCTATGGCTAGAAGTGCAAAGGGGTTCAGGCTCCATGCATAATTTGCTACTGAGAGAGACAGTCAAGCTGTGCTTCTTCTGTTCTTTGTCAATGCAACTTGAACCTATTTGTGAAGCACTTGACTTATTTCTGGAAGATATCATATACTTAATGAATAAGAAAGGGTCCTGATCCTTTTAAATAAAGTGTTGACATTGCTAACTATGCTCCTAGCATAAGGTAGTTTTCTGCAAAGAGAAGTAATTTAAGAGGCTTGTGCACAAAGAAAAACTCCTTCACTGCTTCATGTTAGTCCCTGAATTGACTAAATGGGATGCGCTCACAGGGCACTTGAATAACAACGTACGGTATTCATTGCTATACCAAGGTGTTTGCCCTTCAGGAGCAGACAAAATACGGAACACCCTTATTTGTCCATGGAATAAAAACTAGTAAAATGTGGTGGACTAAAATCTGGATTAATGGAAATACTCTAATTAATGATACTCAGAAAATTTTCCTTATTTTGCTTGATAAGTTATTATTAGTCAAGGGGCATAATAATAAGTCACTGGAAATATTTTACAAATTTTTTACTGGTTCATGATATGTGGCTTCAATTGCTAACTATAATTGTGGAAAACAGGTGAGATGACAGGAGAGATCCAGGCACTCCCTGGAGGTTATTTTGGGAAATAATCCTCAACATTTCCTTATTTTAGTATTAAATGGGATACTACTGGGAAATAACATTACTAGACTATTACATTTCAGCAAATACATTTTATAATATTTACACTTCAATTTAAAAGACAACCTAAAAAGGTTAAGTAATTGAAATAGTACTTCTCTGTCTCTCAGAATTTAAAAACATCTGGAATTGTTTCAGCTTGGCTATTCTTCTATGCCATTAAAAAGCAGAATGTATTCAGAATCATTTCCTCAAACATGCTTTAATAAATATTTCAATGAATGGTCTGTACTACATGTCTAGATCACAATGCAGTGTATGAGCAACCAACAACTCAAATGAAATATTTACACTCCGATAACTCTATTTAAAGGCATGAGTTGGGATTGTGTGGGATACAAAGTAGTTAGTTCAAGATATTAGTGTCTGTGAAAATCAGGTGTGTACTTATATGTTCCCAATTTTTTAAAAAAAGACGCCAGACAGCTAAGTTGGGTTACTATAAGTTGCTCTAAGAGATGTGGTGTTTCTACATATGTGAGGCTGGGCACCTTACCTAAGCTCCCAGTGGTGGCTGGGAACAACTGTTCAGGGTGCTAGGACAGAATTAATTACTATGTGGGATGGTGTTCTGTGCGCTCCTACACACTTTCTTTGGTGGTCCCATGGATGGAAGAAAGATGCTCTATTTTTTTCCTCTAATTTGTCCTTCTCTTGGACAGTTGCTCCCTTCCTAGGCTGCCCTGGAACCTCTGGACAATGTCCTCTCTTCATGCCTCACTAAGGAGGACCCACGTTGCCACGTCCCCCACCAGCCTCCAAGTCAGCCTGCAGTTTCAGTGTATTGACATGTTCAATGATTTCCCTTATATACCTTTTAAAAGCAGGGAAACAGGGGCTTCCCTGGTGGTCCTTATATACCTTATATACCTTTAAGTCTTATGTTTCCAACTTGTTGACATTTAGCATTTCAAATTAAGCATTTCTGTCTTATTTATCTTCTGTGGACAAAAGAAGTGAAAGTGAAAGCGTGAGTCGCTCAGTTGCGCCCAACTCTTTGCTACCCCGTGAACTGCAGCCTGCCAGGTTTCTCTGTCCATGGGATTTTCCAGGCAAGGTTATTAGAGGGAGTGGCCATTGCCTTTTCCAGAGGATCTTCTGGACCCAGGTATCAAACCTGGATCTTCTGCACTGCAGGTGAATTCTTTACCGTCTGGGAGCAGTTATTAAACAATTGCACAATTCTGTTTCTATAAATCTGTCTGAGCAAAATGATTTGATGGCTGGAATGTTTCCCTGCTTTTAAAGATTTATTTATTTATTTATTTTGGGTGGGTGTCGGGTTGGGGAGGGAGGGGAGCAGGCGGGCCACTTCTATTGGTCTTTCATTTCTCTATTTTCATCGGTCTTTGTTCTTTGGCTCCTGTGGGCCTCCCATCGCGGTGGCCTCTGTCGTTGCTGAGCGCCGGCTCTGGGCGCATGCGCTCCAGAGCTCTGGCTCGGTAATTGGACACATGGGTCCAGCCGCTCCACGGTACGTGGGATCTTCCCAGGCCAGGGATGGAACTGGCGCACCTTGCACTGCAAGGCGGTGTCCTTACCCACTGGACCACCAGGGGAAGCCCCTGTTTCCCTGCTTTTAAAAGCTACTGAGTCATCACCAGATTTGTCTTCCTGTACTAACCTATTCTGTGTCATATGGAAACATGCACTAGAGGGGTCTTCCCTTCCCTGGTGGTCCAGTGGGTAGAGAGTCTGCCTTGCAGTACAAAGGGCACCGGTTCAATCCCTGACCTGGGAAGATCCCAGGTGGTGTGGAGTGGCAGAAACGGTGTGTCCAATTACAAGCCAGCACTCTGGAGTGCATGAGGCCACTGCAATGGGAGGCCCACACAGGTCAAAGAATAAAGATGGATGAAAAATAAAACTATGACTTAGAGGCATTTTAAAAAGCATAAAAAAAAAATGTTTTTTTAAAAAAGAGATTTACTATAGGTTGTTTAGAGTCTCAGTCATGACTGGGCCAAACTACAAGGGAAATTCTAGAATCTTCTTGATTCATTTAACAAATATTTACTGCTTGCAGTGCTGAGTGCTCCTGAACTCGTGACCTAATCAATGCCTATGCCCCCAATAGCCACACTCTGCCTGACGTACAGCTGCCTCACAGTGAGTATATTTAGCAGATCTGTAAAAAGTAAATGGTTCCTGTCTAGAAGGAATTTGAGAACTTTTTGCTTCCTTGCCCTAAAGACATGAGAAGCTAAATAATAATACATGGTAAGATATATTCCTCACGAAGAAACAAGGATTGCCTTTTCCAGAGGATCTTCTGGACCCAGGTATCAAACCTGGATCTTCTGCACTGCAGGTGAATTCTTTACCGTCTGGGAGCAGTTATTAAACAATTGCACAATTCTGTTTCTATAAATCTGTCTGAGCAAAATGATTTGATGGCTGGAATGTTTCCCTGCTTTTAAAGATTTATTTATTTATTTATTTTGGGTGGGTGTCGGGTTGGGGAGGGAGGGGAGCAGGCGGGCCACTTCTATTGGTCTTTCATTTCTCTATTTTCATCGGTCTTTGTTCTTTGGCTCCTGTGGGCCTCCCATCGCGGTGGCCTCTGTCGTTGCAGAGCACCGGCTCTGGGCGCATGCGCTCCAGAGCTCTGGCTCGGTAATTGGACACATGGGTCCAGCCGCTCCACGGTACGTGGGATCTTCCCAGGCCAGGGATGGAACTGGCGCACCTTGCACTGCAAGGCGGTGTCCTTACCCACTGGACCACCAGGGGAAGCCCCTGTTTCCCTGCTTTTAAAAGCTACTGAGTCATCACCAGATTTGTCTTCCTGTACTAACCTATTCTGTGTCATATGGAAACATGCACTAGAGGGGTCTTCCCTTCCCTGGTGGTCCAGTGGGTAGAGAGTCTGCCTTGCAGTACAAAGGGCACCGGTTCAATCCCTGACCTGGGAAGATCCCAGGTGGTGTGGAGTGGCAGAAACGGTGTGTCCAATTACAAGCCAGCACTCTGGAGTGCATGAGGCCACTGCAATGGGAGGCCCACACAGGTCAAAGAATAAAGATGGATGAAAAATAAAACTATGACTTAGAGGCATTTTAAAAAGCATAAAAAAAAAATGTTTTTTTAAAAAAGAGATTTACTATAGGTTGTTTAGAGTCTCAGTCATGACTGGGCCAAACTACAAGGGAAATTCTAGAATCTTCTTGATTCATTTAACAAATATTTACTGCTTGCAGTGCTGAGTGCTCCTGAACTCGTGACCTAATCAATGCCTATGCCCCCAATAGCCACACTCTGCCTGACGTACAGCTGCCTCACAGTGAGTATATTTAGCAGATCTGTAAAAAGTAAATGGTTCCTGTCTAGAAGGAATTTGAGAACTTTTTGCTTCCTTGCCCTAAAGACATGAGAAGCTAAATAATAATACATGGTAAGATATATTCCTCACGAAGAAACAAGGATGACTCCAGAGACAGGGGTGATCCTGTGGTTCCGTCTTTTTTTGGCTACATTGCTGCCCTAGACGTGACGGTCAGAGGTGTGGATGAAGTTCTGAAAATGAAAGGACACAGCCAGGGTGGCCTCTGGTGACAGTGACGTAGAGCCTTGTGCACTGGGATTGCACGGGGAGGGCGCCTCAGAAGGCTCAGGTACTGTTGAGACTGGGAAGCAGGCAAAGGGCAGTCACAATCTGGTCCAAGGCTGCGCTCCGGACGGTGACAAGGGGCTTAGTATGATGAACACAGTGGTGGGCTGGCAGAGACCCAGAGACCCGAGTCAGGAAGGTGAGGGAAGCCAGAGCAGATGATTAGTCTGGTATAAGATTGCCCTTCATGATAACATAAGCAAATGGATCAGAGGTGATGTGGGCTCTTTGGTTGTTTTTAAAACGTCATTCTCAAATATATGAGATCCATGATCAAATTTTCAAATCTCTGGTCCTGGCATTAGACTTTACTACCACATTCAGATATTTTAAAAGCAGATAAAGTGGCCATGCTGAATTTTTTCCATAAATGATAGGTAAACATTTTTTTTTTTTTTAAAGATTTATTTATTTTGGGCGGGGATCGGGGTGGGGAGGGAGGGGAGCGGGTGGGCCACTTCTATTGGTCTTTTCATTTCTCAACATATTTTATAATACTTTGAGCAAACAATCTCTTTGGTCTTTTTTCTCCTTCTTCCAGTAAAAGGTTCTCAGCAGTGATTGGGAGGGTGGGAGGAACAGTTAAGACATTAATTCTGTGTAGAGAGCGTTACTAGGATACCACACTTTTTTGTTGGCTCCAAGTCACAAAAGGAGAAAAGCTTACTTAATTGAGAGCATATTCTGCATCTCCCATGCCCACACATAATATTAAGAATATCTGCATGTCTTTTGCCTAGGGTAGTAAAGACTTCTAGAAAACACCTGGAGGCTGAATTTGTTTAATACACCACTCCCACACCGCTTTATTTTTGCTCATTAGACTGGTTCTTAACGGTCTTGCCCAAGAGTGGGCAAACTTGTTCTGTAAAGGATTTTTAGGATTAACAGGTCATAAGTTCTTGTCCCAACCACTTACGCCACTTACAGAAAGCAGCTAAGGGCAATATGTAACAGACAAACAAGGCTATGTTCCAGTAAAACTTTATTTATTCAATAGGCGATGGGTTGATCTGTTTTAAATGCCACAGTGTGTGGATCCCTGGCCTAACTCTTCAACTCTGAAATTATACTAAAATTATTATGTTTACATGAAAAGAACAAAACATCTCAACACATTTTTTCTATCCAACTCTACCACAGTTTATGAAAGTAACTGATACTAGCCCATGTAAATATTTTTTAAAGCATACCAGAACACCTAGTAGCCAAAGGACTTTAGGTTTCATCTTTTATTATTCCAGTCTATTTAACACAGACGAGCACCAAGAAAACTTTCAGAGAAGATCTGTCCAGAGATTCTAAAAAAAAGAAAAACCCAGCCTGCCGTTCTGGTATGATCCTTATAACATAAGCAAATGGATCAGAGGTGATGTGGGCTCTTTGGTTGTTTTTAAAACGTCATTCTCAAATATATGAGATCCATGATCAAATTTTCAAATCTCTGGTCCTGGCATTAGACTTTACTACCACATTCAGATATTTTAAAAGCAGATAAAGTGGCCATGCTGAATTTTTTCCATAAATGATAGGTAAACATTTTTTTTTTTTTTAAAGATTTATTTATTTTGGGCGGGGTCGGGTGGGAGGAGGGGAGCGGGTGGGCCACTTCTATTGGTCTTTTCATTTCTCAACATATTTTATAATACTTTGAGCAAACAATCTCTTTGGTCTTTTTTCTCCTTCTTCCAGTAAAAGGTTCTCAGCAGTGATTGGGAGGGAGGGAGGGAACAGTTAAGACATTAATTCTGTGTAGAGAGCGTTACTAGGATACCACACTTTTTTGTTGGCTCCAAGTCACAAAAGGAGAAAAGCTTACTTAATTGAGAGCATATTCTGCATCTCCCATGCCCACACATAATATTAAGAATATCTGCATGTCTTTTGCCTAGGGTAGTAAAGACTTCTAGAAAACACCTGGAGGCTGAATTTGTTTAATACACCACTCCCCACACCGCTTTATTTTTGCTCATTAGACTGGTTCTTAACGGTCTTGCCCAAGAGTGGGCAAACTTGTTCTGTAAAGGATTTTTAGGATTAACAGGTCATAAGTTCTTGTCCCAACCACTTACGCCACTTACAGAAAGCAGCTAAGGGCAATATGTAACAGACAAACAAGGCTATGTTCCAGTAAAACTTTATTTATTCAATAGGCGATGGGTTGATCTGTTTTAAATGCCACAGTGTGTGGATCCCTGGCCTAACTCTTCAACTCTGAAATTATACTAAAATTATTATGTTTACATGAAAAGAACAAAACATCTCAACACATTTTTTCTATCCAACTCTACCACAGTTTATGAAAGTAACTGATACTAGCCCATGTAAATATTTTTTAAAGCATACCAGAACACCTAGTAGCCAAAGGACTTTAGGTTTCATCTTTTATTATTCCAGTCTATTTAACACAGACGAGCACCAAGAAAACTTTCAGAGAAGATCTGTCCAGAGATTCTAAGAAGAGGAAGAAGAAGAAAAAAACCCAGCCTGCCCAAATTTGTGAACTGCAAAATGAATCTTTTCAAATATTCAAAAAAGCATATAAGCCCCACTACTTTGGTAAAATATGTCTTGAAAAATAAATCAAAGAAGATGATACTCTCATATGTATTTAGATATCAAACATTATTATGGAAAATGGTAAAAGAATGATCTAGCCTTCTTTGTAACATTTTTTTCTTTTTAATTGCAGAGACTTTCAGAGAATACAAATCAGGAAATGATCCCCCTACTTCATGGGACAGAGATCCATAGACAGTAGCATTCTGAGAAGGCACGTGCTTCTGTTGGAACAGCAGAGACCACCAAAGGTACATATTTGACTCTAACTTTCCTGTAGCCAAGGCGCTGGCATTTGGTGTGACATGGATGGAGATGTGGGAAGTCATCATTAGACTGTAGGAGGAGGCTCTGGTCATGGTGGTACACCCAATCTTGGCTGGACAATGACCTGTGAATCTGTCACTTGCAGAAAAGAACTAGCCTAAGCTATACTTGCCTTGTGTGAAATTTGTGAGGTTCTATGCCTAGTAATAGTAACTTCTGCTGGCCCAGGATAAGGACAGTCACTTTGGATTTGCCAGAATAAGGCAACTCAGCTCATGTCCATTACTACGTGCTCACTGAGAACAGATAAAACAAGATATTTTGTACCTCATAACTGGAGACAGCATTTAAGCATTTTATTTCAAAAGTGCCTATGGTTATGTTTCCTTAATCTAGACTAGCTGGAGGCTCATATAGATTAAGGAGGTTATAAAATGTCTTAAAGCTTTCTGACCACTTGGCCATAATGGGAACTTCCACGTCTAACAGTAATATAACACCTTTAAAAAATGCTTAATAGTTACAAAGTGCTTTATAATTATAGAACACTGCTACAAACAATATTTCATGTTATCTTTAACATTTCCTGGAAAGGTAGGTGAAACAATTACTACTATTCTTCTTCTGTGACGAGGCCACAGATGCAGAGAAGCTATGCATCTGGTTTTCCCAAAAGTAGTGAGGAGGAGGACCATGGCTCAAAGCCAGCAGTTTTCTACAGACTGTACCATGCACCTTCCCTTTCAGGATCTTTGTGGCTTTGATGTTTTTGATACCAGATTCTAATCTATGGCCAAACGATGATGATACTTCTAGTGTCTTGGGTGGAACAGAATAATAGGAAAAATCATTTATAAATGACTCTTTTTTTAATGTGACAACTACTAGAAGGGTATCTCATCAACAGTTTTATGGCCTAATCCTTAAGTAACACATATAGTACACTGTATCATAGGAAGAACAATTAGAATTTGCTGAACTGAAATGATGTCCAGAGAGACAGGGTAAATCATTGACTGCATGAATTGAGTTTCTCTGGATAATAAAAGAGAAACTGGACTTGGTCATATTTGACTCTAACTTTCCTGTAGCCAAGGCGCTGGCATTTGGTGTGACATGGATGGAGATGTGGGAAGTCATCATTAGACTGTAGGAGGAGGCTCTGGTCATGGTGGTACACCCAATCTTGGCTGGACAATGACCTGTGAATCTGTCACTTGCAGAAAAGAACTAGCCTAAGCTATACTTGCCTTGTGTGAAATTTGTGAGGTTCTATGCCTAGTAATAGTAACTTCTGCTGGCCCAGGATAAGGACAGTCACTTTGGATTTGCCAGAATAAGGCAACTCAGCTCATGTCCATTACTACGTGCTCACTGAGAACAGATAAAACAAGATATTTTGTACCTCATAACTGGAGACAGCATTTAAGCATTTTATTTCAAAAGTGCCTATGGTTATGTTTCCTTAATCTAGACTAGCTGGAGGCTCATATAGATTAAGGAGGTTATAAAATGTCTTAAAGCTTTCTGACCACTTGGCCATAATGGGAACTTCCACGTCTAACAGTAATATAACACCTTTAAAAAATGCTTAATAGTTACAAAGTGCTTTATAATTATAGAACACTGCTACAAACAATATTTCATGTTATCTTTAACATTTCCTGGAAAGGTAGGTGAAACAATTACTACTATTCTTCTTCTGTGACGAGGCCACAGATGCAGAGAAGCTATGCATCTGGTTTTCCCAAAAGTAGTGAGGAGGAGGACCATGACTCAAAGCCAGCAGTCTCTCTACAGACTGTACCATGCACCTTCCCTTTCAGGATCTTTGTGGCTTTGATGTTTTTGATACCAGATTCTAATCTATGGCCAAACGATGATGATACTTCTAGTGTCTTGGGTGGAACAGAATAATAGGAAAAATCATTTATAAATGACTCTTTTTTTAATGTGACAACTACTAGAAGGGTATCTCATCAACAGTTTTATGGCCTAATCCTTAAGTAACACATATAGTACACTGTATCATAGGAAGAACAATTAGAATTTGCTGAACTGAAATGATGTCCAGAGAGACAGGGTAAATCATTGACTGCATGAATTGAGTTTCTCTGGATAATAAAAGAGAAACTGCACCTACCTACTTTATAATGAGTTAAGAAGCTCAACTAGGAAAACAGATGTGAGACTGTATTTTACTCAGCCATAAAAAAGGAATGAAACTGGATTGTTTGTAGAGATGTGGATGGACCTAGAGTCCGTCATCTTGAGTTCATGAAGTCAGAAAGAGAAAAACAAATATTGTATATTAATGCATATATGTGGAATCTGAAAAAATGGTATAGATGGATCTCCTGGCAGAAAAGAAATAAAGACACAGACATAGAGAATGGACCTGTGGACATGGGGTGGAGGGGAAGAGAGCATGGGACAAAATGAGAGAGTAGCACTGACATATATGCACTACCATGGATAAAAGACACAGCCAGTGGGAAGCTGCTGGACAGCACAGGGAGCTCAGCTTAGTAATGGAGAAGGTCAGAAATATGCAAACATATAGGTGGTTCACTTCATTCTACAGCAGAAACAAACACCATACTGGAAAACGATTATACTCTAACAACAACGGAATGAAAAAGTATCTAATTCACTCAACAAATATTTACTGACTAGCCATTGTGAGCAAAGGATTGTGATAGATGCTATGATATCGAGCACAATCTAGTCCATGCAGACTGAAACCAAAATTTCATACAATACTGAAATCTGTTGGGAACTTCAGGAATCACACACAAAAGGAGTTGAGGAAAGACCGATGCAGATCAATGAACACAGTAACAACTTATGACAATGGTTAGGCTTACTCTCAAAAAGGAGCAAATTAATCACTGTCCAGTTACAACATGAAGGCTAAAACACATAGACTTTTCAGTAGATGTAGTAACATGAACCCCATAACCAATTTCAAAGAATTAGTATGTAATAAAGAATGGAAGTATATCAAGAACTTTAAATACTGATGACATGTTAAAATCATATTATTTGGATATACTGAGTTAAATAAAACATGCTATTTAATGGATGTCACCTATTTCTTTTTCACATTTAAGAATATACATATATATATATATATATATATATATATATATATATATATATTTACATTTTGTCCTCTTTTATTGGTTTTGTATTTATTTATTTTCATCCACCTTTGTTCTTTAGCCTATGTGGGCCTCCCATTGCAGTGGCCTCTCATTGCAGAGTACTGGCTCTGGGCACACGCACTCCAGAGCGCTGGCTTGTAACTGGACATACCAGTCCAGCCGCTCCATGGCACGTGAGGTCTTCCCAGGCCAGGGATCGAACTGGTGCCTTGTACTGCAAGGCGCCCCCTGCCAGGAGTTTCTTTTTAATGATGTGGCTATTAGAGAGCTTTTGGTGATATTAATGCATATAGGATGGTATAGATGGATCTCCTGGCAGAAAAGAAATAAAGACACAGACATAGAGAATGGACCTGTGGACATGGGGTGGAGGGGAAGAGAGCATGGGACAAAATGAGAGAGTAGCACTGACATATATGCACTACCATGGATAAAAGACACAGCCAGTGGGAAGCTGCTGGACAGCACAGGGAGCTCAGCTTAGTAATGGAGAAGGTCAGAAATATGCAAACATATAGGTGGTTCACTTCATTCTACAGCAGAAACAAACACCATACTGGAAAACGATTATACTCTAACAACAACGGAATGAAAAAGTATCTAATTCACTCAACAAATATTTACTGACTAGCCATTGTGAGCAAAGGATTGTGATAGATGCTATGATATCGAGCACAATCTAGTCCATGCAGACTGAAACCAAAATTTCATACAATACTGAAATCTGTTGGGAACTTCAGGAATCACACACAAAAGGAGTTGAGGAAAGACCGATGCAGATCAATGAACACAGTAACAACTTATGACAATGGTTAGGCTTACTCTCAAAAAGGAGCAAATTAATCACTGTCCAGTTACAACATGAAGGCTAAAACACATAGACTTTTCAGTAGATGTAGTAACATGAACCCCATAACCAATTTCAAAGAATTAGTATGTAATAAAGAATGGAAGTATATCAAGAACTTTAAATACTGATGACATGTTAAAATCATATTATTTGGATATACTGAGTTAAATAAAACATGCTATTTAATGGATGTCACCTATTTCTTTTTCACATTTAAGAATATACATATATATATATATATATATATATATATATATATATATATATTTACATTTTGTCCTCTTTTATTGGTTTTGTATTTATTTATTTTCATCCACCTTTGTTCTTTAGCCTATGTGGGCCTCCCATTGCAGTGGCCTCTCATTGCAGAGTACTGGCTCTGGGCACACGCACTCCAGAGCGCTGGCTTGTAACTGGACATACCAGTCCAGCCGCTCCATGGCACGTGAGGTCTTCCCAGGCCAGGGATCGAACTGGTGCCCCTTGTACTGCAAGGCGGACTCTTTACCCACTGGACCACCAGGGAAGCCCTGTTTTTACATTTTTAATGATGTGGCTATTAGAGAGCTTTAAATTACTATGAAGCCTGAGTTATTTCTACTGGATGGGGCTTTTCTAGAAGGATGTGTCATGGACAAAAGAGAAGTCCAGGGGGTGCATGGTTCTGAAAAGGCTAATTATGGTGTATGCCATCTTTGTGAGGCATGGACCAAAGACACAACAGCGAATGAGCCTAGTGTCATCAAATGACAAATCACAAAAACTCTGATGGCTCATGTGGGAACACAACTATAGTTAGGAGGAACCTGCAAGGTGTTGCTGGAGATTCCAAAGCAAATAGGTTGAAGACAAAAAGGACACAGAGGGCATAAAAGTCATTCTGTTTCTCCTTCCAGTGGAAGCACAAATATCTGAGGGAAGAAAAAGTCTATGAACTTGTTAGAACTGAAGTTCAATCTAGTTCCAGCACATTCCCTCAGCCAGTGACTATTTCAGACACATATACTCTATCTAGAATAATGCTTTTCTCAGCTGACAGAGCGCCTGAGTACATGCAATCAAATTAGTTAATACTGACTATCCACCTACATTCCTTATCGCCAATAAATGTCCAGAAAATAGCATAATCTCGAAATCCCCAACAGTTATCAATCAGAATACTGAAGGGACCCATAGGGATTCAAGTGCTCCAAGAGGGGCCCCTGTCTCACTGAATTCTCAGCACCAGCCCAGTACTACTGAGACAGCAAGTGCCCAGTAAATATTAAACAAATAAAAAATGGTAGTATATTAAAAGGCAGTCCACAACTAGACAATATGGAAAGGGCAGAAACCAGAAATTTTAGACTGGAAGCACATAGAAATGAAAGGCCAAGAGCCAGTAAAGGCCTCCAAAAACCAAGCCACCCAGATGGGCCATTATTCTTTTCTCACCCACCACCACATGTGCAGAGAATGAACTTGATGTTCATAAGATCTTTGACAAAGTCTTTTACAATACCTTTTAAAAATATGGAAAACCAGCAGGCCTAATGACAGAGTAGTTAGAAGATTGTAATGAGTAGAAAAATCACAAAGGCAGACCGGTGGTTGAGCGACTGAGGTCTACTGGAAGAAATTCTCTAGTAGTATACCAGCAGCCCCTCTGGGTCAACATTTTTTTCCATGAGTTGGGAGAAGCGTGATAGGCATATTTGCAAGTAATATAGAAGTAGCAGGGATAAATGTAGTATTGGATGTGGTTCGTGTGTGCTAAGTCACTTCAGTTGTGTCTGACTCTGTGTGACACCATGGACTGCAGCCCACTAAGCTCCTCTGCCCACGAGATTATCCAGGCAAGAATGCTGGAGTAGGGGCTTCCCTAGTGGTCTGGTGGGTAAGGACACCGCCTTGCAGTGCAAGGGGTGCCAGTTCGATCCCTGGCCTGGGAAGATCCCACATGCCTGCAGAGTGGCTGGACCGGTGTGTCCAGTTACTGAGCCAGAGCTCTGGAGTGCATGCGCCCAGAGCCGGTGCTCTGCGACAACAGAGGCCACCACGATGGGAGGCCCACAGGGTCAAGAAACAAAGACCGATGAAAATAGATAAATGAAAGACCAATAGAAGTGACCCGCCTGCCTCCCTCCCCAATCCACCACCCCCCCCACCCAAAAAAAAAGAATGCTGGAGTAGGTTGCCATGCCCTTCTCCAGGAGATCTTTCTGATGGATGTGGTTCAGAAGATCCTTATTATGCTAGAATATCTGAAAATAGCATGATGAAATCTAATAGAATAAATGTAGGTGGTCTGATTTGGTATGCAAATAAACCATGATTAGATAGTAAAAATACATAAAAATGGTAGTATATTAAAAGGCAGTCCACAACTAGACAATATGGAAAGGGCAGAAACCAGAAATTTTAGACTGGAAGCACATAGAAATGAAAGGCCAAGAGCCAGTAAAGGCCTCCAAAAACCAAGCCACCCAGATGGGCCATTATTCTTTTCTCACCCACCACCACATGTGCAGAGAATGAACTTGATGTTCATAAGATCTTTGACAAAGTCTTTTACAATACCTTTTAAAAATATGGAAAACCAGCAGGCCTAATGACAGAGTAGTTAGAAGATTGTAATGAGTAGAAAAATCACAAAGGCAGACCGGTGGTTGAGCGACTGAGGTCTACTGGAAGAAATTCTCTAGTAGTATACCAGCAGCCCCTCTGGGTCAACATTTTTTTCCATGAGTTGGGAGAAGCGTGATAGGCATATTTGCAAGTAATATAGAAGTAGCAGGGATAAATGTAGTATTGGATGTGGTTCGTGTGTGCTAAGTCACTTCAGTTGTGTCTGACTCTGTGTGACACCATGGACTGCAGCCCACTAAGCTCCTCTGCCCACGAGATTATCCAGGCAAGAATGCTGGAGTAGGGGCTTCCCTAGTGGTCTGGTGGGTAAGGACACCGCCTTGCAGTGCAAGGGGTGCCAGTTCGATCCCTGGCCTGGGAAGATCCCACATGCCTGCAGAGTGGCTGGACCGGTGTGTCCAGTTACTGAGCCAGAGCTCTGGAGTGCATGCGCCCAGAGCCGGTGCTCTGCGACAACAGAGGCCACCACGATGGGAGGCCCACAGGGTCAAGAAACAAAGACCGATGAAAATAGATAAATGAAAGACCAATAGAAGTGACCCGCCTGCCTCCCTCCCCAATCCACCACCCCCCCCACCCAAAAAAAAAGAATGCTGGAGTAGGTTGCCATGCCCTTCTCCAGGAGATCTTTCTGATGGATGTGGTTCAGAAGATCCTTATTATGCTAGAATATCTGAAAATAGCATGATGAAATCTAATAGAATAAATGTAGGTGGTCTGATTTGGTATGCAAATAAACCATGATTAGATATAAAAATACATAAAAATGAGATAAATGTAAGATGAAGGCGATCTAGTTTGGCACCACTTAGCTATTTAGCAGATCACCACCAGTGCAAGGTGAAAACTTTGTGGAATGCTAATGTAAAGGCAGGCTGCCTCAGAAGAAATGCAGTTCTAAATACACCTTTTTGTTAGTGCTCCTATATTTTATATCAGCTACTCTACATTGAGAACACTGTGACAGAGGAATTCTGAGGAACAAGCAAAGAAGAACAGTAAACAGGAATAATTTAAGGAATTGGGGAGGCTTTTGACGAGAAAGTCCACAGATGATATGTTAGAAACTCTCACATTCATAAGAGCTTTCAGTTAGAAGTGGTTGGATACACTTGGTCTGTTCTCCAGAAAGCACTTCTTTGAGGGAGGGAGTTGCAGATCTTTTTGAGAATCATATAGAGCCATGGGTCCTCCCTCCAGGGAAAAAAAATGTACACACATACATTTTACAAACAGCTTCAGAAGGTTCTAAATTAGACTAAGAAAACTTAATTTAGAAGTTCTAAGGACCCAGGTTGCTGTTTCATATAAAAATTCATTTCTCTCTTCACCTCTAAAGCAATACTGCTGATCAGGAAATTGAGAGAATTCCCATCCTGAGCAGATGGGTGGGAAAGTGGTCTGGAGCTAGTCACTTACAGCATCCCTCCCAGTTCTAGAAGTCACTAATCTGAAAGGCATTTTTGAATAATCTCACATTATTAAGGCAAATATTTGAAATACTTTTGTCACTAATCTGAAAAACTTTTTGAAATCACAACAGAGGCCAACCCACAAAAAATGGGAGGCCCACAGGGTCAAGAAACAAAGACCGATGAAAATAGATAAATGAAAGACCAATAGAAGTGACCCGCCTGCCTCCCTCCCCAATCCACCACCCCCCCCACCCAAAAAAAAAGAATGCTGGAGTAGGTTGCCATGCCCTTCTCCAGGAGATCTTTCTGATGGATGTGGTTCAGAAGATCCTTATTATGCTAGAATATCTGAAAATAGCATGATGAAATCTAATAGAATAAATGTAGGTGGTCTGATTTGGTATGCAAATAAACCATGATTAGATATAAAAATACATAAAAATGAGATAAATGTAAGATGAAGGCGATCTAGTTTGGCACCACTTAGCTATTTAGCAGATCACCACCAGTGCAAGGTGAAAACTTTGTGGAATGCTAATGTAAAGGCAGGCTGCCTCAGAAGAAATGCAGTTCTAAATACACCTTTTTGTTAGTGCTCCTATATTTTATATCAGCTACTCTACATTGAGAACACTGTGACAGAGGAATTCTGAGGAACAAGCAAAG
This sequence comes from Tragulus kanchil, assembly GCA_022376925.1. Classification (NCBI taxonomy): domain Eukaryota; kingdom Metazoa; phylum Chordata; class Mammalia; order Artiodactyla; family Tragulidae; genus Tragulus; species Tragulus kanchil. Next base: position 265,204,189 of record JAIOJX010000026.1, on the reverse strand, counting down.
AAGAACAGTAAACAGGAATAATTTAAGGAATTGGGGAGGCTTTTGACGAGAAAGTCCACAGATGATATGTTAGAAACTCTCACATTCATAAGAGCTTTCAGTTAGAAGTGGTTGGATACACTTGGTCTGTTCTCCAGAAAGCACTTCTTTGAGGGAGGGAGTTGCAGATCTTTTTGAGAATCATATAGAGCCATGGGTCCTCCCTCCAGGGAAAAAAAATGTACACACATACATTTTACAAACAGCTTCAGAAGGTTCTAAATTAGACTAAGAAAACTTAATTTAGAAGTTCTAAGGACCCAGGTTGCTGTTTCATATAAAAATTCATTTCTCTCTTCACCTCTAAAGCAATACTGCTGATCAGGAAATTGAGAGAATTCCCATCCTGAGCAGATGGGTGGGAAAGTGGTCTGGAGCTAGTCACTTACAGCATCCCTCCCAGTTCTAGAAGTCACTAATCTGAAAGGCATTTTTGAATAATCTCACATTATTAAGGCAAATATTTGAAACACTTTTTGTCATTCACCTTACTATTTTAAATACTCTCAATGCACATTATACTCTAGCAGTTGAAACAGAGTCAAAACCAAGGTCATCCAAGCACCACATGATTTATGAGACATATCTGACAAACATTTTACTCACTAGATGCCCAACCACAATGACAGCAGGTATATAGTAATTATTTCTTGTCCCCCAAACAATAAAGTATTTTTCTCCACAAGCTGCTTTTGGGAAAACTTGGCTGCACAAAGGGCCATGATAGCAGAAATCCTACAGCATTTGCAGTATTATAAGCTTTCGGTTTGTATTTGGTTATAAGGATTTTTCTAAGCAGCTGCCTATGTCATCATCACAGGACATACCCATGAGTTATCTCATTAGCAGCATTATATAATTTCTATATTTTGAGTTTATCTTCTTGGTAACTCATTGCTGTCTAAACCTGAAGAGCTTTTGTACATTCATTTGAAAGGAGAAGAGATACATCTCAACTTTAATTTTCTCCTCAAAGGACAGAATGAAAGCACATATAGGTCCTTAATAGTGATGCTTACATTTTTAAAACTCCGGTTCTTGGAAATCCTAAGCAGGAAAAACTTTCTATTATTCTTTTGAGAAAATTTTCCTGGATTTGGCTCAACCTTTTCTGTTTCAATTCCTACCACTAGTTTCACTCATAATCTTGAAAGAGTGCCAATCCTGAAACAATTATAGACACATTATATTCAAAATTACTTCAATGTTCCCTACCTACAATCATATAAAACTATTATAAAGAGGTTTTTAAATGCCTGTTGCCAGCACAGGGTACTGATGCTGGGATGCACCCCATTAACCCAAGGACCATAACACCTCCAGGGGTCGAATGGACCCCTACTTCCCTGGGCAGGTTCTAATGTGAACTTTAGAAGTTCTAAGGACCCAGGTTGCTGTTTCATATAAAAATTCATTTCTCTCTTCACCTCTAAAGCAATACTGCTGATCAGGAAATTGAGAGAATTCCCATCCTGAGCAGATGGGTGGGAAAGTGGTCTGGAGCTAGTCACTTACAGCATCCCTCCCAGTTCTAGAAGTCACTAATCTGAAAGGCATTTTTGAATAATCTCACATTATTAAGGCAAATATTTGAAACACTTTTTGTCATTCACCTTACTATTTTAAATACTCTCAATGCACATTATACTCTAGCAGTTGAAACAGAGTCAAAACCAAGGTCATCCAAGCACCACATGATTTATGAGACATATCTGACAAACATTTTACTCACTAGATGCCCAACCACAATGACAGCAGGTATATAGTAATTATTTCTTGTCCCCCAAACAATAAAGTATTTTTCTCCACAAGCTGCTTTTGGGAAAACTTGGCTGCACAAAGGGCCATGATAGCAGAAATCCTACAGCATTTGCAGTATTATAAGCTTTCGGTTTGTATTTGGTTATAAGGATTTTTCTAAGCAGCTGCCTATGTCATCATCACAGGACATACCCATGAGTTATCTCATTAGCAGCATTATATAATTTCTATATTTTGAGTTTATCTTCTTGGTAACTCATTGCTGTCTAAACCTGAAGAGCTTTTGTACATTCATTTGAAAGGAGAAGAGATACATCTCAACTTTAATTTTCTCCTCAAAGGACAGAATGAAAGCACATATAGGTCCTTAATAGTGATGCTTACATTTTTAAAACTCCGGTTCTTGGAAATCCTAAGCAGGAAAAACTTTCTATTATTCTTTTGAGAAAATTTTCCTGGATTTGGCTCAACCTTTTCTGTTTCAATTCCTACCACTAGTTTCACTCATAATCTTGAAAGAGTGCCAATCCTGAAACAATTATAGACACATTATATTCAAAATTACTTCAATGTTCCCTACCTACAATCATATAAAACTATTATAAAGAGGTTTTTAAATGCCTGTTGCCAGCACAGGGTACTGATGCTGGGATGCACCCCATTAACCCAAGGACCATAACACCTCCAGGGGTCGAATGGACCCCCTACTTCCCTGGGCAGGTTCTGTGGATAAGAAACTTGTAGGAATGTAGGAGTGCTCTCCTTGTTCATCAAGCCAGGGGTCATAACCCTCACTAGCCTACTGTGTTAGAGCCACTTGGAGCCAACACCCAGCTCCTCGTGGGCACCATTTTAAAACAAGTAGGTGTCCAAAAGGGCTGTGAGTCTCAAGGGGAAGGTATGTGTGTATGTGTGTGATTAGATTAATTTGTTTCTGGAACCTCAATGATAGAAGTTACTCGCTAAAAAACCCCAACTTTATTTTTGTAATTTTTCTATTGCACTGAAAAGGTATCCCTGCAGCCCTTCATTTCTCCACCTTCTCCAATTTCTGTTGCTACAATTTCCCATTCAAATCAATTTCTCAAAACAGAATAAAAAAAACCTGCCATCAGTGGTAGACTTTCAGTGTTATGGAGGAATAATTTTTTTTTTTAGAAATAATAATCTCTCATAAAGGTTAATGACAGTGGACCTATTTTTCTACATAAGGGATTGTCACATCCCATCAAGATCTCTCATATCTTTTTCTTAGTTCTCAACCAAAGAAAAGACGTCCAGAGAGTAAGGGGCCATAGAGAATTTTAAGGGTTACTTCTGAGTTATACTTTCCACTTGGTTTAACTGTAAATGCAGCCAATGAGAATTATATAGGATGGTAATCCTCAAACTTGAATATGTAGCAGTCATCAGGAAGGGATATCCAAATTCAGACTGTCAGGCCCACATCCAGAGTCTGTGAATCAGTAGGTCTGGGGTGGTAATGTAAGTCATCATAGCCTAATCTACATTTTAAAACTCCGGTTCTTGGAAATCCTAAGCAGGAAAAACTTTCTATTATTCTTTTGAGAAAATTTTCCTGGATTTGGCTCAACCTTTTCTGTTTCAATTCCTACCACTAGTTTCACTCATAATCTTGAAAGAGTGCCAATCCTGAAACAATTATAGACACATTATATTCAAAATTACTTCAATGTTCCCTACCTACAATCATATAAAACTATTATAAAGAGGTTTTTAAATGCCTGTTGCCAGCACAGGGTACTGATGCTGGGATGCACCCCATTAACCCAAGGACCATAACACCTCCAGGGGTCGAATGGACCCCCTACTTCCCTGGGCAGGTTCTGTGGATAAGAAACTTGTAGGAATGTAGGAGTGCTCTCCTTGTTCATCAAGCCAGGGGTCATAACCCTCACTAGCCTACTGTGTTAGAGCCACTTGGAGCCAACACCCAGCTCCTCGTGGGCACCATTTTAAAACAAGTAGGTGTCCAAAAGGGCTGTGAGTCTCAAGGGGAAGGTATGTGTGTATGTGTGTGATTAGATTAATTTGTTTCTGGAACCTCAATGATAGAAGTTACTCGCTAAAAAACCCCAACTTTATTTTTGTAATTTTTCTATTGCACTGAAAAGGTATCCCTGCAGCCCTTCATTTCTCCACCTTCTCCAATTTCTGTTGCTACAATTTCCCATTCAAATCAATTTCTCAAAACAGAATAAAAAAAACCTGCCATCAGTGGTAGACTTTCAGTGTTATGGAGGAATAATTTTTTTTTTTAGAAATAATAATCTCTCATAAAGGTTAATGACAGTGGACCTATTTTTCTACATAAGGGATTGTCACATCCCATCAAGATCTCTCATATCTTTTTCTTAGTTCTCAACCAAAGAAAAGACGTCCAGAGAGTAAGGGGCCATAGAGAATTTTAAGGGTTACTTCTGAGTTATACTTTCCACTTGGTTTAACTGTAAATGCAGCCAATGAGAATTATATAGGATGGTAATCCTCAAACTTGAATATGTAGCAGTCATCAGGAAGGGATATCCAAATTCAGACTGTCAGGCCCCACATCCAGAGTCTGTGAATCAGTAGGTCTGGGGTGGTAGGGCCCCAGAGGTTGCATTTATAACAAGTTCAGAGGTGATTCTGCTGCTGCTGCCAATGGTCCAGGAATAATTCTTGGTGAACCACTGGTACAGAAGGATCTGGATATCTAAGTGGTTGAAACACCATACTTCCTTTCTTAATTCAAACTTTCATGGCTAAGGTTTTTGAATCATACTCTAGCTTGGAGCCTAAAATGGCAGACAGCTTCCTGTGGCTTAAGAACCTACGTAAGCCATATCTGTCTCTAACCATCCTGTGGAAAATATTAGTAAAGAATGCAACATCCTTCTGGAAGAAGAAATCAAGCTGTTTCTTGAGTCTCTCCCTCACTTTCTTTAAACTTTTTATTAAATATCCAGAGAGAAATTCAACAGGAAAATGGTTCATAAAACCTATCTGGATGGTGTGACCCTATCAGAAAAAAGATAAGTATACTCACCAGAGAGGAAATACACCCAATCGTGTGGTGATAAAAACCATGGCAAACATAACAAACAGGAGATCACAAATTTTCTGAAACTTGGCATAATTTGCCATTTTGGCAGCCTATGAGAGGAAGGAATGTGAAAGATTAATTTAGTTAAGCTGATAAATGAAAAGCTTCTTTCAATATGCATGAGTCTCCTTTAAGATATAACTTACCAGATGCATAAAATTGCCTGCTACTTGGAAACCTGCCATCAGTTAGATTCAGTGTTATGGAGGAATAATTTTTTTTTTTAGAAATAATAATCTCTCATAAAGGTTAATGACAGTGGACCTATTTTTCTACATAAGGGATTGTCACATCCCATCAAGATCTCTCATATCTTTTTCTTAGTTCTCAACCAAAGAAAAGACGTCCAGAGAGTAAGGGGCCATAGAGAATTTTAAGGGTTACTTCTGAGTTATACTTTCCACTTGGTTTAACTGTAAATGCAGCCAATGAGAATTATATAGGATGGTAATCCTCAAACTTGAATATGTAGCAGTCATCAGGAAGGGATATCCAAATTCAGACTGTCAGGCCCCACATCCAGAGTCTGTGAATCAGTAGGTCTGGGGTGGTAGGGCCCCAGAGGTTGCATTTATAACAAGTTCAGAGGTGATTCTGCTGCTGCTGCCAATGGTCCAGGAATAATTCTTGGTGAACCACTGGTACAGAAGGATCTGGATATCTAAGTGGTTGAAACACCATACTTCCTTTCTTAATTCAAACTTTCATGGCTAAGGTTTTTGAATCATACTCTAGCTTGGAGCCTAAAATGGCAGACAGCTTCCTGTGGCTTAAGAACCTACGTAAGCCATATCTGTCTCTAACCATCCTGTGGAAAATATTAGTAAAGAATGCAACATCCTTCTGGAAGAAGAAATCAAGCTGTTTCTTGAGTCTCTCCCTCACTTTCTTTAAACTTTTTATTAAATATCCAGAGAGAAATTCAACAGGAAAATGGTTCATAAAACCTATCTGGATGGTGTGACCCTATCAGAAAAAAGATAAGTATACTCACCAGAGAGGAAATACACCCAATCGTGTGGTGATAAAAACCATGGCAAACATAACAAACAGGAGATCACAAATTTTCTGAAACTTGGCATAATTTGCCATTTTGGCAGCCTATGAGAGGAAGGAATGTGAAAGATTAATTTAGTTAAGCTGATAAATGAAAAGCTTCTTTCAATATGCATGAGTCTCCTTTAAGATATAACTTACCAGATGCATAAAATTGCCTGCTACTTGGAAATGTCATGCATCATGCATCATATTTATAAATTACCCATAAGTCAAGTGAAATGTGGTATTAGCCATAAGTAGAACTACTGACTGTCACATATTTAATAAAATATTCAGCAACCTGAAAAATTCAATTATATGGCAGACTTCAGAAAAACAGAAAAGTATGAAATTCTTGCATTACAGATACTAGAGAGCCAAAGACACCAAAACAGGGATTTGGAATAACAGGTCAAAACAGAAAGTGCTAAATAACCCTTTAAACCTTTAATAAATTCCAGATAGGAAGGTCACAAACTTAATAGACAATATATCGAGTCTTCCTATATTTTTTCCTCTTTTCTATTTATAATTACAGGTTTTTCTTAAAGAAGTATAAGGAGGTCTCTAGGCAAACAGTTTCTTAGCCTATTCTCACAAATTCAGAAATGAAGACTACTTAAAGATTATGCTATTTCAGTGAAACCATTTAGGTATAATTTTCAAATTTATGTTAATGGGTCATTTTTTTAGATGAAAGTCACTAATGTTCAGAATGTCTATAAGAAGTATACTAGTAATTTATGGTAGTGATTTAAGTGACCACTTTTTATATTATAAATTAATTGGGAAAGAAAGACATCCCTTTCTATACCATCTACTTTTTATAGATCATTCTAAGTAAGAACAGATGACACTGAAAGCATAATTGTGCTTGATCACCCTTTTTACATTTTCACATGTAATCCACAGTAACTACACACTGGGTTATAAATCGAAGACGTCTTTTAAATTCATGACATTATTTTCTACTTCTTCTAAAGTTAAATTAGCTGAGTCAAACTTGAAATGGTAGTTGACAGTATTCACAGAAGCTGTAGTTTAATACTTTTAGGTAAAATATGAAGGTATAGAGAAACACATTCCTAAAAGGAAATTTCAGTATCTATTAGTTGAGTGGAAGCCAGGATCATGAACTTGTAATTTCATGAATACTTTAGATTTGAGACCACGACTTATACTAAGGAAGAAAAAATAAAAAGCATTTCCTTCCTCCATCTGGCTACATAACCATGTAGTTTTTCTTTTACATTCATTCACCAGTATTCAATAAAAAAGCATTAAGCATCAATTTTTCTGATATGTCTAAGCCATTGGTTCCAGTTTGAAGAGTTAACATATCTCATTATTTGGATATTTTCAAGCATTATTTTATAATGTCAAAGAGAATCTAAGTGATGAAGAACATTTGCTTTTAAACCACATGACTGGGATTTCTGGATTATTTTTCTTTTCTAGATAAAAGTGGTAGATGATGAGTCATCCCACATTTTCTGAATTACAGCTCTGCCAAGCCGTTGGCCATCCATTTCCATAGACATTAGAGTTGGCAGATTATACAGGATTGATTTCAAAACTGTAGACTGCTGTATAAATTTCTACCTCCAAACACACTTAGGATTTAACCACATGGTAACTGATTTTCAGGGAACTGTCTTTACGCTAATTTTATTTCTCCTTTTAAAAAATGAGCTGAATGAAATCTATCTGTATCACTTAAAAATAGTGCCAACATTTTATCTGGCATATCCATCCAGCCTGTTAGGACTATTCTTTGGTTTCATAACCTGATAGAGACCAGAGTCTTTAATTAAGTGCCATATATACTTCAAAGCTTAACTAATTGCCTTTATAGTAGATTCAATTTTATGGCCTGGAATTTCTGCTTATATTGCAATAGCAAATCATTATTTGAGGGCACTTCCATTTCACATTCACAGTGACAGCACAAGCTTCAAAGGGGAGGAACTGTGGGCCAATGAGATAAAAAAATCAGAAAACAGATTCTAGGACACATTTTTACATGGAATTTGTACTCTGGTAAGTTTATTTTTGACCAGTTATGTAAATTTCTTAGTATTAAAATTGAAAACACTGTAATTATATAACCTTACTGAGTATGTTTCTTCATGGGGGCTAAATTTAAAAGTAAGTACAACATCAAAATTTTACTTGGGATTTTATCTTTTGAAATATTATAGAACCATTTTTCTTTTTCATTCTTTTTGGCATTTTAATAATTCTAAGTGGTAAATGAGTTACAAAGTTAATCAAAGTGCAACCAATATTTCCTCAGATATTCTGAATATGTAGATACATAGAAAACATAGTTTTTATATAAAATTTGCAATGCATATATACTTTAACTATAAAAATACTAGGATAAAATATATATCAGATATAAAACTATGACTATTAATTAATATCATCAGGATGGACAACTACTAGTACTAACTAAACTGAGTTATACACACTTTCCAGATAAGTCAGTGTGAAATTTATAAAAAAACACCCATTGTAAAATATTCATTTCTTAAGTGTGGAATGGTAAAACCTTTATTCATTTTTGTGAGTCATCCCACATTTTCTGAATTACAGCTCTGCCAAGCCGTTGGCCATCCATTTCCATAGACATTAGAGTTGGCAGATTATACAGGATTGATTTCAAAACTGTAGACTGCTGTATAAATTTCTACCTCCAAACACACTTAGGATTTAACCACATGGTAACTGATTTTCAGGGAACTGTCTTTACGCTAATTTTATTTCTCCTTTTAAAAAATGAGCTGAATGAAATCTATCTGTATCACTTAAAAATAGTGCCAACATTTTATCTGGCATATCCATCCAGCCTGTTAGGACTATTCTTTGGTTTCATAACCTGATAGAGACCAGAGTCTTTAATTAAGTGCCATATATACTTCAAAGCTTAACTAATTGCCTTTATAGTAGATTCAATTTTATGGCCTGGAATTTCTGCTTATATTGCAATAGCAAATCATTATTTGAGGGCACTTCCATTTCACATTCACAGTGACAGCACAAGCTTCAAAGGGGAGGAACTGTGGGCCAATGAGATAAAAAAATCAGAAAACAGATTCTAGGACACATTTTTACATGGAATTTGTACTCTGGTAAGTTTATTTTTGACCAGTTATGTAAATTTCTTAGTATTAAAATTGAAAACACTGTAATTATATAACCTTACTGAGTATGTTTCTTCATGGGGGCTAAATTTAAAAGTAAGTACAACATCAAAATTTTACTTGGGATTTTATCTTTTGAAATATTATAGAACCATTTTTCTTTTTCATTCTTTTTTTGGCATTTTAATAATTCTAAGTGGTAAATGAGTTACAAAGTTAATCAAAGTGCAACCAATATTTCCTCAGATATTCTGAATATGTAGATACATAGAAAACATAGTTTTTATATAAAATTTGCAATGCATATATACTTTAACTATAAAAATACTAGGATAAAATATATATCAGATATAAAACTATGACTATTAATTAATATCATCAGGATGGACAACTACTAGTACTAACTAAACTGAGTTATACACACTTTCCAGATAAGTCAGTGTGAAATTTATAACACTAGAAACAAAACCTATTCAGTGATTCTCCTATTGTAAAATATTCATTTCTTAAGTGTGGAATGGTAAAGATTTTCATTATTCTATTAATAAACAATACTAACTTAGTGAATATTTTTTGCACACCAATTTATATGCTAAAGTGTCACTTTAGTCCAGATTTTGTACTCTTACAGATGAAGGAAAACTTTTACCTCTAGAAAAGCATCGGCCGAATCGTGGAGACAGAGGATCAGGGTCCCTACTCGGACCATGTTGTTGACATATGAAAAGCTCATTAAGAGAATACATACAACATGATGCACAAACATAACGCCAAAGTCCTGGGAAGGAGAAGACACAGGCATGTTAGCTGGGATTTAACAGCATTGCAGCTTTTCCATTTTATCTATTCAACCATTCATCTAATACTTCTGAGGCACTGTATGGGCCCAGCACTGGGGGCACTAAAATGAGTAATATATAGTTTCTATTCTCTGAGAGTTCACCATGTCCCACAAGAGACACATAGGAGATCAATGACTATGGAAAATGTGATCAACACCTGGACTAAGTTCGGCTCATAAAGGGTGTTTTGTACTTAGCCAAGGAATTTGAAGCTGTGGGATAAATTGCCTTGGAATTTGTAAATGAAAAATGCTACCTGCCATATCAGTAAAGAAAGGATGTTGCAACCATCAAGCCATCACATTATGGCTTCCTCTAGAATGAGTCCTGTGGAAACTCAGGATGGAGACAAGATGCCCACCAGCAGTCAGCTACTGCAGTGCACCCTGACAGTGCCCCCTGAGGAGACTCGGGATGAGAAAACACAAGATACTGGCCCCAGATAGCTGAGGTGCATGTCAAAGGAAGGAGTGAACCCAAACTCTTGCACCTTCCCATACACAGAAAAGCACAAAATGCTTTAACTTGCAATATCTGCTTTCAGCACTAATGTTGCTGTTGGGAAGATCCCATGGAGGAGGAATAGCAATCTTATTCCAGTTTTCTTGCCTAAAAAAATCCCATGGACAGAGGAGCCTAGCAACCTACAGTCCAAAGGGAAAAATAGTACTAACTAAACTGAGTTATACACACTTTCCAGATAAGTCAGTGTGAAATTTATAACACTAGAAACAAAACCTATTCAGTGATTCTCCTATTGTAAAATATTCATTTCTTAAGTGTGGAATGGTAAAGATTTTCATTATTCTATTAATAAACAATACTAACTTAGTGAATATTTTTTGCACACCAATTTATATGCTAAAGTGTCACTTTAGTCCAGATTTTGTACTCTTACAGATGAAGGAAAACTTTTACCTCTAGAAAAGCATCGGCCGAATCGTGGAGACAGAGGATCAGGGTCCCTACTCGGACCATGTTGTTGACATATGAAAAGCTCATTAAGAGAATACATACAACATGATGCACAAACATAACGCCAAAGTCCTGGGAAGGAGAAGACACAGGCATGTTAGCTGGGATTTAACAGCATTGCAGCTTTTCCATTTTATCTATTCAACCATTCATCTAATACTTCTGAGGCACTGTATGGGCCCAGCACTGGGGGCACTAAAATGAGTAATATATAGTTTCTATTCTCTGAGAGTTCACCATGTCCCACAAGAGACACATAGGAGATCAATGACTATGGAAAATGTGATCAACACCTGGACTAAGTTCGGCTCATAAAGGGTGTTTTGTACTTAGCCAAGGAATTTGAAGCTGTGGGATAAATTGCCTTGGAATTTGTAAATGAAAAATGCTACCTGCCATATCAGTAAAGAAAGGATGTTGCAACCATCAAGCCATCACATTATGGCTTCCTCTAGAATGAGTCCTGTGGAAACTCAGGATGGAGACAAGATGCCCACCAGCAGTCAGCTACTGCAGTGCACCCTGACAGTGCCCCCTGAGGAGACTCGGGATGAGAAAACACAAGATACTGGCCCCAGATAGCTGAGGTGCATGTCAAAGGAAGGAGTGAACCCAAACTCTTGCACCTTCCCATACACAGAAAAGCACAAAATGCTTTAACTTGCAATATCTGCTTTCAGCACTAATGTTGCTGTTGGGAAGATCCCATGGAGGAGGAATAGCAATCTTATTCCAGTTTTCTTGCCTAAAAAAATCCCATGGACAGAGGAGCCTAGCAACCTACAGTCCAAAGGGTTGCAAAGAGTCAGGCATGACTGAGCAACCAAACACACATATTGATTTATTACTAGAATAAACAATGTATTAGTTTCCTAAATACGATCAAATACTTTTGAAAACGATTTCCTTATTTTCAATTAACCTAGTCTCCAAATAAGCTGTGTTGCCATGATGGTGAACACTATTGTTGGCAGAATCAATTGTCTTGCATCAGTTCATTCTAACGCCTGAAGCAGAACTCCCAGAACGAAGTTGTGCAAATTCCTCCCTCCTGCAGATCTACCATTCTATGCTCCTTCTTCCAGATTCACATTTGCATCTACTGATAGTTCTCAGCTCTTGGCAAAGAGAAATGAAGGCTGTGCTCTGAGTTTACTCAGGGATTATATATGGACTCAACTTATCAGCTTTACGTCTTCTCTTGATTTCCCTGATGTTTTTGTAGTCTCTAGGGTTTTCCTGAAGCATTCAAGTGAACAATACCAAAAAGACCTTAAGCATATAATAAAAATGGCTCTGATAATGTTTCCCAGGGGAAGATGAAATCTCTTCACTCCGGGCTATTATCAGAAATGTACTGGTTCCAGCACCTGCAGTAGAGTAATCTAGCTACGGCAAAACATTGGATCACTTAAAGTGGCGCTAACCTATCAACTGATATTTTATTGTCTCATAAACATAATTAAATAAAAACATAGAGCCAGTCTAACAGCTCAGTGAGTTTATATTCGCCCATGCTGAACACACAGATTTTAAAGTCTTAACTAGTTGGATACCTAACCAGAACAATACTTTCCACATTTCCTATTGTATAGCCCTGAATGATTGCTCTTGATTCACTGAAGGGGAAGAGGTTTTTTTGATTTAATTTTAAAATAAATATAAATTGATTAAAACACTTATGGAGGATCAGGGCTATTTTATAATTGTTTCCTAATATGGTTCTGCTATAAATGTCAATAAATAAAACAATGCCCTTGGCAATATAGCAAGGCTGCCCTAAAAACAAGAGCCTTGTTTTTCAGACCAAGTTTGCTTTGTGAAAATAATTTCTGCATATAAATCCCCTGGTCCTAGAAAACGTTTATTACTGAGGGGCTCAGAGCTATGCTTGTGGCAGAAGACCGATTTTCATTATACTGTCATATCTGTTTGAACGTGAAAAGCATGAACAATGGATTCTGTCTTTTACATTTCTTCCTCCAAAGGCATTACACACAATGAAGTACCTTTAATAAATGCCATGCAATCATTATTTTTGTGTTACTCTCATCTCCTCACCCTGACATTTTTCTGAATAGGCAGTGAATCTGGTACAAATAACAGTTTTTAAACAAATCGTCGTTAGATTTTATCAACTCATGGTGGGAAATTCCCACCCTTATGTTTGTTACTGCTGAAAGTGACTGATGCATTAATATAGCTAGATGCAGAACACTTTGCATTTTAGGCTGAGAAGGTTTTATTCCATTTTTGGTAGCACCAGTTAGGTAGAGAGATTGTGATTTCTTGTTGGCTTTCATTGAAGACAGATCCCACAACCCTTATTCAAAACAAGACTGGCCTGGCTCCTTCCATTGGTGGTCTCCAACCTCCTATTATTCTGCTGTTTTGTTTCTAGACATGGTCATAGCTATCCTCGAGGACTCCTTCTATATTCCCTGTATGATATTTACCCCATTCATTCTAGTGGCTTCTTCTATGGTAATTATCAGAGACAGCAAAAAAACATAGATTTGGTCTTGACTTAAGTATAACTAGAATAAATCTCAAATGAAGAAATTCAAGGAAAAATTATCCATTTTAATACCAGAAGCTGGTAAGAAAATGTTGTTTATTTTCCATATTATATTTCTGAATGGCATTCAGAGAACTCAGAACAGAATCTCAGTCTGTTTTGTGCAGCTTCCATATCAGGAACTTGTAGGAAAGTCTTAACTAGTTGGATACCTAACCAGAACAATACTTTCCACATTTCCTATTGTATAGCCCTGAATGATTGCTCTTGATTCACTGAAGGGGAAGAGGTTTTTTTGATTTAATTTTAAAATAAATATAAATTGATTAAAACACTTATGGAGGATCAGGGCTATTTTATAATTGTTTCCTAATATGGTTCTGCTATAAATGTCAATAAATAAAACAATGCCCTTGGCAATATAGCAAGGCTGCCCTAAAAACAAGAGCCTTGTTTTTCAGACCAAGTTTGCTTTGTGAAAATAATTTCTGCATATAAATCCCCTGGTCCTAGAAAACGTTTATTACTGAGGGGCTCAGAGCTATGCTTGTGGCAGAAGACCGATTTTCATTATACTGTCATATCTGTTTGAACGTGAAAAGCATGAACAATGGATTCTGTCTTTTACATTTCTTCCTCCAAAGGCATTACACACAATGAAGTACCTTTAATAAATGCCATGCAATCATTATTTTTGTGTTACTCTCATCTCCTCACCCTGACATTTTTCTGAATAGGCAGTGAATCTGGTACAAATAACAGTTTTTAAACAAATCGTCGTTAGATTTTATCAACTCATGGTGGGAAATTCCCACCCTTATGTTTGTTACTGCTGAAAGTGACTGATGCATTAATATAGCTAGATGCAGAACACTTTGCATTTTAGGCTGAGAAGGTTTTATTCCATTTTTGGTAGCACCAGTTAGGTAGAGAGATTGTGATTTCTTGTTGGCTTTCATTGAAGACAGATCCCACAACCCTTATTCAAAACAAGACTGGCCTGGCTCCTTCCATTGGTGGTCTCCAACCTCCTATTATTCTGCTGTTTTGTTTCTAGACATGGTCATAGCTATCCTCGAGGACTCCTTCTATATTCCCTGTATGATATTTACCCCATTCATTCTAGTGGCTTCTTCTATGGTAATTATCAGAGACAGCAAAAAAACATAGATTTGGTCTTGACTTAAGTATAACTAGAATAAATCTCAAATGAAGAAATTCAAGGAAAAATTATCCATTTTAATACCAGAAGCTGGTAAGAAAATGTTGTTTATTTTCCATATTATATTTCTGAATGGCATTCAGAGAACTCAGAACAGAATCTCAGTCTGTTTTGTGCAGCTTCCATATCAGGAACTTGTAGGAGCAAATAAACTTTTAGCTTTTTGGGCTCCATCCCCAAATGCTATTAATAGAATGAGAATGGGCTTCCTTAACTCAGTACTCTAGGGGGATTTTCTGCACAATAAATATGAGCACCAATGGGCCAGAGGGGTCACCCTCTCATTAAGACATAAGTCTGATGGTTCTATATGATGGCACTCCATTTGCAGAGGTCAGGCTCAAAGAGGCTTTGAAATAATACTGTTTGCAGAAAGCACCATAAATTCACCTTGATGTACATATTCTTATGAAAGCAAAATGTTTTTCATGAGAAATGAGTTAATTTTGCTTTCATAAGAATACATATATCTAGGTGAATTTATGCAAACTTTGCACAAATGCAAAAATTATTCCCAAAAGAAATGGCATAAAATTGCTAATACTTTATTCAGCAAATGGGAATTTAGAGAACAAGTTTTTTATTTATAGTGGGAATAATTTTTGCATTGGGGCAAACAGAATTCCCCTGGAGAACTGAGTTAAGGAGGGTTAAGTTGGTGCAGAATTTTGCATTGGTGCACTGGTGAAGAAAATAATTTCTTCACCAAGAAAAGCACTGGTGAAACTTCTCAAAAAAGAGTAAGAATATTAAGATTTTAAGTGATGGTTAATTCAGATGTGCATGGATGGTGAAAAATATGAAATATCAGTAAAGTGCAAGACGAAGAAAAGACTCTTCCCTCTGGGATACAAATGATATGTTCCAGCTTTCACAAATTAAACAAATACCATTAATAAACATACTCTAGGGCTTCCCTGGTAGCTCAGTGGTAAAGAGTTCACCTGCCAATGCAGGAGACACAGATCCCTGATCCGGAAAGATCCCACATGCTGTGGAGCAACTAAGCCCGTGAGCCACAGCTATTTAGCCTGTGCTCTAGAGCCTCAGAGCCACAACTATTCTAGGCTTCTTCTATGGTAAACAACCATAGATTTGGTCTTGACTTAAGTATAACTAGAATAAATCTCAAATGAAGAAATTCAAGGAAAAATTATCCATTTTAATACCAGAAGCTGGTAAGAAAATGTTGTTTATTTTCCATATTATATTTCTGAATGGCATTCAGAGAACTCAGAACAGAATCTCAGTCTGTTTTGTGCAGCTTCCATATCAGGAACTTGTAGGAGCAAATAAACTTTTAGCTTTTTGGGCTCCATCCCCAAATGCTATTAATAGAATGAGAATGGGCTTCCTTAACTCAGTACTCTAGGGGGATTTTCTGCACAATAAATATGAGCACCAATGGGCCAGAGGGGTCACCCTCTCATTAAGACATAAGTCTGATGGTTCTATATGATGGCACTCCATTTGCAGAGGTCAGGCTCAAAGAGGCTTTGAAATAATACTGTTTGCAGAAAGCACCATAAATTCACCTTGATGTACATATTCTTATGAAAGCAAAATGTTTTTCATGAGAAATGAGTTAATTTTGCTTTCATAAGAATACATATATCTAGGTGAATTTATGCAAACTTTGCACAAATGCAAAAATTATTCCCAAAAGAAATGGCATAAAATTGCTAATACTTTATTCAGCAAATGGGAATTTAGAGAACAAGTTTTTTATTTATAGTGGGAATAATTTTTGCATTGGGGCAAACAGAATTCCACTGGAGAACTGAGTTAAGGAGGGTTAAGTTGGTGCAGAATTTTGCATTGGTGCACTGGTGAAGAAAATAATTTCTTCACCAAGAAAAGCACTGGTGAAACTTCTCAAAAAAGAGTAAGAATATTAAGATTTTAAGTGATGGTTAATTCAGATGTGCATGGATGGTGAAAAATATGAAATATCAGTAAAGTGCAAGACGAAGAAAAGACTCTTCCCTCTGGGATACAAATGATATGTTCCAGCTTTCACAAATTAAACAAATACCATTAATAAACATACTCTAGGGCTTCCCTGGTAGCTCAGTGGTAAAGAGTTCACCTGCCAATGCAGGAGACACAGATCCCTGATCCGGAAAGATCCCACATGCTGTGGAGCAACTAAGCCCGTGAGCCACAGCTATTTAGCCTGTGCTCTAGAGCCTCAGAGCCGCAACTACTGAAGCCCGTGTGCCCTAGAGCCCAAGCTCCACAACAAGAGAAGTCAACGCAACAAGAAGCCTGCTCGCCTCAGCTAGAGAGTAGTCCCCACTCCCTGCAACTAGAGAAGAGTCTGTGGCAACAGTGAAAACCTAGAATAGCTAATAAATCAATCAATAAATGAAAGTTTAAAAAATAAAAATAAAAATATTCTACCTCATGAACTATTGTTGCTGTGTAGTCTACATTTCATGTCCAACTATTGGCAACCTCAGGGACTATGGCCAGGCAAGAATACTGGAGCGGGTTGCTAATTCCTTCTCCAGGGGATATATCTGATCCAGGGATAGAAATCAGGTAATACCAGGCTACCCATTTAGTAGATTTTCAAACTCTCTAAGAAATAGAAGGACAGAAACATAATTTGAAGTTTCTGATCTCATTTTACAGGCACTATATCAGTAATAGAAATCCCTCATTTCTATTTTTTTTTTTTAAAAACAGTTTTCCCATTTGATTCTTCAAGCTACAAAGAAATTAGTAGAGTTTTTAATAGAGTAACATGCTCTTTTTTAAATTTTTTCTAGAGATCAACAACAGTTTCCCTCTCTCTTTCCTTGGGATCATGCAACCTGGGGATAAAGCTTAAAATGTTGGGGAGCAATGTGGCTGCACAGGAAGTGGACTTCAACCTGGCAACCTGCCTGTAACCTGGCATCGTACAGGGTAGAGTGCCACTCAGACTCCATGTCCACTCCAGAACACACATTGAGATGGAGCGAACTTCAGACAAAACTTTTATGTGCCAAGAATAATCACAGTTAAATGCTGCTTCCATTGAGGGAATATGAACATATAATAGATTCTCAACCTTTGGTTATGGATAGCTAAATTCCTAAGCAAGACTATATATGATATGTATTAACATATCTATGTCTGCCAGTTTAAAATCTAAAAAAGGGTAGCTCAGTGGTAAGTTCACCTGCCAATGCAGGAGACACAGATCCCTGATCCGGAAAGATCCCACATGCTGTGGAGCAACTAAGCCCGTGAGCCACAGCTATTTAGCCTGTGCTCTAGAGCCTCAGAGCCGCAACTACTGAAGCCCGTGTGCCCTAGAGCCCAAGCTCCACAACAAGAGAAGTCAACGCAACAAGAAGCCTGCTCGCCTCAGCTAGAGAGTAGTCCCCACTCCCTGCAACTAGAGAAGAGTCTGTGGCAACAGTGAAAACCTAGAATAGCTAATAAATCAATCAATAAATGAAAGTTTAAAAAATAAAAATAAAAATATTCTACCTCATGAACTATTGTTGCTGTGTAGTCTACATTTCATGTCCAACTATTGGCAACCTCAGGGACTATGGCCAGGCAAGAATACTGGAGCGGGTTGCTAATTCCTTCTCCAGGGGATATATCTGATCCAGGGATAGAAATCAGGTAATACCAGGCTACCCATTTAGTAGATTTTCAAACTCTCTAAGAAATAGAAGGACAGAAACATAATTTGAAGTTTCTGATCTCATTTTACAGGCACTATATCAGTAATAGAAATCCCTCATTTCTATTTTTTTTTAAAACAGTTTTCCCATTTGATTCTTCAAGCTACAAAGAAATTAGTAGAGTTTTTAATAGAGTAACATGCTCTTTTTAAATTTTTCTAGAGATCAACAACAGTTTCCCTCTCTCTTTCCTTGGGATCATGCAACCTGGGGATAAAGCTTAAAATGTTGGGGAGCAATGTGGCTGCACAGGAAGTGGACTTCAACCTGGCAACCTGCCTGTAACCTGGCATCGTACAGGGTAGAGTGCCACTCAGACTCCATGTCCACTCCAGAACACACATTGAGATGGAGCGAACTTCAGACAAAACTTTTATGTGCCAAGAATAATCACAGTTAAATGCTGCTTCCATTGAGGGAATATGAACATATAATAGATTCTCAACCTTTGGTTATGGATAGCTAAATTCCTAAGCAAGACTATATATGATATGTATTAACATATCTATGTCTGTCTGCTTATCTATCTATCTTATATTTATCTTAAAAAGCAAAGAAACAAAAGACTAAAAACTGTCCATGCTGTAAAAAACAATGATTGAAATGAAACTATATTCAGAGTGATTTATAAAAATCAGTTGATTCTGATTTGCCCCATATTAGCAACTTGAAAATTACGCCTTTCTCTTACTAGCCCATGACATAAGAAGTTCACATAACATATGCAAATATAAATACCAGCTTTTGGGTATCTGTAATCTCCCACAATTTACTTGGTTACTGTATTTTTAAATGACCTTGTGTTTTGGTTCACTCAACAGAGAACTGGTTAAGTGTACCATTTATAGAAAGGTATTTCAAATAACGAGATTCTTCAAAAACTGTAACTGAAATTCACTTTCATTCTTATGTGGAGCTTATGCACTCTGGTGTAAATATTTATGAGAAAATATGGAAATGGATGAAAAAGTGTGATTTATTTGGACAATGTTTAATTATAGAGTGAAGGAGTCCTACAGGAATGATTCAATTAGCCCATTTCTGAAATCAGTCCATGAATAAAACCTTATCACACAAAATTTAGAGTCAGATTTATTTCTATACTTTTTTCCAAATAGATTAGATTTTTCACCTGTGCATATATTTTTTTTGAGGGAGATAACTGTTTCATACAAACATTATTCAAAATACAGTTAAGTGCTAAGAAATGGATGGGATTCCCTTGTAGCTTAGCTGGTAAAGAATCCACCTGCGATGCAGGAGACCTGGGTTTGATCCCTGGGTTGGGAAGATGCCCTGGAGAAGGGAAAGGCTACCTACTCCAGTATTCTTTCCATGGTTTGCCCATAGGTCATAAAGAATCACACATAACTCAGTGACTTTCACTTCACTTAACAAGAAATGAATTGGTTAAAGACTTTATATTTGCTATTGTCATTATTAAAATGTTTGTTTTTAAACACAAGCAGACATGATCTGAATCTCTCTCTCTGTCATTCTCAAATCTGACATCCTCCCTCTTCACCAAATATACACATCCAGGGGACTCAAAGGGCAGTGAAAGACACACAGCAGTCCCCAGGCCAAATCTCTTATTTGCTTTTTGTAAATAATGTTTTATTAGAACACAGCCACACTCATTTGTTTAATCTTGCTACAGTGATAGAGTTAAGTAGTTGCAACAGAGACTGCACAGCTCAGAGCTTAAAATATTTACTCGCATTCCCTTTACAGAAAAGTTTGATGACCTCCACTCCAGAGTCACATCAAGGAGCATAAAATAAGAAACTCAGTCATGTAATTTGAGATGTGGCAGTTGCACAGGCTGGCTTCATCACATTTTTTCTAGGTAAGGGATTTAACTTTCTTCTGAAGTAACCCATTAAGTATTACTTTCAAAATTCAGATAAATTATTTAAAAACAAGAGCTTTGGCAGATATCTCCATCAAAATCCTCATGATAAATTATAACTACAAGTTCAAGAGCTTTTAAAAATCGAGGAATTTCTTCACAAAAAGCTTGAACTTCTGTGAAAACAAGAGCTGTTTGTCTGGATGCACTTGAGCCTCTCTACTGTGACGTGCACCATTACTTCAGAGCTTCTGGGAGCATACGGAAACGAAACAAAGAACTGCTATATCAGCAGTGTTTACCCAATCTTTCTCCTGTGTAACATTTATGGCACCATTTTAAGATTAATAACTCATAATCTCATCTACTCTGAATTATTTAGTTCATATCTAATCTTTAATTGATCTGATTACTGTGGAAAAAATGCAATAAAATCTTATTTGCACAAAAGGGAATGGTTGCACCACTAATTCCATCTATTTTCCTTTCCAGTGGTTTGCCCATCCCTGGGTTGGGAAGATGCCCTGGAGAAGGGAAAGGCTACCTACTCCAGTATTCTTTCCATGGTTTGCCCATAGGTCATAAAGAATCACACATAACTCAGTGACTTTCACTTCACTTAACAAGAAATGAATTGGTTAAAGACTTTATATTTGCTATTGTCATTATTAAAATGTTTGTTTTTAAACACAAGCAGACATGATCTGAATCTCTCTCTCTGTCATTCTCAAATCTGACATCCTCCCTCTTCACCAAATATACACATCCAGGGGACTCAAAGGGCAGTGAAAGACACACAGCAGTCCCCAGGCCAAATCTCTTATTTGCTTTTTGTAAATAATGTTTTATTAGAACACAGCCACACTCATTTGTTTAATCTTGCTACAGTGATAGAGTTAAGTAGTTGCAACAGAGACTGCACAGCTCAGAGCTTAAAATATTTACTCGCATTCCCTTTACAGAAAAGTTTGATGACCTCCACTCCAGAGTCACATCAAGGAGCATAAAATAAGAAACTCAGTCATGTAATTTGAGATGTGGCAGTTGCACAGGCTGGCTTCATCACATTTTTTCTAGGTAAGGGATTTAACTTTCTTCTGAAGTAACCCATTAAGTATTACTTTCAAAATTCAGATAAATTATTTAAAAACAAGAGCTTTGGCAGATATCTCCATCAAAATCCTCATGATAAATTATAACTACAAGTTCAAGAGCTTTTAAAAATCGAGGAATTTCTTCACAAAAAGCTTGAACTTCTGTGAAAACAAGAGCTGTTTGTCTGGATGCACTTGAGCCTCTCTACTGTGACGTGCACCATTACTTCAGAGCTTCTGGGAGCATACGGAAACGAAACAAAGAACTGCTATATCAGCAGTGTTTACCCAATCTTTCTCCTGTGTAACATTTATGGCACCATTTTAAGATTAATAACTCATAATCTCATCTACTCTGAATTATTTAGTTCATATCTAATCTTTAATTGATCTGATTACTGTGGAAAAAATGCAATAAAATCTTATTTGCACAAAAGGGAATGGTAAGATAGCACCACTAATTCCCTCCCTCTGTGCCTGGCCAGAGCTCAGAACTTGATTTGCAACTCCCTGGACTCCTCCTTCCTGCTTTCTTCCTTCCTCTCCAAAGCACGCTCTCCAAAGGGACTCTACTTCCAAATGATGTGGATATTTTATCTTAATAATACACACATGTCTTTTTTTCTCACTGAACTTTGGGTATTGAGATGTTCTCCATCATTACAAGTCATGCCAAATTACAAGTGCCAGGAGCTGGAGGCCAAAATATTCATCTTCTGGGTGCTGATGAAATTACTCTTGGTCCAGTCACACTAATTTGTACAGCTTTTAATGCCAGAAGGGTCACTTCTGAGATATTTAAAATATACTCAACAGCCTTAAGTGATATGTATGTAAACAGACTTTACTTCCCTTTCTCCCCCCAGGATGAAGGTGGGGTGTAGAGAATATCCCTATGGACAAAGGCAAGGCCAATACATGGTATCAGGTAAATCTATTCAGGTAGAAAACATCCAGAATGATCAGTAGGGGGTGGTCTGTGCTCAACTAAAATCAGAGTGATCCCAGGACTCAAAAGCCATCATCCTCAGGTTTACTGTAAAGCCTTGTGCTATGTGCTAAGTCTCTTCAGCGACCCCACGGACTATAGCCCGACAGGCTCCTCTGATCATGGAATTCTCCAGGTAAGAATACTGGAGTGGCTTGCCATGTCCTCCTCCTACCCCTGGAGGCTCCAAATGACAACAGGTCATCAAGGTCTCAACTTTAGACAGAATGGAAAAGCTCCTCTGTCCTCACTACAAGTTCAAGAGCTTTTAAAAATCGAGGAATTTCTTCACAAAAGCTTACTTCAAAGAGCTTTCTGGATGCACTTGAGCCTCTCTACTGTGACGGAAACGAAAAAAAAAAAGAACTGCTATATCAGCAGTGTTTACCCAATCTTTCTCCTGTGTAACATTTATGGCACCATTTTAAGATTAATAACTCATAATCTCATCTACTCTGAATTATTTAGTTCATATCTAATCTTTAATTGATCTGATTACTGTGGAAAAAATGCAATAAAATCTTATTTGCACAAAAGGGAATGGTAAGATAGCACCACTAATTCCCTCCCTCTGTGCCTGGCCAGAGCTCAGAACTTGATTTGCAACTCCCTGGACTCCTCCTTCCTGCTTTCTTCCTTCCTCTCCAAAGCACGCTCTCCAAAGGGACTCTACTTCCAAATGATGTGGATATTTTATCTTAATAATACACACATGTCTTTTTTTCTCACTGAACTTTGGGTATTGAGATGTTCTCCATCATTACAAGTCATGCCAAATTACAAGTGCCAGGAGCTGGAGGCCAAAATATTCATCTTCTGGGTGCTGATGAAATTACTCTTGGTCCAGTCACACTAATTTGTACAGCTTTTAATGCCAGAAGGGTCACTTCTGAGATATTTAAAATATACTCAACAGCCTTAAGTGATATGTATGTAAACAGACTTTACTTCCCTTTCTCCCCCCAGGATGAAGGTGGGGTGTAGAGAATATCCCTATGGACAAAGGCAAGGCCAATACATGGTATCAGGTAAATCTATTCAGGTAGAAAACATCCAGAATGATCAGTAGGGGGTGGTCTGTGCTCAACTAAAATCAGAGTGATCCCAGGACTCAAAAGCCATCATCCTCAGGTTTACTGTAAAGCCTTGTGCTATGTGCTAAGTCTCTTCAGCGACCCCACGGACTATAGCCCGACAGGCTCCTCTGATCATGGAATTCTCCAGGTAAGAATACTGGAGTGGCTTGCCATGTCCTCCTCCTAACCCTGGAGGCTCCAAATGACAACAGGTCATCAAGGTCTCAATTTAGTACTTTAGACAGAAGATGGAAAAAGTCTCCTCTAGGTCAGCCAAGTTTGAGATGATGCTAAGAGGTTAGGAGGGTTCTGGGAAACTCCTAATATTATCATCAGCCTTATCTTTTCTTTTCTAATTCCTCTTCCTTCCTCTGCCTGAGCTCCCCCTCTCCCTTCACAAATAGGCAGGCCTCAACCTACAGAATTCATCTGTTATCTTTCTTGACCCTAAGCAGGCCTCTGGCCCTTCAGGGCTTTTTCCTGGCTGGAATACTTTGTGTTTTCTCTTCTTTTCTCCAAATCCCACTCCCATTTGACTACCCAGTGAAATTCTATCCACCCTGTGATTTGCCTACTAATTCAAAGGTTTTGACACTGATTTATTCTCAATAATTCCATAAGGCAAGTACTCTTTGAATGCCATTTTATAAAGAAAATGAGGCACAGGGAAGCTGTGTGATTTCTTGAGTCACACAGTAAGGACAGGCTCTAGTCACATCAGCATTCAGTTCTGTGTGACTCCAGAGCTCAGGCCCCAATCACAGGGGGCTACTTCTCAGGAACAAGAGCAGGAGAAAAGGCAATAGTAAGGAAGGGAGGTGGGGCTTCCCTTGTAGCTCAGTTGTAAAGAATCTGCCTGCAATTAAGGAGATCACAGTTAAATTCCTGGGTCACAAAGATCCCCTGGAGAAGGGATAGGCTACCCATTCCAGTATTCTTGGGCTTCTCTGGTGGCTCAGATGGTAAAAAAATCCACCTACAGTGCAGGAGACCTGGGTTCAATCCTTGGGTTGGGAAGGTCCCTTGGAGAAGCGAAAGGCTACCCACTCCAGTATTCTTGCCTGGAGAATTCCATGGTCCATCCATGGGTCGCAAAGAGTTGGACATGACTCATTGACTTTCACTTCACAAGGAAGGGTGCAGTAGAGGGAGGACGCTTCTGAAAACTGCCAAACAGAACTAGGCCCCGTCTAGAAGACAGGAAGGGAAAGGGGGATTAAGAGCAAAGGTGAAGATTAGCCATGAATGGAAGAGTTCCCCTTCTTGGGAGGTCAAAGGGAAGGATATACATGGGTCTGTCAATATTTAAGGGGATAGAAATGGAGGAAATTCACTGAGTCAAGGAGATAGTTAGAGCTATAATAAACCAAAGTAGGTGTTTTCCCAAGACGCCAAGGATGACTTATGGGAATGTCATGGGCAAGTGAAGGCATCTTCACTGACAGATATTGGGACCCTAATTATGAGGAGAACAGTTCTGATGGGGAAAGTGATGAGGAAAAAAAGTTAGGTTATTTGCAGCAAATGCCACTATGCAGGGAAGAAGACCCCTCTACTCTTGGGTAAGTCGAATGCTCCCACAAGGGTGGCCACTAGTATGAGGGGATGGTTTCATATTTACTTTTTACAGGAAAGATCAAGAAAAGATACCCGGTCGAGCAGACAAATGTCTCCTCACACTAGTGACAAGCGCTGCCTGCAGCTTTGACTCTCTGAGACCTCCTCTGAGGATGAATAGGTAGCTAGTTACTGATAAAAGCCTGGGCCTGAAATAGCCCCACTCATAAGATTAGAAGTTTTAAACTGTCACCTTTGGCAAACATTGATAGAGAGATTTACCTAGACAAAAGCTCTTCCACTTGTCCCCTTTTTAATGATAATGTAACACACTTTTTACAACTCGTAGTTCCCTTTGTAGATTAAGAATTGTAAGAATGTTTTCTCTACAAACAAATGTTTCCCCTTGAGAACAAAGGTGTTTACCTAGGTGTTAGTAAAGGAGCAAAAAGCTCCTGTAATAACCTCTTTTCCATCTCTAGAAAAGCAAAAAGCTTTTTAATGATTACTAGTTAACTTGAGATTTCTAGTTGAAAAAATATAAAAGGGTAAAGCAAGATTGTGCAGGAGGCTCGCTCATGTAGATCGACTGTGCCCGATGTGAGATCGAGACTTTCCAGCTCTGGGGTAAGAACATCTGTTTGCATTTGATTGAGTTCTGATTATTTGTGCTTGCCTTTATTTGAATCCTGATTAATGGAATCTTGATTCTGATTATTATATGTTCTATGATTAATAAGACTACCCTTGGTTTGACAATACTCGAGACCATGACACTTTATTATCCAAGTCCGAGACTCACGACTCTGAGGGGACTACACTGTGACTGTAAAAGGTCTCTGATCTATTTAAGATAGTGCCTTTTAGTGAGAACTAATAAGAATAAGAATCAGAGTAAGCTGCAGCACGGTGCCTGTGACAGGAAACTCCCCAGAGGAAGCAGAATGACAATTTCCTAATGAAAGTGATACTTTCCAAATGTCAGCGGCACCCCTCAAGGGAGGGTGGGATCCCAAAGGGCCTAGAATTGAGGAGAACAGTTCTGATGGGGAAAGTGTGGGTTAGGTTATTTGCAGCAAATGCCACTATGCAGGGAAGAAGACCCCTCTACTCTTGGGTAAGTCGAATGCTCCCACAAGGGTGGCCACTAGTATGAGGGGATGGTTTCATATTTACTTTTTACAGGAAAGATCAAGAAAAGATACCCGGTCGAGCAGACAAATGTCTCCTCACACTAGTGACAAGCGCTGCCTGCAGCTTTGACTCTCTGAGACCTCCTCTGAGGATGAATAGGTAGCTAGTTACTGATAAAAGCCTGGGCCTGAAATAGCCCCACTCATAAGATTAGAAGTTTTAAACTGTCACCTTTGGCAAACATTGATAGAGAGATTTACCTAGACAAAAGCTCTTCCACTTGCCCCCTTTTTTAATGATAATGTAACACACTTTTTACAACTCGTAGTTCCCTTTGTAGATTAAGAATTGTAAGAATGTTTTCTCTACAAACAAATGTTTCCCCTTGAGAACAAAGGTGTTTACCTAGGTGTTAGTAAAGGAGCAAAAAGCTCCTGTAATAACCTCTTTTCCATCTCTAGAAAAGCAAAAAGCTTTTTAATGATTACTAGTTAACTTGAGATTTCTAGTTGAAAAAATATAAAAGGGTAAAGCAAGATTGTGCAGGAGGCTCGCTCATGTAGATCGACTGTGCCCGATGTGAGATCGAGACTTTCCAGCTCTGGGGTAAGAACATCTGTTTGCATTTGATTGAGTTCTGATTATTTGTGCTTGCCTTTATTTGAATCCTGATTAATGGAATCTTGATTCTGATTATTATATGTTCTATGATTAATAAGACTACCCTTGGTTTGACAATACTCGAGACCATGACACTTTATTATCCAAGTCCGAGACTCACGACTCTGAGGGGACTACACTGTGACTGTAAAAGGTCTCTGATCTATTTAAGATAGTGCCTTTTAGTGAGAACTAATAAGAATAAGAATCAGAGTAAGCTGCAGCACGGTGCCTGTGACAGGAAACTCCCCAGAGGAAGCAGAATGACAATTTCCTAATGAAAGTGATACTTTCCAAATGTCAGCGGCACCCCTCAAGGGAGGGTGGGATCCCAAAGGGCCTAGAATTGAGGTCCCAGAGCCCGGGGCAGCAGCCCTGTGTGGGTCCTGGATGTAGGTCTCTCCGTAATGTGGTGATGCCATGGCCCTTTGCACCACCCTGGAGGATGAGGTTCCTTCTGTCCCTTTCCACACCCTGGACAGCAGAACATGCTAACACATGGCCCCAAGGTCTCTCCAGGGGCTGGTCATCCAACTCTGATATCTGAAAAAGAGCCTCTCTTCTGATGAGGCACTTGGGAGTTTAATTGCTGGAATAAGCCACTAGTTTTCGAATAGTGGCTCCATAGGACTTTTTTTTTCCCCAGACAAGACTGTTCTCTTCTTCCATCAGCCTGCACACTGCCCAGGTTAAAATGCCTTGATCACTGGTTGTGGCTTACTAAAATGAGCAGTCCCTTGTTCGCTTTTTTGATTCTGAAATCCCTGCAGTAAGAAACAGGACAGAGGCCTCAGACTCAGGAATGCCTGCCTCGGAAGAAACCTAGGCATGGCGGGAAGGATATTGCTACTCCACTGACAAGTGGACACACAGAAGGACAACTTGGCACCTCTGTGAAAGAGCAGCAGGTGATCTGCCTGTTGGTGTCTACAAGTAGCAGCGCAGGGGTTACACAGAGAAGTCTCGTCCATCCCTCTCAGATAATCAGGTATAATTCACCACGAATTTAGCTTTTCAAGCAAAGAAAGGAGATGCTGATACAATCGGAGGCACTAACCCAAGAGTCATATCCTTAGGAAAGACTTAAAAGTAATCTAGGGCCTTTCCTGGCAGGTCAGTGATTAAGGCGTTAAGACTCTCTGCTCCCAATGAAGGGGGCACCAGTTCCATTCCTGGCCAGGGAACTAAGATCCTGCATGCTCCATGGTGCAGCCAAAATAAATAGATGCTCCACAGTGCAGCCAAAATACATAAAGAGATATTTTGTTTAAAAAAAAAATGAAAGTAATCTAGATGAGAAATTCTTAATGTTTTAGTGTCAAGAGACTTTTATATTCTTAAAAATTATTGAGGCCACCAAAAATTATTTCTGTGGGTCATATCTATCAGTATCTACCACACTGAATATGAAAACTGGGAAAAATTTAAAAACATGTAAAATGCATTTATTTTACATAAAATTCATTATATGTTAATTAACATAAATATAGTTACAAAAAATAACCACACTTTCCAAAATTTAAAAAAACAAAAACATGAGCAGAGGGGTATTGCTTTACATGATTGCAATTCTTTTTGATGTCTGACTCATGCTTGATTCTCATCACTGCATATATACTCAATCTGTTGCCCAGTTATTTTGGTTAAAGTGCAGAAGGAAAATCTAGTATCACACAGTTGGAAAAGGGAAAAATATCTTAATAGTCTTTTCAGATGGTTATGGATATTCTTCCTTGATAGTATACCAAAACTTGACAAGAGGAACATTTTCTTAAAGGTTAGCCACAATGTAGAATTTAAAATTATATCAAAAAACGTTTCATGGTTTATTCCATAAAATCCTTTTGTCTGTCTTGACCTTTGAGTGGATCTTTCACTTAAGGCATAATTAGGAGCATCATGTATCTTAATAGCTACGGAAGAAACCTAGGCATGGCGGGAAGGATATTGCTACTCCACTGACAAGTGGACACACAGAAGGACAACTTGGCACCTCTGTGAAAGAGCAGCAGGTGATCTGCCTGTTGGTGTCTACAAGTAGCAGCGCAGGGGTTACACAGAGAAGTCTCGTCCATCCCTCTCAGATAATCAGGTATAATTCACCACGAATTTAGCTTTTCAAGCAAAGAAAGGAGATGCTGATACAATCGGAGGCACTAACCCAAGAGTCATATCCTTAGGAAAGACTTAAAAGTAATCTAGGGCCTTTCCTGGCAGGTCAGTGATTAAGGCGTTAAGACTCTCTGCTCCCAATGAAGGGGGCACCAGTTCCATTCCTGGCCAGGGAACTAAGATCCTGCATGCTCCATGGTGCAGCCAAAATAAATAGATGCTCCACAGTGCAGCCAAAATACATAAAGAGATATTTTGTTTAAAAAAAAAATGAAAGTAATCTAGATGAGAAATTCTTAATGTTTTAGTGTCAAGAGACTTTTATATTCTTAAAAATTATTGAGGCCACCAAAAATTATTTCTGTGGGTCATATCTATCAGTATCTACCACACTGAATATGAAAACTGGGAAAAATTTAAAAACATGTAAAATGCATTTATTTTACATAAAATTCATTATATGTTAATTAACATAAATATAGTTACAAAAAATAACCACACTTTCCAAAATTTAAAAAAACAAAAACATGAGCAGAGGGGTATTGCTTTACATGATTGCAATTCTTTTTGATGTCTGACTCATGCTTGATTCTCATCACTGCATATATACTCAATCTGTTGCCCAGTTATTTTGGTTAAAGTGCAGAAGGAAAATCTAGTATCACACAGTTGGAAAAGGGAAAAATATCTTAATAGTCTTTTCAGATGGTTATGGATATTCTTCCTTGATAGTATACCAAAACTTGACAAGAGGAACATTTTCTTAAAGGTTAGCCACAATGTAGAATTTAAAATTATATCAAAAAACGTTTCATGGTTTATTCCATAAAATCCTTTTGTCTGTCTTGACCTTTGAGTGGATCTTTCACTAAGGCATAATTTAGGAGCATCATGTATTAGCTACCTGGAAAATACTGGCTCACAGAATTAATGAAACAGATTGTTACACAATATTTACAAAAATCACATTTATTATCATCATTACCAGTCTCCTGAGAGAAGTCTTCGAGGAGTGAGATGCTACCAAGCTCTTGCTGGGGGGCACAAGTTTTCTAAAAACTCTAATTTTTTTTCTTGAAAGTTTGAGTTTTATCATTGACAACAAATAGTGTTAATGGTTTTCCTTGAAACACCTTGAGAAGTTCATGATGTACATTTTTAAGAATGTACCTACCAAAACACACAATGGAATAACCACAGTTTGTCTGTCATTCTTGCAAGTAAAAATGAGATTTTGGGGAGCAGGGAAGCTAGTAGTACAGTCCTCAATGCAAAGCACTATCTGCATGTGATTTTTCTGGAGACACATTGGATGGTGTTCTGCAGCAGAAGCTCTTCCTGCGTCCTTCCCATTTCATTGAAATAAAACAATTTTAAATGTATACTAAAGTCATGTCCAACTCTTGCAACCCCATGGACTGTATGCTACCAGGCTCCTCTGTCTATGGGATTCTCCAGACAAGAATACTGGAGTGGGTTGCCCTTTCCTTCTTCAGTGGATTTTCCCGACTCAGGAATCGAACCTGGGTCTCCTGCATTACAGGCAGATTCTTTACTGACTTAGCTATGAGAGATTTAATAAAATTAACACATTTTACTGATTTAACAAGAACATTCTCAAGTAAAACTGATATTTTTCCTTCCTGCAAGCATGTGACAAAGAGGAATACAAAAATTACTCATACTTTCTGGTACCACTACTTGCAATTTTGCCATTACTTTTGTATGATCAGTGCAAATTTCAATGCAGTGAAAAATCAAATGACATCCAGCATTATTATGATGACAGTTTTAACAGTGTAGATCTTCTGAAAGGGAACCAGGAATCTCTAGGTGTCTGACGACCACACTTTGAGAAATGCTCTCTAGACAAATGATTTCTAAATACTGTTCTAGGAGATAACAATCAGCCACATTATTCACAGTAGCTGTGCCAGTCAGGATAAGCTAGATTATGTGGCAATAATAAAGCCCTTAAAATCTCAGTGGTTTGTAACAAAGGCCTATTTCTTACTTATTGCATGTCACCAGCTGGCGGGGCAGGGAGAACTCTGCCATCACTTAGT
Organism: Tragulus kanchil; assembly: GCA_022376925.1. NCBI lineage: Eukaryota > Metazoa > Chordata > Mammalia > Artiodactyla > Tragulidae > Tragulus > Tragulus kanchil. Next base: position 265,173,317 of record JAIOJX010000026.1, on the reverse strand, counting down.
GACCCAGACTGATGCAGCAGCCTCCATCTCAAAGGTCATCAACTGCTCTGAAAGTGAAAGTGTTAGTTGCTTTACAACCCTATGGTCTGTATGTAGCCTGCCAGGCTTCTCTGTCCATGGAATTCTCTAGGCAAGAATACTAGAGTGGGTAGCCATCCCTTTCCCAGGGGATCTTCCTGACCCAGGGATCAAATTCGGGTCTCTGGCATTGAAGGCAGATTCTTTACTGTCTGAGCCACCAGAGGAGAGGAGAGACTCCAGCGGATCTCATACCAGCAATTCCATTACATCAATGAATCTAGTCAGTTCTACTCACAGACTACCAGCTGTCTGGCCACATCGAACCATAAGAGGGGCATGGTTGAGAGTACTGTCCTCCAAGTGCCTGAGAGTAGAGAGTTGGCACTATCTGTTGAATCACATTAATGATTACAGTAATCACTACTGTATATGGAGCATTTGTTATGTGCCATGCATTCTTCCAACAGCTTCTATCACTTATCTATGCTCACAACACTCCCATGAGGTAGGTCCTATAAACTCTATTCTTTGAATCAGGATACAAAGGCACAGAGAGGAAAGGTACCTTGCTCAAGGCCACACCAAATTAGGAGAGGTGCTGGGGAGGTAGATGGACTCCAAAGTCCATGCCTTGAGCCTCTGAGAAGTCACATAGCCCATCATTTTCTCCCAGTCTAAAGCAATATGAGAGACAAAAAAACCCTTTTCATAAACAGGAAGGATTATCCTTTTTTTCTTACAAGGTATATTTTTTCTCCTTAAAAATGTTAAGATGTTCTTTCTTTAATGAATTGATAGTAATAAGTGGTGTTTTAAATTTTTCCTTACTAGGAAAAGTAAAAGACTGGCAACCTTATGTTAGCTCCTTTTCCTAATGATTTCTGTTCATTTTAATTGATTCAAAGTAGAAAAATTTGTGACCACAGTTTAGGAGGTTTTTTGATTTGCTTTTTGTCTTAGCACTATGCTTTGATTCAACCAAATTTTGGTCATTATGTGCTAGGTACTTCTCTGAGCTCTGTCAAGCATTATACTAGATAGTTTCATAAGATACTATTTTATTTAATTCTATGCCATACTGTTTCCTAATTGAAAGAATAAAGCATGCATTTATTCTTTTTACCCTAAAACCAATTGAAACAGGAAAGATCTGGGGTATGTCAGGCACCCACAAGGCAGCTAAAGTACTCATAGTAATGGATACCAGTTATTTCCTATAAAAGTTGCCAAAGAGCAAACACAAGCTTCTCAGTAAGTTTCTTGCTAAACTTCATCATCATCATCACCTCTCTCTGTTAGGAATCTTTTATGAGATGTAGTTTTTCTCTCAGGTTAAAGACCCAAAGAGTAACAAGCTGATTTCACCAGCTGGGCCCTGGAACTCAGCCATGGATGATTTCTTGCAAAGGACTCTGAACATGAGCAAGGTTCACTGGCCAAGGGCCCAGGCTGTCAAGCCAAACAGCAGCCTAGTTAACAGGTACACATGACTTGGACACAAGCAAGCTGTTCTGAGCTCCAACATAGTCATATTTATTAGCTTCCACTAGAAAATTTAGATGCACAGGAGAAATACTCATTGTGAACTGATGCTGGAAGGTAGAATCTTTATAAAAGTTAAGCCTTTGGAAATAAAAGGTGATTCAAGCAACACTGAATACCAAGAATATACCTGTTGTTTTAAAATAAGATACTTTTATGATTTCTTTTCACAAAAGAAGCAAGGAAGAAAGAAAGAAAGGAAAGGAAGGATGGAGAGCAGGATGGGCATAAGAAGAAAAAAGGAAGGAAAAAAATACTCAAAAAGATATACATATTTTGGTAGCATATTAAAATACTTAAATTATGAGTCCATTATCCCAAATGACTACCTCTTGGCTAGTACCTTCTCTCTGGGAAGACTAATCGTACATATGTCATCACTGACCAAATAAACACCAACCCTGGAAATGACCAAAAGAGGTAAGGTGTTTTGTCATTATAGGGGATGAAAGTTCCCCAAATTATTTTTAAACTCCAGATTCTGCTTGGCAACGAAGCAATTAAAAATAGATGGCAATACTAGAATATTTCAAGAGGGGAAAAGTTTGTGAATATAAAAGCAATTTTAAGAAACACTCATGAGCCAATTTAGTCACAAAAGAGTTATTTCTGAACCTCACATTTTAAGGTATTGATTCTAACAGCTGGGGACATGCATTTGGATCAGACGTTGATAAACTCTGGTCATTATTTGAAAATGGCTATCCAAGTTTATTGTCATTTAATAGGGCAACTAGCGAAATATTTCTATAACCTTTCTCCTAACCACCATATGGACAGACTTTAGAAATTGATTTCCATGCTACATTGTCAATGGGTGTCTTCAAACATCTCTATTCTATAATTAGGAGGGCTGTTTTTAGAGGGTAAGGGTTTAGTTAAAAGTTGAAATATCGATGGTGGGGATGTATTTGGCAGCAGAATATACCATAAGTCCTTGCTGACTGGAATGGCAGGTCTTCTGGGTGGGAGGGAAGTTAGGAGGAAACCACCAACAATCTACAGTGACTGTTAAGCACAATATGAAGGAGAGAAGCAAGAGCTGCAACTTATTAATGAGAAATGGCTACAGAGTAGAAGGCCTTCCTTATTAAAACCTGTGCAGAGTAACAAGTACATTAGTAGCCAAATTCCCATTTTTTATAAGAAACAAGAATAAACCAGCTGCACCAGGGATGTGCAAATGTCCTCCAACTAGCTAACGGAAGAAGGAAAAGGAGCCAGATGGCCACATTAAGCTATAGCGTTGACCAGAAACTGTGTATATTATTAACCTAGCAACATGGATAACATGCACAGGCCTGAATCAATTCCAGTTCCATAGACCTCCTTGTAAAATGGCCCTTTTTGTAGGCTTTCTCTGAACTGATTCAAGATAAGTGAAAACCATCTAAAATGATATACTTCAATGCCTGTAAAGAATCCACTTAAAGTAACTGTTAAGAAATGGTCATCTGGCATAAAATAATGGAGCCTCTATGACTGCTCTTGGCTCAGTGAAAAGACATGGTGCATGCATGAGGAAGCTTAAGGAAGAGGAAGGAGCTTGGTGACTTTTGATGCAGCTTAGGACTAGGCTCCTTGGAACCAAGTAACAGTAAGTTTGTTTTGTACATTATAGGGAAATGAAAGGTTTTCCCCAAATTATTTTTAAACTCCAGATTCTGCTTGGCAACGAAGCAATTAAAAATAGATGGCAATACTAGAATATTTCAAGAGGGGAAAAGTTTGTGAATATAAAAGCAATTTTAAGAAACACTCATGAGCCAATTTAGTCACAAAAGAGTTATTTCTGAACCTCACATTTTAAGGTATTGATTCTAACAGCTGGGGACATGCATTTGGATCAGACGTTGATAAACTCTGGTCATTATTTGAAAATGGCTATCCAAGTTTATTGTCATTTAATAGGGCAACTAGCGAAATATTTCTATAACCTTTCTCCTAACCACCATATGGACAGACTTTAGAAATTGATTTCCATGCTACATTGTCAATGGGTGTCTTCAAACATCTCTATTCTATAATTAGGAGGGCTGTTTTTAGAGGGTAAGGGTTTAGTTAAAAGTTGAAATATCGATGGTGGGGATGTATTTGGCAGCAGAATATACCATAAGTCCTTGCTGACTGGAATGGCAGGTCTTCTGGGTGGGAGGGAAGTTAGGAGGAAACCACCAACAATCTACAGTGACTGTTAAGCACAATATGAAGGAGAGAAGCAAGAGCTGCAACTTATTAATGAGAAATGGCTACAGAGTAGAAGGCCTTCCTTATTAAAACCTGTGCAGAGTAACAAGTACATTAGTAGCCAAATTCCCATTTTTTATAAGAAACAAGAATAAACCAGCTGCACCAGGGATGTGCAAATGTCCTCCAACTAGCTAACGGAAGAAGGAAAAGGAGCCAGATGGCCACATTAAGCTATAGCGTTGACCAGAAACTGTGTATATTATTAACCTAGCAACATGGATAACATGCACAGGCCTGAATCAATTCCAGTTCCATAGACCTCCTTGTAAAATGGCCCTTTTTGTAGGCTTTCTCTGAACTGATTCAAGATAAGTGAAAACCATCTAAAATGATATACTTCAATGCCTGTAAAGAATCCACTTAAAGTAACTGTTAAGAAATGGTCATCTGGCATAAAATAATGGAGCCTCTATGACTGCTCTTGGCTCAGTGAAAAGACATGGTGCATGCATGCTGAGGAAGCTTAAGGAAGAGGAAGGAGCTTGGTGACTTTTGATGCAGTAACATCTCCCTAGGACTAGGCTCCTTGGAACCAAGTAACAGTCAGTTTTGCTTTCATTCATCTTTTTGAGTCAAGATGGCATTCCTAACTCTCATGAAGAAAAAGACAAACCAATAAAATGGCAAAGAAAAGCAGAAGGCCTACTACCTCTAACGTCAGGAGCATGGTGGTGCGAGACAATACAAGAACTGTGGACGTGTCCGATGGCTTGTCTATGAAGAATCATGGGACTTTGCTTGGTAAACTTGGGCTTTAATTTATCCCCACACTGCAAAACCTTGAAAATTTTACATAAATTCATTGTACATCAATTTTCTCAACTTGAAGACCAGTTTTTCCGTGACTACCTGGAAATAATGCCCCTCAAAAGAAAATGCAATCTGCATTCTTTAGCCTGAAGAAGGAAGGACATTCTGACATACGCTACAACACTGAGTATGTTGAACTGAGGACATCATGCTAAGTGAAATATGTCAGTCACAAAAGAACACATTTGGTATGATTCCACTTAAATGAGGTACATAGAGTCATCAAATTCATAGAGACAGAAAGCAGAATGGCAGTTTCCAGGATTGGGGGTTTGGGGTGGAGGGAATGATGATTTGCTGATTAATGGGTACAGAATGTCAGTCCTGTAACATGAAAGGGGCCCTGGAAACTGGCTGCACAACAGTGTGAATGTGTGTAACACAATGGAACCATACACTTAAAGACAATTAAGATGGTAAATTTAATATTTTGTACTTTCCCCACAATGAATGATTTCCAAAAACGCTGCCATGTGCAAATGTCCTCCAACTAGCTAACGGAAGAAGGAAAAGGAGCCAGATGGCCACATTAAGCTATAGCGTTGACCAGAAACTGTGTATATTATTAACCTAGCAACATGGATAACATGCACAGGCCTGAATCAATTCCAGTTCCATAGACCTCCTTGTAAAATGGCCCTTTTTGTAGGCTTTCTCTGAACTGATTCAAGATAAGTGAAAACCATCTAAAATGATATACTTCAATGCCTGTAAAGAATCCACTTAAAGTAACTGTTAAGAAATGGTCATCTGGCATAAAATAATGGAGCCTCTATGACTGCTCTTGGCTCAGTGAAAAGACATGGTGCATGCATGCTGAGGAAGCTTAAGGAAGAGGAAGGAGCTTGGTGACTTTTGATGCAGTAACATCTCCCTAGGACTAGGCTCCTTGGAACCAAGTAACAGTCAGTTTTGCTTTCATTCATCTTTTTGAGTCAAGATGGCATTCCTAACTCTCATGAAGAAAAAGACAAACCAATAAAATGGCAAAGAAAAGCAGAAGGCCTACTACCTCTAACGTCAGGAGCATGGTGGTGCGAGACAATACAAGAACTGTGGACGTGTCCGATGGCTTGTCTATGAAGAATCATGGGACTTTGCTTGGTAAACTTGGGCTTTAATTTATCCCCACACTGCAAAACCTTGAAAATTTTACATAAATTCATTGTACATCAATTTTCTCAACTTGAAGACCAGTTTTTCCGTGACTACCTGGAAATAATGCCCTCAAAAGAAAATGCAATCTGCATTCTTTAGCCTGAAGAAGGAAGGACATTCTGACATACGCTACAACACTGAGTATGTTGAACTGAGGACATCATGCTAAGTGAAATATGTCAGTCACAAAAGAACACATTTGGTATGATTCCACTTAAATGAGGTACATAGAGTCATCAAATTCATAGAGACAGAAAGCAGAATGGCAGTTTCCAGGATTGGGGGTTTGGGGTGGAGGGAATGATGATTTGCTGATTAATGGGTACAGAATGTCAGTCCTGTAACATGAAAGGGGCCCTGGAAACTGGCTGCACAACAGTGTGAATGTGTGTAACACAATGGAACCATACACTTAAAGACAATTAAGATGGTAAATTTAATATTTTGTACTTTCCCCACAATGAATGATTTCAAAAACAAATAAATAGAATGCACCAGGGCCTGGAACAGTGGGAAGCATCAGTTTATGAGTATTGACTACAAGAATGAAAAATGTAAGAGGGACAGATCTGACTGGCATATCATCACTGAAGAATCTTCAAACATTTTCAGAAATGGACCAGAGCATTTGGTGCAATGAGTAAGGGAATCACATTATGGGTGTGAATGAGTTCTCTGCTATGTCTAAGCCTTAGCCCTTACAGGAACCATCCACTTCTGAGAATCAGATGACGCATACACCATTAAGGCCACACTGTCAGGAAAGACACTTTTCTGCTAGCCAAGTAAGTTACTACCATAGGAGAGTGGAAGGAGCACACCTGGGGGAGGCGATGCGGGTACTTGATAAGTGCATTTCAGCTGCCACTTGGATATTTTGCAATTTGGCAGATTACTGATCTAACCAAGAAATGGTATGTTACAGTATTATGGTCTATCACAATGCACAGTCCTATTTTCAAAGGAGTTTAGGAGGTATCAAGTAGTAGTCAGAAAACAGTCTGATGAGTGCATTCATTTATTCACCCTAAAGTTACTGAGCCCCACCACAAGCAAGTGCATTGATGATCACAAGAGGTAAAAGATGAACATATCCGCCTCTCTGCCTGCCAAGTTTGGTGAAAGGAGAGGGGCAGATCACTCTGATACATAAGGGTCCTTTAAAACTAAACATAGGAAGAAGTAGCAAAATGAGGATTGACAAGGAAGGACATTCTGACATACGCTACAACACTGAGTATGTTGAACTGAGGACATCATGCTAAGTGAAATATGTCAGTCAAAAGAACACATTTGGTATGATTCCACTTAAATGAGGTACATAGAGTCATCAAATTCATAGAGACAGAAAGCAGAATGGCAGTTTCCAGGATTGGGGGTTTGGGGTGGAGGGAATGATGATTTGCTGATTAATGGGTACAGAATGTCAGTCCTGTAACATGAAAGGGGCCCTGGAAACTGGCTGCACAACAGTGTGAATGTGTGTAACACAATGGAACCATACACTTAAAGACAATTAAGATGGTAAATTTAATATTTTGTACTTTCCCCACAATGAATGATTTCAAAAACAAATAAATAGAATGCACCAGGGCCTGGAACAGTGGGAAGCATCAGTTTATGAGTATTGACTACAAGAATGAAAAATGTAAGAGGGACAGATCTGACTGGCATATCATCACTGAAGAATCTTCAAACATTTTCAGAAATGGACCAGAGCATTTGGTGCAATGAGTAAGGGAATCACATTATGGGTGTGAATGAGTTCTCTGCTATGTCTAAGCCTTAGCCCTTACAGGAACCATCCACTTCTGAGAATCAGATGACGCATACACCATTAAGGCCACACTGTCAGGAAAGACACTTTTCTGCTAGCCAAGTAAGTTACTACCATAGGAGAGTGGAAGGAGCACACCTGGGGGAGGCGATGCGGTACTTGATAAGTGCATTTCAGCTGCCACTTGGATATTTTGCAATTTGGCAGATTACTGATCTAACCAAGAAATGGTATGTTACAGTATTATGGTCTATCACAATGCACAGTCCTATTTTCAAAGGAGTTTAGGAGGTATCAAGTAGTAGTCAGAAAACAGTCTGATGAGTGCATTCATTTATTCACCCTAAAGTTACTGAGCCCCACCACAAGCAAGTGCATTGATGATCACAAGAGGTAAAAGATGAACATATCCGCCTCTCTGCCTGCCAAGTTTGGTGAAAGGAGAGGGGCAGATCACCATACTGTTAAAAAATACAATATGGTAATACAGGATCCTTTAAAACTAAACATAGGGGAAGAAGTAGTCCAAAATTGAGAGGGAATTGACTAAGGCTTCAAAGAAGAGATTGCTTTGGACCTTGGTCTGGTCTAGGAGGAAGGGAAATAGAGCAGATGCTAACCACAGACAAGAGCTTGTAAAAAACAATGATTCTACGGGGAAAAAAATGTGTTCAAACAATGGAGAGAAGATATTGGTAACTAAGACATGTGTATGTCAAGAGGAGGCTAGAGGGATGGGTTGGAATCATGGTGACAACCCTGAATATTTCTCCAAATAGTTTGGCTTTGTCTTGAAGTTTTGATAAACATAATTCTTAGATGGCAGGTAGACAAGAATGACTACTTAGACAGGAGAGTCACTTATGAGGCCACTGTAATAGATGAAGCCAAATTAGAGATGACTCAAATTAAGTGTGTCATTGATACTAAGGGAGTAGGTACAAGGGATGGCAAAGAGGAGAATGAAGGAAAGCTTATTGCTACATGACTGTCAGTGATAAAGATCATTGGGGAAGACGATGTATTTGGTTGGAATACTTTGTCTCCTCAATCATACAAGGAAATAATAAATGATCAGATAGGATCTTAATGCTATTGTGAGGATTAAATGACAAAATAACAAGAAGAACATCATACTTTTCTTTAAGATTAGATTTGTGGAAATGTGGAGCCAGAGAGGATTTGGGACAGGAGAGAAAGAGTTTGGAGTTATTGGTACAGAAGTAATGGTTGACAGTGCCAAGTGGTGTGAGTTGGATCACCCAGGGAGATGACATCCTCTTATCTAGGAACAGACACAGGTGTACACAAACATGTAGAACATGGGGAGCTGGAGTGGAGGTCAGCAAAGATGGCTTAGAAGAAGTGATCCAAGTATGGGAATCTGGAGGAAATAGCTTCACAGACAAAAAAGAAAAAGAGAAAGCAATGAGTAAGCAAAAGTGATGATTCTACCCAGAAGCTGATAACATGAGAACTAGAATGAGAGGGTTTAATGCAAAAGAGGTCAAGAGCATCCTCAGCAAAAGCTACTCCTGTGGAGAGGAGGGTGAAAGCCAATCACAGTTCACTAAGGAATGCTGTATTTTCCTGACATACTTTGACATTCGATAACTCTTTAATTGGGGAAATCTTCATTCTGTAGGGCTAGAATACTGAGCTTTTACTCTCCCAGGAGCTACAGTTACAATTTCTCTTCTTTATTTAATTTGGAGAACAGACGGACTTGTAACTCAGACTAAGGAAATTAACGCCATTAAGAATCATTGCTATATTTTTTCATGGAGAAAAGATCAGTAGGTTTGGAGGGAGGAGGGAGTGAAGAGACAATTGGAATCAGGGACAATAAATTTTAAAGGGAAACATAATTCTTAGATGGCAGGTAGACAAGAATGACTACTTAGACAGGAGAGTCACTTATGAGGCCACTGTAATAGATGAAGCCAAATTAGAGATGACTCAAATTAAGTGTGTCATTGATACTAAGGGAGTAGGTACAAGGGATGGCAAAGAGGAGAATGAAGGAAAGCTTATTGCTACATGACTGTCAGTGATAAAGATCATTGGGGAAGACGATGTATTTGGTTGGAATACTTTGTCTCCTCAATCATACAAGGAAATAATAAATGATCAGATAGGATCTTAATGCTATTGTGAGGATTAAATGACAAAATAACAAGAAGAACATCATACTTTTCTTTAAGATTAGATTTGTGGAAATGTGGAGCCAGAGAGGATTTGGGACAGGAGAGAAAGAGTTTGGAGTTATTGGTACAGAAGTAATGGTTGACAGTGCCAAGTGGTGTGAGTTGGATCACCCAGGGAGATGACATCCTCTTATCTAGGAACAGACACAGGTGTACACAAACATGTAGAACATGGGGAGCTGGAGTGGAGGTCAGCAAAGATGGCTTAGAAGAAGTGATCCAAGTATGGGAATCTGGAGGAAATAGCTTCACAGACAAAAAAGAAAAAGAGAAAGCAATGAGTAAGCAAAAGTGATGATTCTACCCAGAAGCTGATAACATGAGAACTAGAATGAGAGGGTTTAATGCAAAAGAGGTCAAGAGCATCCTCAGCAAAAGCTACTCCTGTGGAGAGGAGGGTGAAAGCCAATCACAGTTCACTAAGGAATGCTGTATTTTCCTGACATACTTTGACATTCGATAACTCTTTAATTGGGGAAATCTTCATTCTGTAGGGCTAGAATACTGAGCTTTTACTCTCCCAGGAGCTACAGTTACAATTTCTCTTCTTTATTTAATTTGGAGAACAGACGGACTTGTAACTCAGACTAAGGAAATTAACGCCATTAAGAATCATTGCTATATTTTTTCATGGAGAAAAGATCAGTAGGTTTGGAGGGAGGAGGGAGTGAAGAGACAATTGGAATAAAATATAAGACAACACAAACAAAAGTGGAGTATTTTCTGTAATAATGCTGAAAGTCTTACAAACTCAGTACTGATGGAAGAATGGAAGTGGGTGCCTTGGATACTCTACGCCCATCTGCCAAGGGCCACGAAAAGTACCTGTCTGCAAGTCCTTTAGAACACACCCTCTCTTACCTTTCTTTTGATATCAGTGAACTGGGAAACCATTAAAGACCAATAAAACGACAGCTCCAGGATATAATAGTAGTGAAGGTCAGGCGTGAGTGGCTGAGGATCAAAGAGAAAAAGGCAAGATTAATAATTAACAGGAAAACAAATGTGTTTCAAACATCTCCAGGTCAGTACTGAAAAGTGACATGGTCTTACACCTCCACAAATTCCAGCCCCATTCTCTCTGTGGATAAGGGAACTTTGAAGGAGGCTTCTAATCCACAGTTTGATGGCATTAGTTTTGTCTCATCTCCAACCAGAAAAGTGACAATAGGCATGAACATTCGGCATTGGTACCCAATTCGCTATTTAACAATCACATTATGGTTCTTTGACACACATCTCTACAAGATTCCTTTAGGCAACTTGCAAAAAAATTGTCACACAGAAAGAATAACTCTGAACAACTCTTCTATGAGATTCTTGTATTTAATTTCATGAGTACAGGGACCAGAGGAGGTGAAAGAACCTTGAGTCCTATATGGGCCATGGACGCATAGTTTCAGATTCTACCTTAATTGGAGTTTTCTTATTTTAGTAAATGTTTTGTACATTGTAAATATTTTTGAAAAGATAACTCAAAAATATTTATCAAAACATCAGGGGGACAAGGAAGCTGTTAAGTGATACCAGGCAAGGCACCCAGCCAGGGAATCTGAGATCAAGCCCCAGATCCACAGTTAAAGTACATATAAAACTTGGGCCTTGGTCTACTTATTGGAAAATGGAGGTAACACCTGCTTTACCTGCCTCAGAGGTCCAGGAATGGTTAGAAGCTCAGAGAAGGGAGGAAGTTAGTGATACTTATTTTGCACATGAGTCCATAAAGATAAAACAAACTTTTAAAAAACCATTTGGATAAGCTGTGTTTGTTTCACTAAGTTGTAATAAACAAACTTGTTCCCGAAATGAACGAAAGACCTTTGAAACTCATTTCACAAACACATCCACACCCCTGCACACAAGGCGACAGCATATATGGCAAATACAGTTGAAACTGAAATGCTCTGCAAACCAATAACAGCAATGATTAACTTTCACGAGAAGCTGGCACTCATTTAACTACCAACTGGAAGCACTGGCATCAAGAAAAATCATTGATCCTCTCGTTCATTTGTCAACAAAACACACAAGGACAGGAGCCTCTCCACACAGTATACCATTACAGGACACAAAGAGAGCTGTAAACAACAATATTTCGAGTATAATATAAACTAAAATAGCAGTTGGGCCTGAGAATTACAATTGTGTACAGTAAGTGATTGCTTTCAAGGTTGCTTGTCTTGATCAGATGGCCCTAGAATGTACAGCTCTCTCTGACCACGTCATGGTATTGATTTCATCTTCCTTAATTTGAATAAGTCATGTGAAAGAGATGGAAATGCAAAATGGAATCCCCATGTCAACGTGCCCCTAGCCTTGAACTTGGCCTGAGGAATAGCCAATGCTGTCCTTACCCCCTGTTGCATCACTGTGAGTAATAAAGAAGTATCAGGGCACGCCTGCTCCCTATTAACTCTGCTAGACCAAATGCCTCTAAAAAGACAACCCGAAGAATCCCAAACACAAAACTCTAGATTGCTTTTTACAATGTCAGTCTCTTTATCACCAAAGTACATGGTTGCATCTGCTTTTCTTAAATTATATATCTCAAATGAACTAGAAATTCTCAAACTGTTTCAGCAAGAAATTTCTAGAAAAGTCTGCATTTGTATTCAAATAGTAGCTGAGCTAAAGACCACAACACATAGTAACATTATTGGATTCATAAACAGAAGCAAGAGTATTTCTGTGGGCAGGGATCTGAAATGCTCCTTGTCTGGGATATGATTTTAATCTCGTTTTCAACGATGCTATTTTTGTCTAGGTATAATGGGACAAGCCCATTTTTTCTGTGCTTAAGGAAATGGTGCTTGATTTACATCTAGAGATGCTGCTCCTAGCCACAAAGTGAAGTAAATTCAGCATGCCCATTTCAGCTTCTCACTTGAGCTTTGCCCACTAGCTGTTGAGACAGGCTGGGGCTGTTACCAGACCAAAAGCAGATGGCCTGTTGGAAGCAGGAATTATCCACCTACTGAAGTGATTGTATCTTACTCTTCAGCAAATGCACCTTGCACTTATCCTCCATCTACTCAGGCAATTGAGTTTTGATTCTGAACTAACACAGACTACCTCCCTCAGTAGGCTGCTACATCCACCATGAAGCAGCAGGTTTGAGGGGAAGCAAGGTGGCTGCCCAACCTGCTGGAACCTGCTTGAAACCATGATGCTGACTTAAGATGCTCTACATGTGTAAAAATCCAGACAGCAATGTGTCCTTACCTGATAGGGATAGTTGTACCAGCAATGCCTTGTATTCCACAGCCATGGAGTCTGGAAAACAGGACAAAGCAGTTGTGTACAGTAAGTGATTGCTTTCAAGGTTGCTTGTCTTGATCAGATGGCCCTAGAATGTACAGCTCTCTGACCACGTCATGGTATTGATTTCATCTTCCTTAATTTGAATAAGTCATGTGAAAGAGATGGAAATGCAAAATGGAATCCCCATGTCAACGTGCCCCTAGCCTTGAACTTGGCCTGAGGAATAGCCAATGCTGTCCTTACCCCCTGTTGCATCACTGTGAGTAATAAAGAAGTATCAGGGCACGCCTGCTCCCTATTAACTCTGCTAGACCAAATGCCTCTAAAAAGACAACCCGAAGAATCCCAAACACAAAACTCTAGATTGCTTTTTACAATGTCAGTCTCTTTATCACCAAAGTACATGGTTGCATCTGCTTTTCTTAAATTATATATCTCAAATGAACTAGAAATTCTCAAACTGTTTCAGCAAGAAATTTCTAGAAAAGTCTGCATTTGTATTCAAATAGTAGCTGAGCTAAAGACCACAACACATAGTAACATTATTGGATTCATAAACAGAAGCAAGAGTATTTCTGTGGGCAGGGATCTGAAATGCTCCTTGTCTGGGATATGATTTTAATCTCGTTTTCAACGATGCTATTTTTGTCTAGGTATAATGGGACAAGCCCATTTTTTCTGTGCTTAAGGAAATGGTGCTTGATTTACATCTAGAGATGCTGCTCCTAGCCACAAAGTGAAGTAAATTCAGCATGCCCATTTCAGCTTCTCACTTGAGCTTTGCCCACTAGCTGTTGAGACAGGCTGGGGCTGTTACCAGACCAAAAGCAGATGGCCTGTTGGAAGCAGGAATTATCCACCTACTGAAGTGATTGTATCTTACTCTTCAGCAAATGCACCTTGCACTTATCCTCCATCTACTCAGGCAATTGAGTTTTGATTCTGAACTAACACAGACTACCTCCCTCAGTAGGCTGCTACATCCACCATGAAGCAGCAGGTTTGAGGGGAAGCAAGGTGGCTGCCCAACCTGCTGGAACCTGCTTGAAACCATGATGCTGACTTAAGATGCTCTACATGTGTAAAAATCCAGACAGCAATGTGTCCTTACCTGATAGGGATAGTTGTACCAGCAATGCCTTGTATTCCACAGCCATGGAGTCTGGAAAACAGGACAAAGAAACACATTTTACATGTCATGGAAAAGAAGCAGGATAAGAAACCTTTATGACAAATTCTCACCCTCCAGTATTTGGGATTTCAATAATCTACCTGCATGACAAATGAAGGTCTTAGTACAATTAGGAATAGGAGAGCAAAGCAATGTGGAGTCCATCATGTGTATTCTCTCTGGGGAATCTTCAAAACTCAACTGGCAGGTTCAGGCTACTTTCAGGCTACAGTTCTAGATGGATTTTTTTTTTAACTGCTTTTTAAAAAAGTTTTCGGTGGGGGGGGCACTTCTATTGGTCTTTTGTTTATTTATTTGCATCCATCTTGTTCTTTGGCCTGTGTGGGCCTCGCATCGCAGTGGCCTCTCTCATCGCAGAGCACTGGCTCTGGGCGCATGCGTTCCAAAGCTCTGGCTTGGTAGTTGGACACATCAGTCCAGCTGCTCTGCTGCACGTGGGTTCTTCCCAGGCCAGGGATCGAACCAGTGCCCCGTGCACTGTACCACTGGACCACCAGGGAAGCCCTAGATGGTATTTTTTGAATATTTTGTTGGTTCAGGAGACTCATTTCTGCTAGGTAATCAGCCTCAAGAGCAGAGTTTTCCAGTGTCTCACCAAGATTCACTGTAAATCATAAATCTCACTATTATCAATAAACAATGCTGACTGTTGGTGCAGATTTCCTTGAAACTCCTCCAATTCCATGTTACCAACTGTTTCATGCCTTGACTGAGGGCCAGTAGCAGGCAGGTACACTTATTTCAGTAGGACTGACTAACTCCAGGCTTGAGATTAACCCTCACAGTATACTGTACTCCAAGACTCATGATCAAAGTCATTTGAAGACAAACCAATCTTTCTTAATTTAACAGAATCACTTGCTTACCACACAGTAAAATCAGAGACCATCTAAATATATACACAGATTTCAAGCACTGATGATAACCAGGACGGGTTGGTAAGGGTTTGAACAGACAGCTCAATCATTCCATAATGCCAGCACAAACTTTCTCATATTTTTGTACTAACTTTACAATTCATTTGCATCTCTGATCTTGGTAGCATACCTCTCTATATATATTTGATACCCATCTGTAAGTTTCTTACTATTAATCCAATCTATGTGTGTTTATATATCTCAAAATGATAAAACTGTCATTGAAAGATTAATGTCAGATATATTTATACTGGAGGAGGCCATGGAAACCCACCCCAGTATTCTTCCCTGGAGAATCCCATGGGCAGAGGAGTCTGGAGGGCTACAGTTCATAGGGTCGCCCAGAGTCAAACATGATGGATGCAACATAACAGTTACACATGGACAGATGTGCTTTTAAAAACATACATACATGCATTATTTTAAAATGTGGGTACAACATAGCAAAATCTATTTTAAAGTAGAGCACAAATATTCATTATTAGCTTTCTCTGATAAAACTGTTTACTATCACTACAATTGGCTGAAGTCCCTGAGGGAAAGGTACATCATATTCCTACATTTATCCCTCCTGGATGAGACACTCAAGGCGACAGTTCAACGTTCATTATTGAATGCTAATGAGAAGGAATACAGAATTAAATACAAGGAAGGCCTCAAAAAAGCCTTGTAGTATTTTTCTGAATGTATCAGTCCCAAGTCCACAGGGCAAGGGTATTGGAGAGTCCTAGATGGTATTTTGAATATTTTGTTGGTTCAGGAGACTCATTTCTGCTAGGTAATCAGCCTCAAGAGCAGAGTTTTCCAGTGTCTCACCAAGATTCACTGTAAATCATAAATCTCACTATTATCAATAAACAATGCTGACTGTTGGTGCAGATTTCCTTGAAACTCCTCCAATTCCATGTTACCAACTGTTTCATGCCTTGACTGAGGGCCAGTAGCAGGCAGGTACACTTATTTCAGTAGGACTGACTAACTCCAGGCTTGAGATTAACCCTCACAGTATACTGTACTCCAAGACTCATGATCAAAGTCATTTGAAGACAAACCAATCTTTCTTAATTTAACAGAATCACTTGCTTACCACACAGTAAAATCAGAGACCATCTAAATATATACACAGATTTCAAGCACTGATGATAACCAGGACGGGTTGGTAAGGGTTTGAACAGACAGCTCAATCATTCCATAATGCCAGCACAAACTTTCTCATATTTTTGTACTAACTTTACAATTCATTTGCATCTCTGATCTTGGTAGCATACCTCTCTATATATATTTGATACCCATCTGTAAGTTTCTTACTATTAATCCAATCTATGTGTGTTTATATATCTCAAAATGATAAAACTGTCATTGAAAGATTAATGTCAGATATATTTATACTGGAGGAGGCCATGGAAACCCACCCCAGTATTCTTCCCTGGAGAATCCCATGGGCAGAGGAGTCTGGAGGGCTACAGTTCATAGGGTCGCCCAGAGTCAAACATGATGGATGCAACATAACAGTTACACATGGACAGATGTGCTTTTAAAAACATACATACATGCATTATTTTAAAATGTGGGTACAACATAGCAAAATCTATTTTAAAGTAGAGCACAAATATTCATTATTAGCTTTCTCTCTGATAAAACTGTTTACTATCACTACAATTGGCTGAAGTCCCTGAGGGAAAGGTACATCATATTCCTACATTTATCCCTCCTGGATGAGACACTCAAGGCGACAGTTCAACGTTCATTATTGAATGCTAATGAGAAGGAATACAGAATTAAATACAAGGAAGGCCTCAAAAAAGCCTTGTAGTATTTTTCTGAATGTATCAGTCCCAAGTCCACAGGGCAAGGGTATGCTTGCCTCTAAATACACAGCAGAAAGCTCTTCCACTACAGTCATCCTTCCCATCACAGACAAGACAGCAAAAGTATGACTCCTGGTGACTCAGGAACATCCATCATTTAGAGCTTCCCTTCCTCTTGAGCTTCTTGGCTGCTGGGTTTTCTTCTAACCCCTAGGCTTTTCTCTGGGTGTATCAGTTGTGTACTACCTAGACATGCTTATATCATGTGCAGAAACCTGACTGACCTGCAGAAACTGTGGGTGAGTCTTTGTCGCTCATTGGGTCCTGCCTACTTAAAGCAAAGAACACTGAGAATTTAATGGGGCTACCAGGGCCAGGGACTTCCCAGGTGGCCGAGCAGTAAAGAACCTGCCTGCCAATGCAGCAGATGCAGGCTTGATCCCTGGGCTGGGAAAGTCCCCTGGAGGAGGAAATGACAACCTACTCTAGCATTCTTGCCTGGGGAATTCCATGGACGGAAGGAGCCTGGTGGGCTACAGTCCATGGGGTCATAAATACAGTCAGGCATGACTTAGTGACTAAACAACAACAAACAATAACCATCAGGACTATAGCTCAGCGTACAAGTTGTTAGCCAAACATTTAAACAAGCACTTTCACATGCATAGTCCACAAAGCATGCTCATGTATACTTCTTGCTTTGACAAGACTAGATATTGATATCATGTTTTATATGCTATATTTTTATTGGAATCATGTCCCCCAAAACTCTTTGAGACAGAATAAATACTATCTTTACTCTTTTTTGTCTTTAAATTTTGGCCTCTTTTTATTGTTTTATTTGTTTATTTGTTTATTTATTTTCATCCATCTTTACTCTTTGGCTTGTGTGGGCCTCCCATTGCAGTGGTCTCTCACATTACAGAGCACAGACTCTGGGCACATGCACTCCAGAATGCTGGCTCGTAATTGGACACATCGGTCCAGCTACTCTGCAGCACGTGGGATCTTTGCAGGCCAGGGATCGAACTGGTGACCCCTGCAGTGCAAGGCAGATTCTTTACTCACTGGACCATCAGAGAAGCCCCTATCTTTACTCTTCGAGATAGACTAAATACTGTGTTTCCCAAAGATGGAAGACAAGTCCATGAAAAGGTGATTCTCCTTATTTCTAATAGATCAACATTAGCATATCCATCTGGATTGACCATTTATAATTTAATGTATTGTGTATAACATCTTTAGTTTCAACTAATATCATATATTTATTGTTTCTCAAAATCAGTTTTTCCAGATATATTTTTTTTAAAGATTTATTTATTTATTTATTTTGAGGGGGTGGGGTGAGGAGGGAGGGGAGCAGGCAGGCTACTTCTATTGGTCTTTCATTTGTCTATTTTCATCCATCTTTGTTCTTTGGCCCATGTGGGCCTCCCAGCGTGGGGGCCTCTGTTGTCGCAGAGCACCAGCTCTGGACGCATGCGCTCCAGCGCTCCAGCTTGGTAATTGGACACATCGGTCCAGCCACTCAGCGGCATGTGGGATCTTCCCAGGCCAGGGATGGAATCGGCGCCCTTTGCACTGCAAGGCAGTGTCCTTACCCACTGGACCACCAGGGAAGCCCCAGATATCTTTTTAAGAATCATTTCCATGTTCATTTGACATCAAAATCTCTACAAGCAGTAACATAATTAAGAACAAAAAAAAGCTGCAATATTTTGATGTCAGGAAAGAATAATGGTGATAAAAAAAAAGTACACTGAAAACCCTCATTTTAGAAGGATGGGCCTAGCATCTTCATACATAATTAAGAGAAAAGTTCTTAAGCTAGGACAGTGCAAAGTAATTCAAGCACATTTTCTGGAAATAGAAATGTCTTTTTTACATGGCATTACTATAACAGGAACATTGTAAACACTGGAAAATCTAAAAACCCAATGATTCTCAAACCTTAGCATTCCAAAAAGTGAGATGGTGAAGGACAGGGAAGTCTAGTGTGCTGCAGTCCATGAGGTGGCAGAGATAGACATGACTGAGTGACTGGACTGAAGCCTCACTTTATTCCCTCTCAGAAATACAGATATACTCTTCAATAATGATATGAATCATTCTACAGATTTTAAAATATTTTATGCACATTATCTCACTTCATTCTCATACCAACATTGTGAATGCTCAAGCTAACAGTACATGTGAGTGCCACAAAGGATAAAGAAAATGCTGGCATGGAGTCTCCTCAAACTATTAAAATGCAGGTTCTGATGCAGAGGGTCTGGCTCGGGACTGAGACTCTACATTTTTAACAAGTTTCAAGGTGATGCTCTGACCTTGAACCACACTTTGAGTAACAAGATGCTAGAAGAAAGTAAGGAGGATGATTCAATTTGGTATTTACCAGGTGTAAGGCACTCTGCTAGGTCCTTTGTTTCACACATTTGCTAGGCACAATATTTTATAATTCAGTATCAGGTGAATAAGTGAATGCATTATTTCCCATCTTTACAATAGCCATTTGAAGCAGAAATTGTTAGTAAGTAGTATTTAGCTGGAGACAATGCTTTTCAACCAACCTCCGTGCTTGCTAGAACCACAGTGCTAAGCTCCGTGGAAGAGCGTGAGCATGGCTGACATGGGCCCTCTGGGGTGCTGCCCTAACTTGAATAAGCTGCCCTCACTCTCCATTCTCATCAGAGGAAGAAGGGCTGACTGCTTCCACAAGGAATCGTTGATAAGATCCTTACCCACTGGACCACCAGGAAGCCCCAGATATCTTTTTAAGAATCATTTCCATGTTCATTTGACATCAAAATCTCTACAAGTTTTGGTAAAGGAAAGAATAATGGTGATAAAAAAAAAGTACACTGAAAACCCTCATTTTAGAAGGATGGGCCTAGCATCTTCATACATAATTAAGAGAAAAGTTCTTAAGCTAGGACAGTGCAAAGTAATTCAAGCACATTTTCTGGAAATAGAAATGTCTTTTTTACATGGCATTACTATAACAGGAACATTGTAAACACTGGAAAATCTAAAAACCCAATGATTCTCAAACCTTAGCATTCCAAAAAGTGAGATGGTGAAGGACAGGGAAGTCTAGTGTGCTGCAGTCCATGAGGTGGCAGAGATAGACATGACTGAGTGACTGGACTGAAGCCTCACTTTATTCCCTCTCAGAAATACAGATATACTCTTCAATAATGATATGAATCATTCTACAGATTTTAAAATATTTTATGCACATTATCTCACTTCATTCTCATACCAACATTGTGAATGCTCAAGCTAACAGTACATGTGAGTGCCACAAAGGATAAAGAAAATGCTGGCATGGAGTCTCCTCAAACTATTAAAATGCAGGTTCTGATGCAGAGGGTCTGGCTCGGGACTGAGACTCTACATTTTTAACAAGTTTCAAGGTGATGCTCTGACCTTGAACCACACTTTGAGTAACAAGATGCTAGAAGAAAGTAAGGAGGATGATTCAATTTGGTATTTACCAGGTGTAAGGCACTCTGCTAGGTCCTTTGTTTCACACATTTGCTAGGCACAATATTTTATAATTCAGTATCAGGTGAATAAGTGAATGCATTATTTCCCATCTTTACAATAGCCATTTGAAGCAGAAATTGTTAGTAAGTAGTATTTAGCTGGAGACAATGCTTTTCAACCAACCTCCGTGCTTGCTAGAACCACAGTGCTAAGCTCCGGTGGAAGAGACGTGAGCATGGCTGACATGGGCCCTCTGGGGTGCTGCCCTAACTTGAATAAGCTGCCCTCACTCTCCATTCTCATCAGAGGAAGACAGTAAGGGCTGGAGCTGTCATCGTTGATTCTGAGATAGAAAGTTCTGTTGAAGTTGCTATCGGAGGCCTCCTACTAGCCCTGGTCTGCTTACTCTGGACTATATGTGTAAGACAAATTCCTATCATTTTCTTTATAACCAAAACACTGTGTTGTCATACACAGACACACATACACAGTAGTATATATAGCCTGTATTCTCACTGACAGAGACATCTAATACTTCCAGGACCACTCCCCACTCCACCACCTTGTGGATTCCAAAATCCAAGGATCCTCAAGTCCCTTATATAAAATGGCATGGGGCTTCCCCTGGTGGTCCAGTGGGTAAGGACACTGCCTTGCAACGCAAGGGGCGCCAGTTCGATCCCTGGCCTGCGAAGATCCCGCGTGCCACGGAGCGGCTGGACCGATGTGTCCAATTACCGAGCCGGAGCTCTGGCACGCGTGTGCCCAGAGCCAGTGCTCTGCAACAACAGAGGCCACCGTGATGGGAGGCCCGCAGGAGCCAAAGAACAAAAGATGGATGAAAATAGAGAAATGAAAGACAAATAGAAGTGGCCTGCCCGTCCCCCTCCCTCCCCACCCCCCCCCCTAAAAAAAAAAAAAAAAAGATAAAATAATAATAAAATGGCATGGACAAGCAGCTCTCTATACCCATGGGCTCTGCATCTGTGGATACATAGGGTCAATTGTATATACATCAAGTTAAGTATTCTTTCAGAGACAAAAAGCAGTCTCAAAGCAGTACCACATTTAACTGAAGGCTACCCAGCTGACAAGTAAAAAAGCTGAGATACAAACTCAGGCCATCCAGATTCTCTCACTGTAGCTTGCCAAGGGACTCTGGGTAGCTTTACCATCTGGAATATTGAATTTTAGGGTTAGAAGCAACCTCCAAATCCTGAAGAAATCAAATGTTCTAGATGAATAGCTATGCTTCTCACTGTTAAAAAGTTTCATGATATTTGTCATTCACATCATCCTTCAGACTGATTATCTATCTATCTTTCAATCAATCATCACCTATCTATTTTTTTAGTCAACATTAATTATATCATTTTTTGGGTTGTTTTAGAATCTACAATGGATGAAACCCACATACTGGAGCCCTAAACCCTCAATGCGGCCGTATTTAGAGGCAGGGTCTTTGGGAGGTAATTAAAGTCAGAGGAGGCTATAAGGAGGGGGCTCTAGACTGGTAAGACTGGTGCCCATACCAGAAGAGGAAGTGCCCTCTCTCCTCACAGGCTCAGCGGAGAGGCCATGTGAGAACTGCAGGGTGAGAAGGACCTCTTAGGAAGGGCAGCGAGCTAGGAAGACAACTCTCACTGGAAACTGACTCTGGCTGAACGTTGATGTAGAACTTCCAACCTCCTGAACTGTGAGAAATAAATTTCTGTTTTTTTAAACCACCTAGTCTATGGCATTTTGTTAAAGCAGTCTGAGATGACTAACATAGCATATATGCTACTTAACAGCTATTAAAGTACACGACAAATAATTTCAATATAAGAAGCCTTACCAAACATCTGAACAAGATGAATAAGACCATAACATATTACATAAGAAATGAATTTTTAACACTCTTGATTTGAAACACAATGTCTACTAGATTTTCATAATGCTATGTACATCTGTTCCCAGACACATCACCTGAGACACAGGTTGGCCACAAGCACATCCGTCAGTAACACAGTGTCCCAGCAGGGGGTTCTGTGGTTCTTCTTACCCCAAGCAAACCCAAACCCAGCGCCAGGAGAGAGGGCAGACATGCTGCTGGAGGTCATGAGCTGTCCTCATTTGCCTTTTGATCAAATGTGTAAGACGTCAGTGCATGGATTCTGTGACTTTTTAAAAGCAGTCTTTTTTTTCTAAGTGTTAGTGAAAGCACTTTTTTCAAAATCAGGTTTCTTTTTTATCAGTTGTTCTGCAGAGGTTTCATAGTGAATAGAACTAAAAAACAGATCAGGTCTGATCATTTAGCTTTACCATCTGGAATAAGATAGGTTTGGGCTTATTTTTTTTAAGTTCTACTTAATATATTTCTTAAAAACAATAGTTAAAAATAAATGTTTTATTAATTTCTAAGAGTTTGATATTAAAATTCCAACTAAAAATCTTAATGAGTTTAAGTTAGTGGAACTACGTAACTTTGTTCTGTATTTTTTAAGTCTCCTGTAATGTGTTACCATATTTTTATAATTTAAAAATATTAAGAAAGGCAAAAATAAACAAGATTCAGCAGGCAAGAGCAAGTTCCTACTGTACATAACAGGCAACTATATTCAATATCCTGTGATAAACTATAATGGAAAATAATGTATATATGAAATATTTTTCCATTAAATAAAACCAGACTGGTAAGACTGGTGCCCATACCAGAAGAGGAAGTGCCCTCTCTCCTCACAGGCTCAGCGGAGAGGCCATGTGAGAACTGCAGGGTGAGAAGGACCTCTTAGGAAGGGCAGCGAGCTAGGAAGACAACTCTCACTGGAAACTGACTCTGGCTGAACGTTGATGTAGAACTTCCAACCTCCTGAACTGTGAGAAATAAATTTCTGTTTTTTTAAACCACCTAGTCTATGGCATTTTGTTAAAGCAGTCTGAGATGACTAACATAGCATATATGCTACTTAACAGCTATTAAAGTACACGACAAATAATTTCAATATAAGAAGCCTTACCAAACATCTGAACAAGATGAATAAGACCATAACATATTACATAAGAAATGAATTTTTAACACTCTTGATTTGAAACACAATGTCTACTAGATTTTCATAATGCTATGTACATCTGTTCCCAGACACATCACCTGAGACACAGGTTGGCCACAAGCACATCCGTCAGTAACACAGTGTCCCAGCAGGGGGTTCTGTGGTTCTTCTTACCCCAAGCAAACCCAAACCCAGCGCCAGGAGAGAGGGCAGACATGCTGCTGGAGGTCATGAGCTGTCCTCATTTGCCTTTTGATCAAATGTGTAAGACGTCAGTGCATGGATTCTGTGACTTTTTAAAAGCAGTCTTTTTTTTCTAAGTGTTAGTGAAAGCACTTTTTTCAAAATCAGGTTTCTTTTTTATCAGTTGTTCTGCAGAGGTTTCATAGTGAATAGAACTAAAAAACAGATCAGGTCTGATCATTTAGCTTTACCATCTGGAATAAGATAGGTTTGGGCTTATTTTTTTTAAGTTCTACTTAATATATTTCTTAAAAACAATAGTTAAAAATAAATGTTTTATTAATTTCTAAGAGTTTGATATTAAAATTCCAACTAAAAATCTTAATGAGTTTAAGTTAGTGGAACTACGTAACTTTGTTCTGTATTTTTTAAGTCTCCTGTAATGTGTTACCATATTTTTATAATTTAAAAAATATTAAGAAAGGCAAAAAATAAACAAGATTCAGCAGGCAAGAGCAAGTTCCTACTGTACATAACAGGCAACTATATTCAATATCCTGTGATAAACTATAATGGAAAATAATGTATATATGAAATATATTCCTTTCCAATATGAAAAGAAATGTATATATCTGCATAACTTTGAATATATATGAATCGCTTTGCTACACAGCAGAAATTAACACAATTCTGTAAATCAACTATACTTGAATAAAATAATTAAAAAAAATAAATGTTCCTTTCAGTTACCATGATGACAGATCAACCATCAGACATCAAGAAGGCCTTGTCCAAGCCCATAGCACATGTAACACTAAGGGTGAAACCTAATGTAAACTATGGACTTTAGGTGATTATGATATGTCAATGTAGGTTTATCAATGTACAGATCTGGTGGGGGATTTGATAGTGGGAGAGAATATGCACGTTGGGGCTAGGGGTACATGGGAAATCTCTATACTTTGATTTTGCTATGAACATAAAACTGTTCAAAAAAAGGAAATCTTGAAAAAAAAAAAAACAAGGCTAACTCAGATCACAGACATTTATCATCCTTCTTAAACTAATGGAATAACTAAGTCTGAAACAAAAGACCAGAAAATAGATGCTTAGCTAACCCAGCAAGTGTTAAATGATCAAACAGAAGTATAAATACACATATACACCTTTCCCCCCAAGAATTAGTTGGTACCTACAGCCGAACAAATAGCATTTTCCTTGAATTAATAAACATTTTGGTATAATAAAAGAATATGAATTTTAGAAAAATATCATTAACACATCTTAATAAAAACACTGAAACATCTTAGAAAAACTTAGACACTTCATTGCTTCATCACACCTTTGAAGGATGTGTGGGTCTTTACCTGAAGTCAGCATCTTAGAAGCAAATTTCTGGAATAAGATAGGTTTGGGCTTATTTTTTTTAAGTATTTCTTAAAAACAATAGTTAAAAATAAATGTTTTATTAATTTCTAAGAGTTTGATATTAAAATTCCAACTAAAAATCTTAATGAGTTTAAGTTAGTGGAACTACGTAACTTTGTTCTGTATTTTTTAAGTCTCCTGTAATGTGTTACCATATTTTTATAATTTAAAAAATATTAAGAAAGGCAAAAAATAAACAAGATTCAGCAGGCAAGAGCAAGTTCCTACTGTACATAACAGGCAACTATATTCAATATCCTGTGATAAACTATAATGGAAAATAATGTATATATGAAATATATTCCTTTCCAATATGAAAAGAAATGTATATATCTGCATAACTTTGAATATATATGAATCGCTTTGCTACACAGCAGAAATTAACACAATTCTGTAAATCAACTATACTTGAATAAAATAATTAAAAAAAATAAATGTTCCTTTCAGTTACCATGATGACAGATCAACCATCAGACATCAAGAAGGCCTTGTCCAAGCCCATAGCACATGTAACACTAAGGGTGAAACCTAATGTAAACTATGGACTTTAGGTGATTATGATATGTCAATGTAGGTTTATCAATGTACAGATCTGGTGGGGGATTTGATAGTGGGAGAGAATATGCACGTTAGGGTTAGGGGTACATGGGAAATCTCTATACTTTGATTTTGCTATGAACATAAAACTGTTCAAAAAAAGGAAATCTTGAAAAAAAAAAAAACAAGGCTAACTCAGATCACAGACATTTATCATCCTTCTTAAACTAATGGAATAACTAAGTCTGAAACAAAAGACCAGAAAATAGATGCTTAGCTAACCCAGCAAGTGTTAAATGATCAAACAGAAGTATAAATACACATATACACCTTTCCCCCCAAGAATTAGTTGGTACCTACAGCCGAACAAATAGCATTTTCCTTGAATTAATAAACATTTTGGTATAATAAAAGAATATGAATTTTAGAAAAATATCATTAACACATCTTAATAAAAACACTGAAACATCTTAGAAAAACTTAGACACTTCATTGCTTCATCACACCTTTGAAGGATGTGTGGGTCTTTACCTGAAGTCAGCATCTTAGAAGCAAATTTCATCTTTCACTATTTCCATCCGAACTCCAACATGGCTTTCATAAAGCTCAGGTGTGACGACAGTGAGGAGACATACCGGCTTCTAAACAGTTTAAGTATGAAATGCACAGAGGCTTGGATGATGTTTTTAAATACTAAGAAGAGAGATCCCTGAACTAGGGTGATATTTCTTTCACTGAAACTACTGAAAACACTTTCACTGAGATATACTTAAACCTTACACCTCTGGCTTATATTGCAGATTTAGTGTCAGAACACAAGAAAATTGCTTCCGTGTCTGCAGTGTGTTTATTTTGGAAAGGTTAGCACTAGGTAGCCACTGAAACTGAATGTACTAGTTCCAGTGATATTTTTCCTTTTAAATTAAGTCCAATGGGGAAAGTTCTTCTCTTTGTGAATGTTTAGCATGTTTCCTCTTACCAAATCATTATCTTTTTACCATGGTTTTGGGAAGCTAAGATCTAATTCTGAAGCTCAGTCACAACAATTGTGATTGTCTCAACATTTCTGGCTATTTTTCCTTTTGTGGGTATTTTTTTTTGATGGTAATATCCATATTAATAGTTTTATTATATAAATACCGCAAATTCTTTCTGGAAATGTTGAACTGTATGATTTCAATGAATAGAAATCAAATCCGTTCAAAATGAAAATCTACCATTTTCATTTAATACATATTTGCAAAGTAACTCAGAATTGAAAGAAATATTTTGTGCTTTGTGAATTTAAAAAGCTGATCAATAAATTGTATAGGGGATGAAAAGAATGAAGCCAGAAGTCTCTAAGTAGCCTTAAGATAAGGCTGGTCAGCGATGAGTAGTTTAGAACACTCCCCAGCATGCAAGAGTTACCCTTCCCTCCTTTCCTGGGTCAGCAGACATGTGACTATAAATCTACAAAGCAGGGTGGAGACCCTCCCTAGAGGCCCTTGGCATCAGCATTCAAAATTGCTGTAATTGAGACCCTATGGCATTATATAAAAACTTAGACACTTCATTGCTTCATCACACCTTTGAAGGATGTGTGGGTCTTTACCTGAAGTCAGCATCTTAGAAGCAAATTTCATCTTTCACTATTTCCATCCGAACTCCAACATGGCTTTCATAAAGCTCAGGTGTGACGACAGTGAGGAGACATACCGGCTTCTAAACAGTTTAAGTATGAAATGCACAGAGGCTTGGATGATGTTTTTAAATACTAAGAAGAGAGATCCCTGAACTAGGGTGATATTTCTTTCACTGAAACTACTGAAAACACTTTCACTGAGATATACTTAAACCTTACACCTCTGGCTTATATTGCAGATTTAGTGTCAGAACACAAGAAAATTGCTTCCGTGTCTGCAGTGTGTTTATTTTGGAAAGGTTAGCACTAGGTAGCCACTGAAACTGAATGTACTAGTTCCAGTGATATTTTTCCTTTTAAATTAAGTCCAATGGGGAAAGTTCTTCTCTTTGTGAATGTTTAGCATGTTTCCTCTTACCAAATCATTATCTTTTTACCATGGTTTTGGGAAGCTAAGATCTAATTCTGAAGCTCAGTCACAACAATTGTGATTGTCTCAACATTTCTGGCTATTTTTCCTTTTGTGGGTATTTTTTTTTGATGGTAATATCCATATTAATAGTTTTATTATATAAATACATAAATTCTTTCTGGAAATGTTGAACTGTATGATTTCAATGAATAGAAATCAAATCCGTTCAAAATGAAAATCTACCATTTTCATTTAATACATATTTGCAAAGTAACTCAGAATTGAAAGAAATATTTTGTGCTTTGTGAATTTAAAAAGCTGATCAATAAATTGTATAGGGGATGAAAAGAATGAAGCCAGAAGTCTCTAAGTAGCCTTAAGATAAGGCTGGTCAGCGATGAGTAGTTTAGAACACTCCCCAGCATGCAAGAGTTACCCTTCCCTCCTTTCCTGGGTCAGCAGACATGTGACTATAAATCTACAAAGCAGGGTGGAGACCCCTCCCTAGAGGCCCTTGGCATCAGCATTAGCTTTGAAAGCTCTTGTGATATACAAATGTAATTTAGACTTGACCCTATGGCATTATATAAAGATAGCAGCTTTTCATATTGATCAGACTTTTAAGAAGATGCTAGTCTTCTGGACCTAGTCAAGGATGTGCCTTCAGCACACTCAGAAATCAATTTAGAAAGTAATTTGCAGATCTGCCAAGCATACAAAAATAGAAGGAGTTCCTTGGAAATGGGCCTTGAGATCACAGGGTCTCTCTGAGGGCTTCATCACAGAGCCAAAGAGAAAAGACATCTAAATGCCTTTTCCGTGCCATTTAAAGTCTGCCAGCACATGGTTCTCAATTTTTTCTGCCTTTGCTCAGCTGAGGGACTCCACATACGCCTCCCAGTAACTGAGGCTGTGCATCTCTAGAGTGTGGGATCAGGAGACTTTAAAAGGCACCTCTGCCATCAACTCAGATGTGTACTCCCCTCCAGGCCAGCGAGAGTCACGTAAAGCAGAGTGGACACAGTGATCCCATGTTTAGAATAGAATTTAGGGGTAAAGCAATCACATGAAGAAAAGGGAAGATGAAAGAAAAAGGGTTGGGAAAACTCACAGGGAAAGGAAAATGCTGGAATGTCAACAAGCAGGTGGGAGGGGCGGAGGAGCTATGCTTAGAGAGGGAGGCCAGTGCAGAATTTTGGGATGATGCCAGTCAGAGTAGTCACTGAACAAAGGACAGAAGAACACTGCTCGCCTCCCAGTTGTACCAGGGCTTACGTTGTGACCCACTGCTGTCACCTACTGACAGCACAACCCTGAGAGGAATTCAGGATTAAAAAACAGGCTGAAGCACTCTGTGCTCTGAGTAAACAGGCCCCATAGATAGTTAGATGGATTTCTCAGAAAGAATTTCAATGAGCCCAGATTCTTGCTTCTTCCCATATATAGAAAAACATAAAAATCATTAACTTGAGATATTGGTTCTTTGTCACTAGCAGTGATTTTTTATGAGGATGTATCCTTGACAGTATGTATTTTCTAGCCACGCCCCCCACTCCAAATCATATATAAACCAGTTCCTCCTGTCTCTTCAGAGCAGTTCCTCAGAGCTGTCTCCCAGGATATAGAGCTCAATATAGTTCTTAACCTCATGACTCTTACATTGTGTGTGTGTTTTTTAAAGTCATCATTATTAAGAAGTATAAAACTAGTCAAAAGATCATATAAGGAAACAATTTATAACACAGGACAAAGGATTAATTAAGATCGCTAACGGATAATAGGGCCTTGAGATCACAGGGTCTCTCTGAGGGCTTCATCACAGAGCCAAAGAGAAAAGACATCTAAATGCCTTTTCCGTGCCATTTAAAGTCTGCCAGCACATGGTTCTCAATTTTTTCTGCCTTTGCTCAGCTGAGGGACTCCACATACGCCTCCCAGTAACTGAGGCTGTGCATCTCTAGAGTGTGGGATCAGGAGACTTTAAAAGGCACCTCTGCCATCAACTCAGATGTGTACTCCCCTCCAGGCCAGCGAGAGTCACGTAAAGCAGAGTGGACACAGTGATCCCATGTTTAGAATAGAATTTAGGGGTAAAGCAATCACATGAAGAAAAGGGAAGATGAAAGAAAAAGGGTTGGGAAAACTCACAGGGAAAGGAAAATGCTGGAATGTCAACAAGCAGGTGGGAGGGGCGGAGGAGCTATGCTTAGAGAGGGAGGCCAGTGCAGAATTTTGGGATGATGCCAGTCAGAGTAGTCACTGAACAAAGGACAGAAGAACACTGCTCGCCTCCCAGTTGTACCAGGGCTTACGTTGTGACCCACTGCTGTCACCTACTGACAGCACAACCCTGAGAGGAATTCAGGATTAAAAAACAGGCTGAAGCACTCTGTGCTCTGAGTAAACAGGCCCCATAGATAGTTAGATGGATTTCTCAGAAAGAATTTCAATGAGCCCAGATTCTTGCTTCTTCCCATATATAGAAAAACATAAAAATCATTAACTTGAGATATTGGTTCTTTGTCACTAGCAGTGATTTTTTATGAGGATGTATCCTTGACAGTATGTATTTTCTAGCCACGCCCCCCACTCCAAATCATATATAAACCAGTTCCTCCTGTCTCTTCAGAGCAGTTCCTCAGAGCTGTCTCCCAGGATATAGAGCTCAATATAGTTCTTAACCTCATGACTCTTACATTGTGTGTGTGTTTTTTAAAGTCATCATTATTAAGAAGTATAAAACTAGTCAAAAGATCATATAAGGAAACAATTTATAACACAGGACAAAGGATTAATTAAGATCGCTAATGTATAAAGGGCCCACAAAAATTGATGAAAACATTTAAATATCCTATCAGAAAAGTGGGGAGAACATACAAACAGGTGATACATTAAACAAAAAAAACAAAAATGTGACCAAAAACATACGTAAAACTTACAGGTTGAAATAAGACACAATTTTTTACATGAGTCTGAAAAATATCTGAAGAGATTCATACCCAGGGGTTAGCAGTGTACAGGGAAAACAGTACTCTGCAAACTGGAATAACCTTTCTAAAAAGAAATTTGGTCTTTAAAATCTGCATATCCTTTAATCCAGCATTTATTATAAAAAATTAGACTCAGAGTAAAGGCATTTGTATGTGGATTTCCGTTACTATTCCTTAATGAAAAATTGCAGTCAATGTAATTGTTCAATAAAATTGAACATGGGCATGTTCTTCGCTGGGATTCGCTGGGAGTGGACTTTGAGATGACACAGGTGCTAGTTGGTTACTTGAGAGGTGACCCCAGGAAACAGAACTAGAAAAATGAAGAATACCCAGTATGGTTTTCAGGAATGAGCTGGTTACTGCTGCAGGCAACTGGACCTCAGTTCCACTAAGGACCTCTGCAGAATTACAGAGCCCGTATCTTACAACTGTCCCAACACAGGACAGGGAAATGAAGCATTTATCTATCAACTCTCATACTCCATTGGTGGAGGTTCCAGTATTAGTGCCTCCTTATGCCTGGGCTGTACCTTCCTGGGTCTGGGAACCTTTGCAGCTCAGGAGGTAGCAGAGCAGAGATACAGTACAGCCTCTACCTGGCGTGGGACACTGTGAAAAGTACAGGGAACTGTTCACCAGAGCCGCGCTAGAGTCAGATGGGTTATGGGGATGTAACCAGCACATTCACATTTTAAGTTAAAATCAAATTACAAGTAGAATATACAGTGTACCTTGTGCTTAAAGTAGCTATATATCAATATATATTTAGACACACACACACACGACATACGCCTGGCAGGATACTTACCCAAAATTAATTAATTGATTAATGATCTCTGAGTAATGATTATCTCAGATGATTTTTACCTTAAGAAATGTTTATGTATCAATATTAAATTGCACAAGTAAGTGTAGCTATACTTTTCTAAAAGAACAGACTTATTTGAATAATAAAAAAGAAAATCCATATAGTTTTAATAGGTCTGATTTTAAAAAACACATTTGCTCTATATTTAAAATAACATTATGATATTAACGCTTACAATCATCAAATTATTTGATAATTCCAATTCATTTTAAATTAAAAGTTAGTATATGAAAGAGCGGCCTTCAGGGTATTTACATGTTGACAGTGATTTTCAATTATAAATCAATAATCAATCACTTAATTCTGAATTCTCCATTAAGAGAAAGTGGAAAGGGGAAAACAATAAGATGCTCAAATAATACTGAATCAACTTTGCATTCATTACACAGTGACGATCAATCATTTTGCCACCCGTCCCACCTACTCTCATTTCCAAGAGCCTCCTCAACCCCTTTCCCACTTGCCTACATCCTAATATCTTTCTGCTAATATGATTGTACCTTGTTTACTCGCTCTTTCAAGGACTGAATGGCCTCCATAAATCAGACACTGGGCTAAGCATGAAGATATAAGGGACTACTAGTTCTCCATTTTCCAGGAACTTACCATGTGCTGGACAATCAAAACAAAACAACGATAAGTTACAGCAGAGGTAAAAACTGGAGAAGGACTCCAGTGTCCTGGCAACCCACTCCAGCAGTCTCGCCTGAGAAATGCCATGAATAGAGGAGCCTGGCAGGCTAAAGTTCATGGGTTCCAAAGAGTCATTCAGACACTATTTAGTGCCTAAACAAATGACAAACCCAGGATGCAGAGGAGTACCCAGCGGTCTTGAAAAGAGAGGTGGCAGGGGATGGCTCCACTAGGTGGCGCCACAGTAGTTGTGGAAGGAGGAGAGGGAAATGGCCCATGGAAGAATTTAATTAATCTTTCAGGAACCATGTCATAAATCTAACATCATTTTCCTAATCCCTTTCCTTGTATTATTCTCCAGAATATTAAACAAAAAAAACATTAAATACCTTCTCATTTCCAAGTAAGAAAGTGAAATGCCTCTGCCTGGCTGTCTGTGTTCCTGCTAGGTCGGCTGTTCACTGTGACCAAGTAAGACTAAGTCCACTCTGCCCAATAAGCATCCCTGCTCTCTGGAGGCCAAGCACCTTGCTGTGTGTGTTCCATTAATTCTCATCCCCATGCCTTAACTACTCCTGCACCTTCTACCTGGCTTGTCATCTCCCCCGACTGCCTCCTGGCCAGTCTTCTAGGCACCATTAGGTTGGCCTCCTAGGGTCATATGACCTCCTGAGGGTATACCAGGAACAGAAGGCTAGTGATATGAGTCTGCCTGCTCCGTACAGAAATGCCTTCTCACTTCTACCTTTAACATTTATTCAGGACGGAGAGAAACTGTAATACAAAGGTGGAGAAAACAGGAAAAAAAGAACCCAACAACAGTGAACTTAAAAGAATGAAATGTGAGGGAAACCTTTGCTATTCTTCACAATGGCTCTGATTCTGAATTGAATATGTGTAGACATTTTCTTGAAAATGAATAAAGAGAGCCTATCACTTGAAGAAATTCAAATGACAGTATTTGTTGCCAATGATAAAATGCAAAGTTTTAACTAAGGACTGAATGGCCTCCATAAATCAGACACTGGGCTAAGCATGAAGATATAAGGGACTACTAGTTCTCCATTTTCCAGGAACTTACCATGTGCTGGACAATCAAAACAAAACAACGATAAGTTACAGCAGAGGTAAAAACTGGAGAAGGACTCCAGTGTCCTGGCAACCCACTCCAGCAGTCTCGCCTGAGAAATGCCATGAATAGAGGAGCCTGGCAGGCTAAAGTTCATGGGTTCCAAAGAGTCATTCAGACACTATTTAGTGCCTAAACAAATGACAAACCCAGGATGCAGAGGAGTACCCAGCGGTCTTGAAAAGAGAGGTGGCAGGGGATGGCTCCACTAGGTGGCGCCACAGTAGTTGTGGAAGGAGGAGAGGAACTGGCCCATGGAAGAATTTAATTAATCTTTCAGGAACCATGTCATAAATCTAACATCATTTTCCTAATCCCTTTCCTTGTATTATTCTCCAGAATATTAAACAAAAAAAACATTAAATACCTTCTCATTTCCAAGTAAGAAAGTGAAATGCCTCTGCCTGGCTGTCTGTGTTCCTGCTAGGTCGGCTGTTCACTGTGACCAAGTAAGACTAAGTCCACTCTGCCCAATAAGCATCCCTGCTCTCTGGAGGCCAAGCACCTTGCTGTGTGTGTTCCATTAATTCTCATCCCCATGCCTTAACTACTCCTGCACCTTCTACCTGGCTTGTCATCTCCCCCGACTGCCTCCTGGCCAGTCTTCTAGGCACCATTAGGTTGGCCTCCTAGGGTCATATGACCTCCTGAGGGTATACCAGGAACAGAAGGCTAGTGATATGAGTCTGCCTGCTCCGTACAGAAATGCCTTCTCACTTCTACCTTTAACATTTATTCAGGACGGAGAGAAACTGTAATACAAAGGTGGAGAAAACAGGAAAAAAAGAACCCAACAACAGTGAACTTAAAAGAATGAAATGTGAGGGAAACCTTTGCTATTCTTCACAATGGCTCTGATTCTGAATTGAATATGTGTAGACATTTTCTTGAAAATGAATAAAGAGAGCCTATCACTTGAAGAAATTCAAATGACAGTATTTGTTGCCAATGATAAAATGCAAGTTTTAAAGCAATTCTTACTAATTTGGAAAAGCCATACAGGCCTATATATGCCTAACAGCTTCCTATTTGTTAAAAACTTTTGGCAGGAGATCAGTGAAACAATGACAAATATGTGTCTTTTTTTTCTTCTTTCGATATTTATAATAATGTGTCAACATTTGCAAGATCTGTATAACTCAGTGAACCAAGACTTTCCAAATGACCAATGTGTGGCATTAAATAATCACTCATGGATGAAAGGGAAAGAGAAATCAATGGATGTTAGTGTAACCAAGTATAAAAAGTTCACTGACATTAAAGAAATTACTTTTTCTTGAGTTTTGGTATCATATCAAAGAAGAATATCTACAATTTTCTGGAAAACACTATTGAGATATTTCCACCTTTTCCAATTTCATATTTTTGTAAGGCCAGATGTTCTTAATATAAATCAACCAATCACACCCCCTCACACATACATACACCGCCCCCCCCAACACTCATGACAGACTATTTTCTTAAAATGTGTTTCCACATAATGATTGCTTGTTGCTATTTTACTTCAATTCATAAATGTTTCTACAGTTTACCAGCTTTAACATTTAATACAATAAGGACCAACAGATACAACTAAGAAAAACAAAAACTCTTTAAAATCATGTATGACTGTTACCAGTGTAAAGGGGTCCTGAAACCAAGAAGTTTGAAAACCATTGCACCAAGGACAGCAGATCAACAAAATGAAAAGAACCAAGTTTCCAAAGATGGTGTAGGGCAGAGTTTACGTGGGTGACAGGGAAAGAGGACAGTGGCTAGGTGTCAGCACGGGCGAGGCATCTTGCTCTGGCTATTGGAAAAATAGGCACGTTATACTGTGGAAAGTCAGCAAGTTGTCCCTTTTGGGCACAGATCTTATACCTCAATCAAATGTTCAGACAAAAATGAAAAAACGTACTTGGCCTTCGACTGGATATTTCTTATCTACAAAATATAAGTTGCTTTTTAATATGCTATCTTGGCACCATGTCTGGGTATTATATCTGAAAACCTATAATAGGTGACATTCTATGAATCACGAATCCAGACATATGTATTAGACACAGTCCTAGGTTTCCTGAACTCCTAAACTTCCAGTCATTTTCTGTCTAGATATGGCCATAAATGGCTATGGAAGATACACAGTTTACATGAGGAACATGTTAGAGGAAATAATTGTACCATGCTATCATTATCTGAGAAAGCTGGAAGAAAACACAAAATTCAGATACTTGCAAAGCAGCCAGATCTCTGTAACATTTAAGCATGTGACTGGAGAACACCACAGCTTTGAAAGGCAGGGGAACCAAAAAAAGAGAAATAAAATTTCCGTAATTTCCCAATCACTGCAAGTGCTGAAAGAACACATGATGGGGAAGAGAGAATCAGAAATGACAGAGGACTCCCCCTTGTCAGGCCTCAGTCTCCTGTTAATCAGCTGAGCGACACTGGGTAAGTCGATTCACCCATCTGATTGCTCATGTGTGAAATGAAGAGTTGGCCTGCATGATTTCTATGATTATAAATCAACCAATCACACCCCTCACACATACATACACCGCCCCCCCCAACACTCATGACAGACTATTTTCTTAAAATGTGTTTCCACATAATGATTGCTTGTTGCTATTTTACTTCAATTCATAAATGTTTCTACAGTTTACCAGCTTTAACATTTAATACAATAAGGACCAACAGATACAACTAAGAAAAACAAAAACTCTTTAAAATCATGTATGACTGTTACCAGTGTAAAGGGGTCCTGAAACCAAGAAGTTTGAAAACCATTGCACCAAGGACAGCAGATCAACAAAATGAAAAGAACCAAGTTTCCAAAGATGGTGTAGGGCAGAGTTTACGTGGGTGACAGGGAAAGAGGACAGTGGCTAGGTGTCAGCACGGGCGAGGCATCTTGCTCTGGCTATTGGAAAAATAGGCACGTTATACTGTGGAAAGTCAGCAAGTTGTCCCTTTTGGGCACAGATCTTATACCTCAATCAAATGTTCAGACAAAAATGAAAAAACGTACTTGGCCTTCGACTGGATATTTCTTATCTACAAAATATAAGTTGCTTTTTAATATGCTATCTTGGCACCATGTCTGGGTATTATATCTGAAAACCTATAATAGGTGACATTCTATGAATCACGAATCCAGACATATGTATTAGACACAGTCCTAGGTTTCCTGAACTCCTAAACTTCCAGTCATTTTCTGTCTAGATATGGCCATAAATGGCTATGGAAGATACACAGTTTACATGAGGAACATGTTAGAGGAAATAATTGTACCATGCTATCATTATCTGAGAAAGCTGGAAGAAAACACAAAATTCAGATACTTGCAAAGCAGCCAGATCTCTGTAACATTTAAGCATGTGACTGGAGAACACCACAGCTTTGAAAGGCAGGGGAACCAAAAAAAGAGAAATAAAATTTCCGTAATTTCCCAATCACTGCAAGTGCTGAAAGAACACATGATGGGGAAGAGAGAATCAGAAATGACAGAGGACTCCCCCTTGTCAGGCCTCAGTCTCCTGTTAATCAGCTGAGCGACACTGGGTAAGTCGATTCACCCATCTGATTGCTCATGTGTGAAATGAAGAGTTGGCCTGCATGATTTCTATGATTATAAAAAGCCCTAAACTTCACCAGCCTCTCTGCCCTCTTTTTCTCTCCTCAAAAACAAAATCTTGGTTTGCTGTACTCTAAACTTTTTGCAGGCTCTGACACACCACAAATGGAAACCCAGTATCAGAAGGAGATCCTCTTTTTCTTCTTTTTGAAGGCACTCTAGTTGTCCACTGCAATTTAGATATTTTGAAACATTGACAAAATTGTCACTTTTATTAAACACAGTCAGAACATTATTAGTAATCAGTATAATAAAAAGCTCATTCTGCCCAATATCATGATGTGTAAGTGAAAGTTATAAAATGAATAATTACTTTTCAACATGTCCTCTATCTGTGAGGCTCAACTTTTATATTATGTTTGGTATTGAAGATTAAAATTTTCTAAATTAAACACTGATGAAAATTTGATGATGATATTTTAATTTAGGAAAATAATTAGTCCCTTTCCTTATAGCCACTTTCACATATTAAAATTCAGGAGGGAATTCACCATTCAGTTTACTATTACTCATTACTAATAGGACAAATGATCAAACTATACCCTTTAAATGAGTGGTACATCCTTATATATTATTTATCTTCTAATTAGGGTAGAGAAATTATCCTTTGAGTTGCTGAGTTAATTACAAAGAAGGAATTGATCGTTATGCAGTTAGATTTCTGATTTTAATCAAGTCTGTTTTCCTGGTCAATGTAATTAGTAGGAAAAAACAACCACAGCATGGTTAGAGGAAATAATTGTACCATGCTATCATTATCTGAGAAAGCTGGAAGAAAACACAAAATTCAGATACTTGCAAAGCAGCCAGATCTCTGTAACATTTAAGCATGTGACTGGAGAACACCACAGCTTTGAAAGGCAGGGGAACCAAAAAAAGAGAAATAAAATTTCCGTAATTTCCCAATCACTGCAAGTGCTGAAAGAACACATGATGGGGAAGAGAGAATCAGAAATGACAGAGGACTCCCCCTTGTCAGGCCTCAGTCTCCTGTTAATCAGCTGAGCGACACTGGGTAAGTCGATTCACCCATCTGATTGCTCATGTGTGAAATGAAGAGTTGGCCTGCATGATTTCTATGATTATAAAAAGCCCTAAACTTCACCAGCCTCTCTGCCCTCTTTTTCTCTCCTCAAAAACAAAATCTTGGTTTGCTGTACTCTAAACTTTTTGCAGGCTCTGACACACCACAAATGGAAACCCAGTATCAGAAGGAGATCCTCTTTTTCTTCTTTTTGAAGGCACTCTAGTTGTCCACTGCAATTTAGATATTTTGAAACATTGACAAAATTGTCACTTTTATTAAACACAGTCAGAACATTATTAGTAATCAGTATAATAAAAAGCTCATTCTGCCCAATATCATGATGTGTAAGTGAAAGTTATAAAATGAATAATTACTTTTCAACATGTCCTCTATCTGTGAGGCTCAACTTTTATATTATGTTTGGTATTGAAGATTAAAATTTTCTAAATTAAACACTGATGAAAATTTGATGATGATATTTTAATTTAGGAAAATAATTAGTCCCTTTCCTTATAGCCACTTTCACATATTAAAATTCAGGAGGGAATTCACCATTCAGTTTACTATTACTCATTACTAATAGGACAAATGATCAAACTATACCCTTTAAATGAGTGGTACATCCTTATATATTATTTATCTTCTAATTAGGGTAGAGAAATTATCCTTTGAGTTGCTGAGTTAATTACAAAGAAGGAATTGATCGTTATGCAGTTAGATTTCTGATTTTAATCAAGTCTGTTTTCCTGTCTTCCCAGTTTCTGATCTTACAAAGATGTAATTATTTTGAGGGGGAGGGGAAGTCAAAAGCTAAGTCAGATTAACGTAACTGAGCTATATCAAGGGGCTGAACCGGCAATATAGAAGCGGTTTGTTGAATATAAGATAAAGCTTTCCTTCAGATGAATAAGACCTTTTAATAGTCAATGAGGTGAAAAGACTAGGTGATTTATGAAACTGGCATGGTACTGAAAACATAATCTTGACCTATCTGTTGTGTTGTTTAGTTGCTAAGTTGCCTCTGACTCTTCTGTGACCCCATCCATGCACAGTAGCCTGCCAGGATCTTCTCTCCATGCGATTTTCCAGACAAGAATACTAGAGTGAGTAGCCATTTTCTCTTCGAAAATTATCTTTTTACGTGGAAGCAAAAACAAGATGGCCAAGTAGTCACCGTAGAGCACTGACCAACCTTTCTATGGAAATAGAACCAGGTTCCTTTTCACATTCTGTTACATCTGTACACCCAGGCTGTGCTGCAGCTTCAGTTCCAGAGCACAGGAGTAAAGCAAGTCAAATAAACTTTTGGTTTCCCAGTGCACATAAAAGTTATGTTTATCCCATACTGTAGTCTATCAAGTGTCAAACAGTCTTGTGTCTAGTAGCATCACATATATACACCTTAGTTAAAAAATACTTTATTGCTAAAAAATTGTTAACCACCATCTGAGCCTTCTGTGAATCAGAATCCTTTATTGTGGGTGGGACCTTGCCTCAAGGTTAATGGTTGCGATGATCAGGGTGTTTTGGCTGCTGAAGGCTTGTATGACAATTTCTTCAAATAAGACAACAATGAAATTTGCTGCACTGATTGACTTTTCCTTGCACAAACAACTTCTGTACAGTGTATAGTGCTACATTTTGATAACATGTAGAACTTCTTTTAAAATTGAGTCAATCCTCTCAAATTCTGCCACTACTTTATCAGCTGGAAAGTGAAAGTGAAGTTGCTTGGCCATGTCCAACTGTTTGTGACCATGGACAAGTCATGGAATTCTCCAAGCAAGAACACTGGAGTGGGTAGGTAGCCTTTTCCTTCTCAAGAGGATCTTCCCAACCCAGGGATCAAACCCAGGTCTCCCACATTGCAGGTGGGTTCTTTACCATCTGAGCCACCAGGGAAGTCCAAGAATACTGGAGTGGGTAATATATCCCTTCTCCAGGGGATCTTTCTGATCCAGGAATTGAACCTGGGTCTCCTGCATTGCAGGCAGATTCTTTACCAGCTAAGCAACAGGGAATCTCACTTTTTACAACTAAGTTTATGTAATATTTGAAATCCTTTGTTGTCATTTCAACAATCTTCACCAGGAGTAGATTCCAACTCAAGAAATCACTTTCTCTGTTCATCCATAAAAAGCAACTCTTCATTCATTAAGGTTTAATCATGAGATTGCAGCAGTTCAGTCTCATCTTCAACTCCACTTCTGGTTCTCTTCCTATATCCAGTATATCTGCAGTGACTTCCTCCACAGAAGTCTTGATTCCCCTTAAAGTCATCCATGAGGACAAGAATCAAAGTCTTCCAAACTCCTGTAAAGGTTTGTATTTTGACCTTTTCCCTATGAGTCTTGGGTGTTCCTGATGGCATCTAAAATGGTGAATCCTCTCTAGAGGGTATTCAATGGACTTTTTTGCACAGATCCATTAGAGGTATCACTATCTATGGCATCTTCACAGCCTTACAAAATGTATTCCTTAAACAATAGTTGAAAGTCAAAATTACTTCTTGATCTACGGTAGGCCATAGAATGGCTTCTGTGTTAGCAGGCATGAAAACCGCATGAATCTCACTGAACATCTTCATCAGAGCTCTTGGGTGACAAGGTGCACTGTCAATGAGCAATAATACTTTGAAAGAAATCTTATTTTCTGAACAGTAGGTCTTAACAGTGGGCTTAAGATATTCAATAAGCTGTGTTGTGAATTGGTATGCTGTCACCCAAGTATGTTGTTCCATTTATAGCAGAGGCGCAGAAGAAATAACATAATTCTTAAGGGCCCTAGGATTTTAGGAGTGGCCAATGGACACTAGCTTCAGCTTAAAGTCATCAGTGGCATTAGCATCTAACAAGACAGGCAGCCTATTCTTTGAAAATTTGAAACCAGACATTGACTCCTCTCCAGCTATGAAAGTCCTAGGTGGTATCTTCTCCCACCATGCAGCTATTTTGTTTACACTGAAGATCTATTGTTTAGTGTAGCCCCTTCCATCATCTATCTTAGCTGGATCTTCTAGATAACTTGCTGCAACTTCTATATCAGCACTTGCTGGTTCTCTCTGTACTTTGATGCTATGAAGATGGCGTCTTTCCTTAAACCTCGTGAACCAACCTCTGTGAGCCACAGACTCTTCGGCAGCTTCCTGACCTCTCTCAGCCTTCGGAGAACTGAAGAGAGTCAAGGCCCTGCTCTGGAATAGACTTTGGCATGTGGGAATGTTGTAGCTTCTTTGACCTTCTCTCCACACCACTAAAACTTTTTCCATGTGAGCAGTAAACTGTTCCTCTTTCTGTTTGTGTATTTACTGGAAGAACACTTTTCGTCTCCTTCAGAACTTTACCTTTACATTTATTACCTGACTAACTGGTGCCAGAGTCTAGTCTTGGCCTATCTCAGTTTTCAACACACCATCCTCGTTAGGCTTAATCGCTCCCAGCTTTTGATTTAAAATGAAAGATGTGCAAATCTTCCTTTCATTTGCACATTTAGAGGCCATTATAAGATTACTGATTGGCATCACCTCAATATTGTCATATCTCAGGGAATAGAGAGGCCCCAGGAAAGGGAGAGCTAGGAACAGCCCATCAGTGGAGCAGTCAGAGTACACAGCATTTATCAATTTAGTCTGCTGTCTTACAGTTCACGAATCCCCTAAACAATTACACAGTAGTATTATCGAAGAGAACTGATCATAGATCACCAAAACAAATGTAATAATAATGAAAAGAATCTGAAATATTTTAAAAATTACTAACTTGTGATACAAAATTGTCGAATTTGTGGCACAGAGTCATAAAGGGAGCAAATGGTATGGGAAAAATGGCACCAGTAGACTTGCTTGACAGAGGGCTGTCACAAACCTTCAAACTGTAAAAAAGAGAGTTCTGCACACTACAAAACAAGGTAAGATTATACTTCTGAAGTGCTTATTTGTTTTGTTTACCTCAATACCTATGAATTTCTGAGTTCACTGATGTCTGCACTCTTAACCTATCAGTGTTTACTTTCTTGTATTTTGGTTCATGCTCTCATGAGGTTATATTTATTACTTGCTCCTGATTTTAACACATTATATTTGTTACACTGAAGATCATTGTTTAGTGTAGCCCCTTCCATCATCTATCTTAGCTGGATCTTCTAGATAACTTGCTGCAACTTCTATATCAGCACTTGCTGGTTCTCTCTGTACTTTGATGCTATGAAGATGGCGTCTTTCCTTAAACCTCGTGAACCAACCTCTGTGAGCCACAGACTCTTCGGCAGCTTCCTGACCTCTCTCAGCCTTCGGAGAACTGAAGAGAGTCAAGGCCCTGCTCTGGAATAGACTTTGGCATGTGGGAATGTTGTAGCTTCTTTGACCTTCTCTCCACACCACTAAAACTTTTTCCATGTGAGCAGTAAACTGTTCCTCTTTCTGTTTGTGTATTTACTGGAAGAACACTTTTCGTCTCCTTCAGAACTTTACCTTTACATTTATTACCTGACTAACTGGTGCCAGAGTCTAGTCTTGGCCTATCTCAGTTTTCAACACACCATCCTCGTTAGGCTTAATCGCTCCCAGCTTTTGATTTAAAATGAAAGATGTGCAAATCTTCCTTTCATTTGCACATTTAGAGGCCATTATAAGATTACTGATTGGCATCACCTCAATATTGTCATATCTCAGGGAATAGAGAGGCCCCAGGAAAGGGAGAGCTAGGAACAGCCCATCAGTGGAGCAGTCAGAGTACACAGCATTTATCAATTTAGTCTGCTGTCTTACAGTTCACGAATCCCCTAAACAATTACACAGTAGTATTATCGAAGAGAACTGATCATAGATCACCAAAACAAATGTAATAATAATGAAAAGAATCTGAAATATTTTAAAAATTACTAACTTGTGATACAAAATTGTCGAATTTGTGGCACAGAGTCATAAAGGGAGCAAATGGTATGGGAAAAATGGCACCAGTAGACTTGCTTGACAGAGGGCTGTCACAAACCTTCAAACTGTAAAAAAGAGAGTTCTGCACACTACAAAACAAGGTAAGATTATACTTCTGAAGTGCTTATTTGTTTTGTTTACCTCAATACCTATGAATTTCTGAGTTCACTGATGTCTGCACTCTTAACCTATCAGTGTTTACTTTCTTGTATTTTGGTTCATGCTCTCATGAGGTTATATTTATTACTTGCCATATACCTGATTCTTCAAACACATTATCAGTTACAGAACCTGCCTGTGTAAACAAGTAAGGTTATTACTGAAAAGTAAGGTTATTGATTGTACTAGAAATTGGCAATGCAGGAAAAGGCCATGAAGTTGAACCAAGCTGGAGCCATCTGTCTCCAGATTAAAGTATACAAATGACCTCATGATTTCAGTCCACAGTTCCAGGGACTACAACATAGGAAACATGCATGAGCTAATCTTTAAATGGAAAACAGCTACTAACAATGACATTTTCCTTGTTCCGATACAAACAATTTAACAACTGAGCTGAGAAGACACACAATTTCATGTTATCTAGAGTATTATCTAGAAGACTTACACCAAGCTAAAGTGCAATTATTCTTTAATAAATA
Source organism: Tragulus kanchil (assembly GCA_022376925.1). NCBI lineage: Eukaryota > Metazoa > Chordata > Mammalia > Artiodactyla > Tragulidae > Tragulus > Tragulus kanchil. Next base: position 265,129,835 of record JAIOJX010000026.1, on the reverse strand, counting down.
TATCCCTAAGTTAATGACAAGGGTACTTTGGCTCTTCAATCACAGTCTCTAAGATACTTTAATTGGAGGGGTTTTGCCACTAGAAGTATACCAGGTCCTTTACAGGGTAGGGCTTCCTGGGTGGCGCAGTGGTAAAGAATCCACCTGCCAATGCAGAAGACACAAGTTCGATTCCTGTGTCAGGAAGATCCCTGGGAATAGGAAATGGTAACCTGATCCAGTAACAAAGATTTGAATGCAATTGAGCACACACACACACTATATGTTCGTTTCTATGTGGTGTGTTCTCAGTCATGTCTGATTTTTTGACCCCATGGACCATAGCCCACTGGGCTCCTCTGTCCATGGGATTTTCTAGGCAGGAACACTGGAGTGGGTTGCCATTTCATTCTCCAGGGAATATTCCTGACTCCGGGATTGAACTTAAGTCTCATGCTTGGCAGGCAGATTTTTACCACCTGGGAAGCACCCCCTCCCCAACACACACACTCTATAGATATCTCATTGTGGAGTGCTTAAATATTACTAGGGTCTGGTTCTATCATATATGCTTTATACACTGAGTGAGAATCCACCAATTAACCTTCTGATTCTAGAATTTATATTTTGGAAATATACCATTGGTTCTAAATAGAAATAAAGTACACATTTTACCTAGCAGTATTATAAAAGGATTGTGTTATAGGTAGTTATTATTCTAGTGAACAAAATGTAATCCAAGATAGAAACTGTAACATCGAATTGTTTTCTAATGGGACTGACTATAATTTTGCCCCTGGAAAAATTAAGAGGACACCCAAGGAGAAGAAAATTACAGTTAGTCCAAAAAGGAAGTAATCAAAAACTGTCTAAATATAGGCAAATTGGCATCTGTAACAAGCTCCAATAGTAATAAGAAGGAATAGAAGTGAAGATCAGCTGTACCATGGATTTCCTTAGTTTAGGATTATATTTATCTAAATAACACCACTTTAATACTGGTATAGAAATAAACTGAATGCTGATACAATTAAATTCCTAATATGTTCTTATTATTTATCATGCAATAACATTCACTTATCCAGCACCTGATCTATGCCAGGACATATTCTAGGCACTAGAGATTTAGGAGTGAGCAAAATGAACAGAAAAATCACTGTTTCTGCAGAATTTATTTTCTGGTGGAGGAGACTATTTAAGTAAGGCAAACAAGCAAAAATATGCACTATGCTATATATGGTGAAGACTCAGAAGAGAAAATCCAGCAGGCAAAGGATATGAAAGGTCGGAGGGGGTGATGGAGAGATGACCCTGACAGAGTAGCAAGGGAAGCTGCATCAAGGGGGACTTCGGAGGGAAAACCTGAAGAGAACCATCCCGCCACTGGAACTTCACCTTCTGTCTTGAATACCTAACCTTCTAGTTTCTATCTTTAGTTATATGTAAATAAGCCAGTCACACAAGAGAGGGAGAAGGCCCGAATAAGGGGAGGAGAGAGGGACTTTTTTTTTTAATTGGAGGATAATTGCTTTACAGTGTTGTGGTGATCTCTGGCATATATCAATACAAATCAGTCATAATTATATATATATATATATATATAAATATATATATATATATATATAAACATAGATAGATAGATATATGAACATAGATAGATAGATATATAGATAGATCCCCTCCCTCTTGAGCCTCCCTTCCCTCCCTATTCCATCCCTCTAGGTTGTCGCAGGGCATGAGGCTGGGCTCCCTGTGTTATATAGCAACTTCTCACCAGGTATCTATTTTACACATGATAACGTATGTTATAGGTAGTTATTATTCTAGTGAACAAAATGTAATCCAAGATAGAAACTGTAACATCGAATTGTTTTCTAATGGGACTGACTATAATTTTGCCCCTGGAAAAATTAAGAGGACACCCAAGGAGAAGAAAATTACAGTTAGTCCAAAAAGGAAGTAATCAAAAACTGTCTAAATATAGGCAAATTGGCATCTGTAACAAGCTCCAATAGTAATAAGAAGGAATAGAAGTGAAGATCAGCTGTACCATGGATTTCCTTAGTTTAGGATTATATTTATCTAAATAACACCACTTTAATACTGGTATAGAAATAAACTGAATGCTGATACAATTAAATTCCTAATATGTTCTTATTATTTATCATGCAATAACATTCACTTATCCAGCACCTGATCTATGCCAGGACATATTCTAGGCACTAGAGATTTAGGAGTGAGCAAAATGAACAGAAAAATCACTGTTTCTGCAGAATTTATTTTCTGGTGGAGGAGACTATTTAAGTAAGGCAAACAAGCAAAAATATGCACTATGCTATATATGGTGAAGACTCAGAAGAGAAAATCCAGCAGGCAAAGGATATGAAAGGTCGGAGGGTGTGATGGAGAGATGACCCTGACAGAGTAGCAAGGGAAGCTGCATCAAGGGGGACTTCGGAGGGAAAACCTGAAGAGAACCATCCCGCCACTGGAACTTCACCTTCTGTCTTGAATACCTAACCTTCTAGTTTCTATCTTTAGTTATATGTAAATAAGCCAGTCACACAAGAGAGGGAGAAGGCCCGAATAAGGGGAGGAGAGAGGGACTTTTTTTTTTAATTGGAGGATAATTGCTTTACAGTGTTGTGGTGATCTCTGGCATATATCAATACAAATCAGTCATAATTATATATATATATATATATATAAACATAGATAGATAGATATATGAACATAGATAGATAGATATATAGATAGATCCCCTCCCTCTTGAGCCTCCCTTCCCTCCCTATTCCATCCCTCTAGGTTGTCGCAGGGCATGAGGCTGGGCTCCCTGTGTTATATAGCAACTTCTCACCAGGTATCTATTTTACACATGATAACGTATGTTAAGTCAATGCTACTTTCTCAATTTGTCCTCCCCTTTCCTTCCCCTGCTGAGTCCACCAGTCTGTTCTCTACATCTTTGTCTCCATTTCTTCTCTGTAAATAAGTTCATCAGTACCATGCTTCTAGATTCCATATATATGCATTAATATATGATATTTGTTTTCCTCTTTCTGACTTACTTCACTCTGCATAACAGGCTCTAGGTTCATTTACCTCACTAGAACTTATTTGAATTCATTCCTTTCTATGGCTGAGTAAGACTGCATTGTATATATGTACCACAACTTCTTTATCCATTCATTTGTCAGTGGACATCTAGGTTGCTTCCATGTCCTGGCTATTGTAAACAGTGCTTCAGTGAACACTGGGGTACATTCAGCTTTTAGCTGGAATAACTACCATGTAAGCGTGCTAAGTTGCTTTAGTTGTATCTGACTCTTTGTGACTCAATGGGGTTTTCCAGGCAAAAATACTGGAGTGGATTGCCAAGCCCTCCTCCAGGGGATCTTGCTTACCCAGGGATCGAACCTGCATCTCTTACAACTCCTGCATTGGCAGGCAGGTTCTTTACCACTAGCACCACTTGGGAAGCCCAATAACTTTATGACTGCTTCCTAAATCTATCATGCCATTTCTGCATGACATGCATGACATGCATTCTGCATGTCATTTCTGTGAGTATTAAGTTGCATCCTTACGGGTGAAAGTGTGAAAGTGCTAGTTGTTCAGTCCTGTCCGGCTCTTCATGACCCCATGGACTGCCGTCTACCAGGGTCCTCAGTTCAAGGCACTCTGCAGGCAAGAATACTGGCATGGGTAACCATTCCTTATTCTAGGAGATCTTCCAGACCTAGGGAGCAGACCAAGTCTCCTGCATTGCAGGCAGATTCTTTACTGTCTAGGGAAGCTTTAGGGGTGGTCTTGGTTAATTCCATTTAGGATTTTGCTGAAAAGAGCACTGAAATTGGGGTGGTGTGATAGAGGGGAAAGGATAGTTACTGAGACCCAGATCTTTAGCAAGGCTGGCATTCGCTGCCAAGTTAAGAGAATGAAAAGGAAAAAAACCCACTGCAGATAAATTGACTGTTTTACTGCATGGACCTGCTTCCTCATTTAAATTGGCATGTTGTCAGTTACAAAAATAGTGCAATTTTCTGTTTCAATTCTCCTCTCTAAAAATTGGCTACGATGATTATTGCATCAGGTTTTATGAAATTGAAGATATATAGCAGTCAGAATTTCCAAAGAAAGATAATATTAGGAACAGAAGTCACTGATTTTATTATTTTGATGACCAGTATCACAACATAGTACGATAATAGAAGACGAGGAACACAGAAGTGAATTCAGACGATATCAGACTGGGAGTTTAATCAGGATTCTGAAGCTGTGTTTTTTTACACTGAAGATACTACATGCTGAATACTTAATTCTTCAATATCGTGTGGCTGACCCGTACATTTAATCATTTGGGTCTTAAAAGAAATCTGCTGTTCCTATACCACACATACTCTGCGTACAATCACATATGTTGATCCACACCTCTTATGACAATTTCCCATTTTATGTTTCAGAAGAGTCCTGCAGCAGATGACTTAATTCAGTGGGTGTTATCCCTGGGAAATATGTTAAGGGAAATAATCTCTGCTAATCAATGCTGTAATTACATGAGGACAATAATCATAATCACTTTTGTTTTTTAACTTATGGATTTCTGGGATCAACTCCAGATGTAGTAAGACATAAGACGGAAAATGTGGGGGGTTAGTGCCCAGTTACGTGTACTGTTAACGAGTTTCCCTGGTGATTCAGGTCTGCTGCAGAGTTAGACCTGCTGCACTGAGGCAAGCTGCTGAGACATACAAGATCTATAACACATGATGTACAAAGTGAGGAATTCTGCAGAAAAGCCATTTGTCACCACCTGCTTTAGCTGTTCTGCATGTTCCCTCTTTTCTATGAAGAATGGTGTTCAGGTTCTGTCCTTCACATGGCTTGACACAGGGGAGTAGAAAGTCACACTTGGATAGTGATTTTACTGTTGATTTTAGTAAAAATACTTTCTAAAATGGCAACCATATAGCATAGGTATCTCAGAAATGAAAGAGACACCCAATAGGACCAGTGATAATAAGCTTATTCTGCTCATTACAAAGACAGTTTCATCTATCCTGAGCACTTGCCTATACCAACACTTTTCTCCCCTTTTCTCCTTAGTGGTAGAAGCCCAATTTTAAGTTGAGCACATTGTCTCCTGCATAAATAGAGAGACCCTTCTCAGCCTTATTGCAGCTAAGTATCTCAGTTCTGATCTATGAAGTAGAAATTGTATGTGGAATGTTTATAAAGGCTACGTACTGAGAAATGACTCATTTGGTAAGCAACTTTTTACCTATTCACCTTTCATTCTTTGGGGGAATTGTTTCATGTAAGTGATGGCTGGTGTTCCAGCAGCTATTTTGTAACAGGAAGTAATCTTAAAGATAGAAGTTACACACTAGTGTGCTAGAGCAGGAAAGCAGACTATCCCTGTATCCTTAATGATGGAGCCGTCGTTTCAGACTCCAACTGCCTCCCTCCAGACTTATCTTACATCAGAAATAAACTTTTTTTCTTATGTAGGCCATTATTATTACTATTAGCTGTATGCCTCCAAGCTAATCTTAACTAATATCATAAAGAGTAACACCATGGGACATATAAAGCCAGGGAGAGATTTCACTGGTGTGTAGGAACCCATCCTGCAAATTCTTAATACACTGATATTATTACCAAAATCCTTAAAAATCATGTTGCAAAAAAGTAAAATAAAAATTTTTTTAAAAATCATGGTGCATATGTATAACTCTAAGCTTATAAAAAGATTTAATAGCAATCATGCAATTTAACAACAATATTACTTTACCACTGACGCAGCAAAGTAAAATAAGTTACCTAATCTCTATGTACTGAAGAATAGTTAGTGTAAGTTAAGGGTGCTAAACCTGATAAAAGATTAGAGTTGGAAGTGGTGAGCAGGAGGTGAACTAGTATGCCAGGTCACAGAAAGAGTTATTTGCATATGGTGTCTTGTTGACCATGGGGTAGGGGATAATGAGGAAGTGAAGATGACCCCAAGGTCTGCAGTTTGGCTGCCTGCTATTGACAGCACACTAGGTTATAAAATTTTTTAAAAGGCAACCATATAGCATAGGTATCTCAGAAATGAAAGAGACACCCAATAGGACCAGTGATAATAAGCTTATTCTGCTCATTACAAAGACAGTTTCATCTATCCTGAGCACTTGCCTATACCAACACTTTTCTCCCCTTTTCTCCTTAGTGGTAGAAGCCCAATTTTAAGTTGAGCACATTGTCTCCTGCATAAATAGAGAGACCCTTCTCAGCCTTATTGCAGCTAAGTATCTCAGTTCTGATCTATGAAGTAGAAATTGTATGTGGAATGTTTATAAAGGCTACGTACTGAGAAATGACTCATTTGGTAAGCAACTTTTTACCTATTCACCTTTCATTCTTTGGGGGAATTGTTTCATGTAAGTGATGGCTGGTGTTCCAGCAGCTATTTTGTAACAGGAAGTAATCTTAAAGATAGAAGTTACACACTAGTGTGCTAGAGCAGGAAAGCAGACTATCCCTGTATCCTTAATGATGGAGCCGTCGTTTCAGACTCCAACTGCCTCCCTCCAGACTTATCTTACATCAGAAATAAACTTTTTTTCTTATGTAGGCCATTATTATTACTATTAGCTGTATGCCTCCAAGCTAATCTTAACTAATATCATAAAGAGTAACACCATGGGACATATAAAGCCAGGGAGAGATTTCACTGGTGTGTAGGAACCCATCCTGCAAATTCTTAATACACTGATATTATTACCAAAATCCTTAAAAATCATGTTGCAAAAAAGTAAAATAAAAATTTTTTTAAAAATCATGGTGCATATGTATAACTCTAAGCTTATAAAAAGATTTAATAGCAATCATGCAATTTAACAACAATATTACTTTACCACTGACGCAGCAAAGTAAAATAAGTTACCTAATCTCTATGTACTGAAGAATAGTTAGTGTAAGTTAAGGGTGCTAAACCTGATAAAAGATTAGAGTTGGAAGTGGTGAGCAGGAGGTGAACTAGTATGCCAGGTCACAGAAAGAGTTATTTGCATATGGTGTCTTGTTGACCATGGGGTAGGGGATAATGAGGAAGTGAAGATGACCCCAAGGTCTGCAGTTTGGCTGCCTGCTATTGACAGCAATGTCCAAAACAAGACGGGGACACCACAAGAGGAGTAAAGGGGAAAGGAAGAGAATGAGTCTGGCTTTCACCTTGAAGAGCCTTTGAAATGCTGTGGATACCAATACAAAGTCTGAGAGAAAGTTAGAAAACAGTTTAGGAATCCAAGTTCACTTGTTATTCTGCTTTTGAAATACATTTGATGATTCCACATCAATTATTCAATGAAGCCCAAGCCCCCTACTATGATTTCAAGGCCATTTATGACCTAGCTTCAACCTACCTTTTTAACGTCTCTGTCTCTGTGCCCACAAGTCCCCACCAAAAACAAATGCAAGCCTTATGCTCAAGTCACGTATAACTGTTCATGGTTTTGCTCAAACATGCTTCACAGAAGTTCATGCATTTTCCTTTCATAAGAAACACACCCACTTTTTTTTTTTTTTAACTGCAAGCATCTGTTTTTATTTATTTTTTACAATTTAGCTCTGCACTGTATATTCCATTCTTCTTTAAAAATTTATTTATTTTCTAATTGAAGGATAATTGCTTTACAGAATTTGTTGTTTTCTGCCAAAAAGCAACATGAATCAGTATAGGTACACATATGTCCCATCCCTCTTGAACCTCCCTCCCATCTCCCTCCCCTCTAGGCTGTTACAGAGCCCTTGTTTGGGTTCCCTGAGTTATACAGCAGATGCCCATTGGCCATCTATTTTACATATGGTAATGTAAGTTTCCATGTTACTCTCTATGTACATCTCACTCTCTCCTTCCTCCCCTGCTCTCCCGTGTCCATAAGTTGATTCTCCACCATTGTTCTGCAAATAAATTCATCAGTACCATCGTTCTAGATTCCATATATATGCACTAGCATAATATGATATTTTATCTTTCTCTTTAGAAAACATACCCACTTTGTGAAAAATATCTCTACGTGTCTGCCTCCCACCCAGGACAGAATTATTGAAGACCTAGCCAACTATCTTGGAGAAAGTACATCTAGCAGATAAGTACTCCAATACTTGCTTCATTAACAAAGGCTCATGCACCAAGCTTCCGTGTTTTTGCTTACTCTGCATTCCTTATCTGGAATCAAAAAGGAATCAATCATGACCCCTAGTGATCAGGGCTGGGTGAATAATACAGCAGTGTCTTTTATCTGCAGAGATCAGATAAGAAAACGATAGAAAAATAAACGTCCAGCAGCAGCAGGAGTAGGTGAACTTTATATAAAGAAAAGAGGAAACAAATATACTTAAGTCTCTGCTAATTTTTACTTCATGAGGCTAAAGTCATCCAGAGTGCAGGACGGATCATATTCATTATTAAAAGGAGACAGCAGAATGACAAGGGAGAAAGCATCAGATGCTCAAGAGGAGTAGTGACTAGATCCTGAAAAGCATGACGGGAAACTTCACCAGGTCACCAGAAGATGACAGCCACTTCACTCACAAACCAGCCCCATCAGCAGAGCAGGGAGGTGTCATTCTCCTCACTGGTCTTCAGCTGTGTTTCTAAACTTGACAAAACTCATTGTTAGAAAAGGTCTGGAGCAATACTACCTAAAGGCTTTCTACCTGCCACTAGGGCATTTGCCAGTGCAGGAGATACAGGTTCAATTCCTGGGTCGGGAAGATCCCCTTGAGGGGGAAATGGGCAACCCACATCAGTATTTTTTCCTGGGGAATCCCACGGACAGATGAGCCTGGCAGGCTACAGTCCACGGGGTCGCAAAGCCTTCGACATGACTGAGCAACTGAGCACACACGAACCCCACCATTTGTTAGACACAGCCAGTTTCAACAGATATCTATGGCTTAGCTTCCCTAATTCGGAAAGAAAAAGAAAAATGAAATAACAGTGTGTTACAGTGTAGAAAACAGAGCATATGTTGGCATATTCTGTCTTGTTGACCATGGGTAGGGAATAAAAGGCAGTAAAGAAGACCCCGGGCTTTCAGGTGGCTCTAGTGGTAAAGAACTCACCTGCCGATGCAGGAGTCGTAGGAGACGCAGGTTTGATCCCTGGGTCAGGAAGACTCCCCCAGATGAAGGCATGGCAACCCGTTCAAGTATTCTTGCCTGGAGGATTCCAGGGACAGAGGAGCCTGGCAGGCTACAGTCCATAGGGTTGCACAGAGTCAGACAGACTAGCGATTTAACATGCATGCATGCATGAATATGATCCCAAGATCACTGCCTTGGTTGACTATCAAACATTAAAGCTTGTGCGGCTCTCTGCAACACATACTCTTATTTTTCTTGAGAATTTACAAAGATTATTGAATGTGTGCAAGTCCCTTTTAATTAGTGAGATACAGTACACTATAAATGCAAGATTATATCCTATTATTACTATGAAGTAGTGACAACATGACAGCTGATCTGAGCTCTTGTGCAATAATGTATTTATAATTTATGTTCATATTTCATGTCTTTTACACATGATATTGGAATGTGTTTTTAGGAGACTCAATAAAGAAAAATCAGAAAAAGGAAACATCACTCATTCCTCACTCAAATTTAAACTGCTTCTGGGAGTTGGTCTTCAGTGCAGCCTCACTACAAAGATAAAATGACTATTGTTTGATGTAGCAATCCTGATATTTATATATCCTCCTTGATATTTACTCACATCAACTGAGAACTTTACACAAAGTTGTAAACTTGTGTTGTGCACACACGTTTACAGCAGCTTTATTCATAATTGCCAAAATGTGGACATAATAAAGATATCAATGGTGAATGGGTACACTGTGGTACATCCATACCACGGAGCATTGCTCTGTGAGAGAGATGAGCTATCAAGTCATGAAAAGATATTGGAGGAATCTTAAATTCAGACTGCTAAAGCCAGTCTGAAAAGGCTACATACTATGGTTTCTAACTACATGGCATTCTGAAAAGGCAAAGGTATGGAGACAGTAGGAAGATCAGTGATAGCCAGGAGTGAAGGGATGAAGGGATAAAATAAGCAGAACACAGAGGACTTTTCAGGCAGCAAAACTGTTGGGTGTGACACTGTAATGGAGAATACATGCCGCCCGTCATACACTTGTCAAAACCCATGGAACACACACCACCAGGAGTGAACCCTGAAGCCAGTTCTGACTCACTGACTGTAACAAAGTAACACACCAATGCAAACTGTTAATAACAAGGGGAACTGGAGGCTGCTTGCTCTTCCTAACTGTTGACAAAGTGCTCTTCTGAATTAATTGTTAAATGACTTGAATGTTTTAAGGTAATGTTCTCTTTTAAAAATTTTTAATAGACTGTATTGTTTTAACAATTTTAAGTTTCAGGAAAAGTTGATCAGGAAATACAGTGTTCCCCTATACCCAGTCCCTCTTCCTCCCTCCAGTTTCCCTTGTTATAACAGTTTGCATTGGTGTGCTACCTTGTTACAGTCAGTGAGTCAGAACTTGCTTCCATTGCTAGAGTACCGCAATTATCGTGGGAAGTCCAAATTTCATATACCCTGAATAAGAGATTCATAAACTTTAGGAGAAGCAAACACAGGATGTGTGGTTGTTTACCAATAAAAACCATCTTTTCATTAAGCTTTCTACTCATCTCTGCCAAGAAATCTCAAACAATCACACAGGGAGATCTGAAAGAAGACATGAATAAGGATACCTGTGTGGCTTAGGCTGGTTGTTTAGAACAGAGTAACTCAAAGCCACCGTCTGGGATGTAAGAAAACGCGGGTGCCCATTTGTTATAGAAAAGCTTGGAGCTAGGCCATCCAGGACTGGTGTTATGGTTTCACAAAATCATCAGGGACCTGGGTTTCTTCTAGCTGAACTGCTAAACTGCCTCTGCATTTTCCTATGATCCTCTGCATTATAATTATTATTTTTAAAGATTTATTTATTTATTTATTTTGGGGGGGTGGTAGGGAGGGAGAGGAGCAGGCGGGCTACTTCTATTGGTCTTTCATTTGTTCATTTTCATCCATCTTTGTTCTTTGGCCCGTGTGGGCCTCCCATCGCGGTGGCCTCTGTTGTCACAGAGCACTGGCTCTGGGTGCATGCGCTCCAGAGCTCTGGCTTGGTAATTGGACACATCAGTCCAGCCGCTCCGCGGCACGTGGGATCTTCCCAGGCCAGGTATAGAACTGGCGCCCCTTGCACTGCAAGGCGGTGTCCTTACCCAATGGACCACCAGGAAAGCCCCCCTCTGCATTATTTTAAAACTGTAATTCTTAATAGGATAGAATTTCAAAGGTCCAAAAGCCATAAACCACCAACTGAACTAATACTGTACTATCGGTTTTAACTTTGGAAAAACGTGCCTCAAGTGTTTACCTGAATGATGTGTGGAAGTATTACTACAAATCAGTGGCTCAAAGGCATCAGGTTTTCAAAGAAGAAAACCACACAGCACTAACTGAATGTAAAACAATTATCATCTTCCTAAAGATCCGAGCTGAGGTGGGTCCTATCCTTACCAGGAAACTGTGGTCCTAACAATATGCTCCATTCTTATCCAATTTCAGGCCTTCAGTTATCACTGGAACAATACACTTTTTAATCCCAAGCCTTATTTTGATGATTTTGTCTATGCCTAATGACTCTAGTGCTCAGTCACTCAGTCATGTCTGACTCTCTGTGATCCCATGGACTGTGGACAACCAGGCTCCTCTGTCCATGGAATTTTCCAGGCAAAAACATCATCCTCTAGGGGATCATTCAGACCCAGGGATCAAACCCTTGTCTCTTGAATCCTGCATTGGCAGGTAGATTCCTTACCATTATTGCCAACTGGGAGGCCTGCCTAATGACTCTAATGGCATATTGAATCTTCAGTAGCTGGTAGGTATCTACTGTGTGTCAATCACATGTTTGGCAGGATGCTCCAAAGACTTGACGACATGTTCCTGTCCCATGGGAACCTGGGCTGGGAGAGCCTGGCTTGAAGCCTAGCTTCCTTTCCAGGATGTTTGCTCTATAGCTGCCCCCTTCAGCCACTGCCTTGTGGCCAGTCTTTCACAAGCTCTGCTCCATCTTTTATAGCACCCTCTCCCGTCATTTCATTCACTATTTAGTTGTACAACTCTACTGGCCAAAGGGCTTCCCCGGTGGCTCAGTGGTAAAGAATCCACCTCGCCAATGCAGGAGATGTCGGTTTGATCCTTAGGGTGGGAAGATCCTCTGGAGAAGGAAATGGCAACTCACTCTAGTATTCTCGCATGGGAAATCCCATGGACGGAGGAGCTCAGCAGGCTCCATTCCATGAGGTTGCAAAGAGTCAGACATGACTTAGAGACTAAACAACTGGCCAAAAGAAACCATTGTGTGGAATCCAGAAACCACACAATGGTTTCTGAAATATAAAACATAATGAAATATGTGAAATGTATTGGCTCCAAAATGAATTTTTTAAAGTTGGTAGGAAAAAGTATGTTTTAATTAGAGACAAAAGTAAGCACCCAAGTCAGGTTTATATGACTATGAGCAATTGTATATAATTTTTTAAAATACAGCACTGAATGGTACACCGAGACTCAAAGATCTCAGCCAAAAGTAATTATTACTGCGAACTTGGTGAGTGTAATAATCTGTCCTGATGTGTTGCCAAATTTTGGAATATTCTTATTTAAAAGAAACAGCAATGTAACTGTTAAGTCAGTCAATTTGCATACATTTTTGGCAAAAAAAATCTAAAAAATACATCCATTGATCCTTAGCAGTATAATTCAAAAAGATAGAGAAAAGAAACCCAAAGGCTCTGCAGTGTAACATTTTCCATCAAGTCGGGTTGTATGTAGCATCCTTTGCAAACATGTATCCTGTATCCCAGTGGGAAGCTGGCAGTATTGAGGCTTCTGTATCTTGTTACTTTGTGTATCTGACTCTCCACCAAGGTGGGAAGCCCCTTTATAAGCATTGCTTCCGAATCTGGTAGGTTTTCTACTGTGTGTCAATCACATGTTTGGCAGGATGCTCCAAAGACTTGACGACATGTTCCTGTCCCATGGGAACCTGGGCTGGGAGAGCCTGGCTTGAAGCCTAGCTTCCTTTCCAGGATGTTTGCTCTATAGCTGCCCCCTTCAGCCACTGCCTTGTGGCCAGTCTTTCACAAGCTCTGCTCCATCTTTTATAGCACCCTCTCCCGTCATTTCATTCACTATTTAGTTGTACAACTCTACTGGCCAAAGGGCTTCCCCGGTGGCTCAGTGGTAAAGAATCCACCTCGCCAATGCAGGAGATGTCGGTTTGATCCTTAGGGTGGGAAGATCCTCTGGAGAAGGAAATGGCAACTCACTCTAGTATTCTCGCATGGGAAATCCCATGGACGGAGGAGCTCAGCAGGCTCCATTCCATGAGGTTGCAAAGAGTCAGACATGACTTAGAGACTAAACAACTGGCCAAAAGAAACCATTGTGGAATCCAGAAACCAAACAATGGTTTCTGAAATATAAAACATAATGAAATATGTGAAATGTATTGGCTCCAAAATGAATTTTTTAAAGTTGGTAGGAAAAAGTATGTTTTAATTAGAGACAAAAGTAAGCACCCAAGTCAGGTTTATATGACTATGAGCAATTGTATATAATTTTTTAAAATACAGCACTGAATGGTACACCGAGACTCAAAGATCTCAGCCAAAAGTAATTATTACTGCGAACTTGGTGAGTGTAATAATCTGTCCTGATGTGTTGCCAAATTTTGGAATATTCTTATTTAAAAGAAACAGCAATGTAACTGTTAAGTCAGTCAATTTGCATACATTTTTTGGCAAAAATAATCTAAAAACTACATCCATTGATCCTTAGCAGTATAATTCAAAAAGATAGAGAAAAGAAACCCAAAGGCTCTGCAGTGTAACATTTTCCATCAAGTCGGGTTGTATGTAGCATCCTTTGCAAACATGTATCCTGTATCCCAGTGGGAAGCTGGCAGTATTGAGGCTTCTGTATCTTGTTACTTTGTGTATCTGACTCTCCACAGGGACTCTGGTTTTTAAAGGTGCTGGTGATCCGTAGCTTAAACATCCTTGATAACTTGACATTGCCTTCCCCGAATGCATGCAAGAAAGACAAAATCTAGTTCTAAATCTGAGGCATGAAAATGTCATGATTAAATTGATTCTACAGAAACAATGACCCCCTGAACTACTAATGAAAAACTGGAAATACAAGCAGTAGATAAGAACTGTCAAGTGTCTTCCTGAAACCTTAAACATGAAGACAGATTTTGTCAGAGATGAAAAATGGGGACCAGCGTCCTTCTTTCCACTCATTCCCCATAACTTATAAATTATAGTCTGCCTATAAACAATGTGTTTGGTACTTTGGAAATTATTTATAATTAATAGGCATCACAAGTCTCCAGCGAACAGTCTAGCAGGTAATCTTACATGCTTAATGGAAATGATTGCTTAATCTTCATTTCATTTAAAAACCATAATTAAGGACATCAATGACAGAAACTTTAAATAAGCATTTTTTCTAGCATGTTCATTGTTGTGATATAGCTATGCTTTAATTTGACTTAGTCTCTCCTTTTCCCCTTTTTCCTGAGTTACACCTGCATGCTCCCAGGACACAGATATCCCAGAACTACAGATTCAAAGAAGCAGTACAAATTGCACTACTGCATAGGATCCTGACCCCTGCCTCCATTCCAGATAAGAACCTCCTACAGATTTATTTAGGACTTCCCAGGTGGCACAGTGGTAAAGAATCCTTCTGCCAGTGCAGGAACTGAAGGAGAAAGAGGTTCAATCCCTGGGTCAGGAAGATCCCCCTGGGTTGGGAAGAAGTAATGGCAATCCACTCCAGCATTCTTGCTGGAATAATCCCATGAACAGAGGAGCCTGGTAAGATACAGTCCATGGGTTTGCGAAGAGTCAGACATGACCAAATGACTGAGTACTCACAAATTTATTTAAACACATCATTTCTTTTTTCTGTTACATGAAAATCCGGAGACCTTTCTAATTATTATACCTCTATGATTCAACATCAGATTTCAAAGGATCAAAGCATATATGGTAGGACAGAGGTAGTCAATTTTGTAACTGCTTCTATGGTAAATTTCTATGGTAGATTTTTTACCTTTTTAAAAAGGCAGAGATAAAATTTTCCTTCCCGAAACTGCATGCAAGAAAAAAACAAAATCTAGTTCTAAATCTGAGGCATGAAAATGTCATGATTAAATTGATTCTACAGAAACAATGACCCCCTGAACTACTAATGAAAAACTGGAAATACAAGCAGTAGATAAGAACTGTCAAGTGTCTTCCTGAAACCTTAAACATGAAGACAGATTTTGTCAGAGATGAAAAATGGGGACCAGCGTCCTTCTTTCCACTCATTCCCCATAACTTATAAATTATAGTCTGCCTATAAACAATGTGTTTGGTACTTTGGAAATTATTTATAATTAATAGGCATCACAAGTCTCCAGCGAACAGTCTAGCAGGTAATCTTACATGCTTAATGGAAATGATTGCTTAATCTTCATTTCATTTAAAAACCATAATTAAGGACATCAATGACAGAAACTTTAAATAAGCATTTTTTCTAGCATGTTCATTGTTGTGATATAGCTATGCTTTAATTTGACTTAGTCTCTCCTTTTTCCCCTTTTTCCTGAGTTACACCTGCATGCTCCCAGGACACAGATATCCCAGAACTACAGATTCAAAGAAGCAGTACAAATTGCACTACTGCATAGGATCCTGACCCCTGCCTCCATTCCAGATAAGAACCTCCTACAGATTTATTTAGGACTTCCCAGGTGGCACAGTGGTAAAGAATCCTTCTGCCAGTGCAGGAACTGAAGGAGAAAGAGGTTCAATCCCTGGGTCAGGAAGATCCCCCTGGGTTGGGAAGAAGTAATGGCAATCCACTCCAGCATTCTTGCTGGAATAATCCCATGAACAGAGGAGCCTGGTAAGATACAGTCCATGGGTTTGCGAAGAGTCAGACATGACCAAATGACTGAGTACTCACAAATTTATTTAAACACATCATTTCTTTTTTCTGTTACATGAAAATCCGGAGACCTTTCTAATTATTATACCTCTATGATTCAACATCAGATTTCAAAGGATCAAAGCATATATGGTAGGACAGAGGTAGTCAATTTTGTAACTGCTTCTATGGTAAATTTCTATGGTAGATTTTTTCCTACCATGCAACAAACTTACCTTTTTTAAAATAGGCAGAGATAAAATTTTCTTTCAAAGGGCTTCAGAACCCAACTGAAGCAAAAAAAAAAAAAAATAATAATGAAAAAGGTAACATGGCTGTGACAGACTATGTAAAATCTTTAGAGAAAGAGGACACCCAAAGATAATGACAGCACTGCTACTGTTCTACTCGCAAAGAAGACACGCTCTCCAAAGACTTCCTTTTTAATCCCTATGAATATATTTTAAAAAATCACATAGAGGGGTCAGGATATATAATGAACAGAATTTTTCTGACCATGTGTTTGTTTCATATTTTTTACAGAGGTTAGAGCATAGTCTAAAATCATTTGAATAAACATTGTTAGATTTGTTCCAATCACACCCCTCAGAAAATAAGAAAAGAGAAAAGCTTTTCTATAAGAAAGTATTCCTAGTTACAGGTGAAAACATTACCAGCAACCTTATAAAAAGGAGAGACGCTTGGAAAGTAGGGGGTAAAACTCACTAGATGATAGCTGGCCAGTTTATGGTAACGTGAACAGGAGGGTCTCTCAAACCTCCTTTATTTGGGACAGGGTGAATAAAAGGAAGGAAAGAAGGTGAGGTTCTAGATTGCCTTGAATGTAGAAGTCTTAATGGCAGAAACCATAACCTGACTGCAGTGTCCTCTGAACCCCACCCAGTAATTCACACATAAGCCTGCTTAACAGATGTGTTGCATGTTTTGCTAAGTGAATTTCAAAGCCGGCCTTGTCCACACATACAGAATTTTCATTTCTTTTCCACACATTGTCCATGCACAAGGATAAGGACCTCCATGCCCTGGCAGCTGTACTGGCAACAGAAAGCATATGCTCACTTCAAGCAGAGCACTTCCACTTCTTATTCCATCAGACTTTTCTTCCATTAAAGTAGAAAATAATCTGTTTTCTTGACTTCATGTCACAGTTCAAGACTCAGGTTCCAGTTTGGTTCTGAAAAAGGGCTTTTCTATGGTAAATTTCTATCGGTAGATTTTTCCTACCATGCAAGGATCAAAGCATATATGGTAGGACAGAGGTAGTCAATTTTGTAACTGCTTCTATGGTAAATTTCTATGGTAGATTTTTTCCTACCATGCAACAAACTTACCTTTTTTAAAATAGGCAGAGATAAAATTTTCTTTCAAAGGGCTTCAGAACCCAACTGAAGCAAAAAAAAAAAAAAATAATAATGAAAAAGGTAACATGGCTGTGACAGACTATGTAAAATCTTTAGAGAAAGAGGACACCCAAAGATAATGACAGCACTGCTACTGTTCTACTCGCAAAGAAGACACGCTCTCCAAAGACTTCCTTTTTAATCCCTATGAATATATTTTAAAAAATCACATAGAGGGGTCAGGATATATAATGAACAGAATTTTTCTGACCATGTGTTTGTTTCATATTTTTTACAGAGGTTAGAGCATAGTCTAAAATCATTTGAATAAACATTGTTAGATTTGTTCCAATCACACCCCTCAGAAAATAAGAAAAGAGAAAAGCTTTTCTATAAGAAAGTATTCCTAGTTACAGGTGAAAACATTACCAGCAACCTTATAAAAAGGAGAGACGCTTGGAAAGTAGGGGGTAAAACTCACTAGATGATAGCTGGCCAGTTTATGGTAACGTGAACAGGAGGGTCTCTCAAACCTCCTTTATTTGGGACAGGGTGAATAAAAGGAAGGAAAGAAGGTGAGGTTCTAGATTGCCTTGAATGTAGAAGTCTTAATGGCAGAAACCATAACCTGACTGCAGTGTCCTCTGAACCCCACCCAGTAATTCACACATAAGCCTGCTTAACAGATGTGTTGCATGTTTTGCTAAGTGAATTTCAAAGCCGGCCTTGTCCACACATACAGAATTTTCATTTCTTTTCCACACATTGTCCATGCACAAGGATAAGGACCTCCATGCCCTGGCAGCTGTACTGGCAACAGAAAGCATATGCTCACTTCAAGCAGAGCACTTCCACTTCTTATTCCATCAGACTTTTGTTTTCCATTAAAGTAGAAAATAATCTGTTTTCTTGACTTCATGTCACAGTTCAAGACTCAGGTTCCAGTTTGGTTCTTTTCTAGACTATCCTATGCAAAGAAAATGGTACTCACTTCTTCATCAAAATGTTCTCTCATGTGGGTGACTGTCTTAATTGTATGTTGAAAGCTCATGTTGTACTAATCATTGTGCCAGGCAGCAGGGACATAATGAACAAGCCAAAATCCAGGCAAAGAGTCCACAGCTCAAGGGATTTTTAGAAAAGCCAGACCATAGAGTAATATAGTATTAGAATAACATTAGGTACCAAGAGTAGCGGTAACATTGCATACACTGGAGAGATGGGAAATGGTGGCTAGGAGTTAGTATTAGTCATTTTTTTAACTATTCATCTTAGGATAATTTCTCCAATTAAAATAGGAATTTTTAAATGTGATATACAATGGATATTAGCTGGATTCTGTTATTTAACATAATGCACATATATGCTATTTATGCATAAAATATATCCTCCATATACACAAGAAGCACTTAAAAAACTAAAGGTAGGAATTGATGGAGGGTCTAGGGAAGAAGTATACTATTTTTATGCTCTTCAATGCCATTTGAATGTCTTCAATGGGCATGTGTACTTTAAAGTTAAAATTGACTTTTAACCATGAAATGAAATGAAAAGAAAAGATAGTGACAGATTGAAGGCAAGGGTGGCAAAACCATTATGACAAATCAAAGGTGGATTACAGACATGATTATCAGCTAGTGATCAGCTCAAAAGGGTGAAGTTGACATCCCAGTTTATGGTAACGTGAATTTCAAAGGCGTTCTAGATTGCCTTGAATGTAGAAGTCTTAATGGCAGAAACCATAACCTGACTGCAGTGTCCTCTGAACCCCACCCAGTAATTCACACATAAGCCTGCTTAACAGATGTGTTGCATGTTTTGCTAAGTGAATTTCAAAGCCGGCCTTGTCCACACATACAGAATTTTCATTTCTTTTCCACACATTGTCCATGCACAAGGATAAGGACCTCCATGCCCTGGCAGCTGTACTGGCAACAGAAAGCATATGCTCACTTCAAGCAGAGCACTTCCACTTCTTATTCCATCAGACTTTTCTCTTCCATTAAAGTAGAAAATAATCTGTTTTCTTGACTTCATGTCACAGTTCAAGACTCAGGTTCCAGTTTGGTTCTTTTCTAGACTATCCTATGCAAAGAAAATGGTACTCACTTCTTCATCAAAATGTTCTCTCATGTGGGTGACTGTCTTAATTGTATGTTGAAAGCTCATGTTGTACTAATCATTGTGCCAGGCAGCAGGGACATAATGAACAAGCCAAAATCCAGGCAAAGAGTCCACAGCTCAAGGGATTTTTAGAAAAGCCAGACCATAGAGTAATATAGTATTAGAATAACATTAGGTACCAAGAGTAGCGGTAACATTGCATACACTGGAGAGATGGGAAATGGTGGCTAGGAGTTAGTATTAGTCATTTTTTTAACTATTCATCTTAGGATAATTTCTCCAATTAAAATAGGAATTTTTAAATGTGATATACAATGGATATTAGCTGGATTCTGTTATTTAACATAATGCACATATATGCTATTTATGCATAAAATATATCCTCCATATACACAAGAAGCACTTAAAAAACTAAAGGTAGGAATTGATGGAGGGTCTAGGGAAGAAGTATACTATTTTTATGCTCTTCAATGCCATTTGAATGTCTTCAATGGGCATGTGTACTTTAAAGTTAAAATTGACTTTTAACCATGAAATGAAATGAAAAGAAAAGATAGTGACAGATTGAAGGCAAGGGTGGCAAAACCATTATGACAAATCAAAGGTGGATTACAGACATGATTATCAGCTTGCTAGTGATCAGCTCAAAAGGGTGAAGTTGACAAGGTCCAGGAAGCAAAAGCAGAGTAATTTGCTCAGGGAGTTGACCAATTCTCATTATTAAAAACGGAGACAAATTTCTCCTAGGAATCCTCATGAGGAAGATACTGTGTGACACAGAATATACAGATACTGTGCTTGTAATATCCACAGTGACAGATTTCATAAAGCTTCTGCCTCTAATGATCCCCCAACAGAAGCTGACGGCACCACATCAACTGTAACTCACAATAGCATTTCTGAAAGCACCAAGTTGAGTCTAAAGGCTCTGGAACCAGATGGCCTGAGTTCAAATGATGGTCCCACCACATAATTGTCTATAAGAATTTAGGCACATTACCTGATGTTTCTGTACTTCAGCTTCTTTATCTACTGCCTAGGGTTTTGTGAGGAGTAAAGGAATGAATACATACATGTGCTTTAGCCAATAACTCAATCCACACAAACTATTTACATACATATCCTTAAATTTTCTCTCACCTAAACCTTTACTAGGAAATTGAGTACTCAGTCCTGGAGGCTGTGGTCCTGCCACATGATGAATAAGGAATTATGTCCTTTCAGGACACTAAGATGAAGGCAGCAGAGGCCTCAAGGTTTTACGACATGGGACAGCACAAATCTACTTCCTGGGATCCCTTCTAGGATCCTGAAAAGAAATAACTTGTTGCACCGGGTTGTTTATATTCTTTTATATTATTATTTAGACTGAGTATAAACTATGGATTAGGCATTTCCCAATTTTAATTTTTATTAATAATATATCCTCCATATACACAAGAAGCACTTAAAAAACTAAAGGTAGGAATTGATGGAGGGTCTAGGGAAGAAGTATACTATTTTTATGCTCTTCAATGCCATTTGAATGTCTTCAATGGGCATGTGTACTTTAAAGTTAAAATTGACTTTTAACCATGAAATGAAATGAAAAGAAAAGATAGTGACAGATTGAAGGCAAGGGTGGCAAAACCATTATGACAAATCAAAGGTGGATTACAGACATGATTATCAGCTTGCTAGTGATCAGCTCAAAAGGGTGAAGTTGACAAGGTCCAGGAAGCAAAAGCAGAGTAATTTGCTCAGGGAGTTGACCAATTCTCATTATTAAAAACGGAGACAAATTTCTCCTAGGAATCCTCATGAGGAAGATACTGTGTGACACAGAATATACAGATACTGTGCTTGTAATATCCACAGTGACAGATTTCATAAAGCTTCTGCCTCTAATGATCCCCCAACAGAAGCTGACGGCACCACATCAACTGTAACTCACAATAGCATTTCTGAAAGCACCAAGTTGAGTCTAAAGGCTCTGGAACCAGATGGCCTGAGTTCAAATGATGGTCCCACCACATAATTGTCTATAAGAATTTAGGCACATTACCTGATGTTTCTGTACTTCAGCTTCTTTATCTACTGCCTAGGGTTTTGTGAGGAGTAAAGGAATGAATACATACATGTGCTTTAGCCAATAACTCAATCCACACAAACTATTTACATACATATCCTTAAATTTTCTCTCACCTAAACCTTTACTAGGAAATTGAGTACTCAGTCCTGGAGGCTGTGGTCCTGCCACATGATGAATAAGGAATTATGTCCTTTCAGGACACTAAGATGAAGGCAGCAGAGGCCTCAAGGTTTTACGACATGGGACAGCACAAATCTACTTCCCTGGGATCCCTTCTAGGATCCTGAAAAGAAATAACTTGTTGCACCGGGTTGTTTATATTCTTTTTATATTATTATTTAGACTGAGTATAAACTATGGATTAGGCATTTCCCATTTAATTTTTATAATAAGGTTCATGTACATCTGTGAGCGTATGCTCAGATGTGTCTGACTCTTTGCAATCCCGTGGACTAGAGCCCATCAAGTTCCCCTGTCTATGGGATTTTCCAGGCAAGAATACTGGAGTGGGTTGCCATTTCCTACTCCAGGGGATCTTCCTGATCCAGCGATAAAAGCTGCATCTCTTGTGTCTCCTGCATTGGCATATGGGTTCTTTACCAGCTGAGCTACCAAAGAAGCCTAACAAGGCTCTTGCATAGATTCAATTATCATCTAATTTTACAAGTAAGGAAACGGGCACAGAGAAGGCAGTTTGCAACATGTCACACATCTAATAATTAGCAGAACCAAAACTCCATCTGGTTGAGCAGATGGGCTCATTCCTATTCTCAACTGTGGCATTGTATTACACCACGTATTCCACAGATCAAAAATACAAAAGGTCCATCCCCAAATCAAGAAGGCTTACTATGGAATAGCTTTACTTTCCGGCAAGGCTTAGGCCCCTTCTATGCAATAAAAATACTAATGTCACGTGAAGGAATGTTTGTTCCATATTTAGGGTTTATGGGACTGATGGTGGCAGGATGACAGTCAGGGGTAAGGTGGAGAGGGAACAGTTACTAATCACACATGTCGGGATGGAGAGAACTCAGGACATGGTCACAGACACGCCTAGTTGCTCCAAGAGAAGACTGCTTCAACTGGCTCCACCTCTTACGATAAGCTATGACGGTAGGTCTATATAAGAGCAAACAACACAGCATGATCTGTTCCTGCAGTGGGAGCCACAGCAGATCCCCACACTCAGTCTTTCACACCACTTCTGCTGGACCTCTTCAAGAGGGGTTTAAAAATCCAACAGGGTCTGGGGAACACAGTGTCACAGTCTAGGTGTACTTTGGTAGCTAGGTCTGAGTAACTGACATTTACAATATATCAGGCAAGCAGAGGGTATAAAATTTGGATATAATGTACAATATGATGAAAGGAAAAAAATTCTATAATTTAAAAGAACAGAAATTAATTAAAACCCTCACAGATACATGCCAAAGACACACGTGCTGATCTACTTATCAGACACCCTTGTAAAGTAAACTCCTTGGGGACAGAGGGGGTTTTCTTCATATCTCTATAGACCAAGTATCAGCACAGCAAGTTTTCCATAACTTTTTAAAACTAGATGGACTGGAGGCATCCTGATGTTACCCTAGGTTGAGGAGAGGAGATGAGAAGGTCATATCCTCATCTCTCTGCCCCCTACGTTCTAAAGCAAAAAGGAATATTTCTACTTCTCAAGTACATGTAATGGTGGCTCCAAAAGTATTCTGAGAGACAAAATGGCATTGTTATTTTAAAATACATTCTATACCAAACACAGTGAAATCGCATCTCACACACGTCAGATGACTATCATCAGAAAGGTAACAAATAACAAATGTTGGCAAAGATGTCTCCCTCCAACACTGTTGATGGGATTCTAAATTGGTGCGTCTGCTACGCAAAACAGTATGGCAGTTCCTCAAAAAATTAAAAGTAGAAGTGACATGTTATTTGGCAATTTCACTGTTGGGTATTTACCTGAAGAACACAAAATACTAATGTCACGTGAAGGAATGTTTGTTCCATATTTAGGGTTTATGGGACTGATGGTGGCAGGATGACAGTCAGGGGTAAGGTGGAGAGGGAACAGTTACTAATCACACATGTCGGGATGGAGAGAACTCAGGACATGGTCACAGACACGCCTAGTTGCTCCAAGAGAAGACTGCTTCAACTGGCTCCACCTCTTACGATAAGCTATGACGGTAGGTCTATATAAGAGCAAACAACACAGCATGATCTGTTCCTGCAGTGGGAGCCACAGCAGATCCCCACACTCAGTCTTTCACACCACTTCTGCTGGACCTCTTCAAGAGGGGTTTAAAAATCCAACAGGGTCTGGGGAACACAGTGTCACAGTCTAGGTGTACTTTGGTAGCTAGGTCTGAGTAACTGACATTTACAATATATCAGGCAAGCAGAGGGTATAAAATTTGGATATAATGTACAATATGATGAAAGGAAAAAAATTCTATAATTTAAAAGAACAGAAATTAATTAAAACCCTCACAGATACATGCCAAAGACACACGTGCTGATCTACTTATCAGACACCCTTGTAAAGTAAACTCCTTGGGGACAGAGGGGGTTTTCTTCATATCTCTATAGACCAAGTATCAGCACAGCAAGTTTTCCATAACTTTTTAAAACTAGATGGACTGGAGGCATCCTGATGTTACCCTAGGTTGAGGAGAGGAGATGAGAAGGTCATATCCTCATCTCTCTGCCCCCTACGTTCTAAAGCAAAAAGGAATATTTCTACTTCTCAAGTACATGTAATGGTGGCTCCAAAAGTATTCTGAGAGACAAAATGGCATTGTTATTTTAAAATACATTCTATACCAAACACAGTGAAATCGCATCTCACACACGTCAGATGACTATCATCAGAAAGGTAACAAATAACAAATGTTGGCAAAGATGTCTCCCTCCAACACTGTTGATGGGATTCTAAATTGGTGCGTCTGCTACGCAAAACAGTATGGCAGTTCCTCAAAAAATTAAAAGTAGAAGTGACATGTTATTTGGCAATTTCACTGTTGGGTATTTACCTGAAGAAAACAAAAACACTAACTGAAAAAGAGATATGCATCCCAGTGTTCATTGCAGTGTGATATACAATAGCTGAGGTACGGAAGCAAGCTGTGTTAGATGAATGGATAAAGATGATGTGGGATATATATATGTGATGAAATTGTGTTCAGTCACTAAAAACAATTACCATTTTAGACAACATGGATAGCTCTAAAGAGTATTATGCTAAGTGAAATAAGTTACAGAAAGACAAACACTATATATATGGAGTCTGAAAAAAAACAAATAAAACAATATGAAAAAGAGCTCATATATACAGAGCACAAATGGGTGGTTGCCCAAGAGGAGGAGGGTTGGGTTGGGCAAAATAGGTGAAGGAGATTGACATATGCAATACACCAGATATAAAAATAAATAAGCCATGGGGATGTAATATACAGCACAAGGAATATGACCAATAATACTATAATAACTTTTTTATGGGAACAGATGTTACTAGAATTGTCATAGTGATCATTTCATAATGTACACAAATATCAAGTCACTAGTACACCTGAAACTAACATCGTATTGTATGTCAACTGTATTTCAATTAAAATCCCCTATAATCTCTAGCAAAAACAAGTTCCATACACATTCTTTAGCTAGTTCTCCAAAATAATAACTACCAATTGTTCTAAAATTCTTCCTGAGGTTAAAAAAATAGATGACACAAACCAATGAAGAGTGCTTTTAACTGTGATAATTTTTATCATGGTCTTTTGCAGCATGTGAGGAACTCTTAGTGGCAAAAACAGCTATGGCAGCACAGACATTTTCTTCCAAACCTTGAACACTGCATCTGACAGATGGTTCTCCCAAAGATACCAGCCATTGGATGAGTCATGACCTGAGAAGTACCCCACGCAGCTTACTCTTGAAAGAATGATCCCAGCGATAAACACAATATTGCCCATATAGTCACTGACCAAGTTGGAAAATCCCACTATTAAGACTCCATTTCTTAAGGATAATACCATCTATTTAGTTAAAGAAAAGCCAACTGTTCTAGGAAGAGTAACACAAAACCAGAGCCTTCCTCAATGACAGCTGAAAGCAAAGTCTTTCAGGAAATATATTTTTTAAAATTTTAATAGGGAAGATTTATGGAAGAAATGGGTGTCTACTTGCAGGGATTGTATACCTAGGGTTTTAATAATATATATTTGGTTATCAAAAATTCTGCACTAATATTTTATAAACTATCAAAATGTCTTCAAAATTCCAACAGACTAATATACAAGCTGTATTTGCCAGAATGATTGCTGCTCTTGGAAAAAGCAAGAATTTGTTGTTATTAGTTCGTGTATGTCCTATTTTTGGTTGGTAACATTCAGTGTCCTCAGGAGACTGAGTATGGATCTAATACCTAAGAGAAGGAAGAAAGAATTGTACAGAAAAGAGAGGTAAGAGGACTCCAAGAGTAATCATTTTTCTCCTGTCAGTCCTGTTAACCATTTGTGAAAGCATTCAGAGGACAATCCTCTTCTCCAACTGTTTTCCCTCTTTGTCCTCCATTTCACACACAGCAATTTGCTTTTTTTGAGTACATCAGACAAACCATACCCTTTTGGGACGTTCACATGGGTTACTGAAGAGATAAAATGAGAAAGTATTTACTCATCAAAAATTCCTTCTCTACCAAACACTGGTTTATCATATGATTTCCCACATGCTGAAATTCAGAATAGCCATCCTAGGGAAATTAGCAACTTGTCCATGCCTTTGCCAATGTCCTGACATTTCCACTTGGAAAGTACATTCAATTTCCTGAAGGACTGAGCTTCAACTGAGATGAAGTAAAAGTGGCACAGTGAGAACAATTCCAAATTCACCTTCAATTATCTTAATCCATGAAACATAAGTAGTATACAGATTCTCTAAAAATTCAGAATACTGTGATAAACCATACAAGCATGCATAAATATGTACTGTCACTGGTCTAGCAGCAAGTAAAACAGGTGACAGGTGAAACAGTTGGCATTGTGTGGCTAATGGAAATTCTTGGGCCTCTAAAAGTTTCTCTTGGGATTTTGCCTCTTCAATCTTACTTTCTGAACTTTATGTACCTTCAATTTTTCTTATGATTCTATATTTCATTGGTTCTGAAAGCTTAATGTTTATCCAGGCTGAAAAAGTCAAAGTGTTAGTCACTCAGTTGTGTCTGACTCTTTGTGACCCCATGGACTGTAGCCCACCAGTTTCTTTTGTCCATGGGATTCTCCAGGCAAGAATAGTGGAGTGGATTACCATTACCTTTTCCAGGGGCTATTCCTGACCCAGGAATTGAACCTGAGTCTCCTGTACTGCAGGCAGATTCTTTACTATCTGAGCCACCAGGGATCATCCAGGTTGACACAGGTTCTTTGTTTTTTTTTTTTCTTTTCTTAATTTGTATGTAACTATAGGCATTCACCTGCTTCAAAACAAAGAAAAACTCAAAATCAGAGGCGTTCAGGCTCTAACATGCAAACTCATCTTCTGTAAGTAGGACATGCTCTGTTGAAGCCCAGCTACATTTGAAACCCAAACTCCTGAGCATATTCTTTGTCAGCAACTCCCGAATGTGCCCTTATTACACATAGTTATTGCTTTGCTCACAAGCCAATTCAGGATGCATGTGCTCATCACCATTGGGTCAATGACTGCATTGGAATAAGAGGTTGCCTCCATCAAGGGTCTCTTTCTAACCTTCTGGAATCTGTTTAGGGGTAAAGGTCTATTGACACTGAGAAGACCAATGAGCAACAAGACGCCCATGAACAAAGATGGTCTGTTCCTCTTGGAAGCCGAAGTGCACATGGTCCTTACGCCTAAGCATTATGTATATGGTTATGGTCTAGCAGCATGTGACACCCAACTTAGGATGGGCAGGCTTAGGTTAAAACCCTGGTTGTGCCTAGATGTCTAAAGTAGGGACCTGGGTCACATTAATCTCCTCAGATGCTTCATCTACCACAGAGCTCCTAAGATTGTCAATCAGAATAATTGTCTGTCCTTTAAAAAAATAAATGTGTCCTGGGCTTCCTGGGTGGCTCAGTGGCAAAGAATCTGCCTGCCAATACAGGAGACAGGTATTCTGATCACTGATCCAGGAAGACCCCACATGCCATGGAACAACTAAGCCTACATGCCACAATGGGTGAGCCTGTGCTCTAGAGCCTGGGAGCTGCAATTACTAAGTGCACTCACGACAAGTACTGAAGCCCGTGGAGTTCATGCTCCACAATAAGAGAAGCCACCCCAGTGAGAAGCCAGCACATCTCAACTAGAGAGCAGCCCCCACTTTCTGCAAATAGAGAAAAGCCTGCATAGCAATGAAGACCCAGCTACAGCCAAAAATAAATATATATATACATACATATATATATATATATATATATATATATATATTTTAAGTGAATGTGTCCTCTAAAAGCACGAGCTAAGCACTGGGATCATTACTTATCTTCAAGCGTCAGGACTTGAAATGTCATGGCATAAAATATACTTTCACATGAAATTCCACCACTAACTGACGGCCAGAGCACACTCAGAGCTGGTTTTGCACTGATGTGGCCACCATATCACAGATCTTCAAGAAAAACAGTACCTATGACCTTGACTTTGACAACACCTTATTCCAGTGACTAAAAACAACATTTGATTCAATCATATTATATAATACTTCATGTGATATAATTATATCATCTTATAATTTCTTTGTCTAGAATTTTTTTCTCCAATGTCTTTTGATTCCTGAGATTCAGGAAGAATCTGAATTTACAAGTGTAAGTGCTGAGTAATTTAAAACCAAAGCTTTTCAAGTTGAAAATTCATTAGGAAGATATATTGGAAGACACACACTACAGAATGGCTAATAATGAGAATCACCTCATCCTAGGGACTTTTCTTTCCAACATTAACCCAGTGCCAAAAGGGGCCATCTGACCACCACTTCCAAGCAGATGACTTTCTGACTATTTATTAAAGAGAAACATTTTCCAGGTCCCGGGGCCTATTCCTAAGACAGAGATTTGTAAGTTCCAACTCACTTATTGGCTTTGGCAAAATTTTACTGTACAGTTGTTAACTTTGCTGGCTGCAACAGGATTTCTCTGTTGCAGCAGTCCACAGGAGAGATGTCCTAGATTAGGACTAAAACCGAGGGGAGCTAAATAACAGTGAAGATTTAAACATGTAACAGATAGCTCAAAACAATAACTCACAAATATTTACTATACTGAAATTAGAGTAGCATGCCACAGCAGGTTCCCAGACCATGTAATTTTGGGACAAGGTTTTTAAGTCTTCCCATTCAAAAGAGAATTATAATCCTTCCTTATATTGCAGAGCAAAACATTCCACCTGCTCATGAATATCCTTGTTTTATGAACAGTCCCCTGATGTGATCTACATGGCTATTATCTATATCAGATCCATCTAGTTGATAAAGGTCCCCTATCGATAAAAGTGGAACAGCCATTGCAAATGGCAGCTCTGTGGGGACCCGCTGGGGTGCAACCTGGCGTTTAAATCTTTTCCCTTCAGGGTCTCATTAGGAAAACAATCATTTACAAACAGAATATTTAGTATATTCCATTGTTCTCCCAAGCAACTTACAAACCTTTAAATGACTTTTTAAAATGTTCTTTCATTTGTTTTATTTTAGATTCTACATATAAGTGAAATCTTTGTTTCTCTTCTTTCCAATTTGTTTCGCTTAGCGTAATACCCTCCAGAGTCATCCAGTTGTTGAAAATGAATAGATTTCATTCTTTTTTATATCTGAGTAATATTCCTCTGTGTGTGTGTGTGTTGTATGTGTATATATACCACATATTCATCATCCATTCACCTATCAATGGGCACTTAGGCTGCTTCTAAATCTTGGCTATTGTGAATAATGCTGTATGAACATATGGACATAGATGTGTGTATATCTTTCCAATAGTGTTTCTCTTCTTTTTTGGGAAAATACCCAGAAGCAGAACTGCTAGGTTGTATGGTAAGGTAGTTATATCCTTAATTTTTTAAGGGACCTCCCTGCTGCTTTCCATCCTGACTCCATCTATTTATACTTCCATCAACAGGGCAGGAGAGTGCCCTTTTCTCTACATCCTCGCCAACGTCTTTTATTTGCTGTTGTTTGATTACAGCCATTCTAATAAGTATCAGGTAATATCTCACTATGGTTTTGATTTGCATTTCCCTGATCATACGTGATGTTGAACATCTTTTCATGTGTCTGTCTGTTACCTCTATGTCTTCTTTGTAAAAATGTCTATGCAGGTCCTCTGCTTGTTTTTAATTGCTTTTTTTAAATGCGGAGTTGCATGTATTCTTTGTGTATGTTAGATATTAGCCCCTTTATCAGACATTCATTTGCAAATACCTTCTCCCATTTAGTAGGAGGTCTTTTTGTTTCGCCAATAGTCTTCTTAAAGCAACAAAGTCACAAATACAGAGAACGAACAGGTGGTCGCCAGAAGGGAGGAGAGTGGAAGAATGAGTGAAGTAGGTGAGAAAAGTTAAGAAGTATAAGCCTGCAGTTACAAAATAAATGAGTCACGAGGATGAAATGTACAGTGTGGGGAACAATAATGTAATACCTTTGTATGATGACAGATGCTAACTGGACTTATAATGATGACTCATTTGGTAATGTATAGAAATATCAAATCGTTACATGTGCACCAGGAACTAACACCATGTTTGTTGTAAGCCAATTGTACTTCAACAAAGAAACAAACTCAGAGAAAAAGAGATCAGATTTGTGGTTACCAAAGGTGGGAGGCAGAGGGAGAGGTAACTGGATGGAGGTGGTCAGGTCCAAACTTCCTATTACAAGATCAAAAAGTACTAGGCATACCATGTGCAATAAGATTAATTAATACTGCAGTAAGTTTTATATTAAAATTGTTAAGAGAGTAAATCCTAAGAGTTTACATCACCAGGAAAAAGTAATTTTTTCTTCTGTATATACATGAGATGGTGGATGTTCACTAAACTGTGATGATCATTTCATGATATATGTAAATCCAGTCACTGTAGGTATGTAAGTCATGATGTATGTAAGTAGAACCATATATTCCAGAAGTTAAACAGGGCTGTATGTCATTACCCCTCAATAAAACTGGTAGTTATATCCTTAATTTTTAAGGGACCTCCCTGCTGCTTTCCATCCTGACTCCATCTATTTATACTTCCATCAACAGGGCAGGAGAGTGCCCTTTTCTACATCCTCGCCAACGTCTTTTATTTGCTGTTGTTTGATTACAGCCATTCTAATAAGTATCAGGTAATATCTCACTATGGTTTTGATTTGCATTTCCCTGATCATACGTGATGTTGAACATCTTTTCATGTGTCTGTCTGTTACCTCTATGTCTTCTTTGTAAAAATGTCTATGCAGGTCCTCTGCTTGTTTTTAATTGCTTTTTTTAAATGCGGAGTTGCATGTATTCTTTGTGTATGTTAGATATTAGCCCCTTTATCAGACATTCATTTGCAAATACCTTCTCCCATTTAGTAGGAGGTCTTTTTGTTTCGCCAATAGTCTTCTTAAAGCAACAAAGTCACAAATACAGAGAACGAACAGGTGGTCGCCAGAAGGGAGGAGAGTGGAAGAATGAGTGAAGTAGGTGAGAAAAGTTAAGAAGTATAAGCCTGCAGTTACAAAATAAATGAGTCACGAGGATGAAATGTACAGTGGGGGGGACAATAATGTAATACCTTTGTATGATGACAGATGCTAACTGGACTTATAATGATGACTCATTTGGTAATGTATAGAAATATCAAATCGTTACATGTGCACCAGGAACTAACACCATGTTTGTTGTAAGCCAATTGTACTTCAACAAAGAAACAAACTCAGAGAAAAAGAGATCAGATTTGTGGTTACCAAAGGTGGGAGGCAGAGGGAGAGGTAACTGGATGGAGGTGGTCAGGTCCAAACTTCCTATTACAAGATCAAAAAGTACTAGGCATACCATGTGCAATAAGATTAATTAATACTGCAGTAAGTTTTATATTAAAATTGTTAAGAGAGTAAATCCTAAGAGTTTACATCACCAGGAAAAAGTAATTTTTTCTTCTGTATATACATGAGATGGTGGATGTTCACTAAACTGTGATGATCATTTCATGATATATGTAAATCCAGTCACTGTAGGTATGTAAGTCATGATGTATGTAAGTAGAACCATATATTCCAGAAGTTAAACAGGGCTGTATGTCATTACCCCTCAATAAAACTGGAAGAGAACAGAAGTATTCTTTCATGCTTATTTTGCTTTCAATGACCTGATTATGCTACACCCTTAAGAGAAGCTGGACTTCAAGTCCATGTTATTTACTCCATGTATCTGAATACACTCCACATATAATGGCTGACGGTTGGTCTAAGATGGCTATGGATATTGTTAATATCAAATGGATAAAGAGAACACAGTCAGCTGATCACAGAAGTAAAACAGGAATCAGTTATCTTTCCCACATAACCCTTCATTTACTCTTAAAAAGAACGAAACTCAGTGAACGTGTGTCTATGAAGCAGGTCAAGAGAGGAATGTGATTCCCTCACGACAGTCACAACTGGCTCCCTAAATGATTAATGTGAGGGGATGAGGGAAAAGCCAGAATTCCCAGGATATTTTTGTCATTGTTTATGTAGTAAGAAATTGGTTTTCAATTATTGCAATTATTCACTTATTGATAGCTCAACATTATTTTATCTATTTGTAAATGTTCAGGCCTGACTAAACATGAATTACAACTAATATAAGGATGGTTTAGAAAACAAATGGCAATTCATTATTTTGTTCCTTTTTTCTAATATCCCACCCTGTTTATTTATTTATTTTTTTTTAATTTTTTTTAAAGATTTATTTATTTATTTATTTTGGGCTAGGATCGGATTGGGGAGGGAGTAGGCGGGCCACTTCCATTGGTCTTTCATTTCTCTGTTTTCATCCATCTTTGTTCTTTGGCTCCTGCGGGTCTCCCATTGCGGTGGCGTTTGTTGTTGCAGAGCACCGGCTCTGGGCGCATGCGCTCCAGAGCTCCGGCTCGGTGATTGGACACATCGGTCCAGCCGCTCCGCGGCACGTGGGATCTTCCCAGGCCAGGGCTCGAACCGGCGCCCCTTGCCCTGCAAGGCGGTGTCCTTATCCACTGGACCACCAGGGGAAGCCCCCCACCCTGTTTATTTAGCAGGCAAGGACTTGCAGCTTAATGACCATCAATGTTATTATGCAGTTTATTGAACATGTTTGAGTTTCCTATCAAAGCAAAAGACCTGGGCTGGGAAAATGGCCATATGACTTAATTCCTCAGTCAAAGCTGAAAACTTCAAGTCCATGTTATTTAAACTTCTTTCATGCTTATTTTGCTTTCAATGACCTGATTATGCTACACCCTTAAGAGAAGCTGGACTTCAAGTCCATGTTATTTACTCCATGTATCTGAATACACTCCACATATAATGGCTGACGGTTGGTCTAAGATGGCTATGGATATTGTTAATATCAAATGGATAAAGAGAACACAGTCAGCTGATCACAGAAGTAAAACAGGAATCAGTTATCTTTCCCACATAACCCTTCATTTACTCTTAAAAAGAACGAAACTCAGTGAACGTGTGTCTATGAAGCAGGTCAAGAGAGGAATGTGATTCCCTCACGACAGTCACAACTGGCTCCCTAAATGATTAATGTGAGGGGATGAGGGAAAAGCCAGAATTCCCAGGATATTTTTGTCATTGTTTATGTAGTAAGAAATTGGTTTTCAATTATTGCAATTATTCACTTATTGATAGCTCAACATTATTTTATCTATTTGTAAATGTTCAGGCCTGACTAAACATGAATTACAACTAATATAAGGATGGTTTAGAAAACAAATGGCAATTCATTATTTTGTTCCTTTTTTCTAATATCCCACCCTGTTTATTTATTTATTTTTTTTTAATTTTTTTTAAAGATTTATTTATTTATTTATTTTGGGCTAGGATCGGATTGGGGAGGGAGGGGAGCGGGCGGGCCACTTCCATTGGTCTTTCATTTCTCTGTTTTCATCCATCTTTGTTCTTTGGCTCCTGCGGGTCTCCCATTGCGGTGGCGTTTGTTGTTGCAGAGCACCGGCTCTGGGCGCATGCGCTCCAGAGCTCCGGCTCGGTGATTGGACACATCGGTCCAGCCGCTCCGCGGCACGTGGGATCTTCCCAGGCCAGGGCTCGAACCGGCGCCCCTTGCCCTGCAAGGCGGTGTCCTTATCCACTGGACCACCAGGGGAAGCCCCCCACCCTGTTTATTTAGCAGGCAAGGACTTGCAGCTTAATGACCATCAATGTTATTATGCAGTTTATTGAACATGTTTGAGTTTCCTATCAAAGCAAAAGACCTGGGCTGGGAAAATGGCCATATGACTTAATTCCTCAGTCAACCAATAAATTAGCAGCTAAATTAACATTGAGCCCTTGAATTAGCTCATTATTCACGAATATGCACCTATCATTAGCTGGTAGTCCATTTTTAAAGGCAACGTTTTGATTACCAATGTGAACAGAGGTAAAAATTTAGAGGTCAGCTCGCTTCAGAGAGTGAAAAGTTTCAAATTAATTAAGCTTCTGGCCACAAACTCACTGGCGTCCCTAATGACTGGCTTCTATGAGTCGAGGTCTCTTCGTTAATTAGTATCAGCACTGGCTGTTAGCAAATACACTAACATATTTACAGTCACTTAACAACCATTTCTTAACAGGTCTCATGTGACGTCAAATGACAGGGGGATTATCATGAAGCTGCAGAAAAACACAGAGTTAGTCACTCAGTCGTGTCCGACTCTTTTTGGCCCCATGGACTGTAGCCCACCAGGCCCCTATGTCCATGGGATTCTCCAGGCAAGAATACTGGAGTGGGTTCCCATTTTGTTCTCCAGGGATCTTCCCGAGCCAGGGATTGAACCGGGATCTCCTGCATTGCAGCAGATTCTTTACTGTCTGAGCCAGCAGGGAAGCCCAACTGCTTTACTAGCTAGTAAATAATCACTGGAATAGCAGAGCCTTTTTTATGAAATGCCTATGATAAAGCAGGCATTCTTTCAAAATATCCAGTTTTTGAAACAGGACAAGGGCTGAGACATGTTAGACCTGTCTCAGGAGGAAGTCACATTTAAAAACCCTGAGTTACTTGCTTCCTTCTCCTTTCGTTTACAGAACTAATTTATAACTGTTTCAAAGCCTAAGGAGTTAAGAGCATAAATGATCACTTCAGAAGAGAAACACATTGCTTGGCCCTAACACATTATGTTTAAGAGGAGGAAGAGAGCCTGTTACCTTCAGCAGACATGAAAACCTAGGTAAAAATAGAGCTGTCATTGTAATGAGCACGCCTGTAAAACATCACGAGTCCATTTCTCTTTAGTCATCTCAGCACTGCTATATGCAAAAGTGAGTTAGCAAGGCTAATGACTATTATTTAAGAAAAATTATAGCACAGATTAAACATGTGCTTCCCAAGAAGATCTCTCCATTCCTTTTATAACAGAAAATTTCTCTCCCCAGTATCCCAACTTGCCACCCAATCTCCTCGAGCATCTCTTCACTCCCACGCACCCCTCACCCTGTCCAGTCCACAGGATTGTAACAGTACCAGAAGGAATGTGTCTACCTAGAATATTCTGCCTATTTTTAGAGGAATATGTTTACCCCTGTGTTGGTCAAGAAGACAATACTGGTTTTGTGGACATGAGTAACTATGGGTGCTTTTACAAAGGTGATTTTATTTGGTAGCAGGAAAAACAAAATGTATATTCTCAATTATAAAGAAGCCCCATGAAAGAGACTGATGTAAGAACTGAAGGGCCACAACCGACACTACGTAGCTGTCATCAACACAGACCTAGTAAGTCAAATCCAACAATCCCTGGAAGTCAGGTACAGTAGAGAAAAGTAACCAGATACTGTTTCTGGAATGTCATGGATAGATAGAGAGGAAAAGGTACTTTCGGTTGCCCCAGCATCTCTTTATGAATGAATACGGTGGTGATTTCAGCACTTCAGGAGTCAAGCTATTTCATTTAAAGATGGCGTTGACATTTATGGGTTGGGCCAAAGATATACAAAAGAATTAGCAACTGATGGGCCATTTTCAGTGCTCAGCACAGGAGGGGAGGCTGTGGGAAACAAGCGATAAGCTCAGTTAATGATCTGGTGGTGAACCAACAGACAGGGCGACCAAGTGGAGGGCACTTTTACCCTGGCTCTCGATCAGGACTCCTGCCATTTTGCCCTCTAATTTATAACTGTTTCAAAGCCTAAGGAGTTAAGAGCATAAATGATCACTTCAGAAGAGAAACACATTGCTTGGCCCTAACACATTATGTTTAAGAGGAGGAAGAGAGCCTGTTACCTTCAGCAGACATGAAAACCTAGGTAAAAATAGAGCTGTCATTGTAATGAGCACGCCTGTAAAACATCACGAGTCCATTTCTCTTTAGTCATCTCAGCACTGCTATATGCAAAAGTGAGTTAGCAAGGCTAATGACTATTATTTAAGAAAAATTATAGCACAGATTAAACATGTGCTTCCCAAGAAGATCTCTCCATTCCTTTTATAACAGAAAATTTCTCTCCCCAGTATCCCAACTTGCCACCCAATCTCCTCGAGCATCTCTTCACTCCCACGCACCCCTCACCCTGTCCAGTCCACAGGATTGTAACAGTACCAGAAGGAATGTGTCTACCTAGAATATTCTGCCTATTTTTAGAGGAATATGTTTACCCCTGTGTTGGTCAAGAAGACAATACTGGTTTTGTGGACATGAGTAACTATGGGTGCTTTTACAAAGGTGATTTTATTTGGTAGCAGGAAAAACAAAATGTATATTCTCAATTATAAAGAAGCCCCATGAAAGAGACTGATGTAAGAACTGAAGGGCCACAACCGACACTACGTAGCTGTCATCAACACAGACCTAGTAAGTCAAATCCAACAATCCCTGGAAGTCAGGTACAGTAGAGAAAAGTAACCAGATACTGTTTCTGGAATGTCATGGATAGATAGAGAGGAAAAGGTACTTTCGGTTGCCCCAGCATCTCTTTATGAATGAATACGGTGGTGATTTCAGCACTTCAGGAGTCAAGCTATTTCATTTAAAGATGGCGTTGACATTTATGGGTTGGGCCAAAGATATACAAAAGAATTAGCAACTGATGGGCCATTTTCAGTGCTCAGCACAGGAGGGGAGGCTGTGGGAAACAAGCGATAAGCTCAGTTAATGATCTGGTGGTGAACCAACAGACAGGGCGACCAAGTGGAGGGCACTTTTACCCTGGCTCTCGATCAGGACTCCTGCCATTTGTGGCTTCTGCCCCTCTACCTCCTCGCATGAGACACTAACTCCAACGCCTGCAAGAAAGAAAATGGAGCATCGGGATGTACTGTATCCTTCCAAACGAACAGACGTTTCTCTGGCTTTTACTGCCTATGGCCCTAATGTCCGAATTAAACTTGGAGCAAGTAATCAATGAAGAATGTTTGCATTCCTTTTTGTCTTTTTTCCTCCTCTATTTTTGAAATTTGCCTTATTTCTCAGTCAACCTGACTTAATGCAGCAGAGCCATCCATTTAATCTCTTTGACCTTACAGACAGATAGTAGATATGGTTCAACAATGGTTTACTGAGATTCTGTTTTCAGGAACTGACCTTTGGTGCTTATTATAAGACTGGGAAAAGACATCAGTAACCACGTGTACAGCAAACAAGCTTCCACATCCACTACAGGTGGCATAGGATGTTATAGGGCAGGGGAGGCAAGGGCTTAGGACACACAGCCCAGAGGTAGGAGAGGAAGGAGATGGAAAGGGAAGATGGATGAAGCCTAAGCAAAGACTTAAGCAATCAGTAGCAGGCAGCCAGGTCAGGAAGGGGTGATACCATTTCTGTCACCACTGACAAACAGAGCTGTTAGCAAGAGGCAAAAGCAGATCATTCCCATGACAAAATGAAATGTTCTACTTTCTAGTACAGCAAGTTAAAAGCTTTTTCTGTTGAAAAATATGAAAACAGGACTTTTGGAAACCTTATGCTTATATAGATTTTAGTAGAACTCAAACACTTTCAAAACTAAACATATTCTTGCATTTTATCATTTCTCTCCCATCTTTCCTGCCATAAAATACCCACAGTAAGACATACTGCATTATCACTGACATATTGAATTATCAGGGTTGCTTTTAAAGATTTGACTGAACACTGAAGTGGAGTATTTTTATTAAGAGAGGCCATTTAACAGTGACGAATGTGGGCAAAGAATCACAGGACTGGGGCTGAATGCCAGCTCTGCCACTTACAGTTACTTAACCTCTTTGAGACTCTTTCTTTTCTCTTTTAAACGGGGGTAATAATGCACACATCAGACGGTCAGCGAGACGCTCAATTAAGGACCACCATGCAGGGTTTAGCACAGAAGAGCACATGGCAGGAGGCTAAGGAAGCACGTGGCAGCCAGGGCTGAATACCTTGCTTTCTTATTTCCTCAAAGTCAGCTGTCTTCTCTCCTTGGATATCACAGACCTGGAAGTTTATTTTTAAATTATTTGTATTATGGACTAAGTATAACTTAAAAAAGAGAGAGAGAGTAGGTTTTATCTCTTCTAAAAGAAAAAAAGTATTCACTGTCTTCATTGAAATGTGGATATCCTTTGTTTTTTATCTTTTCTCTTCCTACTAAGTTAGAGACCCTAAATGGAAAAGAAAGGTTTTCTACTTCTGTGAAAACAGATCACAACAGAAACAGTTACATATGTTTTGGGCCAGGTTATAAGCAGGCATTCTTCTGGAAAAGAAACGGGAGAAATCTTTTTTAAACATTCACTTGTTCTTTCCCCTCCAACTATCTCTTTTAGAAGTATCTTTGAAATACAACTGCAAACATTCTGTCTTCATTTTTTTCCTTTTAAAAATTCAACACTGCCTCTTCAGTACAGGAGAAGCCTTCACAACAAGCAGGAAATGCTTTACCTGTCTGAAACTGTCCACTTTGGTGGGCATACCAGACACAAAAATCTGCAACTGAGTCACCAGAGCCCGTTTCTCCAGCACAGGGGCCAACACCAGGGACAACGGCTACCATGTGCCCAACACAGGTCCCCCTACCTCCAGTTTTTGCCACTTAAAATTCATTTCTCAGTCTCAGACCAGGTGGCCTTTTTCCAGTGCTAGTTCAATTGTCTGTCACCTCATTTTTCTTTCTTTCCTAACTAAACAGGCTCAATTCTTGACCTGGCAAGTACAGCCTTTGCCTGTTGGTCCCATTTGCCTCTCATTATGGCAGAAAGCTAAGAGGAACTAAAGAGCCTCCTGATGAAGTGAAAAGAGGAGAGTTAAACAGCTGGCATACAAATCAACATTCAAAAAGTGAAGATCATGGCATCCGGTCTCATCACTTCATGGCAAATAGATGGGCAAACAGTGAAACAGTGACAGACTTTATTTTCTTGGGCTCCAAAATCACTGCAGATGGTGAGTGCAGTCATGCAATTAAAAGATGCTTGCAGGCTTCCCTGGTGGTCCAGTGGGTGGACAGTCTGCCTTGCAGTGCAAGGGGCACTGGTTCGATCTCTGGCCTGGGAAGATCCCACGTGCTGTGGACCAGCTGGACTGGTGTGGCCAATTACGACCCAGTGCTCTGAAATGCATGTGCCCAGAGCCGGTGCTCTGCAGAGAGAGAGGCCACTGCAATAGGAGGCCCACAGAGGCCAAAAGATGAAGATGGATGAAAAAAAAAAAAAAAAGACGCTCTTTGGAAGGAAAGCTATGACAAACCTACACAGCATCTTTAAAAGCAGAGACATCACTTTGCCAACAAAAGTATGCATAGTTAAAGTTATGCTTTTCACAGTAGTCAGGTATGGATGTGAGAGCTGGACCATAAAGAAGACTGAGCACTGAAGAACTGATGCCTTAGAACTGTGGTATTGGAGAAGATTCTTGAGAATCCCTTGGACTGAAAGGAGATCGAACCAGTCAATCCTAAAATAAATCAACCCTGAATATTCATTGGAAGGACTGATGCTGAAGCTGAAGCTCCGATACTTTGGCCACTTGATGCAAAGAGACAACTCACTCAAAAAGAGCCTGATGATGAGGAAAATAGAAGACAAAAGGAAGCAGGGATGACAGAGGACAAGATGGTTGGATGGCATCTCTGAGTCAATGGACATGAGTTTGAGCAAGCTCAGGGAGATGGTGAAGGACAGGGAAGCTTGGCATGCTGCAGTCTGTGGGTCCCAAAGAGTCAGAGACAACCGAGCGACTGAACTGAACTGAATTAATCATCATGCTGGCTGTGCCCGCTTCTCTTCTGCCCCAAGAAACACCCCCTTACTCCCCAAGTTACAGGCCTAACACTTTCTATTCTTTCCCAACACTGTTCCTCCTTCACCTCTTTTGTTAGCAGCAGCAGCTGTCTGTCTTTCATCCTCAACACCACATCCTATCACAGTCTTCCTTGAGCATCTGGCCCCCAGTTCTCATGTTCTACAAATGTATGGGTGAACAAGTCATAGCTTCCGCTAACCTGTAAGCTCTTTTAAGATAAGGAATATGTGACCCTTGCACAGAGAAACTTCAGTTTTATGCTGCCTCAAGTCTTACTAAAGATCAAAACTGTGTTACAGAATTTAATTAAATTCTCTCCCTATGACTTTTAAAGATAATAGAATAACATGAACTTTTATTGCAGAAGCAGATGTATTACCACATGCAAATCCTCTCCACTTTCATAGAAGAAGCAATGAATGCAAAATGACTCCAACTTTAAGTGTTCCAAATAGCATTGCTTTCTGAGAGTCCAGGAGAGATAAGTAGGAGATTCTCACAGTGTAATGGGCTGAATAATAGCCTCCAAAGATATCCAGATCCTCATTCCTAAATCTGCAACTGTTATCTTACATGGCAAAATCAACTTGCAGATGTGATTAAGGGAAGGATCTTTTTTTTTTTTAATTGAAGGATAATAGCTTTACTGAGTTTTGTTGTTTACTGCCAAACATCAACATGAATCAGCCATAGGTATGCATATATTCCCTCCCTCTTGAACTTAAGGGAAGGATCTTGAGATGGAAAAATCACCTTGATTTATCTAGAGGTATCTTGACTATGAAATAGCTTCCTTTAAAGAGGAAGATATAGGGAGATCTGACTATAGAAATGGAGAAGGCAATATGATGACAGAAGCAGAGATTGGAATGATAAGCTTTGAAGAAGAGGAAGGGGCCACAAGCCAAGGAAAATAGGTAGCCCATGGGAGCTGACATGGCACGTAAACAAATTCTTCCTTCAGGCTTCCAAAAGAACCAGCTCTGTTACTACCCTGACTTTTGCCCAGTGAAACTGACTTTGGATTTCTGACCAGAGGAATGTAAGAGATTAACTTGGTGTTTGTTGTTGAAAGCCACTAAATTTGTATTAATTTGTTACTGTAGCAATAGAAAACTCAGACACATGGTAAATGAGTATTTAGCTTTTTCTGGGTACCACATAAGGTTCCTTATGTTAGGGTCCTTAACACAGTGAGGTCCCCGGATCAGTGATGTCATCATCACTGACTGCATACTTGCTAGAAATGCAAATCCTCAGGCTTGGTCCAAATCCACTGAATCAGAAGCTCTGGGTTAAGCCTTGCCATCTGTGGCTTAATAAGCCCTCCTTGTGATTCTGAAACATGTCCAAGTTTGAGACCCACTCTTGGAACATTTTTTTTTTCTTTGAACTTGGTAATTATTTGGGTGCCTTACTTTTTTTCCTTTAAATTTTTTTTAGGGGGGGGCTGGGGAGGGAAAGGGGTGGGTGGGCCACTTCTATTGGTCTTTAATTTATCTATTTTCATCCATCTTTGTTCTTTGGCCCATGTGGGCCTCCCATCACAGTGGCCTCTCTTGCTGAAGAGCACCGGCTCCAGGCACATGCGCCCCAGAGCTCTGGCTCGGTAATTGGACACATCAGTCCAACTGCTCCGCGCACGTGGGATCTTCCCAGGCCAAGGATTGAACTGGCACCCCTTGCACTGCAAGGTGGTGTCCTTACCCACTGGGCCACCAGGGAAGCCTGGTGTCTTACTTTTAACAGGATGAAATAATCTAATATAATATCGTTTCACTTATTTGAAATAAACGTTGGAAGAACACAAAGTGAAAACCAGCAAGGGCATCCTAAATACACGGTTACATATATAAAAAAAGTCTTACAGTAACAACAATTAGCAAGCTAAAGTCTATTTTATCTGTACTTTGGTTTGAACCAGCAGCATGTGGATATGAATGCAATCACTGGAATTAGCTACTAAATAAAATACTTTTTCTTAGCAAGAAAAATAGATTTTAAATTAATGGAATCACAAATCAGTACTTTTTCTCACAATCTCTCTATTATTCAGGAGTCCATTCTGTTTAGTCCATTCTGACATGGCACGTAAACAAATTCTTCCTTCAGGCTTCCAAAAGAACCAGCTCTGTTACTACCCTGACTTTTGCCCAGTGAAACTGACTTTGGATTTCTGACCAGAGGAATGTAAGAGATTAACTTGGTGTTTGTTGTTGAAAGCCACTAAATTTGTATTAATTTGTTACTGTAGCAATAGAAAACTCAGACACATGGTAAATGAGTATTTAGCTTTTTCTGGGTACCACATAAGGTTCCTTATGTTAGGGTCCTTAACACAGTGAGGTCCCCGGATCAGTGATGTCATCATCACTGACTGCATATTTGCTAGAAATGCAAATCCTCAGGCTTGGTCCAAATCCACTGAATCAGAAGCTCTGGGTTAAGCCTTGCCATCTGTGGCTTAATAAGCCCTCCTTGTGATTCTGAAACATGTCCAAGTTTGAGACCCACTCTTGGAACATTTTTTTTTTCTTTGAACTTGGTAATTATTTGGGTGCCTTACTTTTTTTCCTTTAAATTTTTTTAGGGGCGGGCTGGGGGGGGGAAGGGGTGGGGGGGCCACTTCTATTGGTCTTTAATTTATCTATTTTCATCCATCTTTGTTCTTTGGCCCATGTGGGCCTCCCATCACAGTGGCCTCTCTTGCTGAAGAGCACCGGCTCCAGGCACATGCGCCCCAGAGCTCTGGCTCGGTAATTGGACACATCAGTCCAACTGCTCCGCGGCACGTGGGATCTTCCCAGGCCAAGGATTGAACTGGCACCCCTTGCACTGCAAGGTGGTGTCCTTACCCACTGGGCCACCAGGGAAGCCTGGTGTCTTACTTTTAACAGGATGAAATAATCTAATATAATATCGTTTCACTTATTTGAAATAAACGTTGGAAGAACACAAAGTGAAAACCAGCAAGGGCATCCTAAATACACGGTTACATATATAAAAAAAGTCTTACAGTAACAACAATTAGCAAGCTAAAGTCTATTTTATCTGTACTTTGGTTTGAACCAGCAGCATGTGGATATGAATGCAATCACTGGAATTAGCTACTAAATAAAATACTTTTTCTTAGCAAGAAAAATAGATTTTAAATTAATGGAATCACAAATCAGTACTTTTTCTCACAATCTCTCTATTATTCAGGAGTCCATTCTGTAATTCTATCAATTTCTTGGCCTAGCACTGTCAAATTGAGCAAATGAGGATAAAACCTGCAATGTCACAGTAAGTGTGATTTTTTTTTAAATTCAAATTATGTCAGGAAGAACTTCTAAAGGAAAAGAGCAGCATTTCCAATCTGATATCCAAAAAGAGCCACAGGTACAACTTTTCCACAAAATGATTACACAAAATGTATTTTTTTTGAAAGCCAGACTTCATACCACAAACATCTATTTAGTGAATGACTGATGTAATGCGTCACATCTTAATAAAAGATGTTCACAAGAATCAGCAAGGATCAAAATCTAAACTCTATTTTTAATTTCTACACCCTCATCTATAGGGCTACAGAAGTTATGTATGTAACCTGCAGGAGTGTGTTTTCCTTTGTGGTGGTATTTGGCAATCAGAATTTTGTCTGTCTCTGTTGACTACACTCCATGCTTGTGCACTGCAGAGATGTCAGCTAGGTGCCCACTGTCTGAGGGTGAAGGACTGGTTAACAGGAAGGCAAGTGGCAAATTGCTTCCTAGCCTGGGACCTTGCACATTAAGTCAACAGGTGCCAAATCAAACTGTATCCACAGTATTTACTAATTTCATTTTTACATGCCCCCCTTTTCATAATTCATGTGAATCAAGATAATTAGTAAAGCACCATTTCTCAATTTCTTTACAGCTTCAACTATCAGTTTAAGAAAAAAACTGAGGTGAGGGTGATAGGAGCCATGATTAGGAACAACGTGAGAAGAGCCCTTTCTTGCCTCACACTCCACATTCCCAGTGGTGCCTGCACACACAGGTGCCCCACCCCACACCATTCACATACCAGTGATGCTCATGTGCACCCATGCACACACCCAGCACTGCAGTTCAGTTACTACTTCCATATGGATTGGGATAGGTGCGGCCAAATAT
Organism: Tragulus kanchil; assembly: GCA_022376925.1. Taxonomy (NCBI): domain Eukaryota; kingdom Metazoa; phylum Chordata; class Mammalia; order Artiodactyla; family Tragulidae; genus Tragulus; species Tragulus kanchil. The sequence goes on along the minus strand of JAIOJX010000026.1, from coordinate 265,085,687 downwards.
GATTTTTCTGCAAATGCTGGATATCACACACCTTATTAAGAATCCATCTTTGGATATTTTATTAATATATTTATTTTTAACTCCCTAATCAAGTCTACTATGGAGACGAACAGACAGCCACAAAGGAGAAGCTGACAACTGATAACAGCACTACTGCCTAGGAAAACAGACTATATTTCCTTATGATGTGGTTACTAAATGCCTGTCTAGTACCCAAGCCACTCTAGAAACAACTGCTAGAATCTTATTGATCAATGAACTTGAGGGCCTCACTGTATGCTAGACAGGAAGGGAAGGTGAAATGCGAATGGTTACATTACACTCTGCAATTTTCATAGTTATGTCCTTCACAGCTGAATGACAGTGGAGACATGTGATGTTTCAGTATGGGGGCCTGAGAATCAGTCTGATGCTCCCTGAATGCCCCATTCACACCCTGTGGTGATGGAACATCCGGGAACATCCTTCAGTCAGCAGCTAGCAGTGCGACTCTGGTACCAGTCATCACGGCTTTACTAAGAGCACACACACACACACACACACACACACACACACACACACTCAAGACATAAGACAAAAATACTGGAAACCCCAACCAACTACTCATAACTAATATTCTAAGAGGACATTTGGTTGGATGTACTAATCACATTAAGTGGAATAGTTTGGCCAGAATTCAAACTACCTACCAGCTGAGGGAAAGAAGGTCACTTTAATTTTACTGCCAACCTGTATACAATACTAATAGGAAATAGGGTTACCACAAGTAATTCTCAGCTGATCTCCATGCCTTATTTCAGATATGACTTTTTCAGCTTTTCCCAAAGCTTTTAAATGTGTTATAAAATAGCAAAGATCTGTTTGACTGAAAGAAATGTCTAAAAGGAGATGGTACTACAATAGGGAGGATTTGAAAGTGAGCAAATCTGAAAGCAAGCAAGTAGGACATGGTGCCTAGAATTGTCTGATTCATAGAGTTAGAAAGTACATTGTCAGATGCCGGGGATAGGGGGTGATGTGGTGTGGGGAGGTAGGATGGGAAGTTACTATTTAAATGGGACAGTTTCTGTTCAGGAATGTGAAAAACTGGGGAGACAGATAACAATGGGGATTGAACAATGTGAATGTACTTATTACCACTGAACCATACTGTTAAACGTAGTTAATTAAAGTAGTGTGTTTCTTATTATGTGGCTTTTACCACAATAATAGACATTAAAGAAACAGGAAATTGAGTAAGTGGGGCAGGGAAGAGTGAAGTGGGGCTACAGTGAGAGAACCAGTGGTTCACATGATCATGGTGTTTGCAAGGGTTACAGAAACAACTGCTAGAATCTTATTGATCAATGAACTTGAGGGCCTCACTGTATGCTAGACAGGAAGGGAAGGTGAAATGCGAATGGTTACATTACACTCTGCAATTTTCATAGTTATGTCCTTCACAGCTGAATGACAGTGGAGACATGTGATGTTTCAGTATGGGGGCCTGAGAATCAGTCTGATGCTCCCTGAATGCCCCATTCACACCCTGTGGTGATGGAACATCCGGGAACATCCTTCAGTCAGCAGCTAGCAGTGCGACTCTGGTACCAGTCATCACGGCTTTACTAAGAGCACACACACACACACACACACACACACACACACACACACTCAAGACATAAGACAAAAATACTGGAAACCCCAACCAACTACTCATAACTAATATTCTAAGAGGACATTTGGTTGGATGTACTAATCACATTAAGTGGAATAGTTTGGCCAGAATTCAAACTACCTACCAGCTGAGGGAAAGAAGGTCACTTTAATTTTACTGCCAACCTGTATACAATACTAATAGGAAATAGGGTTACCACAAGTAATTCTCAGCTGATCTCCATGCCTTATTTCAGATATGACTTTTTCAGCTTTTCCCAAAGCTTTTAAATGTGTTATAAAATAGCAAAGATCTGTTTGACTGAAAGAAATGTCTAAAAGGAGATGGTACTACAATAGGGAGGATTTGAAAGTGAGCAAATCTGAAAGCAAGCAAGTAGGACATGGTGCCTAGAATTGTCTGATTCATAGAGTTAGAAAGTACATTGTCAGATGCCGGGGATAGGGGGTGATGTGGTGTGGGGAGGTAGGATGGGAAGTTACTATTTAAATGGGACAGTTTCTGTTCAGGAATGTGAAAAACTGGGGAGACAGATAACAATGGGGATTGAACAATGTGAATGTACTTATTACCACTGAACCATACTGTTAAACGTAGTTAATTAAAGTAGTGTGTTTCTTATTATGTGGCTTTTACCACAATAATAGACATTAAAGAAACAGGAAATTGAGTAAGTGGGGCAGGGAAGAGTGAAGTGGGGCTACAGTGAGAGAACCAGTGGTTCACATGATCATGGTGTTTGCAAGGGTTACAGTAGTTGTGGAAGAAGAGTAAGGTCGCTGTCTGGCTAGGCTCTGCTGGTAAGGATTATGGGTCTAATTTCAGAGCCATTCACAGACGGATGAGGCCAGGAGGGTGGATGTAACTGAAATGACTCACCAGCATTATCCTTAGAGTCTCCCACTCCACTCATTTGTGGAAGGAGAAGGAGACAGACCTCAGAGAAGACGTGGGGAAGAGGCAGGGTTAATAAGATGAGGGACTGCAGACCGGGCCTGGGGACGAGGGAGAATGCCCCCTCCACACAAACAGGTCTCTTTACAATGACAACATGGAGAAGAACTAAGTCCCAGTTAGCTGCAAAGTCGAATCTCTTTAAAACAACAGTCAAGACCTTCCCAAACACACTGCCAGTTTCATTTCCCCAGTTTCTCCATCATGTAGTCCCCAAAAGACCCTGTTTTTTCAGTTTTCCCATTCTGTTCTTTCTACCTAAGAACGCTTTCACTAACCCCCCTGTCAATGGCAACCCATCCAATGAAGGTTCAAACTAAACACTATTTCCTTGTAGTTTTCTTTAATTTCCTCAATCGGATCTCTTTCCCATGCTCAGACAGAACCCTGGGCTTCTGCCATTTATCACAAAGTCTCGTATCATAAGTATTAATAGAAAAATCTTAACTTCTCTACTGTACTCAAGATCCTCAAAGACAAGAATTACGCCTTCCCCTCCTCTTCCATCTGCCACTATGGCTTGGCAGGGTAAATGTTTAATAAATGTTAGCTAAGCTGGATTAAATTCTTATGTTATTGATGATCCCAGGGACGGTAAGAATAGTAATAGTATTAGCTCAGGGACTCAGACTGTCTTGCTGTTTCATCTGTGATGCTTAGAACAATCCTTGTCATAAGTAGGTACTCAAGAGACACCGACTGAAAGAATGAACTAATGAACAGAGATCAGTAGCTCCCAATGGGCTTTACAGTGGGATGAGAACTTATTACCACTGAACCATACTGTTAAACGTAGTTAATTAAAGTAGTGTGTTTCTTATTATGTGGCTTTTACCACAATAATAGACATTAAAGAAACAGGAAATTGAGTAAGTGGGGCAGGGAAGAGTGAAGTGGGGCTACAGTGAGAGAACCAGTGGTTCACATGATCATGGTGTTTGCAAGGGTTACAGTAGTTGTGGAAGAAGAGTAAGGTCGCTGTCTGGCTAGGCTCTGCTGGTAAGGATTATGGGTCTAATTTCAGAGCCATTCACAGACGGATGAGGCCAGGAGGGTGGATGTAACTGAAATGACTCACCAGCATTATCCTTAGAGTCTCCCACTCCACTCATTTGTGGAAGGAGAAGGAGACAGACCTCAGAGAAGACGTGGGGAAGAGGCAGGGTTAATAAGATGAGGGACTGCAGACCGGGCCTGGGGACGAGGGAGAATGCCCCCTCCACACAAACAGGTCTCTTTACAATGACAACATGGAGAAGAACTAAGTCCCAGTTAGCTGCAAAGTCGAATCTCTTTAAAACAACAGTCAAGACCTTCCCAAACACACTGCCAGTTTCATTTCCCCAGTTTCTCCATCATGTAGTCCCCAAAAGACCCTGTTTTTTCAGTTTTCCCATTCTGTTCTTTCTACCTAAGAACGCTTTCACTAACCCCCCTGTCAATGGCAACCCATCCAATGAAGGTTCAAACTAAACACTATTTCCTTGTAGTTTTCTTTAATTTCCTCAATCGGATCTCTTTCCCATGCTCAGACAGAACCCTGGGCTTCTGCCATTTATCACAAAGTCTCGTATCATAAGTATTAATAGAAAAATCTTAACTTCTCTACTGTACTCAAGATCCTCAAAGACAAGAATTACGCCTTCCCTCTCCTCTTCCATCTGCCACTATGGCTTGGCAGGGTAAATGTTTAATAAATGTTAGCTAAGCTGGATTAAATTCTTATGTTATTGATGATCCCAGGGACGGTAAGAATAGTAATAGTATTAGCTCAGGGACTCAGACTGTCTTGCTGTTTCATCTGTGATGCTTAGAACAATCCTTGTCATAAGTAGGTACTCAAGAGACACCGAATGAAAGAATGAACTAATGAACAGAGATCAGTAGCTCCCATCGGTAATAAACAGAAGCTGTTGGAGGAGTCCTTCAAACAACAGTGTTTGATCCTCGAATGCCTGTTCCTACATCTGCACTCAGCAACAGTAGCGGCTGCTTTATATGGCAGTCACAGGAGGACCAGAAACCATTGTAACTTTCCTTGAAAGTGAAAGTAGTGAAAGTGTTAGTCACTCAGTTGTCTGACTCTTTCCGACCCCACGGACTGTAGCCCATCAGGCTCCTCTGTTCACCAAATTCTCCAGGCAAGTATACTGGAGTGGAGAGCCATTCTCTTCTCTAAGAAAATGGGAGAACCAAGGGATCTTCCCAGCCCAGAGATCATACTGGGGTCTCCTGCATTGTAGGCAGATTCTTTACCATCTGAGCCACCAGGGACCCTAACTTTTCTTACTGAAGTGTAAGTCACATACAGTTACAGTGCACAAATCTCAGTGTATAGAAACTGGATATGTCTACATATGCACAGGCCCACATCATCTGTCTACATACATATACACCATGTCACTACCACCCAGGCCAAGATCTAGAAGACTTATTATTCCAGCAGGCTCTCTCCTGCCTAGCCCCATAGAGCCACCTCTATCATGACAGATTAATTCTGCCTGAAAAAACTTCTTTATTCTTTCCACTCTTATAGAAGTCTAAATTCCCTAAGGACAAAATGGCCATCTTCCTCACGCTTTGGGAAAGTCATTCCAAGGTGACTGGTATCACAAATTGTTGCTCAAAATAATCCTAAAATAATGACAGCAATGGCCTCTTGCAGGAAGGCTATCCCACAGGCATTAACAAAGGAGAAGGAGGTAAAAGGCAGTAAAAACAAAACCCTAAGCAGGTCCACAGGCAGTACAACCCAACCAGTCCCCTTGGCACTCTTAGCTGACCCAGCATAGAGCTCTTGGGCGAGCTTCTCAGAGCCACACATGAGCTATAATAAACATGAGCGGTCAGCTAAGACTAGTCCCATCGGTTTCACGTTTAAACAATCCTTGTCATAAGTAGGTACTCAAGAGACACCGAATGAAAGAATGAACTAATGAACAGAGATCAGTAGCTCCCATCGGTAATAAACAGAAGCTGTTGGAGGAGTCCTTCAAACAACAGTGTTTGATCCTCGAATGCCTGTTCCTACATCTGCACTCAGCAACAGTAGCGGCTGCTTTATATGGCAGTCACAGGAGGACCAGAAACCATTGTAACTTTCCTTGAAAGTGAAAGTAGTGAAAGTGTTAGTCACTCAGTTGTCTGACTCTTTCCGACCCCACGGACTGTAGCCCATCAGGCTCCTCTGTTCACCAAATTCTCCAGGCAAGTATACTGGAGTGGAGAGCCATTCTCTTCTCTAAGAAAATGGGAGAACCAAGGGATCTTCCCAGCCCAGAGATCATACTGGGGTCTCCTGCATTGTAGGCAGATTCTTTACCATCTGAGCCACCAGGGACCCTAACTTTTCTTACTGAAGTGTAAGTCACATACAGTTACAGTGCACAAATCTCAGTGTATAGAAACTGGATATGTCTACATATGCACAGGCCCACATCATCTGTCTACATACATATACACCATGTCACTACCACCCAGGCCAAGATCTAGAAGACTTATTATTCCAGCAGGCTCTCTCCTGCCTAGCCCCATAGAGCCACCTCTATCATGACAGATTAATTCTGCCTGAAAAAACTTCTTTATTCTTTCCACTCTTATAGAAGTCTAAATTCCCTAAGGACAAAATGGCCATCTTCCTCACGCTTTGGGAAAGTCATTCCAAGGTGACTGGTATCACAAATTGTTGCTCAAAATAATCCTAAAATAATGACAGCAATGGCCTCTTGCAGGAAGGCTATCCCACAGGCATTAACAAAGGAGAAGGAGGTAAAAGGCAGTAAAAACAAAACCCTAAGCCATGGGTCCCACCTTAGAGCACTCTGTAGCTGACCCAGCATCCAGATGCTCCTTGGGCGAGCTTCTCAGAGCCACACATGGAGCTATAAATAAAGCATGAGCGGGTCAGCTCAGACTGCCCTCTGTTCTGCTCCACATCCAGTCCTTGTGCTAAGTATCCCCAACCCCACCTCTCACAGCCAGGACTGGCTCTTCCCTGAAGAGACAAAATACTAGTTGCAGAATTAGAAGATCTCATTACTTCTCCCAGAAAGCTATAAAGCAAAGAACATCTGGTTTGTTTCATTATCGTTGATGAGGAAAATGTTTTATTATGATGACCATTGTACGTGAAAGCCATTAGCTCTCAGATTTTACTAAGAAAAAAAAAAACTTTAAGAAAAAGAAATCCTTTTTGAATTCAGTAAAGAATTTTAAGTGTCAGATGATGCTTTGACTAATGCAAAGTGAAGGTACAGACACAGATTTTGAAACATGGATCAATATTTCATATCAAATTACCTGAACTCTTCTGAGAGTGACTCGTTTTCTATTCCTCATGAAACAGGAGATGAATACTAATGCACTCCAATTCTCAGGCACTGCCCTCAGCTAAAGCAAGTCTATAGCACTAGCTTTTTGCTACAGCATATAAATGAGGAGCAGTGCTTTTCACAGTCAAGTTCAGCTCTGAACATTTTCAGAAGTTTAGGTCTATACCTTTAGAGACTGTTATTATTATTATTAGACTATCTAATTATGAACATAATATTTAAATCAGGGTTATTTTAGTAGCCTCTGAGCTATGAGTTAGCTTTTACTTTAAAGTTACTACAATAGTGGTATTTTATTAAGGAAGCTTAAGAGCAAAGAAGTTAATTCTGCCTGAAAAAACTTCTTTATTCTTTCCACTCTTATAGAAGTCTAAATTCCCTAAGGACAAAATGGCCATCTTCCTCACGCTTTGGGAAAGTCATTCCAAGGTGACTGGTATCACAAATTGTTGCTCAAAATAATCCTAAAATAATGACAGCAATGGCCTCTTGCAGGAAGGCTATCCCACAGGCATTAACAAAGGAGAAGGAGGTAAAAGGCAGTAAAAACAAAACCCTAAGCCATGGGTCCCACCTTAGAGCACTCTGTAGCTGACCCAGCATCCAGATGCTCCTTGGGCGAGCTTCTCAGAGCCACACATGGAGCTATAAATAAAGCATGAGCGGGTCAGCTCAGACTGCCCTCTGTTCTGCTCCACATCCAGTCCTTGTGCTAAGTATCCCCAACCCCACCTCTCACAGCCAGGACTGGCTCTTCCCTGAAGAGACAAAATACTAGTTGCAGAATTAGAAGATCTCATTACTTCTCCCAGAAAGCTATAAAGCAAAGAACATCTGGTTTGTTTCATTATCGTTGATGAGGAAAATGTTTTATTATGATGACCATTGTACGTGAAAGCCATTAGCTCTCAGATTTTACTAAGAAAAAAAAAAACTTTAAGAAAAAGAAATCCTTTTTGAATTCAGTAAAGAATTTTAAGTGTCAGATGATGCTTTGACTAATGCAAAGTGAAGGTACAGACACAGATTTTGAAACATGGATCAATATTTCATATCAAATTACCTGAACTCTTCTGAGAGTGACTCGTTTTCTATTCCTCATGAAACAGGAGATGAATACTAATGCACTCCAATTCTCAGGCACTGCCCTCAGCTAAAGCAAGTCTATAGCACTAGCTTTTTGCTACAGCATATAAATGAGGAGCAGTGCTTTTCACAGTCAAGTTCAGCTCTGAACATTTTCAGAAGTTTAGGTCTATACCTTTAGAGACTGTTATTATTATTATTAGACTATCTAATTATGAACATAATATTTAAATCAGGGTTATTTTAGTAGCCTCTGAGCTATGAGTTAGCTTTTACTTTAAAGTTACTACAATAGTGGTATTTTATTAAGGAAGCTTAAGAGATAAGATTCATGGTTTGATCAAGCACCACTCCACAAACCCTTGTATATATAACTACCTAAGAGCAAATATCACTCCGTGAAGCAGCCATCACCACACACGGGGCTTCCCTGGTGGCTCAGATGGTAAGGAATCTGCCTGCAATGCAGGAGACCCAGGTTCAATCCCTGGGTTGGGAAGATCCTCTGGAGAAGGGAATGGCAACGCACTCCAGTATTCTTGTCTGGAGAATTCCATGGACAGAGGACCCTCGCGGGCTACAGTCCATGGAGTCCCACCACATATACTTGGGAATTCACACAAGCACCTTCTCTTCCTCCCACAAAAATCCATTTCGGCTTCATGAACTCCTACTAATCCTAAAAACTGTCCACCCCATGGCCTCGAGAAAGCTCTCAAAGCAAAATGTCAATCTCTCAAGACAAAGCCTGAACACAGAATGAAAATCTGGATAAAAGGCTTCTTCATGTTCTTTAGGGAAAGTTTATAAAACCCAAATCAAACTGTTGCCATCTCACTAAATTCAAAGCTATAACCTTAGTGCTGAATAAATGGTTTATTATCTAAGCAAGTTTAATTTATTCTAGGCAATGACCAGTTTCACATCTCCCAAGCTACAGAAAATACTGAGTTGTACCAAGAAGTTCTTTATTGCGAATAGTATATTAACTATTTTGATAGTCACATTGTAGAAAGAATCACAGAAGGAAAGAATAAAATTATATTGCATAACGATTGGGTTAGCCAGAAGTCTATACCAACTTATGGAAAAACCCAAATGAACCCATTGGCCAAACTAGTACATTATTGGTTTGTATAAAAAGGGTCATTTATACCCAGTTGGAAAATTAGTAGACAATTTCTGATAAGATTTAAAACACTAATAATACAGCAAGTCAGCAATTCTCGCTTTGCCAGAGCAAGATCATTTGGAAGCAGAAAAATGAAGCAAATATGATGCTTAATTTGGACATTTTGAATATAATCACTAAATTTAACTCTGTGCTCTGAATATGAATAAAACTTTCACCTTTCCTTAGTCACTGATCAATCCTCATCAGCCCAGTAGATCTACTCATCAGTAATTAAGGCAGGATACAAGCAGGCTATATGGTCTACCTGGATTTAAATCTCAGCCCTCCCACTGACTGTGTGACCATGGACACATTACTCATCCTTTGATCCTTTGCCTTGGTTCCTTTATATATAAGGATGAGGAGTTACACTGTACAACACATGAGAAATGAATGATAATGTCTGGTCCATACTGAGTGCTCAGCACAGTATATCTGTCATTACTATGATTATTATCAGTGATGCAAAATTTCATTCTGGCTATGCATTAAGCCAAGTGTGTTTCCAAAGTATTATCCCACTTCAAAAGAGGTGGGATTTTCATTGTGAGAGAAGTTTTTTTAAAGGATGAAATGAAGAATTCAAGTTCTTATCTGATATAGGCCATGTAAGTCTGCTATGGAAAAAGAGCTTAAGTCTTCCCAGAATCCTGCTGGAGACTAAAAAAGCTCCTTAGAAAGTCTATGCTATGGAATCCTGCTGATTGGTATGAGGAAGCCTTGATGGGAGGGGAGTTTGAAGGAGAATGACTGAGTCCCTTTGCCGCTCACCTGAAACCAGCACAACATTGTTAATGGGCTAGACCCCAACACAAAATTTTAAAACTTAACAAAAGAGTCTATGCAAGGCCATTGTGGGGCATTCTGAGCAGTAAGATCTCAGGGAACTCCTGAGAGAAAATTCAGGGATTAGGGCATTGAGGACTAAAAAAAAAGGAATATATTGAGTTTTTCTGATAGAAGTTTCATGTGTCTTTGCCATTTAAATGGAACTCAACTTAAAATTTTTTTTTATCCTTTTTAAAAGTTACAACTGCAAACACTTTCATAAATTATACTTTCATAAGTTAAGCACAATCATTTCCATCCTAATTCCTTTATCTTAGATTATCTTTTTAAATAAAAAATAAAATAAAGGTATTTTGAGAAAAATTAACAATCCATAGTTCCTCTCTAAAAGAAATCTTAACACTTTTACCTATTATATTCCATTTGCTATATATATATGATTTTCATAGCAAAATGTACAAATGAGTTTGTTACTTATTTTCATGTGAAGTTCTATTAAATGTTTTACTAAAACACATAATAATTTTATATTTATTATTTTAAAGTAGTGTATACTTTAAAAATAATTTAAATCTTAGCCTGATCCTGTATTAAGGCAGGATACAAGCAGGCTATATGGTCTACCTGGATTTAAATCTCAGCCCTCCCACTGACTGTGTGACCATGGACACATTACTCATCCTTTGATCCTTTGCCTTGGTTCCTTTATATATAAGGATGAGGAGTTACACTGTACAACACATGAGAAATGAATGATAATGTCTGGTCCATACTGAGTGCTCAGCACAGTATATCTGTCATTACTATGATTATTATCAGTGATGCAAAATTTCATTCTGGCTATGCATTAAGCCAAGTGTGTTTCCAAAGTATTATCCCACTTCAAAAGAGGTGGGATTTTCATTGTGAGAGAAGTTTTTTTAAAGGATGAAATGAAGAATTCAAGTTCTTATCTGATATAGGCCATGTAAGTCTGCTATGGAAAAAGAGCTTAAGTCTTCCCAGAATCCTGCTGGAGACTAAAAAAGCTCCTTAGAAAGTCTATGCTATGGAATCCTGCTGATTGGTATGAGGAAGCCTTGATGGGAGGGGAGTTTGAAGGAGAATGACTGAGTCCCTTTGCCGCTCACCTGAAACCAGCACAACATTGTTAATGGGCTAGACCCCAACACAAAATTTTAAAACTTAACAAAAGAGTCTATGCAAGGCCATTGTGGGGCATTCTGAGCAGTAAGATCTCAGGGAACTCCTGAGAGAAAATTCAGGGATTAGGGCATTGAGGACTAAAAAAAAAGGAATATATTGAGTTTTTCTGATAGAAGTTTCATGTGTCTTTGCCATTTAAATGGAACTCAATTTAAAAATTTTTTTTTATCCTTTTTAAAAGTTACAACTGCAAACACTTTCATAAATTATACTTTCATAAGTTAAGCACAATCATTTCCATCCTAATTCCTTTATCTTAGATTATCTTTTTAAATAAAAAATAAAATAAAGGTATTTTGAGAAAAATTAACAATCCATAGTTCCTCTCTAAAAGAAATCTTAACACTTTTACCTATTATATTCCATTTGCTATATATATATGATTTTCATAGCAAAATGTACAAATGAGTTTGTTACTTATTTTCATGTGAAGTTCTATTAAATGTTTTACTAAAACACATAATAATTTTATAGTTATTATTTTAAAGTAGTGTATACTATTTTTCCATGTTGATAATAATAATTTAAACAATTCTAATATTTGGCATTAAGATTATTTTATATTCTATTTTGGATTTGCTACATAATTTTCATATAAGTATAGATGTGCATTATAGTCCATGGGGTTGCAAAGAGTCAGATCTGATGGCACATGCACATATGCATGCATATATATATTAAGTTATAATAAAATTTTATACATGTATATTTTTTTGCTTCCTTATAGTTCTTTCCTCAGGATAAATTCACAGGAGTTGAACTGCTTAGTCACAGTATATGAACATATTTGTGGTTTCTAAAGAGGTTGTACCAGCTTGCCATAATGATCTCAGCTTTTTCAAAATCTTCACTGAATTCTAGAATTCTAGAGTAAGAGTTTAAAATGCTACATTATATATACTAAAAATAATAAAATAAAAATTGTTGCATTAGTGTGCATTACTAATTTTACAGATGTAGTCATTCAATACCAGAGAGATTAACTTCCTTAACATTGCAAAACTGATTAATGGTCAGGTCTTCCTACTCCTTCTTCAGGGTACTCAACGAACCACATTATTCTCAGTTTATCCCTGACTTCAGAATGTTCTTCTCAGGTAGGATGCCCACCGCAAGTCAACACAGAAGGGGCAAGGTATGAGGAAATCAGAAAATGTTCAATAGGACAGATATGCATAGAAGGAGATAAGGAAGATACAATGAGAGAAGTCTTGAAAGACAATTTCCTCCGGTCATTCCAGATAATTTCCATTCAAGGAAGTGCATTTACCTATTTGCAAGCATCAAAGCAAGGTCAGAACAAAGGAACTCACTGGACTAGGAGGTGGCAACAGCACAAAACTGAAAGTTTCATGTAGGAGACTTGGGCATTCATATTTGACAAGAGCCCCCTCTAAATCAGTAATAATTAGTGTTATACCTTACATTTTCAAAGTACAGAATAGGTTAGGCAGTGCCCCTGCACACAAGCTGAGGAAATACATCTTCCCATTTTACAGATGAAAAAAACTAGGCTTCAGGGAGTAAAGGTCCCATTGAGCACAACCAGCAGAGCAGAGACTGAAACCTCAGTCCTGATCTCTAACTTGTTTTCCCATTGCATGTGACTTCTATTTCCTAATCAGGTGAATTTGAGCTGATAGATGTTTGAAACTTGTTTTAACGTCTTTCTTTTTTTTTAACTGACTTGGAAATTGTGCATTCAAAAGTCTTTGGGAAAATTCTGATGGCACATGCACATATGCATGCATATATATATTAAGTTATAATAAAATTTTATACATGTATATTTTTTTGCTTCCTTATAGTTCTTTCCTCAGGATAAATTCACAGGAGTTGAACTGCTTAGTCACAGTATATGAACATATTTGTGGTTTCTAAAGAGGTTGTACCAGCTTGCCATAATGATCTCAGCTTTTTCAAAATCTTCACTGAATTCTAGAATTCTAGAGTAAGAGTTTAAAATGCTACATTATATATACTAAAAATAATAAAATAAAAATTGTTGCATTAGTGTGCATTACTAATTTTACAGATGTAGTCATTCAATACCAGAGAGATTAACTTCCTTAACATTGCAAAACTGATTAATGGTCAGGTCTTCCTACTCCTTCTTCAGGGTACTCAACGAACCACATTATTCTCAGTTTATCCCTGACTTCAGAATGTTCTTCTCAGGTAGGATGCCCACCGCAAGTCAACACAGAAGGGGCAAGGTATGAGGAAATCAGAAAATGTTCAATAGGACAGATATGCATAGAAGGAGATAAGGAAGATACAATGAGAGAAGTCTTGAAAGACAATTTCCTCCGGTCATTCCAGATAATTTCCATTCAAGGAAGTGCATTTACCTATTTGCAAGCATCAAAGCAAGGTCAGAACAAAGGAACTCACTGGACTAGGAGGTGGCAACAGCACAAAACTGAAAGTTTCATGTAGGAGACTTGGGCATTCATATTTGACAAGAGCCCCCTCTAAATCAGTAATAATTAGTGTTATACCTTACATTTTCAAAGTACAGAATAGGTTAGGCAGTGCCCCTGCACACAAGCTGAGGAAATACATCTTCCCATTTTACAGATGAAAAAAACTAGGCTTCAGGGAGTAAAGGTCCCATTGAGCACAACCAGCAGAGCAGAGACTGAAACCTCAGTCCTGATCTCTAACTTGTTTTCCCATTGCATGTGACTTCTATTTCCTAATCAGGTGAATTTGAGCTGATAGATGTTTGAAACTTGTTTTTAACGTCTTTCTCTTTTTTTTTTTAACTGACTTGGAAATTGTAAAGACTGCAAGACTGGCTATGATTCTTGCCTCAGGCAAGTCAATTCATTCTTTCTAAATTGTTTCTTGTTTTCTGAGATAAGAAATGTGAGACAGTTGATCTTTAGGGTCACTTTCCAATGTCTGCCATTTTCTATGTCATGAAGGCTTTTCTTTTTTAACTAAACTACTTGATGGGTCCTTTTTCTTTGATAAAACTGTTAATGTCAAGCCTCCTTAAACAAAGTGATGTGCTCTAAGCAATTTCAAAATTTTAAAATAACACAAAGAAGAACATTTTAAATGGACACATATTTCTTATGACTGGACAATTTTCATTTCCATATCCAAATAGGCAAAAGGATGACGATGCTGTTTCTATTTTATAAAGACTCCAAGTGAACTAACAAGAAAAAGGGAACACCTTGAAACGTGACACCAGAGGAATATTTGGCTTTCTTCATTGAACTTTAAAAGGCAAACCCAATGCATAATGAAGAGTTATGCCATAAATCAGGTCAGATTCAGAAAGTTTAAAGGAATGGGTACAGTGCTCTGTTGGCCAAAGCATTTTTCAAATGTGGGTTTTCTCCCCTGGTTAGACATGAAGTCAACATACTAGGGGACAATCTGCATATGTTTAAAATGTAATGAAACAAATTATGGTAAGTTGTCAGAGTGTATGATAGAATGCGATGCAATGGGAAGTTTGGGCTAGTTTTTGTTTTTTTTTTTCTGCATGAAAGAATTTTATTTAGTGGTCAGATTTTAATGAATAATGCCAAGTCATTGCTTGATTCTGTTACAATGTGGTAGCAGATGCACTCTTAAGAAAGCATACAGTGTTTCATCAAAAGCTATTTAATTTGGATTGTGCAGAGTAAAAGAAAACTTCATAAATCACTGATAAAATTTTTAAAATACAAAAATGAAAAAAGACCCAAAGCAGTATTCAAAACTAATAAATGTCACCTTGGACTATTTACAGTAAGATGCCTTTGAAATGGCAACTGACTTCATTATTTGGGCTTCCCGCATGGTTCAGCAGGTAAAGAATCTGCCTGCCAGTGCAGGAGATGCAGGAGACACGGGTTTGATTCCTGGAGGAGGAAAGGGCACCCCGTTCCAGTGTTCTTGCCTGGAGAATTCCATGGATAGAGGAGTCTGGTGGGGTCCATGGGGTCACAAAGAGTCAGACCTGACTGAGCCGCAACAGCAGAAGCCTTTCTAATACAGGAACACTCTTTGCTTGTTTCTTTTTGTGACATTTTACTTACTGCTTAGAGGTAGTCTCACTCCCCCACCTAGCCCTTACTCATGATTTTATGAGGCGGACACACTGCACTGGCTGCACGGAGCTGGTCCCTTGCTGAATTCTGACTCTAAGAAAGCACTAGAGGAAGGCAGGAAGACTCCAGGAAGAAGAGATGTGCTCCTTTCAGTCTTGCTTCCCGGCTGGCCTTCAGCCCCCAGCGGCACTCCTGCCCCATCCTGCAGAATTCATCTGTGTCCCAGAAGTGGCAGCTCATCCCAGTGGCCACAGTTGGTTGCCCATTTCCCTTATTCTCAGAACCAGGCTCCTTGTGGTTTCTGAGACATAACAGCTGGTCAGCATTTTCTCAGCAGAAGTTTTGGCTAGGGTCCAAGGCTCCTCTTCAAGCATCTGGATTCTGATAACTCCAACCTCTTCCTATAAGCCCCCGTCCTCAGAGCCATAGCTTCTTCCTGCCATTACTGCCTCCGTGAGAGCTCAGCACAGCACTGAGCAAAGTGCTGTGGGCAGATAAGTGCCCGTCCTTGAAATGTTTGTTACTGTTTCATCAGGATGTCAAGTGACTACATTGTTCAGTTCAGCTGACTTCTTCAGAGGTAGACTCTCTCAAAAAAAAGAAGTACTGAGTTGATTTACATTCAAGTCAAGCTCCTTATCTCATGGCAGACTGGCAGCAAACTGCAGGTCGATTACTCTGAGCAACAAACATCGTCTTAGTGACTCCCTCTTGGTTAATGATTTTTTACATTATAGTTACTCCAGGAATCACTTCTGTGGCTTCTGTCTCCTAACAGCTTCCTGACTGATACAGAGACAAAGCATAGATATGTTTTGAGTAAACTTTATTTTAATTATATATATGCATGTGTACAAAACTATGATATGAGATGCACCATATGATCACTAAGTTGGAAATAAACTAGCCTAGTGGATAGATTGCATAGGAAAAAAAATTTACCTAAGTCCCAGTTGCCCATATATCTAATGGACTTCTTGTGACACTATATTTTAAAAAATAAGTAAAGGAACACAAAGAAGAGTATTTAAGGAACTTCACTCAATATAAACTTCCACCTATGAATGAGGAAAAAAGGTAACAATAAATGAGAGATAACTTACTCTGTTTTCAAAGGTTTGACATATGGTTCCTCTCAAGACCTAAAAAACTGTGCTGATTTTTATGAGTATGTTCTGTGCTGGGACTTCGTGCATGTGTGTTAAGTCATTTCATGTGTGTCTGACTCTTTGTGACCCCATGGACTGTAGCCTGCCAGGCTCCTCTGTCCTTGGGACTCTCCAGGCAAAAATACTAGAGTGGGTTGCTATGTCTTCCTCCAGGAGATCTTCCCAACCCAGGGATTAAGCCCATGTCTTTTATGTCTCCTGCGGTGGCAGGTGGGCTCTTCACCACTAGCGCCATCAGAGACACATATACAACTGGCAAGTTTATGGGTACACTATGTGCTGAGACTTCAGAGCACCTCAAATAATGTTGGATCTTCTCTTATGAAAGTACCTGCCTCTGCCAATCATATGTATGGAGCTAAGAGTCACTTGTGTCAGCAATTACAGCAGCAGACTACTAAAACTATTTACACAGTTTAAATTCAGCTATTTAAATACTTTCTGCTAACCCAACAATGCCTTTAGTTCACTAACATGTCTGCAAGGTTAATGCCCACTAGGGTATACTTCCATCATCAGGATTACTGCTGTCTCTAAAGGCAGCTTGGAGCTAAGAAAGCAAAATGACATATAACATATGCACACCTGAGCATCAGCCCTTCACCATAAATGAGGCTCATCCTCTTACTTGTCATCATGAAACTACAGAAAATATTTTGTTGATCTCGTATCAGTGAATACATACACAAACTTTCTTTGCAGGATGTCTGAAGTATGTGGCCAATGATTTCATCCTTTATTATAAAACCACCCATAAGGTGGCCACATAATTTATCAACCAAACTGGGTCAGTCTAAGGGAGGTAAGTGCCTAGGACCCTGAGACAATTCCCATGGGAAGTCAGCCCGTGTCTTACTCCAAAGATACATTCACACATCGACTACAGGAATGGAGGGGAAATCAATGCACAAGAGTGTATGACATAAACTTAGTTTATATGTACTTGATAACTATCAATTGCCTTATTTCTCAATACAAAGAATATTTTAAACTGAGGGCACTCCAGTAATTCATATATATACATACATGTGTACATATATGTACACATCTATAAATATATATACATGTATATACACACATATATGTATACACACACATATACAAACACACACACACACACACACAGAAAATCTACAATGACTTGGTAAACTCAGGGAAATCTGTATATTCTCCCCACAGGATAAGCCAATTCAAGTTGGAAAAGTTAACAGCATTTAATAAAATTGAAATATTAAGCCTGAAGGTATATGAATATGGCAGAGAACACTCAGACTCTTCTTACACTGGAGACTGACACCTCATAACTTCATCTCTAAATGAGGTATTTAGACAACAGGCATAATAACTTTTATATCTAAAAGTTTATGGTTTTTAAAAATTATTTAATTGATTTTTTTAAGATTCTCTATCATGGGTGCATGATATTTTACATTTGGAAGTATCTCTTTAATGGGATCACATAATTTCAGGGTAGAAAGGTTATTTAAGGTTACTTCTTACACCCTAGAAGATAAGACGTTTCAGATTAATTTGCCCTAAAAGCAGAGAAAACGGGACAGTGTAAGCTGCCCATGTATGTTTCTAACAGCATATGTAATCATCCACATTGTGGATGCTGGAAATAAGAAGCAGCTGTGGCCTTTCACCTTTTGAAACTGGGCCACTAACTTGGCATTTCATTTTAAAACTTTTAAGGTACTGGAAAAATGAGAATAAGGTGTTTTGATTTTTTAAGATGATGCCTTCATAACAATTTTTATCTCTTGGTTAAATGGACAAATATAGTGTCCCTTCCAACAGGTTAATGGAAATAGTTTTCAAGTTCTACAAACAGAAACAGTGACTACATTAGGTTAAGTTTCCTAACTTAACCAAAGAAGGAAATCATTTGAAGATCATGCTGAGGCTAATGGAGAAGGAAATGGCAACCCACTCCAGAATTCTTGCCTGGAGAATCTTACAGACTGAGGAGCCTGGCAGGCGACAGTCCACAGGGTCACAAAGAGTTGGACACGACTGAAGCAACTCAGCAGGCAGCAGGCTGAGATTAAGGCAATCTGGTAAACTGGGGAAAGTACTAGAACAAGAGACAAAAGCATGCGTTCCACTTCAGCTTCAGCCCTTTAATAAACTCACTGTGACTTGCGGAATGCCACCTACTCTTTCTGGGTTCTGCTTCCTCAGTGTAGAAATGAGAGAGTTGGACAAGATAGCTTATGAAGCCCTTCACAGTTGGCTCAGGCATATGGATTCCATGTACATTTTTTTTATCTTGCATTATGAGTAAACACTAAATGATATGGCCCATCCCAAACTGAGTGCTTCTTAGAGAGTATCAAAGAAGAAACCCCAAGTACAAATTAATCCAACAAGAACGACATCTAGTTCTCTTTTCATTTTTAAGCATTTGTTCCATATAAAGGCAGCTGAAAAGAAACTATTACAGTTTAAGGAACAATTTCCAAGCAAATACTCTATTGCAAGCCCTCTTACTGTTTTCACAGAGCCACTGTGAAGTAGGGAATGAAAACCACTCTCGTTCATTTGGTCTGGGTAGGGATAGAACAAAGCTAAGCTAACTGTCCAGTGCTTCCTGTTCTGATGACAGATAGCCAGGTTTGCTGAATGAGAGCTTTTAAAAGATACCATATCCTGTAGATCAAGGGAGAAGGGCAAAAAAGTGCTCCTGGCTCTCACCATCTCTCCTTGCTCACCATCATAGCCCTTCTTCAACAGAACCCAACGTGAATTCCAAAACTTGACCTCAGTTAGCAACTCGATGCTCCTATGAAGCCCAGCTCCCCCATATCAGCTGAAATTCCATCCAAGGCTACTTCCTCCTCTGAGGTAGTAAAGTTGGAAATATAAAAGCTCTACAGCCATTCTTTCCATTTCCCCCTGACAAGTTAACTCAAAAACTAGAACAGTAGCGTTCCAAAATAAGCACTTTCCACCACATTTATTCACCCAAGTTGAGAATGTCTTCATACTTATAAAGTGTACAGAATGAAGTTCATTCTTTTAAATCTATTCAAATGACCTCTAGGCCATGTAGTCTTACAAAGTGAAAAATAAGTGCAGCTACTAAAGGAAAAGACAAAAAGTAAAGAGAATATTCCCTCTAAGAAAATATGATACTGGGAAACAACCATTCTTTATAATGGAATTGGCCACAGGCAGACAATATCTTACAACTCAGATTTAAAAAATGAAAACGTATTTGCAATTTTCATATCAATATTTACATAAGAATTTACTAGTAAGGCATACCACTTGACACAATGCTGCAGTTTGAAAAAAAATTGTGCTAATGATAACACTGATATCACTTTAAAGAACAATACCATGAAATGTTTTACAAAATAATTTCTCATTTTCTACCAACTCACTATAGCATGACTGTGAGAATATATGGCTTTTGGAACTTGAAGTTAAGCAACCTAACTGATTAGTACTATTAAACACTGAAATAATAAAGAAAAAGACTATGACAGCCTCAAAGAACTGCTGTCATCGGTAAAGTTTGTCTTGCTTATGCAGAACTGCAAAGCACAGTCTATAAAAAGAAAAACTATTACAGTTTAAGGAACAATTTCCAAGCAAATACTCTATTGCAAGCCCTCTTACTGTTTTCACAGAGCCACTGTGAAGTAGGGAATGAAAACCACTCTCGTTCATTTGGTCTGGGTAGGGATAGAACAAAGCTAAGCTAACTGTCCAGTGCTTCCTGTTCTGATGACAGATAGCCAGGTTTGCTGAATGAGAGCTTTTAAAAGATACCATATCCTGTAGATCAAGGGAGAAGGGCAAAAAAGTGCTCCTGGCTCTCACCATCTCTCCTTGCTCACCATCATAGCCCTTCTTCAACAGAACCCAACGTGAATTCCAAAACTTGACCTCAGTTAGCAACTCGATGCTCCTATGAAGCCCAGCTCCCCCATATCAGCTGAAATTCCATCCAAGGCTACTTCCTCCTCTGAGGTAGTAAAGTTGGAAATATAAAAGCTCTACAGCCATTCTTTCCATTTCCCCCTGACAAGTTAACTCAAAAACTAGAACAGTAGCGTTCCAAAATAAGCACTTTCCACCACATTTATTCACCCAAGTTGAGAATGTCTTCATACTTATAAAGTGTACAGAATGAAGTTCATTCTTTTAAATCTATTCAAATGACCTCTAGGCCATGTAGTCTTACAAAGTGAAAAATAAGTGCAGCTACTAAAGGAAAAGACAAAAAGTAAAGAGAATATTCCCTCTAAGAAAATATGATACTGGGAAACAACCATTCTTTATAATGGAATTGGCCACAGGCAGACAATATCTTACAACTCAGATTTAAAAAATGAAAACGTATTTGCAATTTTCATATCAATATTTACATAAGAATTTACTAGTAAGGCATACCACTTGACACAATGCTGCAGTTTGAAAAAAAATTGTGCTAATGATAACACTGATATCACTTTAAAGAACAATACCATGAAATGTTTTACAAAATAATTTCTCATTTTCTACCAACTCACTATAGCATGACTGTGAGAATATATGGCTTTTGGAACTTGAAGTTAAGCAACCTAACTGATTAGTACTATTAAACACTGAAATAATAAAGAAAAAGACTATGACAGCCTCAAAGAACTGCTGTCATCGGTAAAGTTTGTCTTGCTTATGCAGAACTGCAAAGCACAGTCTATGAAAGGAACTGAATTTTCTACTTGTGTCTGGTATTACCCTGTTGGTAGCTTTTCAAGACATTAAATTCTAATTTCTACTGGTAAAGCCTATAGTGATAACACACAATGCCACAAGTGACTTTTTTTTTTTTTTTTTTTAAGTGGTGTGGAAACTCTTAACTTCTTTCCAAGCCTAAGATGGATTTATAAGATCCTAAAGTACGGGTAGCAAATAACCAACTAGATAGGTCCAAGGACTTAGCAACATTTATCACTGCAAAAATAATTTTCAAAACTATTTTCTGTATACGCCTAAAAGTTATTTACTACAAAGAGTAAAACCCCAATATTTTTAAAAATCAAAGAAAATGCACAAATAACTCTCAGCAAGTCTGCTATGATTGTTTAAAATACTACTATTGTCACAACATAAAACATGAAGATACAGGTTTAGAGTTACATGAGAATTATATAAAATAACTTGATAGATCTTACCTTTTTTAGGAACCGGATTCCATAGGTAAATATATAAAGGCCATATGCAAATTTCCACCTGTGGAAAGTTTAAAAAGCATTCTATGATAGTCAGTTTAAATATTTCATATCACATTCTGAAATACTTGAGTGAAAAAATTCCATTAATTGAACCCACCCTATTACGATTACCATGAATGGCATACAGCATTTTAAATATTAGTAATTATATTTATAATAAATTTCCTTTCACTCAAGTTATTATGTTTGCCTATTCACTCATTTTCTCTTCTTCTAGCGTGTGAATTTCCTCTGGTTCATGGCTCATGGATGGATATATTTGAACAACAGGAAAGTGTATAAGATAGTTTTGAATGCTCGATTCAGAGATTAAGTAAATGACTTAACTGATGTTCATAATTGTTTTTTAAATAGGTTTTAGATTTTTAAATTAGGTAACGTTTTTTCCCTTCATCTTTTAACAAATTTGTATTGGCATCTTTCTGGATATTGCTGAAGAACCTATCTGGAATCCAAAGTGTCTGTCTGATGTACAACTGTTAACAACAACATTATACCATTCCAAGCTTTGTCCAGTTGCTAAATATTCATGTTTTTAATGAGGAAAAATTTAAGCTCTATTTCAAAGTTAAATGAATTGAATATTTAAGTCTTTTCAAGATTCTATATAAATACCAAGACCTCGTGTAACTTACATATATAGTGTGTGTGCAAATATATATGATTATTAAAAAAACCTGTTACCCTGGCACTCAATTTCCAACTTAATTTAAAAAATTTTTCTGATTGCCTTTAAAAACTGGTTGATCTCACAAAATCGCAACCCTGAGGTCATGCTGTTCATAATATCTTGGGTTACAGGCTGCAAATGAGCACAAAGGAGAAAGTGACTAGTCAACTTTACTTTGTCAGGAGGTACTTTGCTTTTTGTGTTTATAAACCATGTAAAAATTCCAAATATTTTTTTCTTGTCCTTTGAGTCTGATATATGTTTAATTTAGTTAGAGTTGATTTTCAATGTCATGTTAGTTTCAGGTATGTAGCACAGTGATTTAGTTATATATTATATATACACATTGTTGTTATTGTTTACTAAGTTATGTCGAACTCTTTTGCAACCTCTATGGACTACACATATACATATATTCTTTTTCAGATAATTTTCACTTATAGGTTATTATGAAATATTGACTAGAGTCCCCTGTGTTGTACAGTAGGTCCTTGTTTATTTTCTACCTAGTAGTGTGAATATGTTAATCCCATCCTAATTTATCCCTCTTCCCTTCCCCTCTGATAAACTATAACAAATAAGATTCTTTGAAAAGTTTATTTGAAGAGCTGATTCAGGAAGCAAAGACAGATCTTTTGAGGTAGAAGAAAAAGAACAGTGGTAGGGGCTCAGAGCGCTGAGTAAGAGACAACAGTAGACACAAGGGTCCCTAGTTTCATTCCTGGACTGATTCAGCCTTCAGATATCTGGAATGTAAGTCAGAACTAACCTTCAGAAAAGAGTTATGAACATTAGGGTTGAAAATCATCAAGTAATAATCCATAAAACCTGAATTCAGACCAGAATGAAAAACAATGATTCTAAAACTTCTTACAAAAGCCCTCTTCTATTTTTTTTGCTTTCTTTCTTTTTTTTTTTTTAAAGCCCTCTTCTAAGTAAAGTCAGTCCATTCACTGTAGTGTCAACGTCAAGGCCTTAATTTTAACCCGACCTCCATTATCAATTTTTTTGGTGGTTGTGGGTGAGAGTATGTGTTTCTTTCTATTGGGATGTATAAACTCTAAATCAGAAGTGAACACCAGGGAGGGCTCTAAGGGTACGTAATTTGTACAGCTTATAGGGGTCTAATGCTTGGTTTAATGTTTTGCTGTCACTATCTTGAAATTCTTAGTAACTGTTGAACAAGGAGTTCCATATTTTAATTTTCATTGGTCCCTACAACTATATAGCTGGTTCTGATCAAGACATATAGGTTCTCTTGTATGTTAGTTACATAGTCATGTCCTACTCTTTGTGACTTCATAGACTGTAGCCCACCAGGCTCCTCTGTCCATGAGATTTTCTAGGCAAGAATACTGGAAGGGGTTGCCATTTCCTTCAGTAGGGGATCTTCCCACACCACGGATAGGCCTCCTGCATTGTCGGTAGATTCTTTACCATCTGAGTCACCAGGGAAGCCTAACTTGGAGCCAACATATTAAGGAAACCTAACTTTGAACAAACCTATTAATATTCCTTGACCTCAGTGTCATCTCTATAATGTTAGAGTGGGCTTATATTGTACTGTTTTTGATGTTTACAAATGATGTCCTAAGGATTTGATGGAACCAGTAACTTCCAGTTCTCTCTAGTCCCTCATGATTGTATTAAACCAGCCTACTTCATGCATTTGCAAGTTATTTTTTTACCATTGAAGACAAGTGAATTCACAAGTCCTAGATTAAATGATTTATAACAGTTGTTTCAACTCTAAGACACTTAGATCAGGCAGTTTTTATGGAGAACAGAAAACTTTATGAAAGCCACTGGAACCCCTGGAATCACTCATGTAGCTATGTTTTCTTTCAAAAAATGATCCAGTTTTCATAAGACATAGATTGTATTATAGGAACATGAATGCTTTCATCATTTGAACAACAGCTTGTGATGAAATCCATAAGACAGAGTTTATATCCACAAAATATCTACTGAAACAGAATTTTCAAGCATTCTTCCACATTCAGAAAGTTCTTTGGTTTATTTCACTAGTTTCACGTAAGTTACAGTTTTAAATGATGTCTAGCTACCAGTCCCTGACACAGCTCCTCCCAACTTCCCACTAAAATATTGAGAAGAAAGGTAAATAAAGATGCATGCAACCACAAGAAAAAGAAGAAATGCTCATCCTCTTATTGCAGGAATCAGAATTTTATAGCAGAAAAAAAAGAATAAGAATAAAATTGGTTTTAAAAACGTAATTAGAGGCAGTAAGCTATCAGTCTTGGTCTTAAAGACAGCAGGACATTTTTAGGATATATCCCTGTCTCCACTCTCTGCCATATTGTACAGAAATGCAAAAATCGGTATCAGTCAGAAACCCAGACAGCCCTCTGTCATGAATGAAACATTCTGAGGCAGGAAGAAAATCTCCCCACCCTGTCAATTAGTGACTATTCAAAAGATGAGTAAGAAAAAAAAGGAAGTACTTAGCACCCTGGGAATTTCCCTTACAGAGAAGGTGACTTAGAGGCCAGATGATCCATGGTGGTGATGCATTCTGGAGTTGGAGTTCTTATAACCCATATAACCTACAGAGAACAGGGCATGGAGATAGTTGCTCTACGTGAAATTCCTCTGGTTTACGGAAAGTGGGCCATGGCTTATAATCATCAACCTGCTACAAGGTCAGATATCTAAAAGAAGACTTTTACTAACAGAAAAAGAGAACAAAGAGTGGGGTTAAAGTCGATCTGAGAGCAGGTCTAGATGGGTATATACAAATTCAGGAATGGAAAAAAATCTAAATGTCAACGAAGGCCTACTAAGAAGTATTGCACACATACAGAAAGAAAAGAGCATGCTAAGGGTCCAAAGAAAGAATCATCTCCTTGAGTTAACTTCCTAGAAGAGCCAGATGTAATTTGTATAAGAGTATTTGGTGGTGCTAAGATATGTCTCCTAAAAACAGAATAAGAAAGGCACAAATTAATAAAATACTACTGGGTAAGATAAAAAGGGATTATAAGTGTAAAACAAAGAAGTTATGCAAGGATTCTAAAAATGAAGCCATAGAATGTTATCCACATGAGGGGGAGGGGGAGAAAAAAAAATGTACACACATCCTACTTAAAATTAAATCATTGATATCAAAGATAAACCACACTTATAGGACTGGAGAACAGAAGCAATAGATGAAAGAAGCCTCAAGATCCGGAGGATCAGGAAAATCAAAGCTATTGGTTGCTTCTGAGAAAACCCAAGTGAAGGACTTAAACAGAAGAAACAACCAAAGACACAGCTGGAAAAAAAAAAAAAAACAAACCAAAAAACAAAAAAAACTGACTGAAAAGAAGAAATAAGGACAAAATTGTATTCTGAACAGTATCAATTCAAGGCATATTCTGTCATATTTCGAATAAATGGGTTAAAAAAAATCCTTCAGGGTTTCCCTGGTGGTCCAGTGAGTAAAGAGTCAACCTTGTGGTGCAAGGGGCACCAGTTCAATCCCTGGCCTGGAAAGATCCCACATGCTGCAGAGCAGATGAACTGGTGTGTCCAACTATGAGCCAGCACTCTGGAGCACGTGTGCCCAGAGCTGGTGCTCTGCAGCAGGAGGGGCCACCACAGTGGGAGACCTATACAGGCCAAAGAATAAAGATGGATGAAAATAAATAGATAGAAAACCAATAAAAGAAGCCAAAAGTTAAAAAAAAGAAAATCCTTCAATATCCATTCACAAAAAACAAAAAACATCAACATAAAAAATCAAATGAAAATATGTCACTATCAAAGGAACTGTTGTGAGGCGCCCTCAGTGAAGCACCCAACTCCGCTCACGGTAGATGGAAATGACGTTTATTTAGGCTGGCGCCAGCGACCACCCGCAAGGAACTAGGTTTCCTGTGAGGGCCCCGACTGGAGGTAAAGGGCGGTTTTTAAAGGCTGAACCAATCAATGGCGCAAGACCCTCCCCTTTGATTGGGATTGGCTACACATGCTCATTCCCTCTTACAATCATCAGAATAGGCTAGGGGTTTCTTCCTTAATCGCAGTCAGTTACAATTAACAGACAACAGTCAATGCTAACAGATAAATCTCTAACCCATCAGTAAATCATTTTGCATTCCCTTTCACAGAACAAGTTTCCAGTGGTCTTAAATTTTCCTTCGAATTACTATCTAAAAGAGAGAAAAGATTCCATCAAAGAAAGTTATTGCCAACCAAACTGCCTTTCATTTGTAAAAGAATATAATATGAAAAACATTCTCAGATAATCAAAAGCTCTGAAAATACATTACTCCTTAACCATTACTAAAAAATTACTTTGGTCAATTCCAACCCACTGAGATCCAAATAAAAGTTAAGAATACAAAATGTATGATTTGAAAATAAAAGGGCTATCGTTAACAACATAAATAATTGCCCTAAATTTCATTGGGAAACTCTGGACAAATAATGCCCAATTAAATGCTATTGTTCTTCAGGGACAATTTAATACCAAGTATTTAACAATAATAATCAAAGGATGCATTCTCAGATTATATTAATGAAAGGAGGGACTAGAGAAGGGAAGCATTCAATTTAATCTTACAGAGAATTTTCAAGACACTGTGGGCATGATAAGAGAAATATAGTTAAAAAGTGTTTCTTTAAAAACTTAAAAGATAACGCCTGATTAAAGACGGCAATGTGAGTCCATGAATTTATCTATGTGCCTATAAATGTAGCACTAAACTGGCAGAAGAAGGATTTTGTTAAGGCAAGCATAAACTCAAAAGGGCACAGACAAGAGGAATGAGGACAGCCACCCCACCGTAGAGCCTGGTTGGCAGAATCAGGAATTGGATCCTAAACTGTGGGTGAAGGCTGCCTCAGATTCACCAGAAAATCCCAGAAAGACTCCAGATGAGGAAGCTACTCTGCAAGGCAGGAATCTCTATCAGAAAGAGAGGCCTGAGGGATGGGCTTGCCCAAGTCCTGACTATTGCTAAATTGGGAAAACCAAGACGCAAACCTAGCACAGCACAGACTCAAAAGCTCCCTCTCTGATTCCACAGAATCAGCGTGCATTTCTCTGCCTAGACGGGTTTCACTACATTTGCTTGGACCTGGAAACCTTTTCTATCCATCAAGCCTGAAAATTAGAATGGAAAGCTAGAAAAAAACTGCCACCCACTGAATGTGGTTTATTGTCCTTATACACCAAGGCTGAAAGGGCTCTTTGTCAAAATTAATATGAATAAAATGTGCCATAAAAGCAGAGAATCAGAGCATTGAGGTCTTGTGCATCACTGTCAGGTGTCACCCACACGGCACAGGGGTCCAATCGACAGAGGAGGCAGATGCAGGGGGCGATATCCAGAGCAGTTCCCTGAGCTCAACTGAGCACAATATCCTCGAGAAAGGAGGGCAGCACATGGGGCCTTTTTTTTTTTTTTTTCCTCACATTTCTAGAGTACTTGCACTAGGCTAGCAGCTGTTCTGAGCCTTTTATAAGAAAGTCATTTAGTGAAAACGATTCCACACAAGGTAGGTCCCATTAATATCTCTAATGAGGAAAGAAGCACAGAGAGGTTCAATGCCTTGCCAAAGGCCACACAGCTAGTAACAGAGAAGGCAGCATGGCTCCAACATCAAACCTCTTACCCATTAGGCGCTGTCGCCTCTTCTTGACTGTATACACCTGAAAACTGAAGTCAATGGATTGAGCTGAAATGATGTTTCTAAACCAAGGGCCACTCATAGGTACCACATGATGAGAATGGTCTCTGTCCTGATGACTAGAAACTGGCAGATTGCGAAACTGGTATGGTACAAAGGACTGCATTGGGGATTCTTCTCAATAGCAGGGCACTTAAACAGTATGAGCTTGTCCACTAAAGTCACCAGTTATATCCCTTCTCCGTATTATTCGCTCATCCTACCCAGGTACTACAACACTAACCCTCCTTCAGGATTTATGTCAAGTGTTTGTTACTCCATGAAGCCACCTGTTTGGAGCGCTGTAGCAGTGAAAGCACTGTAATTCTCAGGCGGTGTGTTTCTCACCTCCTTACCTCATCTCTGATTACAGCCACAAATCTCTGACTCGCCAGTAAGTTCCAACTGGGTACAAGTGAATCTTACTTATCTCTGTGATTCAGACAGCAAACAGAGTGTTTGGTGAGAAACAGCTCCTAAATTTTTATTCATCTGAATTTTTATTCATGGTATGAGAACTCCCTTTAACTGCTCTACTTTTAGGTTTATTTTAACCAGAGCCGTCCTTACTAAAATCATGTTATCAACTACTTTCAGAAACTGTGTGAAACAGGAATAAGGAAGCAGAAAGACGTGTCAAATGTTACTAGTGCAATTTTTCACATGACCTGTACAGTAGAAATTTGGAATCAAAAAAGTCAACTCTATAATGATCTAAATAATAAAAACCAAATACTGTTATTGAATGCAAAACAAAGATGCCTTATTAAAGCACACATTAGCATGAAGTTCCTATGATTCTGATTGAATTTATCAATTTTTTTTTTTTAAGATTTATTTATTTATTTACTTTGGGCGGGGGTCGGGTTGGGGAGGGAGGGGAGTGGGCGGGCCACTTCTATTGGTCTTTCATTTCTCCACTTTCATTCGTCTTCGTTCTTTGGCTCCTGTGGGCCTCCCATCGCGGTGGCGTCTGTCGTTGCAGAGCACCGGCTCTGGGCGCATGCGCTCCAGAGCTCCGGCTCGGTGATTGGACACATCGGTCCAGCCGCTCCGCGGCACGTGGGATCTTCCCAGGCCAGGGCTCGAACCGGCGCCCCTTGCACTGCAAGGCGGTGTCCTTACCCACTGAACCACCAGGGGAAGCCCTGAATTTATCAATTTTGAGACCTTTCACATTTTAGCTGTCCCATCATCTAAGGTAAAAAGAAAAAAAAATCACTGCTTACCAAATACCTGAAGAAAACTGAAGTAGGGCTTATATCTTATCTCATGAAATATAACATTTAATATAGACATGCCACTATATCTTCCAAATTATTACAAATGAAGTGAAACTACTGTTGTTACTGTTCAGTCACTACGTTGTGTTTGATTCTTTGTGACCCCATGGACCTCAGCATGCCAGGTTTCTCTGTCTTTTACTATCTCCCAGAGCTTCCTAAATTCATGTCTACTGAGTTGGTAATGCAGTCTAACCATCTCACCTCTCCTGTATCCTTCTCCTCTTGCCTTCAGTCTTTCCCAGCACCAGGGTCTTTTCCAGTAAGTCAGCTCTTTGCATCAGGTAGCCAAAATACTGGAGCTTCAGCTTCAGTATCAGTCCTTTCAATGAATATTCAGGGTTGATTTCCTTCAGGATTGACTGGTTTGATCTCCTTGCTGTCCAAAGGACCTGCAAGAGCCTTCTCCTGCACCAGAATTCAAATGCACCAATTTTTTGGTGCTCAGCCTTCTTTATGGATCAACGCTCATATTCATGCATGACTACTGGGAAAACCATAGCTTTGATTATAAGGACCTTTGTCAGCAAAGTGATGTCTCTGCTTTTTAATACACTGTCTAGACTTATCATAGCTTTTCTTCCAAGGAGCAAGCATCTTTAATTTCACGGCTGCAGTCACCGTCTGCAGTGATTTGGAGCCCAAGAAAAGAAAATCTATCACTGCTTCCACTTCTTCTTCATACTGAAACTATGGAGTTCGATAAATGAAAATATATTTTGAAATAAATTAGTATAGACTTTGTATATTGATACAGTTTTCCATTGGTATCCATGGGAAGCTGACTCTAAATATCAGTGTCAAATATCAAAATCCAAGGATGCTAAAGCCCCTTATACAAATGGTGTATGTAGCGTTTGCATACAATCTATGCACATTCGCCAGTATACTTTAAATCATTTCTAGAACACCTAATATAATGTAAATGCTTTGAAAATAGTTGCTAGTATATGGCAAAATCAAGTTTTGCATTTTGAAATTTTGTGGGATTTTTTTCCCCAAATATTTTCAACCACTGGTTGATTGAAATTTGTGGAAATGAAACACACAGATACAGAAAGCCAATTGTACTTTAAAATACATAAATCAATCCTTTTACCTTCCAGGGATCAAACCCGGATCTCCCACATTATAGGCAGATTCATTACTGTCTGAACCACCGGGAAGCCCCACAGAAAGATTAAATTCCTGTCTTTCTACCAAAAACCTCAAAGCTGATGACTTTCATAAAGTACAAACAAAGCTACAGTATAAACATAGCATATTCCTATTTCATCATTTCTCCAGTCAAGTACATCAGGACTTATGAAAACCCTTAAAAGGGGTTTCTGTGTATCAGACATATTCATTTCCATAAAGTTTTGAGGTGAAGTAACTGTGCCTTAAAACTTAACAGCCATCTTAATAGTCATCTTTATGAGGTGAACAGTACTTCCATTTTCTAGGCATTCTTTAAGGATCACCCAAGTATTTTTATAAGTTAGTAATAGCTACATACCTTGAGTACTCAATTTATGCCTGGTACCATCACCGGCTTTCAACAGTACTAACGTACTCACATCGTATGAGAACCCTAAGAGGTAGATGCTGCTATCATTCCCATCTTATAGATGTGGAGAGCATGACTACTGGGAAAACCATAGCTTTAAAAGTTTGTCAAAATGTCTCTGCTTTTAATACACTGTCTAGACTTATCATAGCTTTTCTTCCAAGGAGCAAGCATCTTTAATTTCACGGCTGCAGTCACCGTCTGCAGTGATTTGGAGCCCAAGAAAAGAAAATCTATCACTGCTTCCACTTCTTCTTCATACTGAAACTATGGAGTTCGATAAATGAAAATATATTTTGAAATAAATTAGTATAGACTTTGTATATTGATACAGTTTTCCATTGGTATCCATGGGAAGCTGACTCTAAATATCAGTGTCAAATATCAAAATCCAAGGATGCTAAAGCCCCTTATACAAATGGTGTATGTAGCGTTTGCATACAATCTATGCACATTCGCCAGTATACTTTAAATCATTTCTAGAACACCTAATATAATGTAAATGCTTTGAAAATAGTTGCTAGTATATGGCAAAATCAAGTTTTGCATTTTGAAATTTTGTGGGATTTTTTTCCCCAAATATTTTCAACCACTGGTTGATTGAAATTTGTGGAAATGAAACACACAGATACAGAAAGCCAATTGTACTTTAAAATACATAAATCAATCCTTTTACCTTCCAGGGATCAAACCCGGATCTCCCACATTATAGGCAGATTCATTACTGTCTGAACCACCGGGAAGCCCCACAGAAAGATTAAATTCCTGTCTTTCTACCAAAAACCTCAAAGCTGATGACTTTCATAAAGTACAAACAAAGCTACAGTATAAACATAGCATATTCCTATTTCATCATTTCTCCAGTCAAGTACATCAGGACTTATGAAAACCCTTAAAAGGGGTTTCTGTGTATCAGACATATTCATTTCCATAAAGTTTTGAGGTGAAGTAACTGTGCCTTAAAACTTAACAGCCATCTTAATAGTCATCTTTATGAGGTGAACAGTACTTCCATTTTCTAGGCATTCTTTAAGGATCACCCAAGTATTTTTATAAGTTAGTAATAGCTACATACCTTGAGTACTCAATTTATGCCTGGTACCATCACCGGCTTTCAACAGTACTAACGTACTCACATCGTATGAGAACCCTAAGAGGTAGATGCTGCTATCATTCCCATCTTATAGATGTGGAGAGACAATTCAGGTCACTTGCCTAAAGACACAGTTAGCAAGTAATGAACTTGGGGATTCAAATCCAGGCACTCCTTTCTACTACATTGTTGTCGTTTAGTCGCTCTGTAGTGTCCAACTCTTTTGTGACCCTGTGGGTTAGGATTTTCCATGCAAGAATACTGGAGTAGATTGCCATTTCCTTCTCCAGGGGATCTTCCCAAACCCGGGATCAAACCCCTGTCCCCTGCCCATGTCTCCTGCATTGCAGATAAATTCCTTACAGCTAAGTCAGTACCTACTGCCTCTTTAACACAAAAGTTCAAATAGAAATTATATATATATATATTTTTTTTATCACAAAGAATATTACTCTGCAGCTTTTTTTTCCTATCATATTAAGCAAAGTTAGTGAAATTACTCTGACTGCTCCAGCTTCCACTTTCAAGCTCCTTTTTGATGCTTAGGCAGGAGGGCAAATAAAAGTCTCTATTGTCTTCTCTTCCTTTCTCCACAAACATTAAGTACACACTCAAAGTGAAATGACTTGGCTAGAATCCTAGTTAAGAGTTGGTGTCATGTGATGACCTAGAAGGCCTAGAAGGACAACAGCACACTGAGGCATTTAATCCTAGGGGGTGCTTGAATATATATCATCAGTATAGTTCTGTATACATACATCAGCTATCCATCTTTCATGTTTTCTGTTTGAACACAAGCCCTTCTTGACAGCCTTGCTGTATTGAACAGCCTTATTCTTCACCACCAAAGGTAGTGATCCTGGGGGTCCATCTATACCCTTGTTCTACTGATGAAAATATAAGGTTCAGAGAAATGTGTAACTTCCCTATGCTCCTAGATAACTTGGTGAAAGAAAGCAGGTCTCCCCCTTTTTCATACTAGGTCTTCTTTGTCTACATCCCATGGCCCTTTGGCCTTAAAGTCAAAACTAGCAACAGATAATGACACCCTAAGTGAAAAAAATACTTGGCAGAGACCTGATCTACTGTCAGTTCTGAGGAAGAATTTTACAAATGAAGGCAACACCTAAACTTTTTTTTTTTTTTTTTTTTTTACAAAGTCAGAGGTGTCAAACTTCTGTTTGTTTGGGTGGTTGGTGGGCTGGATTTTTGGTTTGTAGAATCAAAATAGGTCCTTCAATTATCGCTTGTATTTAGTAAGTCTAACAAGGTCATTTGGCATCACTGAATCATGTTAATGACATATTTCTCTCTTTTCACAGGTTTTTTGCAAAAAAACCTCCCCTCAAAGGTTAGTTTTAGAATGGAGTAACTTGAAGCGAAGATAGACTTGAAGTCTTAGTTAAATAACTGATAAGTTTCATCTGAAAACATTTTTTAAAAGAAGTAACAACTTAAAGTCCATATTCTCCTTTTCAAATTGTTACTGGGCCACTAATTTTATTACTTGAAGACAACAGAGATGCTCATCAATTAGGAAGAAAGTAAATTGATTTTAGTCTGAAAAATCCCACATAGCTTAAAGAATGAAACAAAGATGAAATTAAAGATTCTTTTCTTGGAAACTCTGATAGACAATCAAAATTCCCAAGATAGCAGTCAAACTTTCATTAGTTTAGGAATCCAAAGAAATAGTCTAGCCAGGAGAAATATGACTCAGCCTATGGACCAATTATGCAGACCTGAGTTTCGCCTCAAAGCGAACATTTCCTGAAATTTTTTCTACCTCCATCAATAATTAACTCTGTGATTCCAAGTAGTTTTCTATATTTGTTGAAGGCTCAGCTATATATCAGATACATCACTATAGCTACTGAGGCTGGAGCTTAAGTCAAACCTATTCACCTCGAAAAATTTTGCTGTATTGAAAGCCTTATTCTTCACCACCAAAGGTAGTGATCCTGGGGGTCCATCTATACCCTTGTTCTACTGATGAAAATATAAGGTTCAGAGAAATGTGTAACTTCCCTATGCTCCTAGATAACTTGGTGAAAGAAAGCAGGTCTCCCCCTTTTTCATACTAGGTCTTCTTTGTCTACATCCCATGGCCCTTTGGCCTTAAAGTCAAAACTAGCAACAGATAATGACACCCTAAGTGAAAAAAATACTTGGCAGAGACCTGATCTACTGTCAGTTCTGAGGAAGAATTTTACAAATGAAGGCAACACCTAAACTTTTTTTTTTTTTTTTTTTTTTACAAAGTCAGAGGTGTCAAACTTCTGTTTGTTTGGGTGGTTGGTGGGCTGGATTTTTGGTTTGTAGAATCAAAATAGGTCCTTCAATTATCGCTTGTATTTAGTAAGTCTAACAAGGTCATTTGGCATCACTGAATCATGTTAATGACATATTTCTCTCTTTTCACAGGTTTTTAGCAAAAATACCTCCCCTCAAAGGTTAGTTTTAGAATGGAGTAACTTGAAGCGAAGATAGACTTGAAGTCTTAGTTAAATAACTGATAAGTTTCATCTGAAAACATTTTTTAAAAGAAGTAACAACTTAAAGTCCATATTCTCCTTTTCAAATTGTTACTGGGCCACTAATTTTATTACTTGAAGACAACAGAGATGCTCATCAATTAGGAAGAAAGTAAATTGATTTTAGTCTGAAAAATCCCACATAGCTTAAAGAATGAAACAAAGATGAAATTAAAGATTCTTTTCTTGGAAACTCTGATAGACAATCAAAATTCCCAAGATAGCAGTCAAACTTTCATTAGTTTAGGAATCCAAAGAAATAGTCTAGCCAGGAGAAATATGACTCAGCCTATGGACCAATTATGCAGACCTGAGTTTCGCCTCAAAGCGAACATTTCCTGAAATTTTTTCTACCTCCATCAATAATTAACTCTGTGATTCCAAGTAGTTTTCTATATTTGTTGAAGGCTCAGCTATATATCAGATACATCACTATAGCTACTGAGGCTGGAGCTTAAGTCAAACCTATTCACCTCATTCTCAGGATAAATGTGAACTTGATTTGAGTAGAATGGTTGTCATTAAATCATTGATTCAAAAAACAGGTTAAGCACTTACGGTATATGCAAAATATGTTTCATGAATATATACTCAGATACATATATACACATATATGTAGCAATAAAAATAAAGAAGGAAAAATAACACCAAATTAAGGCTAGAGATTGCCTTTGGAGGGTAGAGCAGAACAGAGAAGCAGGGTATACAGGGAGCTTCAGCTGCTTTAGTAGTATTTTAATTCTTTAAAATATTACTGGAGAGAGCCCAGAGGGTCTTTGTTATGTAAATCTCTGTGTTTAAGAACACTTCATTATAAAAAAAATAAAATGCTAAAAAGAATTACATTCATTAAAAACATACTACAGTAAATGCCTATGTCTTTTCCTTTTCTCACACCTTTAAACTATGAATGGCTTGTTCTTTATATACCATCAGACTAAGCATCCTTTTCTAAGCATATATCTAATTTTATTCTTTGTTTGTCATTTACATTCATGCTTTAAGAGCTAAAATGTTTCGGGTATTGTCTGCATTTTATACTGACTTCTAAATGTACTGTGATTTGTTCCTTAGATTTAGCCTTTGATTTGGATAGAGGTTTTGGATAAAGCATTTTTTTGTATGTTTTGTTTCTAAGTTCTATCAGCAGTAAATTTTTACCGATTCTCTCTTCAATTCTCTATTGGGGTTCATTCTTTTCTTTCCAGGTTAACTTTTCTTGTCAAGTGTTCAGCAAGGTTGAACACAGTATCGCTGGGCTTTGTTCCTTCCCATGAGTCTTTCCAACACCAGTCTCAAGCCTCCATATAATCTACTTAAAATACAACTGCCAAAAATCAGTGTCCACAAATGATACTTCTGTTAGGTCACTGTGTCTATAAAATATGCCTCCTTATTTCTAGAATTCCCCTGAATATAGGCTAAATGTATAAACGTGAGCTTAAAGTCCATTCATTTACACTCAAGTTTGAAAGACCACAACTTGTGGAAATCAGGAAAAGATACATGGGCAATTTCCAACAAACACTTGTCCAGGATAAGGATAAAGGAAGGAATAAAACCAAGATTGCTCTCCTGTTGCCAAAAATAAAGTCAGTATGACTTTGGAACATGCACTTGCAAATGTCACAATTCTTGTGTGTGGTTGAGGCAAAAGCAGCCAAATATTTATTCTCATCTAGAGTCAAGCTAATGTTAAATGTCCCTTGAACATCAAGTGCTTTCATAGTCTCTGTGTAAATTTTCCTTTATCTAAAAGCAAACTGAAGACAAATAGTCATTCGTTCAGATGCTGTGACTGCACAGGAAAGAAGCGAGTGGGAACGAATGGTACTCCAGTTTGGAAAATGCATATACTTTTGACTTTAAGCAAGAAAGTAATTTGTCTCTATCACCCTGTTTGGTGTCAACTTTCTGCCACAGGCTCTACAGTACATTTCATAACTGGAGGAAAGACAGCAGTAGACCGTTCACAGGGATTGGTGTGGAGATGCTCACTTACCCTTAAATCCTGCCCACAATTCTAGTGTAAAATTTCTTTAGTTTCCTCACCTGAAACATGGAGATGAAAAATACTTACTTTTTAGGGTTGTTAGAATTTAATGAGAAGTGGAAGAAAAGATTAAAACATAGAGAAAGATGCTCATGGATGGACCCTAGGATGCTATCTAGGTTCATTATTAGTTCACTTGCTCTGACATACCAGTCTCAGCGTGCAAACGTTCAATATCATAAGTCATGTCTCATCTCCTGGAGCTTTTTCTTTCATCATTTGTCCACCCACACTCATACTACCTCTCATACTCCAGCTCATTCAGCCCATTTGCTACCACACTCTCCTCTCAGACATTTAAGTTGTCTGTGAAGAATACACATTTGTATATGCAGATGTTTATTTATGTGCATATATACATATGGGCTTCCCAGGTGACAGACTGGTAAAGAATCTGTGTGCCAGTGCAGGAGACACTAGAGACATAGGTTCAATCCCTGGGTCTGGAAGATTCCCTGGATAAGGAAACGGCAAGCAGCTCCAGCATTCTTATGCCTGGAGAATCCTATGGACAGAGGAGCCCAGTGGACTACAGTCTATGGGGCCACAAAGAGTCAGACACGACTAAGCACACCATATACACATGTATATGTATGTACACACATAGATACATGTATCATCTAAATATATAGGTATATGTATGTGAATATACACATAAATATGTATTGTATGTATATATACATATAAAAAT
This sequence comes from Tragulus kanchil, assembly GCA_022376925.1. NCBI lineage: Eukaryota > Metazoa > Chordata > Mammalia > Artiodactyla > Tragulidae > Tragulus > Tragulus kanchil. Next base: position 265,048,489 of record JAIOJX010000026.1, on the reverse strand, counting down.
TAAATCCAAGAATGTCAAGGATCTTCTAATTGGAAACAAATATAGGTATGTAGACTTCTGACCTAGTATCTTCCACATGGTAGGATGACATTCTTGCTCCATCCTCTATTACAGAAAGATACATACAATCTGACAATTTGTAGTCATGAGATATTTTTCAAAAAAGCCAACTTGTACTCCTGAATAAGAAAATAAGCCATTTCAAAAAATTGAGCCTAGTTACAACACACAATGAAATTCTTGGCTGACTAGTTGATGCCATGTGACTTGGATACTGACTGAAAAAGTAGTGAGTTGCCCATGTGCCAGCTACATTCATACAATAGTACCTCATGTTTTAAATTACCAGAACACTCCATTCACCATGAGTACTGGAAGACAACAACACTGAGCTGCCCACTATAAGCAGCAGCATGCTACCAAAAAGCTGTTAGAACTAGTAAATGAATTCAGTCTAGTTGCAGGATATGAAATCAATGGACAAAAATCTATGACATTTCTGTACACTCATAAACTACCAGCAAAAGAAATGAAGAAAATCATCTCATTTACAAATGCTTCAAAAAGAAAATTTTCCTGGTCTCCACCCCCTTCTCCACAGAAGAAGTATTTGGCCCCATAATATACTGTTCTAATATTAATATTTATTACAGTTATCCTTTAAGAAGATAGCTGATGCTGAGAAAGACTGAGGGCAGGAGGAGAAGGGTGTGACTGAGGATAAGATGGTCGGATAGCATCACTGACTTAATAGACCACGAATTTGAGTACATTCTGGGAGAGAGTGAAGGGCAGGGATGCCAGGCGTGCTGCAGTGCACAGGGTCTCAGAGTCATACACGACTTCGTGACTGAACAGCAATCCTTTAGGAGACCACCAGTCAGCTGGATTTTCGTTTCTGAGTGAAAGACCTGTTCCTTAATTTTGCCCAGGACTCACATTAGGGAGGCTGCATTCTTTGCATTTGACCTCGTGAGCATGGCCACTCCCTGTGATTCGATCACATGGTTCATAAAATGAAGATAACAACATCTACTTCAAAGGGTTTGAGTGAGGATTAAACAGGATGATACTTGTAAAGTACACAGAATAGCATTTCAATGTTTGACAAGTATTCCATAACTCCTAACTATCTTTATAATTCTTATATAGCATGTATACAACAGATACCCCATAAATGATTTCTGAATTAAGGTTTATGATTAACTGTTTGGACCAGTGCCAAGGGCTAGACAGAGCACTAAATTATAACATGTCTTTAAGGAAAGACCTTTTATGTGAGGGTAGAGGAGGCCTTCATTCCACTAAATGGTTAAGCAGTAGGTCATGTAAATGAGAGATTCTCTGTTGCTTTTTATTAAATTTACATGTCAGAATTTGGCTGACTTATTTTCCCCTCACTTGCAGTTTTAAAGTTATTTAATATTTAATGTTACAAAATCACTTGAGATTGCTGCTACACTAAATCTGCACATTGTACATGTGGTTCTGAAAATATTAAGAGTAAAATTTAGTAGAGCTGGAAAGTGAAAAGTACAGCAGTAAATTTCCACAGCAATGTGGTGTTATAAATAAGATGGTGAGAGAAATCGTTCACCAAAAATGCATAGATGAAGAAAATTAGTTTGTTTATTCATGGTTTTTTTTAAAAAAAACTCCTTTGCACTGAGATATTTTATAGTCACAAAATTAAATGTCTGAGCTTCCAGGTCATTATCAAAACCTATAAACCCACTGCTTCTCAATGAGGGATTGCACACCTTAATCCTTCAGGGACCAGACCGGTCAAACAAGGCGTTAGGCTGAGCTCTTGGCACTGGATGAATGGCCACTGGCACTCAGTTTCCATGCTGGAGGGCAGGAGGAGAAGGGTGTGACTGAGGATAAGATGGTCGGATAGCATCACTGACTTAATAGACCACGAATTTGAGTACATTCTGGGAGAGAGTGAAGGGCAGGGATGCCAGGCGTGCTGCAGTGCACAGGGTCTCAGAGTCATACACGACTTCGTGACTGAACAGCAATCCTTTAGGAGACCACCAGTCAGCTGGATTTTCGTTTCTGAGTGAAAGACCTGTTCCTTAATTTTGCCCAGGACTCACATTAGGGAGGCTGCATTCTTTGCATTTGACCTCGTGAGCATGGCCACTCCCTGTGATTCGATCACATGGTTCATAAAATGAAGATAACAACATCTACTTCAAAGGGTTTGAGTGAGGATTAAACAGGATGATACTTGTAAAGTACACAGAATAGCATTTCAATGTTTGACAAGTATTCCATAACTCCTAACTATCTTTATAATTCTTATATAGCATGTATACAACAGATACCCCATAAATGATTTCTGAATTAAGGTTTATGATTAACTGTTTGGACCAGTGCCAAGGGCTAGACAGAGCACTAAATTATAACATGTCTTTAAGGAAAGACCTTTTATGTGAGGGTAGAGGAGGCCTTCATTCCACTAAATGGTTAAGCAGTAGGTCATGTAAATGAGAGATTCTCTGTTGCTTTTTATTAAATTTACATGTCAGAATTTGGCTGACTTATTTTCCCCTCACTTGCAGTTTTAAAGTTATTTAATATTTAATGTTACAAAATCACTTGAGATTGCTGCTACACTAAATCTGCACATTGTACATGTGGTTCTGAAAATATTAAGAGTAAAATTTAGTAGAGCTGGAAAGTGAAAAGTACAGCAGTAAATTTCCACAGCAATGTGGTGTTATAAATAAGATGGTACGTAGAGAAATCGATCACCAAAGATGCATAGATGAAGAAAATTAGTTTGTTTATTCATGGTTTTTTTTAAAAAAAACTCCTTTGCACTGAGATATTTTATAGTCACAAAATTAAATGTCTGAGCTTCCAGGTCATTATCAAAAACCTATAAACCCACTGCTTCTCAATGAGGGATTACACACCTTAATCCTTCAGGGACCAGACCGGTCAAACAAGGGGACGGTTAGGCTGAGCTCTTGGCACTGGATGAATGGCCACTGGCACTCAGTTTCCATGCTGGCATTGACAAGAGGCACTCTGGGCTGTGGTAATTTCAATACCCCCTTGAAACAAGGGTCAGTCAGGTGTCAAGGAAGGTCCAAACTAAACTGTAGCCAGATGTCTTCCATTTTTCAGAGAAAGCTGGCAATTGGATATTTTAAATATTTTATATGAAATCTGATTTTTTATAAATGCTGGCAATTAACTCAACTGAAAGCTAAAACACTAAACAGGCCAAACTTTTGAAGGTGGGATTCAACCTTGGGTCATGTGTCCACGACCTCTGCTCTATGCTTTTTACTTTTATATGTGGCAGAAATGGGTGGAATGTTTTATTTCTAATCCTTACTTTCCAAACAACATAAATAAGCCTGAATGGAACTCTCTGCTTTCCTGAGGCATGGAATTTTCACGGGTAAAATTTCACTCTCATTTTCTAATGACCTAATGAACTCTTCTCGCTCGGTTCTCAGAAAATGTCCAACAACCAAAAATGAAGATAAGTCAAATCAAAGAAACTCTATTTGTAATTATGCTCACAAAACAGCCAGTCATTCATTAAGGACTATAAATTGAGGAATTACACAATGCCTAAATGTACAGGAGTCTAAATATGAATAGGTCAAAATCCTTCTCTCAAGGAGCTAACAATCTACTAGGCTGTTTCCTGATGGGCTATGGCTGTAAATCGAAGGAAGCCTGACTATTTGAGGTCATTGAATAGCCTGACTATTCAATCATCTGTCTGCACTTTCAGCCTGGGACAATACCCGGACAGTAACGTTTACCTCAGGGTCATCCTGTCCCAGCACCACTAGGGGAAAATGCCTGGAGATCTCTGTTCTTCCACACCATATTTAGAAATCTTGTTAAAATGGAATGGAGTCGCATCTGTCCCTTCTCTGTGAGTTGAGGTGAGGGAGTGGTGGGGTAGAGACACAGTGGGGGACCAGTCAGAAAATCCAAGACCTCAGGGTCATCCTGTCCCAGCACCACTAGGGGAAAATGCCTGGAGATCTCTGTTCTTCCACACCATATTTAGAAACCTTGTTAAAATGGAATGGAGTCGCATCTGTCCCTTCTCTGTGAGTTGAGGTGAGGGAGTGGTGGGGTAGAGACACAGTGGGGGACCAGTCAGAAAATCCAAGAAAAGGTGTCATTGGGCCCAGTGTTCAAATCCTCAGTGGCTCCCCACTGTCCAAATCCCCTGAAGACTTTTGTAGGAATGCAGAGCAGGAGAAATGGTCAAGAGATCAGTGGCTCCAAGGTGACTGGAAAGATTCTGGGGGTCCCTGAGCTGATGAGGAGGGGAGCTAAGGGTTGCAGCACCTGTTCTGGTCCTTTTCAAACCTAAACAGGAGTTGGGGCTAAAGGATTCTTGACATAATCAAGCCTCTATTCAAATGAACTATACATTCTTGCATTTCCTTTCCAAGTATTGAATAAAAAGATTAGTAAAGGTATGTTAATGGTCATACTTTGAGAAACAATAGAAATAATTGTTATAAACATATTTATCATGTTGTCAACATTTTGATCATAGACATTTTTACATTTGAGAAAGTACAATGAAAGAAGGAAGGGCAAGAGAAGTGGGCAAGTGAGGGGTGTGGGGAGCGAGTTGGTAAGACATTTACAACCAGAGTCTCAACAGCAAATCAGTTACTCATAGATGAGAGTAAGTGTTAACGAGAAAACAGTTCAAATTACAAAATAAGATGAATTCACCATTCTCTTGGAACACCTGTACTATGTAATTCAAGGCAGAGATATACAGTCACACAGACAAATCGATTCTCAAGTGGTTCCTTGTAATCACTTGTACATATTTGGAATGTAATGGCTAATGCACTAAATACACATTCATTCTCTGCAGCATCGGATGCTTTAGTGTAGCACTCTTTCCTGAAGCTGTAAAAGCTCTTTCATGTAGAACCTCAGGATGACTCAGGTAGGACCACCAAGACAGGAGACAGACTGAGAAGCAAGCAGGTCCTTAGGCGAAGAATGGCATGCAGATTTTCTCAGAACCAATGACTTCTCTCTGAAAGGGGTAAATAACTAAAGCCTCAAGTGTTCCTGGAAGTGGTCTCCGCCTCCTAGATTTTGCTTATTTTTAGACAGACTGAGGTTCCTAAAAGGACAATTCTGCAGACACTCCAATGAATAGACTCTGGGGTTTTCAATAATCAAAGCCCACCTTGAGACTCCTACTGTGGTCACCGCTAGCCCCATGTGTGTGTCTCCTGGGATGGCAGTGCTGGTCTCCTGCGGCATCAATTCTCCTGCACCATACACCCAAAACCACTCTCCTTTGCAAGGGCTCACGTATTACTCTCTGCAAGACTTTCCTTTTTTTCCAACTCAGCTCCATAGACCATTACAGGATTCTTTTGCTCTGTTAACCACTACCCTCTTAACATCACAGACAAGCAAACAAAACAAAAAATACACTACTGACTGCCTCCTGTTTTCCAGTCACTGTTAAGTAGATTTGCATATGTAATTTCATGTTATCTATCACAGCCATTCTACCAGGAAGCTGTTATTTTCCTCTTAAACAAGCAAGATCATGGCACAGAGAGCAAACCTGACTTGTCTGAGGTCACACAGTAAATAGAGGAGCGGGGAACCAACCTCAAGATGTCACTTAGGATGTATGACACTGAAGTCCTATGGGCTTCATAGAGCAGTATTCTGCCTACCATTTAACAATTAACAATGACAATGATAAAAATAATAGCTAACCCTTACTGAGTAATTACCAATGGATACACTTCTAAGCACTTTACATGTTCTAATTCACTGATTCTCACAACTGAATACTACAGTGATGCTCATCTTTGAGATGTGGAAGCAGGCAGGCAAAGACCCAGCAGCCTGCCTGAGCTCACAGGTCTTCTATGGCAGAGTTCATGGTCTTGGTGGACATGCCACCCTACCCCATCGACTGTCCCACAGTGCCACCTGACTGCTTCCTGAGACTTTTATAGCTAGCTCTTACGTTCAACTTTACTCACTATATTCCCTGTCATTCATTTTACACCAGAAAGGGAAGTTTTGAGGGAAAAAACCAAAATGTTAAAAGGGATGAGTGCCGGGAGGAGGTGGCGAGAGGAAAGGAAAGACACAGAAAAGGAATAGTCTTATTTCATGGTTTGCATGCATGACACTCTCAAGTGTTCCTAAGTGGTCTCCGCCTCCTAGATTTTGCTTATTTTTAGACAGACTGAGGTTCCTAAAAGGACAATTCTGCAGACACTCCAATGAATAGACTCTGGGGTTTTCAATAATCAAAGCCCACCTTGAGACTCCTACTGTGGTCACCGCTAGCCCCATGTGTGTGTCTCCTGGGATGGCAGTGCTGGTCTCCTGCGGCATCAATTCTCCTGCACCATACACCCAAAACCACTCTCCTTTGCAAGGGCTCACGTATTACTCTCTGCAAGACTTTCCTTTTTTTCCAACTCAGCTCCATAGACCATTACAGGATTCTTTTGCTCTGTTAACCACTACCCTCTTAACATCACAGACAAGCAAACAAAACAAAAAATACACTACTGACTGCCTCCTGTTTTCCAGTCACTGTTAAGTAGATTTGCATATGTAATTTCATGTTATCTATCACAGCCATTCTACCAGGAAGCTGTTATTTTCCTCTTAAACAAGCAAGATCATGGCACAGAGAGCAAACCTGACTTGTCTGAGGTCACACAGTAAATAGAGGAGCGGGGAACCAACCTCAAGATGTCACTTAGGATGTATGACACTGAAGTCCTATGGGCTTCATAGAGCAGTATTCTGCCTACCATTTAACAATTAACAATGACAATGATAAAAATAATAGCTAACCCTTACTGAGTAATTACCAATGGATACACTTCTAAGCACTTTACATGTTCTAATTCACTGATTCTCACAACTGAATACTACAGTGATGCTCATCTTTGAGATGTGGAAGCAGGCAGGCAAAGACCCAGCAGCCTGCCTGAGCTCACAGGTCTTCTATGGCAGAGTTCATGGTCTTGGTGGACATGCCACCCTACCCCATCGACTGTCCCACAGTGCCACCTGACTGCTTCCTGAGACTTTTATAGCTAGCTCTTACGTTCAACTTTACTCACTATATTCCCTGTCATTCATTTTACACCAGAAAGGGAAGTTTTGAGGGAAAAAACCAAAATGTTAAAAGGGATGAGTGCCGGGAGGAGGTGGCGAGAGGAAAGGAAAGACACAGAAAAGGAATAGTCTTATTTCATGGTTTGCATGCATGACACTCTCAGGCTATCCTCAAGATGAAATTAACCATCAAGTTAGAACTAACTACATCTCATTTACTGCTGTCCTGAAGCCAGTTTTGACAATCCCACCCTAAATGAAAACAATGGAATAACCAGATATAGGTACCAGGTAAGCCTACCTAGGGCGCTGGCACACTGCAGGTATCGAAAACCTCCACAGGTGTGACACCACCACCAAGCCCTCACTGATTCACTACAAGCTCCTACAAATGGCGGTTTAGGAATAAAATCATTAAACTGAGGAAAAATATTGGAAATGACTTCCATGTCATGAATTCACAATTCATGTGAACATGTGAAACTCAAAAACATTATGCCAAGTGAAAGAAGTCAGCCAGAAAAGAACACAAAGTAGACGATTCCATTTACATGAAATGTCCAGAAAAAGGCAAATCTATTGAAACAGAAAATAGAGTAGTGGTTGTCAGGACTGGGGGAATGACAGGAAAGGGGTTCAAGTGTGCTTTCTGGAGTGATGGAAATGTTCTGAAATCGGATGGTGATGCTTATACAACTCCATAAATTTACTGAAAAGTAATTGAGTGGTACCCTGAAAACGGATGAACTTTACAGCATGTAAATTATACTTCACTAAAGCTGTTAAATGACAACAATGCCTCAGCTCTCTGGTTTGGTTCCAACAGTCACCACTGAAGGCAGGACTGTTTACCCTGCTGTCTGTCATTTTTCTGTCTCCTCCACAGGATGATGATTCACAACTGAGGTTCTCTCCCTGATGCACTAGAAAGTACAGAACACTGAAGGAAACAGCTGCCCAAAGCAAGTCATGATGGAAACACTTAGGGAATTCACTGTGAGCTCTAGAGCCGATTCCTTCACATACGGGGCACTCTAGAATTCTCTTCTGGAGAATCACCACCATGTCAAATGTATTATTCCAGTGGCACTAACACAGCTGGAGGTGCTCATGGTGACACCAGAAAGGGAAATTTTGAGGGAAAAAACCAAAATGTTAAAAGGGATGAGTGCCGGGAGGAGGTGGCGAGAGGAAAGGAAAGACACAGAAAAGGAATAGTCTTATTTCATGGTTTGCATGCATGACACTCTCAGGCTATCCTCAAGATGAAATTAACCATCAAGTTAGAACTAACTACATCTCATTTACTGCTGTCCTGAAGCCAGTTTTGACAATCCCACCCTAAATGAAAACAATGGAATAACCAGATATAGGTACCAGGTAAGCCTACCTAGGGCGCTGGCACACTGCAGGTATCGAAAACCTCCACAGGTGTGACACCACCACCAAGCCCTCACTGATTCACTACAAGCTCCTACAAATGGCGGTTTAGGAATAAAATCATTAAACTGAGGAAAAATATTGGAAATGACTTCCATGTCATGAATTCACAATTCATGTGAACATGTGAAACTCAAAAACATTATGCCAAGTGAAAGAAGTCAGCCAGAAAAGAACACAAAGTAGACGATTCCATTTACATGAAATGTCCAGAAAAAGGCAAATCTATTGAAACAGAAAATAGAGTAGTGGTTGTCAGGACTGGGGGAATGACAGGAAAGGGGTTCAAGTGTGCTTTCTGGAGTGATGGAAATGTTCTGAAATCGGATGGTGATGCTTATACAACTCCATAAATTTACTGAAAAGTAATTGAGTGGTACCCTGAAAACGGATGAACTTTACAGCATGTAAATTATACTTCACTAAAGCTGTTAAATGACAACAATGCCTCAGCTCTCTGGTTTGGTTCCAACAGTCACCACTGAAGGCAGGACTGTTTACCCTGCTGTCTGTCATTTTTCTGTCTCCTCCACAGGATGATGATTCACAACTGAGGTTCTCTCCCTGATGCACTAGAAAGTACAGAACACTGAAGGAAACAGCTGCCCAAAGCAAGTCATGATGGAAACACTTAGGGAATTCACTGTGAGCTCTAGAGCCGATTCCTTCACATACGGGGGCACTCTAGAATTCTCTTCTGGAGAATCACCACCATGTCAAATGTATTATTCCAGTGGCACTAACACAGCTGGAGGTGCTCATGGTGACACCACAAGGGATTTCCTGCCTTCTAGCTTCTGCCCAAAGAGAACATCTACCCACTTGCTCCTTCCCCTTTTCTGTAAGAAAACCCAGCAAGGCTATTTTCTGCTGCTGCTTAGTCACTTCAGTCATGTCTGATTATCTGTGATCCCATGGACTGGAGCCCATCAGGCTCCTCTGTCCATGGAATTCTCCAGGCAAGAACACTGAAGTGGGTTGCCATGCCCTCCTCCAGGGGGATCTTCCCAACTCAGGGATAGAACCCGGGTCTCCTGATTTACAGGCAGATTCCTCACCAATGAGCCATCAGAGAAGCCCCACATACATATAAATAAGATGCCATGGACTGTAGATCGCCAGGCTTCTCCCTCCATGGAATTTTCCGGACAAGAATACTAGGAGTGGGTTGCCATTTCCCTCTCCAATGGACTAATTGCCCAAATAAAAATCTTATTTTTTTTTCCAAATAAAAATCTTAATGCATTTATTGTCAATGTTTTTTTGGACATTTGAGTTTTCTTCTCAACAAAAGAGTATTGAGTGTCCCCTTTCTTCCCCCATCCTCACTGGCAAAATAAGTCCCTGCTATGGGGACACTGCAAAAGTACACTGTGAGGGCTCCTGGTTAATTTTTTTTTTTTTTCAACATATGGCACTAAACCTTTTGTGCACCCCCCACTCAGTGACCCCTGAAAAGATGGCAATACTACATGTGTTCAGTCATGTCTGATTCTTTGAGACCCCGTAGAGTACAATCCACCAGGCTCCTCTGTTCACAGAATTTGCCAGGCAAGGATACTGCAGTGCGTAGCCATTCCCTTCTCCAGGGGACCTTCCTGGTTTAGGGATGGAACCTGGGTCTCCTGCACTACATCTTTACATCTGAGCCACCAGGGAAGACAACTTTATGAGACATTTCTATTAGAAGATACTGGTTTTGATAACTTATATGAGGAATTTAGAACAAAAGAACAAAGGGGTAGGACTATTTCTTATCATCAAGATGAGGAGAGATACCTGTGTCATTATTCCCTAGACGAGGGGTTGGCAAACTTATTCTGCAAGGGCCAGATAATAAATATTTTAGGATTGTGAGTCAAGAGGCAAAATCAAGGATATTATGTAAGTACTTATATAACCATTTAAAATGCAACCACTTAAAAATGGAAAAACCATGGTTATCTCACAGGGCGTACAAAATTGGGCTCCAGGCCAGATGTGACTGGCCATAGTTTGCCAACCCCTGCCCTAGACACACATGCATATCACTCCACCCTTCTTTGCAGACATCCTGGCCATGTGGAATCAGACCTTTGAAAAGTTGTGTATTTGGAAGTCATAACCTTTTAAGCAGCCCAAACCTACTATAAACATAAGTTGCTGATTATTTTCAAGTTGGAGGGGAAATGGGGTTAAAGGAAAAGATTGAAACCAAAGACAAATCTTAATTAAAATTAAGAAGGGTTCCTAGTAATGTGTTAGTCACTCAGTCATGTCCAACACTGTGTGACCCCATTGACTGTAGCCTGCCAGGCAACTCCGTCCATGGAATTTTCCAGACAAGAATACTGGCGTGGTTTGCCATTTCCTTCTCTAGGGGATCTTCCCAACCCAGGGATCAAACTCACATCTCTTGCTTCTCCTGCATTAGCAGGGGTATTCTTTACCACTAGAACCACCTGAGAAGCCCTGTGAAAGAGCTAGTCCTTCAGTTATGCCCAACTCTTTGTGATCCCTTGGACTGCAGCCATCAAGCTCCTCTGGTCATGGAATTCTCCAGGCAAGAAAACTGGAGGGGGCTGCCATTCCCTTCTCCAGGGGATTTTCCCAACCCAGGGATTGAACCCAGGTCTACTGCATTCTAGGCAGATTCTTTATTATCTGAGCCATAAGAAAAGCCAAAGTAATGTAAAAATATTTAAATCTTTAGTCTCCCCTAAGAGATTGAGAATGACTCCCTTAAATACATTTGATATCTAACAAGATTTTTTTTTTTCATTTTCTTTTCAAACCCTAACATTTCCCCATAATTCCCCTGGACAAATAAACTGAACAGATTTACTGTTTCCCTACTTATCTCAGGGCCTCGGTCAATAGAATGGTGAAATTGAGACCCAGAGGCAGACTTGAATGTAGACTAGACTAGAGAGAACATAAAACAACACAGATGAAGCTCACTTGCCTAAACTCCATTTCTTACACTTTCCGGGTTCTAGGATAAAACACCTTCTGAGGAAGCTCCTCATTCCGAATGTTCATCTCCTGGTGACCATGGTTCTTTGAGAATCAGGCCAACAACCTCTGCTTAGCTTTGCTTCTGAAAATGTTACATCATAGAGGCTATAAATACATTCAGGTCTCTCAGTGACATCTGTGAGAAAGCAGGACCGGGAGAAGCTGAGCTATACCTGTGGTCTAGGTCACAAGTAAAAGATGTTTTAAAAAGGTGTCACGTGGCTGCTAGGAAGGCAGCTGCCATTGCCTGAAGAAATGGTTGTAAGTGAAACCCAGCACATCCACAAACATTAAGAGCTCTAGTACTGCAAATTTCCACTGGCTATCTACTTTAGATATGGGGCAATGTACATGTTTCAGCACTCTTTGGTGTATGCTGCAGGGCGCTCAAACCAAGTGCTCTGTAACAGCCTAGAGGGTGGGATAGGATAGGGTAGGAGGAGGAAGGCTCCAGAGGGAGGGGACAGGCGCATACTTAGGGCTGATTCATGTTGATGTTTGGCAGAAACCAATACAATATTGTAAAGTAATGATGCTCTAATTCAAAACAAGTAAGTTTAGAAAAACTCTTCCAAAATCAAGGCATTATTTAGCTAAATTATCCTTTCCTTTTACTGTTCAAAATTAATGCCCAGATGCTAATCTATTTACATGCCTAACTGATAATCACACCTTGTGCTTATTTTCCTTAAATGTTATCAGTGTATTCACTGGGGCACCCATTGGCTCTTTCCAACCCCGCCTTACCAAGATAACACTAGCAGCTGTCTAAATGGGTGATTCAGTGGAGCTGATGGAAAGGGAAATGTTCAAATATGGAGGGAGGGTTTGTACTCTCCCTGTCACTAGTGTGTCTTTGGGCACATTTTATTTCCCTTTCCCCAAAGTGGTAAAACAAAAGTCATTGGACATTCAAGGGACAACAGATTTACTGTTTCCCTACTTATCTCAGGGCCTCGGTCAATAGAATGGTGAAATTGAGACCCAGAGGCAGACTTGAATGTAGACTAGACTAGAGAGAACATAAAACAACACAGATGAAGCTCACTTGCCTAAACTCCATTTCTTACACTTTCCGGGTTCTAGGATAAAACACCTTCTGAGGAAGCTCCTCATTCCGAATGTTCATCTCCTGGTGACCATGGTTCTTTGAGAATCAGGCCAACAACCTCTGCTTAGCTTTGCTTCTGAAAATGTTACATCATAGAGGCTATAAATACATTCAGGTCTCTCAGTGACATCTGTGAGAAAGCAGGACCGGGAGAAGCTGAGCTATACCTGTGGTCTAGGTCACAAGTAAAAGATGTTTTAAAAAGGTGTCACGTGGCTGCTAGGAAGGCAGCTGCCATTGCCTGAAGAAATGGTTGTAAGTGAAACCCAGCACATCCACAAACATTAAGAGCTCTAGTACTGCAAATTTCCACTGGCTATCTACTTTAGATATGGGGCAATGTACATGTTTCAGCACTCTTTGGTGTATGCTGCAGGGCGCTCAAACCAAGTGCTCTGTAACAGCCTAGAGGGTGGGATAGGATAGGGTAGGAGGAGGAAGGCTCCAGAGGGAGGGGACAGGCGCATACTTAGGGCTGATTCATGTTGATGTTTGGCAGAAACCAATACAATATTGTAAAGTAATGATGCTCTAATTCAAAACAAGTAAGTTTAGAAAAACTCTTCCAAAATCAAGGCATTATTTAGCTAAATTATCCTTTCCTTTTACTGTTCAAAATTAATGCCCAGATGCTAATCTATTTACATGCCTAACTGATAATCACACCTTGTGCTTATTTTCCTTAAATGTTATCAGTGTATTCACTGGGGCACCCATTGGCTCTTTCCAACCCCGCCCTTACCAAGATAACACTAGCAGCTGTCTAAATGGGTGATTCAGTGGAGCTGATGGAAAGGGAAATGTTCAAATATGGAGGGAGGGTTTGTACTCTCCCTGTCACTAGTGTGTCTTTGGGCACATTTTATTTCCCTTTCCCCAAAGTGGTAAAACACTTAGCAAACATCTCATAGTATTACAATCACCTGGACATTCAAGGGACAACCCATTGAACAGCAGCTAACGACGAAGTCAGGAACTCTGAGTGTCTGTTTCTGCTTCCATAGGACAGAATATTATTGTTATAGCAATTATAAGCATATAATTATGTTATAATTGTTATTGTCACTACATGGGAAAGTTAAGGTAGAGGGAAGGGGGTATTTTTCCAGTCCTTTTGAACTATAACAATAGATAATCTATACATTTCACAAAATGTAAGTTCAAGGAATAAATTATCTTCAGTATAATTCATGCTGATTTGGAGACTGTTGAGTGCCACTAAGGAGTTTCCCTAAAATTATCTCATTATAGGAAGCTTTTTTGACGGAGGGGGAGTGCAATACTGACCTATTCAGATTTAAGAGGCTGGAGCTGGGAGTCAAATACTATCTACTCACTGGGGAGTAACTACTAAGGTCAAACCCCAAACTCCATCCCTTGATGAACACACAAATAACCAACCCTGAACTTCACCAGATTTTTCCCTCTCCTTGATGTTAACTCATGAGATTGATGAAATGTAAGTTAATTTATATCTATTGACTGCATTGCATGTGTATAGATATTTATTACTTATCCTTCTCTGCTCTCTGGTAGCAACCAACATATCTGAATTCTAAATTTAAACTCTCTGAATACCAGCACTGCATAATTCTGAGTGATGAAAAATGTTAACTACATGGACTTCTGTAAAAAATAAAAGTCTATTATACATGTAGGTAGGTTGATCTAGGTGATGTCATTAAAGATTAATCCAAGCTACAAAGTCTTGGATTAAACTAAAGCTATTGCTTCTAGCAATGCATCAATGTCATTTTAGGACTTAAACTTTTAGCAAAGCAACTAAAATTATAGGGAATAAAGTAACATAGCAGATAGATACTTCATTTATCTTTTCTCTAGCTGAACCCAGAGATATATTTCTATAGAGACACATGGATAGTATATATAATACATAATACATAATATTTCTATAAATATTTCTATGTTCTATAGTTTTTGCTAAACTGAGTTTTAATATTCTACTTAACTGAAAACAGTTGTAAAAAATCAATCTTCTTAAACTTTTTTAAATGAAACAAAAAAGAATGAACCAATGATTATGTTGGTAATATTCTTGGTATTTGTGACCATCACCTTCTTTAATTTCACCTTACCATCAAAAATATGTACATAGCATCCTGACTGCCTCCCAGATCCCTGTCTAAATCAGCTTTGTTGGCTTGGCATTTCATTTCAAGTATGTACGACTTTGTGGTTTAGAAGGGCAATAAATTTTACTTTGTGCTTTCTTTCCTGGAAGTCCTTTAAAAGATTCTGTTTTGGTATTCCTAGCTGCAATTCTCATGCAAATATAAGGCTTGTGAATTAAATTTGTTTTCAAAAGGTACCAAGATAAGGCCAAGAAATTGGTGTCTACTTGAGAAGCTTTAATTTCCTTCCCTATAAAGTGAGATGGCTGGACTATGTGAATGCTGGTGCTAATAAACTATTTAATCAGAATTGACCACTGGTCTTTTTCTTCAGAAAGCAGAGGTCCAAACAGAGGTCGGCAAGTGACCAGCAAATGAACAGGTAATACTGCCAATAAATAAAAATTAATTTTAATCATGAGTTAAAATCAAGGAAAGAAATAGATCAGATGCATTGAGAGCCACAATTGTACTAGGGGCTTGTTGAAAACTCTTTCCCAGATTAGGCCATGACCTTATGTGGGAGACTGTGCCAACACCTTTTATGGAATTCTAGATGGTAAGAGAAAGCCACCTGTTATGTCCTCTGACAATGTGGGTATTTTTATCCATCTTTATGAAGGGGAGTAGATCTAGCCAATCTGCCTGGATGAATCACATGGCGTAGGTTGAAGTGTAATAAATGCTGGGTAGTGAGGGGTATAATGAAACTGATAGAGAAGCCTTGAATTCCATGGTAATAATTCTATATTTGCTCTAAAGACAGGAAAAAAAAATCAGCCTAGAAGGTCTATTTGGGTGTGGTGTTTCTAGATACACTGAAGCTAATTTGTAGTATATAGGTAAATAGATGGTGTGGTGGTTAACTTTGCCCACTGCCACAGAAAAGTAGGAACTGGATTTGGGTTATATGTGAGCATTATAAAGGCATTAGATCAATTTCATTCAATCCTCAAATGTAATGAGTGCAGGGCAGTGTATTAGACACCACAGAAAATGAAAAGTGCCTTTAAGGAATGTACAGTCTAGAACCTCCAGTCAAGAAGTGGGATGGAATACACAAATGGTAAATGCTGGGGAGGGTGCGGAAAGAAGGGAACCCTCCTACACTGTTGATGGGTATGCAAATTGGTACAGTATGGAGGCTCCTTAACAGAAACTAAAAACAGAGCTACCATATGACCCTGGAGTCTCCTAGGCATTTATCCAGAGAAGAAGATCATCTGAAAGGATACATGCACCCCAATGCTCATTGTAGCACTTTTCACAATAGCCAAGACATGGAAACAACCTAAATGTCCATGAACAGAGGAACGGATAAAGAAGATGTGGTACATATATACAATAGAATATTACTCAGCCATTAAAAAAATGAAATAATGCCATTTGCAGGCTTCTCTGATGACTTGTTGGTAAAGAATCCACCTGCTCATGCAGGAGATACTGGAGATGCGGTTTTGATCCCTGGGTCAGAAAGATCCCCTGGAGAAGCGAATGGCACACCACTCCAGTATTCTTGCCTGGGAAATCCCTTGGACAGAGAAGCCTGGCAGGCTACAGTTGACGGGGCTGTAAAGAGTCAGACATGACTTAGTGACTAAACAACAACAACAAAGCCATTTGCAGCAACATGGATGGACCTAGAGATCGTCATACTGAGTGAAGTCAAACAAAGAAGGGGAAATATCATGACATTCCTTATAGATGGAATCTAAACAAAAATGATACAGATGAGTTTATCTACCTAACAGAAAGAGAGTCAAAGGCTTTGAAAACAAATTTTTGGTTGCCAGGGGGAAGGGGAAAGGAAGGGATAGCTATGGGGTTTGGGATGGACAGGCACATACTGCTCTATTTTAAATGCATAACCAACAAGGACCTACTTGGAACTCGCTCAAGGACAGAAAAATAAATCAGCCTAGAAGGTCTATTTGGGTGTGGTGTTTCTAGATACACTGAAGCTAATTTGTAGTATATAGGTAAATAGATGGTGTGGTGGTTAACTTTGCCCACTGCCACAGAAAAGTAGGAACTGGATTTGGGTTATATGTGAGCATTATAAAGGCATTAGATCAATTTCATTCAATCCTCAAATGTAATGAGTGCAGGGCAGTGTATTAGACACCACAGAAAATGAAAAGTGCCTTTAAGGAATGTACAGTCTAGAACCTCCAGTCAAGAAGTGGGATGGAATACACAAATGGTAACTGCTGTGGAGGGTGCGGAAAGAATGGAACCCTCCTACACTGTTGATGGGTATGCAAATTGGTACAGTATGGAGGCTCCTTAACAGAAACTAAAAACAGAGCTACCATATGACCCTGGAGTCTCCTAGGCATTTATCCAGAGAAGAAGATCATCTGAAAGGATACATGCACCCCAATGCTCATTGTAGCACTTTTCACAATAGCCAAGACATGGAAACAACCTAAATGTCCATGAACAGAGGAACGGATAAAGAAGATGTGGTACATATATACAATAGAATATTACTCAGCCATTAAAAAAATGAAATAATGCCATTTGCAGGCTTCTCTGATGACTTGTTGGTAAAGAATCCACCTGCTCATGCAGGAGATACTGGAGATGCGGTTTTGATCCCTGGGTCAGAAAGATCCCCTGGAGAAGCGAATGGCACACCACTCCAGTATTCTTGCCTGGGAAATCCCTTGGACAGAGAAGCCTGGCAGGCTACAGTTGACGGGGCTGTAAAGAGTCAGACATGACTTAGTGACTAAACAACAACAACAAAGCCATTTGCAGCAACATGGATGGACCTAGAGATCGTCATACTGAGTGAAGTCAAACAAAGAAGGGGAAATATCATGACATTCCTTATAGATGGAATCTAAACAAAAATGATACAGATGAGTTTATCTACCTAACAGAAAGAGAGTCAAAGGCTTTGAAAACAAATTTTTGGTTGCCAGGGGGAAGGGGAAAGGAAGGGATAGCTATGGGGTTTGGGATGGACAGGCACATACTGCTCTATTTTAAATGCATAACCAACAAGGACCTACTGGATAGCACATGGAACTCTGCTCAAAGTTATGTGGCAGCCTGGATGGGAGAGGAGTTTGGGGGAGAATAGATACATGTATATGTCTGACTGAATCCCTTCACTGTTCACCTGGAACTATCACAATGTTTGTTAATTGGCTAACCCCAATACAAAGTTTTTAAAAATAAGTGGGATGGAACAAATGTACAAATAGCCACAACTCGGGAAGACATATGAGAAACCCCATCAAGTTGCCTTTGGGTTACAGAAGCCAAGAGCCTGGGCAGTCAAAACACTTCAAGGCTGAGAAGACATATGTAGAGGGTATGGAGCAACAACACGGACTTTGAGAGTCTCTGACTGAAGAATACAGTTGTTTCCTAATTGCAGGGCGAGGAGTTGAGTAAGTGAACCCATGACTAAGCAGACATCACATCATTTATAATGTTTATGGTGAAAAGCAAAATGAGGAAGGGAGAGCCTCCCATGTGCAAGTTTCAAATGCTATCATTATCCAATGAGGGGAACAAACTCAGACTTCAAACACAGTGAATATGCCTTCAAAGCCCACTCTGTTTCCAACCCCCACCAGTAAGCTGCCAGTGTATGAAAATTCTACTATTAGAGATAGAAAATCTTGGTGAAGGAATGATTGGCTATAAAAATGCAAATATCCCAGGGTCAAATCACACATTAATACATTATCAAGTATTAATACTCTTATTAAAATAAATATGTGCAAAAAATTTGAAAGTACATCTTTGCAAGACAATAGAGGACTATTAGAGGACAATAGAGGCTGGAGGGAAACTGGGCAAAGCCAGACAGAAGAGATTTCTGTATCTCTCCTGCAGGCTGAGTCCTTGGAAGCAAAAGGGTTCTGGATAAAAGGAAAGAGGTCAAGATAGAATAAAGACTCATTTCTTTGTCAAATAGAGTTTGATGTAGAAGCTATGCAACAGTGGCTAACACAGGTGCTGAGTATTTTGTTCACAGAGCTAAAATGTCTCTAAGTTCAAAACACAGCTAGTATTCTGCCTTTCCTACTTTCCTTCAAAAATCCTTTAAGGAATTTTCTCCTTGATCCACAAGAAAATCAAAATTCATTACATTCTTTGGAAAGGGCCAAGTTCACAATTGCCTACTGTGTTTTTTCCTGACATTCTGAACTCAGTCCTAGTTTCCCAAATATACTGAAATTTTTCTGCATCTACGCCTTTGCTCATGCTGTTTCCTCCAATAGAAACCTCCAAGTATCACCCTCAAAATATCATCCTTCCTGTAGAGCCCACCCCAAACTGTGAAGCCCACCCTGCTCTCCTTAACCTGACGTGCACACTCCCTCTGAACCCTTGAAGGGCTTGGTTTATGTTTCTCTTTTTGCATCTATCCATTCTCCTTTGCCCTGGAGTCATTTTTGTTCTTGCCTTATTATGCCTACTAGTAGTGTGTTTAGCCTCCTTTTCGGTAAAGGGCTTGTCCCTATATCACCAGCTCCATTTTGTGTTATATTCAGAATTCAATAAATATTCGTGACATTTAATTAAATCTATCAATGACAGTCCACCAAGGTACACATGGAAAACCCAAGACAATGTTCTTAATAAAGAGGGACTTGATGATCTAGAAGGGTTCATATGGTTCTCAAGCTATAAAACCACATAGAAATGTCTCAAACAGATGTGACACGTATCTCAAATGACTGCCAGCAAATGATCTCTTTCCTGAAATTACATCCGACCAGAGAACAACGTTGTTTCATCTAAAAGATTTGTGGGGAGGGCACAAGTTATTGAACTACTTAAATTAGAAGTCTTTCAGAACGAGACAATAAACCTTGGCAGGTCACAGTTGGATTTATTCTGACAATATTCAGTTAAAAATACATCGATATCTGCTTTGTTCTCAAGCATACCTGCACTCTCATTATTGGCAGAAGCAAAGATGCAAAGGGCAAAATCTAAAAAGGATAAGAATTTACTGACTTTCTTCAAAAGGTAATGGCCTGTAGGAAGCATTTCTAGGACAATCACATCTAAAACACATTTATAACTATGGTTTACATGTCCCTAGAAGGAATGAGGGTGAGAAACAGGATTTGAGGGGATAGAAAAAAAACCCACATATGCATACACAGTGTAACCAGTAGTTTCCTCTCCCCAGAGAAGCAGCCCTGTTTTTGTCTTCCCATCTTCTACAAGGCAACCTGGGTCAATCCACTGAACCTGTCAGAGCTGCAGTTTCCTTAAATGTTAAAAAGAAAACAGGGGAGGAAGAGGGAATCCTTCTACTTATTCATCTACATCTCAGGGTTGTTATGATGATGGAATCAAATAACGCTCACAAAAGTTCCATGAAAAATACAGAGATAGGCTTCCCTGGTGGTCCAGTGGGTAGAGTCCACCTCTGGGCTTCATCTGATATGTTTTTTCTCTTGCTAGATAGAGAACTGAAAAAACGGTCTTGAGAGAGGAGAGTAAGTCATGATTATTTCCAGTAAGATTCTTCTCCCATATATATCTCCTCTTCCCAAATTTACCAGATTATCCCAAGAAAATGCCCAGGTTTTGTCTTAATTTTCCCATGTCATATCAGCATAGTACTTGATACCACTTTTAAATGGAAATTAAGATAGTTTAAAAGATAGATCTATATTGGAGAAGTGAAGATTAAGAAAAAGTCTTATAAGAAAAGTCATTAGTTTTGCTTTCTGTAACTGGTTGGGGAACTGAAATCTGCTTTTTCACTAATACTGTAGTTTCATTTTCTATAATAGTATTGTATTGTGGATTACCACATATTAACTATTAAAGTTAAACAAGGACTATATGATAATCATTAGCCCATTTAAATTTCCTACTCCTGTCAACCACATCTTTGCAACTATTTTTGCATTTTTAAAAAACTTACACGAATAAATAACAAGAAAATAATCAGATGTGCTCCCCTTCCCTGCAAAAGAGAGAAAACCCTTTGGTTAATCACTACACCACATACACTTTCTTTTCTTCTTCCTCTAAGGAGAATGCTCTCATATCTTCAAGTCTTCACAGTCTTTTATTTATAGAATACTCTCTCACATACTTTAGTTTGTACAAAGAAGTATTCTTGGAATGAAGATACCCAAATCTGAAACAATCTCAAAGGTCATCTGATGGAATCATCTATTTAAATGAAGCAAAGAAACTGAACCAAAGCTTAGTCATGATCTACAGGGTTGTAACCTCACAGTTGTTCATTTTTTAGATGTCATTGTAAAGAAACCTTTGAAAGATCTCTTTTAAAAACAGTACAGAAAATGGTTACATTTTAGAGCTCTCCTGTATATATTTACAGATAGAGAGCCAAAAAAAAAAAAATCTGGAATGTGTACTAGGGGCTGGGATAAACTAGTAATAGCTTCATACAAGGATACCCAAAACATGAAGGTCTATGGAGTTTGGGTGGGATTGAGGAGACAGAATCCTGCACACTGTACTAGGTGACTTCAAAGTAGTTCAGTTCCATTAAAGACATGGTATCAAAGATCCAGGGGGAGGCTCTGAATAAATCACTTTCTGAAAGTGAATAGAAAAAAACATTATTTCTACATAAACATATTAAATAATGTTGTTAATATATATCTCATTTGTTCTACCTCTAAAAGTTTATATATTTAATTGGTTTTATCTTATTATTGGGAACCACAGGACCTGCCTTATATCTGAGAACACCTTACCTTCACCCATCTATGGGCATCTATTGAAAGAAACAGAAGCTAATTTCCCAGTAGTGTGAAAGTGAATCAGTGATGAGTTAGAATATCAATACTTGGCTACTAGATTCAAGAAAGAGCAAAGATGGAGGGAATAGAGTATGATATTTTAAAGGTAACAGGGCACACTATCACTTTCGCTGTCAAGAGAGGATTCTTTCACTCTAATTTTCCTACTCCTGTCAACCACATCTTTGCAACTATTTTTGCATTTTTAAAAAACTTACACGAATAAATAACAAGAAAATAATCAGATGTGCTCCCCTTCCCTGCAAAAGAGAGAAAACCCTTTGGTTAATCACTACACCACATACACTTTCTTTTCTTCTTCCTCTAAGGAGAATGCTCTCATATCTTCAAGTCTTCACAGTCTTTTATTTATAGAATACTCTCTCACATACTTTAGTTTGTACAAAGAAGTATTCTTGGAATGAAGATACCCAAATCTGAAACAATCTCAAAGGTCATCTGATGGAATCATCTATTTAAATGAAGCAAAGAAACTGAACCAAAGCTTAGTCATGATCTACAGGGTTGTAACCTCACAGTTGTTCATTTTTTAGATGTCATTGTAAAGAAACCTTTGAAAGATCTCTTTTAAAAACAGTACAGAAAATGGTTACATTTTAGAGCTCTCCTGTATATATTTACAGATAGAGAGCCAAAAAAAAAAAAATCTGGAATGTGTACTAGGGGCTGGGATAAACTAGTAATAGCTTCATACAAGGATACCCAAAACATGAAGGTCTATGGAGTTTGGGTGGGATTGAGGAGACAGAATCCTGCACACTGTACTAGGTGACTTCAAAGTAGTTCAGTTCCATTAAAGACATGGTATCAAAGATCCAGGGGGAGGCTCTGAATAAATCACTTTCTGAAAGTGAATAGAAAAAAACATTATTTCTACATAAACATATTAAATAATGTTGTTAATATATATCTCATTTGTTCTACCTCTAAAAGTTTATATATTTAATTGGTTTTATCTTATTATTGGGAACCACAGGACCTGCCTTATATCTGAGAACACCTTACCTTCACCCATCTATGGGCATCTATTGAAAGAAACAGAAGCTAATTTCCCAGTAGTGTGAAAGTGAATCAGTGATGAGTTAGAATATCAATACTTGGCTACTAGATTCAAGAAAGAGCAAAGATGGAGGGAATAGAGTATGATATTTTAAAGGTAACAGGGCACACTATCACTTTCGCTGTCAAGAGAGGATTCTTTCACTCTAATTTTCCACTTCAGCAAAATCCAAATAAACAAAAAGTTGCAACAACACCAAAACATTTGTTGTTAACTGAAAATTTTGTATACTAACAGGGACACAAAAGTTCAATGGATCAAGGCAATAAAAAAGGCATTAAACTGAATTGCGAGTTTTTCCTTTAATCTCAGTTTCCCATTCCCTTTGTACTCTGCTGAGGTCACTTTTCTGCATTTCCCTGAACAAAAAAGTATTCTAATGGGAGGCCCAGAAGTCAGGTAAAAACTGTCAAGAGCCCAAACTTCCCCCACCCACCATGATCTATTAAGGTCTCACTTTGTATGATCCTATAATCAACAGTAACCTGAATGTCCTCACTGAGATCAAAAGCAAAGCCACTCATTTTACATCAAACTGAGTTTCTTCCCTTTGTGGCTCATGAATAGAATCCAAGTCTATCAGCCAGATGCGTGAATATTTATCAACAAATACTGAGTTTTGGCAGCAATCATAATAATAATTTTTAAAATCTTGCTACTTTGGGCACCCTTCTCTTACATCTGGAAGAAAACATAAGGCCCATTTAAGTCTACAATAAATGCTGCCAAAAATAAAAAACCATAAAATTCCCTTTAATCTCCTCTAGGAAGTCTTTTTTTTTTTTTTTTAATTTTGACCTCTTTTTTATTGATGTTTTTATTTATTTATTTTTCATCCATCTTTATTTTTCAGCCTGTGTGGGCCTTCCATCACAGTGGCCTCTCTTGGTGCAGAGCACTGGCTCTGGGTGTATGCGCTCCAGAGTGCTGGCTCATAATTGGACACGTTGGTCCAGCCACTCCACGGCATGTGAGATCTTCCTGGGCCAGGGATCGAACCGGTGCTGCTAGCACTGCAAGGTGGACTGTTTATCCACTGCAACACCGGGGAAGCCCTCCTCTAGGAAATCTTAAATAATTATGTAAACAACAACATACCTGTCTTGCCCATTATAAGGCAACATTCATACAAGTCAAACAGCAGGAGATGTTATTGAATGTCCATATGAAGACAGGGTGAAGGTGATATCAAATTCACACCTTTAAAATTCATTTGCTGTGCTATATCTGAACACACATAATAATAATGCTAAATGAGAGATATTTTTCACAAGTACCATCAGTCATATATTAGCCTTAACATTTAGTGCTATGTCAGTCAAATCCATCAAAGTTTGTATTATAAATGATCCAATATAAGGAGATATAGGATATAAAAAGAAAAATGAAAAGATTAAAGTTGGGAATGAATGAATGCAATTACGAAATTAATACTTTTGTCTCTTATTGATTCACTTTTACAGTTCTCAAAGTGCCTCAACTTTTAATTTCACTGTGGTCTAATTCTTAAGAACTCTCAAGCACAAACCACATAAAAGGAAGGCTCAGCCTAAAATCTCAGACTAAACAACAATTCCTCTCTTCAGACTGAAAACATTCTCCCAAACAGCTCACCAGCTGACAGTCAGGAGTTAGGACTGGAATTATTCCAAAGTGCTGCATGTGAATGCATCTGCTCCTGGTCCTCCTGTGTAAACACTTTCCCTAGTTAGAAACTGGATTCAGCAAACCTTCCTAAGAGCAACCGAGGAATGACTTAAAAGTATGGGTGCTCATGCCCGGGCAGCTTGCCCTCTTGAGTCCTGGTATCTACCAGTCCTAAGAAACATCCCCTAGAGGGCAGGGTTAGCGTCCATCATTTTGGGTATTGACTTGAATGCCTCATGTAAGATGTGTACTAGGCAGGATATGCCTTAGAAAGGCAGGAGCTCTCCCTACCAGCCAGAAGATGTCAATCAAACATGCCAAGAGGGCCACACCGCAAGGTGGGCTCGAGGAGCTCTTGTCTTTATAACACTGATGGTTAAACTTCAATTAACAATGCCCTGAACTTGAGAGTCAGCTACAAGCTAGAATCCCACATTCTTAGAACTCTGAAGTAACACTGTTCAAGCTCTTCATTTCAAAGGAACAAACCATCCTATATTCACTAAGCATACTTAGCATGCATTTCCCTAGCATAGCTGCGGGGACACAAAACCTGTCTTGCCCATTATAAGGCAACATTCATACAAGTCAAACAGCAGGAGATGTTATTGAATGTCCATATGAAGACAGGGTGAAGGTGATATCAAATTCACACCTTTAAAATTCATTTGCTGTGCTATATCTGAACACACATAATAATAATGCTAAATGAGAGATATTTTTCACAAGTACCATCAGTCATATATTAGCCTTAACATTTAGTGCTATGTCAGTCAAATCCATCAAAGTTTGTATTATAAATGATCCAATATAAGGAGATATAGGATATAAAAAGAAAAATGAAAAGATTAAAGTTGGGAATGAATGAATGCAATTACGAAATTAATACTTTTGTCTCTTATTGATTCACTTTTACAGTTCTCAAAGTGCCTCAACTTTTAATTTCACTGTGGTCTAATTCTTAAGAACTCTCAAGCACAAACCACATAAAAGGAAGGCTCAGCCTAAAATCTCAGACTAAACAACAATTCCTCTCTTCAGACTGAAAACATTCTCCCAAACAGCTCACCAGCTGACAGTCAGGAGTTAGGACTGGAATTATTCCAAAGTGCTGCATGTGAATGCATCTGCTCCTGGTCCTCCTGTGTAAACACTTTCCCTAGTTAGAAACTGGATTCAGCAAACCTTCCTAAGAGCAACCGAGGAATGACTTAAAAGTATGGGTGCTCATGCCCGGGCAGCTTGCCCTCTTGAGTCCTGGTATCTACCAGTCCTAAGAAACATCCCCTAGAGGGCAGGGTTAGCGTCCATCATTTTGGGTATTGACTTGAATGCCTCATGTAAGATGTGTACTAGGCAGGATATGCCTTAGAAAGGCAGGAGCTCTCCCTACCAGCCAGAAGATGTCAATCAAACATGCCAAGAGGGCCACACCGCAAGGTGGGCTCGAGGAGCTCTTGTCTTTATAACACTGATGGTTAAACTTCAATTAACAATGCCCTGAACTTGAGAGTCAGCTACAAGCTAGAATCCCACATTCTTAGAACTCTGAAGTAACACTGTTCAACGCTCTTCATTTCAAAGGAACAAACCATCCTATATTCACTAAGCATACTTAGCATGCATTTCCCTAGCATAGCTGCGGGGCGGGGGGAGGAGGGAACCAAGAAAGACGAAGCAAAAAAGGGGAAAAATTCTAAATAGTAGGTAATGACTACAATAGGTTAATTATTACTATCTCAGGAGTTCAAGGAAAAATGTCTTCTTGGAGTGATTCATGTGAGAAAGATTAGAAAGATTAGTAGGGACATCTCATGGTAACAGCAAGACTTAGGCTGAGCCTGGGCGGATAGGAGGGATTTACCAATGGGAGGAAGGGAAAATAGCAGAGTTAAGGAGGGGAAACAGAAACAAGCAGGCGTGTGCAGCAAAGGGTTGGAACCAGAAGACATAGGATGAGGGAGTGGAGCTGAGTGAAGAGAGAGAGCATGTGGAACTAGATTCTAGATGCCGTAAGGGGTGTGGAGATGAACAGATAGGTAAGGAGGGGATGAAGAAGAGGTCAGATGGGGAAGGAAAATAATAAAATGAAATGTAAGGAAAAGAAATATATGCATTTATAACATTTCAACTGCTCCATTAGAATGTGAGCACTGTTACTTCATCATATTCCTAGGATACAGCACAGGGCTTATCACAAAATGATAGAAATAACCAAAGACAACTGAAAGGTTTTAATTTGTTCGAAAAACTGAGATCATGGCATGGAGTTCCATCACTTCATGGCAAATATATGGAGGAAAAGTGGAAACAGTGGCAAATTTTATCTTCTTGGGCTCCAAAACCACTGCAGACGGTGACTACAGCCATGAAATTAAAGGACACTTCCCCTTGGAAGAAAAGCTAAGACAAACCTAGACTGCATATTGGACACTTGCCTCAGAGATGTGTACTAGGCAGGATATGCCTTAGAAAGGCAGGAGCTCTCCTACCAGCCAGAAGATGTCAATCAAACATGCCAAGAGGGCCACACCGCAAGGTGGGCTCGAGGAGCTCTTGTCTTTATAACACTGATGGTTAAACTTCAATTAACAATGCCCTGAACTTGAGAGTCAGCTACAAGCTAGAATCCCACATTCTTAGAACTCTGAAGTAACACTGTTCAACGCTCTTCATTTCAAAGGAACAAACCATCCTATATTCACTAAGCATACTTAGCATGCATTTCCCTAGCATAGCTGCGGGGCGGGGGGAGGAGGGAACCAAGAAAGACGAAGCAAAAAGGGAATAATTCTAAATAGTAGGTAATGACTACAATAGGTTAATTATTACTATCTCAGGAGTTCAAGGAAAAATGTCTTCTTGGAGTGATTCATGTGAGAAAGATTAGAAAGATTAGTAGGGACATCTCATGGTAACAGCAAGACTTAGGCTGAGCCTGGGCGGATAGGAGGGATTTACCAATGGGAGGAAGGGAAAATAGCAGAGTTAAGGAGGGGAAACAGAAACAAGCAGGCGTGTGCAGCAAAGGGTTGGAACCAGAAGACATAGGATGAGGGAGTGGAGCTGAGTGAAAAGAGAGAGCATGTGGAACTAGATTCTAGATGCCGTAAGGGGTGTGGAGATGAACAGATAGGTAAGGAGGGGATGAAGAAGAGGTCAGATGGGGAAG
Source organism: Tragulus kanchil (assembly GCA_022376925.1). Classification (NCBI taxonomy): domain Eukaryota; kingdom Metazoa; phylum Chordata; class Mammalia; order Artiodactyla; family Tragulidae; genus Tragulus; species Tragulus kanchil. Next base: position 265,021,020 of record JAIOJX010000026.1, on the reverse strand, counting down.
GAAAATAATAAAATGAAATGTAAGGAAAAGAAATATATGCATTTATAACATTTCAACTGCTCCATTAGAATGTGAGCACTGTTACTTCATCATATTCCTAGGATACAGCACAGGGCTTATCACAAAATGATAGAAATAACCAAAGACAACTGAAAGGTTTTAATTTGTTCGAAAAACTGAGATCATGGCATGGAGTTCCATCACTTCATGGCAAATATATGGAGGAAAAGTGGAAACAGTGGCAAATTTTATCTTCTTGGGCTCCAAAACCACTGCAGACGGTGACTACAGCCATGAAATTAAAGGACACTTCCCCTTGGAAGAAAAGCTAAGACAAACCTAGACTGCATATTAAAAAGCAGAGACATCACTTTGCTGACAACAGTCCAAATGGTTAAAACTATGGTTTTTCCAATAGTCATGTATGGATGTGAGAAATGGACCATAGAGAAGGTTGAGCATCAAAGAACTGATGCTTTTGAATTGTGGTGCTAAAGAAAGTCCACTGGACAGCAAACAGATCACACCAGTCAGTCCTAAAGGAAATCAACCCTGAATATTCATCAGAAGGATTGATGCTGAAGGTGAAACTCCAATCCTTTGGCCACTTGATGTGAAGAGCCAACACACTGGAAAGACTCTGATGTTGGGAAAGATAGAGAGCAGGAGGAGAAGAGGATGACAGAGGACAAGATGAATAGGTGGCAACACTGACTCAATGGACATGAGCTTGCGCAAGCTCCTACAGGTGGTGGAGGACAGGGAAGCCGGGTGTGCTGCAGTCCATGGGTTCCCAAAGAGTCGGACATGACTTCACCATTGAACAACAACAACTGAAAGGCTGCTCTGAGCCATACCCCACTGCACCTGATTTACATACATGAGCTATTAACTTTGAGTTTATACTATTTTCTTCATTTGATGAATTAGGAGACCAAGGATCAGCAATGTGAGGCGCTGAGCCAGAGGTCATATTATTAGGGAACCACTCACCAAAACTGTCTGCCTCGGCACAATAACTACTTGCCTGCCTTGTCTCACAACAGGGGGTCCTGATAACAAACAAGGTGCTGCCACTGAAAACTAACTGGGAGAATTTGGGAGGGACTAAATAGAGGGGGGAGATGCCAGTCCATAGTATTGTTCTGCTCACCTCCCAGAATCCTTCATACTGGAGTTCATCTTGGTTGAGAGCATACCAGGAAGGCACAAAATGATAGAAATAACCAAAGACAACTGAAAGGTTTTAATTTGTTCGAAAAACTGAGATCATGGCATGGAGTTCCATCACTTCATGGCAAATATATGGAGGAAAAGTGGAAACAGTGGCAAATTTTATCTTCTTGGGCTCCAAAACCACTGCAGACGGTGACTACAGCCATGAAATTAAAGGACACTTCCCCTTGGAAGAAAAGCTAAGACAAACCTAGACTGCATATTAAAAAGCAGAGACATCACTTTGCTGACAACAGTCCAAATGGTTAAAACTATGGTTTTTCCAATAGTCATGTATGGATGTGAGAAATGGACCATAGAGAAGGTTGAGCATCAAAGAACTGATGCTTTTGAATTGTGGTGCTAAAGAAAGTCCACTGGACAGCAAACAGATCACACCAGTCAGTCCTAAAGGAAATCAACCCTGAATATTCATCAGAAGGATTGATGCTGAAGGTGAAACTCCAATCCTTTGGCCACTTGATGTGAAGAGCCAACACACTGGAAAGACTCTGATGTTGGGAAAGATAGAGAGCAGGAGGAGAAGAGGATGACAGAGGACAAGATGAATAGGTGGCAACACTGACTCAATGGACATGAGCTTGCGCAAGCTCCTACAGGTGGTGGAGGACAGGGAAGCCGGGTGTGCTGCAGTCCATGGGTTCCCAAAGAGTCGGACATGACTTCACCATTGAACAACAACAACTGAAAGGCTGCTCTGAGCCATACCCCACTGCACCTGATTTACATACATGAGCTATTAACTTTGAGTTTATACTATTTTCTTCATTTGATGAATTAGGAGACCAAGGATCAGCAATGTGAGGCGCTGAGCCAGAGGTCATATTATTAGGGAACCACTCACCAAAACTGTCTGCCTCGGCACAATAACTACTTGCCTGCCTTGTCTCACAACAGGGGGTCCTGATAACAAACAAGGTGCTGCCACTGAAAACTAACTGGGAGAATTTGGGAGGGACTAAATAGAGGGGGGAGATGCCAGTCCATAGTATTGTTCTGCTCACCTCCCAGAATCCTTCATACTGGAGTTCATCTTGGTTGAGAGACACATGTGCCACCAGGAAGGACCCTAACCGAGACCAGATATGGGCCAAGCGAGATAACTGGTCAAAGACAACCTGGAAACGAATCCATTACGCTTAAAACTGAGACTGCAAGCCAGGTGGCAGAGCAGTTCTCCTGGGTTCTCTTCCCTGCTGGTTTCCTACCTTGGAGCCCCTTTCAAATAAAGCCTTTTGATTTATCAGCACGTGTGTCTCCTCAGATAATTCATTCCCAGGTGTGAGACAAGCGCCCAATCCTAAGCCTTGGAAGGGGATCCCTTCCTCCAACAACATGGGTCTGGATTCACACCCTTGTCTCTTTCACTCCAAAGTGCATCTGAGAACGGAAGGCCTGCCAGGGTAGTACCTGTGCTGTGCCCACTGCTGCATCTCCGGCAGCTTGAACACAGCCTGGGGTGAAGAGTAGACACGCTGCACACATTTCTGAGTGAATGAATCTTAACCAGCATTCATCTTGTCTTGCTACATAATAAGTATTCCCGTTATGAATGAGTCACTAAATGAAGCAAGCAAGCACCAAGTGATTTACATAAGATACTAACAATAAACGGTTTGGGAAATTTTAAAACGATGCCTTAGAAATAACTTCTTTAAGTATAATAACAACACTTACACAAAACATAATTGTTCTTTAGAAAAGGGGAAATATTCAGGAAGTTATCTGTATATAAAATGAAATAATAACGAACATTAACAGAAGCCCTAAGGCACAGGATCTAAAATAATCTGGAGAGTTTTAAAATAAAACAAAAATATCAGATAATTGGTAAACTTAAAAGTACAACTAAAAGCAACCCGGCAGTATCATCTCAGGGTGTGACACACCATGTGTAGTAACAAGGCATTTATGGTAATGCTGAGGGCTGATTCATGTTTTCAGGGAAACTGGCATTTCTCTGCTAAGACAAAGGAGTCTTAGTATAAAGTCACATGAGCCATTACAAAGTTCAAGCAAGGGCCCTCCCTGGTCATCCAGCGGTTAAGACTGCCCTTCCACTGCAGGGAGTGTGGCTTCAATCATTGTTTGGGGAACTACCATGCTGCACAGGGCAGCAAAATAAATAAATAAATGGAAGAAAAAGAGAAAGTTTAGGCAAATTTAAATATTCATAAATGTAAAATATTTTGGGGAAAAGTTTTATCAGATTCTGGAAAGGAATTGGGACCAAAGATGTATTATAAAGTTACATAACATAAAAAAAATGCAGGAAAATTTTCCTAATTGTAATACATCTTTACAATCAAGCCTTTTTATCCTAATGAAAATCACTGAATTCCAAAACTGTAAAATAATAAATTTGTGTTGTTCTAAGCCACTAGGTTTTTGCTAAACTGTTAAAGCTGTAATAGGAAACTGATGTAAGTCATATTACCCAAATGGATCATTTAGTGAAGCTGTTATTATGGAAATAGGTACTTTCGTCATAGCACTGATGGGCTCCCAGGCACTTCTTCCAGTACACAGCGGTGAGGTGTCTGTGAGGAGGAAAATCTGCTCTCCACTTCACTAGGAAGGGATAAAAGCTGGGCTCTGCATTCAAGCAGTTTCTAGTCATGGGCATAAGCTTCCTCCATGCCTGAAATCCTTCACCCCACTGTCCCAGCCCTCCATTCCCTCTGTTATTTTAAAGGGAACCACAACAAAGGTCTGCCTTCAACTCATGCTACATGCTGCTGTCAGGTTCCTCTTTATTTTAACTCCGTCAAAACCTCTTCTTGCTCAGAACTTTCAACAACCAGCATTGCACCCTGACTAGACTCCAGCTCTGGAATAACGAACATTAACAGAAGCCCTAAGGCACAGGATCTAAAATAATCTGGAGAGTTTTAAAATAAAACAAAAATATCAGATAATTGGTAAACTTAAAAGTACAACTAAAAGCAACCCGGCAGTATCATCTCAGGGTGTGACACACCATGTGTAGTAACAAGGCATTTATGGTAATGCTGAGGGCTGATTCATGTTTTCAGGGAAACTGGCATTTCTCTGCTAAGACAAAGGAGTCTTAGTATAAAGTCACATGAGCCATTACAAAGTTCAAGCAAGGGCCCTCCCTGGTCATCCAGCGGTTAAGACTGCCCTTCCACTGCAGGGAGTGTGGCTTCAATCATTGTTTGGGGAACTACCATGCTGCACAGGGCAGCAAAATAAATAAATAAATGGAAGAAAAAGAGAAAGTTTAGGCAAATTTAAATATTCATAAATGTAAAATATTTTGGGGAAAAGTTTTATCAGATTCTGGAAAGGAATTGGGACCAAAGATGTATTATAAAGTTACATAACATAAAAAAAATGCAGGAAAATTTTCCTAATTGTAATACATCTTTACAATCGAAGCCTTTTTATCCTAATGAAAATCACTGAATTCCAAAACTGTAAAATAATAAATTTGTGTTGTTCTAAGCCACTAGGTTTTTGCTAAACTGTTAAAGCTGTAATAGGAAACTGATGTAAGTCATATTACCCAAATGGATCATTTAGTGAAGCTGTTATTATGGAAATAGGTACTTTCGTCATAGCACTGATGGGCTCCCAGGCACTTCTTCCAGTACACAGCGGTGAGGTGTCTGTGAGGAGGAAAATCTGCTCTCCACTTCACTAGGAAGGGATAAAAGCTGGGCTCTGCATTCAAGCAGTTTCTAGTCATGGGCATAAGCTTCCTCCATGCCTGAAATCCTTCACCCCACTGTCCCAGCCCTCCATTCCCTCTGTTATTTTAAAGGGAACCACAACAAAGGTCTGCCTTCAACTCATGCTACATGCTGCTGTCAGGTTCCTCTTTATTTTAACTCCCGTCAAAACCTCTTCTTGCTCAGAACTTTCAACAACCAGCATTGCCCCCTGACTAGACTCCAGCTCTGGTTTTCAGGACCTTCCTCATGAGGCCCCATTGCCTCTCCCTTGCCCAGAGTACTTTCTCATCTGACAAAATTTAATCCATTTTTGCTGGCCTATCTGAAACACCACTTCCTCCATCAAGCCACTGTATTCTTAAAAACATTATTCTCTCATCCACATTTGAAGCCCTATAACCTTTTGTAAATAAAGCACCTAGCACAATGCCTAGCATTAGTACATTCCTCTCACTTGTGGCATTTTTTTTTTCTCCTCTTATCTCTGCTTCTAAATCCAAAGTTTCATCGGAATGATTTCACTTAAATTTGGTATGATACCCAGTTGTCAGATGCCAACACAATCAACCTAAGTCTGGATACCAGATGCTATTCTGTATGTAGACTTAGCGGATCTCTGGAGAGGACCACTCTTTTCCTTTAGAATGTATATGTACTTCTCCCTCCATGGTTCCCTCACCTAATACCTGAGGAGGTTTAGGAAAACCTAAGTTGTGACTTCTTTGAATTATGCTTCTCAGAATTCAAGTGTTTCATACTTTAAGACCTTTTTACTGGAATCTGCTTTCATGTTTATTTGTAACTATATAAACTATAAAATTAAACCACTAAACACTCTTAAAGGGGAAATAAAACATTTCACAAAGGGCACTGCAATAGTCAGGAAAGGGACACAATTTAAGTGACTTTGAAAAAATGGTGTACTGTGAAAAATAATAAATTTTCCTCAATGGAGTTTTTCTTAAAATTTTATTTATTTTTGGCTGTGCTGGGTCTTTGCTGTTTGCGTGGGCATTCTCTACTTGCCTTGAGCAGAGGTTACTCTTTTATGGTGCACAGGTTTCTCATTACAGTGGCTGCTCTTGTTGTGAAGCATGGGCTCTTGGCACACAGGTTTCAGTAGTTGTGGCTCTCAGGCTCCAGAGTGCAGGCTCAGTAGTTGTGGTGCATGGGTTTAGTTGCTCCTTGGCCTGTGGAATCTCCCTAGCCCAGGGATAGAACCTTTATCCCCTGCACTGGCAGGCAGATTCCTATCCACTGCACCACCAAAGAAGTCCATCAATGAAAGTTTTAGTGGATAAAAATAATGTTGATTTTAGAATGAGGGTAAGACTAATAAGCATTAGTCAAAGGGTATTTTAAGAATAAGCGCCATGGGTACCAGGTAACACTGCTAACCCAAGCTCTTTAGGAATGAGATTCATTTAAACACCAGTACTCTCAACGTGGGCTTCAAATTCTCACACTGTCAGCCATTTTTTCATACCTGCTCGTGAAGACATTGTTTTCCTTCTAGGGACTATATGAAATTTCATGCTGCAGATAGTGAAGTCATTTGGGTCCTGCTGTCTTCTAGAGACAATGGGAAACAGCACCAACACTAAAATAACTTGTGAATACTTTAAAGATCATCTTTATCTTTTTAGAAGCATAATTATTTTGACCAAGCAATGAAATTACTTGGACTCTATTCTAAGGATACTCCAAAATACAGGGGAAAAAAATACACAGAGATGTTCACTCACAGAGACAAACTTGAAACCTGAGCCATTATAAATGGCTCTAAGCAACTTAGAATAACAAACATATATAAGAACGGTCCCACAATAAGAGAAGAAAAAGAAATAAAAGGAATGCAGATTGGAAAAGTGAAACTCTGTATTTGCAGATGACATGATATTATACATAGAAAACCCCAAAGATACTATTAGAAAACTACTAGAGCTAATCAACAAATTTAGCAAAGTCACTGGATACAAAATCAATATACAGAAATCACTGGCATTCCTATACACAAACAACGAAAAATCAGAAAACGAAATCAAAGAAGCAATCCCGTCACCATTAAAACCAAGAGAATAAAATATCTATGAATAAACCTACCCAAAGAAACAAAAGAACTGTACACAGAAAATTACAAGACACTCATGGAAGAAATCAAAGAAGACTTAAACAGATGGAGAGATATTCCATGTTCCTGGGTAGGAAGAATCAATTTCATGAAAATGACCATACTATCAAATATCATTTACAGATTCAATGCGATCTCTATCAAACTAGCAATGGCAGTCTTCACAGAACTAGACCAAAGAATCACACAGTTCATATGGAAACACAAAAGACCTCGAATAGCCAAAGCAATCCTGAGGAAGAAGAATGGAGCTGGAGGAATCAGTCTCCCTAACTTCAGACTATACTACAAAGCAACAGTCATCAAGACAGTATGGTACTGGCACAAAAACAGAACTATAGACCAATGGAACAAGATAGAGAACCCAGAGATAGGCCCACAGACCTATGGATACCTTATTTTTGACAAAGGAGGCAAAACTATAAAATGGAACAAAGACAACCTCTTCAGCAAATGGTGCTGGGAAAATTGGACAGTTACATGCAAAAACACTGAAGTTGGAACATTCTCTGACACCATACAAAAAGATCAACTCAAAATGGATTAAAGACCTAAATGTAAGACCAGAAACCATCAAACTCTTAGAGGAGAATATAGGCAAAACTCTCAAGGACATCAATCAAAGCAAGATCTTCTCTGACCCACCTACTAGAATAGTGGAACTAAAAAGACAAATGAACATGTGGACCTAATGATACTTAAAAACTTTTGCACAGCAAAATAAACTACAAAAGAGTTGAACAGACAACCCACAGAATGGGAGAAAATAATAACAAATAAAACAACAGACAAAGAATCAATCTCCAAAGTCTACAAGCAGCTCAGACAACTCAACAGCAGAAAAACGGACAGTTCAATCAAAAATGGGAAAAAGACCTAAAGAGACATCTCTCCAAAGAAGACATACAGATCGCCCAAAAATCAATATACAGAAATCACTGGCATTCCTATACACAAACAACGAAAAATCAGAAAACGAAATCAAAGAAGCAATCCCGTCACCATTAAAACCAAGAGAATAAAATATCTATGAATAAACCTACCCAAAGAAACAAAAGAACTGTACACAGAAAATTACAAGACACTCATGGAAGAAATCAAAGAAGACTTAAACAGATGGAGAGATATTCCATGTTCCTGGGTAGGAAGAATCAATTTCATGAAAATGACCATACTATCAAATATCATTTACAGATTCAATGCGATCTCTATCAAACTAGCAATGGCAGTCTTCACAGAACTAGACCAAAGAATCACACAGTTCATATGGAAACACAAAAGACCTCGAATAGCCAAAGCAATCCTGAGGAAGAAGAATGGAGCTGGAGGAATCAGTCTCCCTAACTTCAGACTATACTACAAAGCAACAGTCATCAAGACAGTATGGTACTGGCACAAAAACAGAACTATAGACCAATGGAACAAGATAGAGAACCCAGAGATAGGCCCACAGACCTATGGATACCTTATTTTTGACAAAGGAGGCAAAACTATAAAATGGAACAAAGACAACCTCTTCAGCAAATGGTGCTGGGAAAATTGGACAGTTACATGCAAAAACACTGAAGTTGGAACATTCTCTGACACCATACAAAAAGATCAACTCAAAATGGATTAAAGACCTAAATGTAAGACCAGAAACCATCAAACTCTTAGAGGAGAATATAGGCAAAACTCTCAAGGACATCAATCAAAGCAAGATCTTCTCTGACTTGCCCACTAGAATAATGGAAATAAAACCAAAAATAAACATGTGGACCTAATGATACTTAAAAACTTTTGCACAGCAAAATAAACTACAAAAGAGTTGAACAGACAACCCACAGAATGGGAGAAAATAATAACAAATAAAACAACAGACAAAGAATCAATCTCCAAAGTCTACAAGCAGCTCAGACAACTCAGCACTGGAAAAATGAATGACAGTTCAATCAAAAATGGGAAAAAGACCTAAAGAGACATCTCACCAAAGAGGATATACAGATGGCCAAAAAGCACATGAAACAATGCTCAACCTCACTTATTATTGAGAAATGCAAATCAAAACTACAATGAGATATCACCTCACACCCGCCAGAATGGCCATCATCCACAAATCGACAGACAATAAATGCTGGAGAGGGTGGGGAGAAAAGGGAACCCTCTTGCCTTGCTGGTGGGAATGTCAATTGATACAGCTGCTATGGAAGACAGTATGGCAATTCCTTAAAAAACTAACAATAGAAGCATCATACGACCCAGCAATCCCTCTCTTAGGCTTATATCTAGATGAAATCAAAACTGAAAGAAGCACCTGTACCCCAATGTTCATTGCAGCTCCCTATACAATAGCTAGAACATGGAAACACCCTACATGTCCATCAATGAGTGAATGGATAAAGAAGCTCTGGTACATATATACAATGGAATACTACTCAGCTGTTAAAAGAAATGCAGAAGAATCAGTCCTAATGAGGTGGATGGATCTAGAACCTATCATAAAAAGTGAAGTAAGTCAAAAAGAGAAAGACAAGTACAGTATACTAACACATATATATAGAATCTAGTAAATGGGTAATGATAACACACGCAGTGAACGAATGGAAGAACAGACATAGAGAATAGACATATGGACATTGTGGGGAATGAACAGGGTGGGAGGCATAGAGGGAGTAACATGGAAACCTATATTATCATATGTCAAAAAGATAGCTAGTGTCATTGTGCTGCAGGAATAGGAGTTCCTACAAGGGCTCGGTGCGACGGCCTGGAGGGGTGGGATGGGGGGATTGGAAGGGGAGAAGGGACCAGGGATATGCATATGTCTAATCTGGGAACATACATGTCTGTGAACAACAAAGCTCTGTAAAAATTAAAAGAAAAAATAAGGTAAGATAAAATAAAATTTAAAAAAGTAATATATAAAAAAGAAAAATGAACCAAAAATTAGAGACAAAGCAATTATTAACAGATAACTGCATGTGCCCTCCATGTCACACCTGGGCATTGTTTCACTGGCTATTTAATCATCTGTATAGGATCTGGCAAACTATGAACTTTAGCCATATGAATGTATAAATAAAGGTTCACTGAAACAAACAAAAAAGAATGTTCCTAGGTAATAAGACAGTAATAAAGATAAACCTTGGAACACTCACTAGATGCAATACTCTATAGCTGTGTAAGTAAACACTTCAATAGAAGGGACCCTGGCATGGCACACTGATGCCCTAGAGGCAGACAAATCCCACCTGTCTGTCTATAGGTGGAGAACATGGGCAAATGACTTTGATTAATTCTTTGTAGCACCCCTTCTTAGCTATGCACTTTGGGCAAGCTATTGAGATTCTCTAAGTCTCAATTTCTTTAACTATAAAATGAGAACAAAAAGAGAGACTACCAAAAATGAGCAGTGTAAAGATTAAATAAGTTAATGAATACGAGATGCTTAGTTCAAAGTTGGCCAGCAACTAATAGCACACTTCCAAATCCAGTGCTTTAAAACAGTGGAAGATAAAATTGTATCTGCAACATGATCACCAACTATAGTTTAAAAATTATACATTGAACAATGCTTTAATCATATTAACATATTTCCCCAATTTTTACTTTTTTATATTTTGAAATTCTATAATTTTACATATTCTTATATAATGGGGATAAAAAGCAACCAGTTTTACCTTAAAACTTCATCTTCAAGAGGCTTGCATTAAAATATGTATGTGCATACATACACATATGTGTACACAGGCATACATATACATATATGTTGACATATGTTTGATAGCTAATTCAAATATTTTTATTTAGTCATTTTTCTCTGATAACATTATTTATAGGATAGCTTATTGAAACTAGTTACTCAGCTTAAGTTGGAAATGGCTAAAAGGTCAGATTAAGCCATAGTTTTCCAACAAAAAGGTAGGTTTTACTTTTCCATTTCCTTTAACTATGACTATGACCTCTTCCAGCTACCCAGGTAAAAGAAATTTCACAGCAAGAAGGTTCTTAGTAATTTGGACAAATGCACCAGGTCAGAAATTTAGCTGATGTGTTGGACTCCTTGAAGCTGGTCTTGCATAGCTGAGAGCTCTCCTAGGCTGAGTTCCAGTCACCTGCCTAGTTCTGGAGTCTTTTCCTGGAGACTGTACTTGCTTAAACAAATGTGAGGAAGCCAAGGGTTTTCCTCCAGTGAGGTCTTCTTTCAACTCATAGTCAGTGTGGGTCAGCTTTTAACTCCAGGACTGGACATAAAATGTATAAACCCTTCAACCCAGAAATTCCATTTTTAGGAACTTGTTTTACCAAAAAAAAAAGCTTACATGAAATACGCACTGAAGAATGCTCCTAGAAGTATACTTTGTAATGGTCACACCAATAAAAAACTGTGACTGAAGATATGAATAAGAAATTAAATGTCTGCCAAATGCAGTCATTAGTCAGAATGAGGTACATCTGCATGTACTGACTATACTGACCTAGAAAGATGGCTTCACTAAGTAAGTGGGGCAGAAGAAGTACCAGAACAAAGTGCAAAGCATGCGCCCTTGTGAAAATTTATATGCAGAAGCACAAAAACATGGAAGTACACATCAGAGATTAATTCTAAGGCAGGAATGCCTGGTATTAAAGCTAGGAGAAAGATCGGTCATGATCACAAACACTTCTCTACCATTTTAATTTGCTGCAATGACTGTATAATGACAGAGGCTGTGAGAACAGGGTAGCAGAGCTTAAGTCTCAGAACCACAGTGCCTGGTCTCAAATCTCAGCTCCACTTCTTAGTAGTCAACACCTCTATTCATCTGTTTCATCTTCTTTCAAATCGAGATAATGATAGGACCTCTCTCTAGGCGGTTAAAGGATTAAATAAATTAGTGCATTTAAAATAAAGCCCTCAGTTGCATGTATTAGGATGTCTACTACCCAGAAAGAAAGCTAGAGAAAGAGAGAGAGAAAGGAAGAGAGACAGGAAGGGAGAGAGGGAAAGATAGAGAAAAGGAAAATAAAAACTACTGGTGAGGATATGGAGAAATTATAACCTTTGTTCACTGTGGGTATAAATGTAAAATAGTGCAGCCTCTATGGTAAGCCCTATGGCGATTCCTCCAAGAACTAAAAATACAACTACCATAGGAGTCAGCAGCCCCACTTCTGGCTATATACCCCAAAGAATTGAAAGCAGGATCTCAAACAGCATACCATACATGCAGCAGCATTCATAACAGACAAGAAGCAGAAACAACCCAAGTGTTCAACAAATGGATGAACAGGTAAACGAGGTATGTGGTCTATACATAAAATGGAATATTATTTGGTCTTAAAAAGGAAGGAAACTCTGACACATGGATGGATCATGCTAAGTGAATAAGTCAGGCACAAAAGGACAAATATTGTGCATTCCTAATTATATGAGGTACTTAGAAGAGTGAAATTCATAGAGGCAGAAAGTAAGCTGGGAATTTCCAGGGACTTCAGGGAGGAGGGAATGGGGAGTTAGTGTTCAAAGGGTATAGTTTCACTTTTGAAGATAAAAAGAAATCTGGGAATGGACAGTGGTGATGGCTGTACCACATATGTATTTAACGGCACTGAACTGCATATAAGTGGGGCAGAAGAAGTACCAGAACAAAGTGCAAAGCATGCGCCTTGTGAAAATTTATATGCAGAAGCACAAAAACATGGAAGTACACATCAGAGATTAATTCTAAGGCAGGAATGCCTGGTATTAAAGCTAGGAGAAAGATCGGTCATGATCACAAACACTTCTCTACCATTTTAATTTGCTGCAATGACTGTATAATGACAGAGGCTGTGAGAACAGGGTAGCAGAGCTTAAGTCTCAGAACCACAGTGCCTGGTCTCAAATCTCAGCTCCACTTCTTAGTAGTCAACACCTCTATTCATCTGTTTCATCTTCTTTCAAATCGAGATAATGATAGGACCTCTCTCTAGGCGGTTAAAGGATTAAATAAATTAGTGCATTTAAAATAAAGCCCTCAGTTGCATGTATTAGGATGTCTACTACCCAGAAAGAAAGCTAGAGAAAGAGAGAGAGAAAGGAAGAGAGACAGGAAGGGAGAGAGGGAAAGATAGAGAAAAGGAAAATAAAAACTACTGGTGAGGATATGGAGAAATTATAACCTTTGTTCACTGTGGGTATAAATGTAAAATAGTGCAGCCTCTATGGTAAGCCCTATGGCGATTCCTCCAAGAACTAAAAATACAACTACCATAGGAGTCAGCAGCCCCACTTCTGGCTATATACCCCAAAGAATTGAAAGCAGGATCTCAAACAGCATACCATACATGCAGCAGCATTCATAACAGACAAGAAGCAGAAACAACCCAAGTGTTCAACAAATGGATGAACAGGTAAACGAGGTATGTGGTCTATACATAAAATGGAATATTATTTGGTCTTAAAAAGGAAGGAAACTCTGACACATGGATGGATCATGCTAAGTGAATAAGTCAGGCACAAAAGGACAAATATTGTGCATTCCTAATTATATGAGGTACTTAGAAGAGTGAAATTCATAGAGGCAGAAAGTAAGCTGGGAATTTCCAGGGACTTCAGGGAGGAGGGAATGGGGAGTTAGTGTTCAAAGGGTATAGTTTCACTTTTGAAGATAAAAAGAAATCTGGGAATGGACAGTGGTGATGGCTGTACCACATATGTATTTAACGGCACTGAACTGCACACTTTTAAATGGCTAAGCTGGTATATTTTATGTGTATTTTACCACAATTTTTAAAAACTTTAATAAAACAAAAAATAAAGCTCCTGGAGCAATGAAAGTGAAAGTCATTCAGTCCTGTCTGACTTAAGCTAAGACGAAGACCCTCATCTACACAGAACTCCAGTTCTTTCAACAATTTTGTATTAATCACACTAACTCTGCATGAATATCAAATACCTTCACTGAAGCTTCTTTTTTTAAATCATACCCTCTCCAGCAAGGCAAAGAAGGCTTTTCACAGCCAGGAGCTTTTTTTTTTTTTAAGATTTATTTATTTATTTACTTTGGGCGGGGGTCGGGTTGGGGAGGGAGGGGAGCGGGCGGGCCACTTCTATTGGTCTTTCATTTCTCTATTTTCATCTGTCTTTGTTCTTTGGCTCCTGTGGGCCTCTCATCACGGTGGCGTCTGTCGTTGCAGAGCACCGGCTCTGGGCGCATGCGCTCCAGGGCACTGTCTTGGTAATTGGACACATTGGTCCAGCCGCTCCACGGCACGTGGGATCTTCCCAGGCCAGGGATCGAACCGGCGCCCCTTGCACTGCAAGGCGGTGTCCTTACCCACTGGACCACCAGGGAAGCCCAGCCAGGAGCTTTTACTTAGCTACTACCTCTGACCAGAAGGAAACAGAGGAGAAAAAGCATTTGCCTTCACTCAGCACCAAGACAGAGGGCAAGAAACCATGATTCCACACACACAAGCCTCTGGCAAGGAGAAGCACTGCTCTGCTCTTGTTTTCAGCAACCCCCTGTGTCCTAAATTAGTGTAACCCATCCATCATCAAAGTCACATTGTCAAACCTCAGACTTCCCAGGTGGCCCTAGTGTAAAGAGCTGTCCACGGCAATCCACTCCAGTATTCTTACATGGAGAATCCCATGAACAGAGCCTGGCAGTCTACGGTCCACTGGGCCTCAAAGAGTCGGACATGACAGAGGCGACTAAGCACGCAGCACATGCAGTATGCCACCATATTCAGTAAGTATCGTAGAAAAACAAAGTTTGCCATAACAAAATGTTTCTCTGGCCTAAGAATTATTTCGAGCTGAAAATAATCAAGGCCCAAAGACTTAGGACGAAACTCTGACCTTCCCCCAAGTGCCTAGAATAATTCTGAGAGCCTGTTCATAGAATAGAGCTATCACCAGACATATCTGCAAAGAACTCTAGGCAGGGTCTAGAGATCTGAGTCCAGGCTGTCTCTACAAGGTCCAGCAACATTTGTTTATGAACACTTGCTTTTCCATCTCCATGTCAGTCACCTTCTTCCCCTCTGACATCCCAAACCACTACTTCCTACATCCTCTTTTGACTTTAGTTGAAGATGATATATAAGATGAGGACTTCTACCATTTTGGTGAGTTACTCAGTTTTCCTGGGTTTCAATACTGAGGTAGGCAGCCTTTCCTTTTACCCAAGTATCTTCCCAATCCAGGGATTGAATTCAGGTCTCCTGCATTGCACATGAATTCTTTACCATCTGAGCCACCAGGGAAGCCCAAGAATACTGAAGCGGGTAATCTATCCCTTCTCCAGGGGATCTTCCCGACCCAGGGATCAAGCCTAGATCTTTTGCATTGACAGGTGGAGTCTTTACTATCTGGGCCATCAGGGAAGCCCTCTCTCATGTACACATGCTATTAAACTTTGGTTTGAATTTTTCCTGTTAACCTGTCTCTTGTCAATTTTATTCTCAGAGCAGGCAGAAGAACCTAGGAGAGGAAAATTTCTTCCTCTTCAACAGTACCACACAATATGATCTCCTTGGTCATTTAAAATTCCACAGAGAGGGTATCTTAAAATGTAAAATGTCCACACACAGTCTGGCAAAATTTTTTAGTTTTAAAACCCATCCATCATCAAAGTCACATTGTCAAACCTCAGACTTCCCAGGTGGCCCTAGTGTAAAGAGCTGTCCACGGCAATCCACTCCAGTATTCTTACATGGAGAATCCCATGAACAGAGCCTGGCAGTCTACGGTCCACTGGGCCTCAAAGAGTCGGACATGACAGAGGCGACTAAGCACGCAGCACATGCAGTATGCCACCATATTCAGTAAGTATCGTAGAAAAACAAAGTTTGCCATAACAAAATGTTTCTCTGGCCTAAGAATTATTTCGAGCTGAAAATAATCAAGGCCCAAAGACTTAGGACGAAACTCTGACCTTCCCCCAAGTGCCTAGAATAATTCTGAGAGCCTGTTCATAGAATAGAGCTATCACCAGACATATCTGCAAAGAACTCTAGGCAGGGTCTAGAGATCTGAGTCCAGGCTGTCTCTACAAGGTCCAGCAACATTTGTTTATGAACACTTGCTTTTCCATCTCCATGTCAGTCACCTTCTTCCCCTCTGACATCCCAAACCACTACTTCCTACATCCTCTTTTGACTTTAGTTGAAGATGATATATAAGATGAGGACTTCTACCATTTTGGTGAGTTACTCAGTTTTCCTGGGTTTCAATACTGAGGTAGGCAGCCTTTCCTTTTACCCAAGTATCTTCCCAATCCAGGGATTGAATTCAGGTCTCCTGCATTGCACATGAATTCTTTACCATCTGAGCCACCAGGGAAGCCCAAGAATACTGAAGCGGGTAATCTATCCCTTCTCCAGGGGATCTTCCCGACCCAGGGATCAAGCCTAGATCTTTTGCATTGACAGGTGGAGTCTTTACTATCTGGGCCATCAGGGAAGCCCTCTCTCATGTACACATGCTATTAAACTTTGGTTTGAATTTTTCCTGTTAACCTGTCTCTTGTCAATTTTATTCTCAGAGCAGGCAGAAGAACCTAGGAGAGGAAAATTTCTTCCTCTTCAACAGTACCACACAATATGATCTCCTTGGTCATTTTTAACACACTATCACCAGATCCACAGAGAGGGTATCTTAAAATGTAAAATGCATCTCTCTATGGAGAAAACAGAATGAGCTTTATGGAGAAACCAGAATCAAAAGACATATTGATTCAGAGTTGACTAACATGTATTAAGTAACCCTGGTATACAAGAATGTACCAAGAAATTTGATATACCGTATAATTTAAACCTCACAACTTCCTTTGGAAATATGTCACATTATCTCCATTTTCTACGTCAGGAAATGTCTTCTGAATGCCTAACATTTTTTCTCCTTCTTGGAAAGTTGATTTAGCTGAGTCACCCTTGACAGGATTGTTGAGCCACTTCTGTTTCTCCCTTCGGGTTCCCTGGCACGGGCTCAGCTGTGCTCACCTCGGCGGAAGCAGCAGGGTAAATGACATTGGTGTTTTGCTTTCTAACTGGTCAACATCTGAACACAAAAAAGGTCAATTCAAAATAATGCCTGGAAGGGGAAGAAGTTACAGAGGGAAACTAACAGTCCCCCATTTGCCAAGGGTCAGTCTACCTTCCTCCCCAGTGGGTGGGAACACTGGAAGCCTCTGGTGCTTTCCTCTGGCCCACAAAGCAGCCACAGTCCTCTAATTTATTTCAAATGCTTTCCTTTTACTGAAAGCCTGAGGCCAGAATATAGTCGCAACAGTGACCACAATAATAGCAGAGAGAAACCCCACTCAGAGCCACAGACACGGTGGACGGCCCTTTAGGCATGATCCTCCTTACGCCCAAGTTATAGATGGAGACTGGAAGTCCTACTGAGGCAAAATTGGCTTGTAGAATTCTTGACTCCAGGCCTGTCTGACTTAATAGGCTGCGCATTTAACCATTAGGCCACACCTTGCTAGGAAGAGACAGTGACGGGCAATGAATGCCCAACCCAAGCTCTTTGGGGCTGCCTGCATCTCATCCGTCACGGTCTCTCCTGCACGTATTGTCAGTCCCACACTAGGTGCTCCATGAATATCTACTAAACCAATGAAACAGCACTGTGATATGGAGAGTGACCAAGAATCTGGTCTCAGCCTCCCACCAGACTCAGGCAGAAGCTATCTGCTCAGCATCTCCACTGTTATTAATGGCTGGGCCCCAGAGAGGCAGTGAGCCGTGCATTTCATGAAAGGTCAAAGAAGATACACCACTCCCACACTCACTGATTTCAACTCGAAGAAACAAGCGTTTACTTGTAGCACAAAAAAAGATGGGTTTCACCTTTGCTTTTGTCAAACTCTCAAGCCAAGAGTTAAAATCCTGGTCACTGTTTCTGTCAGTCTCTCCCAGTTACAGTGTTCCCCAGCCTCTCTCATGTAGAGTGTCCCAAAGACTGACAAATGAATGCAGCCATTAATCTGGAGATATTTCATTAAGTATCTCCAGATACTTATATTCTACTTCCTCCAACCTTTTCAAAGGAAAATAATCTAAGCTTTGCCCTTAACCATCTTTTTATATGCCATAAAACAAAAAGCAAATAAAACATGATTTCCTGCAGCTGTTTTTGTTGTTACTGTCTAGCATAAAAAAAAAAACCTGGAAGGGGAAGAAGTTACAGAGGGAAACTAACAGTCCCCCATTTGCCAAGGGTCAGTCTACCTTCCTCCCCAGTGGGTGGGAACACTGGAAGCCTCTGGTGCTTTCCTCTGGCCCACAAAGCAGCCACAGTCCTCTAATTTATTTCAAATGCTTTCCTTTTACTGAAAGCCTGAGGCCAGAATATAGTCGCAACAGTGACCACAATAATAGCAGAGAGAAACCCCACTCAGAGCCACAGACACGGTGGACGGCCCTTTAGGCATGATCCTCCTTACGCCCAAGTTATAGATGGAGACTGGAAGTCCTACTGAGGCAAAATTGGCTTGTAGAATTCTTGACTCCAGGCCTGTCTGACTTAATAGGCTGCGCATTTAACCATTAGGCCACACCTTGCTAGGAAGAGACAGTGACGGGCAATGAATGCCCAACCCAAGCTCTTTGGGGCTGCCTGCATCTCATCCGTCACGGTCTCTCCTGCACGTATTGTCAGTCCCACACTAGGTGCTCCATGAATATCTACTAAACCAATGAAACAGCACTGTGATATGGAGAGTGACCAAGAATCTGGTCTCAGCCTCCCACCAGACTCAGGCAGAAGCTATCTGCTCAGCATCTCCACTGTTATTAATGGCTGGGCCCCAGAGAGGCAGTGAGCCGTGCATTTCATGAAAGGTCAAAGAAGATACACCACTCCCACACTCACTGATTTCAACTCGAAGAAACAAGCGTTTACTTGTAGCACAAAAAAAGATGGGTTTCACCTTTGCTTTTGTCAAACTCTCAAGCCAAGAGTTAAAATCCTGGTCACTGTTTCTGTCAGTCTCTCCCAGTTACAGTGTTCCCCAGCCTCTCTCATGTAGAGTGTCCCAAAGACTGACAAATGAATGCAGCCATTAATCTGGAGATATTTCATTAAGTATCTCCAGATACTTATATTCTACTTCCTCCAACCTTTTCAAAGGAAAATAATCTAAGCTTTGCCCTTAACCATCTTTTTATATGCCATAAAACAAAAAGCAAATAAAACATGATTTCCTGCAGCTGTTTTTGTTGTTACTGTCTAGCATAGAAAAAAGGAAAGACCGAGCCCCAAATTCTCCATAGCAAACTGCCAGCTGAGACTTCCCAACTTCCGTGAAAAAATGTCTTGACATTTGTTAATGGACTTTAATTCAAACAGTAATATTTAGCCCTAAGTGACTGGTATCACAACACTGTCTTTTTTGAAAGAGTCACTGAGATAAACTGAAGAGCTCCTAGGAACCTGTTAGGAGAGAGGTCCCCAGGGAAATGGGAAAATTGTGTAAAAAGAAATAAGGAAATGTGGCCAAATTTAGTCTTGGTTATACCCCCAGAGGCTGGGCACATGTACTCCTACAATTCACTCACAGATATACTCATATGATATCACTATATCTGTCTGTCTATCTGTCTCACGCATTGAACACATGCAGATGCCACTGGGAGACTTTTCTGTATATATATTATGAAAAAACTAACTGAAAAGGGTCTGGCATTATCTATAGATAGATATTACACAAATGCCAAAAACATGGGAAATGAGAGACCCAAAAAATGTTTTCTTTTAAAGTTACAGTTCATTTGCAATTGGCAGGGAATACCCATTACGTCTGTGACTCTGCAAACAAAAAAAAAAAAATGAGTAATACCCAGGTCTTTAGAGAAAGTCAACAGTAAAGGCAGCTTTGATAGAAACTACTTAGGAACTCAGCTCCATGAAATTTTCTTACAGTTAGTTACAATCTTAGTAGCTGTGTGGAGAAAGTAGCATAGGCATGTTGGGGTCAGTCACACACAATTTCACTCTCAACATATGTCTCATTTTATACACACATACACACAACTTTGTGTGTGGCAAAATAAACCTTTCTGAATTGAGGTAAAATTGTCTACTCAGGCTTCTCTGGTGGTCCAGCGGGTAAACAATCTGCCTTGCAGTACAAGGGGCACCAGTTCATCCCTGGCCTGGGAAGATGCCACATGCCGCCTAGCGTCTGGACCTGTGTGTCCAATTATGAGCCAGCGCTTTGGAGCACATGTGCCCAGAGCCAGTGCTCTGCAATGAGAGAGGCCACTGTGATGGGAGGCCCATACATGCCAAAGAATAAAGATTGATGAAAAATAAATGATGACTTAGAGGCAAAAATAAAAATTAAAAAAAAAAAAACTGTCTATTTAATAGGAGTGTAATGAGGATTAAATAAAATGACAGAGGTAGAAAACATGGCTCATAATAGATATTCAATAAACGTGACTCATACTAATATTCAGTAAATGCTATCATGACAGCAGAGGCCAGGTCACAATGGCAAAAGGTTGTTAAAAATAATTGTCAAAGAGAGAATCTTTCCAGTGCCAAAGAAAAGCCCCAGCATAGAGTCATCATTAATTCTGCTGAATGAGAGAATGCATTCCATACCCATGGATGACAAATACAGTAATGCTACATCACAGTGAGAGCAAATAGAGTTACAGAAAGAAATCCAACTTATAACCTTTAAACAACCCGCATATTCCTTTTTTTTTTTTTTTTAAGATTTATTTATTTATTTATTTTGGGTGGGGGTCGGGTTGGGGAGGGAGGGGAGCGGGCGGGCCACCTCTATTGGTCTTTCATTTCTCTATTTTCATCCATCTTTGTTCTTTGGCTCCTGTGGGCCTCCCACCGCGGTGGCCTCTGTTGTCGCAGAGCGCTGGCTCTGGGCGCATGCGCCCCAGAGCTCCGGCTCAGTGATTGGACACATTGGTCCAGCCCGCTCCGTGGCATGTGGGATCTTCCCAGGCCATGGATCGAACTGGCGCCCCTTGCACTGCAAGGCGGTGTCCTTACCCACTGGACCACCAGGGGAAGCCCAACCCGCATATTCTTGACAGTCCAGTTCTCTGAAGAACCTGCTTCATGCTTATTATCCTATTCCCAAAGTTCAAACAACTCTGACAATGTTAAAGGTTGATATTTCTGAATTATTCTCTGAAGACCTAATGACTGGTTTGGCCTTAGGCCCAAGGAGGCCAACCAAGAGCTCAGTTCATTGCATCTGGTTAAACTGCAGCCCTTTCCTCTAAATCAAAAGAGAAAGTAAACAAGTAAGAAGCAAAGAAAGCAGAACAGATGCTATGATTGACTGAAAACTAGCTGCAGCTGGCTCTGCCCACATCCACATGGGCCTGGGGCTGTTTCTTGACCAAGAAGCAAAGTATTCTCTGCTCTCACATCTTTCTTAGGTGATTCATTTCCCAATCACTTTTCTGGTTGAGTCTCCATCCTTGTCAAAAGGATGCTAGGGCTTCTCTGGTGGTCCAGTGGGTAAAGAGTCTGCCTTGCAGTGCAAGAGGCACCAGTTCAATCCCTGACCTGGGAAGATCCCACATGCTGTGGAGCAGCTGGACCAGTGTGTCCAATTATGAGCCAGCGCTCTGGAGCACATGTGCCCAGAGCCGGTGCTCTGCAATGAGAGAGGCCACTGCAATGGCGGGCCCACACAGGCCAAAGAACAAAGATGGATGAAAATTAAATAAATAAAAACCAATAAAAGAGGCCAAAATTAAAAAAAAAAAAAAAACGGACATACTAATTAGTCCTCATAAACCACTTGTTCAAACCTGTCTCTCCTTTCCTCCCTTCTCTATCATATCAATTCATACACCACACTGTCAGTAATGTATATTTCAAAGGTTCAAAATTTTACTGAAGATTCCCATCCTCTAAGAGAGACTTTGCTTAGAGTTCCAACTTGAGCAATCAGTGTTGATAATCAACATTCCTCATACCAGCTCATCTTGATTATTGTCCCATCTGCCTGTTCATCACTTTGAAAGAGCGAGCTTTTCTCCTACATTAACTCATGTCCTAATTAGCACATATTAACCAGAAATCTCTTCACCAGGTATAGCCTAATATACACCAGGGAACAATGGAGGGAAATCTGTATATTCCATGTCTTTGAAAGGCCATGTCCCTTAAGACGTTTCTAAAACCATAATTGCACACTGTGGGTACTTAGCAAAGATGGCTGTTTCACTGCTTATTAGGAAAGCTGTTGTATGCAGTTTTAGGAAATTGCTGCAGTCAAGTTGGGAGTCATACTGGATACAAGGCCAAGCCAACCCTATTTAACCTCATATCAACATTAAAATGATGCATTGCATAAAATAACAAGCTATCCAAGCTCGATATTTCAAAATCCTTTATCACATTCAAAACTCTTATCCAAGTTTGATATTTCAAAATCCTTTATCACATTCAAAACTCTCATATGCATAGCACATTTTTTTTTCATTACATGATATTTACTAGATTTAAGATCTTATTAATTCTTCCTTTTCCAGCAAGAGCAGGTTGGGTTATTTGGGCTAATTCCTTGCCACTCTGATCTATGAAAAAACAACTAAACTTCTCAATTCAAAAAAATTCTAAAAGTAGCAGAGTGACAAGAGAGTAAGAAACTATTACGGTGAAAATATAAGGGATATTGGGAATGCTCTGCCTAAGTAGAGCACCAACATTCTTTTCACCTGGAGGCCATCTGCCATAGTCAGTCAATCTAGGTTTCTGTTTTGGCAGTCTCCTGGAGAAAAGGGAAAAGAATCAGGGCTTAAAGTGGGGGATATTGTAGTAGATATTATCCATGTTAAGATGGTACCCCAAAGGATTACACACTTAGGACATACTAATTAGTCCTCATAAACCACTTGTTCAAACCTGTCTCTCCTTTCCTCCCTTCTCTATCATATCAATTCATACACCACACTGTCAGTAATGTATATTTCAAAGGTTCAAAATTTTACTGAAGATTCCCATCCTCTAAGAGAGACTTTGCTTAGAGTTCCAACTTGAGCAATCAGTGTTGATAATCAACATTCCTCATACCAGCTCATCTTGATTATTGTCCCATCTGCCTGTTCATCACTTTGAAAGAGCGAGCTTTTCTCCTACATTAACTCATGTCCTAATTAGCACATATTAACCAGAAATCTCTTCACCAGGTATAGCCTAATATACACCAGGGAACAATGGAGGGAAATCTGTATATTCCATGTCTTTGAAAGGCCATGTCCCTTAAGACGTTTCTAAAACCATAATTGCACACTGTGGGTACTTAGCAAAGATGGCTGTTTCACTGCTTATTAGGAAAGCTGTTGTATGCAGTTTTAGGAAATTGCTGCAGTCAAGTTGGGAGTCATACTGGATACAAGGCCAAGCCAACCCTATTTAACCTCATATCAACATTAAAATGATGCATTGCATAAAATAACAAGCTATCCAAGCTCGATATTTCAAAATCCTTTATCACATTCAAAACTCTTATCCAAGTTTGATATTTCAAAATCCTTTATCACATTCAAAACTCTCATATGCATAGCACATTTTTTTTTCATTACATGATATTTACTAGATTTAAGATCTTATTAATTCTTCCTTTTCCAGCAAGAGCAGGTTGGGTTATTTGGGCTAATTCCTTGCCACTCTGATCTATGAAAAAACAACTAAACTTCTCAATTCAAAAAAATTCTAAAAGTAGCAGAGTGACAAGAGAGTAAGAAACTATTACGGTGAAAATATAAGGGATATTGGGAATGCTCTGCCTAAGTAGAGCACCAACATTCTTTTCACCTGGAGGCCATCTGCCATAGTCAGTCAATCTAGGTTTCTGTTTTGGCAGTCTCCTGGAGAAAAGGGAAAAGAATCAGGGCTTAAAGTGGGGGATATTGTAGTAGATATTATCCATGTTAAGATGGTACCCCAAAGGATTACACACTTAGGATGAGTGTGAACCACAGAAATATTCTTCTACCTCTAACTACGGAGGAATAGAGGGATGATTGCTTTGGTACTAAGAAGGATAGGAGGAAAAAGAAAAGGAAAACATATTCCATGTGGTCAAAGACACACAACCATGTCTCTAACCTAAGGTCACTATGCCGTTGTGGTCTTTGTAATCTTAAACCATGAAATTGTTTTAAGTGATAGAGAGGTAGTATCTGAACATATCTGACAGAAGCAAATGCATAAACTCTCTGGAGAATGGCATCTTCTTCCTAGGCCTCATGAATTACCCCAGTACTTTTTAAGAATAAAGAGTAGCACGAGATTAAAGTACAAAAGTACAAAAAACTTTATCAAAAATCTTTATCAAAAATGTGTGGGTTGATAAGAAACCCACAAATATTGGATCAAATATAGATTTAGAACAGCTACACTTACTCTAGGCAAAGAAATAAAAAAACAGGCAAAATGTACCCGCAGAGAATCGGAAACATTTTATAAAAAATGACCAAGCAGGTTTTTATTTTCTGTATACCTGAAACTAATACAACACTGTAAATCAACTGCATTTCAATAAAAGTATGCACCTATTTAACAAATATGATCAAGCAGGTGTTTAAAAGACCAAACAGAACTTCTACAAATAAAAAAAATACAACCAAATTAAAAACTAGTTGGAGAAGGAAATAATAAATTGGAAAGAGTTAATAAGAAAATTAGTGATTTGGAAGATAGATCTGATAACATTTAACATACAGCTAGAGAAACAAAAAATGAAAAAATAGAGAA
The DNA here is from genome assembly GCA_022376925.1 of Tragulus kanchil. NCBI lineage: Eukaryota > Metazoa > Chordata > Mammalia > Artiodactyla > Tragulidae > Tragulus > Tragulus kanchil. Next base: position 264,996,251 of record JAIOJX010000026.1, on the reverse strand, counting down.
AAAGTTCAGATACATGGAGGATACAATGAGATCTAAAATGCCTCTAATTATAGTCACAGAAGAAGAAAATAGAATAGGTAAGAGGTAATATTTGAAGAAGTTATGGTTGAGAATTTTCCAGAACTGATAAAAGATAGCAATGCATTGATTAAGAAGCCCAGAGAATCTTAAGATTTATTTTTTTAAACTGTAATTATTCATAGCATACTGAAAATACAGAATGACTAAGAGAAAAATCTTAAAGCATACAAAGAGGATAGGGAGCATTATCTTCAAAGGAATATCTATCATCAACTTCTCTACAACAATGTGAGCAAGAAGACACTGGAATTATATCATCAATATGCTGAAAGAAAATAACCGCCTATAGTACTCTCTACTCAGAAAAGCAACTTTCAAGAATAGGAGGAAAAAACATTTTTAGACAACATTTTAGATAACATTCATTTAAAGACAACAAAAACTAAGAGATTTCATCTGTCACAAAACTTAAGGATCTCCACACAAGAACTGAATGATTGCAGATGGAAGGTCTAAGGACAAGAAAAGAATGAAGAATAAAGAAAACGGTAAATATGTGTGCAAATCTAAAAGAACATTACTCTATGTGGTCATAGATTAATGTCTTAAGATTAAAATGCACAGAAAGAATGAAAGGCAATGAGCTAGGAGAGGGTATATGGAGATAAAAATATTCTAAACATCTCAGATCTTCTTGGAGATGGGTTAAAAAACTGGATTAATATTTGATTTTAATAATTTAATAATAACCATGGTAATTTTTAGGGTAACTATTAAATAACACAAAAATTTAACTTACAATTTGAAAACCATCAAAGTTGGGCTTCCCCTGGTGGTCCAGCGGGTAAGGACACCGCCTTGCAGTGCAAGGGGCTCCGGTTCGATCCCTGGCCTGGGAAGATCCCACGTGCCACGGAGCGGCCTGACTGATGTGTCCAATTACCAAGCCGGAGCTCTGGCGTGCATGCGCCCAGAGCCGGTGCTCCGCGACGACAGACGCCACCGCGATGGGAGGCCCACAGGAGCCGAAGAAAAAAGACGGATAAAAATAGAGAAATGAAAGACCAATAGAAGTGGCCCGCCCATCCCCCTCCCTCCCCACCCCCCAAAAAGATAAATAAATAAAATAAATGTTTAAAAAAAATAAAAAATAAAAACCATCAAAGTTAAATAGAGTCATAAAAATAATAAATGCAAAAGTCAAGAAAGGAGAGATAAAGAAACATAAAACAAACAAAGCAATAGAAAGTATGAACAAGGATGAAGATATAAAAGTATTCAAAGGTGATGATATTAAGTGGTTATGAACTAAGTTCCACTGGAAAGAAAGAGAACAAATATTTTCAGGTTGAATTAAAACAAAATCCTACTATATATTGTCTAAAGGGAAAAACCTAAACACAAAAAATACAAAAGGGATAAACAAAAATTTGGACAAAGTATTATGCAAATAACCATTAAAATAAAGCTGGTATGGCTACATTAATATGAAAAAAAAAACTGACTTTAAGGTAAAAAGTATTAGTAGGTTTGAGAATCACTTCATACTAAGAAAACCTTTAATTTACCAGAAAGTCATTATAAATTTAAATGTATATATATATACCTAACAGCACAGCCTAAATACTTATAATGCAACAACTGACAGAATTACAAGGATTAACAGAAAAATTCATAATTATACTGAGAGATTTTAAGCATGTTTCTCAGTAACTGACAGAAAATAAAATACCGGAGATTTGAGGATCATGATTAAAATCTTCAACAAATGGGAATTCTACAACACTATAATTAACAAGTATAGAATTCACATTCTTGTGAAGTCTACAAGGGCCTTTAAAAACAGTGATCAAATACTGGACTTTAAGGCAATCTCAACAAATTTCTAAAGAGAAAAATTATACAGAGAATACTTTTCTACCACAAGCTAGAAATAATTTTAAATTTTTAAATAAAAAATATTTCTAAATAATTATTGAATCAAAGAATAAAATATACTAGAAAATAGAAATTTTGATATAAAGTAGTAATAAAATGCAAATGTTAAAAATGGTTATCCCACATAAAAATAGACACTGGAACATTATAGTTGGAACACTGTGTTATGGACATTGTTGTGTTATAAGCATTAATTTACTTGGAACATTAATTTATGGTTACCCTGTCTATGCCCAAAGTCTCCACCTAGACATACAGTAGAAAAACTCACAACAGTGTGCCTAGAAATAAATATACAAAAATATTTACAGTATTATTTTATGCAGAAGTTCCAAGCTTGGAAACAACCCAAATATCCAACAAATATTTTCAGGTTGAATTAAAACAAAATCCTACTATATATTGTCTAAAGGGAAAAACCTAAACACAAAAAATACAAAAGGGATAAACAAAAATTTGGACAAAGTATTATGCAAATAACCATTAAAATAAAGCTGGTATGGCTACATTAATATGAAAAAAAAAACTGACTTTAAGGTAAAAAGTATTAGTAGGTTTGAGAATCACTTCATACTAAGAAAACCTTTAATTTACCAGAAAGTCATTATAAATTTAAATGTATATATATATACCTAACAGCACAGCCTAAATACTTATAATGCAACAACTGACAGAATTACAAGGATTAACAGAAAAATTCATAATTATACTGAGAGATTTTAAGCATGTTTCTCAGTAACTGACAGAAAATAAAATACCGGAGATTTGAGGATCATGATTAAAATCTTCAACAAATGGGAATTCTACAACACTATAATTAACAAGTATAGAATTCACATTCTTGTGAAGTCTACAAGGGGCCTTTAAAAACAGTGATCAAATACTGGACTTTAAGGCAATCTCAACAAATTTCTAAAGAGAAAAATTATACAGAGAATACTTTTCTACCACAAGCTAGAAATAATTTTAAATTTTTAAATAAAAAATATTTCTAAATAATTATTGAATCAAAGAATAAAATATACTAGAAAATAGAAATTTTGATATAAAGTAGTAATAAAATGCAAATGTTAAAAATGGTTATCCCACATAAAAATAGACACTGGAACATTATAGTTGGAACACTGTGTTATGGACATTGTTGTGTTATAAGCATTAATTTACTTGGAACATTAATTTATGGTTACCCTGTCTATGCCCAAAGTCTCCACCTAGACATACAGTAGAAAAACTCACAACAGTGTGCCTAGAAATAAATATACAAAAATATTTACAGTATTATTTTATGCAGAAGTTCCAAGCTTGGAAACAACCCAAATATCCAACATAGTAGAAGAGAATAATATGCTGTGATATGTTTATATAAAGAAATACCATCCAGCAGTGAAAAATGAATGAACAGCTGCCAGTTACACATATACAATCAGCATGAATATACCACAGAAGCACACTGCAGAGCAGAAGAAGCCACACGCAAAACATACAGGATGATCCAACTCATATTAAATTTAAAAATAGGCAAAACTAAACCATGGTGTTTTGGAACACATGTTTAAACAATAAGGCTGAAAGTGAACGTAAGAAAATAATTCCCACAAAAGTCATACAGTCATTAATTTCTTGGGAAGAAAGGCAATGTTGTCTAGGGAAGGGGCTCTTGAAGACTGGTATGGGGGAGCTGAGAACAGAACCCAGACAATCAAAGCCATGGGGCAGCATATTCTAGGAAGAGGGAACAGCACGTGCAAAGGCCTATGGGCCACAATGAGCTGGCACATGTGGGGCAAAACAATGTCCCTGCAGCCTAACGGGAGGCAACAAAGTCAAAGAGGCCAACAACCAAGACCCAGATGAGACAGGGCCCTGCAGGCCAGGGTGACTGGTTTAGAGTTTACTTGAAGGCAGAGACAGGGAGGGGGCTTTCCAGGTGCCTCAATGGCAAAGAATCTGCCTGCCAATGCAGGCGATGAGGGTTCAGTCCCTGAGTGGGGAAGATCCCCTGGAGGAGGAAATGGCAACCCACTCTAGTATCCTTACCTGAAGAACTCCATGGACAGAGGAGCCCAATAGGCTACAGTCCATGGGATCACAAAGAGTCGGACATGACTGAGCAAGCATTCAAAGAGGAGACAGGAGAGAGGAGGCCTCTTGTGGGAGCACCAGGTGGTTACACCTGTGCCAGGCAAGGGGAGGGCTGAGGAGAGGAGCCTTGAAAAGTGGGCACCCAGACAAACACTGTTTGATTCTATTTATATGATGCACTTAGAAGATCCCGGTAAATGCTGGGGACAGGGGGATGGGGGGAGAGAGGGAATGCGGCATTTAGTGGGGACAGGGTTTCAGTTTAGGGAGGTGAAAACTTTGGGCGCTAGAAGATGCTGAGAGCTGTACAATAACGTGACTGTACTTAGTGCCGCCTAACCACACAGCTACATGTGGTTAAAATAGTATGCTTTATATTATACGACGTTCACCACAATTAAAAAGAAAATAAAAAAAAAGAGGGCACCTAAATTGGAGTCTGAAACAATGAGAATGAGTCAAAAGCAGAGAAAGGGGGATGGACTGAGTCAGAATATGTACACAGAACTCTGAGTAGTGACTTAACCCTGGAGTATAACATGCAAAGACAGGAGTAAGGAAGGATGGCTGAGCCCTGTGAACTTAAGGCCACAGGAAACCATGGCTAAGCCTATTTACAAATGCAGGCCATGGGCTACCCTGGTGGTTCAGTGGTGCGAGGTCTGCTTACCAATGCAGGAGACGCAGGCTCGATCCCTAGTCCAGGAGGATCCCGCATGCCAAGGAGCAACCAAGTCCCTGTGCCACAATTATTAAGCCTGTGCTCTAGGCCCATTGAGCCACTACAGAACCCACATGCTGCTACAACTGAAGCATGTGCACCCTGGAGCCCTTGCCCTGCAATAAGAGAAGCCACCACAACAAGAAGCCCATGCACTGCAACAAAGAACAGCCTTAGCCTCTGCTTGCCTCAAATACAGAAAAGCCCACACAGCAGTGAATACTCAGCACACTCCAACCAAGACATACAAATGGCTAAGAAACACAGGAAAAGGTGCTCAACTTTGCTGATTATTAGAGAAATGCAAATTAAAACTACAATGAGGTATCACCTCACACCCATCAGAATGGCCATCATCGAAAAATCTACATACAATAAATGTTGGAGAAGGTATGGAGAAAAAAGAACCTTCTAGCATTGTTGTGGGAATGTAAATTGATAGAGCTACTATGAAAGACAGTATGGAGATTCCTTAAAAAACTAGGAATAAAACCACCATATGACCCAGCAATCTCATTATTAGGCATATACCCGCAAGAAACCAAAATTGAAAAAGACACATGTACCCCAATGTTCACTGTAGCACTACTTACAATAACTAGAACATGGAAGCAGCCTATATGTCCACTGACAGATAAATGGATAAAGAAGCTGTGGTACATATATATACAATGGAATATTTCTCTGCCACAAAAAGGAACATATTTGAATCAGTTCTAATAAGGCAGATGAACCTAGAGCTTATTATACAGTTAAGTCAGAAAGAGAAAAACAAGTATCATATATTAAGAATTTAGAAAGATGGTAATGATGAACCTCTTTTCAGGGCAGCAATGGAGGCACAAACATAGAGAACAGACTTATGGACATGGAGAGGTGGGGGAGGAAGGAGAGGGTGGGATGTATGGAGAGAGTAACATGGAAACATACACATTATTATGTGCAAAATATATAACCAATGGGAATTTGCTGCATGACCCAGGGAACTCAAACTGGGGCTCTGTAATAACCCAGAGGGGTGAGATGGGGAGGGAGATGGGAGGAAAGGGACATAGGTATACCTCTGACTGATTCATGTTGGTGTTTGGCAGAAACAAACACTATATTATAAAGCAATCATCCTTCAATTAAAAATAAACTTAATTATTAAAAAAGACTCAACACAGCCAAAAATAAATAAGTAAAATTATTTTAAAAAAATACAAAAATGCATGCCCTAGGTCTCTAATTTGGAGGCTCCACCCTAAAGCACCTTAAGCATAATTTTGTACCCACACCCCATATTATTTTGTCTGTTAAATGTTTTTAAAAATAATATTTCAGTTGAAGAATTTGTTGCCCTAGAGATATGGCAAAATGCACACCATGGTTGAGGGTCTATGGTAGATACAGGGAAATTCATTACACTATTCTCTCTTTTTCTTAAGCTAAAGTTCCTATAATAACAAGTTACAACTGAAAGAATGATTATTTTTGCTATTGAGATTAAAACTTTATTATATTTATTAAAAACTTTGGATGTGAATTGAGCCATTAAATCATATCTTGCAGACATTTAATTAAACATTTAATAACTTCAGGGCAAAAGGATTTTATTTGAGATATTTATCAGAGGCAGAGAGGATTATTTCTTAAGTAGCAAAAAGAAGTTACACTCAAGGGATTTTATGAAAATACGTCCCTTACATTTCTTTGGTTTTGATTTGCTTGATTGTCTTCTTAATGAATTCCTTATTTTAAAGGAAAAAACTTGGATCAAAATCATTTACTGAGGATACAATGGATAATGTATAAAGAGAGAAAAAAAAAACAGAAAGGGAAAAAAAGTGCTGTTTGTCTTTTTTTTTTTTTTTTAATCTCTTTCCTCTTATTTATATGCAGATTTAGAAAACTGGTTGGCTGGCTACAGGCATATCTGGATGCATTTCTTAAAATTAAAAGCCTAAATTAAATAAAAAATTTCTAATGCATTAAATTAGCCAAAGCTCAAGAGAAATCCATGTGGCAGCTTAAGAATCTTCAGCATGTGATACAGAATTTCTTAGGATAGAAGGGAGTTTGGGATGGAACGTTCTCCAGTTTAACAGGAATTTACTACCTCAGCAGCTCACCGGATAATGAACTAAAAGAGATAATAGTCTTTATTAAAATGGGGATATCTTCCTCAGAGGTAACCATATGCAAAATAGGCTCTTCTGCTCAGTTTCATCCCCTTAGTGATGCCAGAGTTACAGACTGACTGAAGGACTGAAGGATGTAAGAGACTTGCCCTCCCTCCTCTAAACAATGAACATGGAAATGATAAAAATTGAGTAAATGTTTGTCTTAGTCAACTCTGCTCCTGTAGTAAAATATCATAGACTGTGTGGCTTACACAATAAATACTTCTTTCTCAACAGTTCTAGAGACTGGGAAGTTCAAAACCAAAGTGACAGCAGGTTCAGTTTTTGTTCAGGGCTCTCTGCCTGGCTTGCCGATGGCCACCATCTCCTGTGTGCTCACGTGACCTCTGCGTGAGCAGAGAGTGAACTCTGATGTCTCTGCCTCCTCTTTATAATGGCACAGATCCATAATGCGGTACCATCCCCATGGCTGTATCCAACCTAATTATCTCCCAAAGGCCTCCATCTACTGATACCATCATATTAGGGGTATAAACAGTATCCACTACATCAGACATTTAATTAAACATTTAATAACTTCAGGGCAAAAGGATTTTATTTGAGATATTTATCAGAGGCAGAGAGGATTATTTCTTAAGTAGCAAAAGAAGTTACACTCAAGGGATTTTATGAAAATCGTCCCTTACATTTCTTTGTTTTTGATTTGCTTGATTGTCTTCTTAATGAATTCCTTATTTTAAAGGAAAAAACTTGGATCAAAATCATTTACTGAGGATACAATGGATAATGTATAAAGAGAGAAAAAAAAAACAGAAAGGGAAAAAAAGTGCTGTTTGTCTTTTTTTTTTTTTTTTAATCTCTTTCCTCTTATTTATATGCAGATTTAGAAAACTGGTTGGCTGGCTACAGGCATATCTGGATGCATTTCTTAAAATTAAAAGCCTAAATTAAATAAAAAATTTCTAATGCATTAAATTAGCCAAAGCTCAAGAGAAATCCATGTGGCAGCTTAAGAATCTTCAGCATGTGATACAGAATTTCTTAGGATAGAAGGGAGTTTGGGATGGAACGTTCTCCAGTTTAACAGGAATTTACTACCTCAGCAGCTCACCGGATAATGAACTAAAAGAGATAATAGTCTTTATTAAAATGGGGATATCTTCCTCAGAGGTAACCATATGCAAAATAGGCTCTTCTGCTCAGTTTCATCCCCTTAGTGATGCCAGAGTTACAGACTGACTGAAGGACTGAAGGATGTAAGAGACTTGCCCTCCCTCCTCTAAACAATGAACATGGAAATGATAAAAATTGAGTAAATGTTTGTCTTAGTCAACTCTGCTCCTGTAGTAAAATATCATAGACTGTGTGGCTTACACAATAAATACTTCTTTCTCAACAGTTCTAGAGACTGGGAAGTTCAAAACCAAAGTGACAGCAGGTTCAGTTTTTGTTCAGGGCTCTCTGCCTGGCTTGCCGATGGCCACCATCTCCTGTGTGCTCACGTGACCTCTGCGTGAGCAGAGAGTGAACTCTGATGTCTCTGCCTCCTCTTTATAATGGCACAGATCCATAATGCGGGTACCATCCCCATGGCTGTATCCAACCTAATTATCTCCCAAAGGCCTCCATCTACTGATACCATCATATTAGGGGTATAAACTTTGGAGGAACACACACATTCAGTCCCTAACACTGGTTAATACCAGTTCCAGTCTGCTCTGATAAATGCCTGTACTAAAGTTGCACCAGCTATCTGTGCTAGGGCTCTAAATCTCTGTTTTCAGTGTAGTTGCTCACTTAGGCATCCATTCACTGCATTGTGAAGGCATGTTCCAACCCAGCAGCTTTGGGTACTAAAGAGTGACCTCACTAGATTGACACTTCTTTCCTAGAAAAGGCAATCATCCCCCCACGCCCTCACTGCCTGCCATCCCACATGCAGATAAACACACTCCATCCAAAGAGATGAATAATTACACTTTCAGACAACTATTTCATGCTTTCTCCTCTCTTCAAAATTCCAGTATTTTTTCCTCCCTTCTTAATCTCTGCTGATTGCCTCATTTCCTATTTCACTAAGATGTTAAAGCGACCTATGGACTTTCCACAATGATTCAGCTTGATTCTATCTGGTGACATCCCAGCTCACGTTTCTGGCTTCCCTCCTGGCCACACTCCTATCAAAGGCAACTGGTACCTGGGCATCACATTCCTGTTCCTCCTGCCTGGCCAGGGATGCAGCTCTCATCATTTCTCCCCTCTCACACATCATCAATTTCTCCCTCTATGCTGGATCACTCCTATTGGCACACAAACATGCTGTAATTTTCCCCTTCTAAAAAAGAAAAAGAAAAAAAGAAAAAACGTATTGTAAGTTAACTCTGTGCTGTGCTTAGTTGGTTCAGTCATGTCTGATTCTTTGAGACCCTATGGACTGTAGCCCAACAGGATCCTCTGCCCATGGGGATCCTTCAGGCAAGAATACTGGAGTGGGTTGCCATGAACTCCTTCAGGGGATCTTCCCAACGCAGAGATCAAACTCAGGTCTTGCTCAGCTTAGCTAGTAAAGAATCCACCTGCAATGCAGGAGACCCTGGTTCTATTCCTGGGTCGGGAAGATCCCCTGGAGAAGGGAAAGTCTATCCACTCCAGTATTCTCGCCTGGAGAATTCTTACTAATGGCACAGATCCATAATGCGGGTACCATCCCCATGGCTGTATCCAACCTAATTATCTCCCAAAGGCCTCCATCTACTGATACCATCATATTAGGGGTATAAACTTTGGAGGAACACACACATTCAGTCCCTAACACTGGTTAATACCAGTTCCAGTCTGCTCTGATAAATGCCTGTACTAAAGTTGCACCAGCTATCTGTGCTAGGGCTCTAAATCTCTGTTTTCAGTGTAGTTGCTCACTTAGGCATCCATTCACTGCATTGTGAAGGCATGTTCCAACCCAGCAGCTTTGGGTACTAAAGAGTGACCTCACTAGATTGACACTTCTTTCCTAGAAAAGGCAATCATCCCCCCACGCCCTCACTGCCTGCCATCCCACATGCAGATAAACACACTCCATCCAAAGAGATGAATAATTACACTTTCAGACAACTATTTCATGCTTTCTCCTCTCTTCAAAATTCCAGTATTTTTTCCTCCCTTCTTAATCTCTGCTGATTGCCTCATTTCCTATTTCACTAAGATGTTAAAGCGACCTATGGACTTTCCACAATGATTCAGCTTGATTCTATCTGGTGACATCCCAGCTCACGTTTCTGGCTTCCCTCCTGGCCACACTCCTATCAAAGGCAACTGGTACCTGGGCATCACATTCCTGTTCCTCCTGCCTGGCCAGGGATGCAGCTCTCATCATTTCTCCCCTCTCACACATCATCAATTTCTCCCTCTATGCTGGATCACTCCTATTGGCACACAAACATGCTGTAATTTTCCCCTTCTAAAAAAGAAAAAGAAAAAAAGAAAAAACGTATTGTAAGTTAACTCTGTGCTGTGCTTAGTTGGTTCAGTCATGTCTGATTCTTTGAGACCCTATGGACTGTAGCCCAACAGGATCCTCTGCCCATGGGGATCCTTCAGGCAAGAATACTGGAGTGGGTTGCCATGAACTCCTTCAGGGGATCTTCCCAACGCAGAGATCAAACTCAGGTCTTGCTCAGCTTAGCTAGTAAAGAATCCACCTGCAATGCAGGAGACCCTGGTTCTATTCCTGGGTCGGGAAGATCCCCTGGAGAAGGGAAAGTCTATCCACTCCAGTATTCTCGCCTGGAGAATTCCATGGCTTGTCCACGGGTCCCAAAGAGTTGGACACAACTGAGCGACTTCACCTTCACTTTCTTCTGCATTGCAGGTGGATTCTTTACTGTCTTTGCCAGCAGGGAAGACCAAGAATACTGGAGTGGGGAGCCTATCCTTTTTCCAGAGGATCGTCCCAACCCAGGAATCGAACCAGGGTCTTCTGCATTGCAGATGGATTCTTTATTAGCTGAGCTACCAGGGAAGCCTATAAGTCAACTATACCTCAATTTAAAAATCAATAAAAATTTAAATACAAAAAAGCTTTAATAACCCCACATTCTTCCTTGAGTTACCATCCTCTTTCTTTGAACTACTCTTTTACAACAAACTTCTTCAATGTTCCCCATATTCTCTCCTCCCATTTTCTCTTGAGCCTTCTTAGACTGAGGTTTCACCTCTGCTGCTCTATCCAAACTCCTCAGCAAAAATACTAAGGACTTTCATGGCACCAAGTAAAATGGTCTCTTCTTAGTCATGGACTTAACATGACCTACCAGCAGCTTCTGACATGGTTGATCGTTAGCTCTTTTCTCCTCCTATTCACTCTCCCTCCTTTAGTGTCTCCTTAGTTAGCTCCTTCTTAACTCCACCATCCCTAACACAAGCACACCCCAAGGCTCAGGCTTCAGACGCTTTCTCTTCTTATCCTCATTCCCTTTCTAATCTCACAGTCTCTGGGCTTTAAATATCATCTATGCACTAACAGTTGCCACATTTATGCCCACATTTATGCCCCTGACTTCCCTATTCATATACCCAGCTGCACGGGACACCCCTCCAAACAGGCACAGACTTGACAAGACCAGAACTGAGATCCCAAGCTTGCTCCTAGACCTGATCTTGGCTCACCTTCCTCAACTTAGCAAAAGGCGTCTCCTGCCTTCTACCTGCTTGGGCCAATCCCTTGGGTCAACGTTTAATTGCTCACTTTCTCTCACACAACACAAGTAATTTCTCAAAATACTCTCTACTCTTATCTTAAAATAAATCTGGGTCTGAAACTCACATAGAAAGAATATTTAAGCAAGCAGGGCATAATGTTAACAATTGGTGAATCTGGATGAGGTTAATACAGAATGTCTTAGACTCTAGTATTAAAACTTTAAATGTAAAATTATTTCAAGATAAAAAAGGTAAGATGAAAGAAAAAGATGTAAGAGACATAACAACCACACATAATGAATGAATATTAATTAGATTCTATCTAGAAAGAAACACAGATATAAAAGGTAGCTCTGGGAGGACAACTAGGTGAATGGGAAGTGAACTCTGAGTGCATTTAGTGTGACAATGCCATTCTGTCTCTCTAGGAGAACAGCCTTATCTCCTGAGATTCATGGTGAATCACAAAATCTTCTGACATGTGTAATTTACTCTGAAATGGTTCACTAAAAATGTCATAGGTAAGGCAAATATGTCAAAATGTTGATGAACATATATGTGTCCACTAAATTTTCCTCTTTTTTCATGTTTCAAATTATTCAAACTTAAAACTTAAATAAAAAATCCTAGACTCTCCTTGAGACTCCCACTACTACTACACTGGTTCAAAACCACCAAGAAATCTCCTGGACAACCGCAGTAGCTTTTCCCCCCGCCCAGCAGCTTCTGACATGGTTGATCGTTAGCTCTTTTCTCCTCCTATTCACTCTCCCTCCTTTAGTGTCTCCTTAGTTAGCTCCTTCTTAACTCCACCATCCCTAACACAAGCACACCCCAAGGCTCAGGCTTCAGACGCTTTCTCTTCTTATCCTCATTCCCTTTCTAATCTCACAGTCTCTGGGCTTTAAATATCATCTATGCACTAACAGTTGCCACATTTATGCCCACATTTATGCCCCTGACTTCCCTATTCATATACCCAGCTGCACGGGACACCCCTCCAAACAGGCACAGACTTGACAAGACCAGAACTGAGATCCCAAGCTTGCTCCTAGACCTGATCTTGGCTCACCTTCCTCAACTTAGCAAAAGGCGTCTCCTGCCTTCTACCTGCTTGGGCCAATCCCTTGGGTCAACGTTTAATTGCTCACTTTCTCTCACACAACACAAGTAATTTCTCAAAATACTCTCTACTCTTATCTTAAAATAAATCTGGGTCTGAAACTCACATAGAAAGAATATTTAAGCAAGCAGGGCATAATGTTAACAATTGGTGAATCTGGATGAGGTTAATACAGAATGTCTTAGACTCTAGTATTAAAACTTTAAATGTAAAATTATTTCAAGATAAAAAAGGTAAGATGAAAGAAAAAGATGTAAGAGACATAACAACCACACATAATGAATGAATATTAATTAGATTCTATCTAGAAAGAAACACAGATATAAAAGGTAGCTCTGGGAGGACAACTAGGTGAATGGGAAGTGAACTCTGAGTGCATTTAGTGTGACAATGCCATTCTGTCTCTCTAGGAGAACAGCCTTATCTCCTGAGATTCATGGTGAATCACAAAATCTTCTGACATGTGTAATTTACTCTGAAATGGTTCACTAAAAATGTCATAGGTAAGGCAAATATGTCAAAATGTTGATGAACATATATGTGTCCACTAAATTTTCCTCTTTTTTCATGTTTCAAATTATTCAAACTTAAAACTTAAATAAAAAATCCTAGACTCTCCTTGAGACTCCCACTACTACTACACTGGTTCAAAACCACCAAGAAATCTCCCTGGACAACCGCAGTAGCTTCTTCTTCCTCCCATGCCCTCTTGCCCACTGTCACCTCTGATTCTGAACACATCAGCCAGTGTGAGCCCATCAGGATGCTAATGAGACCACATGTCCCCCTGAGTTCACAACAGTCCAATAGGTTCTTTCTCAGAATAAAACACCACAGTCTTTCCAGGGGTCTATAGCCCTCTGTACCACTGCTACCCTCTTACCTCATCTCCTACTTCTATCTTCCCAAAGTCCCCCTCAGTCTGACACTCCTGACCTCACATCAGCCAGGCAACGCTTCCTCAAGGACCTGAAACTGTTCCCACTCCACACAAGAGGTCTCCTCACCTCTTCAGACTTTGGTTCAAGTGTGTTTTTCTCAATTGTGACTTCTTGACAACCCCTAAACACTCAAATTCACACATGCTCCTGATCTTTCAGCTTAATTTTCCTCGAGAGTACTTCAAGACAACTGATATCCTACATATTTTATTTATTTGTCCATTGTCTCTCCCCCAATGAAATGTAAACTATATCTTAGGTACTTCAGAATGAATGGCAAACACTAGGCATTCTAAATATATTTGGGCAATACATGAAACAAAGATGTGGCAAACAATTCCCAGAAGGTTGTTAGCGCTAGAATGTGTGTTCGCACATGCATGCTCAGTTGCTCAGTTGTGTCCAACTCTTTGCAACCTCATGGACTATAGCTCACCAGGTTTCTCTGTCCATGGGATTTTCCAGGCAGGAAAACTGGAGTGGGTTGCTATTTCCTTCTCCAGGGGATTCTTCTCAACTCAGGGATCCAACCTGTATCTCCTGCGTTTCCTGCATTTGCTGGCAGATTCATTACCATTGAGCCACCTGCAAAGTCCAAAATATATGTTCATTCATTCTAAAAACATTTATTGGGGCTTACTTGGTGGCCCAGTGGGTAAAGAGTCCGCCTTGCAGTGCAAGGGGCACCAGTTCAATCCCTGGCCTGGGAAGATCCCACATGCCACGGAGCAGCTGAACCAGTGTGTCCAATAAGGAGCCAGAGCTCTGGAGAGCATGTGCCTGGAGCCTGTGCTCTGCAACGAGAGAGGCCACTGTGGTGGGAGGCCCACACAGGCCAAAGAACAAAGATGGATGAAAATAAATAAATGAAGGACCAATAAAAGAGGCCAAAAATTTTAAAAGAACCATTTATTGAGCACCTTCTATGTGCGGGTGCAGTCCACATGCTAGGTATTCAAGCAAGGGTAAAATGAACCTTTGCCTTAGAGGAGTTTATATGTTACCTGACAAAAATGTAAATAAGAGCAATAAACACTTAATGTTATCATTAAATGAGTTCACAAAAGCGTGAACAGTCAGTGCTACTAGGGGAAAAAGAGAACGGGAGTGTGAGGTGAGGCCACACAGGTTACAATGATTTGTTTCCAGGTCTGTCTCACTGGACACTAAGTGCCTTCCACAAACTAAACACTCAGTAAATGCCCAGAGTTTGCTCAACAAGGGTAAACAGTCTTGATGGATGAGCAGGTATTTGTCAAGTGGACAGATCAGTGGAAAGGACAACCTGGTGGGTAGGAGGTGACAAGCATTAGCGAAGGTCACTGGGCAGCAACAAGCGTGGCACCTCTTTCTGGCAGCACAATCCAAAGACAGATGGGTTTTTATAAATCTTCATGAAATTCTTAAGAAAAGCTACAACAAAGTCCATACAGAGGAGGTCTTTCTTTGCTTCAAGGACAATTATAGTGCTTTTACCAATTATCATTAGTGTGATACCGCTCACAGGTGTTAAAGTGCTTGGAAATATTAAGTGTTTCATATGTCCAGAACAACTCATTTTAAAAGTACTATTATGATCTATGTCATGTTTAAAGACACTGAGGCAGGGTGAGTTGGCAAGTAATAGAGACAGGCAGGTAGAACAGGTATGCCAGGCCCTGAGGTCTGCTGGGTCCTATGTGCCCTGACTTCTTCACCAAAATATAAGTCTCCCAGTTCTACCACAAGGGCCTATCCTGTTGTTCTAGTAAAGTGAAGGACTGTGGTTTCAAATCACATGCCACTTTACAAATCAGGAAGCCAGAAAATCCTGTTCTCACTCCAATCTCCAAGACGCTTTTCTTTAAAGAAAGAAGTTATATTATATACCATTATAATAAAAATTATTGTAAAATAAGAAATAAAATCTAGATAAAATGCATGTGGTACCCTAGGGTATCCTTGGATATTACATATACTTGGAACAGTATTATTTGAGTAGGTAGGAAAACTCAATTTACTTTTTGCCAGGCTTTAACACAGAGAAATTCAAAAAGTTATTATGTATCTTGAGTTCTTACAGAAAATACCATGAACAGAACAGTCTGGTGAGCTGTGGTCCAAAGGGTAGCAAAGAGTCAGATACAACTAAGCAATTGATACTTACCATGTGTTTGGCATACCCTAGGTACTTCATAGAAATTATTTTATTTAACTCTTATAACAATTCTACCAAGTTTTTAAGATTATTAGCCATTTTACAGATGCGGAGGCTGAGGTTTAGAGGGTGAAATATATAAACAGTCATTTATCCATTAATGAAAGAGGTCCTAATTTTCCAACTAACATTTGATACAGATCTCAGAATGTCATAAATGCTCAAAAATGTTTACCGAATCACATAAGCATTGGAGATAAACAGAAGTTAAGAATATTTAAACTCAGAACCAAGAGAAGCTTTTAGATTTTGGTATACCAGAGGTTTGGTCAAGAGTCATTCCAACCTTTCATAATTTACAATAATATAATATTTTATTTTAAACCGATTAAATTTAAACGATACACACAGGTTCATGTTAGAATCCATAAGAACTGAAATCAGCTCAAATTGGACACATTTTCACAACTAAAATTAATAATGAGAGAGAAAATCTCAGATGAGAACTATCAACTGAACAAATAACCAAAGAAAAGGAAGATTGTTCTTTGAAAAGAACACATGAAGAACAACACTGGAGGAAATTCTGTATTTGTGAGGTCTGTATAGACCTATCAACTCACATTTCAAGTACAAATTTAAGTCTCTCACACCTTCTCTCACTAAATAGGGCATGTATCACATTCCCCACATATTGAGAATTTCTGGCTTCATTTCCCTTTTTCTGGAAACAGTACCCCAATCTTCAAGTCACTGGGTTGGACCTGAGGAAAACTGGAAAGTACTTTCCCAATGCCTACCCTCTCCAGCCAATCATCTACTCCTGTCCCCACGCTTCCACCCAGAAAGAATAAAGGAACACCTAAAAGAAAGACCAGTGATGGCTTGGAACAAGCTGGTTTCCACTGACCAGGAGCACCAAATAAGATCCAGCATAAGTAAGGACTCTGCATGCTTAGCCACTCTCCCAGCATCCAGAACAGTAAGAACCCTGGAAGGGTCCCATTACAGGATGGTCACTTGTTATTCCATGGATATCACCTGACAAATTTTGTTTCCCTGTATTCAAAGACTGAAATTGCATAAAGACAATTCAATATTTTATATACCTCAATATTAATTCTGCCACTCACCTCCATCATAAAATGCACTCACAAGAAGCTATCTATATGCATGATTCTTAAATCTGTTTATTTTGAATCCGGTTTGCTAACCCGCAAGTACCTATTATAATATGATGACTCAGTCCTGTCCCTGGGCGTGCCGCATATCCAGGTTGTACCTTTCTCCCCTCCTAAACTTTAGTACCAGAACGGAGCAATTTCATCCTCTTTACTTTTCTATCCCCCAGCACCTAGCCTCTGCCATATACACAGCCTTTGCAACCATTTGGGAAATTGAAGTAAATTAAGTCCTGTGGGCTGGATTTCAAATAATCACTTGTCCCCCAAAGCATACAAGCACACTCAAGCTTTCCTAACTGAATGCCCTGCTTTGGTTTTTTGTTTGTTTCTTTGTTATTTTAATGCTAGACCCAGATGACAGAGTGCTGAGTTAATGACAAACTACCAGTTATCCTAGTCCCCTACCCAGACATTTTTCCAGAAAATATGATACAGTAGGTATAGTCAATAATTGATAGGTGATAATTTACCTAGGTTTCTTTTTTTTTAAATTTTTTTTTTTTAATTTTGGCCTCTTTTATTGGTTTTTCATTTTATTTATTTTCATCTGTCTCTATTCTTTGGCTTGTGTGGGCCTCCCATCGCAATGGCCTCTATCATTGCAGAATGCCGGCTCTGGGCGCACGCTCTCCAGAACGCTGGCTCGCAACTGGACACACCAGTCCAGCCACTCCAGGACATGTGGGATCTTCCTGGGCCAGGGATCGAACCGGCACCCCTTGCACTGCAAGGTGAACTCTTTACCCACTGGGCAGCCACGGAAGCCCCTACCTTGGTTTCTTTCCTTCTCCCTTGGATGTTTAATTTCTGTATGTGTGTGGTATGAGCAGAGCAGGGGGAGAAGAGATCCTTGGGCCAATTCTATATTACCCTCTTCAGAGGACAAGACAAAGGTTGGAAGGCAGACCACACGAGAGACACAGGAAAGTGCCTGCTCAGTATCTCTCAGTGAGAAATTTATGTTCAATAAGCAATTTTTTTTTCTCAACAAAAAGATAAAGGGTTCAATCTCAGTCAAACACTGATGTGAGGCACCACTAATAAGAGCCAATTCCATTCTTACATGAGCCAATTCCATTCTTACATGAGCCAAGTGCTCAGCAAACATGGGATTTTTGTGAAAGCAGGTTAAATGAGAACATTTTAGAAAAAGGTCAGAAGGCCTTAAATACGTACTTAGAGAAGAAAGGATAGGAAGAACGCCCAAGGCCTCAGCTGTGCAGTAGGGTTGCAGTCACCTCTTGGCTTTTCTTCTGCTATTCACTCTCATGCTAACTGGAGTTCCCCAAACATGACATACCAGTCAGGTGATATCCACTTCTTGAACCAGGCTTTGGTGCCCTCACTCTTTCCTTACCAGGCCAATGTAATCATCCTTAAAAATTCAACAGTGTCCCCTCCTCCAGGAAGCCTTTCCTGCCCCTCCTCCCTCATCTCAATCTTCCCTAGGACTACAGGCATAGAGATGGAGTGGGTTTGGTTACAGACCACTGCAATAAAGCAAATAGCACAATTAAGTGATTGAAATGAATTTTTGGCTTCCTAGTGAATGTAAGTTATGTTTACACTATAATCTATTAAGTGGGCAATACATTAGGTCTTTTAAAATGTATATATCTTAGTTTAAAAATACCATATTGCTAAAAAGAGCCAAAAGACACTAGAAACATCAAAGATCACTGATCATCATAACAAATATAATAATAATAATGAAAAGTTAAAAATACTGTGAGAATTACCAAATTCTAACACATACACACAAAATACAACACCAAGGGAGGAAATTCTGTTAGAAAAATGATGCCAACAGACTTGCTCAACGTAGGGTTGCCACAAATCTTCAATTTGTGAAAAATAAAACATCTGCAAAGTGCAATAAAACAATAAAGCGCAGTGTGCTTGTATTTGAAAGACAATAAACTCAAGCTTCTTCTAATTAAATTTAGTCATCTAGTCCCTGGAGGCTCAATACAGTCACTGGTCCAAATAATTTATTCATTCAGTAGATATTTACTGGGGTCTTACAAAACACGAGGCATGTGCTGCGCTGTGGGACTGGAAAGATGAATAAGACAGTCCCAGAGTCAAGTGTTGTACAATTTAATAGTAGACAGAGATGCAAACAGTGAAAATAACAAGTCTCCAAATGCACTAGTACAGAATGATCAAGAGCGCCAAGGAGAAAGCAATGAAATTTAATCCCAGGTTTTCATAAACTAGAGGTAAAAAGGAAAGAGAAAAGAAGCTATGATATACAAATAAAATACCAAAGTGCCCCCTTTCCATATTTGCTCTCCATATTTGGATGTGGTAACATATTATGTTCCTGACCTTTCTCTAACATTGGAATAACACAAGCCCCTGGATTTGCAAACCTGAGTAGAAATCCCATGCACAGGTACTTCACTCTCATGCTAACTGGAGTTCCCCAAACATGACATACCAGTCAGGTGATATCCACTTCTTGAACCAGGCTTTGGTGCCCTCACTCTTTCCTTACCAGGCCAATGTAATCATCCTTAAAAATTCAACAGTGTCCCCTCCTCCAGGAAGCCTTTCCTGCCCCTCCTCCCTCATCTCAATCTTCCCTAGGACTACAGGCATAGAGATGGAGTGGGTTTGGTTACAGACCACTGCAATAAAGCAAATAGCACAATTAAGTGATTGAAATGAATTTTTGGCTTCCTAGTGAATGTAAGTTATGTTTACACTATAATCTATTAAGTGGGCAATACATTAGGTCTTTTAAAATGTATATATCTTAGTTTAAAAATACCATATTGCTAAAAAGAGCCAAAAGACACTAGAAACATCAAAGATCACTGATCATCATAACAAATATAATAATAATAATGAAAAGTTAAAAATACTGTGAGAATTACCAAATTCTAACACATACACACAAAATACAACACCAAGGGAGGAAATTCTGTTAGAAAAATGATGCCAACAGACTTGCTCAACGTAGGGTTGCCACAAATCTTCAATTTGTGAAAAATAAAACATCTGCAAAGTGCAATAAAACAATAAAGCGCAGTGTGCTTGTATTTGAAAGACAATAAACTCAAGCTTCTTCTAATTAAATTTAGTCATCTAGTCCCTGGAGGCTCAATACAGTCACTGGTCCAAATAATTTATTCATTCAGTAGATATTTACTGGGGTCTTACAAAACACGAGGCATGTGCTGCGCTGTGGGACTGGAAAGATGAATAAGACAGTCCCAGAGTCAAGTGTTGTACAATTTAATAGTAGACAGAGATGCAAACAGTGAAAATAACAAGTCTCCAAATGCACTAGTACAGAATGATCAAGAGCGCCAAGGAGAAAGCAATGAAATTTAATCCCAGGTTTTCATAAACTAGAGGTAAAAAGGAAAGAGAAAAGAAGCTATGATATACAAATAAAATACCAAAGTGCCCCCTTTCCATATTTGCTCTCCATATTTGGATGTGGTAACATATTATGTTCCTGACCTTTCTCTAACATTGGAATAACACAAGCCCCTGGATTTCGGCAAACCTGAGTAGAAATCCCAGCTCTGCTGCTTACCAGCTGTGTGAGTTCTAGGTACTTTCGCAAGAAGCATTTTTTTCTTAAACATTTTACTGTATAACTAATTAGCTGTAAGGCAAGGCACTGTGCTGTAAAAGATACAATAACTGGTTGACAGCTTGGTCTCATTGCTCCATGGATGCAGAACTCCCTGCCCACATACACCTTTTTTTAAAAATTTTCGCTGTTCTGGGTTTTCACCACTACTACAGGCTCTTCTGTAGTTGCAGAGACTGGAGCTACTCTCTAGTTGAGGTGAACAGATTTCTTGTTGCAGTGACTTCTCTTCTTGTGGAACTTGGGCTCCAGGGCACACAGGCTTCAGTACTTGTGGCACATGGGCTCAACAGTTGCAGCTCTGAGGCTCTAGAGCACAGGCTCCATAGTTGTGGCTCACGGGCTTAGCTACTCCACAGCATGTGGGATCTTCCCGGATCAGGGATCGAACTCGTGTCTTCTGCATTGGCAGGCAAGCTCTTCACCACTGAGCTACCAGGGAAGCCCAGAACTCCCATTTTTATATCATATTGATCTTAGCCCTCCTAATGGGCTAAACAGTGGCAGAGAGTTGAACCAACATTTCCCATAGAACTCTGGAACAACTATGGATGGACATGTGACAATATGACAAGAATTGAAGAAAATCCTGCTTTTCTTTCTTTTAAGAGAAATACCCTGGGTCCAAATAATTTATTCATTCAGTAGATATTTACTGGGGTCTTACAAAACACGAGGCATGTGCTGCGCTGTGGGACTGGAAAGATGAATAAGACAGTCCCAGAGTCAAGTGTTGTACAATTTAATAGTAGACAGAGATGCAAACAGTGAAAATAACAAGTCTCCAAATGCACTAGTACAGAATGATCAAGAGCGCCAAGGAGAAAGCAATGAAATTTAATCCCAGGTTTTCATAAACTAGAGGTAAAAAGGAAAGAGAAAAGAAGCTATGATATACAAATAAAATACCAAAGTGCCCCCTTTCCATATTTGCTCTCCATATTTGGATGTGGTAACATATTATGTTCCTGACCTTTCTCTAACATTGGAATAACACGAGCCCCTGTATTTGCAAACCTGAGTAGAAATCCCAGCTCTGCTGCTTACCAGCTGTGTGAGTTCTAGGTATTTTCAAGAAGCATTTTTTTCTTAAACATTTTACTGTATAACTAATTAGCTGTAAGGCAAGGCACTGTGCTGTAAAAGATACAATAACTGGTTGACAGCTTGGTCTCATTGCTCCATGGATGCAGAACTCCCTGCCCACATACACCTTTTTTTAAAAATTTTCGCTGTTCTGGGTTTTCACCACTACTACAGGCTCTTCTGTAGTTGCAGAGACTGGAGCTACTCTCTAGTTGAGGTGAACAGATTTCTTGTTGCAGTGACTTCTCTTCTTGTGGAACTTGGGCTCCAGGGCACACAGGCTTCAGTACTTGTGGCACATGGGCTCAACAGTTGCAGCTCTGAGGCTCTAGAGCACAGGCTCCATAGTTGTGGCTCACGGGCTTAGCTACTCCACAGCATGTGGGATCTTCCCGGATCAGGGATCGAACTCGTGTCTTCTGCATTGGCAGGCAAGCTCTTCACCACTGAGCTACCAGGGAAGCCCAGAACTCCCATTTTTATATCATATTGATCTTAGCCCTCCTAATGGGCTAAACAGTGGCAGAGAGTTGAACCAACATTTCCCATAGAACTCTGGAACAACTATGGATGGACATGTGACAATATGACAAGAATTGAAGAAAATCCTGCTTTTCTTTCTTTTTAATGGAGGAAATTTTAATAAGCAAACAAACAAAAAATAAACAGTACAATGCTAAATGAGAAGACAAATCAACATGCAAAAAATGTTTATATTATGAGCAAAAAACTTCAAAGATATGTGCATGGGTATAACTCACAAAATAAAATATGCTATTTGCACAGCATTGCCATGAATCAACACACAGTTTAAATGTATTCAAGTATTTTGTATTTTGCAATAAAGTCTTTTTATTTGTGTTATTCATTTAGTTTTGTTATTCTTTTTCTCTGTTGTATCTTTGAAGGCAAAACTACTTTATGGCTAATTAGTTATATGGGGAAAATGCTTGTGGCAACGATGTTTACAGCAAGGATGCTTATGGTGAAAATATCAGACAGGAGCTGCGTGGTGCTGGGTCGGTTACGCCATCCCTCTTTGCTTTGGTTTCTTTGTGGGTAAGAAAGGCTTTTGAGACTGAACATATTATAGAGGGTGGTGGTGAGGGCTAAGGGTAAAGACCCTCCTATAGAATCCTGAATATTATGTAACCTCGGTGAACGTCTTTCCCCTCCCCGCTGGGAGTCTAGTTCTTCTACCTGCATTAGGTGTCTACTACATCTAAAAGAAAACTGATTGTGATACAATAGGATGTAAGATGAAAACTTGCATTTTTATTACACCTGTGGCTAAACAGACCGAGTACAGGAATTATCAGGATCCTGCAGAGTTAATTGATATGGCCAAGACTTGTGTACTAACCTTTTTTTTTAATTTATTTTTTCACTGGAGGAAAATTGCTCTATAATGTTGTGTTGTTTTCTGCCATACACCAATTATAGCTGAATCATGCACTTTCTTTTTTAATTTTGGCCTCTTTTATTGGTTTTCTATTCATTTATTTTCATCGATCTTTACTCTGCGGCCTGTGTGGATCTCCCATTGCAGTAGCCTCTCACGTTGCAGAGCACTGGCTCTGGGCACATGTGCTCCAGAGCACTGGCTCATAATTGGACACACCAGTCCGGTTGCTCCACGGCACGTGGGATTCTCCCAGGCCAGGGATCAAACCGGTGCCCCTTGCATTGCAAGGCGTTCTCTCTACCCACTGGACCACCAGGGAAGCCCTGTACTAACTTTTAACATCAACTCTACTGCTAATTTTGACCTGTATGTCACAGTGTACCGTGTGTGCAGTACAGCAACAATGGCCTCACTCACAGTGTATCTTCCACACAACAATATCATTACATTTCTATACAGTTAAGCCCTAAGCACAGTATACAGCCTCCCATCAGTTGGCAACTGCTGAGTCAATATATAGGCAAAATAAGAAAAACTGGCCAAACATGAAGAACTTTTTCTGAAATACTTTAGTTTGTTCATCTCATGACAGTGCCAAAGACAAAGCCAGCAGCTCAGGTTGTATTTAGAATGAAAATAATTGGCTTTAATTGCTTTTAGCTAAGTTTCCAATCACATGGAGAACTCATTAGGAATTGAGATTCAGGGAGGCCTGCAAGTAAACCTCAAAGACTTGATTTCCCAACAGTCACTTGGAATCTGCTCAAATCTTCCCCAAAGCGACAGGACTGGACCTCTTGTTGCTGTGTTTCAAGTACCTACCCTTCCCACCACCACAATCTCACACAGAAATGCATTCACCCTTACATTACTAGGTGTTATATTCAAACGTCAGGAGTCATATGCCATGTCCCAACTTTTAACACATGTATGTAAGAGTCGGATCAAAGCACCAAAGGATTGACTGACACCTCCAAACTGTGGTGTCAGAGAAGACTCTTGAAAGTTCCTTGGACTGCAAAGAGATCAAACCAATCAATCCTAAAGGAAATCAACCTTGGTATTCATTGGAAGGACAAATGCTGAAGCTCCAATACTTCATCCACCTGAGGCAAAGAGCTGACTCACTGGAAAAGACCTTGATGCTGGGAAAGATTGAGGGCAAGAGGAGAAGGGGACAACAGAGAATGAGATGGTTAGATAGCATCATTGACTCAATGGACATGTGTTTGAACAAACTCAAGGAGACTGCGATGGACAGAGAGGCCTGGTGTGATGCAGTTCATGGGGTCACAAAGAGTTGGACATGACTTAGTGACTGAACAACAATAACAGGTGTGTGCTCAGTCATTCGGTTGTGTCCAACTCTTTGCAACCCTATGGGCTATAGCCCACCAGGCTCCTCTGTCCATGGGGTTTCCCAGGCAAGAATACTGGAGTGGGTTGCCATTTCTTCCACCAGGGATCTTGCCAACACAGGAATTCACAAAAAGATCAAATCTATATCTCCTGCATTGGCACGTAGATTCTTTACCACTGAGCCACTGGGAAGGCCAACTTTAAAGACAATTATGGTTAGATTAGTGATGATAAAGGATTCTTTTAAACTTCCTGTCTGCCTCTGGCTAAGGAATGTGGTCATCATGAGCTAATCACAGAAGAGAGAATAGCCAGGAGGAAGTAGAAGGCAAGTGCCGCTGGAAAAGCACTAGATGGGAGGTGAGTACAAGGGAAGGTGGGGGCAAAGGGGTGGGAGACAGAAAGACAAAAGACAAAAGGAGAGAAAGAGAAGGCAAACCAGAATAGACTGCTAAGAGGAAGCAAAAAGCACTTCTTTCTTAACAATCTAAAATGCAGTTCTCAGTAGCATGAAGGCCTGTATTATCATAAGTGAAGAAAATAGCTCTAGTCATTGCTCTGTGAGAAAAGGGGATCCTTCAGGGGTGCTGTGTGATGGTTGGGAGGGGTGGGAAGGGGGGGATATACATACGACTAATCTGGGAACATACATATCTGTAAACAACAAAACTCTGTAAAAGTTAAAAGTAAAATAAAGGTTTAAAAAAAAATGCAGTTCTCCTGGTAGCAAAAAAGACACAAGACCCAGAAAACCCCATAACAGGGGCAGTAAGGAAGAGGCCCTAGAAAGGAGCTACATCACTTAAGTCTTGTATCTCACGGCTCTCTAGCAAAGGCACTGAACCACTGTACTAATAACAACTGCCTCAGTGAGTCCGCAAAATCAGACGCTGTTGCTTACTCAACTCTGCAGCCTACTTGAAAGAAAACAAGGTGCAGAGAGACTCTCTCATTCTGGTCTCTCTGCCAGAATGACCCTTTACAGAAGCAGCATCTGGGAAAGTTAAACTATTGGCTTGAACATAAAAGAGCTGGAGCCAGGATGTGGATCAGGTAATCTGATTTCCACTCTCGAATATGTCCAGGATCTGTTGGCCCTTTACCCCTTCACCTGCATTTAGGAAGTAACCAACACATATTACATTTAACAACAAATTCTGTGCCCAGAAGCACACTGACCCCCTAATGCTGCCTGGACTGTCCTGGCCCCAGCAGCGAGGGCTTTACCAAAGCCAACACCACAGGAAACCTGCCTTTGTTCCTCTCTCCCTCCTGGAGGAGACAAGCTGTGTCCTTCTCAGAATCACCTGGGCAAATTTTAAATCTCTGTGGTTCAAAGATATTCACAGCATGTTCTGACATTTCTCATGTGGTGCTTCAAAAGCCTCGGCTTCCAGAGGCACAGCAGGTGTGGCTCCCTGCTGAAGTAGGACACCTTTTCTCATCCACTCCTGTCACATCACTACTCAGCAGCCAGCCAAAGGCTCCCACGCTCTGAACTCAGGTGGGTTTTGCATCTTTTTTTGTATGTGTCAGTAAAGCCCAAGTCGACAGCCCTGTGACCCCACATGGATTCTGCCCCCTTGGGGTTCCACAAGATCAAAGAGTTTTGCTCTAAATTGAGAAGCTGCTCCCCTTACATCTCCTTAGATTTCTCCTCTCCAAATGACAAACACCATAGCTATCTCTGCTAGGGAATGTGCCCACGGCCAGTGCCTGGCTGTGATAGGCTACGGCCATCCCTTGGTAACCATGGAGGCTTGGTTCCAGCCTCCCACAGGAACCCAAATCCTCTGATGCTTAACTCCCTTTTTAAAATGGAGTAGTACAGCCAGTCCTCTGTGCCTGCAGGTTACAAAAGTGTGGGTTCCACATCCACAGAAACGCAGGGCTGACTATACTAGCTATTAGTTGCTTCTCCTGTTACACCAACTTGACTAACAGAATCCAGTGATGCTGAAGGCAGCTAACATTCACTGTCCCCTTACTATGTGCAAGACACCTCTCTAGACACTTTATATACATTAATTCATTTAGTCTTCCCAAAGGCCCTATGGTTCTGTGTGTGCTCAGTCATGTCCCATTCTTTGCGATCCCATGGTCTAGAGCCCACCAGGCTCCTCTGTCCATGGAATTTTCCAAGTAAGAATACTGGAATGGGTTGGCATGTCCTTATCCAGGGAATCTTCCTGACCCTATGAAGCAGGCAGAAAATGCATCAAATAAATTCAGGCAGTGAAATAACTCTCCCCAACACCTCACATATCTCTTTACAGAAGAGACTCAAGTGCATATATCTGGCTCTCCTAGGCAACCCCACTGTGATCCTAACCCCCCCTGCCTTTGTTCCTCTCTCCCTCCTGGAGGAGACAAGCTGTGTCCTTCTCAGAATCACCTGGGCAAATTTTAAATCTCTGTGGTTCAAAGATATTCACAGCATGTTCTGACATTTCTCATGTGGTGCTTCAAAAGCCTCGGCTTCCAGAGGCACAGCAGGTGTGGCTCCCTGCTGAAGTAGGACACCTTTTCTCATCCACTCCTGTCACATCACTACTCAGCAGCCAGCCAAAGGCTCCCACGCTCTGAACTCAGGTGGGTTTTGCATCTTTTTTTGTATGTGTCAGTAAAGCCCAAGTCGACAGCCCTGTGACCCCACATGGATTCTGCCCCCTTGGGGTTCCACAAGATCAAAGAGTTTTGCTCTAAATTGAGAAGCTGCTCCCCTTACATCTCCTTAGATTTCTCCTCTCCAAATGACAAACACCATAGCTATCTCTGCTAGGGAATGTGCCCACGGCCAGTGCCTGGCTGTGATAGGCTACGGCCATCCCTTGGTAACCATGGAGGCTTGGTTCCAGCCTCCCACAGGAACCCAAATCCTCTGATGCTTAACTCCCTTTTTAAAATGGAGTAGTACAGCCAGTCCTCTGTGCCTGCAGGTTACAAAAGTGTGGGTTCCACATCCACAGAAACGCAGGGCTGACTATACTAGCTATTAGTTGCTTCTCCTGTTACACCAACTTGACTAACAGAATCCAGTGATGCTGAAGGCAGCTAACATTCACTGTCCCCTTACTATGTGCAAGACACCTCTCTAGACACTTTATATACATTAATTCATTTAGTCTTCCCAAAGGCCCTATGGTTCTGTGTGTGCTCAGTCATGTCCCATTCTTTGCGATCCCATGGTCTAGAGCCCACCAGGCTCCTCTGTCCATGGAATTTTCCAAGTAAGAATACTGGAATGGGTTGGCATGTCCTTATCCAGGGAATCTTCCTGACCCTATGAAGCAGGCAGAAAATGCATCAAATAAATTCAGGCAGTGAAATAACTCTCCCCAACACCTCACATATCTCTTTACAGAAGAGACTCAAGTGCATATATCTGGCTCTCAGAATTCACTACACCATAATCCTGCTGTAAACCATATGCTGAAACCATAAATGTCTCCCAATATTATGTGAGCATAATATGAATTTCATATTAGCTTACATGCAATTTAGTCTGCCAGAAATACTAGGTGAAAACAGAAAATTGTAATGAATTGACCAAGGCAGTGTAAGAATACACAAAACACACACACACACACCACCCCCAACATCTCCAAACTACTTCAGTTCACACATGTTGTGAGACAAACCCACCAATGTTACAATTTTCCCTCCCATTTCAGATCATTCTCCTCCCACTCCCTCACAGCAACACCTGAGCTACAACCCTTCCAATACTGTTTTGGACTAAAATTATATATTGAATCATGTCACCTCTAATGTAGGCTTCCTTGGTGGCTCAGACAGTAAAGAATCTTCATGCAATGCAGGAGACCCACATTCAATCTATGGGTTGAGAAGATCCCCTGTAGAAGGGAATGGCTACCCGCTCTAGTATTCTTTCCTGGAGAATTCCATGGACAGAGGAGCCTGGCAAGCTACAATCCATGGTCTCCAAAAGAGCTGGATATTACTGAATGACTAACACACACACGCAACCCCTAATGTGACTGTATTTGGAATAGGCCTTTGAGGAAGTAACTAAGGTCACATGAGGTCATAAGAGGAGCAAATTAGTCCAGTATGACGCTTGTTCTTATAAAAAGAGGAAAGGACACCAAGGATGAAGGAGCAAGAGGAAAAACCATGTGAGGACACAGGGAGAAGGCAATCACATGCTTCTCCTGTTACACCAACTTGACTAACAGAATCCAGTGATGCTGAAGGCAGCTAACATTCACTGTCCCCTTACTATGTGCAAGACACCTCTCTAGACACTTTATATACATTAATTCATTTAGTCTTCCCAAAGGCCCTATGGTTCTGTGTGTGCTCAGTCATGTCCCATTCTTTGCGATCCCATGGTCTAGAGCCCACCAGGCTCCTCTGTCCATGGAATTTTCCAAGTAAGAATACTGGAATGGGTTGGCATGTCCTTATCCAGGGAATCTTCCTGACCCTATGAAGCAGGCAGAAAATGCATCAAATAAATTCAGGCAGTGAAATAACTCTCCCCAACACCTCACATATCTCTTTACAGAAGAGACTCAAGTGCATATATCTGGCTCTCAGAATTCACTACACCATAATCCTGCTGTAAACCATATGCTGAAACCATAAATGTCTCCCAATATTATGTGAGCATAATATGAATTTCATATTAGCTTACATGCAATTTAGTCTGCCAGAAATACTAGGTGAAAACAGAAAATTGTAATGAATTGACCAAGGCAGTGTAAGAATACACAAAACACACACACACACCACCCCCAACATCTCCAAACTACTTCAGTTCACACATGTTGTGAGACAAACCCACCAATGTTACAATTTTCCCTCCCATTTCAGATCATTCTCCTCCCACTCCCTCACAGCAACACCTGAGCTACAACCCTTCCAATACTGTTTTGGACTAAAATTATATATTGAATCATGTCACCTCTAATGTAGGCTTCCTTGGTGGCTCAGACAGTAAAGAATCTTCATGCAATGCAGGAGACCCACATTCAATCTATGGGTTGAGAAGATCCCCTGTAGAAGGGAATGGCTACCCGCTCTAGTATTCTTTCCTGGAGAATTCCATGGACAGAGGAGCCTGGCAAGCTACAATCCATGGTCTCCAAAAGAGCTGGATATTACTGAATGACTAACACACACACGCAACCCCTAATGTGACTGTATTTGGAATAGGCCTTTGAGGAAGTAACTAAGGTCACATGAGGTCATAAGAGGAGCAAATTAGTCCAGTATGACGCTTGTTCTTATAAAAAGAGGAAAGGACACCAAGGATGAAGGAGCAAGAGGAAAAACCATGTGAGGACACAGGGAGAAGGCAATCACATGCAAGCCAAGGAGATCAACTCTGTAGCATCTTGATCTTGGACTTCCAGCCTCTGGAACAGTAAGAAATACATTTCTGTCGTATAAGCCACTAGGTCTATAATATTTATTTATGAATAACTAGCAAACTAATATATCAACATCAAATTACAAGCAGGCTTCACGTCTTTTTCAAGGTAAAGTGCCATATTTATTATAGTCTTCATGTATTTCTTAATTGTTTAACATGTGTGAAAGTGCGCTATGTTTATTAGCTTCCTATCTTTATTTAAAATATGCCACTGATGATGTTTTTGAGTGTTCAGTTCCTAACTCATTCTTCTCATAAGCCCTGTATTGTGTCATGTTTTTAAGTGCAATTTTACATTGTGTGGCAGCATTTAGGAATATATATGCCCTGTTATAGCGCAAATGGATGAACTGCCACTCAGGGGTAAATAATTATAGGTCTTGAAGATAAAGCATAAAAGATTATGCTACTACAGCCTTCAGACACTCCAAGGAGGCAGAGTCTATGAAAAAATTCTCAAGAAGGGCAGGCACCATGCACAGATACATACAAGCATATGCATTTTGTGTAGGGACATCTATAGACTACAATACCATATAAGTAGTCAAAGTCAAAGTATTTACATCTGGGTAGTAGGATTTGGGGCATTTTCCCCCAATTTTCAAATAAGCATTATATATATATATATCCTCTATAATCAAAGTCATTTATAATGATTTTCACTATTCTGTTCTAAATAAGATAAAAATAACTTTCAAAACAGACTAAACAACATTAAGAAATGGCATATAGATTCAAAAACTGGCAGACAGGAATTAAATAAGAACATTTGGCCTTAATAAATTCAGTTATTCCTCCATATACTCTGTCCTTTTCATTCCTATCCATGTTGAATAATACTATTGGGAAAATTACAGAGCCTTGAGAAATTTAGGATTTAAAGAAAACTGACCAGCAGTACCTCAGATGTCACCAGCTTGGCCAAAGTATCGCCTCTCTGATATTTTTAACAAAAATCTGTTTTATTTAATTAGCTAGTATATATTAATTACAGACCTAGCCATATGCCATCAAGGAATGTGAGAGGCTAGATCTAAATGGTAAAGCTGAGTTTGCTTTTCACAGATAGTAGGTGTGAAGTAGAAAAAGTGAGAAAAGTCTCAAAACCTTTCTCAGGCAGAAGAGTAGACCATATATAGTTAAATTCATCCATCTTCAGAATTTTTGTACTGAAAGTGATACTGTCTTAAGAATACTAACAACTTCAAACAGGTCCTGATGGAGCTAATGAAACAACACAGCATCAAAGCACTGTGCCCCAGAAATATTACAGATGGGTACTGAACTTCTATGGTGGCTTAGATGATCTGCCTACAATGCAGGAAACTTGGGTTCTATTCCTGGGTCAGGAAGATCGCCTAGAGAAGGTAATGGCTACTCACTTTAGTATTCTTTCATGGGTAATTCCATGAACAGGAGAGCCTGGCAGGCTACAGTCCATGTGGTCACAAAGATTCAGACACAAGTGAGCAACTAACACACACACACACTTATACTGATTACAGAACTGTTCTAAGGCTTCTATGAAATGGCAACTCTTTGAGCAATGGGGACTAATCATATACTTTTCCCCTAAACTCTAATTGAACTGCTAAAACATTATAATACTAAAGCAGGATTTAGAAAACTATAGTTTGCTGGCCACATTGTCTGCCCTTTGTTTTTATATAGTCTATGAGTGAAAAACAGTTTTGAAATTTTTACATAATTGAAAAAAAATTTTTAAATAATGTTTCATGGGGGCTTCCCTGGTGGCCCAGTGGTGGAGAATCCGCCTTACACTGCAGGGGACACCAGTCCAATTCCTGGTCTGGGAGGATCCCATGTGCTGCAAGGCAACTAACCCTGTGCACCACAACTACTAAGCCCAAGTGCTTGCAACTATGAAAGCCCATGCCCGAGAGCCTGTGCTCTGCAACAGGGGAAACCACTGCAAGGAGAAGCCTGCACACTGTAACTAGAGAGTAGCCCCCATTCACTGCAACTAGAGAAAAACTTTCACACAACAACTAAGACCCAGTACAACCAAAAATAAAATAAACTCTTTTAAAAGGAATAATGCTTCATGATACATGAAAATAAGTTCACATTTCAGTATCCATAATTAAAGTTTTATTGGAACCCAGCCACGTACATTTGCTTTGTCTCAGACTGTTTTTGTTGTGACAACTAGATCTAAATGGTAAAGCTGAGTTTGCTTTTCACAGATAGTAGGTGTGAAGTAGAAAAAGTGAGAAAAGTCTCAAAACCTTTCTCAGGCAGAAGAGTAGACCATATATAGTTAAATTCATCCATCTTCAGAATTTTTGTACTGAAAGTGATACTGTCTTAAGAATACTAACAACTTCAAACAGGTCCTGATGGAGCTAATGAAACAACACAGCATCAAAGCACTGTGCCCCAGAAATATTACAGATGGGTACTGAACTTCTATGGTGGCTTAGATGATCTGCCTACAATGCAGGAAACTTGGGTTCTATTCCTGGGTCAGGAAGATCGCCTAGAGAAGGTAATGGCTACTCACTTTAGTATTCTTTCATGGGTAATTCCATGAACAGGAGAGCCTGGCAGGCTACAGTCCATGTGGTCACAAAGATTCAGACACAAGTGAGCAACTAACACACACACACACTTATACTGATTACAGAACTGTTCTAAGGCTTCTATGAAATGGCAACTCTTTGAGCAATGGGGACTAATCATATACTTTTCCCCTAAACTCTAATTGAACTGCTAAAACATTATAATACTAAAGCAGGATTTAGAAAACTATAGTTTGCTGGCCACATTGTCTGCCCTTTGTTTTTATATAGTCTATGAGTGAAAAACAGTTTTGAAATTTTTACATAATTGAAAAAAAATTTTTAAATAATGTTTCATGGGGGCTTCCCTGGTGGCCCAGTGGTGGAGAATCCGCCTTACACTGCAGGGGACACCAGTCCAATTCCTGGTCTGGGAGGATCCCATGTGCTGCAAGGCAACTAACCCTGTGCACCACAACTACTAAGCCCAAGTGCTTGCAACTATGAAAGCCCATGCCCGAGAGCCTGTGCTCTGCAACAGGGGAAACCACTGCAAGGAGAAGCCTGCACACTGTAACTAGAGAGTAGCCCCCATTCACTGCAACTAGAGAAAAACTTTCACACAACAACTAAGACCCAGTACAACCAAAAATAAAATAAACTCTTTTAAAAGGAATAATGCTTCATGATACATGAAAATAAGTTCACATTTCAGTATCCATAATTAAAGTTTTATTGGAACCCAGCCACGTACATTTGCTTTGTCTCAGACTGTTTTTGTTGTGACAACAGCTGAGTTGTACTGAAAAAAGTTTCACGTGGCTAAAAGTATTTCTTTTCCTTTTACAGGAAAAGTTTGCTACTCCCTGCTCCAAAGTTAAAACTGACTTGAATACAAGCCATGGATTTAAAACCATTTAAAATAGTCAAGAACAGTCTTGAACACCAGGACATTCACTGGCTCAACCAAATTTGAACAATAACTAGATGTGTAGAATCTGCAAAGCCCTTCCTATAATTGAACTAGTGGCAGTTTATGGGAGAAGCCTTTATTCCTCTTGACTCCTAGTCAAAAGCTGGAATTGCTTCCTGGTCTGGTTGTGCTGCATGCACATAGGGCCTAGGCTCCATTGCTGAGCTGTAGGTCTGAGTAGATGTAAGGTGGGTCTAGGCACATGCCCACATGCTGAAACTCATCTGCCATCTTCCTATCCTCCAACTAACTTCTTTGGTAGCTCAGTGGGATCCCTTTCCATTCTATACTGAGTCAGCATCATTTTCTGTGCCAGTACACAAGGGAATCAGTCACCAGGATCTTGTTAAAACGCAGATTCTAATCCAGTCGATCTGGGATAGCAGCCCAAATTGCATTTTTAACAAGTTCCCAGGTGATGATGCCACTGGTCCATTGACCACAGTTTGACTAGCAAGGCTGGCCAGTGTACCAGAGTAAGTGCCATCTCACTTTTATAAATCCATCATTCACTCTTGAAAAATCTCTATTTCAGTTGCCAATAAGGACTTATAAGCTTCTGGAAGAAACTTTCATTAAAACTAACACAGCTGTTGATGACTGACATTAAGCATGAAGGAAAAAAAAAAATCACATCAATGTTTTAACACATTACTTGCTGAACAACTTCTACTTGGTCCATCTGTGTTAAACGGTGTGCCAAAACTTGGACAGGCCAGCAGATGCAAGAGAGTAGCCCATTCACTGCATTTGGTACAACCAAAATCAAATAAACTCTTTTAAAAGGAATAATGCTTCATGATACATGAAAATAAGTTCACATTTCAGTATCCATAATTAAAGTTTTATTGGAACCCAGCCACGTACATTTGCTTTGTCTCAGACTGTTTTTGTTGTGACAACAGCTGAGTTGTACTGAAAAAAGTTTCACGTGGCTAAAAGTATTTCTTTTCCTTTTACAGGAAAAGTTTGCTACTCCCTGCTCCAAAGTTAAAACTGACTTGAATACAAGCCATGGATTTAAAACCATTTAAAATAGTCAAGAACAGTCTTGAACACCAGGACATTCACTGGCTCAACCAAATTTGAACAATAACTAGATGTGTAGAATCTGCAAAGCCCTTCCTATAATTGAACTAGTGGCAGTTTATGGGAGAAGCCTTTATTCCTCTTGACTCCTAGTCAAAAGCTGGAATTGCTTCCTGGTCTGGTTGTGCTGCATGCACATAGGGCCTAGGCTCCATTGCTGAGCTGTAGGTCTGAGTAGATGTAAGGTGGGTCTAGGCACATGCCCACATGCTGAAACTCATCTGCCATCTTCCTATCCTCCAACTAACTTCTTTGGTAGCTCAGTGGGATCCCTTTCCATTCTATACTGAGTCAGCATCATTTTCTGTGCCAGTACACAAGGGAATCAGTCACCAGGATCTTTTTAAAAACGCAGATTCTAATCCAGTCGATCTGGGATAGCAGCCCAAATTGCATTTTTAACAAGTTCCCAGGTGATGATGCCACTGGTCCATTGACCACAGTTTGACTAGCAAGGCTGGCCAGTGTACCAGAGTAAGTGCCATCTCACTTTTATAAATCCATCATTCACTCTTGAAAAATCTCTATTTCAGTTGCCAATAAGGACTTATAAGCTTCTGGAAGAAACTTTCATTAAAACTAACACAGCTGTTGATGACTGACATTAAGCATGAAGGAAAAAAAAAAATCACATCAATGTTTTAACACATTACTTGCTGAACAACTTCTACTTGGTCCATCTGTATTAAACGGGTGTGCCAAAACTTGGACAGGCCAGCAGATGGCTACCAGCACTGTTTGGCATGCATATTGGTGCTGTTCAACATTGCTAAAATATGAAATACAATTCCCCTGAAGGAATTCTATAGTTTCTAAAATAGTAACATATGTTAACAGAAAACTACAGAGTCTTTACATTTGAGCCCTAGATCCACAAGACCCAAATCTGTGCCGTCTTGCTGATTTGATTTTTAATACTTCCAAACAGAAGTCATCACTTTTTAGAGATTTGTGTTATTCTAAGTCTTCAGAGTATTCCTTCCAAGACAGACATGTCCAGACCTGACTTGGGTCACCACACTGAATAAGATATCCTGAGGTGAATACTAGGCACATGTATTTTTAAAAGCACACAAGGTGCCTGTGAAGTGTATCCATGATTAAGAACAACTTTTCCAGATTATTGTTTATACTGACCAGCAAATAACTATGACTTACACATATGCACACAGAGACCAATATAATTGTGCTTAATTCCCCAGGGTGTTGTCTAAATGTTCTCCCTTTCCACTTCAATCTTTCCTCTGAGTTCTTGTCTTTGAAATTGTCCCATTGTTCAGTAATTTTCCAAGACAAATTTTAGGCCAGCAGTGTCTATATTAGGCACTCTTCATTTGGGGAGGCAGAATGCCAACTTAGATCAGCAAACCCTCACAAAACAATGGCTCCATAACATACAGTCACTTAACAAATACTTACTCAGCAGAGTCTATATGTTGTGGTTAAGGCTGAGAAGAATATAAGAAAAACAAGATGAGGTTCTTGCGCCAAGGGAGCACGTGTGCTACAATTAGGGTGAACATACACAGACAAGATAAGAAAAGCTAACTAATCACATGAAGAAATCATGTTGATTCAGTATTAAATAACTGATACTTATAATGGAAACTCTGATAAATCAGAAGAACTTGTGCTTACTCCAGACCCAGCTGTCATGGCACATTACTGAGAAGGCTTGCAGTTTGAAGAATAGGTCGGGGATAAATAGGTGTGGCAGAGGAATGTAGGTGCTACACTTAAAACTAACACAGCTGTTGATGACTGACATTAAGCATGAAGGAAAAAAAATCACATCAATGTTTTAACACATTACTTGCTGAACAACTTCTACTTGGTCCATCTGTATTAAACGGGTGTGCCAAAACTTGGACAGGCCAGCAGATGGCTACCAGCACTGTTTGGCATGCATATTGGTGCTGTTCAACATTGCTAAAATATGAAATACAATTCCCCTGAAGGAATTCTATAGTTTCTAAAATAGTAACATATGTTAACAGAAAACTACAGAGTCTTTACATTTGAGCCCTAGATCCACAAGACCCAAATCTGTGCCGTCTTGCTGATTTGATTTTTAATACTTCCAAACAGAAGTCATCACTTTTTAGAGATTTGTGTTATTCTAAGTCTTCAGAGTATTCCTTCCAAGACAGACATGTCCAGACCTGACTTGGGTCACCACACTGAATAAGATATCCTGAGGTGAATACTAGGCACATGTATTTTTAAAAGCACACAAGGTGCCTGTGAAGTGTATCCATGATTAAGAACAACTTTTCCAGATTATTGTTTATACTGACCAGCAAATAACTATGACTTACACATATGCACACAGAGACCAATATAATTGTGCTTAATTCCCCAGGGTGTTGTCTAAATGTTCTCCCTTTCCACTTCAATCTTTCCTCTGAGTTCTTGTCTTTGAAATTGTCCCATTGTTCAGTAATTTTCCAAGACAAATTTTAGGCCAGCAGTGTCTATATTAGGCACTCTTCATTTGGGGAGGCAGAATGCCAACTTAGATCAGCAAACCCTCACAAAACAATGGCTCCATAACATACAGTCACTTAACAAATACTTACTCAGCAGAGTCTATATGTTGTGGTTAAGGCTGAGAAGAATATAAGAAAAACAAGATGAGGTTCTTGCGCCAAGGGAGCACGTGTGCTACAATTAGGGTGAACATACACAGACAAGATAAGAAAAGCTAACTAATCACATGAAGAAATCATGTTGATTCAGTATTAAATAACTGATACTTATAATGGAAACTCTGATAAATCAGAAGAACTTGTGCTTACTCCAGACCCAGCTGTCATGGCACATTACTGAGAAGGCTTGCAGTTTGAAGAATAGGTCGGGGATAAATAGGTGTGGCAGAGGAATGTAGGTGCTCCGTGCCAAGAATAAAGCACAAACTGAAGCAGGAATGACCAACATATCGACAGTGAAAACACAGTTCTCTACAAGGAAAGGAGTCATTTTCCTTGGTGACTGGTGCAAAACAGATGAAAGCCAGGCTCTGGCTTTCAGACTAAGGCACCTAATATTTATCTTACAGTTATATAAAAGTCATTAAGTTGTAAAGCAAAGGATCATGGAGAGAGTAGTATTTTAGGAAACTATATTTTTTTGTAGCAAACAAAATATCTGTAAACATGAGATAATTAAGAGACCTAGAAGAGGTCTGATGCCTTCAAACTGTGCTGTTGGAGAAGACTCGTGAGAGTCGCTTGGACTATAGTAGATCAAACCAGTCAATCCTAAAGGAAATCAACCCTGAATATTCATGGGAAGGATTGATGCTGAAGCTCCAATACTCTGGCCAGCTGATGTGAAGAACCAACTCATTGGAAAAGACCCTAATGCTGGGAAAGATTGAAGGCAGGAGGAAAAGGGGATGACAGGGGACGAAATGGTTGGATGACATCACCAACTCAATGGACATGAGTTTCAGCAAGCTCTGGGAGATGGAGAAGGACAGGGAGGCATGGTGTGCTACAGTCCTTGAGGTTGTAGTGAGTCGGACACAACTGAGTGACAAGAACAACAATAAAAGGAGAGGAATTAGGATCGGTGCCATATCAGTTGGCTTTACAAAGAGCTAATGGAACTAATGGAAGTGATTGACTGAGTTGAGTTACTAGCTGTAACACAATGGAGACATACAAACAATAGGAGAAAAAAGGGGAAATCAGATGTGGAAGCAAATCAGAGTTGCCAGTAGGAGACAGCTAAACAATGCTGTGGAAGAAATCTCTGTACTGGACACACGGCTTTGGAAGAAGCTAATGAAGGGAGAGGACCTCTACAGAGGGTAGGAGATAGGATGAGAAAAATAAAGGCTGGAACTGGAGAAGTAGCCCATTAAAGACCTAGGAAAAACGTGGAACGAACAGTACAAAGGCCCTAAGAAGGACAAGAGTAAAACCTGGTGGCCACTCAGAAGTCAAGGAGGAAGAGAGTTTCAGAACAAAGGTCAGTGTAGACTTCTGACACAGAGAGGTCAGGGCCACCAGTATAGACTCAGTTCTAGGCCCAGGAACCCTGTTATATGCCCTAATTCACAGTTGATCTTTCTCCTTTAATCTGGCCACCAAAGAACACATATACATTTATTTTTAGTCACTCCCCCTGACTAAGGCACCTAATATTTATCTTACAGTTATATAAAAGTCATTAAGTTGTAAAGCAAAGGATCATGGAGAGAGTAGTATTTTAGGAAACTATATTTTTTTGTAGCAAACAAAATATCTGTAAACATGAGATAATTAAGAGACCTAGAAGAGGTCTGATGCCTTCAAACTGTGCTGTTGGAGAAGACTCGTGAGAGTCGCTTGGACTATAGTAGATCAAACCAGTCAATCCTAAAGGAAATCAACCCTGAATATTCATGGGAAGGATTGATGCTGAAGCTCCAATACTCTGGCCAGCTGATGTGAAGAACCAACTCATTGGAAAAGACCCTAATGCTGGGAAAGATTGAAGGCAGGAGGAAAAGGGGATGACAGGGGACGAAATGGTTGGATGACATCACCAACTCAATGGACATGAGTTTCAGCAAGCTCTGGGAGATGGAGAAGGACAGGGAGGCATGGTGTGCTACAGTCCTTGAGGTTGTAGTGAGTCGGACACAACTGAGTGACAAGAACAACAATAAAAGGAGAGGAATTAGGATCGGTGCCATATCAGTTGGCTTTACAAAGAGCTAATGGAACTAATGGAAGTGATTGACTGAGTTGAGTTACTAGCTGTAACACAATGGAGACATACAAACAATAGGAGAAAAAGGGAAGTCAGATGTGGAAGCAAATCAGAGTTGCCAGTAGGAGACAGCTAAACAATGCTGTGGAAGAAATCTCTGTACTGGACACACGGCTTTGGAAGAAGCTAATGAAGGGAGAGGACCTCTACAGAGGGTAGGAGATAGGATGAGAAAAATAAAGGCTGGAACTGGAGAAGTAGCCCATTAAAGACCTAGGAAAAACGTGGAACGAACAGTACAAAGGCCCTAAGAAGGACAAGAGTAAAACCTGGTGGCCACTCAGAAGTCAAGGAGGAAGAGAGTTTCAGAACAAAGGTCAGTGTAGACTTCTGACACAGAGAGGTCAGGGCCACCAGTATAGACTCAGTTCTAGGCCCAGGAACCCTGTTATATGCCCTAATTCACAGTTGATCTTTCTCCTTTAATCTGCCTGTCCATACCAACAATATAGAACACATATACATTTATTTTTTAGTATCTATCATGGATCCACCCATAATGAGATATTCTGTCCCATCTCCTTGACACTATCATATGAAGTTTCTTGAAGTAAGAGATCATAATTGATCCTACATGCACCACCCACCCATACTGTGCCTTCTACCTTACCATGCCTGTAGTAACCATTTAGAAATAATTTTAACTGATTATAACTATGACCATCCTGGTGATTGTGGTATGCATATAAAACCAGCTAAATTCAGGATGAAGACACAGACTCTGGTACACTGGCCAGCCTTGCTAGTCAAACTGTGGTCAATGGACCAGTGGCATCATCACCTGGGAACTTGTTAAAAATGCAATTTGGGCTGCTATCCCAGATCGACTGGATTAGAATCTGCGTTTAACAAGATCCTGGTGACTGATTCCCTTGTGTACTGGCACAGAAAATGATGCTGACTCAGTATAGAATGGAAAGGGATCCCACTGAGCTACCAAAGAAGTTAGTTGGAGGATAGGAAGATGGCAGATGAGTTTCAGCATGTGGGCATGTGCCTAGACCCACCTTACATCTACTCAGACCTACAGCTCAGCAATGGAGCCTAGGCCCTATGTGCATGCAGCACAACCAGACCAGGAAGCAATTCCAGCTTTTGACTAGGAGTCAAGAGGAATAAAGGCTTCTCCCATAAACTGCCACTAGTTCAATTATAGGAAGGGCTTTGCAGATTCTATCTACTGGGTTGTTTATCCAGGTTTCATAAACATTCTGGCATTCTGAAGACCCTGTTTATGCTCCCATTATTTATCGAATAATGGAAGGTAGGATGAGAAGATATAAGGCTGGAACTGGAGAAGTAGCCCATTAAAGACCTAGGAAAAACGTGGAACGAACAGTACAAAGGCCCTAAGAAGGACAAGAGTAAAACCTGGTGGCCACTCAGAAGTCAAGGAGGAAGAGAGTTTCAGAACAAAGGTCAGTGTAGACTTCTGACACAGAGAGGTCAGGGCCACCAGTATAGACTCAGTTCTAGGCCCAGGAACCCTGTTATATGCCCTAATTCACAGTTGATCTTTCTCCTTTAATCTGCCTGTCCATACCAACAATATAGAACACATATACATTTATTTTTTAGTATCTATCATGGATCCACCCATAATGAGATATTCTGTCCCATCTCCTTGACACTATCATATGAAGTTTCTTGAAGTAAGAGATCATAATTGATCCTACATGCACCACCCACCCATACTGTGCCTTCTACCTTACCATGCCTGTAGTAACCATTTAGAAATAATTTTAACTGATTATAACTATGACCATCCTGGTGATTGTGGTATGCATATAAAACCAGCTAAATTCAGGATGAAGACACAGACTCTGGTACACTGGCCAGCCTTGCTAGTCAAACTGTGGTCAATGGACCAGTGGCATCATCACCTGGGAACTTGTTAAAAATGCAATTTGGGCTGCTATCCCAGATCGACTGGATTAGAATCTGCGTTTTAACAAGATCCTGGTGACTGATTCCCTTGTGTACTGGCACAGAAAATGATGCTGACTCAGTATAGAATGGAAAGGGATCCCACTGAGCTACCAAAGAAGTTAGTTGGAGGATAGGAAGATGGCAGATGAGTTTCAGCATGTGGGCATGTGCCTAGACCCACCTTACATCTACTCAGACCTACAGCTCAGCAATGGAGCCTAGGCCCTATGTGCATGCAGCACAACCAGACCAGGAAGCAATTCCAGCTTTTGACTAGGAGTCAAGAGGAATAAAGGCTTCTCCCATAAACTGCCACTAGTTCAATTATAGGAAGGGCTTTGCAGATTCTATCTACTGGGTTGTTTATCCAGGTTTCATAAACATTCTGGCATTCTGAAGACCCTGTTTATGCTCCCCATTATTTATCCAGCCCTAGGATTTATGAGATTATTCTGCCTCTCATTCATTTCTCCTGTAGAATTAGGTTTTCCTCTAAGCTTTAGATTGTAATTGCTAATATATTCTTTTCAACATAATGAAAGCTAGACGTGAAAATGCAACTTTAACCTCAAAAGGAAGGATCTACACTGACAGCATTATTGTTGAAGTGACCAGATGCCAAGAAAAAGTTCCCAAAGAAAAGAACTGTCAGACAAATGCACAATCATATCTCAAAGGATGAAGACCAAATAGAGCAACCAGTCTCGAGGCAGAATCTTGCCTTTGTTGGGGATGTGCTTGATACTTCAACATTTCTTCAACTTTCCTACAGATATGGGTATTGCCAGTTACTACTTCAAACTAACACTGTGCTCAAAGAGTTCTCTGTAGGTCTTTTATTATTTTTAACAGCTTTATTGACTTATAATTTACACATCATAAAGTTCACATTTCAGAAATGGAAGAGACTTTCATCCCATCCCCCACTTCAAGCAATGCTTCATTAAACTCACCCAGGAATATAATAAAGTCATTTCTTAAAACTCCAGGAAGATAGGACATCATTATGACCCTCCAATAATATACCCTAGTATCTCAGCTTTTATCAGTGGAAAGAACATCTTGACAAAGTCCCCTCTAGTAAAATGAAAAATATAACAGTAATGGTTCTTTGTACCATATTGCAAAGGTAATTGAGTGAAAATACCACTGTATGCCCTTGTAATCTGCCTGCTATTTTGAAACTTCATTTAGAAGCAAACTTCATTGATAGCATCTGATGCAGAAATCACAAATTCTGACAAACTACTATACCCCATTTTCTATGGACTACTTTTTTCCCACTAGATGGTATGTTTTAGGGGGCACTGCTAGATCCTGCACAGGCCATTATTATTCACGTCAGGGATAGAATGAGTGAGTTAGGCAGGGGATTTTTTTGTCTTTTTTTTTTTTTAATCAAAAAGATGAACAACAACTCACATGCTCTCGCAGAACTTCTTCAGCGTGCTTGGCTTCTCCTGATTGCGTCTTTGTCGGAACCAGCGTTGAATGCTGCGAACATCCCAGTCCAGCTGCTTTGAGAGGCCCTCTAATCTCTTTTCATCAGGATGCTAAAAAACAAGGTACCAAGAAAACCTTTTCATCTTCATCAGACTCGGGTCTACCATTGTCCATGTTGGAGATCATTGTTTTTCCTGTATTTCCTGTCCACTACTGAGACTGCTATATTGAACACCAAGGACCGAGCATTCCATCATCAGCATGAACATAAACAACCACTTAGGAGGAGAAAAGTTACTCGTTATGAAGCAACACCAAAAAATATGAATATTTCT
Organism: Tragulus kanchil; assembly: GCA_022376925.1. Taxonomy (NCBI): domain Eukaryota; kingdom Metazoa; phylum Chordata; class Mammalia; order Artiodactyla; family Tragulidae; genus Tragulus; species Tragulus kanchil. The sequence continues at coordinate 264,953,370 of JAIOJX010000026.1, read as the reverse complement.
CTATTGTTTGGGCTTCCCTAGTGGCTCAGATGGTAAAGAATCTGCCTGCAATGTAGGAGACCCAAGTTCATTCCCTGAGTCAGGAAGACCCCCTGGAGAAGGGCATGGCAACCCACCCCCATACTCTCGCCTGGAGAATCCCCATGGACAGAGGAGCCTGAAGGGCTGCAGTCCACTGGGTCACAGAGAGTCAAACACGAATCAGCTACTTTCATTTAACTCATGCTTGTACTTCTTATCAGCAACAGAGATTCAGTGAAACAGCCAACTGGCTAAGCTAAGCTCTACCAGTCTTCAAGGAAAGGTGAGTTGGACAAAAGACCTCATTCAAATATTTCACTTTCTCAGGAGAAAATTCTGGTCCCAATGATCACCTATCAGAATAATGTACGACAGACAAAAAGGCATGGGACAATCCCCAAGTACCCCATTCTAGCCTAAGGTATCAATTCCACTTATAAGATATGTTTTCTCTTTCTTCCTCTTCAATATTCCCTCTCTTTACTTCTTTATATATTCCTCTTCTCTTCTATTCTTTTCTTGGTCTTCCTTCTGACTGGAACTCCATCAGATTTTTTTTTTACAATTACTATCCATTACTTGAACACGCAAACTTGGTGAAGTAGGAGGCCCTGTGTACACCTGTCATATAATGGCAGCATCCACTCAATGGACATGAGACAGTGAAAGACAGGGAAGCCTGGCATGTTGCAGTCCATGGGGTCACAAAGAGTCGGACATGACTGAGTAACCAAACAACAATAATAATGATATTAATCTGTTTCTCACTCTCATTTCTAGAACATTAAGAGATGATGGACAAAGAGGTTCAATTCTTGTTCTGAAGAACTTTTTGAGCCTCAGTTTCCTCACCTGTTCAAAAGAAGGTCACTTATCCATGTAAATGGTGCTGAGGACCTAATGTAAAAATCTTAGTACATGAGATATGCAAATCTCAGTACGTGTTAGTTCTGTCTCTCCTCCCTTCTGTGTCTTAGACAGCATCCTGCCAACAGTTACATAAGGGCGGCCTGCCATACAACAAAACTAAACTGAGGGCTTTCCTGGTGGTCCAGTGAGTAAAGAGTCTACCTTACAGTGCAAAGGGCACCAATTTGATCCCTGGCATGGGAAGATACCACGTGCCGCAGAATGTCTGGGCTGGTGTGTCCAATTACAAGCCAGCGCTCTGGAGTGCATGTGCACAGAGCCAGTGCTCTGCAAGGAGAGAGACCACTGCGACGGGAGGCCCACACAGGCCAAAGAATAAAGATGGATAAAAATAAATAAATAAATAAAATAAAAATGTTAAAAAAAAAAAAACCTAAACTGAGTTAGTTCTATTCCTTTATTTATTCTACCTTTGTTTTACAATTAAGGAGATGTTCATAATCAGAAGATAGAACCACAAATGGAGTAGGAGAAGACAGGCCAACCAGTTTTCAAATTACAAGGGTGGAATGTACATGTGAAGACTCTCAAGAAACTCAACGTATCAGACACACAGGAAACACCGCAAATGGTCCTAGAGTTATGACTGAGGTTGTAAAATGTGCTGTGCTTGGGTCTGTAAAAGTTATTTGCTAACTTTCAGTGAGGCATGTACTTTAAGGTATTTTTCTTAGGATTCAGGACACTGCCTATACTCTCCTGTGTTTCTCAGTTTAAAAACACGATAGAAAATGTACAGCCTACGATATGAATACCCTGGCTCTACCATTTTCTTAAAGGAATTCATTTTTAACTTTCATTCATTTTCTAAGCCTACTGAATTCATAAAACATTCACACGATTCACAAAATAAAAATTATCCCAAATTTCACCTTTCATTTTGTACCTGTTCTTTCAGCTTTCATTTTGTACCTTATTCTCTCAGTTCCTGGAGAAGGAAATGGCAATCCCCTCCAGTAGTCTTGCCTGGATAATCCCATGGACACAGGAACCTGGCGGGCTACAGTCCATGGGGTCGCGAGAGTCAGACACAACTTAGTGACTAAACCACGACCAACATCTCAGTTCCTGGTCTTCCCTTCCTACCAGGTCATGGGCTATTCAAACTCTTTCCAGAGTTATCTTATCAAAGATAAGCAAATTTGAATATGCATTCTTATATTCCTCTCCCCGACACACTTTCACACAATTAGTTGTATTATTCTGGACTTAGTGTTTTTCACTTTACGATACATATTGGAATATTTCTATATTGCAATATCAGGAATATTCCCCCTTCTTCTTTTTTTTTTTTTTCATCCACAGAGGGTTTATTTCCACTTTAGTCCCCTGCCGGGAGAAATGGAGTTCAGAGTGAACTTACAGAGGAGTAAAGCTTCTGATATAAAGTATACAAAGTATAGTACCCTCTACACGCACTGCTCATAGACACAGGAGTGTGCCGACAGGACCCGACTGGCAAAGTGGATGCTTCTCAGTTGCGCTCTTGGAATCCTCAGGGCTTCTTCTGTCTCTGGTAGAGAGTCCCCAGGAGAGCAAGCCTGGGGAGAGGGAGGACGATCAGGCCTGGGAGGGCCACGGAGAGGCTGCTGGCATTGGAAACACTAAACACTGGAGCTGGAAGAAGCATGAGGGGAGTCCAAGGCCTTCCTTTCACAGGTGGAGACACTGAGGCCCAGAGAGGGAAAGCTATTTGTCAAAGGTTGTACAGCCAGTTGGGGGCACAGCTGAGGCTTGAACCAAGGATTCTAGGTTCACTGCCTCCTCTTACTGCATTTCATGGATAAGTCCCTGCTTCTCTTGACTCTGACCCTTGGAAGTTGTACATCCTCCTTCTTTTACAGAATAGTAAGGACATGCCACAGTTTACTTCTCCATTCAACTATTGATGCACACTTAGGTAGCTTCTGAACACTTCCATTACCATCAACAATGCTGCAATAAATAACCTTGTCATGGGCTATTTTATAGCACATACATATAGAGAGAAATTCCTGGACATGAACATGAACGGACTCTGTTTTAAAAAAAAAATTAAACAGGTGCTTCTGTATTAATTTTCAACATTATAGTTCTGCTAGCTCAGTTTCTATGTTTATCTTTATTCATTCATCCTTCTGTTTGCCTTAATTTATTTTATTGTTCTACTTCCAATATTTAAGCAGTTTTATGTGTGTGTTTGTATATATATATACACACACATATATATAAATATATGAAGTTTCATCTGAGCACTAGCTTGGCATAGGACATAAGTAGTCATTTTCTAAACATTCTGAAATTTTATTTTCATGCAAAAGTTAATTAAGAAAGCAAGAGTCTTTTTTTTTTCTGATTTCTAGTATTAGTAAACTGAGCCTATTTTTAAAATGTAATACCATTTATATATAACAAAGGTCAATTTTTAAAAATGTTTAATGAGTACTTCTAGAGTGTAGTCTCTAGTATAGTATAGCATAGTGTCTCTTTAAAAGTATTTAGCAAGTACTTGTATAGTATAGTCTCAAAGACAGTATAGTCTCTATATTCACAATGCATGCATATGTGCTAAGTCGCTTCAGTCACGTTCTACTGTGCGACTCCACAGACTATAGCCGGCCAGGCCTCTCTGTCAATGGGATTCTCCAGGCAAGAATACTGGAGCGGGGTTTTCCTAGTGGTCCAGTGGGTAAACAGTCCGCCTTGCAGTGCAAGCACCGGTTCAATCCCTGGCCCCCGGGGGGTCTGGTAGAGAGCCCCAGGAACAGCTAAATCAGGCCTGGGAGGGCCACGGAGAGGCTGCTGGCATTGGAAACACTAAACACTGGAGCTGGAAGAAGCATGAGGGGAGTCCAAGGCCTTCCTTTCACAGGTGGAGACACTGAGGCCCAGAGAGGGAAAGCTATTTGTCAAAGGTTGTACAGCCAGTTGGGGGCACAGCTGAGGCTTGAACCAAGGATTCTAGGTTCACTGCCTCCTCTTACTGCATTTCATGGATAAGTCCCTGCTTCTCTTGACTCTGACCCTTGGAAGTTGTACATCCTCCTTCTTTTACAGAATAGTAAGGACATGCCACAGTTTACTTCTCCATTCAACTATTGATGCACACTTAGGTAGCTTCTGAACACTTCCATTACCATCAACAATGCTGCAATAAATAACCTTGTCATGGGCTATTTTATAGCACATACATATAGAGAGAAATTCCTGGACATGAACATGAACGGACTCTGTTTTAAAAAAAAAATTAAACAGGTGCTTCTGTATTAATTTTCAACATTATAGTTCTGCTAGCTCAGTTTCTATGTTTATCTTTATTCATTCATCCTTCTGTTTGCCTTAATTTATTTTATTGTTCTACTTCCAATATTTAAGCAGTTTTATGTGTGTGTTTGTATATATATATACACACACATATATATAAATATATGAAGTTTCATCTGAGCACTAGCTTGGCATAGGACATAAGTAGTCATTTTCTAAACATTCTGAAATTTTATTTTCATGCAAAAGTTAATTAAGAAAGCAAGAGTCTTTTTGTTTTCTGATTTCTAGTATTAGTAAACTGAGCCTATTTTTAAAATGTAATACCATTTATATATAACAAAAGGTCAATTTTTAAAAATGTTTAATGAGTACTTCTAGAGTGTAGTCTCTAGTATAGTCTAGCATAGTGTCTCTTTAAAAGTATTTAGCAAGTACTTGTATAGTATAGTCTCAAAGACAGTATAGTCTCTATATTCACAATGCATGCATATGTGCTAAGTCGCTTCAGTCACGTTCTACTCGTGCGACTCCACAGACTATAGCCGGCCAGGCCTCTCTGTCAATGGGATTCTCCAGGCAAGAATACTGGAGCGGGGGTTTTCCTAGTGGTCCAGTGGGTAAACAGTCCGCCTTGCAGTGCAAGGGGCACCGGTTCAATCCCTGGCCCAGGAGGATCCCATGTGCCGTGGAGCAGCTGGACGGGTGTGTCCAATTGCAAGCCAGCGTTCTGGAGCACATGTGCCCAGAGCTGGTGCTCTGCAAGGAGAGAGGCCACTGCAATGGGAGGCCCACACAGGCCAAAGAATTAAGATGGATGAAAATAAATAAATAAATAACCAGTAAAAGAGGCCAAAATTAATAAAATACTGAAGTGGGTTGCTGTGCCATCCTCCAGGAGATCTTCCTGACCCAGAGATGTAGCCTGTCTCCTGCGGCTCTGGCATTCCAGGCGGATTCTTTACCACTGAGTCACCTTGGAAGCCCCCTGTATTCAGAATACAGGGTTCTAAATGCACCACTTAGATCTTCCTCACTATTCTTCTTAGAATTGGTTACTATGTTCTGTTTTTTTATTTTATATGTTCAGTTTCATAATTGGACCTGTCATGACTCAGATGTAAATACTATTAAATAATTTTTCCTTTCATTAATTTTTTTCTTTAAAAAATTCTTTTTCATTCTTTTTTATAAGTATATGGATACACTGATATTCAATGCATATATATTCATAACCATTTTAATTTCATTCTGAATTGTATCCATTGGGAATAAACATCCAATTATTTCATTTCACTTTATCATTTTGGTCATGAATTCTATTTTTATGAAAAAAACAGAAACCCTACTTTATTATTTATACTTGCCTATATATCTTACTTATACTTTTATTTCCAGTATCTATAATTACTTTATCTAAAGGTATCTGTCATAAGCAATGTGGCTCAAATCTAAATTATTTTTATTAGATGAGCTAAAGCCATTTATATGCATTAATTTGTAATTTATAAGTGCTTGGACAGAACAGACTGAGGGATGCCCCTTGCTCCATCCTCCAACCACCCTCCAACATTTTTTCCAGTCACAGCCTTAGGAATCAGACACCCAGTTGTGCGTGGACTCCCAGCTATGTGCGACCATCGTGGCAAGCCACCATTTTTTGAGCCTAACTACTTATGACCGATCAACCATGAGCTCCCAGAGTCATCAGAATTATTCTACCAAAGTGGAGGCCGCCGTCAACAGCCTGGGTCAACATGGATCTGCCGGCCTCTATACCTACCTCTCTCTTGGCTTCTATTTCAACCGAGACATGTGACTCCGAAGGGTGTGAGCCACTTTTTTCATGAATTGGCTAAGGAAAAGCACAAAGGCACCGAGTGTCTCTTGAAAATGCAAAACCAGCATGGCGGCCACACCCTCTTCCTGGACATGTAGAAGCAATCTCAAGATGAGTGGGGTAAAACCCAGGATGCTATGGAAGCTGCCCTTCTCACAGAGAAGAACCTGAACCAGTCCCTTTTGGATCTACATGGCCTGGATTCTTCCTGTGCAGAACTGCATATCTGTGACTTCCTGGAGAAGCACTTCCTAGATCAGGAGGTGGAACTCCTAAGGAAGGTGGAGGATCACCTGGCCAATCTCCGCAGGCCGTATGGTTCCCAGGCTGGTTTGGGTGAATATCTTTTAGAAAGGCTCACCCTCAAGCATGACTAGGAGTGTCTGGAGATCAGGGGCCGTTGAGGAGCTCCCCCAACATTGGGGCTGCCTGAAGCCTCTCTCTGAAGCCACTAGGCAGCTTCTTTTTTGAATACCCTGGACCTCTCTCTCAAACCTTGGACCAAGTGTAAACGATAAAGCCTTTTTAAGCTGCAAGAAAAAAGAAAAAGGACTTTTAGGGGGCTTCCCTTCCTGGTGGTCCAGTGGATAAAGAGTTTGCCTTGCAATGCAAGGGGCACTGGTTCAATCCCCAGTTCGGGAAGATCCCACTGCCAGGGACCAGTGGGACCAGTGTGTTCAGTTGCAAGCCAGCACTCTGGAGAGTGTGCGTGCAGAGCCAGTGCTCTGCAATGAGAAGAGGCCACAGCAATGGGAAGTCCACATTGGCCAAAGAATAAAAAGATGGATGAAAATAAATATAAATAAAAGAGGCATGATGGGGAAAAGAAAAAAAAAATCAAATGCTATTTAAAACAAAAAAGGACTTATGGGAACAATTCTCCCCCAATTGTTGCAAGTTTAAATCTGTTTGTCTTTAGCCTTTACACTATAAAAACTATTTACCTAAATATAAGAATTATTGTCTATATTTTCCTTGAATACTGCTATAGAGAAAACTAAAGTCATGCTGATATGTTTTCTCTAGATAAATGAAATAATTTTTTGCTTGGCTATCTAAAGACATATGTTTTATATTTCAAGTCTAATACTTTGAGTAAGTCTTGGTGTAAACTTTCTTGAGTCTATTTTTACTACATTTTATTAACATATCATTATAAATCTCCACTTATTTTAGAAAAATTTTCTTAACATATTTATTCTACTTTGTTTTTTCTTTGACTTCCCTGGCAGCTCAGACAGTGAAGAATCTGTCTGCAATGCAGGAGACCCAGGTCTGATCCCTGGGTTGGGAAGATCCACTGGAGAAAGGAACGGTAACCCAGTAACATTCTTGCCTGGAGAATTCCGTGGACAGAGGAGCATGCTGGGCTACAGTGTATGAGGCTGTAAAGAGTCAACTGCTTTTCCTTAAGAGACTCCTATACAGGTGCTACATCTGCTTGATTTATATATCTAATTGTTTTTCATTTCACTTCTTTCAGCTTTGTTATTTCATCTGCCATGTTCTCTACTGAGATTTCTGCAATGTTTACTGTTTTCTGTATTTTTCCCAAATTTATCTTCATTTCAATTTTTCTTTTTGAATACCCTGGACCTCTCTCTCAAACCTTGGACCAAGTGTAAACGATAAAGCCTTTTTAAGCTGCAAGAAAAAAGAAAAAGGACTTTTAGGGGGCTTCCCTTCCTGGTGGTCCAGTGGATAAAGAGTTTGCCTTGCAATGCAAGGGGCACTGGTTCAATCCCCAGTTCGGGAAGATCCCACTGCCAGGGACCAGTGGGACCAGTGTGTTCAGTTGCAAGCCAGCACTCTGGAGAGTGTGCGTGCAGAGCCAGTGCTCTGCAATGAGAAGAGGCCACAGCAATGGGAAGTCCACATTGGCCAAAGAATAAAAAGATGGATGAAAATAAATATAAATAAAAGAGGCATGATGGGGAAAAGAAAAAAAAAATCAAATGCTATTTAAAACAAAAAAGGACTTATGGGAACAATTCTCCCCCAATTGTTGCAAGTTTAAATCTGTTTGTCTTTAGCCTTTACACTATAAAAACTATTTACCTAAATATAAGAATTATTGTCTATATTTTCCTTGAATACTGCTATAGAGAAAACTAAAGTCATGCTGATATGTTTTCTCTAGATAAATGAAATAATTTTTTGCTTGGCTATCTAAAGACATATGTTTTATATTTCAAGTCTAATACTTTGAGTAAGTCTTGGTGTAAACTTTCTTGAGTCTATTTTTACTACATTTTATTAACATATCATTATAAATCTCCACTTATTTTAGAAAAATTTTCTTAACATATTTATTCTACTTTGTTTTTTCTTTGACTTCCCTGGCAGCTCAGACAGTGAAGAATCTGTCTGCAATGCAGGAGACCCAGGTCTGATCCCTGGGTTGGGAAGATCCACTGGAGAAAGGAACGGTAACCCAGTAACATTCTTGCCTGGAGAATTCCGTGGACAGAGGAGCATGCTGGGCTACAGTGTATGAGGCTGTAAAGAGTCAACTGCTTTTCCTTAAGAGACTCCTATACAGGTGCTACATCTGCTTGATTTATATATCTAATTGTTTTTCATTTCACTTCTTTCAGCTTTATTATTTCTATCTGCCATGTTCTCTACTGAGATTTCTGCAATGTTTACTGTTTTCTGTATTTTTTCCCAAATTTATCTTCATTTCTGTGATTTTTTAAATACTTTTTCCTGAACCAACCAACTTATATTGCATCTCTTCCTGTTGACCAATTATTTTTTTCCTTTAGGTCTTATATTTCTTTTTTTGTGTGTGTGGTCTTCCAGCACAGTTATTGCTTTTTTAAAAAGTTTATGGTAAGATATTTGATCATAACTTCCAGCTGCCCTGTGGCCTCATTTTTCTAGTAGAAATTTTTGTTAGTCAGCAATGCTATCTGTTCTTGCTCTTATCTCTGATTCTCTGTGTTTCTTCTTTATTATCCATCACTGAGGGAATTGGATTTTCTTGACCAGGTGCTGGTAGTACAGGGGGCACAGAGAGCATTTCTGTAGTTTAGATGCCTCCAAGAACACTGCCTCCTGAACCTGTGCCATCCATCATGTGGTTTTCTGTGCATGTCTTCTGCTTCTCTGAATTAAACTGAGTCTAGAAGGGCATCTACCAGCCCTGCTCACCAGCTGCTATATCTAGTGGGGCAAACAGCAGATAGAGTTTTGGTCTCACCTTTAGGAGCTGTTATTTTTGCTGGCTTTCCTGAAATCTACTCCCCCAGGGTCCTCCATCCATACTTCATGTTTTTACTTCCTCCTTCTTGGCTTCTGCCCAACCCCAACTGTTTTTCTTTAACCGTTATATATATTTTGAAATCTGGAGAGATATATCTCTTAGTGTGCCAAAAAAATAAACTTTGTAAGATTTTCTCTCTTTTTGTGTGTGTATGTATTTTTATTGTCATGTCTTATAATTGTTCTCCATAATTCTTTTCCAAGACTTCCAAAGAAAAGATAATAATTCTGACTTATATAAACATTTTTATACCAGAAATATCTAGGTTAATTTTCATAAACACAACTCATACAAGGATGGAAGAGAAAAAGAGAAATAGGCATAAGAGGATAATCAGGAAAAACTAATTATTGGAAACCTACATATAATTTTTAAAATACAGTGTAATATACCAAAAGCCGATTATATGATAATCTCATAATTCTCTAGATCATAAAACCTAATTTCATAGCTGACATATATATTTTTTCCTAATGGTCAATAACTGATTTGATGAGAATGTGAGGTTTTTAGGACTACAGGTATGTGCCAAAAGCTAGGAAGATATATAAATAGATAAACTGATTTGTATCTACCTCATTCAGATAACTCTGGATATAATCAGTTAAGAAACATGAACTCAAAAATATTCACTAAAGAAAAATAATCATTACATTCATTTGAATGAGTCTGACAATTTATAATCGGTGGTGTTTGGGTCACAAATCTACTGAATCAGAATCTCTAGAAATTGGATGCAAGAAGCTACATTTAACTCCTCAGGTGCTCTTAATATAAATTAAAGAAGGGCCCTCCGGGCCAAATAAACACTTCCTCATTTATAAACTGACTTACAGCCCAAGGCCGTAACGCTAGGAAGCAGCAGAGCCAAAGTTCCAATACCCAGTGCAAGACTGACCCAAAAACCAATGCTTTTTATTATTCCAAAATAGAGGTAGGTTCTCAAATATTTATAAAATTTTAGATTTCTACCAGCCCTGCTCACCAGCTGCTATATCTAGTGGGGCAAACAGCAGATAGAGTTTTGGTCTCACCTTTAGGAGCTGTTATTTTTGCTGGCTTTCCTGAAATCTACTCCCCCAGGGTCCTCCATCCATACTTCATGTTTTTACTTCCTCCTTCTTGGCTTCTGCCCAACCCCAACTGTTTTTCTTTAACCGTTATATATATTTTGAAATCTGGAGAGATATATCTCTTAGTGTGCCAAAAAAATAAACTTTGTAAGATTTTCTCTCTTTTTGTGTGTGTATGTATTTTTATTGTCATGTCTTATAATTGTTCTCCATAATTCTTTTCCAAGACTTCCAAAGAAAAGATAATAATTCTGACTTATATAAACATTTTTATACCAGAAATATCTAGGTTAATTTTCATAAACACAACTCATACAAGGATGGAAGAGAAAAAGAGAAATAGGCATAAGAGGATAATCAGGAAAAACTAATTATTGGAAACCTACATATAATTTTTAAAATACAGTGTAATATACCAAAAGCCGATTATATGATAATCTCATAATTCTCTAGATCATAAAACCTAATTTCATAGCTGACATATATATTTTTTCCTAATGGTCAATAACTGATTTGATGAGAATGTGAGGTTTTTAGGACTACAGGTATGTGCCAAAAGCTAGGAAGATATATAAATAGATAAACTGATTTGTATCTACCTCATTCAGATAACTCTGGATATAATCAGTTAAGAAACATGAACTCAAAAATATTCACTAAAGAAAAATAATCATTACATTCATTTGAATGAGTCTGACAATTTATAATCGGTGGTGTTTGGGTCACAAATCTACTGAATCAGAATCTCTAGAAATTGGATGCAAGAAGCTACATTTAACTCCTCAGGTGCTCTTAATATAAATTAAAGAAGGGCCCTCCGGGCCAAATAAACACTTCCTCATTTATAAACTGACTTACAGCCCAAGGCCGTAACGCTAGGAAGCAGCAGAGCCAAAGTTCCAATACCCAGTGCAAGACTGACCCAAAAACCAATGCTTTTTATTATTCCAAAATAGAGGTAGGTTCTCAAAAATATTTATAAAATTTTAGATTTACAGAGGGGAAAAAAAGTCTGAAAAAGACAAGCAGGTGTTAACCTCATCAGTATAGACAGCTGAGACTATGAAGCAGTTGAAATTTATCAGCTAATTTCATAGATGAGAACTGCTCAGTCAGGGCATGCGATCGGTGAACTCACACAGGAATCCAGACTCAGAAGGGCTCACACCTGGGGCTTAAAGTTCTGTAGTTGCCATCTTGAAGTTCTTGATAATTGTTTTACGGGAATGGTGTTTTGTATATGAAGTCCATTGGGATGGGGGAGCATGTATCAAGGGTTGAGAGTCTTGACTCACACACAGCCCATCACCATCCCCAGTGAGGCTGGGTACCTTACGTCCCTGTCCTCTAGCTCCCCAGGGTCTCCAGCCTTCACCTTCCCACTCCTACCGAGGGAGTACTGCTGCCCTAGGTGCAAACATGGTAAGAGGTGGGAATAGGTGTGCACACCCCACGGAGACTCAGCCATCTTCACCCTGGGCTAGCAGAGTCCCTGGGCATTTAGTGGGTGACTCAGTGGGGACTAGCCCCTTGCTCACTCCAATCCAGGTACCTAGTGTGTCTTGGAGCAGAGAATGCAATACGCTGGGAGGACCCCTGTCCACCATGGGTTGGGACTGTGGGTCCATGGAAAGGGAATAGGCCTGTCTCTTTTTCTCCCTCTGGCCAGGAAAGGGCAGGCATGTGAGCCCAGGAGAGGAAAGAGACAGAACACAGCAGCAAGTGGACTGTGTGTACCCTAAATCACAGGGTGAGGCTCCTGGGTACCTGTCAGGGCTTTCACTTCCCTCAAGAGTATGCCTAAAAGGGCATGGCATTAAATACCAAATTAAAAAATCTTGACAGGTCCAGAGAGAGAAGAACTATGCAGAAAAGGAAAAACATACATATCTGTAAACAACAAAACTCTGGAAAAGCAAAATAAAAAAATTTTAAAAATTTTTAAAGGCCAACTTCAACAACAAAAAAAAGTTCTGTTTTTTTATGCCTTTAATAGCATCTTTCCGTGCTTTTTGAACAAGAGGCCCTGCATTTTAGCTCTGCACGGCCTCAAAAAACTATGTAGCCAGCCCTGTATGCAGTAGATTTTAAGGGTTTTGAGGGTATAGCTCTTCACACTTGAAAGATGATAACCATGCCCTTCTTCAACGGTGACCTGGCACAACAGCAAGGCCAGAATGCTGGACAATCATTTTTCAAACCTTCCAATCCTGCTGCTTGTTTTCTAACCAACTGATCTGTTACTCTCGTATCACAGACAACACTGGCAAGCTACAAAGAATTCAGGGGAAAACAGTTTCAACTTTGGCTGCATTTAGATTCAAAACCTGAGACTTCTGCTTTAATCATGTAGAAACTTGCAAAAGAATCACCTTGGAAACCAAGAGAATATGATCATTAAAATTAGCTAGAAGCAATTTGACTACAGAGTAGTCAACTTAGCTGCAAAATCCTTTCATTACCTTTATAGAGAAAAATTCGCCTGTAACCATAATAAACATAAGGCAGGGGAAATGAAATGTTGACCGCAGGATTTCTAAAGGGAGGCATAGAATTTGGGTAGAAAACTCATTTCTTATGCATTTAGAGTAGTTCACAAAGTAAATACAAATATGTTGTAATCACATGTAAGAAATGAACCTCATAACTCACTGTGTTTGTGCTCAGTCACTCAGTCGTGTCCTACATGTCAGCCTCACGGACTGTAGCCCGCCAGGCTCCTCTGTCCATAGGATATTTAGGGCAAGAATACTGGAGTGGATTGCCATTTTCTGATTGCCATTGAATCTTCCCAACCCAAGGATCAAACATGCTTCTCGGGGCTTCCCTGGTGGTCCAGTGGGTAAGGACACTGCTTTGCAGTGCAAGGAGAGCCGGTTCGATTCCTAGCCTGGGAAGATCCCACGTGCAGCAGAGTGGCTGGACTGATGTGTCCAACTACCGAGCTGGAGCTCTGAAGCACATGCACCCAGAGCTGGTGCTCTGCAGTGACAGAGGCCACTGCAATGGGGGGCCCACACAGGCCAAAGAACGAAGATGGATGAAAATAAATAAATAAAAGACCAATAGAAGTGGAAGTGGCCCAAAAAACAAACATAAAAAAAGCCCTGCATCTCCTATATTTCCTGCACTGGCAAGTGGATTCTTTATCACTGAGCCACCTGGGAAGCCCTTATAACTCCCTAAACATCTGCTTTTTTAGAGGGGAAACAGGTGTTTGCTGCAGTAAATTGAACTATTAATTAAAAATGCAAGTTTCTTCCTAATATTTTCTTCCTTTAAACACTGTATGACATGAACCCCTTCAGGTTAGAAACTGGCAATCTAAAGTTATCTCAGGTACAAAAATTCCATTTATTCTACTCTTCTTAAAATTCCACTTATTCTCCTCTTCTTCTTAGCAGAGATATAAAAAACATTGCGTGCTCTCTTCCACCTTCCCCCAAAATACCATTTTTTAAAAGAATAGAGGGGGAACCTTAGAGCATCTCGGAAGAAATGAAGACCATAAAATAAACAAACATGTCTGAATATCTGAATTAATAGTTTTACAAGAGAGAACCAGTACAAATGGCTAGCAATACAAATACCAAAAAAGGAATAAAATTTGCTTAACATGGTCAAGTCACATCTGAGAAGCCTGAGTAATCCTCTCAGAAAAATGAAAACAGGAAAACGAGCCATTTAATTTGCAAACAGACAATATTTTTCAGAGACTGTTAGGCTTCTTCTTTTTTGTCGATGAAAGAGTAAGACAAGAGAGAGAGATTAAATAAGAATAAGCTATTCAGATGCTGTGATTTGCTTTACGTTTTCATGGCCTTAACTTGAGGGCTTCTGATTTCAGTCTCATTCCTTTCTTTCTTTTTTTTGGTTTTTTTTGGTTGTTGTTTTTTAAAGATTTATTTATTTATTTATTTTGGGCGGGGGTCGAGTTGGGGAGGGAGGAGAGCGGGCAGGCCACTTCTATTGGTCTTTCATTTCTCTATTTTCATTCATCTTTGTTCTTTAGCTCCTGTGGGCCTCCCATCGCGGTGGCCTCTGTCGTTGCAGAGCACTGGCTCTGGGCGCATGCGCTCCAGAGCTCCGGCTCGGTAATTGGACAGATCTGTCCAGCCGCTCTGCGGCACGTGGGATCTTCCCAGGCCAGGGATTGAACCGGCGCCCCTTGCACTGCAAGGCAGTGTCCTTACCCACTGGACCACCAGGGGAAGCCCCATTCCTTTCTTTTTTGTTCTTAAGGAGAGACCAGCTGGCAGCAGATGGCAATCTTTCCTCTACATCCTCCCTCCTTCCCTCCCCTACTCTCCTCTTCCCACTCCTGGTTTGGCCTTTAACTCTCGCCAGATTGATCATCTGCTCTCCCATTTTCTTTACAGTAAATCTGTACTTCATAACTCTCTGGACCCTCGCTCTTCATGGCTTCATCTTAAGGCTCTTCTCTCCCTCCATCATTCCCTTTTGTGTTCACATCTGCCTGTGTATCATAACTGCTAGAACATATGGACAATTCTATAAGCAAAAGGGCTTTTTTTTTCACAAATACATTAATCATAGTTCTCAGCTCCCTCTAGTCGCCTCCAGAAAATCCTACCCAACTGTTATACAAACATACTGCTTCATGTCAGGTGAGAATGAGGCACAGAGTTAGTGCAATTATTACCTAATCTAGACTGTGCTTCAAAGCCAAGCTTCTCACATACATTTGGAAGTAAAGAGGCAGGTCTCAAATATGTCCACGTGTATTTGGCTACTACCCTTCTGGGTCTAGTCACAGCACCTGTGTTTTCCATGCTTTCAAACATGAGGCTAGTCAAATGTTAGTTCTCAAACCCAAGAGAGAGGAAATGAAATGATTTCAGCCTGAGAATGATGGTCATTACAATTCATATCCCAGAAAAGGACAATCATACCTTTGTAATTGCAGTGAAGACTTTTTCCAGAATGGCATTTGGCTGGGCAATTTGTGGTCCATTGGCCTGAATGTTGAGGGCTATGGCACATGGCTTGGCAACAAATCTGAAAAAACAAAAAAGACAAGTTATTCTCTCTATAGCTGTTTTTTTTTTTTTTTATCTTTTTAATTTTTCTCTTTTGCTTTTACAGAGTTTTGTTGTTTATAGATAGGTACAATCCCAGATTAATCATAGGTAAATTCCATCCCCCCCATCCCATCCCTCCAGGCCATCGCATAGCCCCCATGTAAGATCCCTTAACCTACAGCACGTTGATAGTTGTTATCTCCTTTACATATTATAGCTGTTATTAATATCATCAGGTAAACATTACTCAATTGTCCCAATAAAGTGTTAATAAAATTTTAAGGGTAGACACTGTCAACACTCATATGCCAGGACCTATAAAGCAAGATTTAACTTTTTTTTTGTCCTTTGATACTCCAGCTATCAGTTAAAAAAAAAAAAGAAATCCTTCTTAAACAGTTAAACTTCCTGATATTTAAGTTCTAATGAGATTGAACAGACAGGACTATCAAATGACAAATATAACTGTATTAAGTAAGATACATAAACCAGACAAACCATGATTTTGAAATGATAGAATGTATATTCTTCTTACAAATCATGTTATATTTTTACTATGAGAAAGTGTTAACTAACCATCTGATTATACATACAGAGAGTCTGCTTTTGATCAATGCCAGCCAAAAACTGGCCCATTTTGTGTCTATGATCAAAGTGTACTATGTTCAGCCCCAGCTGATGACTTCTTAAAATTCCCTGGTTTATGATGATCTGCTTCTTTCTCTTAAAGAGTCATGAAATGTGTCAAATAGCATGATGTCTCCATCAAGCTGGTAAATCTGAAGTTATTATAAATATCAGCTGCACCATTGTTATTGTAAGAAAATTACTATGTCAAGAAGAGCAGAGTGACTTAGCTGCATTTCTGGCCGTGTTTGATGTGGAAATGAGGCATGGGAGGCACGCAGACAGAGGGCATGGGGCCCCAAAGGTATAATGAGGTCTCTAAAGCCTTTTTTAAATGAAAAACATTAGAGTTGTTTTAGAATAAATGTTCAAGAAATAAGGTGCAATACACCTTTCCAATAGCGACATTTAACATTTTCTATAAATGTAAATAATATAATATCATATGAAAATATGATCCAAATTAATTTAATGTTTGCTAAGGCAACTGATAAATATACAAAACAGACCATGAGTAAATCTTAGACATAGCTTCTTTAATAATAGCAAATGAAGGGGAACATCCCTGGTGGTCCAGTGTTTAAAACTCCAAGCACCTAATGCAGGGGGCACAGGTTCAATCCCTGGTCAGAGAACTAATATCTGACATTCTTCATGGAGAGACAGAAAAAAGAGAAAAAGCAGATGAGTTAAAGAACAGTAGACAAGGTAGGAATTCTGTTTTTTTAATTTGGGCCTTTTTTTTTTTTTTTTACTGTTTTTTAAATTTATTTATTTTCATCCATCTTTATTTTTTGGCCTGAGTAGGCCTCTCATTGCAGTGGGCTCTCTTGTTGCAGAGCACCAGCTCTGAGCGCATGCGCTCCAGAGCGCTGGTTCGTAATTGGACACACCAGTCCAACCGCTCCACAGCATGTGGGATCTTCCTAGGCCAGGGATCAAACCCATGCCCCTTGCATCGCAAGGCAGACTCTTTACCCACTGGACCACCAAGGAAGCATAGGAGGAGTTTTTCTAAAAGAGGGACTAATGAGGTTTACATATGTGGTACCAAGTATAATCCTACTGAGTTCTATTTCAAGTAAAAAAGAGAAAAAAAAATGTATTCAAACAGGAAAACGGGATACTGTACATGCAAGGCTAAACCGGGAAATATATACACAGAAAATGCAATATAAATTCTTTTTCACTGGGCTCTCTGGGACAAAATTAGGAAGAATAACCACCTTTTGAAAACTAGAACATAAATCTAGAAACTAGAGTTTTCCCAAACTTTTGCATTCTCATTTATTTCTAATGTAAAATTTTCTAAAACATGTTACCTGTGCCCTCATCTTTTTAAAGAGAAGTGTAGTATTTTTTCTAAAGAACTCTGGATCTTCAGTATAAACTACTTGTGGAGCTATGGATGTAGCTAGTGGAAATAAATAAGAATTAATGGGCAGTGACCACAGAAGAATATCCAGAATTTGTTCCCTTGATAATGCTTCTTGCTTCGTGGTTAGTGCCTCTTCATCAAAAGGCATGGTGAGGGGTGTGAAAAGGCATGAGATCAGCAAGAGTGTTTCATTAAAAAAAAAAAAACAGTGGGCTTCCTTGGTGGTCCAGTGGGTAAGGACACCGCCTGGCAGTGCAAGGGGCGCCGGTTCGATCCCTGGCCTGGGAAGATCCCATGTGCCGAGGAGCAGCTGGACCGATGTGTCCAACTACCGAGCCAGAGTTCTGGAGTGCACGTGCCCAGAGCTGGTGCTCTGTGACGAGAGAGGTCACTGTGATGGGAGGCCCACACAGGCCAAAGAACAAAGATGAACGAATGAAAGATCAATAGAAGTGGCCAAAAAATTTTAAAAACTAGTAAAAGAGCAAAACTAACTATGTATAAAAGTCACAATCAACATATCTAATGGTTGCCTTCTATTCTTCCCAGTTAATTTCTCCCCAGTCTTCCTAATTTCTACAAATTCTGAAATTGTATTCAAATTCCCTTTTGGAATTTGGCATCATCATCCTTGATTGAGTACATGATCTGCTTTCTTCTTCTAGAGAGTGAAGAGTTTAAACACAGAGGCTGGTCACTTCATCTCTGAATACACCATGACAATGCCAGGCACATGTGGGAGAAGTCAAGACATCTGATCCACTGGCTATCTTCTGTAAATGTGTTTTCACTGTTGCCATCATTGTGGTGAGTCCTGTTGACAAAGTTCACAGACCTTCTCTGTGCACCCCACAACAATGCACAGGCAGACAGCAGGAGAGTCAGGAAATTCACTCAACAGAATCTCTTTGAAAGCAACTTCCTTACCTTTATGGTCATCTCCCAGTAACATACAAAACCATTCAAGAAGACTCTTTTAGTATTTTATACAATACCATGTTTTACACCTCGCTCCTCCTCTTTTTAAACTTCAAATCACTTCTTTTTTTTAAGAAACTCTTCCCTAGATTTCTAGAACTAATAAGTATCTTGAAGAAGGCTATCCCTTGATCATTAAACTTCTAAAATTCTGATACTCAAACTCATCAAGTAAACATGATGCTCTGTAAACATACTTTTAAAACAATGTCAAAAGGATAGTTGGGAAAATGGTACTTCTTGCTGCGTGGTTAGTGCCTCTTCATCAAAAGGCATGGTGAGGGGTGTGAAAAGGCATGAGATCAGCAAGAGTGTTTCATTAAAAAAAAAAAAACAGTGGGCTTCCTTGGTGGTCCAGTGGGTAAGGACACCGCCTGGCAGTGCAAGGGGCGCCGGTTCGATCCCTGGCCTGGGAAGATCCCATGTGCCGAGGAGCAGCTGGACCGATGTGTCCAACTACCGAGCCAGAGTTCTGGAGTGCACGTGCCCAGAGCTGGTGCTCTGTGACGAGAGAGGTCACTGTGATGGGAGGCCCACACAGGCCAAAGAACAAAGATGAACGAATGAAAGATCAATAGAAGTGGCCAAAAAATTTTAAAAAAACTAGTAAAAGAGCAAAACTAACTATGTATAAAAGTCACAATCAACATATCTAATGGTTGCCTTCTATTCTTCCCAGTTAATTTCTCCCCAGTCTTCCTAATTTCTACAAATTCTGAAATTGTATTCAAATTCCCTTTTGGAATTTGGCATCATCATCCTTGATTGAGTACATGATCTGCTTTCTTCTTCTAGAGAGTGAAGAGTTTAAACACAGAGGCTGGTCACTTCATCTCTGAATACACCATGACAATGCCAGGCACATGTGGGAGAAGTCAAGACATCTGATCCACTGGCTATCTTCTGTAAATGTGTTTTCACTGTTGCCATCATTGTGGTGAGTCCTGTTGACAAAGTTCACAGACCTTCTCTGTGCACCCCACAACAATGCACAGGCAGACAGCAGGAGAGTCAGGAAATTCACTCAACAGAATCTCTTTGAAAGCAACTTCCTTACCTTTATGGTCATCTCCCAGTAACATACAAAACCATTCAAGAAGACTCTTTTAGTATTTTATACAATACCATGTTTTACACCTCGCTCCTCCTCTTTTTAAACTTCAAATCACTTCTTTTTTTTAAGAAACTCTTCCCTAGATTTCTAGAACTAATAAGTATCTTGAAGAAGGCTATCCCTTGATCATTAAACTTCTAAAATTCTGATACTCAAACTCATCAAGTAAACATGATGCTCTGTAAACATACTTTTAAAACAATGTCAAAAGGATAGTTGGGAATTATCTCTGATGGTATCTGATGACAGAGCAGATGCTAATTTCCTAGCATCACGAATTAATCTCCTTGTGCCCAATATCCTCATATGTGAAAAATAATAATTAGGTGTATAAATTGTGTGATCATACAAACATACATATACACTAAAACATAATGTCATATAGCCTCTTTGTCTAAAATCTCTGACAGGAACCATGGCACTTAATACACCATGACTCTCTGGATCCAACAACTCACACAGTTTTAGCTATGCTGTGCCAAGCCATGTGTGTCCAACAAGTTCTGAACATACCATGCAAGGAGAGGAGAGACCAGAAACTAAGACAAGCAACTGAAAAAGACAAGGATCAACAAGTAAAGTAACCATTTGCCTCAGTTTACCCTCATAGGCTGGTTAAATAGTACTAAGTGAATAGAGCTGACATGTGCCCTGTAAATGTTTATTTACTTAAAAAAATCAGTCTTTTTTTTCTGTATTATGAAGGTATTTGAGTGCAAAAAGTACTCCATGTTCTGTGTATATCTTTAAGCACATTTATAGCTCAGAGCTTACCTTGGTATTCTTTGCAGAGACATTCGGCTCATGTTTAAAATACAAATACATGTTGTTAAATAGAACTAAAAAGGAGGAAAGTTTTAGGTGTTTCTTTGCTTTTACATGAGACTAGTATTTTTCAAAGCTTCCATCCTTACTATATTTACTTTCAAATATGTTATTCTACATGAAAGTACTTCATAGATTTTTTTAGGTAGTGCTGCTGCCTTTGATAAAAAGTAATTTAAAGTTATGGTCATCGCCCAAACTTCCTTACCTTTATGGTCATCTCCCAGTAACATACAAAACCATTCAAGAAGACTCTTTTAGTATTTTATACAATACCATGTTTTACACCTCGCTCCTCCTCTTTTTAAACTTCAAATCACTTCTTTTTTTTAAGAAACTCTTCCCTAGATTTCTAGAACTAATAAGTATCTTGAAGAAGGCTATCCCTTGATCATTAAACTTCTAAAATTCTGATACTCAAACTCATCAAGTAAACATGATGCTCTGTAAACATACTTTTAAAACAATGTCAAAAGGATAGTTGGGAATTATCTCTGATGGTATCTGATGACAGAGCAGATGCTAATTTCCTAGCATCACGAATTAATCTCCTTGTGCCCAATATCCTCATATGTGAAAAATAATAATTAGGTGTATAAATTGTGTGATCATACAAACATACATATACACTAAAACATAATGTCATATAGCCTCTTTGTCTAAAATCTCTGACAGGAACCATGGCACTTAATACACCATGACTCTCTGGATCCAACAACTCACACAGTTTTAGCTATGCTGTGCCAAGCCATGTGTGTCCAACAAGTTCTGAACATACCATGCAAGGAGAGGAGAGACCAGAAACTAAGACAAGCAACTGAAAAAGACAAGGATCAACAAGTAAAGTAACCATTTGCCTCAGTTTACCCTCATAGGCTGGTTAAATAGTACTAAGTGAATAGAGCTGACATGTGCCCTGTAAATGTTTATTTACTTAAAAAAAAAATCAGTCTTTTTTTTCTGTATTATGAAGGTATTTGAGTGCAAAAAGTACTCCATGTTCTGTGTATATCTTTAAGCACATTTATAGCTCAGAGCTTACCTTGGTATTCTTTGCAGAGACATTCGGCTCATGTTTAAAATACAAATACATGTTGTTAAATAGAACTAAAAAGGAGGAAAGTTTTAGGTGTTTCTTTGCTTTTACATGAGACTAGTATTTTTCAAAGCTTCCATCCTTACTATATTTACTTTCAAATATGTTATTCTACATGAAAGTACTTCATAGATGTTTGATCTTTTGAAGGTAGTGCTGCTGCCTTTGATAAAAAAGTAATTAGGTGAGCATTTCCTGGTAGAGGCAGTCATCAAAGTTTGAAAGTACATCAACTATAATATTTGTAGCTACTCTATCCCACCCTCCATCTCATTCTGCTTTTCTCTCTCCTCAGACAACCCTTTGTGAAAGACAGCTTTTGTGAACTTCTATTAGAGCCAGTGTTGGAGAAAAAAGAAAAAAATCCAGTGTTTTTCTAATGGACGGTGGCAGTAGGTGATGAAATTATAGAAGTTTTGTCATTAGTTTTATTTGGTGTCTAATATGCTCTCTTAAAAAATACAGCAGTGATTCATAAATTCTTTGCAAATATAATTTCTATTTTATGTAATTGAATATAAGATACATGTCACATATTACTTTTCAGTTCAGTTCAGTCACTCAGTCATTTCCCATTTTATTTATTTATTTATTTATTTATTTTTGGCTATTCTAGGTTTTCACTGCTGTTCCAGGCTTTTCTCTAATTGCAGGAAGTGGGGGCTATTTTCTAGTTGAGGTGAGCAGGCTTCTCATTGCCGTGACGTTTCTTGTCGTTGAACTCGGGCTCTTGGGCACACGGGCTTCAGTAGCTGCAGCACATGGGCTCAATAGTTGCGGCTCGGAGGTTCTAGACCACAGAGCCGCAGATAGTTGTGGCTCACAGGTTTGTTGCTCCGCAGCATGTGGGATCTTTCCAGATCAGAGATCGAACTTGTGTCGCCTTTACTGGCAGGTGAACTCTTTACCACTGAGCTACCAAGGAAGTTGTTTCCCACTTTTTGAGACCCCATGGACTGCAGCACGCCAAGCATCCCTGCTCTTCACCACAGTACGCCCAGTGTTTCGTAAAAATATTCCTTGACAGTAACTTCTTTGATCTCTGGGTCCATAGGGTCACAAAAGAGTTGGACATGACTGAAGTGACTTAGCATGCAGGTACTATGTAATCATCTTCAATGGGGAGCATGGCCAGAGACTTTTAGTCCTTTCTGACTCCAGCATTTTCTGCACTTTTCACAGTAGCTGGATGACTATTGTGGTAGACACACAAATCTACACATGCGATAAAGTGTATAGAATGTGGACTGCTGCCTTTGATAAAAAGTAATTAGGTGAGCATTTCCTGGTAGAGGCAGTCATCAAAGTTTGAAAGTACATCAACTATAATATTTGTAGCTACTCTATCCCACCCTCCATCTCATTCTGCTTTTCTCTCTCCTCAGACAACCCTTTGTGAAAGACAGCTTTTGTGAACTTCTATTAGAGCCAGTGTTGGAGAAAAAAGAAAAAAATCCAGTGTTTTTCTAATGGACGGTGGCAGTAGGTGATGAAATTATAGAAGTTTTGTCATTAGTTTTATTTGGTGTCTAATATGCTCTCTTAAAAAATACAGCAGTGATTCATAAATTCTTTGCAAATATAATTTCTATTTTATGTAATTGAATATAAGATACATGTCACATATTACTTTTCAGTTCAGTTCAGTCACTCAGTCATTTCCCATTTTATTTATTTATTTATTTATTTATTTTTGGCTATTCTAGGTTTTCACTGCTGTTCCAGGCTTTTCTCTAATTGCAGGAAGTGGGGGCTATTTTCTAGTTGAGGTGAGCAGGCTTCTCATTGCCGTGACGTTTCTTGTCGTTGAACTCGGGCTCTTGGGCACACGGGCTTCAGTAGCTGCAGCACATGGGCTCAATAGTTGCGGCTCGGAGGTTCTAGACCACAGAGCCGCAGATAGTTGTGGCTCACAGGTTTGTTGCTCCGCAGCATGTGGGATCTTTCCAGATCAGAGATCGAACTTGTGTCGCCTTTACTGGCAGGTGAACTCTTTACCACTGAGCTACCAAGGAAGTTGTTTCCCACTTTTTGAGACCCCATGGACTGCAGCACGCCAAGCATCCCTGCTCTTCACCACAGTACGCCCAGTGTTTCGTAAAAATATTCCTTGACAGTAACTTCTTTGATCTCTGGGTCCATAGGGTCACAAAAGAGTTGGACATGACTGAAGTGACTTAGCATGCAGGTACTATGTAATCATCTTCAATGGGGAGCATGGCCAGAGACTTTTAGTCCTTTCTGACTCCAGCATTTTCTGCACTTTTCACAGTAGCTGGATGACTATTGTGGTAGACACACAAATCTACACATGCGATAAAAAGTGTATAGAATGTGGGACTTTCCTGGAGGTCCAGTAGTTAAGAATCTACCCTGTGATGCAGGGGACACAGTCTGGATCCCTGGTCAGGAAACTAAGATCCCATAAGCCTCAGAGCAACTAAGCCAGAGTACCACAACTATTGAGCTTGCATGACACAGCTAGAGAGTCTGTGTGCAGCAATGAAGATCCCTCATGAGCAACTAAAACCCAAATAAATATTTTTTTCAACTGTATGGAATTAAGTCACACATGCACACCATGTCCAGCTAGGGAAATCTATATAAATTCAATAGTTTGTAGCAACGTCAATATACTGGGAGTGATGCCATTCTAGAGTTTTAGGGAATGGTATCTCTGGGGAAAGTGGGAAGGACACCTGATCACTCACTGTATTCCTTCTTACAAATCCATGTGCATCTATAACTATCTCAGGAAAGATTTTGATTTAAAAAATAATTAGAAGAGGTATTCTATTTCTAATATGGAGGAATAAGCTCCCAATAAATTGATTTTTTTAATCTTTAAAAACTCTGTACAACATGCCAACCTCCTAAAAACCAAACCAAGTACATGAGGATTCTGGAGATGGAACAGAAGCAAGCAGATTCTGGAGGGGAGTCAAAAGCCGGAGCAGGAAACCAGCAGAGAGCAAGCGCCTACGGATTTATTTATATATTTGGTTTGCATCTCAACTCTGAGATCAATCACAGCATCAGATACAACTCTGACAGGAAAACACACTCTCCGTCTGGCTGTAATGGCCAGCAAAGGAGCCTGGGGAAATCAGAGAGAAGCTAAGGAACCACAAAGGAAAGAAGCCAGAGAAGCCAACTCATAATTCAGCATATAAACAAAGCATGATTCTGGCTGACTGCAAGCCATGTATGTACAAGGGCAACAAAAAGCAGGTAGGAGCTAAGGTTTAAAGAGCTGAAGAAAGACTGAAGCCCTGGCCCACCATGGGCCTGACAGGCTACGATTTGAACCTAACTGAATAAACTGCTTGTTAACTCAAAACATCTCAACACTCTGCACAGCAATATAAAACAAAAAATTCCAAAATCTCTACAATATAACTCTCACAGTGTCCAGGATACAATTTGGTGATGGAGAACAAGGAAAATATGGCACAATTTTAAGGGGGAACACATGTAAAGGCATTTAGTGATCTTGAAGATAGGGCAACGAAAATAATGCAATCTGAGAAGATGACAAAATAAAGAAACTGAGGACTTGTGGAACAATTTCAAAAAGGCTGACATATGAGTAATGGGACCCTCATGAGCAACTAAAACCCAAATAAATATTTTTTTCAACTGTATGGAATTAAGTCACACATGCACACCATGTCCAGCTAGGAAATCTATATAAATTCAATAGTTTGTAGAACGTCAATATACTGGGAGTGATGCCATTCTAGAGTTTTAGGGAATGGTATCTCTGGGGAAAGTGGGAAGGACACCTGATCACTCACTGTATTCCTTCTTACAAATCCATGTGCATCTATAACTATCTCAGGAAAGATTTTGATTTAAAAAATAATTAGAAGAGGTATTCTATTTCTAATATGGAGGAATAAGCTCCCAATAAATTGATTTTTTTAATCTTTAAAAACTCTGTACAACATGCCAACCTCCTAAAAACCAAACCAAGTACATGAGGATTCTGGAGATGGAACAGAAGCAAGCAGATTCTGGAGGGGAGTCAAAAGCCGGAGCAGGAAACCAGCAGAGAGCAAGCGCCTACGGATTTATTTATATATTTGGTTTGCATCTCAACTCTGAGATCAATCACAGCATCAGATACAACTCTGACAGGAAAACACACTCTCCGTCTGGCTGTAATGGCCAGCAAAGGAGCCTGGGGAAATCAGAGAGAAGCTAAGGAACCACAAAGGAAAGAAGCCAGAGAAGCCAACTCATAATTCAGCATATAAACAAAGCATGATTCTGGCTGACTGCAAGCCATGTATGTACAAGGGCAACAAAAAGCAGGTAGGAGCTAAGGTTTAAAGAGCTGAAGAAAGACTGAAGCCCTGGCCCACCATGGGCCTGACAGGCTACGATTTGAACCTAACTGAATAAACTGCTTGTTAACTCAAAACATCTCAACACTCTGCACAGCAATATAAAACAAAAAATTCCAAAATCTCTACAATATAACTCTCACAGTGTCCAGGATACAATTTGGTGATGGAGAACAAGGAAAATATGGCACAATTTTAAGGGGGAACACATGTAAAGGCATTTAGTGATCTTGAAGATAGGGCAACGAAAATAATGCAATCTGAGAAGATGACAAAATAAAGAAACTGAGGACTTGTGGAACAATTTCAAAAAGGCTGACATATGAGTAATGGGAGTTCCACAGGAGAAAGGAGACAGACTAGGGAGACTCAGAAGAAAATATTAATAGAAATAATAGAAAGAAATTATGCTCTGTAATTTTCAAAATCTGACAAAAGACAAATATGCAGATTTAGGAAGTTCAACGGTCCCCAAAATAGCTAAGTTCCTAAGAAAGGAAAATATAGACAAAATCACAGTCAAACTGATGAAAACCAAAAATAAAGAGAAAATACTGAAAATCACTAAACAAAATGGTGCATTATTTTAAACATGCCGAGTCCCCAGGCCAGACCTCAGCTGGAAATAGACTGAACGGGAACTGACGGCTGTGAAGGATCAGCCAGCCTGGGAGGCTGCCCACCATGTGGAAGTGCCAGACTCTCTCTGCTGTCACAGGCCACGGCCGCCCAGCCACTGAGCTCCCACGGGCCTCCACGACCTGGCTGAGCCCACCAGCAGTGGGCCTGCCACTGCCAGCAAGCGGGAAGAAGCACCTGTCAGTTTTCCTGACCACAATGCAGGACCTTTCCTTTGCCTTCCAGTGGATAAATAGTTCAGACCTCATATTAATAGACACAGAATCAAGTTTTTAACATATAAATCTGCCTATACAGGTTTAATAAAACATCAGATTATAAACACTTTCATCACAAAGGGAAAAAAACAGGGAAGAGTGTCTGGGAAAAGTAATTTGAAAACAGAGGACTTCTGACCAGACACGACAGGGGCTTAAGACCGTGAAACAACACCTTTAAAATGCTGAAATGAAAACAAAACCAAAACATTATCACCCCCAAAATTCTAAGTCCAGCAAAATTTTTCTTCGAAGAATGAAGGTGGCAAGAAAACCAAGGGAATTTGTCTACTACCAGATAGTACCTCAAGAATATTAAAGGGAGTTCTCTAGGCTAAAAGGAAGCAAACCTGGAGAGAGGCTTAGATCTCAGGGGAAAATAAAAAACATCAGATACAATTTGGTGATGGAGAACAAGGAAAATATGGCACAATTTTAAGGGGGAACACATGTAAAGGCATTTAGTGATCTTGAAGATAGGGCAACGAAAATAATGCAATCTGAGAAGATGACAAAATAAAGAAACTGAGGACTTGTGGAACAATTTCAAAAAGGCTGACATATGAGTAATGGGAGTTCCACAGGAGAAAGGAGACAGACTAGGGAGACTCAGAAGAAAATATTAATAGAAATAATAGAAAGAAATTATGCTCTGTAATTTTCAAAATCTGACAAAAGACAAATATGCAGATTTAGGAAGTTCAACGGTCCCCAAAATAGCTAAGTTCCTAAGAAAGGAAAATATAGACAAAATCACAGTCAAACTGATGAAAACCAAAATAAAGAGAAAATACTGAAAATCACTAAACAAAATGGTGCATTATTTTAAACATGCCGAGTCCCCAGGCCAGACCTCAGCTGGAAATAGACTGAACGGGAACTGACGGCTGTGAAGGATCAGCCAGCCTGGGAGGCTGCCCACCATGTGGAAGTGCCAGACTCTCTCTGCTGTCACAGGCCACGGCCGCCCAGCCACTGAGCTCCCACGGGCCTCCACGACCTGGCTGAGCCCACCAGCAGTGGGCCTGCCACTGCCAGCAAGCGGGAAGAAGCACCTGTCAGTTTTCCTGACCACAATGCAGGACCTTTCCTTTGCCTTCCAGTGGATAAATAGTTCAGACCTCATATTAATAGACACAGAATCAAGTTTTTAACATATAAATCTGCCTATACAGGTTTAATAAAACATCAGATTATAAACACTTTCATCACAAAGGGAAAAAAACAGGGAAGAGTGTCTGGGAAAAGTAATTTGAAAACAGAGGACTTCTGACCAGACACGACAGGGGCTTAAGACCGTGAAACAACACCTTTAAAATGCTGAAATGAAAACAAAACCAAAAACATTATCACCCCCAAAATTCTAAGTCCAGCAAAATTTTTCTTCGAAGAATGAAGGTGGCAAGAAAACCAAGGGAATTTGTCTACTACCAGATAGTACCTCAAGAATATTAAAGGGAGTTCTCTAGGCTAAAAGGAAGCAAACCTGGAGAGAGGCTTAGATCTCAGGGGAAAATAAAAAACATCAGTAATGGCAAATTACTGGTAAGTATAAAAGTATTTGAAAGGTCACTGAAAGCAGTCACAACCAATTAATAACATTAAATAAATACAACTATGAGATATAACATGCGTCTCACCCTAGACAGTGCTGGAAAGAAACCTAAGTATGAACAAATAAACATCCAAGGAAAAAAAGTGAAGAGGGGTGATTGATTCATTTCATTGCTTAACCACCATTTCCTCCACAGACCACAGACTCCAACTCACCAGAAAGTATTACAAATGTAAAACTTTAGTGTCAAGCGCTTTGCAATGTTTTATTCTTTTTTAAGTTCAGATACAACCTTTCTTCAGTTCCATTTTATAGAAACACAAACTAAGTTTCAAAGAAGTTAAAGGATCTGCTCAAAGTCTTAATGCTTTAATAGTTCAGACAAGATTTAGACCACATCAATCCTAACATAGTTTATTAATAAAAGCAACATCTTCTCCTTTCCATAAAATAATAAAAGTTGATTAAACAGGCACTGTTAAAAATAATGTGATATAGTCATACATCTTTACTCAGAAATCTCACTTTTAGGTACTTATCTAGGGAAATCTGTCAAAGAAATAAAGCCGTAAATGGGAAGATTTTCAAGCACCATCATTTTATAATAGAGAAAATGGTAAACATCTTCATGATTCACTAACAAATGACTCATGGAGCACCTATGGTGTGTCAGCCCTGCTCTAAGTGTTAGGGATGCAGTCGTGAACAAGGTTCCCCACTTTGATGGGGTTAAATTGTAGCTGGGAGGAAGGGGGATGAAAAATAAAGTGGTGCATGTGATGCGAGAGAGTGAAAAGTACTACAGGGAAAAGCGAAGCCTGCTAAGAAGGATGGGGTGGGGCTGCAATTGTCAGTGGACTGGTCAGGGAAGCCTCCTGAAAAAGTGAGCAGACTCCTATAAGAAGGTAAGGAAGCCATGCAGGAAGAGAAGTGGACAAAGAGCAGGCTGGAGGGAGCAGCGGGTGAGTGCAAAGGCCCTGAGGAAGGAGTACGCCTGAGGCGTGGAAGAAGGCACCTCCGAGGAAGGAGTACGCCTGAGGCGTGGAAGAAGGCACCTCCAAAGGGCCAGTGAGGCTCTGGGTTGCTGCTTAGTCGTTCAGTCATCATGTCCCACTCTGCAAATCCACGGGCAATTGCCCGCCAGGTTCCTCTGTCCATGGGATTTCCCAGGCAAGAATACTGGCATGGGTTGCCGTTCCCTCCTCCAGGGGATCTTCCTGACCCAGGGATCAAACTCACATCTCCTGCACTGCAGGCAGAATGAGGCTAGAGCAGTGTTAATAAGAGCAAGAAGAGAAATGTAGGGTCAGAGGAGCAGGCAGCCACATCACTGTATCTTGTGGGTTATTTGAAGGGCTTTGGTTTTCATCCTGAGTAAGGCAGGAAGCCATTGTAAAACTTTAGTGTCAAGCGCTTTGCAATGTTTTATTCTTTTTTAAGTTCAGATACAACCTTTCTTCAGTTCCATTTTATAGAAACACAAACTAAGTTTCAAAGAAGTTAAAGGATCTGCTCAAAGTCTTAATGCTTTAATAGTTCAGACAAGATTTAGACCACATCAATCCTAACATAGTTTATTAATAAAAGCAACATCTTCTCCTTTCCATAAAATAATAAAAGTTGATTAAACAGGCACTGTTAAAAATAATGTGATATAGTCATACATCTTTACTCAGAAATCTCACTTTTAGGTACTTATCTAGGGAAATCTGTCAAAGAAATAAAGCCGTAAATGGGAAGATTTTCAAGCACCATCATTTTATAATAGAGAAAATGGTAAACATCTTCATGATTCACTAACAAATGACTCATGGAGCACCTATGGTGTGTCAGCCCTGCTCTAAGTGTTAGGGATGCAGTCGTGAACAAGGTTCCCCACTTTGATGGGGTTAAATTGTAGCTGGGAGGAAGGGGGATGAAAAATAAAGTGGTGCATGTGATGCGAGAGAGTGAAAAGTACTACAGGGAAAAGCGAAGCCTGCTAAGAAGGATGGGGTGGGGCTGCAATTGTCAGTGGACTGGTCAGGGAAGCCTCCTGAAAAAGTGAGCAGACTCCTATAAGAAGGTAAGGAAGCCATGCAGGAAGAGAAGTGGACAAAGAGCAGGCTGGAGGGAGCAGCGGGTGAGTGCAAAGGCCCTGAGGAAGGAGTACGCCTGAGGCGTGGAAGAAGGCACCTCCGAGGAAGGAGTACGCCTGAGGCGTGGAAGAAGGCACCTCCAAAGGGCCAGTGAGGCTCTGGGTTGCTGCTTAGTCGTTCAGTCATCATGTCCCACTCTGCAAATCCACGGGCAATTGCCCGCCAGGTTCCTCTGTCCATGGGATTTCCCAGGCAAGAATACTGGCATGGGTTGCCGTTCCCTCCTCCAGGGGATCTTCCTGACCCAGGGATCAAACTCACATCTCCTGCACTGCAGGCAGAATGAGGCTAGAGCAGTGTTAATAAGAGCAAGAAGAGAAATGTAGGGTCAGAGGAGCAGGCAGCCACATCACTGTATCTTGTGGGTTATTTGAAGGGCTTTGGTTTTCATCCTGAGTAAGGCAGGAAGCCATTGCAAGACTCTGAGAAGAAAACCTAAATGATTTATATCTAAATGGAATCACTGGCTCCTGTCTCGAGAACAGACTGAAGGAGAGAGAGAAGGAGAGCAGTTAGGCCAACTGGGGTTGGGGGGGTCACTCCAGTTACCCCGGCAAGAGATGACAGCAGTCCAAAGGAAGTGGTGGCAAAAGAGGTGGTGAGATATGGTATAGTCCAGACATTGTCTTGGGATGGGAGAGGAAGAGAAGAATGAATGTTGCCGACAGGCCTTTGTTCTGAGCCTTTGGAAGGACAGAGTGAGTTTGGGGGTGGTGAGTGTGAGTTAGGCTTATAAGCTATTAGGATGGAGATGCCAGCTAGGCAGTTGCCTAGAGAAGTCTGGGATTCAGGAGAAGTTTGGGTTAGAAATTCAAATTTGGCACCATACAAATGCCATATAAAGTTCTAAGACTAGTGAAATCATTTGGTCAGTAAGAATAAATAAATAAATTAAACTTTCACACCGTTCAGGCTGAACCTGATGATACGAAACATAGTCAAGAATTTGGAGAACAAGAATGCCAATAAACTGCTCACAGAAATTTGGTAAAGACTGAGAAGAGGCTATAAATGAGTAGTTCACAGAAATAAGCAACAATAGCCAATAAACATATGAAAAGATGACCAAGCTGTCTTTCAAATGCCCATCAAAGCTCCTCTTTTTTCCTTAAAGGTTAAGTTTTGGGTTTTTTAAAAATTTATTTATTTATTTATTTTTGGGCAGGGGTCAGGTTGGGGAGGGAGGGGAGCTTGGTCTTTTGTTTCTCCCTATTCATCCGTCTTTTTTCTTTGGCTCCTGCGGGCCTCCCATCGCGGGGGCGTCTGTCGCTGCAGAGCACTGGCTCTGGGCGCATGCGCTCCAGAGCTCCGGCTCGGTAATTGGACACATCAGTCCAGCCGCTCCGCGGCACGTGGGATCTTCCCAGGCCAGGGATCGAACCGGCGCCCCTTGCACTGCAAGGCAGTGTCCTTACCCACTGGACCACCAGGGGAAGCCCAGTTTTGGGTTTTTTTTAATTTATTTATTTTTGGCTGAACTGGGTCTTCATTCCTGTGCACTAGCTTTCTCTAGTTTCAGTGAGATGGGGATTCTCATCATGGTTCCTCTTCTTCACAGCATTAGCTCTCAGCACTCAGGCTCTATAGTTGTGGCAGATGGCACCCAGCTGCCGCGTGGCACACAGGATCTTCCTGGACCAGGGACCAAACCCGGATCTCCTGCATTGCAGGCAGATTCTTTTTTTTTTTTTTTTTAAAGATTTATTTATTTATTTATTTATTTATTTATGGTGGGGGTGGGGAGGGAGGGGAGCAGGCGGACCACTTCTATTGGTCTTTCATTTGTCCATTTTCATCCATCTTTTTTCTTTAGCCTGTGTGGGCCTCCCATCACAGCAGCCTCTGTTGTTGCATAGCGCCGGCTCTGGGCGCATGCGCTCCAGAGCTCCGGCTCGGTAGTTGGACACATCAGTCCAGCCGCTCCGCGGCACGTGGGATCTTCCCAGGCCAGGGCTCAAACTGGCGCCCCTAGCACTGCAAGGCGGTGTCCTTACCCACTGGACCACCAGGAAAGCCCTGCTGACAGATTCTTTATGGTCTGAACTGCCAGGGAAGCCCTCAGATAAATTTCTAACACATAAAAGAAGTTGAAGATAAATGCTATTGCCAGGTAATAGGACAGTAGCTTATTTTAATGTTCTATTTTATACTTTCCTGGTTTTCAACATCTCAAAATGAGAGAGAAAACTTTTAATACCAAAAATAAAAAATAAATATCTTTAAAAACAGGTATGAACAGGATAGTCTCTAAGTCAGATAAGACTCAAAACCTTAGTGACACCAAAACTGAACATGGAACTAAGAGAGCCGCAATTCAGCTAGTTCCATGGAGTTTTTCAAGCCAAGGTCTCTACCTTGACTTAGACAAGAAAGTGAACAATAGGTAGAATAAAAATAAAATGCTATTTCAAGACCTTGTCAAGTAGAGAAAAGGATGAAGTTCAAGTCAATGGGCACACCAGAAGATATGAAATGGCATGAAATCACTTCAAGAAAAATGTTACTGGGCTTCCCTGGTGGTCCAGTGGGTAAGGACACCGCCTTGCAGTGCAAGGGGCGCCAGTTCATCCCTGGCCTGGGAAGATCCCACGTGTCTGTCCAATTACCGAGCCGGAGCTCTGGAGCGCATGCGCCCAGAGCCGGTGCTCTGCGACAACAGAGGCCACTGCGATGGGAGGCCCACATGGGCCAAAGAACAAAGATGGATGAAAATAGATAAATGAAAGACCAACAGAAGTGGCCCGCCCGCCCCTCTCCCTCCCCACCCCACCCCAACCCCTTAAAAAATGTTACTGATATTAACTAAATATGACAAGAGGGTTTGAGATGCCTCCAGAAAATAATTACTTCTGCCTGTGCCTGGAGACACCACAGAACTTCTCTATTTCTTTACCTGCATAATAAAAATCATAATTACAGGGCTTCCCTGGTGGTCCAGTGGGTAAGGACACCGCCTTGCAGTGCAAGGGGCGCCAGTTCATCCCTGGCCTGGGAAGATCCCACGTGTCTGTCCAATTACCGAGCCGGAGCTCTGGAGCGCATGCGCCCAGAGCCGGTGCTCTGCGACAACAGAGGCCACTGCGATGGGAGGCCCACATGGGCCAAAGAACAAAGATGGATGAAAATAGATAAATGAAAGACCAACAGAAGTGGCCCGCCCGCCCCTCTCCCTCCCCACCCCACCCCAACCCCTTAAAAAATGTTACTGATATTAACTAAATATGACAAGAGGGTTTGAGATGCCTCCAGAAAATAATTACTTCTGCCTGTGCCTGGAGACACCACAGAACTTCTCTATTTCTTTACCTGCATAATAAAAATCATAATTACAGGGCTTCCCAGGTGGTCCAGTGGGTAAGGACACTGCCTTGCAGTGCAAGGCGCGCCGGTTTGATCCCTGGCCTGGGAAGATCCCACGTGCTGCGGAGCAGCTGGACCGATGTGTCCAACTACTGAGAGGAAGCTCTGGAGCACATGTGCCCAGAGCTGGTGATCTGCAGCGAGAGAGGCCACTGCGATGGGAGACTCACATGGGCAAAAGAACAAAGATGGAAATAAATGAAAGACCAATAGTAGTGGCCAAAAAAAAAAAATCATAATTACACTCTGGTCATGTTGGGGAATATTTCCTAGTCCAATATTTCCTTGAGACCATTTGGAAAGAGGCAGAACTAGGGCAAGATGCCATGTAGAGCAGCAGGCAGGCAGAAGACAATGCTCTCCTTAGGAAAAGAATATGAAATTTTTTCTAGGTAGCCTCATAAAGTAGAAAGGAAAATTCCTTCAGAGCAAACCTATATAACAAGTGAATCCGCTCTGAGCTTGGAATGTTAGAAAGCTCTTTAACATTTCTAAACCCTAATTACCACATTAAAAAAATGGAGATAGTAAAACTTACTTTGCAGAATGTGTGTGAAGATTGACAGAATAGATATAAACCTCACACCACAGTGTTCAACATTTGGAAAATATTCAGTAAGTGCTGGCTAGTTTTCAATTTTCAGCACAAGCAGCACACATTTCACGTGTTAGGAGGACCTCTTGTCTGTGCTAGTAGTAAAGTGGAGTGGAAAACTTGCTATGGGAAGAACAGGATGGCAAAAATTCATGAAAGAACCATGGAAAGAAACTGTGCTTACTCTGTCACCTGGTCTAGCCTCCTTTTTCCAAGCCAAACTTTCTCTGTAGAGCAATCATTCAAAAACTTCCTTCAAGCATGAAATCTCCCTGTACATTTCTTTGCAATTTCCTGTGACTCTATAATTATTTCCAAAAAAAAAAAAAAGTAGCGAAAAACTTTCTCTGGTATCCTAGTCTTTTATTACATTTGACTCAAAATGTTCTTCCTACATCGTTCCTTTAAGTTGAAATATAAACTGATTACCCCAACTTCTCAGCCCTCTGGAGAAATGGTAGAATCGATAACCTCCTCAAATATCTGAAAACACTGATTAATTCATCCTGCATTCCTCTCTCTTCAAGAATAAACAGCATGGACCCCATAAACCTTTCCTCATCCATTTTCTCTAGCTTAGCTCCAAATTTTTATTTTTAGCATTTTAAGGATTCTTTTCTGAATTTATTCTTTCTCTAAGGAAGTAAAAGACAATGGATGCTTTTATTAATAAATAATTATGGCCAGAGATTTTGTTGTTGTTGTTGTTTCTGTTAAAACAATTCACAAGAGCCTTTCTGAAAATTACAGCTAAATCAGAAATAGCCATAGTAAAACACGTGTCATTCTAGCCTATTTAGGGATGCAAGTGCACAAAGTCATAATTACACTCTGGTCATGTTGGGGAATATTTCCTAGTCCAATATTTCCTTGAGACCATTTGGAAAGAGGCAGAACTAGGGCAAGATGCCATGTAGAGCAGCAGGCAGGCAGAAGACAATGCTCTCCTTAGGAAAAGAATATGAAATTTTTTCTAGGTAGCCTCATAAAGTAGAAAGGAAAATTCCTTCAGAGCAAACCTATATAACAAGTGAATCCGCTCTGAGCTTGGAATGTTAGAAAGCTCTTTAACATTTCTAAACCCTAATTACCACATTAAAAAAATGGAGATAGTAAAACTTACTTTGCAGAATGTGTGTGAAGATTGACAGAATAGATATAAACCTCACACCACAGTGTTCAACATTTGGAAAATATTCAGTAAGTGCTGGCTAGTTTTCAATTTTCAGCACAAGCAGCACACATTTCACGTGTTAGGAGGACCTCTTGTCTGTGCTAGTAGTAAAGTGGAGTGGAAAACTTGCTATGGGAAGAACAGGATGGCAAAAATTCATGAAAGAACCATGGAAAGAAACTGTGCTTACTCTGTCACCTGGTCTAGCCTCCTTTTTCCAAGCCAAACTTTCTCTGTAGAGCAATCATTCAAAAACTTCCTTCAAGCATGAAATCTCCCTGTACATTTCTTTGCAATTTCCTGTGACTCTATAATTATTTCCAAAAAAAAAAAAAAGTAGCGAAAAACTTTCTCTGGTATCCTAGTCTTTTATTACATTTGACTCAAAATGTTCTTCCTACATCGTTCCTTTAAGTTGAAATATAAACTGATTACCCCAACTTCTCAGCCCTCTGGAGAAATGGTAGAATCGATAACCTCCTCAAATATCTGAAAACACTGATTAATTCATCCTGCATTCCTCTCTCTTCAAGAATAAACAGCATGGACCCCATAAACCTTTCCTCATCCATTTTTCTCTAGCTTAGCTCCAAATTTTTATTTTTTAGCATTTTAAGGATTCTTTTCTGAATTTATTCTTTTCTCTAAGGAAGTAAAAGACAATGGATGCTTTTATTAATAAATAATTATGGCCAGAGATTTTGTTGTTGTTGTTGTTTCTGTTAAAAACAATTCACAAGAGCCTTTCTGAAAATTACAGCTAAATCAGAAATAGCCATAGTAAAACAGACGTGTCATTCTAGCCTATTTAGGGATGCAAGTCAGACACTAGAAAGTCTAAGTGCCATCAGCTGAGAGCTGAGATTCTTGGAAAGCCCAAGTTGACTTCAGAAATGTCAAAAATTGCCTCTACTTGCTATGCATTTCTAGGATTCTAAAAAATAACTAATAAAAACTCTAGGCTTCAGATATTTCACCATGAGTTGAACTATATAAGAAACCTATAATCTAGCCATTAAAGATGAAGTTCATAAAATTCAAAGAAACTCTCTTTCTCTTAAATAATGCAAAAAATATGCCCATGTTTTGCATAAAATAAGGTGCAAAAAGCATTAAAGATATTTATAAGAAAAAAAAACCTTCACAATACATATTTACTGAATATATACAAAAATATCTTTGTAGGGAGGAAAGTCTTTAAAACAGTATCACTAGGCGGAAGTTGATATTTTCACAGCATTATGATTGTTATAAAATCACTGTAATGGTCAGTGTATCTTTGGGGAATACTGTACATGCTTCAGGAAGGCTTTCTTTTCAATCTGTTCTCCTTTGCTTACTGAGGATACCATCCACTGAGGGATACAACGGCACCTTCACAGAATTGGTCACTCTATCTGCTGTGCCTCTTTAATTTTCCGACTGCAGTTTGGGCCCAACCTCCATCTGCCTGACAACGCACACATCAAGGGCTCTGCATTTGACTCAAATTTTACATCGTTCCTTTAAGTTGAAATATAAACTGATTACCCCAACTTCTCAGCCCTCTGGAGAAATGGTAGAATCGATAACCTCCTCAAATATCTGAAAACACTGATTAATTCATCCTGCATTCCTCTCTCTTCAAGAATAAACAGCATGGACCCCATAAACCTTTCCTCATCCATTTTCTCTAGCTTAGCTCCAAATTTTTATTTTTAGCATTTTAAGGATTCTTTTCTGAATTTATTTTTTTCTCTAAGGAAGTAAAAGACAATGGATGCTTTTATTAATAAATAATTATGGCCAGAGATTTTGTTGTTGTTGTTGTTTCTGTTAAAAACAATTCACAAGAGCCTTTCTGAAAATTACAGCTAAATCAGAAATAGCCATAGTAAAACAGACGTGTCATTCTAGCCTATTTAGGGATGCAAGTCAGACACTAGAAAGTCTAAGTGCCATCAGCTGAGAGCTGAGATTCTTGGAAAGCCCAAGTTGACTTCAGAAATGTCAAAAATTGCCTCTACTTGCTATGCATTTCTAGGATTCTAAAAAATAACTAATAAAAACTCTAGGCTTCAGATATTTCACCATGAGTTGAACTATATAAGAAACCTATAATCTAGCCATTAAAGATGAAGTTCATAAAATTCAAAGAAACTCTCTTTCTCTTAAATAATGCAAAAAATATGCCCATGTTTTGCATAAAATAAGGTGCAAAAAGCATTAAAGATATTTATAAGAAAAAAAAACCTTCACAATACATATTTACTGAATATATACAAAAATATCTTTGTAGGGAGGAAAGTCTTTAAAACAGTATCACTAGGCGGAAGTTGATATTTTCACAGCATTATGATTGTTATAAAATCACTGTAATGGTCAGTGTATCTTTGGGGAATACTGTACATGCTTCAGGAAGGCTTTCTTTTCAATCTGTTCTCCTTTGCTTACTGAGGATACCATCCACTGAGGGATACAACGGCACCTTCACAGAATTGGTCACTCTATCTGCTGTGCCTCTTTAATTTTCCGACTGCAGTTTGGGCAACTCCATCTGTAACTGCTGCTTCCAGCACATTCTGTCAGCTCTGACAAAACGCACACATCAAGGGCTCTGCCAAAGTGCCTCAGAATTTCCTTTACTGGTACCTCTCCACACTCTTAACACCTTCCTTTTCACTGTCCTCACTCTTGCTCTGTGTCTAGGCATCACTGATCACTTGCCTTCCTCTGGTGACCAGCCAAGGAGAGCAGAAGTACAGGTCGTCAAGATGGGCTGACAGTTTGTCTTACAGGACCTTGTAACTGATAGACGTGTCTGGAAATTGACGCTAAAGCTAAATATTAGGAGAAAGTTTCAAGTCTCTCTGAAACGCATTAATCCTTTAATTCCTTATATTTGCCAGTTGCCTTGTAATTCAACAAGCGTTCTCAACACTTCATCTCAGTCAATCCTCAAAATATCTCCAAGGGATATGCAAGCAGATTTTATTATCTCTGTTTTACAATAGAGGAAAAGAGTTCAATGTTTCAGTGAAAATACTGACCTAAACATTAAGAGTGAGAGAGAGGTGCATGTAGTACAAAACCCTCTTATTCTACTCCAAGAAGTGTACTCTCCAATATTTCTGACTAGTCTTTAGTTGGCTACACATGCTTACCAGTCTATGAACATTTCTTTGAGCCCAGATACCAGAACCACAAGGACTGTCCATAAAATCACAAGATTTGATCACCAGTGAACCATGCGTGGTCTTATTTCACTCCTGGTCTACCACTGAAGACTTCTGGGTGTGTGCAGAGGTAAATGAAGAGCATACCTTTGAGCTTAATGGTGAATTACCAATTACACAACTATAGAGTTTCAAAACAAACTGAGCAGTTCATGAGGGAGAGTTTCATAAAGGTTTTCATTTAGGCTCATGATCTACCAATATGCCAAAACTGTCCCCAAAAAGAAAATTACTGAATATACAAAAATATCTTTGTAGGGAGGAAAGTCTTTAAAACAGTATCACTAGGCGGAAGTTGATATTTTCACAGCATTATGATTGTTATAAAATCACTGTAATGGTCAGTGTATCTTTGGGGAATACTGTACATGCTTCAGGAAGGCTTTCTTTTCAATCTGTTCTCCTTTGCTTACTGAGGATACCATCCACTGAGGGATACAACGGCACCTTCACAGAATTGGTCACTCTATCTGCTGTGCCTCTTTAATTTTCCGACTGCAGTTTGGGCAACTCCATCTGTAACTGCTGCTTCCAGCACATTCTGTCAGCTCTGACAAAACGCACACATCAAGGGCTCTGCCAAAGTGCCTCAGAATTTCCTTTACTGGTACCTCTCCACACTCTTAACACCTTCCTTTTCACTGTCCTCACTCTTGCTCTGTGTCTAGGCATCACTGATCACTTGCCTTCCTCTGGTGACCAGCCAAGGAGAGCAGAAGTACAGGTCGTCAAGATGGGCTGACAGTTTGTCTTACAGGACCTTGTAACTGATAGACGTGTCTGGAAATTGACGCTAAAGCTAAATATTAGGAGAAAGTTTCAAGTCTCTCTGAAACGCATTAATCCTTTAATTCCTTATATTTGCCAGTTGCCTTGTAATTCAACAAGCGTTCTCAACACTTCATCTCAGTCAATCCTCAAAATATCTCCAAGGGATATGCAAGCAGATTTTATTATCTCTGTTTTACAATAGAGGAAAAGAGTTCAATGTTTCAGTGAAAATACTGACCTAAACATTAAGAGTGAGAGAGAGTGCATGTAGTACAAAACCCTCTTATTCTACTCCAAGAAGTGTACTCTCCAATATTTCTGACTAGTCTTTAGTTGGCTACACATGCTTACCAGTCTATGAACATTTCTTTGAGCCCAGATACCAGAACCACAAGGACTGTCCATAAAATCACAAGATTTGATCACCAGTGAACCATGCGTGGTCTTATTTCACTCCTGGTCTACCACTGAAGACTTCTGGGTGTGTGCAGAGGTAAATGAAGAGCATACCTTTGAGCTTAATGGTGAATTACCAATTACACAACTATAGAGTTTCAAAACAAACTGAGCAGTTCATGAGGGAGAGTTTCATAAAGGTTTTCATTTAGGCTCATGATCTACCAATATGCCAAAACTGTCCCCAAATGAATTTGATAGCCTAACACCAAGTTTAACACCAACTACCTAACAGGTGCTTATCTCATAAGCAAAGAAGACTGTGAAAAACAGTATGGACAGCACCCTTCACACATTGACAAGAATGGAGAATAATTAAGAAAGTTGACACCAGCAAAATCAGTTTTGTCTATAAAATGGTAGAAGTTGAATATATGTAGCACACTGATCACAGTGCCAGGTCAGAGCAGGTCCTCAGGAACTAATCTCCATCAGCCCTCACAAGACCCCACCCCCATCTCACTCAAAGACTACTACATCCTCAACAAACTCATGCCCAGAGGCAGAAATCAAGTGTAATGACAGCATGACCGTATTTATTTAATCATCATAATAGCTTATTTTCATCCAAGGTCTTATACTTTTTATAAGTACTCTTACTCTCTTAACTTCACTTGACTCCATAATGAGAATTACCAAAGATTTACAGGCAAGGAAAGAGAGTGTTGTCCAGAAAGAATGTTGTCTCCAAACCTAGAGCCAAATAGGAGTCTAGGAGAGACAGTTGGCTACCTTTTCCTATTCCTTTCTCATATTTAACATGCTGTCTCAGGATGCAATTGTGGGGGTGGGGGACGCGGACCTAACAGATTTGTCTGCAAATCCCTGAAGTTCTGCTGCAACTTCTGCCCGACTCCCTCAGATCACCAGTGGGCAGCACATTTCAGCACAGCTTAGGAGTTCTCTCTGAGAGAGAGGATCTAGTCACAAAAACAAAACCTGCAAGTAACAGAAAGAACTGAATACAAGGAATAAGTAAAATTGTCCAAGGAAAACTGAAAGGCACAAAAGTGACCCTGAGGTGTCATAGAGGAAGTGAGAGTAGTCAACAGCCCTGGGGAAAGAGGGGAAGAATGGAGATTAGGGAGGAACCCCAGAAAGCTGGACCCAGATCCCTAGGGAAGGTGAAGCCCCAACTGGGGATGGTACCTCTGAGGGGGCTGTAACAGATGCTTCTAGGCATGCGGGGGCTGGGGGTGGAGGTGGGCATATAAGAAACCAGAATCAACTGCTGAAACGAGCCACCTCTGCTGCTGAGGTGACTCTTTCAGCAAAGGAAGTAAACAGGATAAGCACATCTGGTCTTCCTCCTCCAGTCAAGCAGGCTCCTGTAATGCCCCACATTAGCAAAAACTTACAGGGAAAGGGCTAGACAAGGAGGAATGTGGTTTATTGAGCTTCAGTCCCAAGGTCACAACAAAATTAAAAGGGGTTTACAGTTGAGAAATGGGCCACATATTCAAAATCTTTAGTCTGAGGATGCTCCTGCCACCTGGGCATGTACCTTCACTAGACCTTTGTAGCACAGCTGAAAAGAGTGTGTTGGTGTCAACTAGACAAGAAACAAATAGCACTGAAA
The DNA here is from genome assembly GCA_022376925.1 of Tragulus kanchil. NCBI lineage: Eukaryota > Metazoa > Chordata > Mammalia > Artiodactyla > Tragulidae > Tragulus > Tragulus kanchil. Next base: position 264,911,847 of record JAIOJX010000026.1, on the reverse strand, counting down.
CACGTTCATTACCATCTGCAGAATGGATGACCAGTGTGAGTTCGATGCATGAAGCAGGGCACCCAGGGCCAGTGCTCTGTGACAACCAGGAGGAACAGGGTAGACAGGGACGTGGGAGAGAAGTTCAGATGAGGGGGGACACGTGCATACCTATGGCCGATTCGTGTTGATGTATGGAAAAAGCCATCACAATATCGTAATTATCCCCCAATTAAAATAAATAAGTAATTAAAAAGAAAAGAGTGATACTCTTTGGCCAGGACACATATTTTCTCCCTTCCCACTCACAGCCCTCTACTGTCACACCACTATTACACAATGTGGGAACATTGCACTCCAAAGAATCTGTTGTTTATATCAGGAAGCCTCAGCATATAAAAATACACTAAGTGACTCCAGAGACAGGCCATCTTCAAGACCTAACAGATTTGTCTGCAAATCCCTGAAGTTCTCCCCCCCAGATCACCAGTGGGCAGCACATTTCAGCACAGCTTAGGAGTTCTCTCTGAGAGAGAGGATCTAGTCACAAAAACAAAACCTGCAAGTAACAGAAAGAACTGAATACAAGGAATAAGTAAAATTGTCCAAGGAAAACTGAAAGGCACAAAAGTGACCCTGAGGTGTCATAGAGGAAGTGAGAGTAGTCAACAGCCCTGGGGAAAGAGGGGAAGAATGGAGATTAGGGAGGAACCCCAGAAAGCTGGACCCAGATCCCTAGGGAAGGTGAAGCCCCAACTGGGGATGGTACCTCTGAGGGGGCTGTAACAGATGCTTCTAGGCATGCGGGGGCTGGGGGTGGAGGTGGGCATATAAGAAACCAGAATCAACTGCTGAAACGAGCCACCTCTGCTGCTGAGGTGACTCTTTCAGCAAAGGAAGTAAACAGGATAAGCACATCTGGTCTTCCTCCTCCAGTCAAGCAGGCTCCTGTAATGCCCCACATTAGCAAAAACTTACAGGGAAAGGGCTAGACAAGGAGGAATGTGGTTTATTGAGCTTCAGTCCCAAGGTCACAACAAAATTAAAAGGGGTTTACAGTTGAGAAATGGGCCACATATTCAAAATCTTTAGTCTGAGGATGCTCCTGCCACCTGGGCATGTACCTTCACTAGACCTTTGTAGCACAGCTGAAAAGAGTGTGTTGGTGTCAACTAGACAAGAAACAAATAGCACTGAAACACGTTCATTACCATCTGCAGAATGGATGACCAGTGTGAGTTCGATGCATGAAGCAGGGCACCCAGGGCCAGTGCTCTGTGACAACCAGGAGGAACAGGGTAGACAGGGACGTGGGAGAGAAGTTCAGATGAGGGGGGACACGTGCATACCTATGGCCGATTCGTGTTGATGTATGGAAAAAGCCATCACAATATCGTAATTATCCCCCAATTAAAATAAATAAGTAATTAAAAAGAAAAGAGTGATACTCTTTGGCCAGGACACATATTTTCTCCCTTCCCACTCACAGCCCTCTACTGTCACACCACTATTACACAATGTGGGAACATTGCACTCCAAAGAATCTGTTGTTTATATCAGGAAGCCTCAGCATATAAAAATACACTAAGTGACTCCAGAGACAGGCCATCTTCAGTTCAAATCCTGGTTTGACCACTTTCTAGATGTGGGAGTATTAGCTTCATCATTTCACCACCCTGAGCCAGTTTCCCTGTGATGTGATTATACCTTTTGGGCCATAAGAATTAAATGAAACACTGATATCAAGTGCCCGGCATCACATAAAGCAGCCAAATGCTGACTTCTTTCCCTTTGTATGAGAAAAAGAACATATCAAAAGGTTAAAGAGCTATTAATAATCAGCTTTTCTTTTCTGAGATCTTCATCTGATACTTCCAGTTGGTGTAACAACTGCTTGTCATTCTATGAGATATCCACTTCATGCCAGAAAACCTAAACTTTAAAAGCAAGAGGTGGAGAGACAACTTTGAAGGCTGCAAAGGCAAAACACAGTTTACTCATACAGAGTAAACAGGAGAAAATAAAATAAAATACACACTTGGCTCTTGATTGGGAAACATGCATTTCCCCATGAGAGACATTTCATTTTCTTAATGAAGCCTTGCTTATCCAAGCAATGGACATAGATTCATCTCATTTAAAAAAAAAAAAAAGATTAGTAATTTCTTGATGTGCTGTAATCCTTCCATGGCCACAACCCCAGTGGTATCATTAGAAAGCACGATGAGTGGACATAATGGTATGACACACTCAAAATTCTTCAATGGTACCATTTATGAGAAATTACCAAATCTTCAAACAGAGTTCAATTAAATAAAAGAACATGAAGGCCATTTCCATTTAAAACTTGGTGGTGGATTCAATCAATGATGCATCTTCCTGAAGGTCAAAAGCTTATACAGTGAGTTAAATAAGTTCTTATTTAAAGACCTGCAAAATAGCAGCAATGGAGAAAAAGACATACAGAACAGACGTATGGACACTGGGGAGAGGGAGGAAAGGGTGAGATGTATGGAAAGAGTAACATAGAAACTTACATTACCATATGTAAAATAGACAAGTAATCTATTTTATGTATAGTAATGTAAGACTACATTATAGAAAGCACATACGGTAATGTACATATAGTACATATGGTAATTACACATGGTATTCTACTATAAGACTCAGAGAACTCAAACAGGGGCTCTGTAACAACCTAGAGGGGTGGGGTGGGGAGGGAGATGGGAGGGACATTCCAGAGGGAGGGACATGTGTATACCTATGACTGATGCAGGTTGATGTGTGGGAGTAACGACAAAACTCAGTAAAAGTTAAATAATAATAATAATAATTTTTTTTAAAAGACCTGCAGAGAAGTATCATAAAATGTTAGTAATTACGGTGTCATAATTGTAACAGAAGAGTATTTTACCATTAAAAAAGCAAAAGTCACCTTCTTCTATGTACCCTTTGGGGATACACTAAACAAAATATTTCGCAGAAGCTCAGAGTTATCTCCTCTGTCTAACCACCCACAGGATGTGTTCAAGTTCCCTCAGGCCTCATCATCCCTGATGGGTTCTTTGCTCAGCTACACATACACCATGGACCAGAAGCACTGATCACTTCGGAACCCCATCCCAGACCAAATGAATCAGAACCTGTTGTTTTAAAATAAATAAATAAATAAATAAAACAGACAAATAATTCCTAATTTCATAAGTATGTTTCAGCCCAGTGCCTCACAAATTGTGGTTCCCAGGTATACAGCATCCGCATCACCTGAGAAGTGGCAAGAAATGCAAATTTTGTCCCTTATCAGCCCAGCTCTACAAAATCAGTAACTCTAGCAATCATTGTGGTTGCGCCAGCTGCTATAGGCAGAGTTAATAATAAGAACATGAAGGCCATTTCCATTTAAAACTTGGTGGTGGATTCAATCAATGATGCATCTTCCTGAAGGTCAAAAGCTTATACAGTGAGTTAAATAAGTTCATTTAAAGGGGATCAAAATAGGCAAAAGCTTATACAGTGAGTTAAATAAGTTCTTATTTAAAGACCTGCAAAATACAAAAAAACAAAAACGGTATGGACACTGGGGAGAGGGAGGAAAGGGTGAGATGTATGGAAAGAGTAACATAGAAACTTACATTACCATATGTAAAATAGACAAGTAATCTATTTTATGTATAGTAATGTAAGACTACATTATAGAAAGCACATACGGTAATGTACATATAGTACATATGGTAATTACACATGGTATTCTACTATAAGACTCAGAGAACTCAAACAGGGGCTCTGTAACAACCTAGAGGGGTGGGGTGGGGAGGGAGATGGGAGGGACATTCCAGAGGGAGGGGACATGTGTATACCTATGACTGATGCAGGTTGATGTGTGGCAGTAACGACAAAACTCAGTAAAAGTTAAATAATAATAATAATAATTTTTTTTAAAAGACCTGCAGAGAAGTATCATAAAATGTTAGTAATTACGGTGTCATAATTGTAACAGAAGAGTATTTTACCATTAAAAAAGCAAAAGTCACCTTCTTCTATGTACCCTTTGGGGATACACTAAACAAAATATTTCGCAGAAGCTCAGAGTTATCTCCTCTGTCTAACCACCCACAGGATGTGTTCAAGTTCCCTCAGGCCTCATCATCCCTGATGGGTTCTTTGCTCAGCTACACATACACCATGGACCAGAAGCACTGATCACTTCGGAACCCCATCCCAGACCAAATGAATCAGAACCTGTTGTTTTAAAATAAATAAATAAATAAATAAAACAGACAAATAATTCCTAATTTCATAAGTATGTTTCAGCCCAGTGCCTCACAAATTGTGGTTCCCAGGTATACAGCATCCGCATCACCTGAGAAGTGGCAAGAAATGCAAATTTTGTCCCTTATCAGCCCAGCTCTACAAAATCAGTAACTGAAGGTGGAGTCTAGCAATCTAGGTTTGAACAAGCCCTCCAGGTATTTTGATGCATGCTGAAGCCATGACTCAGCCTAGATTTGGACAGGCTGGTCTGAAGGAATAAAGGAATTCTCATGCACTTCTAGTTACTCATTCCACCTACGTGTGGCACTCTCAGAAGATTCTTCCTTAGAAATGAACCCAAATATCTCCCTGTAACTACCAATTGGGCCTTTCCTACTGACAAGAATAAAGGCAACACATTTCAGACTTTCTTCCACACCAAGACTCCATAATATTCAAAGCCAGCTGTGAAATCCTTCTTTTCTATGGGTAAAATGTCTACATAGAGAGAGACAAACACACAGATATACCCACAGATACACTTTGGCTATATACTACACATATAAATATAGTAAAATATGTTACTATGATATAAAAATATTATAGTTGATTTTGTTGGGTGTGATAAGACACTATAATTATATTAAAATAAGTTATTTTTGCAGAGCTGAAGCTCCAATACTTTGGCCACCTGATGCGAAGAGATGACTCATTGGAAAAGACCCTGATCTTGGGAAAAATAGAAGGCAGAAGGAGAAGGGGGTGACAGAACAAAGTGGTTGGGTGGCATCACTGAGTCAATGGATGTGTTTCAGCAGGTGATGGTGAAAGACAGTGAAGCCTGGTGTGCTCCAGTCCATGGGGTCACAGAGTCGGACATGACTGAGCAACTGAATTGAACTAAAATAGAGAAATTATGAATACATATATACAAGTATATATTATCTATACATATCATACATATATGGACTTCCTTGATGGCTCAGTGGTAAAGAATCCACCTCCCATTGCAGGAGACACAAGTTTGATTCCTGGGTTGAGAAGATCCCATGAAGTAGGAAATGGCAACTCACTCCAGTATTCTTGCCTGGGAAATCCCCTGGACAGAGGAGCCTGGCAGGCTATAGTCCATGGGGTCACAAAGAACTGGACACAACTTAGGGATTAAACAACCACAATATATACATCTACATATGATATGTATATCATATATATTTGTCATATATTAATATATATAACACCATACATAAATTTTCATAGTAACTCAGAGAAGAGAAAAACTATCATCTTTCTCATTGTAGAATAAAACATAAGCAATCAGGGCTTCCCTGGTGGTCCAGTGGGTAAGGACACTGCCTTGCAGTGCAAGGGGTGCCTTTTCAATCCCTGGCCTGGGAAGATCCCACGTGCAGCGAAGCAGCTGGACTGATGTGTCCAATTACCCAGCCGGAGCTCTGGAGCACATGCGCCCAGAGCCGGTGCTCTGCGACAACAGAGGCCACTGCGATGGGAGGCCCACATGGGCCAAAGAACAAAGATGAATGAAAATAGATAAATGAAAGACCAATAGAAGTGGCCTGCTCATCCCCCTCCCTCTCCAACCAGCCCCTCTCAAAAAAAAAAAAAAAAATTAAAAAAAAAACAAAACAGCATAAGCAATCAGTAGCTATGTCAACACTAACTTTTTGGCAGCCCCCCTCATTCACCAGCCTTATGGTCAATCCAATCCCCTGAGCGCTATATTAACAATATTTTTTTAATCTTTTTACTTCATAGGATTTTTCCTTTCACAGATACCATTCTTTGAGCAGTAATTTAGGTCTCTCAATTCTCTCCACTGAGTCTCCAGTCTTCCTTCTGTTTGACTACAGTCCCGAGCAGTGCTAGGCATTCTGGATGGGACATTCAAGACTATTTCTTTCACAATCACCCTTTTTTTTTGCTAATTTCTCTCCATCCAGGAAAATTAACTCAATGACTTCACTAACTGTACCAAAAACAACTGAATATGGTTTATTAAACATCATGAAACTAACATAAATCATCAGCATCATAATCTCACCATATGTTATTAAACTGCATAATATTATCACATTAAGGAAGTTGGACTTTTGGCTTGAGGTTCTCTGGGAATTCCTTAAAAATTACTACCTAGGCTTCCCTGGTAGTTCGGATGGTAAAGAACATGTCTGCCAATGCAGGAAATGCGAGTTTGATCCCTAGTCCAGGAAGATCCCACATGCCACAGAGCGGCTAAAACCAGGTACCACAACTATCGAGATCACGTGCCATGACTACCAAAACCTGCACAGCCTATAGTCTGTGATCCACAACAAAAGTAGCACCACAGTGAGAAGCTCCCTCCCAACTACAGAATAACCCTGCTCTTGCAACTAGAGAAAAGCCCATGCAGCAACAAAGACCCAAAATAAATAAATAAAATTATTTTTAAAAATTATTACCTGCAGTATTCTGTAATAACCTATAAGGGGGAAGAATTTGAAAAAGAATAGATACATATATATGTACAACTGGATCACTTTACTATATCTGAGAAACAACACAACATTGTAAATCAACTATTACACTTCAATTTTTAAAAACAATTTTAAAGTAAAAAAATACTACTTGAACCCAGAGATTATAAATAACAAACTCTCATGAAAAAGAGTGGCTATATACATATAGATAATTGATTCACTTTGCCATACACCTGAAACTACCACAACATTGTAAATCAACTGTATTCCAATAAAAAATTTTAAAAAGAACTTCCCTGGTGATCCAGTGGTTAAGAATCCACCTGCCAATCCAGGGGACACAGGTATGATCTGTGGTCCAGAAAGATTCCATATCCTGTGGAGCAATTCAGCCCATGTGTCACAACTACTAAAGCCCATGTGACAAGAGCCCATGTTCCACAATGACAGAGACCACCATAATGAGAAGCCCTCACACCAAAACTAGGGAGTAGTTCCTACTTTCTGCAACCAGAGAAGGCCCATACACAGCAACAACGACCTGGCACAGCCACAAATAAATAAATAAGCCTTTTTTAAATAAAAAAAAGAGAAAGAAATACAGATGAGCTCAATTTTAAATGCAGTCCTGGGTGGCCCATGAATGAGTGAAGCACAGAGAGGAGAGATATGAGCGTGTCTGCTAAGGAAGGTGGGCCTCCCTGGTGGTGCTAGTGTAAGGAATCCATCTCCCAATGCAGGAGACATAAGAGATACGTGCTCAATCTCTGGGTCAAGAAGATCCCTGGGGAAGGGCATGGCAACCCACTCAAGTATTCTTGCCTGAAGCCCACGGACAGAGGAGCCTGGTGGGTTACAGTCCACGAGATCGCAAAGAGTCGGACACACAGAGATCACGTGCCATGACTACCAAAACCTGCACAGCCTATAGTCTGTGATCCACAACAAAAGTAGCACCACAGTGAGAAGCTCCCTCCCAACTACAGAATAACCCTGCTCTTGCAACTAGAGAAAAGCCCATGCAGCAACAAAGACCCAAAATAAATAAATAAAATTATTTTTAAAAATTATTACCTGCAGTATTCTGTAATAACCTATAAGGGGGAAGAATTTGAAAAAGAATAGATACATATATATGTACAACTGGATCACTTTACTATATCTGAGAAACAACACAACATTGTAAATCAACTATTACACTTCAATTTTTAAAACAATTTTAAAGTAAAAAAATACTACTTGAACCCAGAGATTATAAATAACAAACTCTCATGAAAAAGAGTGGCTATATACATATAGATAATTGATTCACTTTGCCATACACCTGAAACTACCACAACATTGTAAATCAACTGTATTCCAATAAAAAATTTTAAAAAGAACTTCCCTGGTGATCCAGTGGTTAAGAATCCACCTGCCAATCCAGGGGACACAGGTATGATCTGTGGTCCAGAAAGATTCCATATCCTGTGGAGCAATTCAGCCCATGTGTCACAACTACTAAAGCCCATGTGACAAGAGCCCATGTTCCACAATGACAGAGACCACCATAATGAGAAGCCCTCACACCAAAACTAGGGAGTAGTTCCTACTTTCTGCAACCAGAGAAGGCCCATACACAGCAACAACGACCTGGCACAGCCACAAATAAATAAATAAGCCTTTTTTAAATAAAAAAAAGAGAAAGAAATACAGATGAGCTCAATTTTAAATGCAGTCCTGGGTGGCCCATGAATGAGTGAAGCACAGAGAGGAGAGATATGAGCGTGTCTGCTAAGGAAGGTGGGCCTCCCTGGTGGTGCTAGTGTAAGGAATCCATCTCCCAATGCAGGAGACATAAGAGATACGTGCTCAATCTCTGGGTCAAGAAGATCCCTGGGGAAGGGCATGGCAACCCACTCAAGTATTCTTGCCTGGAGAAGCCCACGGACAGAGGAGCCTGGTGGGTTACAGTCCACGAGATCGCAAAGAGTCGGACACAACTGAGTGACCAACACAGCCATTCCCTTCTCCAGAGGGACTTCCCAACCCAACAATTGAGTTTGCATGCCCTGCTTGGCAGGCAGATTCTGTACCACTGGGTCACCTGGGAAGCCCTACTCTTCTAGGACAGCTGCCACACACTCAATGCCATTTGGCTGCCCAAATGTTGAAAACTTCAGTGCTCGTCTCAAATGCTATCTTCCCCAAGTTTTCCTTGAACCTATACACCTCTGTCCAAATATTCCTTTAATACTATTTTATTGGCCCCTCTTTGACCCTGTTCTCTTTCTACAGATCACTGGAGTCATTTGATCACTTGTCTTCTCTCCATTATCAGATAGTGACATCCTTGAACACCAGAGCTCACTCCCCCTCTTCTCTGAAAGCCTGGCCCGTGCTACTGGGGCACACAACATTGGTCGTCTACCCAACAACCACCCCTCCTTCCTTGCAAACAAAACTCTTCTATTTGGAAAGCCTTATGAATTATGATTGATCTCAAACAATTATGAAAGTTAGAGTCTTGTCCTCCAAATTCCTCTGCTTACTCTGTTTCCCTAAAAGCTACTGGAAGTGTGGAAAAGACTGAGAAAACTCTTTTCCTGTATGAAAAGAACTGTTTCTGTTTTCCACTCTGCCTCTTTCTTCCTCTTCTTCCCCTTATTATAAAAGACAGTGTTTGGAGCAGTAGCAACCATCATGAGATCAAGAGATGACAAACACTGAGAGGAAAAAAAAGGAAAAAAAAAAAACAAACATTGAGAATAGCAGAGCAGAAAGGCAGAAAAATCTTGTGCCTCCACTGGCTTTGTAAAGTTATTACGTCAAAACTAGAACCACCGACCTAAGTTATGGAAGATAAATGGCTCTTTATTGAGCTAACATCAGTAGGTATTGTTACTTCACCAAAAGCATCTTTAATGCAGCGACTATTCTTGGCATACAATAAATACTTGCCTGTGCCTGCACTCAGTCACTAAGTCGTATCTGACTCTGCAAGCCCATGGACCACATAGCCTGCCAGGCTCCTCTGTCCATGGGATTTCCCAGGCAAGAATACTGGAATGCGTTGCCACTTCTGCCCACCCAGGGATTGAAGCCATGTCTCCTGCATTGGCAGGTGCATTCTTTACCACTGAGCCTCCTGGGAAGCCCCATAATAAATACTTGCATATTTATTAAGATGCATTTTAATTGAGTTTGATACATTCACTCATACAGTTAGAAAACACACAAAAGGCTCTTGGCATTTCACTCCTACCATTTTTTCCCACTTTATTCAAAATTTTGCTTGCCTTACAGGGGAAGATCATGTCCTAACTGCCACTGAATGCTAACAGTTTCAGCATATGAATAAACTTTTCCTTAAGATAATAGGGAAATGTTTGCCAAGAGTTTAGGCTCAGAATAACAAAAAGAAAAAAAATTAGTGGGCACTTCTGACACCTGCTTTAAAGGATACTTTATAAATTTCAAAACAGTCAACACTTGCTCTAAATGAAGTAACTAGGCTACATGAGAAATCCACAAAATTACATGCACCCAGTTCTCTGCTCCCTGTGCCCATTACACAGATCTCAAACTCTGGAATTATAATCACCACAGGTTAACAGGTTCACAGGTTCACCTGTTCACAACAGGTTCCTCTTTAGTACTCAAGACCAATGCTACACAACTACATCAGAACATAAAGGGGCAGAATTTTGAACTTGAGGACAAGAATGCAAAGCCAGGGAAAGTCAACCAAAAGATCATTCTCACTGTAAGTTCTCCAACTGTGTTTTCAAATCGATCACTGCCCAGCACAGGAAACTTAGAGATAACACACTCAGCAAATCTGGCTTTTGTTGACAGGGTTGGAAAGGCAGAAAAAACTTCCACATGCCTCATTTTTTACTTCTGAAAAATAACTTCAAAGAAATTATAAACATCTATTTCCATCCAAAGAAAATTATGCTCAGTGAAGCCCCTTAGGGACTAAAGGTTTAGGGAGGTTATTTCACTTTTAATTTAGATCTTTCCATTGTTCCTATTAGAGATGAGTGATCTCTTTGGCTCCCAGACCTTGGAAACCTTCTGCAGGGAAGCTCTCAAGCTGCAGATAGAATTCCTTTCAACTTCTGGCCTTACTAATGTCATTATTAGTTTAACATGACAGCATCTCATCCTTCACCTGTGACTCAGTGAGAAGAACCCAAGACATGTTGTCTGGAAGTGCCTCATTTCAATGCAGCCAAGAAGTCCCTTTAGCAATTTGCTGGAACTGTCCCTCAAAGCTCTATTACTATCATCATCTTGTTCCCCAGCCCTTTTCCTCCTCCCCTGCTCCTCTATCCTCGCCTTTCTCCTATCCCTCCCCTTTTCCCACCCTCCCACTTCTCCACCACTCCTCTTCCCTCACCTTCCCTTTAGCCCTCTCCCTTCTCCTGGCATCTGGCACCTGCCAGCTCTTCAGACTACTACTGCACTCTTTATCTCACAGGATCCTTGTGACAAATCTATCCGGCTTATGGTAGTGGGCATTATCTCTCTTGATTAGAGAAAAACATGGCCCAACTTTGACCCAAATCAATGGGGGTAAAAAAAGGCTTCCGTTTCCCCAGCCCTCCTCACTGATCATGAGACTGGAACATTTTGCTCATAAATTCCCATTCCAACAGGCTGGATTAGCAGCTAGGCTGGTCCCTGATCCCAGCTTGGGAAACTATCTGGATCACCTCTGCTGCTTTCTAATGTTACAATTGCACAGCCTTGTCATCCTTTAAATTCTGTCTTCCAGATCAGATTTATTTCCTGAAGAGCTAAACTTGAACCAGTTTTGCCAAACATGACTCAGTAATCAATAGGACAAGAATGCAAAGCCAGGGAAAGTCAACCAAAAGATCATTCTCACTGTAAGTTCTCCAACTGTGTTTTCAAATCGATCACTGCCCAGCACAGGAAACTTAGAGATAACACACTCAGCAAATCTGGCTTTTGTTGACAGGGTTGGAAAGGCAGAAAAAACTTCCACATGCCTCATTTTTTACTTCTGAAAAATAACTTCAAAGAAATTATAAACATCTATTTCCATCCAAAGAAAATTATGCTCAGTGAAGCCCCTTAGGGACTAAAGGTTTAGGGAGGTTATTTCACTTTTAATTTAGATCTTTCCATTGTTCCTATTAGAGATGAGTGATCTCTTTGGCTCCCAGACCTTGGAAACCTTCTGCAGGGAAGCTCTCAAGCTGCAGATAGAATTCCTTTCAACTTCTGGCCTTACTAATGTCATTATTAGTTTAACATGACAGCATCTCATCCTTCACCTGTGACTCAGTGAGAAGAACCCAAGACATGTTGTCTGGAAGTGCCTCATTTCAATGCAGCCAAGAAGTCCCTTTAGCAATTTGCTGGAACTGTCCCTCAAAGCTCTATTACTATCATCATCTTGTTCCCCAGCCCTTTTCCTCCTCCCCTGCTCCTCTATCCTCGCCTTTCTCCTATCCCTCCCCTTTTCCCACCCTCCCACTTCTCCACCACTCCTCTTCCCTCACCTTCCCTTTAGCCCTCTCCCTTCTCCTGGCATCTGGCACCTGCCAGCTCTTCAGACTACTACTGCACTCTTTATCTCACAGGATCCTTGTGACAAATCTATCCGGCTTATGGTAGTGGGCATTATCTCTCTTGATTAGAGAAAAACATGGCCCAACTTTGACCCAAATCAATGGGGGTAAAAAAAGGCTTCCGTTTCCCCAGCCCTCCTCACTGATCATGAGACTGGAACATTTTGCTCATAAATTCCCATTCCAACAGGCTGGATTAGCAGCTAGGCTGGTCCCTGATCCCAGCTTGGGAAACTATCTGGATCACCTCTGCTGCTTTCTAATGTTACAATTGCACAGCCTTGTCATCCTTTAAATTCTGTCTTCCAGATCAGATTTATTTCCCTGAAGAGCTAAACTTGAACCAGTTTTGCCAAACATGACTCAGTAATCAATAGAAGTAGAATCTATTCATTTATAAGAACTAACACTCTCATAAACACTTTTATAAACATGGTCAAACAAATTATATTCATGGAGCAGAGAGAAAGAGATTTTAGAAGTCCTTCCAAAACGTATCTATAATATATAATTGAAAGAGTATCATAAATGTCTATTTCTTCTTTTAAAAAGTTAAGACAATGTCCCTTTGAAAACAACCTTCCCCTCACCTCCCAATATATCTTTCTCTACGTGGCCGAGTATTGCCAAGATTCTGGTTTATTAGGTATGGGCACAAGGACTATTTGAAAAATGCTACCAAGGCCAGCATTCTAACAAATAACAACCAGCACCAAAACATTAATCTGTGTTTATGATGCACATAAAATTACTATTTAATCAGTTAACAAATATTTACTGAACCTCTATTGCTTTGGTCCCAACACTGCTTCACATTACAATTTCCCAGCATTTTAAAACCTGTTGACAACTCAATTGGCCTGGGACTGCGCCATGAGCTTTGTCAAATGCTCCCAGGGAATTCCAGTGCATGGCCAGAGTGAGGAATGCATTGCATACACTAAGAGGGAGGGCGTGGAGGAAGGGTTATGGGGAACAGGAGGCAGTCCTGTTGGGGAGAGGAGGCAGTCTTAGAGGAGAACACCAGTGATCTTAAAAGATGCTCCCTTCTGCTGACCAAAAAAAGAAATTAGAAAGACATCAGTTCTGCAAGGAGAGAAACGGATCACTTTTCAACATGTCAGTGCTTACTGACAGCTGGGACCATGGGGCTACAAAGAGACTAAATGGCCAAAGGCCCAAGAGGTGCAGCTGTGGGGACATTAGGCTGAGGGGAGCTGAGGGGCGTTGGTTGAAACCTCGGGATTACAGCACATGGTTTGGAGAGGTCTGGTATGGGTCCCCAGATAGGAGCCCTGGAGATGCTGGAGAGCAGGAGACCAAAGGGAGGGGAAGAGCAGGGGAGGCACGAAGCAGGAAGCAAAAGAAGGAAATCCATACATACAGGTTTCCAACAGGTGGCACTAGTGGTAAATGCAGGAGAGATAAGAGAGGCAGGTTTGATCCCTAGTCCGGAAGACTCCCTGGAATGGCAACCCACTTCAGTATTCTTGCCTGGAGGATCCCATGGACAGAGGAGCCTGGCAGGCTATGGTCCATGGGGTCACAGAGAGTCAGACACAACTGAAGCAACTTAGCGCACACACACACACGCACACACGCACTAAACCATTTAATCATTAGCTACAAAATGTACAGAAATCTCAGTTTCAGGAATCACTTCTCACAAACAGGCAGAATTGTTTTTATTGATATATTCTTGGAGGAAGTGCTTTAACAGTGAAATTACTACATCATTTGTTCAACTACAATTTCAGAAGACACTGGGTCTGTGACTATTGTTAAGAAGGGGAACCAAAGAAGTTGGTCCCGCCCTCCAGGAATTTATTGTATTCCAGGTCCAGACACCCCAAGACGAGCCACTTACATGATGTGGGAGAGGTGACAGCTTTGTTTTACAGTGCAGAGGAGGAGAAACAAAGCAGAATTTTCTGATTTTCACTTTCAATTAGATTCCCGAGGGAGAGTAAGTGAAAGATGACAACAGGAACAACAATGAGTAAATTATGACACATCCTTTAATGTCCTTTAAACTGGGTATGTGTTTTTAAAACACAAAAGTCATTCACTGCAGAATTATTCATAAGAAGAATCTCTCTCCTCTACTACAGTCGTACACTAACATACCATCTCAATGCCTTAGGGACATGCATCTTAAATTTTTCTTTAGTCGAAAGAAAAGTATGGCAACATTAAATATTTGATATATACCTGTCAAATGATAAATGGAAAGAACACTTTTTCCCAAAATGTTAGGGGTTATCTTTGAACAGGTAATCAAAGAGAGAAAAATCTGTTACACTCCCACAATCTCTGTGGTTTATCAGTATGGGTTTTTGAAATTAATTCCAGCTTCAAGGAAATGTTTTGCATAATCTTTAACAGAAAAAAAAAAGACACCCATGTGTCTTCCTTTCCACGGAAGTTGAGGCTATTTTTGCCCCAATAGCCAAAAAACAAGAGATTTCAGAGACCCTGACATCCTCCCCAAATCCATAGCTAGAGCTTTACTTCCAGAACCTCCACTCCCTTCCTCTGTGTCTATAAGCACGTAGCTAACACCAGCCATCATCCTTCCGAGCTAGGCCTTTACCAGGAAAAGAAAGTGATTAAATAAGATACCCACTTCTGCTTCATTCAGGCTAATAAGGGAAATGTCCAAACGAGGTATTCCTCCATTTTCTCCAAGTCATAAGATTTCGTCTAAATGACAGTCATCTGTCATTAAACTCACTACCTAACAGCAACAAGGGGCAAAAAAAGCCCAAGTCTTGCTTTTGTTCCTCCTCATCCTTTAGGACAAAGTACTATATCTTGACAAACCTGAGATCAAGAGCGTAAAGCTAAAAGCAGCCGGAATTCATTTGATTGGGACTTCCCCCCAAAATATTCAGATATGGAATGGGCTGCCACGTCACAAGACAAATAGGATGTATAAAGGTAAAGAACAAATTTGAGATTCACAGGTGGCCAGACATGACTGTTAGTTCTCAGGTCCTTCCAGACTAAGGTTAAGTAACAACTTAAATCTCATGGGAACGGTTACCACAGCGACTCTGGGTTAGGCATTCTTCTAGGCTCCTTACATGTGTAAACCTCATGAAATCTTCAAAATCTAAAAGATAGATCCTATGACATTCCTTTTACCAATGAGGTGAGGAAACTAAGGCACAAAGTGACTAAATAACTTGCCCAAGATCAAATGGCAAACAAATATGGAGCTAAGATTCAGACAATCTTGCTCCAGAATGTGTGCCTTTAATTGCTATACCAATGCTCTATTACAAGGCTATTAAAAGATTAAATGAAACAATGTACACAGTACAAAAACTGATAGTCATTCAAAAAATGGTAGCTACAACTGTTTTTAATTATTACTGACAATTGTAATATTTTTATTATATAACATTATACAGTCTATATAGTTACATTATTGCTCTTAAGCTGACTGTATTACATATGTTCAAACAGAAGTTGGAGGTCTCTACATAATGATCACTAGGATTCTTTTCCATTCTATGACATTATTCCATGATGGGTCAGTCTGGTTCTTTGAACTTTATGATATCTTATGGTATTCTTCCCCTGGACAAGGTCCCACAAGCCCCTTACCACCTAGAAAACCTCTACCGAAAGAAAATATACAATTGGAAATCTGCAAGAAGGATTGCAGATCCTTCTATAGAAAACAGGAGACTTGAGCTATTGTTTAAATTTTCAAGATGCTAGCCTAATAAGGGAAATGTCCAAACGAGGTATTCCTCCATTTTCTCCAAGTCATAAGATTTCGTCTAAATGACAGTCATCTGTCATTAAACTCACTACCTAACAGCAACAAGGGGCAAAAAAAGCCCAAGTCTTGCTTTTGTTCCTCCTCATCCTTTAGGACAAAGTACTATATCTTGACAAACCTGAGATCAAGAGCGTAAAGCTAAAAGCAGCCGGAATTCATTTGATTGGGACTTCCCCCCAAAATATTCAGATATGGAATGGGCTGCCACGTCACAAGACAAATAGGATGTATAAAGGTAAAGAACAAATTTGAGATTCACAGGTGGCCAGACATGACTGTTAGTTCTCAGGTCCTTCCAGACTAAGGTTAAGTAACAACTTAAATCTCATGGGAACGTTACCACAGCGACTCTGGGTTAGGCATTCTTCTAGGCTCCTTACATGTGTAAACCTCATGAAATCTTCAAAATCTAAAAGATAGATCCTATGACATTCCTTTTACCAATGAGGTGAGGAAACTAAGGCACAAAGTGACTAAATAACTTGCCCAAGATCAAATGGCAAACAAATATGGAGCTAAGATTCAGACAATCTTGCTCCAGAATGTGTGCCTTTAATTGCTATACCAATGCTCTATTACAAGGCTATTAAAAGATTAAATGAAACAATGTACACAGTACAAAAACTGATAGTCATTCAAAAAATGGTAGCTACAACTGTTTTTAATTATTACTGACAATTGTAATATTTTTATTATATAACATTATACAGTCTATATAGTTACATTATTGCTCTTAAGCTGACTGTATTACATATGTTCAAACAGAAGTTGGAGGTCTCTACATAATGATCACTAGGATTCTTTTCCATTCTATGACATTATTCCATGATGGGTCAGTCTGGTTCTTTGAACTTTATGATATCTTATGGTATTCTTCCCCTGGACAAGGTCCCACAAGCCCCTTACCACCTAGAAAACCTCTACCGAAAGAAAATATACATGACTCTGAATATTCTGGGAATCACATCTGCAAGAAGGATTGCAGATCCTTCTATAGAAAACAGGAGACTTGAGCTATTGTTTAAATTTTCAAGATGCAGCCTAAGCTGTCAATACAAACATCTGCTGGATTTTGAAGTTCCAGCTCCATTTGGAGACTGCCCAACAAAAAGAGTTTGAGTTATTTCTTTTCTATTATTGCATAAGGCAAGATACAGACATCTCTATGAGTTGGTGTCTCTCCAAACAAGTCACCAAGGATAGGATCTCTGAAAGTCAAAGAGTAACGTCAGCAACAGTACAATTTCTCCAACAAAACTGCCTCATTAAAGATTCTCTTCTTGGCACAACTTGTACTTTTAAAAATAGTAGCCCAATTTCACAAGCAAGTTGGAACCTACTGATCCTGACTTCTAAAATACTGCATTCCTTCTGTTGTTAGTAATGTGCAAAGCATGTCCCTTAAAATTACTTGTCAAGCTGCCCTTTAAACAAAGCCAATGACTTTCCTCCTAAGAAAAAACCATGAGAACCAGAAGCCCTGAAGAATGAGAGAATCATTATTCTACTGACATGTTTACCAATGAACTTCAAGTGGTTCCCATTTTCCCCATCAATGCCCTTCTCCTTGGTGATTCGAATGCTCATGCTTTGAACAATATTGAGGCTGGACCATCCTTACATTTAAAAGAATTTTCATATTATAAAGCTTTCCCCACAGTGACCACATGGTTCAATTATCAAAAGTTACATTTAAAGAGAAATTCAAAAGCCATTTGTTAATTTACATGCGAGACTTGAACAGACATTATTAATTTAAGCAATATAATTATGTTTTGTGTTAAAAATACATTTTGTGTCAAAAGAATATGTAATTGTCATTTCTCAATTGTTAAAAGGTGGAATTATGCTCTTCTACAGTGCTTAAATAAGGACAACTGAATTATTCAGTAAAAGGATTAAGTGAGTTCATGTTCATAGCAGTAATAATTTGAAAGGTTATTCAAAGAAAGTCTAAAATAATTATTTTTTATTTTATTCTTATTGTCCAGCTTCCAATGTCAAGAATCAATCGTAAAGAAAATTAAATTATTTTTCCATCACACATGCACATGTGACTGGAGTTCACTTACAGTGGGGGCAGGAGTTAGAACTGGCACTCAGGTGCACTTGGGTCTGGTTCTGATCATGCCGTAAAGTCAGTCTTGATACTTAATCCAACCCATTTGCCTCACGGTAACTTCTTCAACTGGATAATCTCACAGGTTCCTTCTAGTTCACTCTCATTCTTCCCTCCTCATTTGTCTCATGAATTAATGAAATCAATTTCTACTAGAAACAGACTCACTCCCCACTAGCTATTATTTCTCTTTCACTGAAGAGTTATTTCCTAAAAAATAAAGATTGACCTAAGAGGCAGATTCCTTTACGCTGTGACACCTGTTTCAGTGGCTCTGATAAGTTCATTTGGCAAACAATCAACCCTTGTCCAGTCAATAAAAAGAAAACGGTAACCAGAGGCAGGGAATAGGAAACAGAGGAAGACAAAGATGAGTAAGAAGGAAGGAGGACTTAAGTATGTTGCTAAGAAAGATGACCCAAGGAAAGTTCCCACAGCTACTAAGTGAGGTCATTCTCACTCATTACCCTACCCAAGTCTCTTAGCCCCACTGAAAGTACATATAGCTATCTCCATGTTACAGATTGGAAAACTGCAGCTCACAGAGGTTAAAATCCTTGGGTAAGGGCTTCCCTGGTGGTCCAGTGGGTAAGGACACTGCCTTGCAGCTCAAGGGGCGCTGGTTTGATACCTGGCCTGGGAAGATCCCACATGCTGCAGAGAGGCTGGACTGATGTGTCCAATTACCGAGCCCAAGCTCTGGAGCACACGTGCCCAGAGCCGGTGCTCTGCGACCACAGAGGCCACTGCGATGGGAGGCCCACATGGGCCAAAAGAACAAAGATGGATGAAAACAGACAAATGAGAGACCAACAGAAGTGGCCCGCCCGCCCCACTCCCTCCCCATCCCCATCCCCCACCAAAAAACCCCTTGGGTAAAGTTGCACAGCATGTAGCTAGCTCAGGAGGGATCTCTTCCACATCATGTCTGAAGCCTGAGCCCATCCTCTCCAGAACAGGGAAGGAAGCAATGCCTACAGAGTGAACTACAGTACTTACTGTAAGTCACACATGATAGAAGATCCATCACATCCATTATCTTGACAACAGTTCTGTGGCAAGAAGTTAAATACTATTCACCTCATTTTTTTAAAAAAATTTTTCTGGGGCTGTTCTGGGTCTTTCGCTATCATGCAAGCTTTTCTCCTAGTAGCAGAAAACAGGACTGCTCTCTAGCTGTGGTGCAAGGGCTTCTCGTTGTGGTGGCTCTCTTGTTATGGACGGAGCACAGGCTTCAGTGGTTGTGGCTCCTGGGCTCTAGAGCACAAGTTCAATAGTTGTGGTGCACAGATTGAGTTGCTCCGCAGCATGTACAATTCTCCCGGATCAGGGACTGAACCCACATCTCCTGCATTGGTAGGCAGATTCTTTACCACTGAGCCACGAGGGAAGCCCCTCACTTCATTTTCCAAATGAGAAAAGGTGGGCCCAGACAGGCTAATTTACTCAAAATGGTAACAACTTGGAGAAGGCAGAGCTGAGCTTTAAACTTTGAACATTCCAACTCTAAAGTGAGTTTCAGGCTCTGTTTCTTATAGAAAAGATCACAAAATGACAGCATAGAAAGCTCCTGCCTACACAGGAGAGGCATCAAAGTGCTGCCTCTGAGTCCAGCCTGCAGTCATTTCTTCCTCTGTTCTTCTAATGAGCAGTTTGAACCATAGTACTCAAGTCAAAAGCTACAGTGGGTAAGGACACTGCCTTGCAGCTCAAGGGGCGCTGGTTTGATACCTGGCCTGGGAAGATCCCACATGCTGCAGAGAGGCTGGACTGATGTGTCCAATTACCGAGCCCAAGCTCTGGAGCACACGTGCCCAGAGCCGGTGCTCTGCGACCACAGAGGCCACTGCGATGGGAGGCCCACATGGGCCAAAAGAACAAAGATGGATGAAAACAGACAAATGAGAGACCAACAGAAGTGGCCCGCCCGCCCACTCCCTCCCCATCCCCATCCCCACCAAAACCCCTTGGGTAAAGTTGCAGAGCATGTAGCTAGCTCAGGAGGGATCTCTTCCACATCATGTCTGAAGCCTGAGCCCATCCTCTCCAGAACAGGGAAGGAAGCAATGCCTACAGAGTGAACTACAGTACTTACTGTAAGTCACACATGATAGAAGATCCATCACATCCATTATCTTGACAACAGTTCTGTGGCAAGAAGTTAAATACTATTCACCTCATTTTTTTAAAAAAAATTTTGCTGGGGCTGTTCTGGGTCTTTCGCTATCATGCAAGCTTTTCTCCTAGTAGCAGAAAACAGGACTGCTCTCTAGCTGTGGTGCAAGGGCTTCTCGTTGTGGTGGCTCTCTTGTTATGGACGGAGCACAGGCTTCAGTGGTTGTGGCTCCTGGGCTCTAGAGCACAAGTTCAATAGTTGTGGTGCACAGATTGAGTTGCTCCGCAGCATGTACAATTCTCCCGGATCAGGGACTGAACCCACATCTCCTGCATTGGTAGGCAGATTCTTTACCACTGAGCCACGAGGGAAGCCCCTCACTTCATTTTCCAAATGAGAAAAGGTGGGCCCAGACAGGCTAATTTACTCAAAATGGTAACAACTTGGAGAAGGCAGAGCTGAGCTTTAAACTTTGAACATTCCAACTCTAAAGTGAGTTTCAGGCTCTGTTTCTTATAGAAAAGATCACAAAATGACAGCATAGAAAGCTCCTGCCTACACAGGAGAGGCATCAAAGTGCTGCCTCTGAGTCCAGCCTGCAGTCATTTCTTCCTCTGTTCTTCTAGAGAGTGCTGACCACAGCAGCCACACTTCTTTAAGAACCACCATCAGTACTCAAGTCAAAAGCTACAGAAAGTGACTTCTGCACAGAACACTATCAGGATTTCGCTCTTAATAAAGTCTTTCAGACAACAAGCCCTTAGAGTAACAATGGTTTCAACAGCTCCTCAAGGAGCCCACATTCATATCTCAATCTGACCCATTTCCAAGTAGCAGGCATCCTTAATTATTGAGCCAGGAAAAAATAACTACAGAAATGTGGAAAAAATACATTGTCTCACTCACAAGGCTGGAAACAAATTCTCACCTGTTCCAGAGTAAAGAAGTTTCAGGAGGAATGGCTAAATTATGGCTTAATAACATTATTCTACAGAAGAGACAATTAAACTCAGGGCTCTTTTGTCGATTCAGCAACAGGAAGCAGAGTCTATCCAGAGAGCTATAAAAATTTTGCAGGCTGCACATAGTGAATATTCCTCCCACTTAGGAACATGGTATTCACCTTTTGCTATGAATCTGGGGACTTCTAAATTTTTTCCTATCCATGTAAAAGCATGCTCTGAAGTCCCTGCTCTTTTAATTAGAAAAGTAGAAAGCATACTCATTTTGCTGTGTGCTATGTGCTAGCCACGTCTGACTCTGCAGCACTATGGACTATAGCCTGGCAGGCTCCTCTGTCGGGGGAATTCTCCAGGCAAGAATACTGGAGTGGGTGGCCATGCGCCCATTCAGGGGATCTCCCTGACCCAGGGATTAAACCCATGTCCCGCAAGGAAGCCCCATCACTGCCCCCCATTGGTAGGCAGATTCTTTACCACTGAGCCACGAGGGAAGCCCCTCACTTCATTTTCCAAATGAGAAAAGGTGGGCCCAGACAGGCTAATTTACTCAAAATGGTAACAACTTGGAGAAGGCAGAGCTGAGCTTTAAACTTTGAACATTCCAACTCTAAAGTGAGTTTCAGGCTCTGTTTCTTATAGAAAAGATCACAAAATGACAGCATAGAAAGCTCCTGCCTACACAGGAGAGGCATCAAAGTGCTGCCTCTGAGTCCAGCCTGCAGTCATTTCTTCCTCTGTTCTTCTAGAGAGTGCTGACCACAGCAGCCACACTTCTTTAAGAACCACCATCAGTACTCAAGTCAAAAGCTACAGAAAGTGACTTCTGCACAGAACACTATCAGGATTTCGCTCTTAATAAAGTCTTTCAGACAACAAGCCCTTAGAGTAACAATGGTTTCAACAGCTCCTCAAGGAGCCCACATTCATATCTCAATCTGACCCATTTCCAAGTAGCAGGCATCCTTAATTATTGAGCCAGGAAAAAATAACTACAGAAATGTGAAAAAATACATTGTCTCACTCACAAGGCTGGAAACAAATTCTCACCTGTTCCAGAGTAAAGAAGTTTCAGGAGGAATGGCTAAATTATGGCTTAATAACATTATTCTACAGAAGAGACAATTAAACTCAGGGCTCTTTTGTCGATTCAGCAACAGGAAGCAGAGTCTATCCAGAGAGCTATAAAAATTTTGCAGGCTGCACATAGTGAATATTCCTCCCACTTAGGAACATGGTATTCACCTTTTGCTATGAATCTGGGGACTTCTAAATTTTTTCCTATCCATGTAAAAGCATGCTCTGAAGTCCCTGCTCTTTTAATTAGAAAAGTAGAAAGCATACTCATTTTGCTGTGTGCTATGTGCTAGCCACGTCTGACTCTGCAGCACTATGGACTATAGCCTGGCAGGCTCCTCTGTCGGGGGAATTCTCCAGGCAAGAATACTGGAGTGGGTGGCCATGCGCCCATTCAGGGGATCTCCCTGACCCAGGGATTAAACCCATGTCCCCTCTGTCCCCTGCATTGGCAGGCAAGTTCTTTACCACGAGTGCCACCTTAAGTGACTCTAAACATCCAAAATAATTTTTTTCCAGATATCGGTAAGGGAAACAACAATGCTATTCCAGGGAAGTAATCTCTATCTGTAAACTGAAAATCTAGACTCCCAGCCATGGAATTCTCTCTTGTCCAATTTTAAACATGGTGATCTGGCCAGAACATTGAAGCTCTGCCCACAAAGGGCAGCTAGAAAGTTGCCTTTCTATTCACTATGTTCAGAAGTTGGGGCTGACTCTCTAGACTTCAATGATCGTGGTTTCTAAAATCACAGGATGCACTGTCTAGCACTATACACTGAAACCTCCTACTGATCCTCAAAGCCACCATAAGAAAACTATATAATTTTGTGACATTAACTCATACAGTGTACACTAAATCCATTTGCATTGCTGCATAATAGTCCACCATAGAAATAAGCATTCTACTATTTATTGGAATAACGTTTTAAGGCAGTGATGAGCACATATGACTGTGTGTATACAAGTGTGCAAATGTGATGAACACATGCACAAATACATGTGCTTACTATTGATTAAATGCTAGTGAATTTCAAATGTTCCAGAGTAATAAACACCATAAAGTTCTTTTTTTTTTAATTTTTTGGCCTCTCTTATTGGTTTTCCATTCATTTATTTTTTATCCATCTTTATTCTTCGACTTATGTGGGCTTCCCATCACATTGGACTCTCTCAGTGTAGAGCACCAGCTCTGGGTATATGCGCTCCAGAGCACTGGCTCATAATTGGATACACTGGTCCAGCCGCTCAGTGGCACATGGGATCCTCCCGGGCCAGGGATCGAACCGGCGCCCCTTGCACTGCAAGGTGAACTCTTCACCCACTGGACCACCAGGGAAGCCCAATCACAAATTTCTTGATCATGAACCTTCCTGGCCCATGCTGCTCCTTGATAATATACTTTAGAGCACTGCAACTTTTCCTTCTTTTGTATAATAACTGGATGGTCTAGTATGGTAAGCTCATAATAATAATATGTTTTATAGAAGGAGGGAAGGGAAAAGGTAGGAAGTAGAAAAAACTAATCAATATAAATTAGAGTCTTCCAAAATATCTCATAAAATAGAAAGGCTTTAAACAGGACCTTAAGGAGAAAAAAAAAAAGCATGCAAGAAAGTGAAATGACAGTAGTTAAAGCAGCCCTTTTAACACACTGAAAGTTGTTATAAGTATGCTTAGGAGGGAAAGAGGTTAGTTAGGGAGGAAGCTGGGAGACCAGGCAGCTAGAACCAATCCTGGGTCCTCACGCCACATTCCTGCTGTTCATACTGACAGAGCAACCTTTTCCCCCAGAACCTACAATCTCTATCTGCTACTTCCTTGGGGCAGAATGCCTGGGTTTGAATCCTTGCCACTTAGCAGTGTGGGCTAAAGGAAAGGACACCCTCACAGTTCCTTGGTTTCCTGTACTGACAGTGAGGATTGTGTAATACTCACTTCACAGACTCACTGTCAGCATTAAATGAGTTAATACACATGTAATCCTTAGAACAGTGTTGGCACATCGTGCTCAATAAATGCTGTATACTACTAACACTATTATTATTTTTGTCATTATTTTTGAAAACTGACTAAAAGTTTCACTTCTTTCTGAAACTTTTCCTCCCTGCTTCTGCCTAGCAACACTCTTCCCCATCCCACATGCCCTCCTTGACTGGTCACAGCATGTACCTACTTTAGTGCACTTTATTTCACACTTAACTTCAGTGGTTCAAGGGCAAGGGTGATACTTTACCTGTACTTGAACCCCCCGTGCTATAATTTAAGGAATCAACAGGTATCACCAAGGCCACACATTTGACATTTGTGTGTCATCTGGGAGAGAGGGGGAAGAGGATGGTTGTACTGGAGGGAAAGAAAGTCCCTAGAGGAAAGTACATATATTTGGTCCAACATTGCTTTGATCAATGGGATACATCAGAAGTGATGCTGTGCTAGTTTATGGTCCCAAGACTTAGTCGACTGTCTGTTAAGTACTCTGGGGGAAGTCAACTACCAGTGAGAAACCTAGCTATCATGAGACTCCCATGTGGTAAGAATGCCCTAGCTAACCACTTGGAGGCCACATGGAGAGTTACCCCAGTGGCTGGCAGTTGTCCCAGCTTGCCCAGCCCAGGGATCAGATTTATAACATGAAGGAGCCTTGTGGCTTCTCCAGCCTTGGCCTCCTACTGACTCCAACTATATGCAGGCTCCCAACCAAGAACCACCAGCTGAGCCCATCAAGCTCAGGACTGTGAGAAATAACGCTAAACTGTTTTCTTAAACCACTAGGTTTTGAAGTGGTTCATTATACAGCAATAGATGACCAGAACACTCACTATAGAAGTGTTCAACCCATCTATTTTTTTGGTCACAGGCATTACGGTGAGATTTAAACACAAGATTAAGGCAGGGATTACACCACCTGTGAGTTCCAGTACAGCAGTGTATCCATAGGCCTCAGTTTTATGTATTAGTGCCCAGCAATAAGTGGAAGATCTGGAACTATAAATCAGATTTCCTGATTCCCGTGGAGGCTGTAAATAGGGCATTCCATCTCTAGCTTAATTTAGCTACTGAGCCCTACCTTTCACAAATGAGAACACCCTGAAGCATAATACATTGATGAAATACCACTATATACGTGTCCTCATATACCCCCACACACCAAAATAAAATACATTCTTTTAAAACTTAAAATTAAAAAATTGTAATTGGAGTTTTAAAAATACAATTCCTCTCCAATGTTATGAAACTCACTTTGAGAATGCCCACCCAAAGCTTATGTTCAAAATCAGTGAGTCATAAATCAAGAGCAATAATTATTTATTTACATAAAAGAACATCTGAAAGAGAGAAAATACAGGATATAAACATATGTATGCTATATATTACTGATGGCAAGCACGCGGCTCAGATAAAAATTTTTCTGACTTAAAAATAAATTAATCATACAATGTAGTATCCAAGATTGGATCTTGGATTAGATAAAGAACCTTGGTAGAGACAATGGTGAATTCCAAATATAGTCATTGTAATATAGTCCAGCGTTAATGCTGTATTTTCCCAAGACTTAGTCGTGTTGAAGTACTCTGGGGGAAGTCAACTACCAGTGAGAAACCTAGCTATCATGAGACTCCCATGTGGTAAGAATGCCCTAGCTAACCACTTGGAGGCCACATGGAGAGTTACCCCAGTGGCTGGCAGTTGTCCCAGCTTGCCCAGCCCAGGGATCAGATTTATAACATGAAGGAGCCTTGTGGCTTCTCCAGCCTTGGCCTCCTACTGACTCCAACTATATGCAGGCTCCCAACCAAGAACCACCAGCTGAGCCCATCAAGCTCAGGACTGTGAGAAATAACGCTAAACTGTTTTCTTAAACCACTAGGTTTTGAAGTGGTTCATTATACAGCAATAGATGACCAGAACACTCACTATAGAAGTGTTCAACCCATCTATTTTTCTGGTCACAGGCATTACGGTGAGATTTAAACACAAGATTAAGGCAGGGATTACACCACCTGTGAGTTCCAGTACAGCAGTGTATCCATAGGCCTCAGTTTTATGTATTAGTGCCCAGCAATAAGTGGAAGATCTGGAACTATAAATCAGATTTCCTGATTCCCGTGGAGGCTGTAAATAGGGCATTCCATCTCTAGCTTAATTTAGCTACTGAGCCCTACCTTTCACAAATGAGAACACCCTGAAGCATAATACATTGATGAAATACCACTATATACGTGTCCTCATATACCCCCACACACCAAAATAAAATACATTCTTTTAAAACTTAAAATTAAAAAATTGTAATTGGAGTTTTAAAAATACAATTCCTCTCCAATGTTATGAAACTCACTTTGAGAATGCCCACCCAAAGCTTATGTTCAAAATCAGTGAGTCATAAATCAAGAGCAATAATTATTTATTTACATAAAAGAACATCTGAAAGAGAGAAAATACAGGATATAAACATATGTATGCTATATATTACTGATGGCAAGCACGCGGCTCAGATAAAAATTTTTCTGACTTAAAAATAAATTAATCATACAATGTAGTATCCAAGATTGGATCTTGGATTAGATAAAGAACCTTGGTAGAGACAATGGTGAATTCCAAATATAGTCTGTAATTTAGTTAATAGTACCGTCCAGCGTTAATGTCTTAGTTTGGACAAATGCACTACGAACATGTAAAGCGTTAACACAGGAGAAAGTATACAGAGAGCATGTGATTACTGAAAACTTTCAGTATATCTAAAATTATCCAAAATAGTTTTAAAGAAATACAAAAAGATCTTATTTTCTATGGGGCATATACAATTAAACAATAGATATTTTCATATCCCATCAGGAATCATTTAACTTTATTCTTCTTTTTCCTTTCCTGTAATTTACGTCAGTCAAGACTTAGAAAATCCTCCCTAAATGCAACTGTTTCATTTGGGCCTGATCTGTCACCTTCTGAAACTCTCCAAAATTCTCTTTTTCCTGATAACATACAACCTATCAGACAATTTAGAACCCATAACACAGACCAGACTAGTTTCAATTTTCATAAAACTTTCTACCTTGCTTTTTTCCATTTCAATCTAGAGGATCAGAATGATATTGTTACATCACTGGCAGGAAGTCATCATAATGTTGTATTTTCTTATTTTATTATCGCTAGAACAAATTATAAATATTAAATAAACAGTGAATGCTAGTAATTATACTACCTTATGTTTTAAAACCACAACTTTTTTTTAAAAAAGACTTTCTATTCCAAATGGTGGGTTAATCTCTCACTTTCTTGTCTTCTGATATCCATGATTAAAATTTTAAAAAGGGTCTTCCTTGGTGGTCCAGCGATTAAGACTACACCTTTCCACCGCAGACAGTGTGTGTTCAAGCCCTGGTGGGTGAACTAAGATCCCACATGCCATGGGGCATGGCCAAAAAATATAATAAAGGTACCAAGGCGGGTAGGGGGAGTGGGGTGAATTGGGAGATAGTGGTCAACATACACATACTGTTGATCTTATTTATAAAATAGATAACTAACGAGAACCTACTGCACAGGGAACTCTACTCTATGCTCTGTGGTGACCTAAATGGGAAGAAAATCTAAAAAAGAGAGGATATATGTATTCGTATAGCTGATGCACTTTGCTATACAGCAGAAACTTAACATTATAACATAACTTCACTCCAATAAAAATTTTTAAAAGCAAAAAAGATGATGGAGAGGAATGAAAATGGACTTTACAGAACCAATAACAACAAAAAATCAGATTAGCGGAGGAGGACCTATAAATGGAAATTTGCAACAACAAATTTCTAAAAAACAGATTTCAGAGAGCTACTCAGAAGTAAACAAAGGAAACCCCCTCCTGGAGCACCCCCCAGGGAGACGTCTGCGGGGTCTCACAGATGCTCCTTCTGAGCAGCACAGATGTGGGCAGCACCTGAAGCTCTACATACAGAACAAAAGTTCCTTTCCCATCCAACTCACTAAGTAGATTGCCTAGGAAATAGCCCTAATTGGTATCTCCCTCTAGGGAAAAAAAAAAAAAAGAAACCTCAAGTACTGTATTGTCTAAGAAGTTGTGGCAATTGGGAAATCAAATATCAATAGATTCTGCCCATTCCTTATGGGCGGGAGACTAACTTTACAGCAGAGATACCTGTCATACACCAGCATCAGCCATGAGATCAAGATTAACATCAACAGCAGTGTGACCTCTTGGTATAATAGGCTGAGCATACACCTTCCCTCTGGTCTCCCTCCTCCAAACCCATAACCATAACCAAGGAAGAAAAAAAAAAAAAATCAGAATCCTAGTTGAGGGACATTCTACAAAATACCTGACGAATGCATTACTCAACTGTCAAGGTCATCAAAACCAAGAGACATCTGAGTAACAGGCACAGCCAAGAGGAGCCTAAGGAGACATAAAAGCTAAATGTAATGTAATATTTTGAACGGGATCCAAGGAAAGAAAAATGACATTAGATAAAGCTAAGAAGTTCTGAAAGAAGTATAGACTTTAGTTATTAATAATGTATCAATATCAGTTCCTTATTTATAAAATAGATAACTAACGAGAACCTACTGCACAGGGAACTCTACTCTATGCTCTGTGGTGACCTAAATGGGAAGAAAATCTAAAAAAGAGAGGATATATGTATTCGTATAGCTGATGCACTTTGCTATACAGCAGAAACTTAACATTATAACATAACTTCACTCCAATAAAAATTTTTAAAAGCAAAAAAGATGATGGAGAGGAATGAAAATGGACTTTACAGAACCAATAACAACAAAAAATCAGATTAGCGGAGGAGGACCTATAAATGGAAATTTGCAACAACAAATTTCTAAAAAACAGATTTCAGAGAGCTACTCAGAAGTAAACAAAGGAAACCCCCTCCTGGAGCACCCCCCAGGGAGACGTCTGCGGGGTCTCACAGATGCTCCTTCTGAGCAGCACAGATGTGGGCAGCACCTGAAGCTCTACATACAGAACAAAAGTTCCTTTCCCATCCAACTCACTAAGTAGATTGCCTAGGAAATAGCCCTAATTGGTATCTCCCTCTAGGGAAAAAAAAAAAAAAGAAACCTCAAGTACTGTATTGTCTAAGAAGTTGTGGCAATTGGGAAATCAAATATCAATAGATTCTGCCCATTCCTTATGGGCGGGAGACTAACTTTACAGCAGAGATACCTGTCATACACCAGCATCAGCCATGAGATCAAGATTAACATCAACAGCAGTGTGACCTCTTGGTATAATAGGCTGAGCATACACCTTCCCTCTGGTCTCCCTCCTCCAAACCCATAACCATAACCAAGGAAGAAAAAAAAAAAAAATCAGAATCCTAGTTGAGGGACATTCTACAAAATACCTGACGAATGCATTACTCAACTGTCAAGGTCATCAAAACCAAGAGACATCTGAGTAACAGGCACAGCCAAGAGGAGCCTAAGGAGACATAAAAGCTAAATGTAATGTAATATTTTGAACGGGATCCAAGGAAAGAAAAAAATGACATTAGATAAAGCTAAGAAGTTCTGAAAGAAGTATAGACTTTAGTTATTAATAATGTATCAATATCAGTTCCTTAATTATAACAAATATAACAGCTCATGTTAACAGTGGGCTTCCCTGGTGGCCAAGTCAGAAAATAATCTGCCTGTAATGCAGAAGACTGCATGCAATGCAGGAGACTTGAGTTCAATCCCCGGGTCAGGAAAATCTTGATTATGTACAAGAACATTCCTGTTCAGAGGAAATACACACTGAAGCGGATAGACAGCATGGGACACCCCGTCAGCAGCTGCTCTCCTGAGGTTAAGAAAAAGACGAATGATCGCACACACACACACAGAGAACATACACATTGAAGCAAGTAGAGTAAAACATCAGCAGATGAGAAATTTGGGGTTAGGGACTTTTGTTCCATTTGGTTTCTATAAATTTGAAATCATTTCAAAATAAATTATTTAAAAATTAAGTCATTGGGGAAAGTGCATATTATTATTATTTAGGTCATATATTTAACTGAAGAGAAGGATGTCAATAATGAAAATGAGCCTAATGTTTAAGCCACTAAACTTTCCAATAGGAAATGTTGGCACGCCAATCAACTCAACTTAGCTTTAAATGGAACAATGCTTTATTCCTTATGAAAGTTACTATTCTTTTGGCCTATCCATCAGAACTCTTTTGAAGAGTTTGAACTAAGACAAAAGAGCCAGTTGGTTAACAGTATCAGAAGCAGCAAAAGCAGGAGCAAAAGACCCTTGTCGTTGTTGTTGTGAGTCACTCAGTTGTGTCTGAGTGACTCTTTACAACCCTGTGGACTGTAATCCATCAGGCTCCTCTCTCCAACTGAGTGATTGAACACACACACATACACACTCACATATATTAAAGGGTGCATCAGAAAAGCAGGTTCTACAATGATGACTGTATCACTTATGTAAATTTTCTTTGGACTCAAACTCAAGACTGGCATGTACATGATAAGCTCGCCCTTTCCCCAGCTTGTCGACTGCAGACCTCAGGACTTGGCAGCCTCCACAGTCACATGAGCCAATTTCTTATAATAATAAATCCTTATGGCAAATATAAATATATATAAAGATACTGGAACAGAACCTATTGATTCTATTTCTTTGGTGATAACTATAAAACACAGGTCCATTGTTTAAATGCTAATAAAGATACTATCTCTAGTTCATGATACGTACCTAAATATGAAGAACTGTAAGAAACAGACTAGAAGGAGAGGCACTCAACTCATGATGCTGATTGATGGGAATG
The DNA here is from genome assembly GCA_022376925.1 of Tragulus kanchil. NCBI lineage: Eukaryota > Metazoa > Chordata > Mammalia > Artiodactyla > Tragulidae > Tragulus > Tragulus kanchil. The sequence goes on along the minus strand of JAIOJX010000026.1, from coordinate 264,880,694 downwards.
AGATAAAGCACCAAGTGATCTTTATCCGGATGTTCTACTTCCTTTACGAAAAAAAGATTCCTATCCTAAAGTGGCAAAATGTTAGTTTTTTTTTATTCTTGGTGGTGGCTGTAAGATGCTTGTTATATAATTATATTGACACAGAAGGTGCTGTTCATAGTAACAACCTAATGAATCATTTCCAGGCCATATAATGCAACAAAAAATACTCACACATACCTAGGGTCTAAAATTAGTCCTGACTGTGTGGTTAAAAAGCTAGAAGAAAACTCAAACTGAGTAGAATTCAGCTCCTGCAGGGCTTCAAGTGAGACTTTTAAACGAATGTACTTGTCTTAAATGCTTTAAAACTTTGCAAATTGTTGTTAATTTCCTTAAGTAACTAATAAAATTAAAATGAAGACTTCTTAATCCATGGCTTTTCTCTGAAGCTCTAATAATTGGATAAGTGCTTAATGAGCATGCTTCAGTTTCCAAGATAGTAAGCTAATTTAAAAAAAAAAAAAAAGGTACAGCAAATATAAAGACAGTCCTTTAGATTTCAGCTTTAAAAATGCTAATTTAGACTCTAGTGAATCAGGCATATTGGCGTCTACTTCATTTTTTCATCTATATAAACCACTATAATATACTCACCAAAAAGTATAGAATCAACCTATCCAGAAGCGTTTCTTTGTAAGTCTCATATGCCCACCCCTGCTTTCCCTTTTTTGGTGGGAGAAGGGTTGACCTATAGAAATAATAACTACCCTAGGAGAGGCACTTAAACATAGGAGAGGATATTACGCCTATCCTATTACTACAGGAGACCTAAAGCAGAATAATAAATGACCCTTGACTTCATTTCTTATTACCAAATTGGAGAGATGAAAACAGAAAACAAAAATAATTGTGCGCTAAATGAAACGTGATGGCCAGGGCAACCAGTAAGTGAGTGAGGAAAAGCTCAGAGTGGAAATGTGGATGAGACGGAGCGAGGAGAGAAGAGAGCGAGGAATTTCCACACAGAAGGAAGCACATGAGCTGCACAGAAGCAGAAAGAAATAGAACTGGTAGGAGATAGGTGCCAAGTTCAAGTGTACACATGAGAAAGTTTACGGGACACTCTGAGACATATAGGTAGATGGGTGGGATTATGGAAATTGGGACTGAAGGCTAAGCATTTGGGAAGCCTTACTGATTTTTTGACCTCACGATAGTACGATTTAACAGAGATTATGATGATATAATCTTCCAAAGGTTCTTCATATCACTGAGGGTAAAATCAAAGTTCTGACAGTGGCCTAAAAGGCCCAGTATGATTTGGACAGCTGTTTGCTCTCTGACCTCATTTTCTACTCTGCCATCTTCCTTCACTTTTAGTTATAATGGCCCACATGGCAGCCACACTTCCCCTTCTGGGAGCCTGCCTGTGGTCTTGTCTCGACCGGAGAGGTTCTCTGGGAGGTGTCCGCCTGACTCACTCCCTCCTATCTTGGCAATGTAAAATGATGCAGCTATCACGGAAGATAATATGGCAGTTCCTCAAAATTTAAAAAGTGAAATTACCATAGGAGCCAGCAATTCCACTTCTAGGCATATACCCCAAAGAACTGAAAATAGGATCTGAAACAGATATTTGTACACACGTACTCACAACAGCATTAATCACAGGAGCCAAAATGTGCAAACAAGCCCAATATCCAGCCACAAATGAATGAATAAACAAAATGTGATACACAATGGAATATCATTTAGCCTTAAAAAAATAATGAACTTCTTACACAGGCTATAATATGAATGAACATTGAAGACATTATGCTAAGTCAAATACACCAGATGCCAAAGGACAAATATTGTATGATTTTACTTACACAAGATTCCTAAAACAGTCAGTGCTACATAGAAGAGGGCACACTGGTGGTTTCCAGGCGCTGGAGAAAGGAGTGGAGAGTGACCTTTAAAGAGAGTGTTAGCTTGAAATGGAGGAAAAGTGCCGAAGACAGTGGTGACTGCTGCATGACTATGTGAATATACATAACTCCATTGAGTTGTACACTCAGAAAATAGTTAAAATGGTAAACTTTTATCTTAAACATTCTTTACATCAACAAAAAATATTTGACCGAGTTGTAGGTTATTTTGTCTAGTCATAGTAGAACTCATTAACTTGGACTGAGCAATTAGTAAATACTAAATTTTTATGTGCCCTAAGGCAGTTCACCATGAACAGGTAAAACATGCTGGGCACTGATAAATATCATAAAAATAAACAAGGAAGTAATGAAAGAAAGAATGAAGTAAAGAAAGAACACATGACATGTTCATGTGATTAGCCTGTGTAATTAGTACGTTAATCACACTGCCCAGGTTATCAGCCTCCCTAACTGATCTTCCCAAGTTTACGCAAGTTACCTTAGATTCTGATTTATGGATTTCACATGTTGAATAGAGTGGCCCACTTGTCAAAAAGAGTTAATTATACATGCTAATTACTCATGCTAATTTGGACAATGTGTTCCCTCACTCCCACACTTTCCACTTTCCACTTTCATGGATCAGTTCATTCAGGTACTGCCTGGGGTCATTGTGCTTGACTTTGGCTCCCGTCAGCCTTTAGACCTCTAAAGGTCACATTATTAGAGAGTTCTTCCCATAAAAGCTCACCTGTGGTAGCCCCAACTCATCTTCTCTGTGAACCCTTCCTGACCATCTCATTCCAAACTTTAAACCTCTTCCCCATCTGGCACTTTACTCCATCTCCTCTGCCTTTTTTTCTCTCCTCTTAGCATTAAGACCACCAAACATATATATTTCTCTATGTCTTTGGTTCCCAGTCTGCTCCTCACTTTAGAATGTAAGTTCCTGCAGCCAGGACTACTGATTATTTGATATCCCCAGGGCCTACTGCAGTGCCTGGCATTCAATAAGCAGTCAGTAAATATTTGTTGAATGAATTATCACTGTCAGAGCCAAAAGGACTAGAGCAGAGGGAGCCTGGAAACAAAATTAACCACATAGGCTATGGCTGGACTCCAAGATGAAGATGGTAAGGCTGGGGCTGTTGGGTGTCTATTCTGAGAGAATAAAGTATAAACCTGAAAGACACTCCCAAAAGGGTCATACTCCATTGAGTTGTACACTCGGAAAATAGTTAAAATGGTAAACTTTTATCTTAAACATTCTTTACATCAACAAAAAATATTTGACCGAGTTGTAGGTTATTTTGTCTAGTCATAGTAGAACTCATTAACTTGGACTGAGCAATTAGTAAATACTAAATTTTTATGTGCCCTAAGGCAGTTCACCATGAACAGGTAAAACATGCTGGGCACTGATAAATATCATAAAAATAAACAAGGAAGTAATGAAAGAAAGAATGAAGTAAAGAAAGAACACATGACATGTTCATGTGATTAGCCTGTGTAATTAGTACGTTAATCACACTGCCCAGGTTATCAGCCTCCCTAACTGATCTTCCCAAGTTTACGCAAGTTACCTTAGATTCTGATTTATGGATTTCACATGTTGAATAGAGTGGCCCACTTGTCAAAAAGAGTTAATTATACATGCTAATTACTCATGCTAATTTGGACAATGTGTTCCCTCACTCCCACACTTTCCACTTTCCACTTTCATGGATCAGTTCATTCAGGTACTGCCTGGGGTCATTGTGCTTGACTTTGGCTCCCGTCAGCCTTTAGACCTCTAAAGGTCACATTATTAGAGAGTTCTTCCCATAAAAGCTCACCTGTGGTAGCCCCAACTCATCTTCTCTGTGAACCCTTCCTGACCATCTCATTCCAAACTTTAAACCTCTTCCCCATCTGGCACTTTACTCCATCTCCTCTGCCTTTTTTTCTCTCCTCTTAGCATTAAGACCACCAAACATATATATTTCTCTATGTCTTTGGTTCCCAGTCTGCTCCTCACTTTAGAATGTAAGTTCCTGCAGCCAGGACTACTGATTATTTGATATCCCCAGGGCCTACTGCAGTGCCTGGCATTCAATAAGCAGTCAGTAAATATTTGTTGAATGAATTATCACTGTCAGAGCCAAAAGGACTAGAGCAGAGGGAGCCTGGAAACAAAATTAACCACATAGGCTATGGCTGGACTCCAAGATGAAGATGGTAAGGCTGGGGCTGTTGGGTGTCTATTCTGAGAGAATAAAGTATAAACCTGAAAGACACTCCCAAAAAGGGTCTATAAGATTTGAAACAGATTGAGAGAGAAAAGGAGCAGAAAAATATGTCAGGACGGGTTCTATTTTGAGATGAGAAGAATGGAAACACCAACAAGAGAGCTGGGGATGGGGAGCTGAGCTTAAGAAAACACAGAGCAGCACAGAGAGGACCTATCAGAGATGGAGGTGAGGAGTTGTGACTCCTGCCCAAGGATGGGTTAAACCAAAAAGACAGTGAATACACTAAGAGAGCACAAATGAAAAAGAGAGAGAAGGCTGGAGGATGTAGCTTGAAGGGACACACACAGGAAAAAAGGAAGGATGACAGCATCGGACGACACAAAAAGCTCCAGAATCATGGAAGCCAAAAGGAGAATTCTCAGAGGTAGAGAAGGGTTAGAAAGGGAAGAAGGCCACTCTATTCGACGATTGGCTTCCCCAATGGCTCAGTGGGTAAAGAGTTTGCTTACAATGCAGGAGACTTGGGTTCAACACTTGGTTCTGGAGGATTCCTGGACGAGGGCATGGCAACCCACTCCAACACTCTTGCCTAGAAAATTCCATTGACAGAGGAGCCCTGAGGACTACAGTCCATGGGGTTACAAAAAAAGTCACAGCTGAACATGTACACATTCAACAAGTAGGTCGCTGGCAACCTTAGAACAGGATTTCAAACACTGGAAGATCTTTTAGCAAAATGATTATTTTCAGAATTGTGATATTTATAAATCTGAACCCTGTAAAATTGAAATGTTTTGATTTTGGCCCAAAAGGAAAAAGGTTTTATATATTTCTCTATGTCTTTGGTTCCCAGTCTGCTCCTCACTTTAGAATGTAAGTTCCTGCAGCCAGGACTACTGATTATTTGATATCCCCAGGGCCTACTGCAGTGCCTGGCATTCAATAAGCAGTCAGTAAATATTTGTTGAATGAATTATCACTGTCAGAGCCAAAAGGACTAGAGCAGAGGGAGCCTGGAAACAAAATTAACCACATAGGCTATGGCTGGACTCCAAGATGAAGATGGTAAGGCTGGGGCTGTTGGGTGTCTATTCTGAGAGAATAAAGTATAAACCTGAAAGACACTCCCAAAAAGGGTCTATAAGATTTGAAACAGATTGAGAGAGAAAAGGAGCAGAAAAATATGTCAGGACGGGTTCTATTTTGAGATGAGAAGAATGGAAACACCAACAAGAGAGCTGGGGATGGGGAGCTGAGCTTAAGAAAACACAGAGCAGCACAGAGAGGACCTATCAGAGATGGAGGTGAGGAGTTGTGACTCCTGCCCAAGGATGGGTTAAACCAAAAAGACAGTGAATACACTAAGAGAGCACAAATGAAAAAGAGAGAGAAGGCTGGAGGATGTAGCTTGAAGGGACACACACAGGAAAAAAGGAAGGATGACAGCATCGGACGACACAAAAAGCTCCAGAATCATGGAAGCCAAAAGGAGAATTCTCAGAGGTAGAGAAGGGTTAGAAAGGGAAGAAGGCCACTCTATTCGACGATTGGCTTCCCCAATGGCTCAGTGGGTAAAGAGTTTGCTTACAATGCAGGAGACTTGGGTTCAACACTTGGTTCTGGAGGATTCCCTGGACGAGGGCATGGCAACCCACTCCAACACTCTTGCCTAGAAAATTCCATTGACAGAGGAGCCCTGAGGACTACAGTCCATGGGGTTACAAAAAAAGTCACAGCTGAACATGTACACATTCAACAAGTAGGTCGCTGGCAACCTTAGAACAGGATTTCAAACACTGGAAGATCTTTTAGCAAAATGATTATTTTCAGAATTGTGATATTTATAAATCTGAACCCTGTAAAATTGAAATGTTTTGATTTTGAGGTTTCCTCCACCAGAGAAGGAATGGGGATGTGGCGATTCCCCTAAAAGATGAGCGCACGGAAAGGCTCGGGTGCAGCCTGGGATGGGAAGCAGACTGAGGCAGAGCCGAGGCTCAAGAGACTTTGGTTAAGATGAGGTGCAGTTTTCAATCCTTATTCTTCAGGGCTTCCCTAACTGATCTTCCCCACTTACCCAAGCACTGTTGGGTTCTGATTATTTCTGGCTTTCATACAACCTCCCAACTGCTTTCCCCACAGCTAAGCTCATTCTAGAACCAGTCTGTGAATGCACATCACTCCACCGCTCAGAACCTAGAAAAGACTCTCATTCAGAGCCAGAGCCAGTGACCTCACAGGATCCCCAAATGGTCAGTCCCACCACCACACACACCTCCTGCTCACCAAGTGGTTCACCCACCCCCTGGTGAGCAGAAGGTGATCCTTTTCATACATCAGGTCATTCAGGTACTGCCTGGTGTCATTGTACTTGACTGCTCTCTCCTCAAAGGTCACATTATTAGAGAGTTCCTCCTGACCACCTATATAAAAGCTCACCCGCATCACCCCCTTTTGTATGTATGTATTTATGTATCTGTCTTTCTAATGTTCTTTCTTTCCTTCATTCTTCTTTCATTACTTTCTGCTTTATTTATTTATACGGTATTTTTCAATCTCTGACATGTTTTACTTGTTCATGGTGAACTGCCTTAGGGCACATATAATGTCTGTTTGTTAACTGCTCAATCCAAGTTAATGACTTCTACTATGACTAGACAAAATGGTAACAGACGACTCAGTCACCATCTTTATACTTAGAATATTCTCTTTATCTAACATGTGTGAGTGCGTGCTACGTCACTTCAGTTGTGTCTGACTCTTTGCGACCCTATGGACAGTAGCCTGAGGCTCCTCTCTCCAGGGGGTTCTCCAAACAAGAATACTGAAGTGAGTTGCCATGCCCTCCTCTGGGGGATCTTTTTGACCCAGGAATCAAACCCACCTCTGTAATGTCTCCTGCATTGGCAGGCAGGTTCTTTACCACTAGTGCTACCTGGGAAACCCCTATCTACCAGCATTTTCTCTAAAAAAGTACTCTCACTGCCTCAATTTAGAGTAAGCCTTCTCAGACTACCCATGAATCTTTCAGACTTTGATTCATAGGGTTTACTTACATTTGAGATGTAATTATGAAATATCCAGGTCTGATTTCTCAAACTACACTGGGTTAGAAAGGGCTGATTGGGTTAGAAAAGGTTGATTGGACTTTCAGAAGCAGGTGTTTTAATGGTATGAATTAACAACTCAGCCCAAGAGGCAATAGGGAAACCACAGTGATAGCAGTAAAATAAGGTCAAAACAGTAGTAACAGCAGTAAAAAGGTCAAAACACACATGCACATACATGTATATGTTTGAAGATTCTAAGCACAGGAAAACACCTACTAGCCTAAAACCCTCACTATTTAAAGCATATTAATCAGTGTTGATAATGATGACTGCAACTGTCAGAAAGAGGTTAGGTTGGGTCCAAACTCCACTTAGTAGCCATGAAGCTGAAAACAAAGTTTTAAGAATATAAATGGAAACCTCAAACTAACCTAGAAAATTCTTCATGAAATTTGTTTTCTGATCACGCTGGATTTCTCTAAAATTTAGGGCAGTCACTAGAAATAAATAAGAAACATTACTAAGTACTATGTAAGTAACATCTTACATGCAGCACTTTCAAGTTCAAAAAGAAAAGTATTTCTTTTAATTTCATGAGACAGACACAATCTGAAAGCAGAAAAGCAGATTGCATTTTGCAACTCTAACTAGTTTTTCTGACCCCTGTTAAGTACTTGAACATTAAAACCCAGGTGATTTGTTATTTTTGTCTTAACAGTTCCCAAAGAATATTCTCTTTGTCTAACATGTGTGAGTGCGTGCTACGTCACTTCAGTTGTGTCTGACTCTTTGCGACCCTATGGACAGTAGCCTGAGGCTCCTCTCTCCAGGGGGTTCTCCAAACAAGAATACTGAAGTGAGTTGCCATGCCCTCCTCTGGGGGATCTTTTTGACCCAGGAATCAAACCCACCTCTGTAATGTCTCCTGCATTGGCAGGCAGGTTCTTTACCACTAGTGCTACCTGGGAAACCCCTATCTACCAGCATTTTCTCTAAAAAAGTACTCTCACTGCCTCAATTTAGAGTAAGCCTTCTCAGACTACCCATGAATCTTTCAGACTTTGATTCATAGGGTTTACTTACATTTGAGATGTAATTATGAAATATCCAGGTCTGATTTCTCAAACTACACTGGGTTAGAAAGGGCTGATTGGGTTAGAAAAGGTTGATTGGACTTTCAGAAGCAGGTGTTTTAATGGTATGAATTAACAACTCAGCCCAAGAGGCAATAGGGAAACCACAGTGATAGCAGTAAAATAAGGTCAAAACAGTAGTAACAGCAGTAAAAAGGTCAAAACACACATGCACATACATGTATATGTTTGAAGATTCTAAGCACAGGAAAACACCTACTAGCCTAAAACCCTCACTATTTAAAGCATATTAATCAGTGTTGATAATGATGACTGCAACTGTCAGAAAGAGGTTAGGTTGGGTCCAAACTCCACTTAGTAGCCATGAAGCTGAAAACAAAGTTTTAAGAATATAAATGGAAACCTCAAACTAACCTAGAAAATTCTTCATGAAATTTGTTTTCTGATCACGCTGGATTTCTCTAAAATTTAGGGCAGTCACTAGAAATAAATAAGAAACATTACTAAGTACTATGTAAGTAACATCTTACATGCAGCACTTTCAAGTTCAAAAAGAAAAGTATTTCTTTTAATTTCATGAGACAGACACAATCTGAAAGCAGAAAAGCAGATTGCATTTTTGCAACTCTAACTAGTTTTTCTGACCCCTGTTAAGTACTTGAACATTAAAAACCCAGGTGATTTGTTATTTTTTGTCTTGAAAGTAAACACTATGACTGAACATTCCACAGCTCCAGGAGAGAGGGGGAGAGTAAAACAGTTCATTTTTACTGCTTGATTAATAAAATACTTTTATTAGCTTTGACTAAATATAATTCAGAAATGTGAGAGTCAGACTACAACAACTATAAGACTATGTCTCTTGCATAATTTGTTCCAAATGAGGACATTTTATTCATGAGAGTTCATTTATCCCATGTGCTACCTTGTGTGCCATAAAAGTGACTGAATTCAAGCCAAGGATGACAACATTCCAGGGGAACACAGCATCTGCAAACATATTTTCCACTCAATTCACCAGAGCTGACTGATAAAAACCCATGTATTCTTTCATTTAACAAATATTGAACAACTGTTATACATCTTGCTTAACGTGAGTGTATAGGCATTTAAGACACATGTCCTAATTTAAGTGTCACTAACTTATTTGACCCTCACACTACTCCAAAGAAAGGAATACCATTTTTCTCCTCATTTCACAGATAAGAAAATCCAGGCACAGAGAGGTTAAGCAATGAGCCTAGGGTCAAGGCTAACAAATGTGGGAGGTAAGGTGGTCTGCATCCAGAACCAGGCTGTTAATGACAGCACTCTGTAAAAGGCACAGGGCTAAGCAGTGAGAATTTACTGATTCTCTGCCCTATTGGGGGCTCACCTTGTAGCCGGGAAGAATTGGTAAAGAACAGACCATACAGAAAAATTTAATTATAATCCCTGGAGTGCCACAATGGAGTGGATATCACAACACAGAGGGAAAAAGCACAGTGGAAAACATTCCCAGAGTTCACAAAACTCTGAAAAATAAGGAGTGTCTCAATGCAGAGATGAGGCAGTTCCTGTTGGAAGAGGAGAAGTGAAGACCACAGGCAGGATTCACCCCTACTCTGAGCAGTCCTGACACCAGTCTGGTCGTTCAAAACAAGCTACATCCCTGACTTCCTCTAGATCCTGTCCACACATTGTGTTCCTCTTGCATTACAGCTGACCCTTAGGATCTGCAGGCAACTGGTCCCAGGACTCCCACAGACACCAAAATCTGCAGATATTTAAGTCCCTTATATAAAACGGCAGAGTGGTTATGTATTACCTGTGTACATTCTCCACTATACTTTAAATCATCTCTATATTAATACCTAATGCTAATGCTATATAAATAGTTGTAAATACAATGTAAATGCATGTAAATAGTTGTTGAGCACACAGCAAATTCATTTGTTTTTGGAACCTTCTGGAATTTTCCCAGATATTCTCAAGAGACGATTATTTGAGTCCATGGATACAGACAGCCAACAGTATAATAATTTAATATCTTCTTCAGGGGACACTATGAGAGGTTTAAGTGTTTATCCTGGGTGTCTTGTCCCATCCAGGAGTCTTATCTTACGGCTCGTACAATAGTCATTTACCAGGAAGCACTCTGCGCACAGTAACATGGCGATGCATGTTGGCTAGCAGCACTTACCCCTAGTTCATTCCTATCATTGTTAATCTGAGACTGCTCTATCCTGGTAGCTAAAAAGGTATAGAGGTAAGGAGAGGGGAGGCAGAAGAATAAACATGGATTTAATAACTTCATTCCATGGGCCAGGCTAGGTGTTTTCACAAGTTATTTAAATGGTGAGAAGAGATCAGATGTTTCAGATAAGAAGGATCTGAGAGGGCTACCGAGGCTGACTTAAAAACAAACTATTCTGTCATTTTAAAAATAAGAAAATTAAATGCAATCAAAACATCCAATTTCAAGAGAACAGAAAATCTGCAGTTATTAAAAATTATGTTTACAAGGAGTTTTTAACAAATGAAGAAATAGCCATGTTTTAATGATATTTACATATTCAGAAAAAGAGCCAAATGGACAAAAGTATAAGACCAAAGAGTCTATAAAGATAAATACATGTATTTTTATACATAAAACACTTCTGGAAAAACACCAAAAGAGTGTTACTAACATCTCCCACCAAGAGAGGATGGATAAAAGGAAATTTTAACATTTACTTTAGACACATTAATAGTTTTCTATACATAATTTTTAAAAATTAAAACAAAATTAGATTTAGGATGAATTTTTAAACAATGTATAAAAATGATGACAATGTTTAACTACAGAGGTACTCTAAGTGTCAGGACAAATGAGTTTTTTTAATATAGAATCATTTTCACTATATTCCCCTCCCAATACAAGGAACTAGAAAATTCCTAAAACTGAAACCCGGAGGAATCAGTTTTCACTTTTTTACTTTGTAAGCTTTATTATTGTTTGAAACATTTATCATAAGCTTATATCACTTTTTTGATAAAAATCCAAATATCAAATATTGAATAAGACATAGAATATAAGAAATACATTCATATAAGTGATAGAATTATAAGAGTTGCTTTTGTAAAGTCAAATATAATGAAGCCAATATTGTCACTCTAAATAATTCAATAATTCAAAGTACACACTAAAAGATCATCTTTCTGAAATACAGCCAAGTGGGCTCAAAGTCCTATTTCAAGGAAGAGAGAATCACACCTCAATTTTAAATACTTTTGACCTAATCTTCTTTTCTCCTAATCTTTGCTATGGTGTTAACCCTGCCTTCTTTCCCACAGCCATCTGAGAAGAGACCGTGATAGTGACAATTAGCTGGAGTCAGGTCAGATCACACACTCTAACTCCAGGGTGACTGGCAGCCGCCCATGGACTGGGGACCTCTTTCCTCACCGCTTAGGCACTCTTGGCTTCAACACCTCCTAACTCCTTTTGGACTTTCGGTTTCTCTAAAATATTACCTGTGATCACAAAGTATTGATACAACTTGAATTTTATGAAACAGTGAAAGGAAGGAAATTCATTACTGCTTTAAGTGACCCTAATGCCAAAGTGTCACTTAATAGCAAGATTTTTATAGATCTTTTTTGTAAGCTCTTTTGGAAAATACGTAGATATCATATTTACTATCATCACACATTCTCCCCCTTGATGTGCAGGATCCTTCACGAAGCAAAGAAAAGCAGGGAGCTCCAGTTCCTCTCTGCTGGGGTGAGTACAGTATACCCTCTCTTTTAGTATTTACAACCAGAAGCTCTGGGTACAACACAAAAGCAACTACCTGCAGGGTGTACGCTTAAAAGGGTGAACTTCTAAATTAAAACAAAATTAGATTAATATTTTTAAACAATGTATAAAAATGATGACAATGTTTAACTACAGAGGTACTCTAAGTGTCAGGACAAATGAGTTTTTTTAATATAGAATCATTTTCACTATATTCCCCTCCCAATACAAGGAACTAGAAAATTCCTAAAACTGAAACCCGGAGGAATCAGTTTTCACTTTTTTACTTTGTAAGCTTTATTATTGTTTGAAACATTTATCATAAGCTTATATCACTTTTTTGATAAAAATCCAAATATCAAATATTGAATAAGACATAGAATATAAGAAATACATTCATATAAGTGATAGAATTATAAGAGTTGCTTTTGTAAAGTCAAATATAATGAAGCCAATATTGTCACTCTAAATAATTCAATAATTCAAAGTACACACTAAAAGATCATCTTTCTGAAATACAGCCAAGTGGGCTCAAAGTCCTATTTCAAGGAAGAGAGAATCACACCTCAATTTTAAATACTTTTGACCTAATCTTCTTTTCTCCTAATCTTTGCTATGGTGTTAACCCTGCCTTCTTTCCCACAGCCATCTGAGAAGAGACCGTGATAGTGACAATTAGCTGGAGTCAGGTCAGATCACACACTCTAACTCCAGGGTGACTGGCAGCCGCCCATGGACTGGGGACCTCTTTCCTCACCGCTTAGGCACTCTTGGCTTCAACACCTCCTAACTCCTTTTGGACTTTCGGTTTCTCTAAAATATTACCTGTGATCACAAAGTATTGATACAACTTGAATTTTATGAAACAGTGAAAGGAAGGAAATTCATTACTGCTTTAAGTGACCCTAATGCCAAAGTGTCACTTAATAGCAAGATTTTTATAGATCTTTTTTGTAAGCTCTTTTGGAAAATACGTAGATATCATATTTACTATCATCACACATTCTCCCCCTTGATGTGCAGGATCCTTCACGAAGCAAAGAAAAGCAGGGAGCTCCAGTTCCTCTCTGCTGGGGTGAGTACAGTATACCCTCTCTCTTTTAGTATTTACAACCAGAAGCTCTGGGTACAACACAAAAAGCAACTACCTGCAGACTCTGAAAAGTGAACCAAATGGGTGAATTGTGGAGGAGGGACAAAACTTAGAGACGTGACTTAAAAGGGGGTGAACTTCTCGGATTGTTCTATTTTCTTTTAGTCTGGAGCAGGACACCATCCTGCTTTGTCCTGAAGCAGGACACTGTCTCAGAGTTCCAGACAGGGCAACAGACCAGTCAGTGCAGCAGCCTGAACAGTTGAATCTTCAAATGAAGCTCTATCTTTTGGGCCAGAGCAACCTGGAAAAGAACCGTTGAAGACCAGAGTATGAGGGGAATCATAGAGAAAAGAAAAGGGAGAAGAGAATCCCCCAATTCTATACATAAACCAGCACAAACCCTGGCCTCTCCCTTATCTGTGCATTCATGGGACAGTCCCAAAGCAGCAGAACAAAGGCTGTGAAAACTGAACTGAGATTAGAACCCCCACCCCGAGAAGGTGACATGGAAATTCAGTATGAATCTAGCCAGGTTCACTGCCTGCAAAAAAACAAATTTAAAAAAGACATCATCATTACTAGAAAAGAGGAAAAAAAGACTGCTGGAGGAACTGTTTGAAGAAACAATGGCCAAAAACTTCCCAATTATTAAAATACATACATTTATAAATGCAAAATTGCATAAACTCTAAATAGAATAAGCTCAAAGATAACCACCCTTGGACACATCAAAATCAACTGCTTAAAAGCAAAGATAGGAAATATCTTCACAGCATCTAGCGAGCAATTACACATTATATATAGGAAAACAATTATTCAAATGGTGCTCCCCCCCCCCTTTAATTTGCTTTCGGTTTCTCTAAAATATTACCTGTGATCACAAAGTATTGATACAACTTGAATTTTATGAAACAGTGAAAGGAAGGAAATTCATTACTGCTTTAAGTGACCCTAATGCCAAAGTGTCACTTAATAGCAAGATTTTTATAGATCTTTTTTGTAAGCTCTTTTGGAAAATACGTAGATATCATATTTACTATCATCACACATTCTCCCCCTTGATGTGCAGGATCCTTCACGAAGCAAAGAAAAGCAGGGAGCTCCAGTTCCTCTCTGCTGGGGTGAGTACAGTATACCCTCTCTCTTTTAGTATTTACAACCAGAAGCTCTGGGTACAACACAAAAAGCAACTACCTGCAGACTCTGAAAAGTGAACCAAATGGGTGAATTGTGGAGGAGGGACAAAACTTAGAGACGTGACTTAAAAGGGGGTGAACTTCTCGGATTGTTCTATTTTCTTTTAGTCTGGAGCAGGACACCATCCTGCTTTGTCCTGAAGCAGGACACTGTCTCAGAGTTCCAGACAGGGCAACAGACCAGTCAGTGCAGCAGCCTGAACAGTTGAATCTTCAAATGAAGCTCTATCTTTTGGGCCAGAGCAACCTGGAAAAGAACCGTTGAAGACCAGAGTATGAGGGGAATCATAGAGAAAAAGAAAAGGGAGAAGAGAATCCCCCAATTCTATACATAAACCAGCACAAACCCTGGCCTCTCCCTTATCTGTGCATTCATGGGACAGTCCCAAAGCAGCAGAACAAAGGCTGTGAAAACTGAACTGAGATTAGAACCCCCACCCCGAGAAGGTGACATGGAAATTCAGTATGAATCTAGCCAGGTTCACTGCCTGCAAAAAAACAAATTTAAAAAAGACATCATCATTACTAGAAAAGAGGAAAAAAAGACTGCTGGAGGAACTGTTTGAAGAAACAATGGCCAAAAACTTCCCAATTATTAAAATACATACATTTATAAATGCAAAATTGCATAAACTCTAAATAGAATAAGCTCAAAGATAACCACCCTTGGACACATCAAAATCAACTGCTTAAAAGCAAAGATAGGAAATATCTTCACAGCATCTAGCGAGCAATTACACATTATATATAGGAAAACAATTATTCAAATGACTGAAGAGTTTTCATCAGAAACAAGAAAGGCCAAAAGACAGTAGATAAACATCTTCAAAAATGTAGAAAGAGAGAGATAAAAAAAAAAAGCTAACCTAGAATTCTATATCCCTTGATAATATCCCACAGAAAAGAAAGCTAAATAATGACATTTTTATACAAAGGGAAATGAACAGAATTCATTTTTGGCAGACCTACTCTAAAAGAAATGCCAAAGGAAGTAGTTTAGGCTGTAGGGAAATGACACTAGAAACTTGGATTTTCACCAAGAGCAACAACAGAAGTGTAAATATCTGGATAAATATAAAAGACTGTGGGTTTCCCTGGTGGTCCAGTGCGTAAGGACACCGCCTTGCAGTGCAAGGGGCGCCAGTTCCATCCCTGGCCTGGGAAGATCCCACGTGCCAAGGAGCGGATTACCGAGGCCAAGCTCTAGAGCGCATGCGCTCAGAGCTGGTGCTCTGCGACAACAGAGGCCACTGCAATGGAAGGCCCACACGGGCCAAAAGAACAAAGATGGATGAAAACAGATAAATGAAAAGACCAAGAGAAGTAGCCCACCTGCTCCCGTCCCTAGCCAACCTCCCCCCAAAATAAAAAAAAAATAAATAAATAAATAATAAATAAAAAATTTTTTAAAACACCTTAAAAAAAATAATAATAAAAGACTGTTTTCCACAGTTCTTTAAAATGTGTATGATTGCTAAAAGCAAAAATCACACCATTGTTTGATAGGGTTTTCAAAGTACAAATTTAACTTATGTCATAAAGGTAAGCAGGGGAGAATACAGGAAATGATATGGTTATAAGGTTTGTACATTCACTTGATATAGTATAATATTAACTCTAAGCAGACTGTGAAAGTCCACATCTGTACAATGGAATTCTCGAACATTCACTAAAAAATTTTTTCAAAGAAATAGAGCCAATAAATAAATAAAAATAAAAAAGAAATAGAGCCAAAAATTCATTATATAAATGAAAATGGAATGCTAAAAAAACAGATTCAAATTGTCCAAGAGAGGACAGGAAAGGAAGCATGGAGGAACATGCAGAAAACAAATAATAAAATGGGAAATTTAAATCTAATCGTATCAATTTAAATTAGATTAAATGTAAATGATGCAAAAACACTTATGCAAATACATTGTCAGAATTTTTAAAACTAACAAGAACCAACTATATGCTGCTATAAAAACCTCATTTAAATATAAAGACCTAGATAGATTAAAAGTAATAAATGAAAAAAAAGCATATCATGTATATAATAATCATAAGAAAACCAGAATGACTATATTAATTTCAACCACTCTTGTACTCTTGCTTCTCCTAATATTTAATCCCTCCATATTAACACATTTATTACAGAAGCTTAACTTACAGAGGTTTTTTCCTCATTATTCATTAAACCATTTCCAGGGTTTTAAGCTGTTCTTGGCAATGATTACGAAATACATCAGCATACCCCTGCCATTTGTGAAGTTACCATCTAAGACAGACAGCAGTAATGCAACTGTTTATTAATATATTAATATACATTTATATTATCAATTACATATCAGAAATATATAAAGTTTATGTTTGGAAATGGTAAGTTTGCTATATACACCAAGGATTCAACAGGCTTTAACAATGGCATGGAATTCTCACTAATCTTTCAGTTTAGATGGTTTAGAAAAATAATGCTAGGTAAGATGCAATTCATACAAGAAGTTTGAGAAACACATAGGTATTTTCAGAAGCAACTAAATGTAGATTTTGATTCAGTATGTCAAAAGCAAAATAGACTGTACAGTACATAAGACTTAAAATGTTATTAGACTTACAAGATTACCAACAGTATTCGGTAGATCACGCCTATCACTACATCTTACATTGCAATGATAAAATAATGCTTTGGGGCTTAGACCTGATAACATCCTTCTAATTAGCATTCACACCTAAACATTCTCCATATAAAATCACAGCATTACAGGCACCCCACGTCTCTCCACCAGTCATTGTTTTAAAGTGATAGGGAGAAGAAGGAGAATGGAGCAAGGAGGGAAAAAGAAGGGAGATGATTACCTAAGGGATAGACACTTACACAATGGAAATCTGGCAATTATCTAAAATACACAGATCAGGGTCTTCAGTGCAAAGTTTTCAGTTATAATTAAAATTACAGGAACACACTGTTCCAGAAGAAAGTGTAAAATGAAGATAGAGAAAAGTGAAGAATTGAACCTTGTAGTACCTGCAGAGCATCAGGACCTTCCCCCATCTCAGGTGTCTTCACATGTAGTTCGTGATCTGATCAAAAACATCTGCTCTTAGGCCAAAGAACACAGATGGTTGAAAATAGAGAAATGAAAGACCAATAGAAGTGGCCCGCCTGCTTCCCTCCCTTCCCAACCCGACCCCCGCCCAAAATAAATAAATAAATAAATCTTTAAAAAAAAAATCTGCTCTTTCTAAAATGACTATTATTTCTATTTCACAAAGGAGGCAACAGAGAGACAAAAAGTACTTAATCCATAGTATAGGCACTCATCATTTGTATGATACAGTTCATTCCTGGAAACCACCCTGAAAAAAAATCAAGTCGATTGTGTGGAATGTATTAAAATCATTTATGAGAATAACTTTGAATTTAGCAAAGAAAGCTAGTGACAAATGAGTGGGTAAAGACAAATAGGGGTGAAATACTGGCCCTTATTTTGCTCTATCAATTTACATTTATATTATCAATTACATATCAGAAATATATAAAGTTTATGTTTGGAAATGGTAAGTTTGCTATATACACCAAGGATTCAACAGGCTTTAACAATGGCATGGAATTCTCACTAATCTTTCAGTTTAGATGGTTTAGAAAAATAATGCTAGGTAAGATGCAATTCATACAAGAAGTTTGAGAAACACATAGGTATTTTCAGAAGCAACTAAATGTAGATTTTGATTCAGTATGTCAAAAGCAAAATAGACTGTACAGTACATAAGACTTAAAATGTTATTAGACTTACAAGATTACCAACAGTATTCGGTAGATCACGCCTATCACTACATCTTACATTGCAATGATAAAATAATGCTTTGGGGCTTAGACCTGATAACATCCTTCTAATTAGCATTCACACCTAAACATTCTCCATATAAAATCACAGCATTACAGGCACCCCACGTCTCTCCACCAGTCATTGTTTTAAAGTGATAGGGAGAAGAAGGAGAATGGAGCAAGGAGGGAAAAAGAAGGGAGATGATTACCTAAGGGATAGACACTTACACAATGGAAATCTGGCAATTATCTAAAATACACAGATCAGGGTCTTCAGTGCAAAGTTTTCAGTTATAATTAAAATTACAGGAACACACTGTTCCAGAAGAAAGTGTAAAATGAAGATAGAGAAAAGTGAAGAATTGAACCTTGTAGTACCTGCAGAGCATCAGGACCTTCCCCCATCTCAGGTGTCTTCACATGTAGTTCGTGATCTGATCAAAAACATCTGCTCTTAGGCCAAAGAACACAGATGGTTGAAAATAGAGAAATGAAAGACCAATAGAAGTGGCCCGCCTGCTTCCCTCCCTTCCCAACCCGACCCCCGCCCAAAATAAATAAATAAATAAATCTTTAAAAAAAAAATCTGCTCTTTCTAAAATGACTATTATTTCTATTTCACAAAGGAGGCAACAGAGAGACAAAAAGTACTTAATCCATAGTATAGGCACTCATCATTTGTATGATACAGTTCATTCCTGGAAACCACCCTGAAAAAAAATCAAGTCGATTGTGTGGAATGTATTAAAATCATTTATGAGAATAACTTTGAATTTAGCAAAGAAAGCTAGTGACAAATGAGTGGGTAAAGACAAATAGGGGTGAAATACTGGCCCTTATTTTGCTCTATGACAAGGAATGTTTGGAAGAGTGAAATGCTAACTACACAAACAAGCAGGGACCGTCAGCAGGCATGGGTATAAGTACTGACTTGTGTTCTAACAAAGATCAGCAAGAGGACAAACGCAAAGCAACTGCTCCAAATTTGCAGTTAAAAAGCAGGGCAGTAGAAAGCCCAGAAATTAACCCATACAGATACAATCAAGTGATCTTTGACAATAGAGCAAAGGCAATACACTGGAGAAAAGACAGCCTCTTCAACAAATGGTTCTGGAACAACTGGACATACACAGGCAAGGGGAAAAAAAAAAAAAAGAATCTAGACAGACCTTCCACTCAAAATGGATCATAGACCTAGATGTAAAATGCACAAACCATAAAACTTCTAGACGATAACACAGGAGAAAATCTAGGTGACCTTTACTTCAGTGGTGAACTAAACACTTTCTAGATACAAGATCAAAAGCACAATCCATGGAGGAGAACTTTGATAAGACAGACTATATTAAAATTTAAAATCTCTGCTCTACAAAATACACTGTTAAGCAAATGAAACGACAAGCCACAGACAGAAAAATCTTTGCAAAACACACGTCTAATAATGGATTAGCAGCCAAGGTACTAACAATCTCACTTAGACCTCAGCAATAAGGGAACAACTTAATTACCGGATGGACAATGGATCTAAACAGACACCTCATCACAAAAGATACGTAGATGGTAAATGAGCATATGAAAACATGCTCAGCCTCATTTGTCATTAAGGAAATGAAAATGAAAACAATGAGGTAACATTTCACACCCATCATTCAAGCGCTCATACTAGTGCTGTGAGTGTGGTGAGGATGTGGAACAGGAATTCTCAATGGTTGCTGGTAGGAATGTAAAATGATACAGCCACTCGGGAAGACAGTTCGGCAACTTCTCATAAAACCAAACATAATCTTATCGTATAACCCAGCAATTGTGCTCCTTGCTTATTTACCCAAAGCAATTGAAAACTTACATCTACACACCACCTACACTCAAATGTCTATGGCAGCTTTATTCATAATGGTCAAAACTGGGAAGCAACCAAGATTCCTTCAGTTGATGAATGAATAAACAAATTGTGGTGCATCCAGACAATGGAATATTATTCAAAGATGAAAAGAACTATTAAACCCCGTCGCCCAAAAGCAAGGAGATGGAAGTGTTAAATAACTTTATGGTAGTGACCATTTCACATACTGTGAAATGTATGTCAACTCATCTCAAAAGAACTGGCAAAAATAAATGCAATAAAATCAGAACATCATCTGAAACTATACTAGAGAAAACAAAATGGTATGGATATAAAAATGGTGTGGATCAATTTATGACTAAAATATAGACAGACCTTCCACTCAAAATGGATCATAGACCTAGATGTAAAATGCACAAACCATAAAACTTCTAGACGATAACACAGGAGAAAATCTAGGTGACCTTTACTTCAGTGGTGAACTAAACACTTTCTAGATACAAGATCAAAAGCACAATCCATGGAGGAGAACTTTGATAAGACAGACTATATTAAAATTTAAAATCTCTGCTCTACAAAATACACTGTTAAGCAAATGAAACGACAAGCCACAGACAGAAAAATCTTTGCAAAACACACGTCTAATAATGGATTAGCAGCCAAGGTACTAACAATCTCACTTAGACCTCAGCAATAAGGGAACAACTTAATTACCGGATGGACAATGGATCTAAACAGACACCTCATCACAAAAGATACGTAGATGGTAAATGAGCATATGAAAACATGCTCAGCCTCATTTGTCATTAAGGAAATGAAAATGAAAACAATGAGGTAACATTTCACACCCATCATTCAAGCGCTCATACTAGTGCTGTGAGTGTGGTGAGGATGTGGAACAGGAATTCTCAATGGTTGCTGGTAGGAATGTAAAATGATACAGCCACTCGGGAAGACAGTTCGGCAACTTCTCATAAAACCAAACATAATCTTATCGTATAACCCAGCAATTGTGCTCCTTGCTTATTTACCCAAAGCAATTGAAAACTTACATCTACACACCACCTACACTCAAATGTCTATGGCAGCTTTATTCATAATGGTCAAAACTGGGAAGCAACCAAGATTCCTTCAGTTGATGAATGAATAAACAAATTGTGGTGCATCCAGACAATGGAATATTATTCAAAGATGAAAAGAACTATTAAACCCCGTCGCCCAAAAGCAAGGAGATGGAAGTGTTAAATAACTTTATGGTAGTGACCATTTCACATACTGTGAAATGTATGTCAACTACATCTCAAAAGAACTGGCAAAAATAAATTCAATAAAATCAGAACATCATCTGAAACTATACTAGAGAAAACAAAATGGTATGGATATAAAGAATGGTGTGGAGTCAATTTATGACTAAAATCCAGACAGTTGACTAGATAGAGATAAGGGACTGGAGTGTTTTATTTTTTAAATAACTGAACTCTATGTTCAGTTATTTTAAAAGTATCCTTATTTAAAGAATATCCTTATTCTTAGGAAGTGACTGAGTTAGAAAAAACATGAATAACATGGATACATCTGAAGAAAGAGCAAGACATCCAGCAAACGGAGCAAAGTGTAGGTGCATCTGAGTGAAGAGCGTATGGGTGTTCACTCTTTCAAGCAATTTCCTTGAAATTACTTCCAAATAAATACTCTTTGTAAGAATACCCCCCCCCACACACACAAACATACATAAAGGCATGAAGGAACCTTAAATAAATATTGCTAAGTGAAAGAAGGCTACATACTGTTTGATTCCAATGACATAACATCCTTAATAAGGCAAACGTATGAAGACAGAAAAAAGATCAGTTGTTATGGTGAGCAGGGAAGAGCTGAACAAGTGAAGCACAGGGGAAGTTTACAGCACGGAAACTATTCTGTATGACACTGGAACGACAGACGCATGGCATCCATCAGTGAAAACATCCAAAAGGTAGGAAACAGTGAACCCAAATGTAGACCACAGACTTTGGTCTAATAATGTATCAATACTGGTTCATCAACTGTAACTATAACAAAGGTACCACAGCACTTAAGATGTTAATTAGAGGGAAAACTGAGGTAGAGGTGGGGGCTGGTGGCCAGATGGGACAGAGATGAAGGAATATATGGGACTCTCTGTTCTTTCCATTCATTCTTCTGTAAAACTGCTCACAAATAGAATCTATTAATTTTTTAAAAGCAAGGTTGTATCTCACTCTCTGTGTTCTCGTTTGATGATTATGGGTCAAAATATTTAAGTGGCATTTTAATTTCCTCCGATTTCATGTGCCAAAACTGTTTAATGAGGCAAATAGCTGAAAGAGAAAACCACCTAGTGAGAGCTTGCCTGTCATTTTCTACCTTTTTTCTTCATTAACTTCCAGTATGCCTGTTCATTTGTTTACTTTCATAAAGAAAATGCATTCCATTCCATTGTGAGTGATCATAGAGCATTAGTTCAGTCCCCAGGGATGCATCTGTAGAAAACAACACTCTCATCACATCTCCTTAAGGTTGGAGCCAGGACAGCTTCCAATGCATCTCCTCAGGATGAGACACAACCAACAGTGAGGAATTTCATATGAAATACCTCAAAAGAGAGAAATTTGGGGTAAAAAGTCACTAAAGACCCTGTTCTGAACTGAAGGACACACACGCACACACACACACACTTGCCTTGAAAATATGTGTAAACTCTCCTTTTCAATCACCATCAGCAAGCAGTTAAGCATTTCAGCTGTTGAGGAGGAGTCCTCAGTTCAGAAAGATTCACAGTGATGTGTCTGCAGAGAAACCTGTCACCTTCCTGGTGTGGTTAAAATGGAGAGGTGTTTTCTTGTCTGCTTCTTCAGATGTGTAAAAAACCTAAAAACAACAGTACTTCTGGTGTGTTAAATGATATGTAAAAATTTCTCCTGATTGTGCTTTTAATAAGCAGTGCCTAGCCTTGAGCCTTTCAGTATTCTTGCCTGGAGAATCCCATGGACAGAGGAGCCTGGAGGGCTACTGTCCTTAGGGTCATAAAGAGGCAGACACAACTGAAGCAACTTAGCATGCACACACACAGCCTTGAGTTTTGAATCAGTGGCACAATATTTTGAACACACAGATATTCCTGATCTGTGGTCTCAAAGTGTGGTCGCTGGACCAGCAGCATTGGCATTACTAGGGAACTTGTTAGAAATACGATTCTAATCCAGATCTACAGAATCAGAAACTCCAGGGGAGGGACCCAGCCATCTGTTCTCACAGCCCTCCAGATGACTATGATGCCCAGTGAAGTTGAAAAGTCATGGCTCTAGAAGTCATAAATATGGAAAAACATCTTACCTTCCTTTCTCTGCGTTCACTGGAACCAATTATTGAGTTAAGTCTGGCCTAGAGAGCTCTTCACATTCATGACACTACCATAGCTGGTTAAGGATTTCATTTTTTATTTGAGTGCAATCAAGTCTCTGGACCCAGGCACCAATGTGGAGGGATTATAGAGGACGGAGGATGTGTTAAACAGGACCAATAGTGAGTCCCACAGGATGTATTTGTCTCACTGAAATGCATACCACAGGAAATTCTGCAGATTAAATGACTGACAGATAGTTAATTTAGAATAAAAGAAAGGGACAAAGGAGAAGTCTGAACATTAAAACAGAGCTTTAAAAATATATTTGAAAACAAAAAACTACAGAATCTAGGATAAATAATTGAATGATAAACCTAATAAAAATGCAAGGAAATGATTACTAAGTTGAAAAATAGGAGGGACAGTGATAGGGTTAGAGTACAAAAAAGGGGCTTTGGGCAAAGGTCTGTTTCCTGACCCAGTTTATGATTACAAATGTGTCCACAATATATTTATTCATTTAATAAACTACACAATAGTTCTGGGAAAAGAAAAGAATCTCATCTTTTGATCCTTGCCTCTCCACCATGCAAAGATAGAACCTTCATGTGCTTCCCTAAGACAGGAGGGAGACACATCCAGTGCCAACTCTGAGCCCACATTATGAAGAAGTTTGTTTTCTCAGTTAAAAAAAAAACTTGAAGACTCCCTCTCCAACAGGCTTCTCCTTTCTTCATAACCACAATATTTCTTCTGTCTCATACTCGATAACAATTTTCAGTTTATAAAGCACCTCCAGATACATTATATAATTCAGCTATCCCAATAACCCTGTGACACAGATTCTCCATTACGCCTAACAACATTTCACACAGGAGGAAGCTGAAGCTCAGAGAACCCTGAGTAACTAGTCACCAGTCCAAGACTAGCCAGGCAGAAAGCATACAGAGCCTCCCCAGCTAAAACCAAGCGCAATGCTCTAAGCAGTCTTCATCATAGAAACATTAGCTATGTGACCTTGGGGGAATTATTGAAAATCCATGAGCCTCATTTCCACAACCATAACACAGAAGTAAAAGTACTACCTACTTCTGAGTTTATGTGAGGACCCCAGGTCAGTGTCCAATATACTTCTGGGGAAGAGCAGGGCAATAGCTACAGAAAAAATGAAGAAGCTGTCCCAAGGCAGAAACGACAACCAGTTGTGGTTGCATCTGGTGGTGAAAGTAAAGTCCAGAGACTCTTGAGAGTCCCTTGGACAGCAAGAAGATCAAAGCAGCCAACCCTAAAGGAAATCAATCTTGAATATTCATTAAAAGGACTAGTGCTGAAGCTGAAGTTCTAATACCAGAAGCTGGGGAAGATTGAAGGCAAGAGGAGAAAGGGATGACAGAAGATGAGATGGTTGAATGGCATCACCGATTCAATGGGCATTAGTTTAAGCAAACTCCAGGAGATGGTGAAGGACAGGAAAGCCTAGTGTGCTGCAATTCATGGAGTCGCTAAGAGTTGGACACAACTTAGCAATGGAACAACTAACTATCAAAAACCTTCATAATAAATGGATATGTTGTTGGCAACTATTCCAACCACCTGACACTTGTATTTTTATTTCAATATAAAGATTAGCTTTTACAAAGGTAAACCAGATGATTATGTCAAACGTACACATCCTTCATCCCAGAAAGCTTCTTGAGATTCAAGGGGAAAAAAGGCTTAACTAAGGCTGGCAAATTGAAAAGCTGGCTCCAGCTCCTTGCCTCTAAAGTGATCAAAGATAGTCTGAGTCTCCAGTGGAATAAATGAAAAACAGAATCTCTTCTCTGAGCAAATCCTTCCAGATATATGCCTGATTGCAACCCTTTGAAGTTGACACAGCTGAAATCAGATTCTCTTGCATGAATTATGCACCACGGCAGAACAGAAGGAAGACCACTCAGACTATGACTCATGGTACAAGAAAAAGTTAAAGGCACAACTTGTACTATGCAGCTGGGAAGCTAACATCCATGGACTAGATGAGAGACTCATGGGGGAGTGGGGTGACTTCAGTTATGGAGGTGCAGCAGCAAAGCCCACAGAGTTAATGACTTGAACAACAACACATATTCACTCATTTGCCTTTTTGTAGCTTTTGTCCCACTGACTTCCAAGTCCATTGATTGAACTCAACATAACTAATTATTTAAACCCTCTGAGCAAATTAAATTAACAACATTTTAATTCACAAAGTCAACGTAAACCCAACAGAAGATTCTCCAAGGCTAAATGTAAAACTTTATTTTTTTTCCCTAATTCACAATTTAAGTTTAAATGTCATAATTTATTTTAGTATTTATATGCTCCAACTACAAACTCCACAAACAAAGATTGTGCTTATTGGATTTCTAAGGCCACCATAATAGAATGCTTGAGTACCTCTGAAAAATGTTTTTAATGATTCTTCTAAATTTATCAAAAATTCAACCAAAGCTTAAATTGGTGTTTTCTAAAAGGAAATTACTTCTAAACGGAAACTACTTCTAGATCAAATGTATTCATGCTTGTACTATTTCAAATTCATCAAAACCCAAGATACTAGATGTTCATAGTTACATATGCATGGCTTATTAACTCAATAAGTAAATCCATATTTGGGAAGAACAAACTGGACTGTTGATGAACAAACTGTTTGCCAATGATTCCAATATTATTTCTACTTAATCTATATTATTTCTCAACACTAAAGTCAAAAGCAAAATCAGTTTGTTGGATTATGAAGAAAAGTTATTGGAGTTAGCTGTGTATTTTAAAGGCCACCCTTGGACACAGAGCTAATGATGGTCAGGAATTACTTTATTCACTCCATTCAGTACTTAAACCCAGAAACCTCAACTGATTTCCTACCTGACTGGATAATCAAAAAACTTCTGAGCAAAGGCAAAATAATGAGTCTGTTGCAAAGCTGGCTCACTCTTGATGGCTTGTAACTGTTCCTCTTTCAAACCACAAACTCTCAGGACAGGATCCCCACTGCACCACTTCTGGGAATGGGGCTCAGGTTGGCCTCAGCTTTTGTTGATGTTTCATTCTTACACACTTTTTGCTACATTATCACTGAACAGAGCCTTCTGACCACTTTCTTGCCTGTCTTGTTGATGTGGAATCTATACCCAATGCAAAATGTCTATATAAAAACTTATGTCCCCAAGAGTTCCCATTTTCTCTTTTACTCTACTTAGACATATATCTGTTGCAAGAAGGGGGACCCCTACCAGAGCCCTAAAGTGGGCTCTTGTCTAACACTTGGAAATGAATTTTCCAAGGAGAGACATGTACTGACAAAGCAAGATATTGGAAAGGGCACCTGGGCAGAGAGCAGCAGGGTAAGGGAACCCAGGAGAATTTTTATGGTGATGGGATTAGCTTCAGGATTATCTTTGACCAATCATTCTGACTCAGAGTCCTTCCTGGTGGCTCACACACTGTTCAGCCAATATGTGAGCAGTAAGAAGGATTCTGGAAGGTTGGGCGGACACATTGTGTCTTCCTTTGACTTCTTCTGAACTCTTCCTTTGTGGCTTATTAGACCTCTGAAAAATGTTTTTAATGATTCTTCTAATTTTTGAAGTGTTTTCTAAAAGGAAATTACTTCTAAACGGAAACTACTTCTAGATCAAATGTATTCATGCTTGTACTATTTCAAATTCATCAAAACCCAAGATACTAGATGTTCATAGTTACATATGCATGGCTTATTAACTCAATAAGTAAATCCATATTTGGGAAGAACAAACTGGACTGTTGATGAACAAACTGTTTGCCAATGATTCCAATATTATTTCTACTTAATCTATATTATTTCTCAACACTAAAGTCAAAAGCAAAATCAGTTTGTTGGATTATGAAGAAAAGTTATTGGAGTTAGCTGTGTATTTTAAAGGCCACCCTTGGACACAGAGCTAATGATGGTCAGGAATTACTTTATTCACTCCATTCAGTACTTAAACCCAGAAACCTCAACTGATTTCCTACCTGACTGGATAATCAAAAAACTTCTGAGCAAAGGCAAAATAATGAGTCTGTTGCAAAGCTGGCTCACTCTTGATGGCTTGTAACTGTTCCTCTTTCAAACCACAAACTCTCAGGACAGGATCCCCACTGCACCACTTCTGGGAATGGGGCTCAGGTTGGCCTCAGCTTTTGTTGATGTTTCATTCTTACACACTTTTGCTACATTATCACTGAACAGAGCCTTCTGACCACTTTCTTGCCTGTCTTGTTGATGTGGAATCTATACCCAATGCAAAATGTCTATATAAAAACTTATGTCCCCAAGAGTTCCCATTTTCTCTTTTACTCTACTTAGACATATATCTGTTGCAAGAAGGGGGACCCCTACCAGAGCCCTAAAGTGGGCTCTTGTCTAACACTTGGAAATGAATTTTCCAAGGAGAGACATGTACTGACAAAGCAAGATATTGGAAAGGGCACCTGGGCAGAGAGCAGCAGGGTAAGGGAACCCAGGAGAATTTTTATGGTGATGGGATTAGCTTCAGGATTATCTTTGACCAATCATTCTGACTCAGAGTCCTTCCTGGTGGCTCACACACTGTTCAGCCAATATGTGAGCAGTAAGAAGGATTCTGGAAGGTTGGGCGGACACATTGTGTCTTCCTTTGACTTCTTCTGAACTCTTCCAGTTAGTGGTGGCTTATTAGTTCTGTATTCCCTACTAAGACCTCCAGTCGTAAAATAACTCACACAAATGGTTACTATGGTGCCTAGTACTAGGTGGGCAGTTTCAGTCCATGTGCTTCCCCTAACTTACCTCCTCTGTTAAGAATGACGTTCCCCACTGGCCCACACCCTCATATACAAAATTGAAGCTGTGATTATGAGTCAGAGACAGTATCTGGCTCCAAAATAAATAAAGAGAGACAGAGAGAGAGGCAGCCCAGAGACTCAAAAGTGCTTCTTCTCCTCTGAGCTTATAGGTGCTTTATCTTACACTTGGCTAAGGTCCCAGACATCAGTTCTCAGGCAAATGAGTGACTCTGGATATGTACCTAAGCAAATATAATCTTAAAGAGTTAATTAAAAACACAGAACTCGGAGCTAACATATCTGTTTTCTGATCTTAACTGTCACTAAGACCACACCACCATATGATCTCGGGTGAGTCACTGTCTCTCTAGGTCTGTCTGTAAAATGAAAGGACTGTAATCTCAAAATTTTCTTCTAGCTATGAACCTCTGTCACTATGTTCTGCAACAGTAACTGTCGAACAAATTATCAGCCATGTGGAAAGGCTTAAGATACTCTCTGCTGTTATTTACTCATGTCATTTTTCCCTTCCATGAGTATGGACAACTGAAACTTGATCATGTACCCTAAAGCAAAGACACTGTAAGTGTTCCCATACAAACCTTTATTCTATCAGCACAACCAAGTGAGCAATTCAGCACCCCTGTTGATTAAAGCACTCAGAAAGGCCATCCATACCAACTTTGCTCACAGATTTAAAATGGAAATTCAAAGCAAGATATTGGAAAGGG
The DNA here is from genome assembly GCA_022376925.1 of Tragulus kanchil. Taxonomy (NCBI): domain Eukaryota; kingdom Metazoa; phylum Chordata; class Mammalia; order Artiodactyla; family Tragulidae; genus Tragulus; species Tragulus kanchil. Next base: position 264,851,820 of record JAIOJX010000026.1, on the reverse strand, counting down.
CACCTGGGCAGAGAGCAGCAGGGTAAGGGAACCCAGGAGAATTTTTATGGTGATGGGATTAGCTTCAGGATTATCTTTGACCAATCATTCTGACTCAGAGTCCTTCCTGGTGGCTCACACACTGTTCAGCCAATATGTGAGCAGTAAGAAGGATTCTGGAAGGTTGGGCGGACACATTGTGTCTTCCTTTGACTTCTTCTGAACTCTTCCAGTTAGTGGTGGCTTATTAGTTCTGTATTCCCTACTAAGACCTCCAGTCGTAAAATAACTCACACAAATGGTTACTATGGTGCCTAGTACTAGGTGGGCAGTTTCAGTCCATGTGCTTCCCCTAACTTACCTCCTCTGTTAAGAATGACGTTCCCCACTGGCCCACACCCTCATATACAAAATTGAAGCTGTGATTATGAGTCAGAGACAGTATCTGGCTCCAAAATAAATAAAGAGAGACAGAGAGAGAGGCAGCCCAGAGACTCAAAAGTGCTTCTTCTCCTCTGAGCTTATAGGTGCTTTATCTTACACTTGGCTAAGGTCCCAGACATCAGTTCTCAGGCAAATGAGTGACTCTGGATATGTACCTAAGCAAATATAATCTTAAAGAGTTAATTAAAAACACAGAACTCGGAGCTAACATATCTGTTTTCTGATCTTAACTGTCACTAAGACCACACCACCATATGATCTCGGGTGAGTCACTGTCTCTCTAGGTCTGTCTGTAAAATGAAAGGACTGTAATCTCAAAATTTTCTTCTAGCTATGAACCTCTGTCACTATGTTCTGCAACAGTAACTGTCGAACAAATTATCAGCCATGTGGAAAGGCTTAAGATACTCTCTGCTGTTATTTACTCATGTCATTTTTCCCTTCCATGAGTATGGACAACTGAAACTTGATCATGTACCCTAAAGCAAAGACACTGTAAGTGTTCCCATACAAACCTTTATTCTATCAGCACAACCAAGTGAGCAATTCAGCACCCCTGTTGATTAAAGCACTCAGAAAGGCCATCCATACCAACTTTGCTCACAGATTTAAAGAAGCAGAGCCCCTTAGCTGAGTACCTACTATGGCCCAAGGATTTAGTTAAGCACTTTCCAGTAAATAACTCCAATGTTTGCATCTAAAAGGTTAACAAGATATCCATCTCACAAGATCTGAGAGCTTCTTAACTTGGGCAGAGTCACAGCTCTGATAAGCGAGTTGTGTGCTTTGGGCTGGCCCACTGAAGGGAGTTGGGGCAGACTTTCATATCTTAGTCTTGGATAGAGGTAATCACAATACACAGTCTGTCATACCATACTCAGGCAGTAAAGCTTCCTAGTGCATTTAACAGTGTTTACACTGTACCCTTCTCAAAGATGGGAAGAAACAGATTTTCCTAGGAACGACTTCAAATTTGTCATATGTGAACAAAAGAAAACAAAGTCTGTAAGAAAAAAAATCGTATGCATGTACATGAGAAAAAGCACTTGTACTTCATATATTTTTAAAACCTAGAAATAAAATAAGTTGGTGCCTCTATCCCTTTAAATAAGTAAACACTGTGAAATGAAAAGATCTCCTGCCTTATTAATAAACAAGAAATGTCACATCCATCAGCAATTTCTGACCTCCAAATGTGAGTGAGGGCTCCAAACTGTCACCTACAAAGTGATGGCTGAGAAGCTGGGGTAACGCAAGAAGTAAGGTGAACAAGGAGACAGGATTGGCCCCAAGAGCTGAGGTGCACAGTGAAAGGAATGAATTCAGTGAGCCCAGAGGCTTGCATGTTCCCATACATAGAAAGCTAAATTCCTTATCTTGATCTTTGATGTTCAGACTGCCTATTTCCTTTGTTGAAAACCTGTGTATAGCCTGACTTATCCCCTGCCTCCTTTGAGCAGTTTTCTCAGAGCTACTAAGGTGAATCCTAAAGGAGTCAATCCTAAAGGAAATAAAATCTGAATATTTCTTGGAAGGACCGATGTTGAATGACTCTTTGGAAAATGTTGTTGAGACGACTCTGGAAAAGATCCTGATACTGGTAAAAATAGGAGAAGGGGATGATAGAGGTTGAGATAGTTGGATGGTATCACTGAGTCAATGGGCATGAGTTTGAGCAAGCTCTGAAAGATGGTGAAGGGCAGGGAAGCCTGGCGTGCTGCACTCCATGGGGTCACAAAGAGTTGGCTATGACTGAGCAACTGAACTGAGGTGTTGTCTCCCAGGCTCAGAGTCCTAAACATTCCCACCAAATAAAATAACTCTTTACTTTCAGGTTGTGACTATATTTTTTAGTCGACAACATAAAAACGTAATGAATGAAAAAAACCATTAAAATAAATGGGAAATAGAATAATCATTTATTTTAACTCAGTTTTGAAATAATTTTCTAAAAAGGAATAATTAGTACTGCGAGGCAGTAAAAAATATTATAAAGTTACAATAATTAAAATAGTCAAAATACAATGGGAATTTAGTATATGACAGAAATAGCATTTGAAATCAAAGAGGAAAATAGGAATACTTAATAGATGGATAGACAATGGAAACAGAGATAGACTATTTTCTTGGGCTCCAAAATCTTTGTGGATGGTAAGTGCAGCCATGAAATTAAAAGTTGCTTGTTCCTTGGAAGAAAAGCTATGACAAACCTAGACAGCATATTAAAAAGCAAAGACATCTCTTTGCCAACAAAGGTCCATACAGTGAAAGCTATAGTTTTTCCAGTAGTCAAGTATGGATATAAGAACTGGACAATAAAGAAGGCTGAAGAGGGGGCGGAGGCTTCCCCTGGTGGTCCAGTGGGTAAGGACACTCCAAACTGTCACCTCTTTGGAAAATGGTGAACAAGGAGACAGGATTGAATGGCACAGTGAAAGGAATGAATTCAGTGAGCCCAGAGGCTTGCATGTTCCCATACATAGAAAGCTAAATTCCTTATCTTGATCTTTGATGTTCAGACTGCCTATTTCCTTTGTTGAAAACCTGTGTATAGCCTGACTTATCCCCTGCCTCCTTTGAGCAGTTTTCTCAGAGCTACTAAGGTGAATCCTAAAGGAGTCAATCCTAAAGGAAATAAAATCTGAATATTTCTTGGAAGGACCGATGTTGAATGACTCTTTGGAAAATGTTGTTGAGACGACTCTGGAAAAGATCCTGATACTGGTAAAAATAGGAGAAGGGGATGATAGAGGTTGAGATAGTTGGATGGTATCACTGAGTCAATGGGCATGAGTTTGAGCAAGCTCTGAAAGATGGTGAAGGGCAGGGAAGCCTGGCGTGCTGCACTCCATGGGGTCACAAAGAGTTGGCTATGACTGAGCAACTGAACTGAGGTGTTGTCTCCCAGGCTCAGAGTCCTAAACATTCCCACCAAATAAAATAACTCTTTACTTTCAGGTTGTGACTATATTTTTTAGTCGACAACATAAAAACGTAATGAATGAAAAAAACCATTAAAATAAATGGGAAATAGAATAATCATTTATTTTAACTCAGTTTTGAAATAATTTTCTAAAAGGAATAATTAGTACTGCGAGGCAGTAAAAAATATTATAAAGTTACAATAATTAAAATAGTCAAAATACAATGGGAATTTAGTATATGACAGAAATAGCATTTGAAATCAAAGAGGAAAATAGGAATACTTAATAGATGGATAGACAATGGAAACAGAGATAGACTATTTTCTTGGGCTCCAAAATCTTTGTGGATGGTAAGTGCAGCCATGAAATTAAAAGTTGCTTGTTCCTTGGAAGAAAAGCTATGACAAACCTAGACAGCATATTAAAAAGCAAAGACATCTCTTTGCCAACAAAGGTCCATACAGTGAAAGCTATAGTTTTTCCAGTAGTCAAGTATGGATATAAGAACTGGACAATAAAGAAGGCTGAAGAGGGGGCGGAGGCTTCCCCTGGTGGTCCAGTGGGTAAGGACACTGCCTTGCAGTGCAAGGGGCGCCGGTTCGATCCCTGGCCTGGGAAGATCCCACGTGCCGCGGAGCGGCTGGACTGATGTGTCCAATTACCGAGCTGAAGCTCTGGGGCGCATGCGCACAGAGCCGGTGCTCTGCAACAACAGACGCCACCGCGATGGGAGGCCCACAGGAGCCAAAGAACAAAGACGGATGAAAATGGAGAAATGAAAGACCAATAGAAGTGGCCCGCCCACTCCCCTCCCTCCCCAACCCAACCCCCGCCCAAAATAAAATAAATAAATAAATCTTTAAAAAATAAATAAATAAATAAATAACTGCCAAAAGTCATTCAAAAAAAAAAAAAAAAGAAGGCTGAAGAGTTGATACCTTCAAACTATGGTGACTCTTGAGAGTCCCTTGGATTGCAAACCAGTCCATCCTAAAGGAAATCAACTGTAAACATTCATTGGAAGGACTGATGCTAAAGCTGAAACTCCAATAACTTTGGCCACCTGATGCAAAGAGATGAGTCACTGGAAAGGACCCTGATTCTGGGAAAAATACAAGGTAGAAGGAGAAAGGGGATGACAGAGGATAAATGGTTGGATGGTATCACCGACTCAATGGACATGAGTTTGAGCAATCTCCAGGAGATTATGAAGGACAGGGAAGCCTAGCATGCTACTGTCCATGGGGTTGCAAAATGCTGGACATGACTGAGTGGCTGAACTGAACTGAATAAACAATGCTGGGACAACTGGCTAACCAATCGTGGATGGGAAAGACTAAATCTGGAGACCTCTTTTTGACACCAAAATTGATTTAAGATGCATCAAAGATTTATACATAACAAATCATAAAATATTTGTCGATGGAAAGCTCGGCAGAAATCTTTGTGGATGGTAAGTGCAGCCATGAAATTAAAAGTTGCTTGTTCCTTGGAAGAAAAGCTATGACAAACCTAGACAGCATATTAAAAAGCAAAGACATCTCTTTGCCAACAAAGGTCCATACAGTGAAAGCTATAGTTTTTCCAGTAGTCAAGTATGGATATAAGAACTGGACAATAAAGAAGGCTGAAGAGGGGGCGGAGGCTTCCCCTGGTGGTCCAGTGGGTAAGGACACTGCCTTGCAGTGCAAGGGGCGCCGGTTCGATCCCTGGCCTGGGAAGATCCCACGTGCCGCGGAGCGGCTGGACTGATGTGTCCAATTACCGAGCTGAAGCTCTGGGGCGCATGCGCACAGAGCCGGTGCTCTGCAACAACAGACGCCACCGCGATGGGAGGCCCACAGGAGCCAAAGAACAAAGACGGATGAAAATGGAGAAATGAAAGACCAATAGAAGTGGCCCGCCCACTCCCCTCCCTCCCCAACCCAACCCCCGCCCAAAATAAAATAAATAAATAAATCTTTAAAAAATAAATAAATAAATAAATAACTGCCAAAAGTCATTCAAAAAAAAAAAAAAAAGAAGGCTGAAGAGTTGATACCTTCAAACTATGGTGACTCTTGAGAGTCCCTTGGATTGCAAACCAGTCCATCCTAAAGGAAATCAACTGTAAACATTCATTGGAAGGACTGATGCTAAAGCTGAAACTCCAATAACTTTGGCCACCTGATGCAAAGAGATGAGTCACTGGAAAGGACCCTGATTCTGGGAAAAATACAAGGTAGAAGGAGAAAGGGGATGACAGAGGATAAATGGTTGGATGGTATCACCGACTCAATGGACATGAGTTTGAGCAATCTCCAGGAGATTATGAAGGACAGGGAAGCCTAGCATGCTACTGTCCATGGGGTTGCAAAATGCTGGACATGACTGAGTGGCTGAACTGAACTGAATAAACAATGCTGGGACAACTGGCTAACCAATCGTGGATGGGAAAGACTAAATCTGGAGACCTCTTTTTGACACCAAAATTGATTTAAGATGAATCAAAGATTTATACATAAAAAATCATAAAATATTAGAAGAGGGAATTTTCAGTAAACATAGTAAATAAAGGTTTTTATCTCTATGCCTTTTTGAACAACTCCCTCCCCCCCACCCAACCTCAACCCCAGCCCCCAAGAAAGAATCACCGTAAAGAATAATCTAGGGAAGTTCCCTGGTGGCTTAGTGTTTAAGATCTGGCGCCTTTCACTGGGCAGCCATGGGTTCAATCTCTGGTCAGAGAACCAACCCACCTGCCAGACAGACCTGCCAAATACAAAATAAATGCACAAATAAACTAATAATCACATTTAAAAAAAGAGTAAATGAGGAATACTTATAAAGGGACAAATGACCAAAATAACAGATAAGAAATATCATCAAGTTTTGGAAAATAGAAAACAGACGCATGAGTGGTGGCTGATCCAGCCAAGTGGAGAAAGACAAAGCCTATGTGCCTGCCAGCGGAGGAAGTCAAAGACATTAACCCACTCTAATCAGACAAGAACCACCTGGTCATTCCTAAGAGAGAGCATTCAGATTCAGATTCAGGTCTCCTGAAGTGCTGCACTGCTAACTGCTCCCCGGTGATGTGAATTGACGCAGCTGGTCTGGGGTCCCCGCTTTGAGCAGCCTGGTTTTAGATAGAGAATGCCTGAAATCTGCTGGCATCAGAAACCCTTGGGGGTTGTTGGGGAGCAACAGAATGGGTCCTAAGCCTGAAAAAGGAAGAGGCAGATCTCAGATCGAGTCCTCAAAGCCAGGTGAGGGCTCACTCTAGCCCCAGAAGAGGGAGGGCTTACTCTTGGAGAGGGTGAATTACAGAGGACCTGGTCATTGGGACACTGAGCATAAGGACCACAAAAGGAATGATTCTGGGAAAAATACAAGGTAGAAGGAGAAAGGGGATGACAGAGGATAAATGGTTGGATGGTATCACCGACTCAATGGACATGAGTTTGAGCAATCTCCAGGAGATTATGAAGGACAGGGAAGCCTAGCATGCTACTGTCCATGGGGTTGCAAAATGCTGGACATGACTGAGTGGCTGAACTGAACTGAATAAACAATGCTGGGACAACTGGCTAACCAATCGTGGATGGGAAAGACTAAATCTGGAGACCTCTTTTTGACACCAAAATTGATTTAAGATGAATCAAAGATTTATACATAAAAAATCATAAAATATTAGAAGAGGGAATTTTCAGTAAACATAGTAAATAAAGGTTTTTATCTCTATGCCTTTTTGAACAACTACCTCCCCAACCCAACCTCAACCCCAGCCCCCAAGAAAGAATCACCGTAAAGAATAATCTAGGGAAGTTCCCTGGTGGCTTAGTGTTTAAGATCTGGCGCCTTTCACTGGGCAGCCATGGGTTCAATCTCTGGTCAGAGAACCAACCCACCTGCCAGACAGACCTGCCAAATACAAAATAAATGCACAAATAAACTAATAATCACATTTAAAAAAAGAGTAAATGAGGAATACTTATAAAGGGACAAATGACCAAAATAACAGATAAGAAATATCATCAAGTTTTGGAAAATAGAAAACAGACGCATGAGTGGTGGCTGATCCAGCCAAGTGGAGAAAGACAAAGCCTATGTGCCTGCCAGCGGAGGAAGTCAAAGACATTAACCCACTCTAATCAGACAAGAACCACCTGGTCATTCCTAAGAGGGGCATTCAGATTCAGATTCAGGTCTCCTGAAGTGCTGCACTGCTAACTGCTCCCCGGTGATGTGAATTGACGCAGCTGGTCTGGGGTCCCCGCTTTGAGCAGCCTGGTTTTAGATAGAGAATGCCTGAAATCTGCTGGCATCAGAAACCCTTGGGGGTTGTTGGGGAGCAACAGAATGGGTCCTAAGCCTGAAAAAGGAAGAGGCAGATCTCAGATCGAGTCCTCAAAGCCAGGTGAGGGCTCACTCTAGCCCCAGAAGAGGGAGGGCTTACTCTTGGAGAGGGTGAATTACAGAGGACCTGGTCATTGGGACACTGAGCATAAGGACCACAAGGGGATGGAGTGAAAACCGGCAAACCATACAGGGGGGCAGCTCCATTTCACTGCACAACTCTCCAGATGCAGGCGGCCTGCGCATAAGCCCTCGGGCAAGAAGAGGAGGGCTGTTCTCTAGGGACACTGACTAGCACAAGAAAAGGTACGGCTGACCCTCAAATAACACAGGTTTGAACTGCAGAACTCCACTTATAGACAGATTTTTTACAAGAGTAAACACTACAATCCACGACCGGTTGAATTCACGGAGACAAAAGAACCATGGATACACAGGGCCCACTATAAACTGTATGAGGGTTTTCGACTGTGCAGAGGGTTGGCGCCCCAAACCCCCATGCTGCTCAACAGTCAACTGCACTCTGAAGGAAAAACAGGGATCACTCAAACCACATAAAAATTAAAATTTTCAGTCCTGAAAAGAAATCACAAACTCAAAAGACAAAAAGGAAGTTATTTATAATAAACATGAAAAAGAGTTAGTTTATTTTTGCTTTTATAATTCAGCAAACATGCCCCAGAATAACAAAACTATCAAGTCATTCACAGAAAATTCTTATGTGGTTTTAAAACATGAAAATGGGCAGAATTTCATTTAATAATAAAAGGAAATAGAAATGACACCATTTCTCACACAGCCAATTGGCAAACACCTCAACGTTCTGTTTCATGTCACATTACAAACCTTAAGAACAAGCATAATCCCTTTAGAGGACAATTTGATGATGCCTATCAAAATTCAAAATGACCCAGTCATTTCAAACTAATAGGAGATTACCCTAAATATTCACATGTAAACAAATATATATGCACAAAAATAGCCATTGTGGCATTGCTTTAAATAGCACCTGACTGAAGATGAACTAAAAATGTATTGGTAGAGGATTGGTTAAATAAATTATAACAAATAAACTATGTCTTTTATGTAAAATATATACTATGTGTGTTAAAAGTCTATACAATCACCTGAAGTAAAAAAAAAAAAAAAAAAATCAAAATGTGTGTGTGTGTGTGTGTGTATGCATGCATGTGCTCAATCGCTGTCATGTCTGACTCTTTAAGACCCCGTGGGCTGTAGCTCACCAGGCTCCTCTATGCATGGGGTTTCCGCAGCAAGAATACTGGAATGGGTTGCCATTTCCTTCTCCAGGGGATCTTCTTGACCCACGAATCAAACCCACATCTCCTGTGCCTCTTGAATTGCAGGCAAATTCTTTACCAGCTGAGCCATCATGGAAGCCTCAAAAGGGTATATATAACAATTACAGACAGATGTATGTGTTTGGATATGCATAAGAAAAGTCCCAGAAAACTGAAAATGGTTGTTGCTGAGAAGAGAGTTTTAATTTGCACTGAATACAGTATTTTACTGTTTGACAGTTTTTCCACAAGAAGCATATATTGATATTTTCTCTCTCTCTTTTTTTTTTTTTTTTGGCCACTTCTGTTTGTCTTTCATTTATTTCCATCTTTGTTCTTTTGGCCTGTGTGGGCCTCCCATCACAGTGGCCTTTCTTGTTGCAGAGCACCAGCTCTGGGCGCATGTACTCCAGAGAGCTGGCTTGGTAGTTGGAGACATCGGTTCAGGCGCTTCACGGTTATTTATAATAAACATGAAAAGAGTTAGTTTATTTTGCTTTTATAATTCAGCAAACATGCCCCAGAATAACAAAACTATCAAGTCATTCACAGAAAATTCTTATGTGGTTTTAAAACATGAAAATGGGCAGAATTTCATTTAATAATAAAAGGAAATAGAAATGACACCATTTCTCACACAGCCAATTGGCAAACACCTCAACGTTCTGTTTCATGTCACATTACAAACCTTAAGAACAAGCATAATCCCTTTAGAGGACAATTTGATGATGCCTATCAAAATTCAAAATGACCCAGTCATTTCAAACTAATAGGAGATTACCCTAAATATTCACATGTAAACAAATATATATGCACAAAAATAGCCATTGTGGCATTGCTTTAAATAGCACCTGACTGAAGATGAACTAAAAATGTATTGGTAGAGGATTGGTTAAATAAATTATAACAAATAAACTATGTCTTTTATGTAAAATATATACTATGTGTGTTAAAAGTCTATACAATCACCTGAAGTAAAAAAAAAAAAAAAAAAATCAAAATGTGTGTGTGTGTGTGTGTGTATGCATGCATGTGCTCAATCGCTGTCATGTCTGACTCTTTAAGACCCCGTGGGCTGTAGCTCACCAGGCTCCTCTATGCATGGGGTTTCCGGAGCAAGAATACTGGAGTGAGTTGCCATTTCCTTCTCCAGGGGATCTTCTTGACCCACGAATCAAACCCACATCTCCTGTGCCTCTTGAATTGCAGGCAAATTCTTTACCAGCTGAGCCATCATGGAAGCCTCAAAAGGGTATATATAACAATTACAGACAGATGTATGTGTTTGGATATGCATAAGAAAAGTCCCAGAAAACTGAAAATGGTTGTTGCTGAGAAGAGAGTTTTAATTTGCACTGAATACAGTATTTTACTGTTTGACAGTTTTTCCACAAGAAGCATATATTGATATTTTCTCTCTCTCTTTTTTTTTTTTTTTTGGCCACTTCTGTTTGTCTTTCATTTATTTCCATCTTTGTTCTTTTGGCCTGTGTGGGCCTCCCATCACAGTGGCCTTTCTTGTTGCAGAGCACCAGCTCTGGGCGCATGTACTCCAGAGAGCTGGCTTGGTAGTTGGAGACATCGGTTCAGGCGCTTCACGGTATGTGGGATCTTCCCAGACCAGGGAATGAACCAGCATCCTTTGCACTGCAAGGCGGTGTCCCTACCCACTGGCCCACCAGGGAAGCCCTATATTGATATTTTCTTATTCAGTTTCCTACCCAGGAATACACAGGCAAGTCAATAATAATAGTATGATAAGATAAAGAGATTTCTAGAGAGGAGCATAGTTAGTGTATTGCCTGGAAGCTGGGACTCCTTTTCTGTCCAAGAATTTGTTTGGGGAACTGTTAACTTCTTTTGCAACTCTTTCTTTTTCTGTACCTGAGAAATGGGAATAACAGTAATAAAATGCAAGTTTATTTTAGTGTATAAGTTTAACCCTGCAATAGCAACAGCAACGATTTACTAAACAAATTTACATTTTCGTTTATTTCAAACCCAGTTCGACTCACTGCCATAGACTTACTTAGCCAACAGAAATGGTGAGTCTGAACTTGCCTTCTGAAAAGGTAACTGTATTTCAAATTTGCTTTGGAGCCTTCAACTCACCATGCTACAAGATCAAATATGATCCACAGAAGTGTAAACTCTACCATGTCAGGGGCAGGGGTCAGCAATCTTTTTTTTTTTTTTTTTTAATTTTGGCCTCTTTTATTCTTTTTTTAGTTATTTACTTTCATCCATCTTTGTTCTTTGGCCTGTGTGGGCCTCCCATCACAGTGGCCTCTCTTGTTGAAGAGCACTGGCTCTGGGTGCATGCGCTCCAGAGCACTGACCCCTAATTGGACGCACCAGTCCAGCCACTCCACAGCATGTGGGATCTTCCTGGGTGAGGGATTGAACCTGTGTTCCCTGCACTGCAAGGCAGACTCTACCCACTAGACCACCAGGGAAGTCAGCAATTTTGAGAAAGGTTTGCCTGATGGAAATGAGTCTTAACAACTTGATTTATGAGCCAATGTACTTCACGTTGATTTTCTAATGCCCTGAAATGTTATTAATGAATAACTACTTAGCTAACTAAGTAAGTGTTAGTCACTCAGTCGTGTCTGACTCTTTGCAACCCCATGGACTATAGCCCACCAGGCTTCTCAATCCATGGAATTCTCCAGGCAAAAATACTGCAGTGGGTAGCCATTCCCTTCTCCAGGAGATCTTTACAACCTATGGATTGAACCTCAGTCTCCAGCATTACTGGCATTACTGGCTTACTGTCTGAGCCACTAAGGAAGCCCAACTACTTAGCAGAGATAAGATGCATTTCTAGGGGCCCCAGGAAAAAGGGTCAATAATAATAGTATGATAAGATAAAGAGATTTCTAGAGAGGAGCATAGTTAGTGTATTGCCTGGAAGCTGGGACTCCTTTTCTGTCCAAGAATTTGTTTGGGGAACTGTTAACTTCTTTTGCAACTCTTTCTTTTTCTGTACCTGAGAAATGGGAATAACAGTAATAAAATGCAAGTTTATTTTAGTGTATAAGTTTAACCCTGCAATAGCAACAGCAACGATTTACTAAACAAATTTACATTTTCGTTTATTTCAAACCCAGTTCGACTCACTGCCATAGACTTACTTAGCCAACAGAAATGGTGAGTCTGAACTTGCCTTCTGAAAAGGTAACTGTATTTCAAATTTGCTTTGGAGCCTTCAACTCACCATGCTACAAGATCAAATATGATCCACAGAAGTGTAAACTCTACCATGTCAGGGGCAGGGGTCAGCAATCTTTTTTTTTTTTTTTTTTTAATTTTGGCCTCTTTTATTCTTTTTTTAGTTATTTACTTTCATCCATCTTTGTTCTTTGGCCTGTGTGGGCCTCCCATCACAGTGGCCTCTCTTGTTGAAGAGCACTGGCTCTGGGTGCATGCGCTCCAGAGCACTGACCCCTAATTGGACGCACCAGTCCAGCCACTCCACAGCATGTGGGATCTTCCTGGGTGAGGGATTGAACCTGTGTTCCCTGCACTGCAAGGCAGACTCTACCCACTAGACCACCAGGGAAGTCAGCAATTTTGAGAAAGGTTTGCCTGATGGAAATGAGTCTTAACAACTTGATTTATGAGCCAATGTACTTCACGTTGATTTTCTAATGCCCTGAAATGTTATTAATGAATAACTACTTAGCTAACTAAGTAAGTGTTAGTCACTCAGTCGTGTCTGACTCTTTGCAACCCCATGGACTATAGCCCACCAGGCTTCTCAATCCATGGAATTCTCCAGGCAAAAATACTGCAGTGGGTAGCCATTCCCTTCTCCAGGAGATCTTTACAACCTATGGATTGAACCTCAGTCTCCAGCATTACTGGCATTACTGGCTTACTGTCTGAGCCACTAAGGAAGCCCAACTACTTAGCTACTTTTTGTAAAACTTATGGTTTCCCAGCTCAAAACCTTGTACACAACTTCCAAGATATTGCCCATGTGTTTTCCATTAAACTATCACTTTAAGCCTTATTTATTTATTTATTGCACAGTCATTAAATTTAGTCACTGAAACTGTAGGTTGCATGATTTCTTTTCAAAAAATAAAGTCAAGAAAGAGAAACCAGGGTTCAGAAATGATTATAAAACAGAAAAATAAAATTGCAAAAAGAGATAGCAGTTGAACAGAAGGAAAAGATTTATTTAAAAGACTAAAATAACATTAAGATCAAGCTGACACAGAATAAATGTAAGTGAAGGGGATACCTGGTTATATAGGCTTGAGGGAAATTAATAAAATTAATCAAATAAAATTCATGGTCTTCCTTTACCTTATAATTTCACCAACTCCATAATCCATATGGCTTTGAAGGTATACATGTCAAAAATGCTTAAAAAACATAATAAATTCCACAATGTATAATTCATTGTCCCAAAATGCATAATTTGTAAGAATATTGTTCTACCTCAGCCCCAGTATCTATCAGAAAAGCTCTGAATCTTTACCCCTCACCTGCAGTGTCATGGCCATGTGAACACTGAAGATTATGAAATGCTAGTCATAGATTCTGAAGATATTGTTAAGTAAATACATTATTTTTAAAGAAAACCACTCTATTATTCCATGAGTCCAAAAACAATTTTGACCAAGCTGATTTTAAGATGCCTTCTTTATAAAAATAAGCAGAAGATGATCAAATATTTTCTGTTTTTAGACTAAAATGCATAGGTGGCAATCAGTAAGATCTATGCACAAAAATTGCAAAATATTAAGGGCCAGAAAGCAAATGGAAAAGAACTACATACAGGAATATAGGAAGACTTCAAAGAAAAATTTTAAAGAAACTGTAGGTTGCATGATTTCTTTTCAAACAATAAAAAGTCAAAAAAGAGAAACCAGGGTTCAGAAATGATTATAAAACAGAAAAATAAAATTGCAAAAAGAGATAGCAGTTGAACAGAAGGAAAAGATTTATTTAAAAGACTAAAATAACATTAAGATCAAGCTGACACAGAATAAACGTAAGTGAAAGGGATACCTGGTTATAGGCTTGAGGGAAATTAATAAAATTGCATACAGTAAAATATATTAAAGCCCTGTACAAAAGATAGAAATGCAAGGCAGGCCAAAGAAAGCTAACATGTATATAATTGGTATTCCTAAAGAAGAAAAGAATAAACTGAATAGAAGATATTTCCAAAGATGGAACAGAAAACAAAACTTTTATTAAATAAGAAATATTTAAATTAAAATGTACATGTATTCATGGAGAAGGAAATGGCAATCCACTCCAGTATTCTTGCCTGAGAAATCCCATGGACAGAGGAGACTGGCGGTCTACAGTCCATGGGGTCACAAAAGAGTTGGACAAAACTTAGCAACTGAATAGCAAACAGCAAATACATGTTTCCAAAGTGGGTATATTTTTTTTTCTTTTTTTTTATTCTTTATTTTAAAGGTTTTCAGAGTTTTGTAGTTCACAGACATGTATGTTCCCAGATCAGTCATATGCATATCCATGGTCCCCACCCCCACAGTTCCCCCCATCCCACCCCTCCAGACCATCACCCCAAGCCATTGTAAGCGCTCCTATTCCCTTGGCACTATGACACTAGCTTCCCAAATGCATATTTGAATATTGTTCTACCTCAGCCCCAGTATCTATCAGAAAAGCTCTGAATCTTTACCCTCACCTGCAGTGTCATGGCCATGTGAACACTGAAGATTATGAAATGCTAGTCATAGATTCTGAAGATATTGTTAAGTAAATACATTATTTTTAAAGAAAACCACTCTATTATTCCATGAGTCCAAAAACAATTTTGACCAAGCTGATTTTAAGATGCCTTCTTTATAAAAATAAGCAGAAGATGATCAAATATTTTCTGTTTTTAGACTAAAATGCATAGGTGGCAATCAGTAAGATCTATGCACAAAAATTGCAAAATATTAAGGGCCAGAAAGCAAATGGAAAAGAACTACATACAGGAATATAGGAAGACTTCAAAGAAAAATTTTAAAGAAACTGTAGGTTGCATGATTTCTTTTCAAACAATAAAAAGTCAAAAAAGAGAAACCAGGGTTCAGAAATGATTATAAAACAGAAAAATAAAATTGCAAAAGAGATAGCAGTTGAACAGAAGGAAAAGATTTATTTAAAAGACTAAAATAACATTAAGATCAAGCTGACACAGAATAAACGTAAGTGAAAGGGATACCTGGTTATAGGCTTGAGGGAAATTAATAAAATTGCATACAGTAAAATATATTAAAGCCCTGTACAAAAGATAGAAATGCAAGGCAGGCCAAAGAAAGCTAACATGTATATAATTGGTATTCCTAAAGAAGAAAAGAATAAACTGAATAGAAGATATTTCCAAAGATGGAACAGAAAACAAAACTTTTATTAAATAAGAAATATTTAAATTAAAATGTACATGTATTCATGGAGAAGGAAATGGCAATCCACTCCAGTATTCTTGCCTGAGAAATCCCATGGACAGAGGAGACTGGCGGTCTACAGTCCATGGGGTCACAAAAGAGTTGGACAAAACTTAGCAACTGAATAGCAAACAGCAAATACATGTTTCCAAAGTGGGTATATTTTTTTTTCTTTTTTTTTATTCTTTATTTTAAAGGTTTTCAGAGTTTTGTAGTTCACAGACATGTATGTTCCCAGATCAGTCATATGCATATCCATGGTCCCCACCCCCACAGTTCCCCCCATCCCACCCCTCCAGACCATCACCCCAAGCCATTGTAAGCGCTCCTATTCCCTTGGCACTATGACACTAGCTATCTTTTCCACACATAACAGTATAGGTTTCCATGTTACTCCCTCCATGTTTCCCCCTCCCTATTTCTGCCCCACAATGTCCCTATGTCTATGCTCTGTCTGTTTTACCATGGGTTCCCTGTGTGCGTTATCAAGACCATCCTACTAGATTCCATATATGTGTGTTAGTATACTGTATTTGTCTTTCTCTTTTTGACTTACTTCACTTTTTATGATAGGTTCTAGAGCCAGCCACTTCATTAGGACTGAGTCTTCTGCATTTCTTTTAACAGCTGAGTAGTATTCCATTGTATATATGTACCACAGCTTATGGATCCATTCATTCGTCGATGGACATCTAGGTTGTTTCCAAGTTCTGGCTATTGTATAGAGAGCTGCAATGAACATTGGGGTACAGGTGCTTCTTTCAGTTTTGATTTCATCAGGATATAAGCCTAATAGTGGGATTGCTGGTCCGTAGGATGCTTCTATTTTTACTTTTTGAAGGAATCTCCATACTGTCTTCCATAGAGGCTGTATCAATTGACATTCCCACCAGCAAGGCAAGAGGGCTCCCTTTTCTCCCCACCCTCTCCAGCATTTATTGTCTGTCGATTTGTGGATGATGGCCATTCTGACGGGTGTGAGGTGGTATCTCATTGTAGTTTTAATTTGCATTTCTCTAATAATAAGCGAGGTTGAGCATCGTTTCATGTGCTTTTGGGCCATCTGTATGTCCTCTTTGGAGAGGCGTCTCTTTAGATCTTTTTCCCATTTTTTGATTGGGTTGTTCATTTTCCCTGTGCTGAGTTGTCTGAGTTGCTTGTAGATTTTGGAGATTAGTTCTTTGTCTGTTGTTTCATTTGCTATGATTTTCTCCCACTCTGTGGGGTGTCTGTTGAGCTTTTTTGTAAATTCTTTTGCTGTACAAAAGCTTTTAAGTTTCATGAGGTCCCACATGTTCATTTTTGTTTTTAGTTTTGCTATTTTAGTTGGTGGGTCAGAGAAGATCTTGCTTTGATTGATGTCCTTGAGAGTTTTGCCTATATTCTCCTCTAAGAGTTTGATGGTTTCTGGTCTTACATTTAGGTCTTTAATCCATTTTGAGTTGATCTTAGTGTATGGTTTCAGGGAATGTTCCAACTTCAGTTTTTCGCATGTAGCTGTCCAATTCTCCCAGCTCCACTTGCTGAAGAGGCTGTCTTTGTCCCATTTTATAGTTTCTCCTCCTTTGTCAAAAATAAGGTACCCATAGGTGCGTGGGTTTATCTCTGGGTTCTCTATCTTGTTCCATTGGTCTATATTTCTGTTTTTGACTTACTTCACTTTTTATGATAGGTTCTAGAGCCAGCCACTTCATTAGGACTGAGTCTTCTGCATTTCTTTTAACAGCTGAGTAGTATTCCATTGTATATATGTACCACAGCTTATGGATCCATTCATTCGTCGATGGACATCTAGGTTGTTTCCAAGTTCTGGCTATTGTATAGAGAGCTGCAATGAACATTGGGGTACAGGTGCTTCTTTCAGTTTTGATTTCATCAGGATATAAGCCTAATAGTGGGATTGCTGGTCCGTAGGATGCTTCTATTTTTACTTTTTGAAGGAATCTCCATACTGTCTTCCATAGAGGCTGTATCAATTGACATTCCCACCAGCAAGGCAAGAGGGCTCCCTTTTCTCCCCACCCTCTCCAGCATTTATTGTCTGTCGATTTGTGGATGATGGCCATTCTGACGGGTGTGAGGTGGTATCTCATTGTAGTTTTAATTTGCATTTCTCTAATAATAAGCGAGGTTGAGCATCGTTTCATGTGCTTTTGGGCCATCTGTATGTCCTCTTTGGAGAGGCGTCTCTTTAGATCTTTTTCCCATTTTTTGATTGGGTTGTTCATTTTCCCTGTGCTGAGTTGTCTGAGTTGCTTGTAGATTTTGGAGATTAGTTCTTTGTCTGTTGTTTCATTTGCTATGATTTTCTCCCACTCTGTGGGGTGTCTGTTGAGCTTTTTTGTAAATTCTTTTGCTGTACAAAAGCTTTTAAGTTTCATGAGGTCCCACATGTTCATTTTTGTTTTTAGTTTTGCTATTTTAGTTGGTGGGTCAGAGAAGATCTTGCTTTGATTGATGTCCTTGAGAGTTTTGCCTATATTCTCCTCTAAGAGTTTGATGGTTTCTGGTCTTACATTTAGGTCTTTAATCCATTTTGAGTTGATCTTAGTGTATGGTTTCAGGGAATGTTCCAACTTCAGTTTTTCGCATGTAGCTGTCCAATTCTCCCAGCTCCACTTGCTGAAGAGGCTGTCTTTGTCCCATTTTATAGTTTCTCCTCCTTTGTCAAAAATAAGGTACCCATAGGTGCGTGGGTTTATCTCTGGGTTCTCTATCTTGTTCCATTGGTCTATAGTTCTGTTTTTGTGCCAGTACCATACTGTCTTGAGGACTGTTGCTTTGTAGTAGAGTCTGAAGTTAGGGAGGCTGATTCCTCCAACTCCGTTTTTCTTTCTCAGGATTGCTTTGGCTATTCGAGGTCTTTTGTGTTTTCATATGAACTGTGTTATTCTTTGGTCTAGTTCTGTGAAGACTGCCATTGCTAGTTTGATAGGGATCGCATTGAATCTGTAGATGATATTTGGTAGTATGGTCATTTTCACAATATTGATTCTTCTGACCCAGGAACAAGGAATATCTCTCCATCTGTTTAAGTCTTCTTTAATTTCTTTCATGAGTGTCTTGTAATTTTCTGTGTACAATTCTTTTGTTTCTTTGGGTAGGTTTATTCCTAGATATTTGATTCTTTTGGTTGCAATGGTGAAGGGGACTGCCTCTTTGATTTCATTTTCTGATTTTTTTATTGTTTGTGTATAGGAATATCAGTGATTTCTGTGTGTTGACTTTGTACCTGCGACTTTACTGAATTCGTTGATTAGTTCTAGTAGCTTTGTAACCGTGTCTTTGAGATTTTCTATGTATAATATCATATCGCCTGCAAAAAGAGAGAGCTTGACTTCTTCCTTTCCAATCTGGATTCCTTTGATTTCTTTCTCTTCTCTTATTGCCATTGCTAGAACTTCCAGGACTGTGTTGAATAGTAGTGGTGAAAGTGGACACCCATGTCTTGTTCCTGTCCTTAAGTTTCATGAGGTCCCACATGTTCATTTTTGTTTTTAGTTTTGCTATTTTAGTTGGTGGGTCAGAGAAGATCTTGCTTTGATTGATGTCCTTGAGAGTTTTGCCTATATTCTCCTCTAAGAGTTTGATGGTTTCTGGTCTTACATTTAGGTCTTTAATCCATTTTGAGTTGATCTTAGTGTATGGTTTCAGGGAATGTTCCAACTTCAGTTTTTCGCATGTAGCTGTCCAATTCTCCCAGCTCCACTTGCTGAAGAGGCTGTCTTTGTCCCATTTTATAGTTTCTCCTCCTTTGTCAAAAATAAGGTACCCATAGGTGCGTGGGTTTATCTCTGGGTTCTCTATCTTGTTCCATTGGTCTATAGTTCTGTTTTTGTGCCAGTACCATACTGTCTTGAGGACTGTTGCTTTGTAGTAGAGTCTGAAGTTAGGGAGGCTGATTCCTCCAACTCCGTTTTTCTTTCTCAGGATTGCTTTGGCTATTCGAGGTCTTTTGTGTTTTCATATGAACTGTGTTATTCTTTGGTCTAGTTCTGTGAAGACTGCCATTGCTAGTTTGATAGGGATCGCATTGAATCTGTAGATGATATTTGGTAGTATGGTCATTTTCACAATATTGATTCTTCTGACCCAGGAACAAGGAATATCTCTCCATCTGTTTAAGTCTTCTTTAATTTCTTTCATGAGTGTCTTGTAATTTTCTGTGTACAATTCTTTTGTTTCTTTGGGTAGGTTTATTCCTAGATATTTGATTCTTTTGGTTGCAATGGTGAAGGGGACTGCCTCTTTGATTTCATTTTCTGATTTTTTTATTGTTTGTGTATAGGAATATCAGTGATTTCTGTGTGTTGACTTTGTACCTGCGACTTTACTGAATTCGTTGATTAGTTCTAGTAGCTTTGTAACCGTGTCTTTGAGATTTTCTATGTATAATATCATATCGCCTGCAAAAAGAGAGAGCTTGACTTCTTCCTTTCCAATCTGGATTCCTTTGATTTCTTTCTCTTCTCTTATTGCCATTGCTAGAACTTCCAGGACTGTGTTGAATAGTAGTGGTGAAAGTGGACACCCATGTCTTGTTCCTGATCTTAGAGGGAATGCTTTCAGTTTTTCACCATTGAGGATAATGTTTGCTGTGGGCTTCTCATATGTGGCTTTCACTATGTTGAGATAGGTTCCTTCTATGCCCATTTTCTGAAGAGTTTTTATCATAAATGGATGTTGTACTTTGTTCAAGGCTTTTTCTGCATCTATTGAGATGATCATGTGATTTTTGTCTCTCAGTTTGTTCATATGGTGTATCACATTGATTGATTTACGGATGTTGAAGAATCCTTGCATGTCTGGGATGAACCCGACTTGATCATGATGTATGAGTTTTTTGACATGTCGTTGAATTCTGTTTGCTAGGATTTTGTTGAGGATCTTGGCATCTAAGTTCATCAGGGAAAGTGGTCTGTAATTTTCCTTTTTTGTGTTGTCTTTGCCTGGTTTGGGTATCAGGGTGATGGTGGCCTCATAGAATGTGTTTGGAAATGTTCCTTCCTGTGCAATTTTTTGAAAGAGTTTTAGAAGGACAGGCATTAGCTCTTCTTTAAATGTATGGTAGAATTCGGCTGTGAAGCCATCTGGCCCTGGGGTTTTATTTTTGGGTAGATTTTTAATCACAGATTTGATTTCTGAGCTTGTGATTGGGTTGTTCAAAGTTTCTGTTTCTTCCTGGCTCAGTCTTGGAGATTGATCTTCCCCAAGAAACTGTCCATTTCTTCCAGGTTGTCCAGTTTGTTGCCATAGAGTTGCTCATAATAGTCTCTTAGAATCCTTTGGATTTCTGCATTATCTGTTGTAATCTCTCCTTTTTCAATTTTGATTTTGATGATCTGGTTCTTCTCTCTCTTTCTCTTGATGAGTCTTGCCAGTGGCTTGTCAATTTTGTTTACCTTTTCAAAGAACCAGCTTTTTGTTTTATTTATCCATACTATAGTTTCTTTCATTTCTTTCTCATTTATTTCTGCTCTAGTCTTTATAATTTCTCGTCTTCTGCTGGCTTTGGGATGTTTTTGTTCTTCTTTTTCCAATTGTTTTAAGCGGAGGGTTAAGTCATCTGCTTCATATTTTCCTAGTTTCTTGAGGTGGGATTGTGTTGCTATAAATTTCCCTCTTAGAACTGCTTTTGCGTATCCCATATGTTTTGCACGGTCATATGTTCATTGTCATTTTCTTCTAGGAATTTTTTAATTTCTCCTTTGATTTCCTCAGTAATCAGTTGGTTTTTTAGGTATGTGTTGTTTAATCGCCATGTTTAAGCGGTTTTTTTCCTGTAGTTGATTTCTAGTCTCATTGCATTGTGGTCCGAGAAGATGGTTGATATAATTTCAGTTTTCTTGAATTGACTGAGGTTAGATTTGTGGCCCAAGAGGTGGTCTATCCTGGAGAATGTTCCGTGAGCACTTGAGAAGAAAGTGTATTCTTCTGCTTTTGGGTGGAACGTCCTAAAGATATCGATGAGGTCCATCTTTTCCAGTGTGGCATTTAAGGCTTGTATTTCTTTATTAATTTTCTGTTTAGATGATCTATCCATTGGTGTAAGAGGAGTGTTAAAGTCTCCTACTATTATTGTGTTATTATTGATTTCTTCTTTTAAGTCTGAAAGTATCTGTCTTATGTATTGAGGTGCCCCTGTGTTGGATGTGTAGATATTCATGACTGTTATGTCTTCCTCTTGGATGGATTCTTTAATCATGATGTAGTGACCTGCCTTGTCTCTTAGAATCTTCTTTACTTTAAAATCTATTTTGTCTGATATGAGGATTGCTACTCCAGCTTTCTTTTGATTTCCATTTGCATGGAATATCTTTTTCCAGCCTCTCACTTTCAGTCTATGAGTGTCTCTGGGTCTGAAGTGGGTCTCTTGTAAACAGCATATATATGGGTCATGTTTCTGGATCCATTCAGCCAACCTGTGTCGTTTGGTTGGAGCATTTAATCCATTTACGTTCAAAGTAATTATTGATACGTATGTTCCTATTGTCATCTTCTTAGAAGTCTGGGGCTTGATTTGTAGGACTTCTTCTACTCTTGTATTTATTGGCTATATCAGGCCCTTTAACACTTGTTGTAGGGCTGGTTTTGTGGTACAAAATTCTTTTAGTTTTTGTCTGTCTAAGAAGCTTTTGACTTCTCCATCGATTCTGAATGAGATTTTTGCTGGGTAGAGAATTTGTGGTTGCAGGTTATTCTCTTTTAGCCGTTTAAATGTGTCCTGCCATTCTCTTCTGGCCTGCAGGGTTTCTGTTGAGAGATCTGCAGTTAGACGTATGGGGTTTCCTTTATATGTTATTTGTTGTTTGCTTCTAGCTGCTTTTAGTAATCTGTCTTTATATTTAGTCTGTGTTAGTTTGATTAGAATGTGCCTTGGTGTATTTCTTCTAGGGTTTATCCTGTATGGAACTCTTTGTGCTTCTTGGACGTGGTTGACTATTTCCTTTCCCATGCTGGGGAAGTTTTCTACAATAACCTCTTCAAGAATTTTTTTTTTTACCTTTCTTTCCTTCTTCTTCCTCTGGAACTCCTATAATTCTAATGTTGGTGCGTTTGATATTGTCCCATAGGTCTCTGAGGCTATCCTCAGTTCTTTTCATTCTTTTGGCTTTGTTCTGTTCCTCACCAGTTATTTCCACCAGTCTATCTTCCAGCTCGCTTATCCATTCTTCAGCCTCCGATACTCTACTGTTGAGGCCTTCTATCGTATTTTTGAGTTCAGCAATTGAGTTTGTGGTCTCTATTTGCTTATTTTTCATTTCCTGCATGTCTTTTCTCAATGCACTAATTTCCTCTAATATTCTGTTTTCGGTGTTTTGCATCCTCATTAGTATAGTTTTTCTGAATTCTCTTTCAGATAATTTGTCTATCTCCTCCTCTGTCATTTGAAGCTGTGATTCTCTAGCTTGGTCCTTCATTTGTGCAGTGTTTCTCTGTAGTTTCATTATTCAGTTAGTTTTTGTTTCTTTGTGGGTGTCTGTGTGTACGGAGTTCTTTTCCCCACCAGGATGCTTGGTTGAATTCTCCCTTCCTTTGGGTTTCTGTCCTTCTAGAAGGGTTCAATGGTTTGTGTCTTGGGTGGTGTTAGGTCTTGTTTACAGGTGAACAATCTCTAGTGTTGTATGTTCTTTGATAGTGTGGGGTCTTGGAATCTGGGCTTCTACTCCGAGGATCCTTGGTTTGATGATTGGTCAGGGGGTGTAGGCTCTATGTCTGGTTTGCTATGGTGTTCCGTGATATTAGTTCAAATACTAGCATCTGAGGAGCAAGAGGTGTGTCCCTAATGGGTGACAGTCATAAAAGCATGCAGATGTTTTCTAACCTAGTCATAAGATATACATACATACACAGCAATAACCACATCTAACCAGTCTTACAGTGACAAAGCATAGGAAATTTTTCTGGCAAACGACGCAATCAAAGATGGTACTTGCCCGTTAAGCTCTGAATTAATTAAAATAGTGCCTGGAAAAATAGATCTTGGGTAAGGTCCTGGCTTGGACTATTTCATTGAAAGCAATTTTTAACCAAGACATGTGTTGGGGGTGAGGAGGTGGAGAGTGTATGGGTAATGAGAAGGAATAGATTCGACTTGGAAGGATTTTATAGGGTTATGTAGCCAAGATTAATGTGTTGTATTGTTTAGTGCAGCTGGAAGAGAATAGTGGAGACAGGAAGGTAGGAAATATTTATCTGGGGGAGGGGGTGGTAGATAGGAGAACGTTTTAGATTTACAACATAGAGGGAGGAAGGAGTGGGAAAGAGGAAAGAAAATTAGAAGTTCAAGAATTAAATTTTTTTTTAAAATTAATAATTAAAAATCAAATAAAAAGAAATTAAAAATTAAAAAAGGGAAGAGAAACTTAATAAGAAGAGACAAAAGAGAAAAAAAGGAAAGAAAAAAAAAAAACAAAACCCAAACCTGACCAATCAAACGAATAAACAGAACCGTCCACAACAGATAAGCAAAAAAGCTAAATACTGTCCCTGGTTCTTATCCTCTCATCTGTCTGGTGGAAGCCAGTCTGCTCTCGATGGTGTTGTCTTGATGATGTAGCCTTTCCCTTATGGCACCGGTCTGCAAGCTCAGGTGCTGGCCAGGGACTGCTTGGTTGAATTCTCCTTCCTTTGGGTTTCTGTCCTTCTAGAAGGGTTCAATGGTTTGTGTCTTGGGTGGTGTTAGGTCTTGTTTACAGGTGAACAATCTCTAGTGTTGTATGTTCTTTGATAGTGTGGGGTCTTGGAATCTGGGCTTCTACTCCGAGGATCCTTGGTTTGATGATTGGTCAGGGGGTGTAGGCTCTATGTCTGGTTTGCTATGGTGTTCCGTGATATTAGTTCAAATACTAGCATCTGAGGAGCAAGAGGTGTGTCCCTAATGGGTGACAGTCATAAAAGCA
The DNA here is from genome assembly GCA_022376925.1 of Tragulus kanchil. Lineage (NCBI taxonomy): Eukaryota > Metazoa > Chordata > Mammalia > Artiodactyla > Tragulidae > Tragulus > Tragulus kanchil. The sequence continues at coordinate 264,827,503 of JAIOJX010000026.1, read as the reverse complement.
TGCAGATGTTTTCTAACCTAGTCATAAGATATACATACATACACAGCAATAACCACATCTAACCAGTCTTACAGTGACAAAGCATAGGAAATTTTTCTGGCAAGCGATGCAATCAAAGATGGTACTTGCCCGTTAAGCTCTGAATTAATTAAAATAGTGCCTGGAAAAATAGATCTTGGGTAAGGTCCTGGCTTGGACTATTTCATTGAAAGCAATTTTTAACCAAGACATGTGTTGGGGGTGAGGAGGTGGAGAGTGTATGGGTAATGAGAAGGAATAGATTCGACTTGGAAGGATTTTATAGGGTTATGTAGCCAAGATTAATGTGTTGTATTGTTTAGTGCAGCTGGAAGAGAATAGTGGAGACAGGAAGGTAGGAAATATTTATCTGGGGGAGGGGGTGGTAGATAGGAGAACGTTTTAGATTTACAACATAGAGGGAGGAAGGAGTGGGAAAGAGGAAAGAAAATTAGAAGTTCAAGAATTAAACTTTTTTTAAAAAATTAATAATTAAAAATCAAAAAAAAAGAAATTAAAAATTAAAAAAGGAAAGAGAAACTTAATAAGAAGAGACAAAAGGGAAAAAAAGGAAAGAAAAAAAAAAAACAAAACCCAAACCTGACCGATCAAACGAATAAACAGAACCGTCCACAACAGATAAGCAAAAAAGCTAAATACTGTCCCTGGTTTTTATCCTCTCATCTGTCTGGTGGAAGCCAGTCTGCTCTCGATGGTGTTGTCTTGATGATGTAGCCTTTCCCTTATGGCACCGGTCTGCAAGCTCAGGTGCTGGCCAGGACTGCGGGCTGATCCCAGTCCGTCGGGCGGGGGCCGGGCGCCGCAGTCCCGTGTTGGGCGGGGGCGTCCTGGCTCTGCCACGCACCCGCCAGTAGCCTCCAATACCTGCCCTTCTCCCGGCTTCCTCCGCTGCGGGTGTAGCTATGGAGGAGCAGCTATGGGGGTACAGCTATGGGGGTGCAGGGGCTCCTCCGCCACTGGCGCACTTGCACTGCCGGTTGCGCCTCCAAGTCCCAAAGGCAGGCACAAGCTTCCCCGTCTGGCTCGAGCCCGGTCCCTGGTCAGCAATCTGTGGGCGACTTCCCCTTCAGCCAGTCCCCCACTAGGAGTGTTTGAACTCACCCGGTGCCAGGCGGAACGTCGTGATTTTCGCCCGGCGGCCGAGTGGCCCAATCCTCACACTGGGCGCTCCCTCCAGTGTCCCAGTCGGTCTCTAGGCAGCACTCCCCGCGTTCCGTCTGGCCTCAGGTCGCTAGGCAGCAAGCGCGTTCTGCTCGACCCTGCTCCGGTATCGTATCTTCGCAGTGTCTTAATTTCTGCCGGCGATCTGGGTGGATTCTTGGAGTTTTCACGCTGAGCGCTGCCCTTTCTCCCCCGAGGCTCTGCTTAGGCCCCCTTTTAGGACACTTGCTGGCAGGCTCTCCGTCAGTGCGGTCCAGCGTGGGGGTTAGGATAGAGGATTCTCAGAACTGTAGCTCCGGGAAAGTTCTGGCTGTTCACTCTTCTACTCTGGCGGACCTATGGAATTCTTCTGTCGTCTAGTGGCTGGTTTGTTGATGGTGGTTCTTTTCTTGATTAGTTCTGGTGATTCTGTTGGGGAGCTGGTGAAATCTTCCCCTCATTCCTCCGCCATCTTGGCTCCCTCTCCCCCCAAAGTGGGTATAATTTTAAAAACACAAAACACAGCAAGGCTTAAAGGTATTATTTTCAAAACAAAAACAATATTTTTATTATCACAAGCAAACACTTAGTATTCAAAATACACCTGAAAGTGTGTACAACAGAAAAAAAGAGAGTCCCTCCCTTCCTCCTTCTCTCCTACCCTCTCTCTAGCTCTCTCTCTACCTCTCACTCTCATTGTTACTCTCTACACAAATATAAACACTCCTCAGGACCAGAAAGACTGTTTTTAGTTTCACCTGCAAAGATAAGTATAATCTGTGTCAAATTTCAAAATGTATCATCATACACTGTGTACTTAAGCAGTTCTCATTCTGAGCAGCTTCCTGACTCTTGGTTTTTAAAATAGGGCCATAAGCTAAGTGTGTTCAATTCAGAAAAGCTTCAGACAATCCGAAAGGGTTGGAAATCCTTAGATTTGACCCCCAAATAGAAAATTAGATACTGGCGGGGAAAATGGAATGGAGAGAAAGGTTAACCATGTTTGGTTCTCCTTTTACTGCAACCTTTTTATCTCAAGTCTGCGAAAGGGGGAAACCTCCTTGCTTGCCAAACAACTGTTTTAAAATTGTGGAACTGAATTGTGCTCGTGCTCAGTCGTATCCGACTCTTTGCAACTGTTTGGACTGTAGTCCACCAGGATTTTCTGTCCATGGGATTTTTTGTTTGTTTGTTTTGAAATCAGAAAGAATATTTACTCCACATGACTTATTTTTTAAAGACACCAAAAAACTGAAGTTAGCACAATGGGAGGTGATCATTCTTATTAACCATCCTTTTAAGTGGATTTGGTTCAAACTCACTGTTACCCTAGGAAATGTGAGCAATAACAGAGGGACTGGTAACCAGAGCTTAGGACCATAAAATGAGGGATTCAACTAAGGAGGTGTTACAGGCTCCCCAGTGCATGAGTGCGTGCTAACTTGCTTCAGTCATGTCCAACTCTTTGCAACTCTATGGACTGTAGCCTGCCAGGCCCAGGGTATCTTCAGTCTGAGGCAGAGGAGGGTTTGAGCAGGAAGGGAGAGGTAAACAAGATTTGGAATTACTCAGTGAAGTAGAGTCAGTAGTTAAAGAAGTGAACAGGGCTTCCCCTGGTGGTCCAGTGGGTAAAGACACCGCCTTGCAGTGCAAGGGGCACCGGTTCGATCCCTGGCCTGGGAAGATTCCACATGCCACTGAGTGGCTGGACCAATGTGTTCAATTACTGAGCCGGAGCTCTGGGGCGCATGCACCCAGAGCCGGTGCTCTGCAACGGCAGAGGCCACCATGATGGGAGGCCCACAGGAGCCAAAAGAACAAAGATGGATGAAAATAGAGAAATGAAAGACCGCCTGCCCGTTCGCCTCCCTCCCCACCCCACCCCCCAAAAGGATAAACAAATAAAATAAAACAATTTAAAAATAGAAGTGATCAGCTCAGGTCTTAAGTTGATGAGGAGTTGTCTTCTACTATAGCTTGATTCTATGCCAAGCTGTGAGCCAGCTAGGGGCAGGGCCCACAGCCCAGGTACTGTGGCAAGTCTTCTGCTGGATAGAGACCCAGGGTGAGAGCCTGCCTCTGCAGGAGGCAAGGTCAGAGCACTGGAGTTTCCTAACACTTCCTTTGTTCAACTCTAAGATATAGTTTACTGCAATGCTTATTTTGGGAGCCTAGCACCTTCACATAAACCACAGGTACCCACCACTACCAAAAGAAAAGCTTCCGACTTTGTAAAACTCAATAAAACCATGAACAAAACATACACACAGAAAACCATTAGATCACCTGAACACTCCTCCGAAATAACTGCTGGCTGACGACCGCCACCTGTATATCTATTTTTGTTCTCTTCCCCAGTTCCTTGGCAATTCTGCAAGCCGCCACTTAAGTGTGGGTGTTTAACATGTGCTGGGGTGAAAGTGGGAGGAAAATAAAACTGGGTGCACGGTTTCAATAACACAAAACCAGACAGCTCGGGAGCAATGACCACACTAAGCAAGGGTCCTGGCTGTCTGCAGAATGAGCCCTGCTCTCAGCACCTCCAACCCACGTTTAATGTGGAGCCCTTTAATTACTTTTCTCTTAAAGCCATGAAATGTGGTACACCGACAGTGAGGCAGACATCTCAGCCACCAGATGCTGCTCCCCACAGCCAGCCTCATTCGCCCACGGCGAGAGGCACAGCAGCCATTTTTGCTGGATCAGTAGAAACACCCCTGGGGGGACCCACTTGGGCATAACAGAGCAAACAATTAGGTGATGTGACCAACCAGTCCAGTTTTTCCTGGACTGAGGCATTTCCTGGGATACTTCCAGATAAAGTGAGCTCAGGGGCGTCACGCTGCAGTGGCCCTGTGAGCATCCCTTAGCAGCCACACTCTGCCAGGACCTGGACCTGGGTGGGTGGCGCAGGGAAAGCTCCTTCATTTTTCTCTCTAGGCTTTGGTGTCCTGATACAGAAAATGTGAGGTGGAGATTACGAGTTCTAGCATTTCTCATATTGTGGTTTTCAGAACATCTGTGCCCTAAAAGAGAACCTGAAAGTGGTCTAAGAAGTGAGGGGAGAAATAGTAGGAAGCGTGTACTCAGGTCGGTGGTGGGGAGGGGTAATTTTTCACTCTATTATTTCTATGTCTAGGATTGGCTTTACACGGTGCTAGTAAAAAGCAGACAAGCTTTTAGTCTATATTATTGTTCTCTTTGAAATCTGTTAGTAGGGAACACAGTCCCTTACAGCTGGCACTGAGGATGGACCTCTCCCACCCCAACACTACCCTTCTTGACTTTGGTGCAACACTGATGTGTAACACACAATAGACTCAAATATTTTTTAATGGATGAGTTTCAACTTTTTTCTAAGTAGAACATCATGACGCTGTTAAACTATTACTGAATTAAAACTAAGGCAGTTTTTGGTAATTCGTCATTCTAGAGCACTGCAGGTTCCTTTTTTCCTTATTTCCTCATTTAAAAGACAGCCCACCACAAATGTCACACTTGATCATCTTAAGATGACCTCAGTGCTGTGCTGTGCTTAGGCACTCAGTCGTGTCCAACTCTTTGTGAACCCACAGACTGTAGTCTGCCAGGCTCCTCTGTCCATGGGGATTCTCCAGGCAAGAATACTGGAGTGGGGTGCCATGCCCTCCTCCAGAGAAGAGGCTCTATCAGTGCCTCACAGAAATTAACAGGCTTGTTAAACTATTTACAGGGCAAATCACATATATAAGAATGATACGTTTACGCTGTGCAAAGCTGGAAAAGTCCCTCTAGTAGAAATGAGGTGCAAATTCCTGTGGAACTAATTTGGTTGGGTTAGATTTGCCACATTCATACCAAAGGAAGTTAAATTTGGGGTTGTAGATTTGAGAAGCCTGTACGGAGGACAAGAACCAACAGTCAGAACTAGATGTGGATCAACGAACCAGTTCAAAACCGGGAAAGGAGTACATCAAGGCTGTATATTGCCACCCTGCTCATTTAACTTATTATATGCAGAGCACATCATGCAAAATGCCGGTCTAGATGAAGCCCAAGCTGGAATCAAGATTGCCAGGAGAAGTATCAATAGCCTCAGATATGTAAATGACACCACCCTAATGACAGAAAGTGAAGAGGAGCTAAAGAGCTTCTTGATGAAGGTGATTGAGGAGAGTGAAAAAGCTGGCTTAAAGCTCAGCATTCAAAAATCTTATGACATCCGGTCTCTTCACTTCATGGCAAACAGATGGGGGAAAAGTGGAAACAGTGTCAGATTTCATTTTCAATATCACTGTGGACGGTGGCTGCAGCCACAAAATTGCTTCTTAGAAGAAAAGTTATGACAAGCCTAGACAGTGTATTAAAAAGCAGACATTACTTTGCCAACAAATGTCTGTATAGTCAAAGCTATGGTTTTTCCAGCAGTCATGCATGGATATGAGACCATAAAGACCATAAAGAAGGCTGAGAGCTAAAGAACTGATGATTCTCAACTGTGGTGCTGAAGCACTCTTGAGTCCCTTGGACAGCAAGGAGATCAAACCAGTGAATGCTAAGGAAATAAACCCTGAATATTCTTTGGAAGGACTGATGCTGAAGCTGAAGCTCCAATACTCTGGTCACCTGATGTGAAGAACTGACTCAGAATAGATCCTGATGTTGGAAAAGATTGAGGGCAAGAGAAGGGGACGACAGTGGACAAGATGATTGGATTGCATCACTGACTCAATGGACAGGAGTTTGAGCAAGCTCCAGGAGATGATGAAGGACAGGGAAGCCTGGCGTGCTGCTGTTAGTGGAGTTGTAAAGAGTTAGACATGACTTAGCAACTGGGGAGACAACAAAGGAAAAATTACATGTATTTATTACGCTCTGCTAATTTTGAATGTCTGCATCTTCACAAGTATGATTCCAAGGACCCTAGAATGAATTTCTTTCTTCTTAAAGATAAAATGAGGATAATCCATGAGAGTTAAAATTCTGAAAGAAATCAATAAAGTTCAGTCCCAAGGCTTTCATTTCTCCGAGAGGCTTTTACTACAAAGAAAAAAAAGTATCTCTGAGAGCTGTCTAAGTAGTACCATACCACCTCAGCAAATTGCATGATGGGAATGTGAGGTGCATAAGGCCCAGCTCTTCACTAAAATGCTGGGATTATTTTCAGCCAGCTATAGTTGGAAGAATCAGAATGCTCCTTGGAGAGGACAGAGAGAGAGAAACAGATGAGGAGAACTAGGGAAACTCTAAGTCAAAGGACTACACTAGCAACACCAGCCAGTGAAAGCAGGAATGTGGTCTGACATACACATTCATGACCTAAAGATGAGGCTAGTATAGGTTTCAGAACCCACATGGTAAAGTCTGATTTCTGGAAACCAGGGTTCCAACAAACACTCAGAAAACAACTGTGTGTGTGTTTATATGTGTGTACACTCACCTTCAATAAACACAAAGAACAAATGATTACTACTTCTATGAACTGATGCCTTTGCACTGTGTTGTTGGAGAAGACTCTTGAGAGTCCCTTGGACTGCAAGGAGATCAAATCAGTCAGTCCTAAAGGAAATCAACCCTGAATACTCATTGGAAGGATTTATGCTGTGGCTGAAGGTCCAATACTTTGGCCACCTGATGCGAAGAGATGACTCATTGGAAAAGACCCTGATTCTGGAAAAAATAGAAGGCAAAAGGAGAAGGGAATGACAGAGGGTGAGATGACTGGGTGGCATCACCAACTCAATGGAGATGAGTCTGAGCAAGCTCCAGGAGATGGTAAAGGACAGGGAAGCTGTGTGCTGCAATCCATGGGGTTGCAAAGAATCAGACATGACTGAGCAACTGAACTGATGAACAAGGTACTGTCGTAAACACAATGCATGCATGCTTTATCTCATTTAATCTGTCCAACAACCCTATGAGTTTTAAATGGAAACTGAGCATGAAGAGATTAAGTAATTTGCTCCTAAATCTACAGCAGCTACACAGGCAGCATGGCCAGAATTCAGCCTAGGGCTTAAATTAATATAAATGGTGAATTTGATGTCTGCCATTATCATTAGTTGCATAACCAATCAATTTTCCCTGGAGACCACAGGAAACCATAGGGGCTAGATGTGAGCTCATGAGATAGACTTGGATATTTGCATAAGAAATCCATCCACTGAAAGGCAGCTTCCAGAGAAAGCTCCATCCAGGGGAAGACAATCTTCCTAGGTTTTCTCTCAAGGCAGGGCCCCCTGAGAAAGCTTCAGGCTGTCAATGGTACACTGCTGCCCAACACCCATCTAAAATCCCGCCATTAGAAATAGTCTTCTGCCACCCAATTCCAGCAAGTCTCTGACATACAATCCACTGTTAACCTTTGAGAATAAAAAGTTAAGATGCAGTCTCCTCCCTAAAGATGAGGCTAGTATAGGTTTCAGAACCCACATGGTAAAGTCTGATTTCTGGAAACCAGGGTTCCAACAAACACTCAGAAAACAACTGTGTGTGTGTTTATATGTGTGTACACTCACCTTCAATAAACACAAAGAACAAATGATTACTACTTCTATGAACTGATGCCTTTGCACTGTGTTGTTGGAGAAGACTCTTGAGAGTCCCTTGGACTGCAAGGAGATCAAATCAGTCAGTCCTAAAGGAAATCAACCCTGAATACTCATTGGAAGGATTTATGCTGTGGCTGAAGGTCCAATACTTTGGCCACCTGATGCGAAGAGATGACTCATTGGAAAAGACCCTGATTCTGGAAAAAATAGAAGGCAAAAGGAGAAGGGAATGACAGAGGGTGAGATGACTGGGTGGCATCACCAACTCAATGGAGATGAGTCTGAGCAAGCTCCAGGAGATGGTAAAGGACAGGGAAGCTGTGTGCTGCAATCCATGGGGTTGCAAAGAATCAGACATGACTGAGCAACTGAACTGATGAACAAGGTACTGTCGTAAACACAATGCATGCATGCTTTATCTCATTTAATCTGTCCAACAACCCTATGAGTTTTAAATGGAAACTGAGCATGAAGAGATTAAGTAATTTGCTCCTAAATCTACAGCAGCTACACAGGCAGCATGGCCAGAATTCAGCCTAGGGCTTAAATTAATATAAATGGTGAATTTGATGTCTGCCATTATCATTAGTTGCATAACCAATCAATTTTCCCTGGAGACCACAGGAAACCATAGGGGCTAGATGTGAGCTCATGAGATAGACTTGGATATTTGCATAAGAAATCCATCCACTGAAAGGCAGCTTCCAGAGAAAGCTCCATCCAGGGGAAGACAATCTTCCTAGGTTTTCTCTCAAGGCAGGGCCCCCTGAGAAAGCTTCAGGCTGTCAATGGTACACTGCTGCCCAACACCCATCTAAAATCCCGCCATTAGAAATAGTCTTCTGCCACCCAATTCCAGCAAGTCTCTGACATACAATCCACTGTTAACCTTTGAGAATAAAAAGTTAAGATGCAGTCTCCTCCCTAAATAGGCCTAGTGCTAAAGAGATTGGAGCTTCGATGCCTGTTTAAAATTCTAAATATTTACTCTCTGACAGAACAAGTGAATCCTCCAGTTCCAGGACCACATAGGTAAACAGGCTGTGCTGCCTCTATAAGCCACACCATCTCCCCCCAACACACATCCAACACATGAAATTACATTACAGAACATTGTTTCTTCTCATACTAAATACTGTAGAGGACCATGTTATCAATTATTTTTATACAATGTATAGTTGAATCCCCTTTAACTACATTTTCACAGTCTTCCAATATCACAAAGTAGGCACGCTTTCCACAAGTGAGAAAACTAAATTTCAGAGTAGTCCGTGCACTACGAATAACTGAGAAGAGGCAGTGCTTGGATTTAAACCCAAGCTCCACAGTCTTTTGCCGGGTGGGGGAGTGGGTTGGGGAGGGAGGGGGGCGAGCAGGTCACTTCTATTGGTCTTTCATTTATCTATTTTCATCCATCTTTGTTCTTTGGCCCGTGTGGGCCTCCCATCGCAGTGGCCTCTGTGGTCACAGAGCACTGGCTCTGGGCACATGCGCTCCAGAGCTCCGGCTCAGTAATTGGACACATCCGTCCAGCCACTCAGTGGCACGTGGGATCTTCCCAGGCCAGGGATCGAACCGGTGCCCCTTGCACTGCAAGGTGGTGTCCTTACCCACTGGACCACCAGGGAAGCCCTCCACAGTCTTTTGATATTCTATCCATTTTCCTTTTAATTCTTGTAAGGAACATACATTTCTAATTAAGTCCTATAAACACAATGGTAGCAGAATTTAAATTTACTGTCACTCTGGAGTGTACCCACACACTCAAAGATACTCATGCTCCCACTGAGGCACAAAGCTCCTATATTATTTGTATCTCCAGCATGCCTAAGTGATTGATTCTCAGTTTTCCTTCACTCAGGATGTTGTGTCCAAAACCACTACTCTGCTTAAAACACCAAGTCACTTTATTCTGCTTTGAAATAGTGATCTATTAAGACAAAATCTACAGAGTCACTTAGACTAGCTGGCAGTTTTTACTCTGATACTTGCCAAACTGTGTCCCTCGATAAGATTCTAGATGGCTTTCTTTGTTATTCTCCCTCACTCTTAACTCTGTGTTGCTTCTCTGCTCTCTAAACCAAACTTCCTTGTGTTTTTTAAGAATCTGTAGCAATGAGGGGGTTTCCCCAGTGGTTCATCTGGTAAAGAACCCACCTACCAATGCAGAAGATGTGGGTTCAATCCCTGGATCTGGAAGATCCCCAGGAGAAGGAAATGGCAACCCATTCTACTATTCTTGCCTGGAAAACCCCATGGACAGAGGTGACTGGTGAGTCACAGTCAATAGGGTTGCAGAAGAGTCAGACTTAGCAACTAAACAACAACAAGGAGAGACAGAAGAAAGAAAAGGGGAGAGGGGTAGAGAGAAAAACAGAAAAGCAGAAAGAGAGGGTAAGAATGAAGGGAAGGAAGGTAAGATAGGAGGGAGGAAGGAAAGAAGGGGAACAGGCAAGAGAATGGAAAGGAAGGAAAGGAAAAAGAAAAAAAGGCAAAAAAAAAAAAAAGGAAGGAAAGAAGGGATAAAAGGAAGGACAGGAAGAAGGAAAGAAGAATCACAATCACCAATTCAGGGAAGTAAAACAGCTTTGTAACCTGAAAACCTCACAGATAAGATGTGCCATTGATTTAGACACTGGCAAGTCACAAACTAATATTATTCTTAGGTCACAAGGTGGCCATAAAAGGTCACCTAGAAATGGACTACATTTTCCCTGTAATGAAAAATCATTTGGGTATCTCCAACCCCATCCTGGCAAAAAACAACCCCTGCAATACAATTCTGAGGCAATACCAGCAAAAGAAGGAATAGGAAGCAGGAGTGGTCCACAAGAAGTTCATTTTGAAGGCTAGCAGTGAGGAAGAGAAAGTTCCCTTTAAGGAAAACAAATGATACAAATGAACTTACTTACAAAACAGAAAGAGATTCACAAACTTAGAAAACCAACTTATGGTTGTCATGGGGAGGGGATGGTTGGGGACTTTGGGAAAGTCATGTACACACTGCCATATTTGAAATGGATAAGCAACAAGAATCTACTGTATAGCACATGGAACTCTGCTCAATGCTATGTACAAGCCTAAATGGGAGAGGGGTTTGGAGGATACACATATATGCATGGCCAGGCCCCTTCACTGTTCACCTGAAACGATCACAAAATTGTTAACTGGCTATACTCTAATAAAAATGGTTTTGGTGTTAAAATAAATAAATTTTTAAAAAATGAGTGAAGCAAACAAAACCTGCCCCAAATATACTCATAAATGAATTGCAGAAAGCACTGTTTTGCACAATGATTGAACATTAATATAAACTTTGAAAACTACTTTTCAATAATATGTACCTGCAACTGGTTGCAATTACTTACAACAATCATTGCTTGCAACCTGCTCTATAGTATATAGCATTTAAGTAAAACCATGCTCAAATTTTCAAGTGTTTAAAAATATCTGCTTACAAAAAGGGTGTGGAATTAAATCGAAAACTAAGGAAGGCAGGTCATATCTGCTCTCCTTCCATGCCAAAAGCTTCCAACCAGAGACAGTAACTCTGGCCTCAGCCACCTGCCTTCTAGAAATTGATCCTATCATTCTGGTTTGCTTTAGTGGATTGTGAACTCACGAGGATGCCTTTACTTTAGTCCTAAGGATCCTCTGAAACTATACAGTGTGTCTGTAACAAAGATATTTTGCTCTCCTTTTGAGGACATGTCAACTATTAAATTGTTCTATCAACAAATGGACTGAAGAGGGGTGTTTGAGTTGAAATGCTTTCCAAAAAGGTCCAGGACACTTGAGTGCTTTCTGCTTTTCAACCTTCTTTCCATCCTGGCTCATGGAAGTGATATTTATTCCTAAACAGAAAACTGTCAATTCTGGAAAATGAAATCAGGTATTACTAGTCAATGAGCTTTTATTTTAGTCAGTAAATTTTCTTGATTATTTTTGTGATGGTAAAATACACATAAATACTTTTAGTGTATAGTTCAGTGACTTTAGGGATATCCACATTGTGCAACCATCAATCTCTAGACATTTTCATCATGCAAAACTGAAACTCTGTTCCCATGAAGCAGTAACTTCCCTCTCCCTCCAGCCCCAGGCAGCCACCATTCTACCTTCTGTCATTATGCATTTGACTATTTAGGTACCTCATATTAACTGCAATCTTACAGTGTTTGTCTTTTTGTGACTGGTTTATTTCAACCTTAGTGTAATTTTTTTTCCCCCCCTTATAGGGATGGTGGGGACTTTGGGAAAGTCATGTACACACTGCCATATTTGAAATGGATAAGCAACAAGAATCTACTGTATAGCACATGGAACTCTGCTCAATGCTATGTACAAGCCTAAATGGGAGAGGGGTTTGGAGGATACACATATATGCATGGCCAGGCCCCTTCACTGTTCACCTGAAACGATCACAAAATTGTTAACTGGCTATACTCTAATAAAAATGGTTTTGGTGTTAAAATAAATAAATTTTTAAAAAATGAGTGAAGCAAACAAAACCTGCCCCAAATATACTCATAAATGAATTGCAGAAAGCACTGTTTTGCACAATGATTGAACATTAATATAAACTTTGAAAACTACTTTTCAATAATATGTACCTGCAACTGGTTGCAATTACTTACAACAATCATTGCTTGCAACCTGCTCTATAGTATATAGCATTTAAGTAAAACCATGCTCAAATTTTCAAGTGTTTAAAAATATCTGCTTACAAAAAGGGTGTGGAATTAAATCGAAAACTAAGGAAGGCAGGTCATATCTGCTCTCCTTCCATGCCAAAAGCTTCCAACCAGAGACAGTAACTCTGGCCTCAGCCACCTGCCTTCTAGAAATTGATCCTATCATTCTGGTTTGCTTTAGTGGATTGTGAACTCACGAGGATGCCTTTACTTTAGTCCTAAGGATCCTCTGAAACTATACAGTGTGTCTGTAACAAAGATATTTTGCTCTCCTTTTGAGGACATGTCAACTATTAAATTGTTCTATCAACAAATGGACTGAAGAGGGTGTTTGAGTTGAAATGCTTTCCAAAAAGGTCCAGGACACTTGAGTGCTTTCTGCTTTTCAACCTTCTTTCCATCCTGGCTCATGGAAGTGATATTTATTCCTAAACAGAAAACTGTCAATTCTGGAAAATGAAATCAGGTATTACTAGTCAATGAGCTTTTATTTTAGTCAGTAAATTTTCTTGATTATTTTTGTGATGGTAAAATACACATAAATACTTTTAGTGTATAGTTCAGTGACTTTAGGGATATCCACATTGTGCAACCATCAATCTCTAGACATTTTCATCATGCAAAACTGAAACTCTGTTCCCATGAAGCAGTAACTTCCCTCTCCCTCCAGCCCCAGGCAGCCACCATTCTACCTTCTGTCATTATGCATTTGACTATTTAGGTACCTCATATTAACTGCAATCTTACAGTGTTTGTCTTTTTGTGACTGGTTTATTTCACTTAGTGTAATGTCTTCCAGGTTGATCCAGTGTAATATGTGTCAGAATATATCACATTTTGTTTACCCATTCACCTGTCAGCCCCTTGGGTTGTTTCTACTTTTCAGCTATTGTAAATAATATTATTATGCTCATGGGTATACAAACATCTCTTTGAGACCGACATTTCTGTTCTTGGGGTGGGGGGTACAGATACCAGAAGTGGGATTGCTCAATGATACAGTAGTTCTATTTTTAATTTTCTGAGGATCCTCCGTATTGTTTTCCACAGTGGCTGGACCATTTCACACTCACACCAATAAGGTTTCCAGTTTCTCCCTGTCATGATCAACATGCTTTTTTCTCTTTCTGTTTTTTTTTAATAGTAGCCATCCAAATGCATATAGGATGATATCTCATTGTGGTTTTGATTTGCATTTTCCTGATTAATCTAATGAGTCGCTTTTATCCAAATATTTAGAGAAACAATATTAAAGTATTTAGGCTCAATCTCTGACTTTTCCTTCATAAAAACCCATTCATTCTTAATTCTTGAAACTTCTTCCAAGCCCTTTCTTTCTGTCTCCATAATAAACTCAGGTTATTACCTACTTCATCCTTTTGCATGCATCCATTCCAATATGTAGAGTCTGAGAAACTTCCTTCCTGATGATGATGACTTAGGTTGTATGGAAGAGACAGAAAGCAGAAAGAAATGAGATAAACACATGACTAGACAAAATAAACCAATACAAGACCATTCTGACTAAAAAAAAATTTTTTAATTAAAGAAAAAAAAAGTTATCATTTCCTACCCAAAGTTGGGAAGTTCATCCCAGGAGGAAAATCCATATAAATTCACAAAAAGTGAAATACAAGTGATTAACCACATATCTGGGAAAAGTTCACCATGAACAACAAAAAACACACTCACATTACAAGAATAACATCTTTTCAACTTTTAAAGAAAAATAATTTCCTCAAATAATAATAATCTTTATGCTAATAAGAAAGTACAAATGAATATAATCTTTCCCGACACCAATTTGGTGATTTGTATTTATCAAAAACACTAAAATATTTGTCTTAGGACTTAGAAATACCACTTCTAGGAAACATTCCTTAGGGAATCATTAGCAATTTAAACATTTATACACATCAACTGGAAATAGCCTAAGTATCTAACAATAATATGGGTACTGGCTAGATGAATTATGGTATATCCATTGTGTAGAATAATATAGTCATTGAAAATACTTTTAAATAAGTTTAATTACATGGGAAATGTTGAGACTATATCATTAAATAGCAAAAGAAATGTCTCTCTCCTAGTTCTGGAGATTGGAAGTCTATGATCAAGGTGCAGGCAGATCTGGTGTCTGGTGAAATCACTCTTCCTGCTTCACAGACAGCCATCTTTTTACTGTGTCCTCATGATAAAAGAGGTGAGGGAGCTCTCTGGAGTCATTTTTTATCAAGGCACTAATCTCATACATACTCAAAGATTCCACACTTAAGATCTCCTACTATTGTCACACTGACGCTTGCAACTTATTAATAAAGATGGCCACATATGGATTTTGAGGGGACATAAACCTTCAGTCCATTGCACACTCCAGTCTTCTAAATTATATCTGATGGTATCAGTCTCTTCATTATAAGCTGCATTATGGGAATATCCTTCAGTTAAGAAACTCATGACATCCTACTTTTTCCTGACAGTCAGTCACTCACATCTCCCCTCTCCCCATCAAAAATACATCCCTACTCATTTTCTCTCTCTCCTCTCCTCTGTTCTCCTCTGTGGCCTCATCCAAGGCTGCTAACAAGGCCACTATTCTAAGCAAACCCATTAGAAAAACTGACCCACTGGTCAGACATTCCCTCTGATATAACTGAGATCTGTTGTTCTTTGAGGGTTTGGGGGCAATAGGTCATCATTTGGCTGAATGAGCTAGGCAAGACTGGTGTCCACCTCTGAAGAATGACGGTTCTCAGGTAGCTAAGAATTGGAGAACCAACTTGATGTGAATGAGCTGCTCATTTCTTACCCAGCCATCACAAGAGGTGCCAGGTCTACTCTTTGCTGTTCAGTCGCTCAGTCATGTCCCACCCTTTGAGACCCCATGGACTGCAGCATTCCAGGCTTCCGTGTCCTTCGCTATCTCCCAGAGTTTGCACAAACTCATGTTCGTTGAGCTGGTGATACCATCCATTCAGCTTATCCTCTGGTTCTGGAATCCAACTAAAAAAGTTCTAAGGAAAGAGAGTAATTGCTCTCTCTGCAGAATATTCTTTATTGTATATTCTGAAATAGTGTAGCTTTTTGGAGCACAAATGATAATAGCCCAAAGGATTCTTTTAACTCAGCCCATAATTTAAAAACACAAGAAATAAAACCATTAGCTAGGATATTTGAATGTATGAAAAAAAAAAAGCTCCTGATTCTTAGATGACTTCTTTATACCTGCAAAATAACATTTAGCCTGCCTCAAAGTTTCATGAGATAATAATTAGTAAGCTTCAAATATTATAGCATCCCCTCAGAAGGAATTAAATAACCCAGAAAATGCAAGTGATTTTGGATTACAGAGGCCATCTACTTCACTGCACAAATGAGAAAATAAGGGAGACAGAAATTAGGTGACTGCTCCAGTGTGAGATAAGTTTGACTAGAATGCAAGTATTCTCATTCTCAATCAGGACTTTCTGCATCTCTCTCTTAAACCCACAAAGAAGGGAAATGCATGAACATTATCCTTTATAACAGTAACACCATAATTTTTATTCCTGAACAGAAATTCAGCAGAACTTTAATCCCACATTTATAAATATGATAGTGACACATGTTTTTAAAAAATGAGTTTAGAAGCATTTATGATAATTCCAGAGAATGGTTTATTGAACCTAAACAAGTATTAAATCAAGAAAATTCATCAAGTAAATGATAATGGTATGCTATTAAATAATATTTTGTTCCCTTAGGAAAAAATCCCACTGGTCAGACATTCCCTCTGATATAACTGAGATCTGTTGTTCTTTGAGGGTTTGGGGGCAATAGGTCATCATTTGGCTGAATGAGCTAGGCAAGACTGGTGTCCACCTCTGAAGAATGACGGTTCTCAGGTAGCTAAGAATTGGAGAACCAACTTGATGTGAATGAGCTGCTCATTTCTTACCCAGCCATCACAAGAGGTGCCAGGTCTACTCTTTGCTGTTCAGTCGCTCAGTCATGTCCCACCCTTTGAGACCCCATGGACTGCAGCATTCCAGGCTTCCGTGTCCTTCGCTATCTCCCAGAGTTTGCACAAACTCATGTTCGTTGAGCTGGTGATACCATCCATTCAGCTTATCCTCTGGTTCTGGAATCCAACTAAAAAAGTTCTAAGGAAAGAGAGTAATTGCTCTCTCTGCAGAATATTCTTTATTGTATATTCTGAAATAGTGTAGCTTTTTGGAGCACAAATGATAATAGCCCAAAGGATTCTTTTAACTCAGCCCATAATTTAAAAACACAAGAAATAAAACCATTAGCTAGGATATTTGAATGTATGAAAAAAAAAAAGCTCCTGATTCTTAGATGACTTCTTTATACCTGCAAAATAACATTTAGCCTGCCTCAAAGTTTCATGAGATAATAATTAGTAAGCTTCAAATATTATAGCATCCCCTCAGAAGGAATTAAATAACCCAGAAAATGCAAGTGATTTTGGATTACAGAGGCCATCTACTTCACTGCACAAATGAGAAAATAAGGAGACAGAAATTAGGTGACTGCTCCAGTGTGAGATAAGTTTGACTAGAATGCAAGTATTCTCATTCTCAATCAGGACTTTCTGCATCTCTCTCTTAAACCCACAAAGAAGGGAAATGCATGAACATTATCCTTTATAACAGTAACACCATAATTTTTATTCCTGAACAGAAATTCAGCAGAACTTTAATCCCACATTTATAAATATGATAGTGACACATGTTTTTAAAAAATGAGTTTAGAAGCATTTATGATAATTCCAGAGAATGGTTTATTGAACCTAAACAAGTATTAAATCAAGAAAATTCATCAAGTAAATGATAATGGTATGCTATTAAATAATATTTTGTTCCTTGACAACAAGCCAACAATATAATAAAACAGTATACACTACAATTTTCATTCTACAAGAAACATTCAGGTTTTTTTTTTTTTTAATTTAAACAATGGATATTTTACTCAGTTAGAGTTAACTGAGAAATCAGAGGTAGTACCTATGGTTGTCGTTCTCATCTCTACCCAGAGCTAAGTATAATGAAAGACTATGCTAAAACCCACCAAGCTTTGGGCTGTTCACAGACTCAATCAGAAGTCAGTGAATTTAGACTGCTCCATTTTCAGCCAACCAGGCTGGGCATTCACACTGCTGTCCATATGCTACTATACCATGGCACTGTTCTGGTCACTTGTGCCTTCACTGCCAACACTCCACTGTGGGGGTGAAATCAAAAAGATATGACTGCTCAATTGGGCAAAGCCCAATTCAATTCATTCTTCAGTGTTTCTCTCTATAGAGAGAAATACATATGACTGAGGAGAATGAATTCAAATTCACAATTTTATCCTTAACAAGGGTATCAAAGATCCCCCTTTAATAGAAATCAAGGTCTTGGACAATTAGTTATTTCATAGCTACGTTCCCAGCTTTGAAATAAACAACAATAGAAGCATAAAAGGAACAGAATCCCAGGGGAATTATTTTCTATTTCAAATCACTGTACAAAAAGACTTACAGCCAGCTTCTTTAAATCGTGCTACATATTTACAGAATACTGCAAAAGAAAAGATTTATGCACATTATGTTACAAGGGTACCAAAAGTGAGACACGCCATGCCAACAATATCAGTTAGTTCAGTGATTCCGATTCAGGTCTTTGATAGGTGCTGAAAAGCAGGCCACAGGTTGGCTGCCAAAATGTACCATTTAGGGGTGAGAAGAGGAGAAATATGCAGAACTTGAAATTCTAGATACAACTGTACCTTAGATTATCAGAGAAGTAAGAGAGTCCTGAATGGTTAAAGACAGACCTGTCACTACTACAGGAAAAAACAAAGTCCTTTCCAAAAGTCTGGAGCATCTTGTGATACATGGGCCATATTGGATTATTATACTGAATATTAATCATAAACTTTCACTTTCCACACAGGCTATCAAGGCACTTCTACTTGGATCAATGGCCTGAAAGAAACCCACCAACTCTCTACATATTAATATGAGGACATTGCTGTGACTGAAAGTTGAAGGCAGCTGACCCGTTTGTGTACACTGTAAGTCATGAGATTGTGCAAAGGAACAA
The DNA here is from genome assembly GCA_022376925.1 of Tragulus kanchil. Taxonomy (NCBI): domain Eukaryota; kingdom Metazoa; phylum Chordata; class Mammalia; order Artiodactyla; family Tragulidae; genus Tragulus; species Tragulus kanchil. Next base: position 264,809,011 of record JAIOJX010000026.1, on the reverse strand, counting down.
AAAGATGTTCAGGAAGTAGAAAAATGAAACTCCAGTTTTAACTATGAAATTAACTTTAAAAAACAAAGCAAAGAAAGGCAAAGTACAAAACTATCTCCATTCTCTAACAAATGTATTTCTTCCAACCAAATGAACAGCCTGGAATCAGCTTTCGGCACATAGGTCAATCGCTGACATGTTTTTGTTCTTCTAAACGTAAGACTACACATCACTTTCAAATGTATTACTTAAAAGTGAGCCCAGTCAGAATTCATCAGCCAGACTTGATCAGATGTTATTAGGAAACTATGTGGAGCCCCTACTATAGGTGGTCACAGAACAACTGGCTGTTCCCCAAAGGCTCTTTTTGGAGAGATTGCAAGGTCAGATACGAGTTCCCATTTTCTGTAAGTAAACGTTTGCTCTACAAGCAACTCTAACCCTGCAAACATACCCACTTTCTCACACTGTCTCACCGCGCGATAGGATCAATGACGCACCTGCGCTAGATTTCAATCATTTTAAAATATATCTTTAAATCTGTTGCCTTGTGCACGTTAATCTCTGCAGGTGAAACAGCTGATTTACTTCTCAACCAACAGCACTGCACAATGAAAACAAAAGATACTTTGTCAAACAAAAGATACTTTCTGTTCCCACGAAGTACTATCTGTTGCCATTTCCAGCAACAAATGACACAAAAGACAAATTCTGCCTTCCTCAAGAGTGGCTTTAAACAAACAGAAATGCCAAAAAAAAAAAAAAAAAACCAGAGCAAAAGCTTAAGAAACAAGACCAAGGTGAGTTCGGGGCAGGAGAGGAGAAGTGAAATGTAAGGAGCCAAGGTGAGTTCGGGGCAGGAGAGGAGAAGTGAAGTGTAAGGGAGACGCGGAGTCTATGCTCCCCGATCTGAGAAGTTCAGCCTCTACAGATGAACGTGGGGCAGGGGTAGGGAGACAGAGGCGAGGGGAGGTTTTCAAATGAGAAATACAAGTGTATGCTGCTGTCCGGGTTTTGTTTCAATAGCACCTGGAGACTGCGTGGCAGGCAAAATCTAGTTTGGTGACTAAGACAGATTCAGTAAGTATCACAAGTTTGTCCATGACACAGAGGAGTTACCCAACCAAATCCGGTTATTATACTAATAATAATATGGCAATCTTCAAAACTATTCGTGTTCTGGTATCAAAGTTTGCGGTTATTCATAGGAAACATCTATCAATTTAAGAACATCCTTTTGCAGGCTCTCCACCCGCCCTACCATATCCTCTTTTAAAGAAATCGCTACTGGCCCGGAGTCCCGGAAACCGACAAACTACTGTCACCTATTTCTCCGCACCGTGGTCCTGATACTCAGCGTCACTGATGGAAACCAAATAGCTGCCAGATGCCAAAGTGTCCCTGGTGAATTATCTGAAGCCCAGTCCTAGCAACGCGTGCGCCAGAGTGAAAGGATTTGGAAGGGTGAGCGGTTTCTCCGCCTTCTCGGCCGTCCGGACACACTATTGATCGCACCTCGCTAGATTTCAATCATTTTAAAAGTATCATCTTTTTAAATTCTGCAACTCTAACCCTGCAAACATACCCACTTTCTCACACTGTCTCACCGCGCGATAGGATCAATGACGCACCTGCGCTAGATTTCAATCATTTTAAAATATATCTTTAAATCTGTTGCCTTGTGCACGTTAATCTCTGCAGGTGAAACAGCTGATTTACTTCTCAACCAACAGCACTGCACAATGAAAACAAAAGATACTTTGTCAAACAAAAGATACTTTCTGTTCCCACGAAGTACTATCTGTTGCCATTTCCAGCAACAAATGACACAAAAGACAAATTCTGCCTTCCTCAAGAGTGGCTTTAAACAAACAGAAATGCCAAAAAAAAAAAAAAAAAACCAGAGCAAAAGCTTAAGAAACAAGACCAAGGTGAGTTCGGGGCAGGAGAGGAGAAGTGAAGTGTAAGGGAGCCAAGGTGAGTTCGGGGCAGGAGAGGAGAAGTGAAGTGTAAGGGAGACGCGGAGTCTATGCTCCCCGATCTGAGAAGTTCAGCCTCTACAGATGAACGTGGGGCAGGGGTAGGGAGACAGAGGCGAGGGGAGGTTTTCAAATGAGAAATACAAGTGTATGCTGCTGTCCGGGTTTTGTTTCAATAGCACCTGGAGACTGCGTGGCAGGCAAAATCTAGTTTGGTGACTAAGACAGATTCAGTAAGTATCACAAGTTTGTCCATGACACAGAGGAGTTACCCAACCAAATCCGGTTATTATACTAATAATAATATGGCAATCTTCAAAAACTATTCGTGTTCTGGTATCAAAGTTTGCGGTTATTCATAGGAAACATCTATCAATTTAAGAACATCCTTTTGCAGGCTCTCCACCCGCCCTACCATATCCTCTTTTAAAGAAATCGCTACTGGCCCGGAGTCCCGGAAACCGACAAACTACTGTCACCTATTTCTCCGCACCGTGGTCCTGATACTCAGCGTCACTGATGGAAACCAAATAGCTGCCAGATGCCAAAGTGTCCCTGGTGAATTATCTGAAGCCCAGTCCTAGCAACGCGTGCGCCAGAGTGAAAGGATTTGGAAGGGTGAGCGGTTTCTCCGCCTTCTCGGCCGCGAGTCCGGAACGTTCCTGGCCGTCAGGTGAGTAGTGACAAGACTCGGCGGGGAAGCCCTGCCCGGCAACGCGCCGGGCCCACGGGGCCAAGAGGGGCAAGCCCGCTGGAGTAGCGGTTTTCCCGCGGCTGCCCGTCGCTCACCTTTGTTCGCCCGCCCTCGCCGCCAGGAGGACAGCGCAGGTCCAGGAAGAGTGCGGGGGGCTACCCCCAGTGCTCCTGGGCCTCCCGGGCGCCCCGGAGGAAATCCTGAGGCCAGCCAGACCCTCTTCGGCTCCCCGAACCGCAGCCTTGCCGAGGAGTCAGCAACCCCCCTTCCCCAACACAAAGGTTGGGAGTCGTGAGCGCGAGCTCTGGGGGCGCGGGTGCGTGCGCTACAGAGCACGAGGGTGTGCGTGTGCGCGCGAGGGTGTGCGGGTGTGTGCGCGCGCGCGCGCGAGGGTGTGCGGGTTGCGGGATGGGGGGGAGGCGCTCCAGCCCTTACCTCTCGAAGATGAGCCGTACCATTAACATGCAGAAGGCCAAGGGGAGGGCGAGATAGAGGTCCTCAGCCTGCGGGAAGGCGGCTTCCTCCGTGTTCTTCAGGTCTGCCCAGGTGACATTGTGCGGGAGCCAAAACCTCTCGTTCCAGAACCAGGCTAAGATCCCTGCCATCTTGCTTTGTCCACTCTCGTCCTGGGCTCCCGCGGCCAGCCGAGCTCTTCTCCGCGCAGGGGGGGCCGGGGATGCGCGCGTGGCTGGCCGGAGCCTGTGCCGCCGCCGCCCCCCGCGGCCGCTTCAGTAAGTATCACAAGTTTGTCCATGACACAGAGGAGTTACCCAACCAAATCCGGTTATTATACTAATAATAATATGGCAATCTTCAAAAACTATTCGTGTTCTGGTATCAAAGTTTGCGGTTATTCATAGGAAACATCTATCAATTTAAGAACATCCTTTTGCAGGCTCTCCACCCGCCCTACCATATCCTCTTTTAAAGAAATCGCTACTGGCCCGGAGTCCCGGAAACCGACAAACTACTGTCACCTATTTCTCCGCACCGTGGTCCTGATACTCAGCGTCACTGATGGAAACCAAATAGCTGCCAGATGCCAAAGTGTCCCTGGTGAATTATCTGAAGCCCAGTCCTAGCAACGCGTGCGCCAGAGTGAAAGGATTTGGAAGGGTGAGCGGTTTCTCCGCCTTCTCGGCCGCGAGTCCGGAACGTTCCTGGCCGTCAGGTGAGTAGTGACAAGACTCGGCGGGGAAGCCCTGCCCGGCAACGCGCCGGGCCCACGGGGCCAAGAGGGGCAAGCCCGCTGGAGTAGCGGTTTTCCCGCGGCTGCCCGTCGCTCACCTTTGTTCGCCCGCCCTCGCCGCCAGGAGGACAGCGCAGGTCCAGGAAGAGTGCGGGGGGCTACCCCCAGTGCTCCCTGGGCCCTCCCGGGCGCCCCGGAGGAAATCCTGAGGCCAGCCAGACCCTCTTCGGCTCCCCGAACCGCAGCCTTGCCGAGGAGTCAGCAACCCCTTCCCGAACACAAAGGTTGGGAGTCGTGAGCGCGAGCTCTGGGGGCGCGGGTGCGTGCGCTACAGAGCACGAGGGTGTGCGTGTGCGCGCGAGGGTGTGCGGGTGTGTGCGCGCGCGCGCGCGAGGGTGTGCGGGTTGCGGGATGGGGGGGAGGCGCTCCAGCCCTTACCTCTCGAAGATGAGCCGTACCATTAACATGCAGAAGGCCAAGGGGAGGGCGAGATAGAGGTCCTCAGCCTGCGGGAAGGCGGCTTCCTCCGTGTTCTTCAGGTCTGCCCAGGTGACATTGTGCGGGAGCCAAAACCTCTCGTTCCAGAACCAGGCTAAGATCCCTGCCATCTTGCTTTGTCCACTCTCGTCCTGGGCTCCCGCGGCCAGCCGAGCTCTTCTCCGCGCAGGGGGGGCCGGGGATGCGCGCGTGGCTGGCCGGAGCCTGTGCCGCCGCCGCTGCTGCCGCCTCCTCCGCGGCCGCTGCTCTCGAAGCCTCGCGGCGAGCCCCGGTTCTCTCCTCCCTCTGGCCGCGTTGGCGAAAGGAACCGCCTCGCCTGTCACATGGCAGCCCGGGCCGCTGGCCCTGATTGGCTCGTCCTCGCGTCAAGCAGCGGGGCACACGCGGCCGGCTGGCCCACGCCCGGAGGGCAGGGCGCAGCCGCTGCGCCTGGGCGCAGGGGCACCGCTCTGGGGAGAGCCGACGGTCCCTGCGCTCGCAGAGCTCTGGAGCGGCGCTTAGGGATGCGACCCGCCCGGATCCGCTCGGGTCCCGCGGGCTTGCTCGCATAGGCTCTGACACCGGCTTCTGTCCCGCTAGAGTTTCGGGGGTCTCAGTCGTCTTCCACTGCGCCTATAGGCGGTGGGTGGGGGCCAGCTAGGGGTCGGGGCATATGTCCAGAACCACCCTCGGACCGAGAGAGAACAGCAAAAGAAGAAGTAGGGAGCGCAGAACGCAAAGGAGGAAGAAGTAGAGAGGAAAAAGTCAACCACTCCAGCGCTTGGAGTAGGAAGGGGAAAGTCAGGAACTGCGGCAGGATGGTTTGGCAAGAGTCGTCTGCCTCTACCCTAGGTTCTTCTCTGCCCATCCCTGACCGTCCAGCCCGATTTTATTCCTGCTCGTCTCCACAGTCAGCGACCCCCAGAGAACACGGCCCTCTGTTTCAGTTTATGACATGGTAGGAGAAATTAAGCGCGTAATTGTTTGATAATGATGAAACGATGTTGATGATAACAACCGCACCATTCTGTGAAAGCGCCCCACTAAATGAATCTCTCAGAAAATTGGTGCCTGACCAAGGTGCCAGCGGATCTGGTATCTGGTGAGCCAAACCTCCGTGTTCTTCAGGTCTGCCCAGGTGACATTGTGCGGGAGCCAAAACCTCTCGTTCCAGAACCAGGCTAAGATCCCTGCCATCTTGCTTTGTCCACTCGTCCTGGGCTCCCGCGGCCAGCCGAGCTCTTCTCCGCGCAGGGGGGGCCGGGGATGCGCGCGTGGCTGGCCGGAGCCTGTGCCGCCGCCGCTGCTGCCGCCTCCTCCGCGGCCGCTGCTCTCGAAGCCTCGCGGCGAGCCCCGGTTCTCTCCTCCCTCTGGCCGCGTTGGCGAAAGGAACCGCCTCGCCTGTCACATGGCAGCCCGGGCCGCTGGCCCTGATTGGCTCGTCCTCGCGTCAAGCAGCGGGGCACACGCGGCCGGCTGGCCCACGCCCGGAGGGCAGGGCGCAGCCGCTGCGCCTGGGCGCAGGGGCACCGCTCTGGGGAGAGCCGACGGTCCCTGCGCTCGCAGAGCTCTGGAGCGGCGCTTAGGGATGCGACCCGCCCGGATCCGCTCGGGTCCCGCGGGCTTGCTCGCATAGGCTCTGACACCGGCTTCTGTCCCGCTAGAGTTTCGGGGGTCTCAGTCGTCTTCCACTGCGCCTATAGGCGGTGGGTGGGGGCCAGCTAGGGGTCGGGGCATATGTCCAGAACCACCCTCGGACCGAGAGAGAACAGCAAAAGAAGAAGTAGGGAGCGCAGAACGCAAAGGAGGAAGAAGTAGAGAGGAAAAAGTCAACCACTCCAGCGCTTGGAGTAGGAAGGGGAAAGTCAGGAACTGCGGCAGGATGGTTTGGCAAGAGTCGTCTGCCTCTACCCTAGGTTCTTCTCTGCCCATCCCTGACCGTCCAGCCCGATTTTATTCCTGCTCGTCTCCACAGTCAGCGGCCCCCAGAGAACACGGCCCTCTGTTTCAGTTTATGACATGGTAGGAGAAATTAAGCGCGTAATTGTTTGATAATGATGAAACGATGTTGATGATAACAACCGCACCATTCTGTGAAAGCGCCCCACTAAATGAATCTCTCAGAAAATTGGTGCCTGACCAAGGTGCCAGCGGATCTGGTATCTGGTGAAATCACAGTGGGTTGCCATTTCCTGCTCCAGGGAATCTTCCCCACCCAGGGATGGAACCTGCAGCCCCTACATCTTCTGCATTGGCAGGCAGATTCTTTACCACTGTGCCATCTGGGAAACCCAGAAAGATTCCTTTCAAAAGATTATTGCTCATTGACAGTGCACCTCATCACCCAAGAGCTCTGATGAAGATGTTCTGTGAGATTCATGTTGTTTTCATGGCTGCTAACACAGCAACCATTTTATGGTCCATAGGTCAAGGAATACTTTTGACCTTTGGGTGTTATTTAACGGATACATTTTGTAAGACCATTGGCGCATGCGTGCTAAGTTGCTTCAGTTGTGTCTGACTCTTTGCGAACCTATGGACAGTAACCTACCAGGCTCCTCTGTCCATAAGATTCTCCAGGCAAGAATACTGGAGTGGGTTGCCATGCCCTCCTTCAGGGGATCTTCTGACCCAGTAATCGAACCTCTCCTCGTCTCCTGCCTTGGCCGAGGGCGGGGGCGGAGAGGCGAGGGTGGGCAGGGTTTCCTTACCACTAGTGCCACCTGGGAAGCCTCCTAAACCCCAATTTTGCCACTTTTCCTCTACAGTCTGTTCTCAGCCCATGTGAACCTCCGTGCCTAAAGCCACTTCCCCACTCCTCCCCAGCTGGAAGTCAGTTTAATGACCAAAGATACGCAACTGTTTGTTAACCTCTCTTATCTCTCATCCCTCTGTCCCTTACTCAGTGTGCTTTTGGTCACACTGGCCTCCCTGCCTGCCTGCAAGACACTTAGCATGACTTCAGGCCTCTACCCTAGGTTCTTCTCTGCCCATCCCTGACCGTCCAGCCCGATTTTATTCCTGCTCGTCTCCACAGTCAGCGACCCCCAGAGAACACGGCCCTCTGTTTCAGTTTATGACATGGTAGGAGAAATTAAGCGCGTAATTGTTTGATAATGATGAAACGATGTTGATGATAACAACCGCACCATTCTGTGAAAGCGCCCCACTAAATGAATCTCTCAGAAAATTGGTGCCTGACCAAGGTGCCAGCGGATCTGGTATCTGGTGAAATCACAGTGGGTTGCCATTTCCTGCTCCAGGGAATCTTCCCCACCCAGGGATGGAACCTGCAGCCCCTACATCTTCTGCATTGGCAGGCAGATTCTTTACCACTGTGCCATCTGGGAAACCCAGAAAGATTCCTTTCAAAAGATTATTGCTCATTGACAGTGCACCTCATCACCCAAGAGCTCTGATGAAGATGTTCTGTGAGATTCATGTTGTTTTCATGGCTGCTAACACAGCAACCATTTTATGGTCCATAGGTCAAGGAATACTTTTGACCTTTGGGTGTTATTTAACGGATACATTTTGTAAGACCATTGGCGCATGCGTGCTAAGTTGCTTCAGTTGTGTCTGACTCTTTGCGAACCTATGGACAGTAACCTACCAGGCTCCTCTGTCCATAAGATTCTCCAGGCAAGAATACTGGAGTGGGTTGCCATGCCCTCCTTCAGGGGATCTTCTGACCCAGTAATCGAACCTCTCCTGCGTCTCCTGCCTTGGCCGAGGGCGGGGGCGGAGAGGCGAGGGTGGGCAGGGTTTCCTTACCACTAGTGCCACCTGGGAAGCCTCCTAAACCCCAATTTTGCCACTTTTCCTCTACAGTCTGTTCTCAGCCCATGTGAACCTCCGTGCCTAAAGCCACTTCCCCACTCCTCCCCAGCTGGAAGTCAGTTTAATGACCAAAGATACGCAACTGTTTGTTAACCTCTCTTATCTCTCATCCCTCTGTCCCTTACTCAGTGTGCTTTTGGTCACACTGGCCTCCCTGCCCTGCCTGCAAGACACTTAGCATGACTTCAGGCCTTTATCCTTGCTTTTCTCTGTCTCTGGAACTTCTCCCACCAACTATCCATGCCCACCGTTTCTGTAATACCACTAACACAGTGACATCTTCCCTGGGCACTCTGGTTAATCTGTCATTCTCACTCCCCACCCCTTCTCTTCTTAGTCACCTTTCTTGGTTTGTTTTCCTGCAAAGCATTTGTCATCTTCTAACACAATATATTTTTTACTTTTTTAAATGTATTTCCAGCCCCCCCCCCACACATTAAAATGTAAGTTTTTGATAGAAAGATTTTTATCTATTGCTGTTTTGTCTCTAGGGCTTAAAATAATGCCCAGCACATAGTAGGTGCTCAATAAACTATTGAATGACTAAATCAACCCTAACCTCACAAAAATGTTGTCTAAGAGAGGAAAAATGGTGAATAAAAAATAGTGTTAAAGGTTTAGAGGGGCTTCCCTGGTGGTCCAGTGGGTAAAGACACTGCCTTGCAGTGCAAGGGGCACCAGTTCGATCCCTGGCCTGGGAAGATCCTACGTGCCGCGGAGCGGCTGAACCGATGTGTGCAATTACCAAGCCGGAGCTCTGGAGCACATGTGCCCAGAGCTGGTGCTCTGTGACAACTGAGGCCACCGCGATGGGAGGCCCACATGGGCCAAAGAACAAAGATGGATGAAAATGGACAAGTGAAAGACCAGTGGAAGTGGCCTGTCTGCTCCCCTCCCTCCCCACCCCTCCCCACCCCAAAATAAATAAATAAATAAATAAATAAATCTTTAAAAAAAAAAAAGGTTTATATACTCATGTGAAGAATAGTATGGGCATAAAAAGGGTCTGGTTAATTGTAAAGTTGGTAGGTGTGGTGTTCTTGAAGTGAGTATTCATCAGGGAGCAGGTGTCACCAATCCCCAGTAAAGACCATGCAGCCAACTGCTCATTGTTACTGGTGAGCTTCCAGAAGATGCCTCTGCACCACATGCATTCTTGTAGGCCACAGAGAGACGGTCTGTCAAGGTTTCTTGCCACTTTTTGTGGGAAAAAGTCATGTCATGGTGCATCCTAGTCCCCTAGGCCAAAGAAGACCCCCTTCCATGGCTGCCACTGGCCCCTCCTGTCACTCTCATGAATGACTGACAGGACCATGTCTTCTCTGCTGCCCTGAAAGACCTGCTGTGTCCCCACACATATACAGGAGGAAGTGTTGGTGACTTAATGCCATGGGGCCTGAAATTTGACCCTGGCTAAAGGAAACCAGTGGGTAACTTTTCTTTCTTTTCCCTCCCCTGACCTAGGGACACACACAGCAGCTTCAAACAACCTCTCTGAAAATGCCCTATGATACACAGCATTCAGCTTATTTCAAAATTATGCAAGCTCAGAAATTGCCTAATATTTCCTCTCTTTCTCTCTCTTACTCCCCTCTTCTTTCATTCCTGCTTCCCTGAAATTACACCTTCCCTGGAAATTCTCTTTTCTCTAGAGATGCCAAACTGAGATCGTGTTGCTCTCCTATTCGTCAACTCTGAGAAGGTGGTGAGATTTCAGGAACACTTTTGAAAGATAGCTTTTGTTGGACACTGAAAGAGAACTCACTACTTATCTGTGAATCTTGCATAAATCCCTTAGTTTCTCAGAGTGTTTTAACACTCTCCTGCATTAGTTGTTACCAGTAGTACCTGTCTTGCCTATGGCACCTGACGATCCTGAGGTTCACATGAAATAACACATTGGAAAAGGCTTAAAAACTCTTAATACCCTCTATACACATGCACAAACAAACTGCCACTCCTTTATCTAGCCTGGATATTTCTTACGGGCGATGGCTTCTTCCTGCCACCCTTCATCCAAATGTTTGCCCCAGAAATAGTACAACAGAGCAAAATATCATTCCTTGTCTGACCATATTTTATTGGTCCAGGAATGGACCCTTGGACCGAGATAGTACTTAAAGTCCTTCTTCATGCGTTGAGACATGAGTCAATGCATTCTCTCTCTAGAGAATGCTCACTTGGACTCTAGAGTTTCAAACTCAGAAGCTGTTGGCCCCCATGCTTCATTTTTATAGAAAATGGAGAAACTCAGTTCAGTCCCTGGGAAAGGTTGGTCCCAGGAAAGACACAGCACAGCAAATCTCCCAAGGAGGTCACTTTTTATTTACCTGTGCAGAAAAGAATCCTAATTTGTTGCTCCAAGAAACCAAAGTACAGTTTATTTATTGGACAAGTTTGTAACTCCATAAGAATACCAATGGTTGGCTTGTAAATAGAGAGAAAAGGTGTAAAAAGTGTCTGTTGGGATTGGGGGGATGGTAATATGATCTACATTGCATATAAGGAAAGCATGCTTTAAACCCTGAATATGAAATGAATATGAGAAAACAGCCTCTTTTTGCAGGCAACTAGGGAACATCAACAAGCTTGGCTACCTGGGTAGCTCAAATGGTGAAGAATCTGCCTGTAATACAGGAGACCTGGGTTCAATCCCTGGTTTGGGAAGATCCCCTGAAGAAGGACATGGCAACCCATTCCAGTATTCTTGCCTGGAGAATCCCATGGACAGAGGAATCTGGTAGTCTACAGTCCATGGAATCACAAAGAGTAGGACGTGACTGAGCAACTAACACGTTCACTTTACTTTCAAGCTATCATTCCAAACATTGGACACTGAAAGAGAACTCACTACTTATCTGTGAATCTTGCATAAATCCCTTAGTTTCTCAGAGTGTTTTAACACTCTCCTGCATTAGTTGTTACCAGTAGTACCTGTCTTGCCTATGGCACCTGACGATCCTGAGGTTCACATGAAATAACACATTGGAAAAGGCTTAAAAACTCTTAATACCCTCTATACACATGCACAAACAAACTGCCACTCCTTTATCTAGCCTGGATATTTCTTACGGGCGATGGCTTCTTCCTGCCACCCTTCATCCAAATGTTTGCCCCAGAAATAGTACAACAGAGCAAAATATCATTCCTTGTCTGACCATATTTTATTGGTCCAGGAATGGACCCTTGGACCGAGATAGTACTTAAAGTCCTTCTTCATGCGTTGAGACATGAGTCAATGCATTCTCTCTCTAGAGAATGCTCACTTGGACTCTAGAGTTTCAAACTCAGAAGCTGTTGGCCCCCATGCTTCATTTTTATAGAAAATGGAGAAACTCAGTTCAGTCCCTGGGAAAGGTTGGTCCCAGGAAAGACACAGCACAGCAAATCTCCCAAGGAGGTCACTTTTTATTTACCTGTGCAGAAAAGAATCCTAATTTGTTGCTCCAAGAAACCAAAGTACAGTTTATTTATTGGACAAGTTTGTAACTCCATAAGAATACCAATGGTTGGCTTGTAAATAGAGAGAAAAGGTGTAAAAAGTGTCTGTTGGGATTGGGGGGATGGTAATATGATCTACATTGCATATAAGGAAAGCATGCTTTAAACCCTGAATATGAAATGAATATGAGAAAACAGCCTCTTTTTGCAGGCAACTAGGGAACATCAACAAGCTTGGCTACCTGGGTAGCTCAAATGGTGAAGAATCTGCCTGTAATACAGGAGACCTGGGTTCAATCCCTGGTTTGGGAAGATCCCCTGAAGAAGGACATGGCAACCCATTCCAGTATTCTTGCCTGGAGAATCCCATGGACAGAGGAATCTGGTAGTCTACAGTCCATGGAATCACAAAGAGTAGGACGTGACTGAGCAACTAACACGTTCACTTTACTTTCAAGCATTATTTCTCATTCCAAGGAACATGCCCAGGTCTTAATCATTCTGCATATATTTGATCGAGTCTACCTTTTATTTTTAATTTTAATTTATTTATTTGACTACATCAGGTCTTAGTTGTGTCATGTGGGACCTTTGTTCATGGTGCATGGACACCAGAGTGTACAGGTTTCAGTAGTTGCTGCATACTGGCTTTAGTTGCTCCACAGCACGTGGGATCTTAGTTGCTTGATCAGGGACTGAACCCACATTCCCTGCATTGCAAGGCAGATTCTTAATCACAGGACATCCAGGAAGTCTTGAGTCTACATTTTTGATACAACAATTTTAGTTGGATTTCCGCTCTGGGTGAGAAGTGCCCAAATATTGCAGATAACAAGGGCTTCCTGGCCAGATGAGGAGGCAGACATCCTGTGTTGAAGAAGTCAAGAAAAGCTTTGAGGAAGAGGCAGAAATGGAATTAGGCTTTGAATAATAAGTGGGTTTTAAAACAATAAACAAAATGTGGCCAGATTACAAATGGCCTTTACTATGAGCCAAAAGATTGTTTCTCCTTATTTTAGTAAGAATAGGATTTTATCTACAACAATAGCATATAAATCATTCTATAATATGATGCCAGATACATAGCACACACTCAACTATTGTAGGTCTTAGGGAAATATACAAAGAACATTATTTACAGCTTAAAACAGAGCACTCGCTAAATGGAAACATTTGATTCAAACGCTCAATTTGTTGATTTTAAAGGAAGCTGGTTTTCACTGGAAATAAGACAGAAATATTGCCAAATTTTATTTCTGCAGTCATTTCTCTTGAATATAATCTTCCTACTGTGATTGGCAAAACTATCTTACACATAATTTTCACTGTGCAGGGAGTGGCCTCTTGGATTTTCACTTATACAATATCTAGGGAAGGGGTTGGGCAAGAAATAAGCAAGATTCATCCCCACAGTATGCAAATCACCACAGCAGTGCAAAAAATTCAGCATTTCCTGCCATCTTGAGTGTTCAGCTCACAGTGCTGGAATTAGGCCAAGCTAAGGTGTTTAACCTGGACAGGCACTGAATATACATGATCTGCTCAAGTTCTCCAGCAGCCCTGCTTCCTCGCATGCTCACAGTCTTTCTTACAAGAGTGTTTGAGGTCTGAAGATCTTTCTTCTTCCTCCTCTACCTTGACAGTTTCTATCTCTGGAAAACCTTTGCCAATACTGACAACCATCAATTACTCTTGTGTGTTTAGCTCAACCAAATCACTGGCTGGATTGTCTGTCTTCCCTCTAATAATCAAAATCTATTTAAATGTTAATTTCCCCCCTTGCAATTTTCATTAACCTGCTAATGTTATGTCAGCCTCCCACTAAAATTTTAAGCATGCGGTTTGTGTGGCAACACTAACAAGGAAAAGTTAGGAACAACCAACTTATCTGACTGTGGGCTGTGTAGTTAGGGGTTACATTCACCTTAGCTATATATCTATAACTTCATAGATATTTTCAACTAGGTATAATCAACCACAATGGCATTTCTATGTGTACAAATGAATACTATTAAGGGTAAAGGGCGTCTGATATATGAAACCTGAGTTCCACCTTCCACAATGCAAAGATTTTTATTACCAAAGAGAAGCAGAGAACTCAACCAATCATCTAGTTAATTTGTAGGAGGAATAAGTAACCTAAAATAGTATTTGAAATCATTGACTTTATATAGAAACAGAATTTCAGGGCTGGAAGTGACTTTGTATGTTAATGAGTACAATTTGCTCTCTGTGCCCATCCAAGCTATGATTAAAAATCTCTGTTGACCTGGAGCTCACTACATAATGTACTGAGCCATTCTGTTTGGCACATCTATCACTATTAGAAAATACTGTAGTGAAAAAAATTACCTTGAGGATTCTAGCAGAATCTCATAGGGTTTCACATTTATAAAATTTGATAGTATTTTAATGCTGGGTAAAAGGACCTACCCAGTGATTAGACTCGTGTGTAGTCACAGCATTACCATAGACAAGGTGCAGCACTAGGTATTTGACTAATCACTTCTAAGAGAGGGATTAGGAGTACCTTTGAGTGAAATTCCATGTCATGTTGGCATTCCTTGCCTCTATGAACAACAACAATAAAGAAGTTTAACTTGCCTATAGAATGAAGCCTCGTGAAATTCTTGAGTGTTCAGCTCACAGCAAGATTTCTGAATATACATGATCTGCTCAAGTTCTCCAGCAGCCCTGCTTCCTCGCATGCTCACAGTCTTTCTTACAAGAGTGTTTGAGGTCTGAAGATCTTTCTTCTTCCTCCTCTACCTTGACAGTTTCTATCTCTGGAAAACCTTTGCCAATACTGACAACCATCAATTACTCTTGTGTGTTTAGCTCAACCAAATCACTGGCTGGATTGTCTGTCTTCCCTCTAATAATCAAAATCTATTTAAATGTTAATTTCCCCCCTTGCAATTTTCATTAACCTGCTAATGTTATGTCAGCCTCCCACTAAAATTTTAAGCATGCGGTTTGTGTGGCAACACTAACAAGGAAAAGTTAGGAACAACCAACTTATCTGACTGTGGGCTGTGTAGTTAGGGGTTACATTCACCTTAGCTATATATCTATAACTTCATAGATATTTTCAACTAGGTATAATCAACCACAATGGCATTTCTATGTGTACAAATGAATACTATTAAGGGTAAAGGGCGTCTGATATATGAAACCTGAGTTCCACCTTCCACAATGCAAAGATTTTTATTACCAAAGAGAAGCAGAGAACTCAACCAATCATCTAGTTAATTTGTAGGAGGAATAAGTAACCTAAAATAGTATTTGAAATCATTGACTTTATATAGAAACAGAATTTCAGGGCTGGAAGTGACTTTGTATGTTAATGAGTACAATTTGCTCTCTGTGCCCATCCAAGCTATGATTAAAAATCTCTGTTGACCTGGAGCTCACTACATAATGTACTGAGCCATTCTGTTTGGCACATCTATCACTATTAGAAAATACTGTAGTGAAAAAAATTACCTTGAGGATTCTAGCAGAATCTCATAGGGTTTCACATTTATAAAATTTGATAGTATTTTAATGCTGGGTAAAAGGACCTACCCAGTGATTAGACTCGTGTGTAGTCACAGCATTACCATAGACAAGGTGCAGCACTAGGTATTTGACTAATCACTTCTAAGAGAGGGATTAGGAGTACCTTTGAGTGAAATTCCATGTCATGTTGGCATTCCTTGCCTCTATGAACAACAACAATAAAGAAGTTTAACTTGCCTATAGAATGACCAGCCTCTTGCCAAATGATTTACATAAAATTCAGTGTTTTTATTTTCAATCCGGACATTAAGAGTGACCAGATTATCAAAATTTTTAACAGATGAGCATGATGGAAATCATTTGTCAGCTCTTAGATGAAATGTAAATGCTACAATCCTCATGAATTCTACAGAACGTGAATGACCTTATAGCATATACTTTCCTGAATAAAATGTGAAATGTGAAGACAAGACGAGAACAGAAAGGCCATGTTAGGTGTAGAAGCTGGGTGGCTAGCTATGTACACTTATGAGCTAAGCTATGAAACAGTTTTAGAGGCTAGGTAGTTCCTATTCATCCCACAGCAGAGTTAGGCGTTACCATGAACCTCTTCCTATAGGAATAGGCCTATTGAGTTGCTTTGAGAAGAATTGCAACTCTATCAAGTCCAAGATGGATGGCAAGAATATGCCATGTTATAGAAAGTAGAGATTGAAAACTCCAATGCCTTTAGAGTCTAGACAGGTAAAATAATAATAATAAATGGAACAGACCTGGTGAAAGAGAAAAAGAAATGGACTGGAAATTATACAGCCGTTCAAAATTCTTCATTTCTGGGGCTTCCCTGGTGGTCCAGTGGGTGAGGACACCACCTTGCAGTGCAAGGGGTGCCGGTTGGATTCCTGGTCTGGGAGGATCCCACGTGCCGTGAAGCGACTGGATCGATATGTCCAATTACCAAGCTGGAGCTCTGGAGCACATGCGCCTAGAGCTGGCACTCTAAAACAAGGGAGGCTGCTGCAATGGGAGGCCCACAATGTGCCAAAAAACACATATGAAAATAAATGAAAGACCAATAGAAGTGGCCAAGAAGAAAATTCTCTATTTCCTTTGTGTCTTCTTTTTTGTTGTTTTTTTTGTTTTTTTTTTATGAAAAACAATGAATGACCAGGCAAGTACATATCTTGGCTACATTTATAATCTTTGATTACTTTCTTGTTTTCATACCTAAAGGACTATATTCATTTAGAAGGCTATATTTTTGTTTTGTTTTTATAAAGTTTATAAAAATTTTTATTATTTATTTGTTGTTTATTTTTGACTCTGCTGGGCCTTTATTGCTTGTGAGGGCTTTCTCTGGTTGCAGCAAGCTGGAGGCACTCCCTACCTGCAGTGTGCAGGCTTCTCATTGCAGTGACTTCTCTTGTTGTGGAGCACAAGCTCTAGAGCACAGGCTCAGTAGTTGTGTGTGTGGACTGAGTTGCCCCATGGCATGTGGAATCTTCCTGGATCGGGGATTGAACCAGTGCCCCCTGCCTTGGCAGGTGGATTCTTAACCACTGGACTACCAGGGAAGTCCTAGAAGGCCATTTTTCTAATGAAATTCTTTTCTTAAAGGGAATTTAAGCAGAAAATATTAAGATGATATGTGACACGGGAATCTTAGGGAGATATTTAGTGTACTCATCAAGTGTACCAACTGGAGTTTAAAAAAAAAATGTAGGTTTAAAGTTCTAGCTTGTCAGTAATAGCCTATTTCTCCTTAGAAAAATTAATTGGTTGCTTAACCTCTGGAAACCTGTTTCTTCACAAAAAAATAAAAGAAAATAACAGTACAAAAGAAATAACACTATTAACCACATGGGGTTAAGGTAAGATCTAAATTATACAGCCGTTCAAAATTCTTCATTTCTGGGGCTTCCCTGGTGGTCCAGTGGGTGAGGACACCACCTTGCAGTGCAAGGGGTGCCGGTTGGATTCCTGGTCTGGGAGGATCCCACGTGCCGTGAAGCGACTGGATCGATATGTCCAATTACCAAGCTGGAGCTCTGGAGCACATGCGCCTAGAGCTGGCACTCTAAAACAAGGGAGGCTGCTGCAATGGGAGGCCCACAATGTGCCAAAAAACACATATGAAAATAAATGAAAGACCAATAGAAGTGGCCAAGAAGAAAATTCTCTATTTCCTTTGTGTCTTCTTTTTTGTTGTTTTTTTTTTTGGTTTTTTTTTTTTTTATGAAAAACAATGAATGACCAGGCAAGTACATATCTTGGCTACATTTATAATCTTTGATTACTTTCTTGTTTTCATACCTAAAGGACTATATTCATTTAGAAGGCTATATTTTTGTTTTGTTTTTATAAAGTTTATAAAAATTTTTATTATTTATTTGTTGTTTATTTTTGACTCTGCTGGGCCTTTATTGCTTGTGAGGGCTTTCTCTGGTTGCAGCAAGCTGGAGGCACTCCCTACCTGCAGTGTGCAGGCTTCTCATTGCAGTGACTTCTCTTGTTGTGGAGCACAAGCTCTAGAGCACAGGCTCAGTAGTTGTGTGTGTGGACTGAGTTGCCCCATGGCATGTGGAATCTTCCTGGATCGGGGATTGAACCAGTGCCCCCTGCCTTGGCAGGTGGATTCTTAACCACTGGACTACCAGGGAAGTCCTAGAAGGCCATTTTTCTAATGAAATTCTTTTCTTAAAGGGAATTTAAGCAGAAAATATTAAGATGATATGTGACACGGGAATCTTAGGGAGATATTTAGTGTACTCATCAAGTGTACCAACTGGAGTTTAAAAAAAAAATGTAGGTTTAAAGTTCTAGCTTGTCAGTAATAGCCTATTTCTCCTTAGAAAAATTAATTGGTTGCTTAACCTCTGGAAACCTGTTTCTTCACAAAAAAATAAAAGAAAATAACAGTACAAAAGAAATAACACTATTAACCACATGGGGTTAAGGTAAGATCTAAATGTTACTACAGCCTGTTGAACAGTTACATGGAGGCAGTTACCATTATTTTTGAATGTTATGCACTGTTGTAATGTGGGTAGTAATGGGCTCTCCAGATGGCACAAAAGTAAAGAATCCACCTGCCAATGTAGGATATGTGGATTTGATCCCTGGGTCAGGAAGATCCCCTAGAGAAGGAAATGGCAACCCACTGCAGCACTCTTGCCTGGAAAAACTCCATGGGTAAAGGAACTTGGCGGGCTACAGTCCATGAGGTCACAAAGAGTCACACAACTGAGTGACTGAGCACACACACACATACGGTGAAATTTTCGTTGTTTCAAGGAAAGAAAGTTCAGACTGTGCTGAGATAATTTATCTTCAAGGCAGCCTGAGCCTTTCACATCTTAGGATCAGCAGGCCTTTATTTGTGAGGTTAGTAGAATTACCTTTCACTCAGCAGAAAAAGTGAGGATAAAAGAAAGTGAGCAAAGAAAGTCAGGAAGGGAGAGACAGCAGAGTGGAGGGAGATTTAAGAAGGCCATGCTCACTGAATCCTGCTGATGTTTCTGCTAAGCTGCCATAAACATATTAGATAACAACTGCTGCAAACCAGTGACGTTTGGTAGAAATTCATAAAGAGGCTGTTTTGATGTGACTTGTACAAACAAGGAAGCAGCAGGTTGTAATCTGAAAAGAATTTGAGAAATTGCAGAGATGGATTTTAAAATCTCAGAAGGTCAAGAAACTGGAATTTGAATCAAGTGTTAAGGGCAGGTGTAGTTCAGGAGAGCTGTATCCATTCACCCTAACAAACCATGACAGAAACTGGAGGAAACAAGATTGTTGGGGGTCCTGCTTTGCAAATTCTAAGATTGGAAGAACTTGTAAGGTTGGAAGGTGGGGTCACTTTGACTGGATCTGTGCAGATCTAAAGGATAGAACTTGGGATGATTGGCTTAAATATCTCTAAGAAAAAAATGTAGGTTTAAAGTTCTAGCTTGTCAGTAATAGCCTATTTCTCCTTAGAAAAATTAATTGGTTGCTTAACCTCTGGAAACCTGTTTCTTCACAAAAAAATAAAAGAAAATAACAGTACAAAAGAAATAACACTATTAACCACATGGGGTTAAGGTAAGATCTAAATGTTACTACAGCCTGTTGAACAGTTACATGGAGGCAGTTACCATTATTTTTGAATGTTATGCACTGTTGTAATGTGGGTAGTAATGGGCTCTCCAGATGGCACAAAAGTAAAGAATCCACCTGCCAATGTAGGATATGTGGATTTGATCCCTGGGTCAGGAAGATCCCCTAGAGAAGGAAATGGCAACCCACTGCAGCACTCTTGCCTGGAAAAACTCCATGGGTAAAGGAACTTGGCGGGCTACAGTCCATGAGGTCACAAAGAGTCACACAACTGAGTGACTGAGCACACACACACATACGGTGAAATTTTCGTTGTTTCAAGGAAAGAAAGTTCAGACTGTGCTGAGATAATTTATCTTCAAGGCAGCCTGAGCCTTTCACATCTTAGGATCAGCAGGCCTTTATTTGTGAGGTTAGTAGAATTACCTTTCACTCAGCAGAAAAAGTGAGGATAAAAGAAAGTGAGCAAAGAAAGTCAGGAAGGGAGAGACAGCAGAGTGGAGGGAGATTTAAGAAGGCCATGCTCACTGAATCCTGCTGATGTTTCTGCTAAGCTGCCATAAACATATTAGATAACAACTGCTGCAAACCAGTGACGTTTGGTAGAAATTCATAAAGAGGCTGTTTTGATGTGACTTGTACAAACAAGGAAGCAGCAGGTTGTAATCTGAAAAGAATTTGAGAAATTGCAGAGATGGATTTTAAAATCTCAGAAGGTCAAGAAACTGGAATTTGAATCAAGTGTTAAGGGGCAGGTGTAGTTCAGGAGAGCTGTATCCATTCACCCTAACAAACCATGACAGAAACTGGAGGAAACAAGATTGTTGGGGGTCCTGCTTTGCAAATTCTAAGATTGGAAGAACTTGTAAGGTTGGAAGGTGGGGTCACTTTGACTGGATCTGTGCAGATCTAAAGGATAGAACTTGGGATGATTGGCTTAAATATCTCTAAGACTAATTGTTCTACTGCTTCCCAGGTGGCACTAGCGGTAAAGACTCCACCTGCCCATTGACAGGAGACCTAAGAGACTCTAGTTTGATCTCTGGGTGGGGAAGATCCCCTGGAGGAGGTCATGGGAACCCACTCCAGTATTCTTGCCTGGATAGAGGAGCCTGGAGGGCTGTAGTCCATAGAGTTTCACAGGAGTCAGACATGACTGAAGCAGCTTAACACGCATAAGGGTGCAAAGCTGGCAGAAAATGAACCAGCAGCCTCATGAAACAGGGAAGTTCCTATCATGGTTAGAGGTACACCTGTTAGAAATGTTGGGAAAGGTATTCCTATCTGAAAGTGGCTTGGAAATTGATGCTCTTGGGTAAAGAATCTGCCTGCGATGCAGGAGTCACTAGAAACAGAAGTTTGAGCCCTGTGTCAGGAAGAGCCCCTGGAGAAGGACATTAGCAACCCACTCCAGTATTCTTGCCTGAAAAATTCCATGTACAGAGGCGCCTGGTGGGCTACAGTCCATCAGGTTGCAAGGAGCTGCACGATTGAGCACAGTCCCTCCTTCTCATAAGCTTTCTTTAAGGTTTTGGAGCTAACAGAAAACACTATTTAGAGAAGACTCTGCCTTGCCTTACAAATGTCTGCAGTTTGGAAGAAGACACTAGGCAATGCCCTAATATTTTAAGACCTCTTCCATCCGATATTTCTACTCTGTTTGAGAGGGGAGAAGGAAGGAGTGAAGGAGTAAAGAAAGAAAGAAAGAAAAAAAAGAAAGGTAATTGCCATGGGACAAAAACACACTCAAAATTTAAAAAGAGAAATTTAAAAGACCAAAGAAATGCTTCACCTCAAACCATTTCCTAAAATGTCCCAATACAGCCCTAAAGCACCTTATCAGATTGTGTTGCTGGTTGCCTGCAACCAGCAGAAAACAGCATAGTAAACAAAATCCCCAACAGAAAACAAAATCAAAGGACTTAGACCACATGCTTATATTGGTTGAGTCTGTTAGTTCCCAGTTTCCCTTCCCAGCACTTTGAACGTTTTTCTGTGCTGTTTTTAGTGGTGGACAGTCAGACAGGAGTAATTATTCTATACTCTTTGAGAACCACCTCAAATGACTGTGTCTTTCCTTTCCCTCATTAGTTGTTGGAGTTTAAGTTCATTCTCAGGTGTGGATCCAAGAAGGAAGGTACAATTTCATAGGTAAACTTCCCTTGCAGTCATTTAGTTTTCCTTCAGAAGTGCATCTAAAATAAATGTTCAAGTATAAAATAATTATTATTGGGCAATTGCTAACACATAGTGAATCAAACTTTATGTGCTCATATTTTGGAAAGTATAGTCTTTTTTAATTTATTGCATAACTGGAGTATAACTCCTTCCCAATGTTGTATCGGTTTCTGCTGTACAACAATGTGAACCAGTTATACATGTACATATATCCCCTCCCTCCTGAGCCTCCCTCGCAGCCTCCACCCACCCAATGGAAAGTACACATAATTTTAAGTCTTTCCCCTTGAATTAAAAAACATGTAAATCTACAGAATAACTAAACAGATCAGTCCTCTTTCATTGTTAAGTTAAATTCAGTGCAGCATAGATATGTAGATAGGAGAAGCATATCATAAATATTCCAAAGAATTAATTGATCTCATTTAATTGAATTTGAGACCAATAAACTGTAATCCCTTCTGCTGCCCTAATTGCATGTGATATTGTGAGCAATCAACTCCATGTGATGGATGTGTCTAGGCTGAGATGTTTCTATTGGTCTTGCATTTTTATGATCCCTAAACTCACTTAAACTTTAAAATGCAATTAAAACACAGCATAAAGATTGAGGGAAAAAAAACAAAACAAGCTTTCAGAATAATTTTTTTAGGTATTCTGATTTCGCCAGCCATATATTTTTCAGAAAGCCTTTCCAGAGTTTGCCACAAAATTTAAAAAGAGAAATTTAAAAGACCAAAGAAATGCTTCACCTCAAACCATTTCCTAAAATGTCCCAATACAGCCCTAAAGCACCTTATCAGATTGTGTTGCTGGTTGCCTGCAACCAGCAGAAAACAGCATAGTAAACAAAATCCCCAACAGAAAACAAAATCAAAGGACTTAGACCACATGCTTATATTGGTTGAGTCTGTTAGTTCCCAGTTTCCCTTCCCAGCACTTTGAACGTTTTTCTGTGCTGTTTTTAGTGGTGGACAGTCAGACAGGAGTAATTATTCTATACTCTTTGAGAACCACCTCAAATGACTGTGTCTTTCCTTTCCCTCATTAGTTGTTGGAGTTTAAGTTCATTCTCAGGTGTGGATCCAAGAAGGAAGGTACAATTTCATAGGTAAACTTCCCTTGCAGTCATTTAGTTTTCCTTCAGAAGTGCATCTAAAATAAATGTTCAAGTATAAAATAATTATTATTGGGCAATTGCTAACACATAGTGAATCAAACTTTATGTGCTCATATTTTGGAAAGTATAGTCTTTTTTAATTTATTGCATAACTGGAGTATAACTCCTTCCCAATGTTGTATCGGTTTCTGCTGTACAACAATGTGAACCAGTTATACATGTACATATATCCCCTCCCTCCTGAGCCTCCCTCGCAGCCTCCACCCACCCAATGGAAAGTACACATAATTTTAAGTCTTTCCCCTTGAATTAAAAAACATGTAAATCTACAGAATAACTAAACAGATCAGTCCTCTTTCATTGTTAAGTTAAATTCAGTGCAGCATAGATATGTAGATAGGAGAAGCATATCATAAATATTCCAAAGAATTAATTGATCTCATTTAATTGAATTTGAGACCAATAAACTGTAATCCCTTCTGCTGCCCTAATTGCATGTGATATTGTGAGCAATCAACTCCATGTGATGGATGTGTCTAGGCTGAGATGTTTCTATTGGTCTTGCATTTTTATGATCCCTAAACTCACTTAAACTTTAAAATGCAATTAAAACACAGCATAAAGATTGAGGGAAAAAAAACAAAAACAAGCTTTCAGAAATCTGCACAGCTCTGGGTTCTAAGATTTAGGTATTCTGATTTCGCCAGCCATATATTTTTCAGAAAGCCTTTCCAGAGTTTGCCACAGAATTATTAACAAAATCCAGATGCCCTAGAGCTTCCTAAATGCTTATGAATGATTTGGCTTAAAGGTTTTTGCAGTCCTCATTTGCATTGTAAAACGGACTTCAGCTTAGAAGTTTAAGAAGAAGTTTTAGCAGCTTTGACTGGCAAGATGCCATGAGAATATTTTCCCTGTGGGGAAATGAAACTCAAATGTGCTAATTAAGGGTGCTTAATATTCCTCAAAATTAATTCTTTGTTACCTGCAGTGGTTTAATTATTCCCTTATGGAAAACTCAGAAATGCCCTGCATCTCTAAATAGCAGTGGGCTGCATGATTCTGAGTCAACATTCACTTTGAAAGTATTTCTCCTATTCATTGGTTGCAGCAGGTGCCAAAGAGAAAAATACTTTTTGATGTCCCAATAAAGCAGTAAGACACATTATCGCAGGTGTTTTGTGAAATCAGCTTCATTGATTTATCACATAATCCCTCACATTATAACCATCCAGGAAATAAAAGTTTATAGTGATGAAAATGAAAAGAAGAAAAGAGCTCTATTTACTCTCAGGTAATTCTAAGTCCTGAACACCAGAAACTGTCAGCCAGCCCAGACTTTTCCCCACTAGAGGCCTGCCCTTTGCAGAAAAGCAAAACTCATACGTCCTTAAAAGATCCTGATTGAACCGAGAGAGAGAACTAACCATATACAAGCTTGTTTATATTAAAAAATAAACTTGAGTATCATCTAGGTAATCGTTATTTTTTCTGGAATTCTTCTCGAATCAGTAGCTGTCCACTCAGGGGAGTTTGACCAGAATCAGACCATCAGTTGATCACTTGGCAGGACTTGCAAGGTTACTCATTTTCTTGGGCTGGATTGTTGTCAGCCAGGCCTGCATCCATCTCCCTGCCCTGGAGTTGTGAGTGTGTGTGTGTGTGTGTGTGTGTGTGTGTTACTTATTGTTAGTCGTGTCTGACTCTTTGTGATACCATGAATGTAGCTCACCAGGCTCTCTGTCCATGGAATTCTCCAGGCAAGAATACAGGAATGGGTAGCCATTCCCTTTTCCAGGGGATCTTCCCAACCCAGGGACTGAACCCAGGTCTCTTTCATTGCACGCAGATTCTTTACCATTTGAGTCATCAGGGACACAATAAAAAAGTTCTAAATGGAGGTATATGTTGGAGTTCAAATGTTACTTCCTCTGGTAGCCAACTGTGAGCACCTAGTCTACAGCTGTTGCACCATCGCTCTGTCACACCCTCCTCCTTAAGGTCTTCCCATCACTCACAGCCATCTGGGATCTTCTTGTGGGCTTACTTATCTACTAGTTTGCTGCTGTCATCCTGCCTTGAATATGTGCATTCTAGAAGAGCAGGGCCCTGGCCATCCTCCTCAATGCTCCACCCCAACATCTTGGGGAGTGGAGCACTTGGCACATGATGGCTGTTCAGTAAATCATTGATGGAGAAAGGAAATGCAGATTGCTATGTTTTTTATTTCAAACAAACTAACAATAATAATAGAAAAATCATTCTGAAGCCTGAGCTAAGAAAGGAGCTGGATATCCTATGGCTGGAATCCATGAGTTTAATCAGGAGGATTCTAAGAGGCCCCACAGTCCCCTGCACACATCCAAACCTTTGCACCGAAGTTGTCCATTCAAGCAAGTTTGACCAGAATCAGACCATCAGTTTATGCTTGGCAGGACTCACAGGGTTACTCATTTTCTTGGGCTGGACTATTGTCAGCTCAACTCACAGCCATCTCTTCCCCCTGGAACTATAAGTGAATCTCTGCAACTCTCAATCCAACCCCATTTAGACCTACCGTGACCAGGCCATGTATGAAGTGCCTCCTGAACTTAGGAAGCCTGGGCCAAGTGCCCTGAACAGGCCCTGGTCCTACCTGTGTCCTGGTATAAGTCTGCTACTTCTCCTCTTGTCTTAATTTTCTTTGGGCCACAGAACTACAGAATTCATCCCAGTGGATTGGTGAACAGTTTACATAGGAGTGCGTGTATGTATTATCTCCTCAGTTAATCTTCCCTTACCCAAGTGTATGGATATGGTGTTCTATGGTTCACTACCCCATGAATTTAGTGTATAACCAATAACTCTTCTGATGTTTGGACTAACCTTCAAGCTTGCAGGCTAGAGCTACTCAGCACCTAAGGGGAAGCCCAGTAGTTTGTGTGGAATTAGACCTCTCGTGAATTGTAATTGAAAAAAGACATTTTCATTTAGCCAAAGAAACCTGCTCTATCTCCTCGCAATATTTGATTTCACCTGTTCTAATGGAACAGGATGCACAGAGAGATTCATTTGTTCAAGCCTTCTGAGATTAGTGAAAGTAAAGAGACAATACGGTCAGGGCAGATTTCAATTTTCTGGACTCCAGCTCATCCTCAGAAATACTAATTAACTCAATTCTTCACCAGTCTCAGTGAAGAAGACCTCTTCTCCTCAGTATCAAAAAGGAATAACAAATTATTTGGAAAAATTTCACATCTTAAGCTTCAAAGTCTGGAAATTTGTTTCAATTCTTGCAGGCTAAAAACATGAACCAACAGCACTGAAAAGGCCCAGAAAAAAAAAAGCCCTGATGGTGAAGTAACAATAATAATAGAAAAATCATTCTGAAGCCTGAGCTAAGAAAGGAGCTGGATATCCTATGGCTGGAATCCATGAGTTTAATCAGGAGGATTCTAAGAGGCCCCACAGTCCCCTGCACACATCCAAACCTTTGCACCGAAGTTGTCCATTCAAGCAAGTTTGACCAGAATCAGACCATCAGTTTATGCTTGGCAGGACTCACAGGGTTACTCATTTTCTTGGGCTGGACTATTGTCAGCTCAACTCACAGCCATCTCTTCCCCCTGGAACTATAAGTGAATCTCTGCAACTCTCAATCCAACCCCATTTAGACCTACCGTGACCAGGCCATGTATGAAGTGCCTCCTGAACTTAGGAAGCCTGGGCCAAGTGCCCTGAACAGGCCCTGGTCCTACCTGTGTCCTGGTATAAGTCTGCTACTTCTCCTCTTGTCTTAATTTTCTTTGGGCCACAGAACTACAGAATTCATCCCAGTGGATTGGTGAACAGTTTACATAGGAGTGCGTGTATGTATTATCTCCTCAGTTAATCTTCCCTTACCCAAGTGTATGGATATGGTGTTCTATGGTTCACTACCCCATGAATTTAGTGTATAACCAATAACTCTTCTGATGTTTGGACTAACCTTCAAGCTTGCAGGCTAGAGCTACTCAGCACCTAAGGGGAAGCCCAGTAGTTTGTGTGGAATTAGACCTCTCGTGAATTGTAATTGAAAAAAGACATTTTCATTTAGCCAAAGAAACCTGCTCTATCTCCTCGCAATATTTGATTTCACCTGTTCTAATGGAACAGGATGCACAGAGAGATTCATTTGTTCAAGCCTTCTGAGATTAGTGAAAGTAAAGAGACAATACGGTCAGGGCAGATTTCAATTTTCTGGACTCCAGCTCATCCTCAGAAATACTAATTAACTCAATTCTTCACCAGTCTCAGTGAAGAAGACCTCTTCTCCTCAGTATCAAAAAGGAATAACAAATTATTTGGAAAAATTTCACATCTTAAGCTTCAAAGTCTGGAAATTTGTTTCAATTCTTGCAGGCTAAAAACATGAACCAACAGCACTGAAAAGGCCCAGAAAAAAAAAAAGCCCTGATGGTGAAGTAACTTTTCTTGTATCCTGCTCTTTTCCTCAGATTACCTTCAGACCAACAGTAGATCTGTTCTCCTCCCACATTGCTCTCCTTTTCCTTGCATAACTCTGTCCTCTCTGGGAATGATGGCTAACAGTCATTTGGCCTGTGCTTGTGAATTTAAGCTAAAATCAGTCTTTCTTCTCCTGCATCATTAGAAAATATCTAAGTAACACAAGAGTCATCCAAAAGATAAAGCCACAAAAATTCAACTCAAGGAAACAAACAGATGAAAAACCTGAAGGTGGAAGGTGAGATGTCCATGGATTTCTGCCCAGTGCATCCAACCTTCCCTTTGGGCTCCCCCAACTAGCTGGGCNGTAAAGAGGTGAACCCAAAAGGCTCATCCATTGGAGGGAATATGAAACCTGCCAGATATCTGAAACACCTGCACAATCTGCTACTGCTCTGTGAGAGCCTCTCACTGGCTCTCCTTGTCTACAGGACACAACTAGACTCCTTCACAGGTAAACAGGGCCCATTAAAGTTGGCCTCCCATCTCTCTTTTTTAATCCATCTTTTGAGGTTTTAAGGGTCTTACCCGGATGACTCAACCTTCTTTTCTCACATGTGGACATTAGCCAGCTTTTTGATTCCCTTCTTCATATTATGTTTCATCCTGTTTAGAAGAACGTTCCATTTCTTCTCTGCCCATTATTTGTACGATAATTTTCATCTCAGAAACCACCTTCTGAGATTTTTTTCCTTGTCACATCATAATTAGAACAAATCCTTTCCTACTTGGGATGAACACTGGGCCTGAGAGTCCTGCCTTCATGCATGTTGTCTTTTCTCATGGCTCCTTTAGGGCAGAATAGCTTTTATCTCATCTTTATCGCAGCAAGAGCCTAGTGGGGATTCTTGCACATAGCAGATGTTTGATAAACTTTTTTTTGGGTTTAATTGGATTTACTTAGGAGAAGATTTCACATCTTAAGCTTCAAAGTCTGGAAATTTGTTTCAATTCTTGCAGGCTAAAACATGAACCAACAGCACTGAAAAGGCCCAGAAAAAAAAAAAGCCCTGATGGTGAAGTAACTTTTCTTGTATCCTGCTCTTTTCCTCAGATTACCTTCAGACCAACAGTAGATCTGTTCTCCTCCCACATTGCTCTCCTTTTCCTTGCATAACTCTGTCCTCTCTGGGAATGATGGCTAACAGTCATTTGGCCTGTGCTTGTGAATTTAAGCTAAAATCAGTCTTTCTTCTCCTGCATCATTAGAAAATATCTAAGTAACACAAGAGTCATCCAAAAGATAAAGCCACAAAAATTCAACTCAAGGAAACAAACAGATGAAAAACCTGAAGGTGGAAGGTGAGATGTCCATGGATTTCTGCCCAGTGCATCCAACCTTCCCTTTGGGCTCCCCCAACTAGCTGGGCAGTAAAAGAGGTGAACCCAAAAGGCTCATCCATTGGAGGGAATATGAAACCTGCCAGATATCTGAAACACCTGCACAATCTGCTACTGCTCTGTGCGAGAGCCTCTCACTGGCTCTCCTTGTCTACAGGACACAACTAGACTCCTTCACAGGTAAACAGGGCCCATTAAAGTTGGCCTCCCATCTCTCTTTTTTAATCCATCTTTTGAGGTTTTAAGGGTCTTACCCGGATGACTCAACCTTCTTTTCTCACATGTGGACATTAGCCAGCTTTTTGATTCCCTTCTTCATATTATGTTTCATCCTGTTTAGAAGAACGTTCCATTTCTTCTCTGCCCATTATTTGTACGATAATTTTCATCTCAGAAACCACCTTCTGAGATTTTTTTCCTTGTCACATCATAATTAGAACAAATCCTTTCCTACTTGGGATGAACACTGGGCCTGAGAGTCCTGCCTTCATGCATGTTGTCTTTTCTCATGGCTCCTTTAGGGCAGAATAGCTTTTATCTCATCTTTATCGCAGCAAGAGCCTAGTGGGGATTCTTGCACATAGCAGATGTTTGATAAACTTTGGTTTAATTGGATTTCTTAGGAGAATGTTAGCTAACAACTAATTGAGGGTGGGAGAGAGTTGATATAAATTGTTAAGCAAAAACGATTAAGAATGCCTCAGTATAAATCCCAGCTTCACTTCTTATAAGCTCTGTGGCCTTGGAAATAACTGAATCTTTAAGCCTGAGTTTCCTCATCTGAAAAAAAATGGTGTGTATTTACATCCCATAATACATAACAGTATTTACCAAAATATGCAACAGTATTTCCCTCACCCAGCTGTTGGAAGAACTAGTTGAACACATTTAGCATGATGCCCACCATTTAGGAAGAATGCAATACATATTACTTCTCCCTTCTTGCTCCTCTTTCCCTGTTCTCCTCCTCCTTGTCTTCATTACTTCTCCTCTTGCTGTCTTAGCACATAAGGGGAAGGCCAGCTGTGGACTATAAGCCTCCTGTTACCTTTCCCATAGCTGGGCTTCATCTCTAGGCTGTGCCTTAGAAATAATTTTCCTTCTCACAAAGAGTACTGCAGCTGTACTCAAAACAAGGCCTAGATTTCTTGTTGGAATGGAGAAAAGCCTGGGAAAACTTTTTTTCGGACCTTTAAGCAGAAACTGGTCTTTGGGTTAACCCCTCTTTTGTTTGGGAAAACCATCTCACTAGCTCTCTGAGACATACATAGGAAAAGTTAATGTCTACCCACTGGCCAGAAAGTGTGAGGTCACCAGTAATTGGAAGACCAATGTTTAGCACTTAGAGTTGATGTTCGGTGTCTACGTTCTTGTGCTATTGAATTGAGCTTCTTCCTATAGAGTTTGTTGCAATTTTTTGGGAAGGAAGGAAAAAAATATTCTTTTGACCCTTGCAGGAATGAGTTGGGAGACCAGGCTGAATTGTTTGTCCTATGCAGCCCTGGGGTAGGGAGTGAGGTGAAAGTGAGTTGCTTTGTTTGTTTTACTAGCATCAATAGCAGGAAAATGAGACTGATCTTGGGATATAGTTAAAGGGCTAGCCTTCAGGGGACCCTGTCGCTCTATGGTAAGTGCAGTGCTGCTGCTTCTCTGACCAGGTGACAAGACAGAATGTGACCCAGAGATGGGACAGTGTCACTGTTCCCACTTCTTTGCAAAACCAGCTCCCCTGTGTCTTCTCCAGCAGCTACTGGAGCAAGAAGACCCAGCTCCGTTGTCATTGATGTTCTCAGAAGTGCAACCATTGGCAGAGGGAAGAAAGAATGCAGTATTGGTTACATAGTGGCCCAGAGGACAGATGGGTTGGTGGGCATCTTTAGGGACTATACAAATAGTGGGGGCCAAGATGGTGGAGGAACAAGATGGGGATATTGCCAGCTCCCCAACAAATTCATCAAAAGTTCGTCAACATGTGGAACAACCCCTACAATTCAGCCCCACGGCA
Source organism: Tragulus kanchil (assembly GCA_022376925.1). Taxonomy (NCBI): domain Eukaryota; kingdom Metazoa; phylum Chordata; class Mammalia; order Artiodactyla; family Tragulidae; genus Tragulus; species Tragulus kanchil. The sequence continues at coordinate 264,778,684 of JAIOJX010000026.1, read as the reverse complement.
ACAACAGAAGACCCCAGGCCTGCAGGGGGTAAGCCGGGCTCCCTGGAATAAGGTAGGGAAAGGATAGAGCCATAACAAGTAAAAAGAAAAGATGGAGGAGTGCGACAGAGAAGCCTGCGCCCTGAGGGAGGGAGTCGAAACAGGAAGAAACTCCCCGTCCCAGGAAGCCCCTGGACAGGCAGGACCAAGGGGACTGGCAGAACCTTGGAGAGCCAGAGGAGAAAACTGAAATCCTCAGCTCATAAGCACCCCCACAGACTGGAACCGAATTGCTTATGATCTCCCCACTCCCCACAGCAGCTCGGAGGGAAGGCCTGGAGAAAGGGGAGCAACGCTGGAAAAACTTACACAAACCCGGCAATGACCGTGCAAAGGGCCATCCGGAATCCTGAGAGCAGCTGGGAGAAGACTGCCTGCAGGACCGCCAGCCCTGCCTTTAAGTGTCTCCAGAGTGTCCCCTGCAGAGGCATGGGTGGACGACAGGGAAAGCATAGCATAAGGCATAATTTCTCTCTTCTTTTTTTTTGGCCACTTCTATTGGTCCTTCATTTATTTATTTTCATCCATCATTGTTCTTTGGCCTGTGTGGGCCTCTCATCGCAGTGGCCTTTTTCGCTGCAGAGCTCCGGCTCAGTAGTTGGACACATCGGTCCAGCCACTCCATGGCACGTGGGATCTTCCCAGGCCAGGGATTGAACTGGCACCCCCTGCACTGCAAGGCGGTGTCCTTACCCACTGGACCACCAGGGAAGCCCAGCATAAGTTCTCTTGAAGGAGGTCTCTAATGGGAAATAATTTCAAAAATAACATGTATAACTGAATCACATGCACAATAATGAATTCTACGTTTTTAAATTTAGTAATGTTTATTTTTCTTTTTGCCGGTTTTTCTGAATGTCCTGTGGACATCTAATAGCAGCATATGAGATAGAAAACTTTAAATATATTTGTGTATGGTTAATATAAATTAAGTGTAAATCTATTATATTTATTAATGACATCATTCAAGATGCTCCTATTCTTACTTTTCTGTACTTGGTAAAATATTCGGAGAGAGGAATCGTCTTTGCGCAAGGCTGGAAAGTTTAGCGTGTCTGTGCTAGTTGCTGTTTTCCAAGCGAAAACATGCCCGGGCTGGCGGCAGCAATCGCAGGAGAAGCCGCTTCACAATCGCAGGAGAAGCCGCTGAAGCCCTGCAGCGGAAACAACAGACAAAGAATTAATCTCCAAAATCTACAAGCAACTCAGACAACTCAGCACTGGAAAAACGAACAACCCAATCAAAAAATGGGAAAAGGACTAGCCTAAACAGACACCTCTCCAACGATGACATACAGATGGCCCAAAAACACATGAAACGATGCTCAACTTCACTAATAATTAGAGAAATGCAAATCAAAACTACAATGAGATATCATCTCACACCCGTCAGAATGGCCATCATCCACAAATCGACAGACAATAAATGCTGGAGAGGCTGCGGAGAAAAGGGAACACTCCTGAGAGCAGCTGGGAGAAGACTGCCTGCAGGACCGCCAGCCCTGCCTTTAAGTGTCTCCAGAGTGTCCCCTGCAGAGGCATGGGTGGACGACAGGGAAAGCATAGCATAAGGCATAATTTCTCTCTTCTTTTTTTTTGGCCACTTCTATTGGTCCTTCATTTATTTATTTTCATCCATCATTGTTCTTTGGCCTGTGTGGGCCTCTCATCGCAGTGGCCTTTTTCGCTGCAGAGCTCCGGCTCAGTAGTTGGACACATCGGTCCAGCCACTCCATGGCACGTGGGATCTTCCCAGGCCAGGGATTGAACTGGCACCCCCTGCACTGCAAGGCGGTGTCCTTACCCACTGGACCACCAGGGAAGCCCAGCATAAGTTCTCTTGAAGGAGGTCTCTAATGGGAAATAATTTCAAAAATAACATGTATAACTGAATCACATGCACAATAATGAATTCTACGTTTTTAAATTTAGTAATGTTTATTTTTCTTTTTGCCGGTTTTTCTGAATGTCCTGTGGACATCTAATAGCAGCATATGAGATAGAAAACTTTAAATATATTTGTGTATGGTTAATATAAATTAAGTGTAAATCTATTATATTTATTAATGACATCATTCAAGATGCTCCTATTCTTACTTTTCTGTACTTGGTAAAATATTCGGAGAGAGGAATCGTCTTTGCGCAAGGCTGGAAAGTTTAGCGTGTCTGTGCTAGTTGCTGTTTTCCAAGCGAAAACATGCCCGGGCTGGCGGCAGCAATCGCAGGAGAAGCCGCTTCACAATCGCAGGAGAAGCCGCTGAAGCCCTGCAGCGGAAACAACAGACAAAGAATTAATCTCCAAAATCTACAAGCAACTCAGACAACTCAGCACTGGAAAAACGAACAACCCAATCAAAAAATGGGAAAAGGACTAGCCTAAACAGACACCTCTCCAACGATGACATACAGATGGCCCAAAAACACATGAAACGATGCTCAACTTCACTAATAATTAGAGAAATGCAAATCAAAACTACAATGAGATATCATCTCACACCCGTCAGAATGGCCATCATCCACAAATCGACAGACAATAAATGCTGGAGAGGCTGCGGAGAAAAGGGAACACTCCTGCATTGCTGGTGGGAGTGTAAATTGATACAGCCTCTATGGAAGACAGTCTGGAGATTTCTTAAAAAACTAAAAATAGAAGCACCATATGACCCAGCAATCCCACTCTTAGGCTTATACCCTGACGAAATCAAAACTGAAAGAAGTACCTGTACCCCAATGTTCATTGCAGCTCTCTATACAATAGCTAGAACAGGGAAGCAACCTAGATGTCCATCAACGAACAAATGGATCCAAAAGCTCTGGTACATATATACAATGGAATACTACACAGCTGTAAAGAAAAATGCAGAAGAATCAACCCTAATGAGGTGGCTGGATCTAGAACGTATCATAAAAAGTGAAGTCAGTCAAAAAGAGAAGGACAAATACAGTATATTAACACATATATATGGAATCTAGTAGGATGGCGATGATGGCACACGCAGTGAAGCGACAGAAAGACAGACATGGACAGTGGACATATGGACATTGTGGGGAAGGAACAGTGGGTGAGAGGCGTAAAGGAAGTAGCATGAAGGCCTGTACTATCATAAGTGAAGAAAATAGCTCTAGTCATTGCTCTGTGAAAAAAGGGGATCCTTCAGGGGTGCTGTGTGATGATCGGGAGGGGAGGGAAGGGGTGGATATACATGTGACTAATCTGAGAACATGCATGTCTGTGAACAACAAAACTCTGTAAAAGTTAAAAGTAAAATAAAGGTTTAAAAAAAAAACAAAAAAAAAAAATACAAAAAAAAAAAAACAAAAGGCGCGCGATGCGCGCATTATTGAGAAAGGAGAAGAGCACCGTGGACACTTGATTGAAGTCCACAAGGAGTGTGTGAGAGCCCTGGAATTTAAGATATGAAATGGTGGTCTCACTCTGGGAGTGAATGATTCCTAAAAGATGAAGAAGATTCAATAACTGTGGGAGTTCCTTGTTGAAAACTGATAAATAAAAAATTATTTATAATTTATTTTTAAAATGAAAGAAGTAAAATACCCCAAAAAATATATTCTGAGAGAAACGTTAATATGTCTCACGATGATTAGATATATTTTATTTTCCTTTATATTTCTTCTTATGCTTGCTTTGTGTATCTTTGTTTCTTTGTTGTTAAGGTGTCTGATGGTTTATTATGTCTGTCTTCTTTCTGAATTGTACCTTTAATCATTAAAAATATTCATCTTTGTGTAATTTAAAATAAATAAATAATAATTTTTAAAAAGAAGCCAGGTCCTAGGTCACCCTGCACAACTGAAATCATCACCCCTCAGGGTCCCCATTAACTGGCATGGAAGTGAGTTTTGTGTGAAAGCAGCAGCTCTGCCTGCCTCTCTAGCAGCACATGTCTGTCACAGACATGAACCCCCAGACTCACAGGCTCTGCCCAGGGGCCCAGAGCATCCTCCATGCCTGCTACATTCCCAGAGTTCCTGGTGTTCCTGACTTTGAGTATCTTCAACACTCCCTGCAGAAGCAAAACAAGGCGTCATCTCTGCTGGTTAACAATCCCTAGATATGTGACAGTGGACATATGGACAGTCGACAGAAAGACAGACATGGACAGTGGACATATGGACATTGTGGGGAAGGAACAGTGGGTGAGAGGCGTAAAGGAAGTAGCATGAAGGCCTGTACTATCATAAGTGAAGAAAATAGCTCTAGTCATTGCTCTGTGAAAAAAGGGGATCCTTCAGGGGTGCTGTGTGATGATCGGGAGGGGAGGGAAGGGGTGGATATACATGTGACTAATCTGAGAACATGCATGTCTGTGAACAACAAAACTCTGTAAAAGTTAAAAGTAAAATAAAGGTTTAAAAAAACAAAAAAAAAAAAACAAAAAAAAAAAAACAAAAGGCGCGCGATGCGCGCATTATTGAGAAAGGAGAAGAGCACCGTGGACACTTGATTGAAGTCCACAAGGAGTGTGTGAGAGCCCTGGAATTTAAGATATGAAATGGTGGTCTCACTCTGGGAGTGAATGATTCCTAAAAGATGAAGAAGATTCAATAACTGTGGGAGTTCCTTGTTGAAAACTGATAAATAAAAAATTATTTATAATTTATTTTTAAAATGAAAGAAGTAAAATACCCCAAAAAATATATTCTGAGAGAAACGTTAATATGTCTCACGATGATTAGATATATTTTATTTTCCTTTATATTTCTTCTTATGCTTGCTTTGTGTATCTTTGTTTCTTTGTTGTTAAGGTGTCTGATGGTTTATTATGTCTGTCTTCTTTCTGAATTGTACCTTTAATCATTAAAAATATTCATCTTTGTGTAATTTAAAATAAATAAATAATAATTTTTAAAAAGAAGCCAGGTCCTAGGTCACCCTGCACAACTGAAATCATCACCCCTCAGGGTCCCCATTAACTGGCATGGAAGTGAGTTTTGTGTGAAAGCAGCAGCTCTGCCTGCCTCTCTAGCAGCACATGTCTGTCACAGACATGAACCCCCAGACTCACAGGCTCTGCCCAGGGGCCCAGAGCATCCTCCATGCCTGCTACATTCCCAGAGTTCCTGGTGTTCCTGACTTTGAGTATCTTCAACACTCCCTGCAGAAGCAAAACAAGGCGTCATCTCTGCTGGTTACAATCCTAGATATGTGACTACAGCAGCACGTACAAGGATGAATGTAAGTGTTCAGAAAAATGTGACCAGCTTCCCAAATCACCTCTTTTTCTCCCACATCCTACCAAACCACCCTGTCAGATGACATCCTCAGTTGATGTCCTGTGGGTTTAGATTTTCCCAGAGATAGAAACACTCCTGGTTACTTTCAGAATTGTTTTGGAATTACTTTCTGGGCAAATAGAAAATTTTACATAGAACACTTCCTTATAAATAGATTTTATAAATCAGTGAGGAGTTTAATCTGTTTAGTCATTTACAAACACCTTATCTTAAATATCTAAAACATTCTGAATAAAACTTAATTTTTTACAATAGGAAAAAAGCTAGGCTTCAGTAGTATGTGAACCGAGAACTTCCAGATGTACAACCTGGGTTTAGAAAAGGCAGAGGAACCAGAAATCAAATTGCCAAAATTTGCTGGATCACAGAGAAAGGAAGAATTCCAGAAAAATATCTACTTCTGCTTCATTGACCACACTAATGCCTTTGACTGTGTGGATCACAACAAACTGAGGAAAATTCTTAAAGAGATGGGAATATCAGACCACTCTACCTGCCTCCTGTGAAACCTGTATGTGGGTCAAGAAGCAACAATTACAACCAGACATGAACCAGTAGACTGGCTCCAAATTGTGAAAGGAGTGTGTCAAAACTGTATATTGTTACCCTGCTTACTTAACTTATGCAGAGTACATCATTTGAAATACTGGGCTGCATGATCCAAAAGTAAGAATCAGGACTGCTAAGAGAAATATTGATCACCTCAGATATGCAGGTGATACCACTCTAGTGGCAGAAAGTGAAGAGGAACTAAAGAGCCTCTTGATGAAGGTGAAAGAGGAGAGTGAAAAAGCTGGCTTAAAACTCAACATTCAAAAAACTAAGATTATGGAATCTCGTCCCATCACTTCATGGCAAATAGAAGGGTTAAAGTGGAACCAGTGGCAGATTTTATTTTCTTGGGCTCTCAAAACTCAAACTATTGCCCAGGGGCCCAGAGCATCCTCCATGCCTGCTACATTCCCAGAGTTCCTGGTGTTCCTGACTTTGAGTATCTTCAACACTCCCTGCAGAAGCAAAACAAGGCGTCATCTCTGCTGGTTACAATCCTAGATATGTGACTACAGCAGCACGTACAAGGATGAATGTAAGTGTTCAGAAAAATGTGACCAGCTTCCCAAATCACCTCTTTTTCTCCCACATCCTACCAAACCACCCTGTCAGATGACATCCTCAGTTGATGTCCTGTGGGTTTAGATTTTCCCAGAGATAGAAACACTCCTGGTTACTTTCAGAATTGTTTTGGAATTACTTTCTGGGCAAATAGAAAATTTTACATAGAACACTTCCTTATAAATAGATTTTATAAATCAGTGAGGAGTTTAATCTGTTTAGTCATTTACAAACACCTTATCTTAAATATCTAAAACATTCTGAATAAAACTTAATTTTTTACAATAGGAAAAAAGCTAGGCTTCAGTAGTATGTGAACCGAGAACTTCCAGATGTACAACCTGGGTTTAGAAAAGGCAGAGGAACCAGAAATCAAATTGCCAAAATTTGCTGGATCACAGAGAAAGGAAGGGAATTCCAGAAAAATATCTACTTCTGCTTCATTGACCACACTAATGCCTTTGACTGTGTGGATCACAACAAACTGAGGAAAATTCTTAAAGAGATGGGAATATCAGACCACTCTACCTGCCTCCTGTGAAACCTGTATGTGGGTCAAGAAGCAACAATTACAACCAGACATGAACCAGTAGACTGGCTCCAAATTGTGAAAGGAGTGTGTCAAAACTGTATATTGTTACCCTGCTTACTTAACTTATGCAGAGTACATCATTTGAAATACTGGGCTGCATGATCCAAAAGTAAGAATCAGGACTGCTAAGAGAAATATTGATCACCTCAGATATGCAGGTGATACCACTCTAGTGGCAGAAAGTGAAGAGGAACTAAAGAGCCTCTTGATGAAGGTGAAAGAGGAGAGTGAAAAAGCTGGCTTAAAACTCAACATTCAAAAAACTAAGATTATGGAATCTCGTCCCATCACTTCATGGCAAATAGAAGGGTTAAAGTGGAACCAGTGGCAGATTTTATTTTCTTGGGCTCCAAAATCACTGCAGATGGTGACTGCAGTCATGAAGTTAAGACATTTGCTCCTTGGAAGGGAAGCTGTGGCAAACCTAGACAGTGTATTAAAAAGCAGAGACAGGGGCTTCCCTGGTGGTCCAGTGGGAAAAGACACTGCCTTGCAGTGCAAGGGGCACCAGTTCAGTCCCCCGCCTGGGAAGATCGCATGTGCCGCTGAGCAGCTGGACCAATGTGTCCAACTACCCTGCCAGCGCTCTGGAGCATATGCGCACAGAGCCGGTGCTCTGCAATGAGAGAGGTCACTGAAATTAAAGGCCCACACAGGCCAAAGAACAAAGATAAATAAATGAAAGATCAATAGAAGTGGCCAAAAAAAAAAAAAAAAAAGCGGAGACAGAACTTTGCTGACAAAAGTAAAGTCAAAGCTATGGTTTTTCCAGTAGTCATGTACAAATGTGAGAGTTGGGCCATAAGAAGGCTGAGTGCCAAAGAACTGGTACTTTCTAACTGTGACACTGGAGAAGACTCTTGAGAGTCCCTTGGACTACAAGATGAAGCTAAAAGGAAATCAACCCTAAATATTCATTGGAAGGACAGATGCTGAAGCTCCAATACTTTGGCCACCTGATGTGAAGAGCCAACTCACTGGAAAAGACCTTGATGCTGGAAAAGACACTGATGCTGGAAAAGATTGAAAGCAAAAGGAGAAGGGGGTGGCAGAAAAGCAGATGGTTAGACAACATCACAACTGAATGGACATGAATTTGAGTAAACACCAGGTGATAGTGAAGGACAGAGGAGCCTCTTGTGCCACAGTCCATAGGGTGGCAAAGAGTTGAACATGACTGAGCAGACAACCACGACTCTGACATAGTAGCTGAGGAAATGGTTTTTAGATTAAATGTCATCCCTTTAAATCATCCTTTCACCCTCCTTATGTTCCCCATACTAGTAAATTTTGTACTGTCTACTGAGTTCTTTCTCTTGTTCTGTGCACTAATTTCTTTATATGCACCACTTCATTATAATCCCCATCACAATCAGTCTTATGAGGTAGACATAACAAGCCCCAGTTTTTTTCTTGTGGAAACTGAGAGTGATGGGAGTCAAACAGTTTTAGTTCTAAATGATAGGAGTCAAACAGTTGGGATCCAGAGACCAAACTTTGTGTATTGCTATCTTTGGCTTAGGCTCCTTCTCCTCTCTGCATGTGCAAGGGCTACTTCAAGACTCAGCTCAAATGTCATCCCCTCTTGCATAGTTTTTTGTTCACCATCTCCCCCCTCCACCAGCGCTCTACACACACCCCCCCAACACACACACACAACTAGGATGTACTCTCCCATTCCTCTCTAAATTTCTACAGCATCGCTGGCCAAATGACATAATGTGACCCACGTGTGTAATTTTATTTATTCTTTAAAATATTTATTTATTTTTATTTATTTGACTGCACCAGGTCTTGGTTGCAGTTCATGGAATCTTTAGCTGAGGCAGGTGAACTCTTAGTTGCGGTTCATGGGATCTTTAGGCATGTGGGATATAGCTCCCTGGCCAAGGATCAAACATGGGTCCCCTGCATTGGGAGAATGGAGTCCTAGCCACTGGAGCACCAGGGAATTCCCCGACTTGTGTAATTTAAAATTTCCTAGTAGCCACATGAGAAAGTGAAAAGAAACACGTGAAATTACATACTTTATTTAATCCAATATATCCAAAAATGTCACACCACATGTAATCAATATAAATGCCATTAATGAGATGCTTTGAATTTTTTGGCACCAAATCTTTGAAGTCCAGTGTGTATATGATACCTACTGTACATTTCAGTTGGAACTAGCCACATTTCTTATTCCCAATAATCAATAAGTGGTGACTACTCTGTTGGACTCCGGTTCTGTAACACTTAACTCATGTCATTCCCTTTTTATTCAGGGTAAAGTAAGTTTCTCGAGGTCAGGAAATGAGGCAAACTCATCTTTGTATTTCCCAGCATCTCCAAGGGCCACACATAATAAGTGTTTGAGTCAACGTGTGAGTCAAGAAAACAAGCGCTGGTGCTTTACTGGATTCCTAGAAGGGAAGCATTTGCACCACATCAAGGCAAGGCATGGTGATTCTCACAAAGTGAAAGTCATCTTCCCACCCCACAGGCATAGAAGCTGCAAGTTGTTCAGAGAGCTGAAAAACAACATTCAAAGAAAGAAAACGAGATAAACAGATGATGATGAGAGGTTACCAAGTGACTCAACCACCTGAAACGAGTAGAGCAACAGCGGCTACTTAAGGTAAAAGGATTCCTTTGAAGCTCTCAAGGGCGGCTTATACTCTTGAAACACCTCTTGAGCCAACATTCCAGCATAGAAAGGCAGCATATTTGCAAAATAATAACATTTTTTGGCCACTCATGTTGTATCTGATTCACTCACAATCAGACAGGTAACATCCATTGAAAAACGAGTTGTCAGTTGTTGTGTGAAGGGCTGACCAGTGTTTTCTTTTTTCAATAGCTGTTATATGAGACTATATGAGACTATAGTTTTCACAGTGTATTTACTGTATTATTTGTGAACTTGTACTCAATTATTTACTAGTTGGCTGTGACAATGGCAGGCTGCGACATCCTAAAATATGTTTTATTCGTGTAGGACTTTACTGTTCACTTTTGTATCTATTACCTTCTCTTGATTAAACTCTCTGGGACAGTTTGCATCACTCCTCAGGAACTTTCTGTCAAGGATTTTTTGAGTCATATAATCCAAAGTGCTAGGCTATTGATTTTGAATCAATTTTAATTTTGTCACACCACATGTAATCAATATAAATGCCATTAATGAGATGCTTTGAATTTTTTGGCACCAAATCTTTGAAGTCCAGTGTGTATATGATACCTACTGTACATTTCAGTTGGAACTAGCCACATTTCTTATTCCCAATAATCAATAAGTGGTGACTACTCTGTTGGACTCCGGTTCTGTAACACTTAACTCATGTCATTCCCTTTTTATTCAGGGTAAAGTAAGTTTCTCGAGGTCAGGAAATGAGGCAAACTCATCTTTGTATTTCCCAGCATCTCCAAGGGCCACACATAATAAGTGTTTGAGTCAACGTGTGAGTCAAGAAAACAAGCGCTGGTGCTTTACTGGATTCCTAGAAGGAAGCATTTGCACCACATCAAGGCAAGGCATGGTGATTCTCACAAAGTGAAAGTCATCTTCCCACCCCACAGGCATAGAAGCTGCAAGTTGTTCAGAGAGCTGAAAAACAACATTCAAAGAAAGAAAACGAGATAAACAGATGATGATGAGAGGTTACCAAGTGACTCAACCACCTGAAACGAGTAGAGCAACAGCGGCTACTTAAGGTAAAAGGATTCCTTTGAAGCTCTCAAGGGCGGCTTATACTCTTGAAACACCTCTTGAGCCAACATTCCAGCATAGAAAGGCAGCATATTTGCAAAATAATAACATTTTTTGGCCACTCATGTTGTATCTGATTCACTCACAATCAGACAGGTAACATCCATTGAAAAACGAGTTGTCAGTTGTTGTGTGAAGGGCTGACCAGTGTTTTCTTTTTTCAATAGCTGTTATATGAGACTATATGAGACTATAGTTTTCACAGTGTATTTACTGTATTATTTGTGAACTTGTACTCAATTATTTACTAGTTGGCTGTGACAATGGCAGGCTGCGACATCCTAAAATATGTTTTATTCGTGTAGGACTTTACTGTTCACTTTTGTATCTATTACCTTCTCTTGATTAAACTCTCTGGGACAGTTTGCATCACTCCTCAGGAACTTTCTGTCAAGGATTTTTTGAGTCATATAATCCAAAGTGCTAGGCTATTGATTTTGAAAATTGTGTTAGTTCATACTTTCCAGGAGATTAAAACGCAGTCTTCTTTAAAATTGGAGCTTTCGCTTTAAGGCCATACAGGACATACAGGTGAATTCAATGCAAAGAATCCACAGATGCCGTCTCTGCCTCTGAGGTGATAAGGTTTGGAAAAGACATTCTCCCACATCCTTGGATTTCCAGCAAAAACATGCAGGACTCAGGCCGTCACCACCTGAGAGGCCACTCGTAAAATATGATGAGGCCCAGAAGTTTGGGGGTTTTTCATGTCAAGAAACATTCTCCCTGGAGTATCAGGCTTACGGTTGTGATCGTTTCAAGAGGAAACCTGAATCAGGTAAGGAAATCTTTGGATACTGTTGGCTGGAGCAGGGCTTCATCTGAAATCTTCACTTTGAGCTGACTGAGGCCACCTTGTCCTGAACTGTCTGTCTCTGTGACCTCCCCATGAGGTGACTGCCAAGTAGCTCAGCCTGCTCAAAGGTTCACCAAAGGAGTTGGATGGTTGGTAACAGAAAAACAAGCTATAAGTAAACCTCTTCTTTTCAAAATCTCATACTAACTTGTATTTAAATTCTTTTAAGCATTCAGTATCAAAGGAAAGCTTGTTTCTTCACGGGGTGATTAAGAGCTAGGTGTGGGTTGGGTTTCCATATGCCCTTTACACCCTATTAAGTTTCTACAGAATTGAGCTCCCAGGAGCCTGCTAGTTTTAAAGCCTATCCCAGCCCCTTTCGTCAGCATTCACTCACAATCAGACAGGTAACATCCATTGAAAAACGAGTTGTCAGTTGTTGTGTGAAGGGCTGACCAGTGTTTTCTTTTTTCAATAGCTGTTATATGAGACTATATGAGACTATAGTTTTCACAGTGTATTTACTGTATTATTTGTGAACTTGTACTCAATTATTTACTAGTTGGCTGTGACAATGGCAGGCTGCGACATCCTAAAATATGTTTTATTCGTGTAGGACTTTACTGTTCACTTTTGTATCTATTACCTTCTCTTGATTAAACTCTCTGGGACAGTTTGCATCACTCCTCAGGAACTTTCTGTCAAGGATTTTTTGAGTCATATAATCCAAAGTGCTAGGCTATTGATTTTGAAAATTGTGTTAGTTCATACTTTCCAGGAGATTAAAACGCAGTCTTCTTTAAAATTGGAGCTTTCGCTTTAAGGCCATACAGGACATACAGGTGAATTCAATGCAAAGAATCCACAGATGCCGTCTCTGCCTCTGAGGTGATAAGGTTTGGAAAAGACATTCTCCCACATCCTTGGATTTCCAGCAAAAACATGCAGGACTCAGGCCGTCACCACCTGAGAGGCCACTCGTAAAATATGATGAGGCCCAGAAGTTTGGGGGTTTTTCATGTCAAGAAACATTCTCCCTGGAGTATCAGGCTTACGGTTGTGATCGTTTCAAGAGGAAACCTGAATCAGGTAAGGAAATCTTTGGATACTGTTGGCTGGAGCAGGGCTTCATCTGAAATCTTCACTTTGAGCTGACTGAGGCCACCTTGTCCTGAACTGTCTGTCTCTGTGACCTCCCCATGAGGTGACTGCCAAGTAGCTCAGCCTGCTCAAAGGTTCACCAAAGGAGTTGGATGGTTGGTAACAGAAAAACAAGCTATAAGTAAACCTCTTCTTTTCAAAATCTCATACTAACTTGTATTTAAATTCTTTTAAGCATTCAGTATCAAAGGAAAGCTTGTTTCTTCACGGGGTGATTAAGAGCTAGGTGTGGGTTGGGTTTCCATATGCCCTTTACACCCTATTAAGTTTCTACAGAATTGAGCTCCCAGGAGCCTGCTAGTTTTAAAGCCTATCCCAGCCCCTTTCGTCAGCATTTGTAATGAGCCATTAGATCCTCAATCAGTATCAGCCCAAGATGTTATGGCTGTAGCTTAGCCAGAATGGAGCCATTTTTAAAGGTGTTCATGTATCTCACAGGAAAAAAAAAAGATATGTCATCTATAAAAGTTAAAAAGCATTCTAAATTCTACACCAGTGGATCTTTCCTGGCACACAGTGGGGGCAGGGTAGAGAATGGGCTAGAAAATTGTGAGAAATAAGAGAGGGCTTTAGGGCCATGGTTTGCCACCCTGTTTGAACAAACATCTCATTTTTACCATAAGTAATTAAGACGACCATCTTGACCACCTTGAAATGAAATTCCAACCATCTTTTCTAAAATTCCAGTGTACTTCCCCAACTGTATTATAAAGGAGAAGAAAAAGGAAGAAACTTATAAAATACATGAAAACACGTATTCCGTATGCAAATATTTGACTATGAGGACACTAGAGAATCCATAATGGCACCAGATGCCTGCACCAGGCAATTCATCATTTGGGGAGACTATCTGAACCCCTCTACCACCCACCCAAATGTCAGCATCTCCCCCTAAAAAATTACAACCTCCAAAACTGTTGTCACAAATCCCTCTGTGGGCAGAGACCTAGGGAGAAAGAAGGCTGGTGAACGCGGTCAAAGGGAAGAGTCTGAGGAGAAAGACAAGAAGTGAGCAATTCCCAGAGAGGCCTTGCATTCCAGTTTAAGCCATTTCTTGTTTTATAGTATGTTGAAGTCTCCTATTCTTTGGCCCAGACTCCTAGCAAAACTGGAAAATCAGGCTTGAGAGAATCGACTATGAAGGATGCCCATATCACAATCCAAAGAGTTGGATGGTTGGTAACAAGAAAAAAAAAAAGCTATAAGTAAACCTCTTCTTTTCAAAATCTCATACTAACTTGTATTTAAATTCTTTTAAGCATTCAGTATCAAAGGAAAGCTTGTTTCTTCACGGGGTGATTAAGAGCTAGGTGTGGGTTGGGTTTCCATATGCCCTTTACACCCTATTAAGTTTCTACAGAATTGAGCTCCCAGGAGCCTGCTAGTTTTAAAGCCTATCCCAGCCCCTTTCGTCAGCATTTGTAATGAGCCATTAGATCCTCAATCAGTATCAGCCCAAGATGTTATGGCTGTAGCTTAGCCAGAATGGAGCCATTTTTAAAGGTGTTCATGTATCTCACAGGAAAAAAAAAAGATATGTCATCTATAAAAGTTAAAAAGCATTCTAAATTCTACACCAGTGGATCTTTCCTGGCACACAGTGGGGGCAGGGTAGAGAATGGGCTAGAAAATTGTGAGAAATAAGAGAGGGCTTTAGGGCCATGGTTTGCCACCCTGTTTGAACAAACATCTCATTTTTACCATAAGTAATTAAGACGACCATCTTGACCACCTTGAAATGAAATTCCAACCATCTTTTCTAAAATTCCAGTGTACTTCCCCAACTGTATTATAAAGGAGAAGAAAAAGGAAGAAACTTATAAAATACATGAAAACACGTATTCCGTATGCAAATATTTGACTATGAGGACACTAGAGAATCCATAATGGCACCAGATGCCTGCACCAGGCAATTCATCATTTGGGGAGACTATCTGAACCCCTCTACCACCCACCCAAATGTCAGCATCTCCCCCTAAAAAATTACAACCTCCAAAACTGTTGTCACAAATCCCTCTGTGGGCAGAGACCTAGGGAGAAAGAAGGCTGGTGAACGCGGTCAAAGGGAAGAGTCTGAGGAGAAAGACAAGAAGTGAGCAATTCCCAGAGAGGCCTTGCATTCCAGTTTAAGCCATTTCTTGTTTTATAGTATGTTGAAGTCTCCTATTCTTTGGCCCAGACTCCTAGCAAAACTGGAAAATCAGGCTTGGAGAGAATCGACTATGAAGGATGCCCCATATCACACCATGGAGCTTGTTTGGTGAAGGCCCTGCCGCTGCCCCCACAGGGCAGAGATGAGTCAATGTGTGGAGCCCTTACCACTGACCAGAGAAGGGGAACCCAGCTGTCTCCCAGCTGTCACCCTGCACTGCCTGAAGTCCACATACCAACTGCTTCTTCATGCCACTGGCCTCCTCTTCCAAATGTGGTGAGTGCGTCTGATGGGCTCAGCTTCTGTCTGGTGTCCTTGTCTTAACTGAAAGGGAGATCGGGAAAGTATGCAAATATCCTGAGTTTCTAGAGTAGGAGACAGGCTCTGCTTCCACCCAAATAGGAAAAGGGTTCAGAGGCTGGGCAGCCTGCCAGAATGACCCATGCCTTGTCTAGTTGACCAAGTGAGTTCCGCAGAAAAGAACAACTGTGACTTTTTGAAGCAGAGGAGTAATGGGCAAGGAAAGCTTTATACAGAAAGTGAGATCTAAGACTTGAATGTAAAGAAATTGATATGGTTGTGGTAGGGATGGGAGAAGGAACTCTCTAGAGATGGAATGACATGAGTAAGACTGCAGAGCTGGGAAAACAAGGCAGGATGAAGAGTCCAAGTTCACTGGAGCTGAGTTTCATAGGGGAGCCCTAGGGAAAGAACAGAAGGGATAGGAATGGCGTGGAGCGGTTTGGAGGGTTTGTTTAACAGCGCTTTAATGTCGTCAAAGCGGTGTTTGATGACAGTATTTGCATATTTTCATTGATTTATCAGAAAATAATGGCCTTGGTAATTTGAATCTCATTCTTTAGGAGAACAGAACTGTTTCTATGGATTGCTAGGTGCTTGAAGGCTTTTTATTTATTTTTTTATATTTTTGTTTTTGTTACTGCTTTTTTCTCATAAACGGGCTAACTCCTTTATAATTTTAATTTGTATTACATTATATCCATGGGAAATTTTCACAAGTATCTTTTAGCTGATTTTAAGAGTGACCCACACCTGCAACTTTTAATCAAACTAAGTGTCACAATCCATTTTTCCAACACTTATTACAGGATCGCTATTTAATGCTTTCATCTGCATGTTTCACATAATATTCAAATTATTCTTTTGTTTATGAAGAGATAGGATCTAAGAGAATAAATGATTTGCCCAATGGCACACAGTTCAGTGGGACAGGGGTTGTAACTCATGTCTGTCTTAACTAATTCCTACATGATTTTAGTGGCTTCTTTCATCAGAGTGCAATCTGAAATTATTGACTGTGCTTCTGAAATAAAGAATCTCTGAGACTCTGGGTTTATTTTTTCTTTTTTTTATCTTCAAGACTAAGTTTTAAAGAAATCAAAGGAGGCAGATCTTTTTTATTATTTTTTTATTAAAATATAACTGCTTTATAATGTTACATTATGTTCTGGTATACAGCAAAGTGATTCAGTTACATATATGTTCATATATATATGTGCATATATATATATTAATATATATGTATACATAATCTTTTTCAAATTCTTTGTTTATAAATTATTATGAAATATTCATACGGTTCCCTATGCTATACTGCAGGTCCTTGATGCTTATCTAGTTTATATATACTAGTGTGTATGTGTTAATCCCAAACTCAATTTATCCTGCCCCCTTTCCCATTTGGTAATCATGAATTTGTTTTCTATCTGTCTGTGAGTCTGTTTCTATTTTGTAAATAAATTTATACCATTTTTTTAGATTCCACATATATAAGTGATGTCATACGATATTTATCTCTGACTTATTTCACTTAATATGATAGTTTCTAGGTATATGCATGTTGCTGCTGGTGATAATATTTCATTCTTTTCTATGGTTGAATAATATTCCGTTGTATATATATGTACCACATCTTCTTTATCCACTCATCTGTCAATGGACACAGGTTGCTTCCATATCTTGGCTACTGTATAGTGCTACAATGAACACTGGGGTGCTTGTATCTTTTTGAATTAAAGTTTTCATCTTTTCTGGGTATATGCCTAACAGTAGAATTGTTGGATCATATTGGTAATTCTATTAGGGAGGCTTCATTCTGTTCTCCATAGTGGCTGCACAAATTCACATTCTCAAAAGAGGCAGATCTTGTTGGCCATCTCACTCAGGATCACCTGGCTTAAATCAACAGGTCTTTTGTCTTGCCAAGAATGTCCTTGGAAGTACTGAAAGTTAACTCTGCCAGTATAGTCTTTATGCTGTGGTTCTTTAGCTGTTGCACAACTCTGCCTTGAAGTATCTGCCTTTCTTGGTACTTTCTTGGAAGGACCTAGTATAGTGACGGGGAAGTGCAATTCCTACATGATTTTAGTGGCTTCTTTCATTATTGACTGTGCTTCTGAAATAAAGAATCTCTGAGACTCTGGGTTTATTTTTCTTTTTTATCTTCAAGACTAAGTTTTAAAGAAATCAAAGGAGGCAGATCTTTTTTATTATTTTTTTATTAAAATATAACTGCTTTATAATGTTACATTATGTTCTGGTATACAGCAAAGTGATTCAGTTACATATATGTTCATATATATATGTGCATATATATATATTAATATATATGTATACATAATCTTTTTCAAATTCTTTGTTTATAAATTATTATGAAATATTCATACGGTTCCCTATGCTATACTGCAGGTCCTTGATGCTTATCTAGTTTATATATACTAGTGTGTATGTGTTAATCCCAAACTCAATTTATCCTGCCCCCTTTCCCATTTGGTAATCATGAATTTGTTTTCTATCTGTCTGTGAGTCTGTTTCTATTTTGTAAATAAATTTATACCATTTTTTTAGATTCCACATATATAAGTGATGTCATACGATATTTATCTCTGACTTATTTCACTTAATATGATAGTTTCTAGGTATATGCATGTTGCTGCTGGTGATAATATTTCATTCTTTTCTATGGTTGAATAATATTCCGTTGTATATATATGTACCACATCTTCTTTATCCACTCATCTGTCAATGGACACAGGTTGCTTCCATATCTTGGCTACTGTATAGTGCTACAATGAACACTGGGGTGCTTGTATCTTTTTGAATTAAAGTTTTCATCTTTTCTGGGTATATGCCTAACAGTAGAATTGTTGGATCATATTGGTAATTCTATTAGGGAGGCTTCATTCTGTTCTCCATAGTGGCTGCACAAATTCACATTCTCAAAAGAGGCAGATCTTGTTGGCCATCTCACTCAGGATCACCTGGCTTAAATCAACAGGTCTTTTGTCTTGCCAAGAATGTCCTTGGAAGTACTGAAAGTTAACTCTGCCAGTATAGTCTTTATGCTGTGGTTCTTTAGCTGTTGCACAACTCTGCCTTGAAGTATCTGCCTTTCTTGGTACTTTCTTGGAAGGACCTAGTATAGCCTTGTGTGGTAAAATTACCTTCTTGTGTCATTGATCACATACTGGGTAACAGACACTCTGCATATCATTTAAAATTGTTCACAGTTCATTTTTTCTTCACAAGAACTTTACGCAATATATACCTTCATTATCTACATTTCCAAGGTAAAGAAACTGAGGCTTAGAGATGTTAAGGAACCTAAGACAGACTGGAATTTAAGGCTGGATCTGCCAAAATGTGGGTCTAGGTCTGCCACATCACACTCTCATGTCATTGTCTGAACCAGGGTCCCAAAGTCCTAGAGAGTGGTAATACAAACCAGCATCCATGTTCTAGGGATCATGATGGAGAAAAGGGATGACAGAGTCCAATGGTGATCATCCAACAATCCATTTTTGTCCCCACCCATCCTCCACCTCCACCAAGGCTTGAGTGAAAACTTTAAGATATGGCCATCCAGTTCTCCCTGCAATATTTGGTTTCAAATTTCCATTTTCTTTCTTTGTTCACTCTTTGAGAGACTCATAAGCATTAAAATGTCAAAAAAAAAAAAAAAAAGCAGCCAATGGGAGGAAAATGGAAAAAATAAGTAACCTGTGTCTTCAAGCCAGACTGAACTTCTCCCAGCCCTGCTGTTCTTAGGGAACGGAGCCTGTAGCAAGTGTCAGAGGTGCTCACCACCTCCAGTCCTGACTCTCTAGATCCCTCAATCTGGATGGCATTTTGTCTCATACTGCTCTGAGCAGAGGCTATCGGTTTGAAAATCTCTCCTTTCCTTTCACCTTGCAAAGTGTCGGTCACTCAGTTGTGTCCAATTCTTTGCTTCCTCATGGACTATAGCCTCCCAGGCTCCTCCTGTCCTCTTGCCTGAATTCTCCAGGCAAGAATACTGGAGTACTGTCATTCCATTCTCCAGGGGATCTTCCTGACCCAGGGATCAAAGCCTTCTAAAGTGGCCAAATCTGTTTCATCTCAGGATCACCTGGCTTAAATCAACAGGTCTTTTGTCTTGCCAAGAATGTCCTTGGAAGTACTGAAAGTTAACTCTGCCAGTATAGTCTTTATGCTGTGGTTCTTTAGCTGTTGCACAACTCTGCCTTGAAGTATCTGCCTTTCTTGGTACTTTCTTGGAAGGACCTAGTATAGCCTTGTGTGGTAAAATTACCTTCTTGTGTCATTGATCACATACTGGGTAACAGACACTCTGCATATCATTTAAAATTGTTCACAGTTCATTTTTTCTTCACAAGAACTTTACGCAATATATACCTTCATTATCTACATTTCCAAGGTAAAGAAACTGAGGCTTAGAGATGTTAAGGAACCTAAGACAGACTGGAATTTAAGGCTGGATCTGCCAAAATGTGGGTCTAGGTCTGCCACATCACACTCTCATGTCATTGTCTGAACCAGGGTCCCAAAGTCCTAGAGAGTGGTAATACAAACCAGCATCCATGTTCTAGGGATCATGATGGAGAAAAGGGATGACAGAGTCCAATGGTGATCATCCAACAATCCATTTTTGTCCCCACCCATCCTCCACCTCCACCAAGGCTTGAGTGAAAACTTTAAGATATGGCCATCCAGTTCTCCCTGCAATATTTGGTTTCAAATTTCCATTTTCTTTCTTTGTTCACTCTTTGAGAGACTCATAAGCATTAAAATGTCAAAAAAAAAAAAAAAAAGCAGCCAATGGGAGGAAAATGGAAAAAATAAGTAACCTGTGTCTTCAAGCCAGACTGAACTTCTCCCAGCCCTGCTGTTCTTAGGGAACGGAGCCTGTAGCAAGTGTCAGAGGTGCTCACCACCTCCAGTCCTGACTCTCTAGATCCCTCAATCTGGATGGCATTTTGTCTCATACTGCTCTGAGCAGAGGCTATCGGTTTGAAAATCTCTCCTTTCCTTTCACCTTGCAAAGTGTCGGTCACTCAGTTGTGTCCAATTCTTTGCTTCCTCATGGACTATAGCCTCCCAGGCTCCTCCTGTCCTCTTGCCTGAATTCTCCAGGCAAGAATACTGGAGTACTGTCATTCCATTCTCCAGGGGATCTTCCTGACCCAGGGATCAAAGCCGGGTCTCCTGCATTGCAGGCAGATTCTTTACAGTATGAGCCACTAGGGAACCCACTGCAAGCCTCCCTCTATTTAGAAAGTGTGCCTCTTGCTTTTCACTTAAAGTCTCCTCCTGTACTCCTAACACCAATTCCACCTGACTTCTTCTATAGCTTGCTCCATCCACTACCTTTATTTTTGACTTCTGTGTCTCTCAGCCTCCAAATACGTTCACCGGCAGCATATCTTAAAGACAAACACATGAAGTGGTTTTTCTACCCCTGTCTCTCACACTGCCAGTTTGTTCTTTTATTTTTTTTTTTAAGATTTATTTATTTATTTATGGCTGTGGTGGGGTCTTTATTGCTTCACTGAGGCTTTCTCTAGTTGAGGAAAGCAAGAGGTGCTGTTCTTTGTTGTTGTGTGCAGGCTTCTCATTGCAGTGGCTTCTTTTGTTGCAGAGCACAGGCTCTGGGTGCTTGGGCTTCAGTAGTTGTGGTTCATGGGCTCTAGAGCGCTGGCTCAGTAATTGAGACACACCAGCTTAGTTGCTCCATGGTATGTGCAATCTTCCCGGACCAGGGATCGAACTGGTGTCCCTTGCATTACAGTGTGGATTCTTAGCCACTGGACTACCAGGGAAGCCCCTAGTTCACTTCTTGTTCCCTTTGCATAGGCTTGTTGAAAGGGTAGGGCTTCATGTACTGTCTGTACTTTCTCGCCTCCCATACACTCCCCACTGCAGTATGGTGTCTTTGCTGAAACTGCTTTCCCCAGACCAATGTTGGACATCTGAGGTTTTGTTGTTGTTGTTTGTTTGTTCTGGCTAGCATTCATGACCATAGTTTCCCTGGTGGTCACAGCTAGAGGGGACACACACAGAAGCCAGTCCAGACTTACTGAGTTGCATTCTTTGAAATCTAGCAGCTGAGGAGAGACACACAGGGAACAAGATGAGACTGCTGAGCATCACTGTGAAGAAAAGCCCACCTGTTTTCCTGCCTAGTATCCCAAGGCCCCTGTTTTTCTGCCCTTCCTGAGACCTGGAAGCTCAGCTCTTTGTGAGACTCTGGGAGCTATACTGTGTCCTGAAAACTCCTCTTTTCTAAGTTAGTGAAGGGGAAAGGGAGAGTAAAGGCTAAAAAGCATAGTTTCTTTTTTTCATGAGGTGTCTTTCCCCCATCCTAAGATTATGGGAATATGAGGGTATAAATCTGTAACATCAAATCTCCCTAAAAGGCCAACACTATAGAGCAACTTATTAGCATGAAGCCATCAGGTCCCATTTCCCCTAATTGTCTTGAACAGACCTTTCCTCCTAAAAGGGGCATTCTAAGGTGGAGTGATGATGGTTGGAGGAAGCAAGAGGAGCACAATGGGGGTGTTTTTTAATTAATTAGAAGAATAAAGAATCAGTTGGCTTATCCCCAATCCTAGGAGGTCTGGAGAAATCAGGGGGACCTAGAGCCACATTTTGGCAGATCCAGCCTTAAATCCCAGCTCCACTGCTCAGTCTGTCTTAGGCTCCTCAACATCTCTAAGCCTCTGTTTCTTTACCTGGGAAATGCAGATAATAAAGGTACCTACTGTGTAAAGTTCTTGTGAAGAAAAGATGAACTGTAAGCAATTTTAAATGATAAGCAGAGCGTCTGTTATCCAGTACGTGATCCATACATGCAACTTGCCATGACTATGATTTTTTTTCTAAGTTCATATATAATATCACTGACTTGCCATGAGTTAGGCCAGGCATGGATGGTCATAAAGAGATTCATTTTAACAGTTTTTAAAAATTATATATTTCAAAATCATCCTTAAATTGCCCATAAGGAAAAAAAATTGGTATGAATCTTTCAGAAAGAAAAGAGAGATTTGAGCATTCAGTGATAGTTGAGATTCTTGAAGAGCATAGCAACTGGGTTACTAGGAATTTTTTTAACTGAGGAAGAAATAATTTTGTGTTAACATAGTTTAGATGTGTGTCATGTTTAAGGGATCCTTACTGTTCAAGGAAGTAAAGGAGGGAGACATCTCTCACTGTACAAAATAAGACAGAAAGAAAGTGCGATGAACCCTTGAACAGTGAAAGGGTTGGATGTGCCAATTCCCCCTGCAGTGAAAATCCTTGGATAATTAACAGTCAGCCTCCCTCATACGTGGTACCTCTGTATCTGTGTCTCCATATGCACAGATTTAACTGACCTCAGATGGTATAGTACTGCAATATTTACTATTGGAAAAAAATCCAAGGGTAGGTGGCCCCATGCCATTCAAATCCATGGTGTTCATTGGTCAACCGTACTGCACTGAGAGACACTGAAGGTTGCTGTGGCAATTGACACTTCATCTCAAACTGCAGAGTAGACAGGTGAGTTCTGCGTGATTCAGTGTTAAGCCCAGAACACAACTTCAACAATTTCCTAAAACAATTAGGAGTATGATAGCTGAGTAGAGGTTTATAATGCTGGAACTTTAGTTCGATGATTCATAGGATCTCTACCTAATGTGTTCTTTGTTCAGGTCCTTACAACACAGCATTAAATGGGTTGCTTGGAAATTAAATTAGAGCACTATGTCGTTCACCCATATTCTCCTACTTAGTACCTGTGTGATCTTGGTTGTATAAAGCATGGCCATCTGTAAACTGTAAGCAATTTTAAATGATAAGCAGAGCGCTGTTATCCAGACGTGATCCATACATGCAACTTGCCATGACTATGATTTTTTTTCTAAGTTCATATATAATATCACTGACTTGCCATGAGTTAGGCCAGGCATGGATGGTCATAAAGAGATTCATTTTAACAGTTTTTAAAAATTATATATTTCAAAATCATCCTTAAATTGCCCATAAGGAAAAAAAATTGGTATGAATCTTTCAGAAAGAAAAGAGAGATTTGAGCATTCAGTGATAGTTGAGATTCTTGAAGAGCATAGCAACTGGGTTACTAGGAATTTTTTTAACTGAGGAAGAAATAATTTTGTGTTAACATAGTTTAGATGTGTGTCATGTTTAAGGGATCCTTACTGTTCAAGGAAGTAAAGGAGGGAGACATCTCTCACTGTACAAAATAAGACAGAAAGAAAGTGCGATGAACCCTTGAACAGTGAAAGGGTTGGATGTGCCAATTCCCCCTGCAGTGAAAATCCTTGGATAATTAACAGTCAGCCTCCCTCATACGTGGTACCTCTGTATCTGTGTCTCCATATGCACAGATTTAACTGACCTCAGATGGTATAGTACTGCAATATTTACTATTGGAAAAAAATCCAAGGGTAGGTGGCCCCATGCCATTCAAATCCATGGTGTTCATTGGTCAACCGTACTGCACTGAGAGACACTGAAGGTTGCTGTGGCAATTGACACTTCATCTCAAACTGCAGAGTAGACAGGTGAGTTCTGCGTGATTCAGTGTTAAGCCCAGAACACAACTTCAACAATTTCCTAAAAACAATTAGGAGTATGATAGCTGAGTAGAGGTTTATAATGCTGGAACTTTAGTTCGATGATTCATAGGATCTCTACCTAATGTGTTCTTTGTTCAGGTCCTTACAACACAGCATTAAATGGGTTGCTTGGAAATTAAATTAGAGCACTATGTCGTTCACCCATATTCTCCTACTTAGTACCTGTGTGATCTTGGTTGTATAAAGCATGGCCATCTGTAAAGTGTAGCAAATGAAAACATCTGCCAAACTGACTTCAAAGAATTATTGGAAACATCAAAAGAAATAACGCAAACACACTTTACAAATTTAACAGCAGGATACAAATGTTTGTTATGATTATGCAAGATCTAGTGGTTAGTAAATGATTAAGCACTTTACATTTTATTTTAAAGGTACATTTTTTTTGACTTCACCCAAAATTCTTTTTAAATAAGTGTGTTCCAACAATACGCTCCAGCATTAGATACCACCTGGTGGCAAGTAAGAGTAATGCACGTACATTACTGAGCAGCAGCACTAATATCACAGAAAAATGTTATTTGGAATGGATACCAAGAAACTCAAAGAAGAGCTTAGACTGAAATCAGCCTAAATGAGACTTGCCATACTTGGGACTGAAGGTAGAAAATGGCTCAAGGGGTTCATGTGCTATAAGCTGCAGCAGTCAAGCCCTGCTTGCCTCAACTGTAAATAAATTAGGGGAAGAAAATCAAGCCTTTTCTTTATCCTTGACTTAACACTGATCAGCACATTAGCGCTCAAAAATGTATTAAATGAATAAAAGAAGAATAAGGGAAGAGAAAGAGGAAATGAAGTAGGAAGGGAAAATCTTAAATTCTGTAGATCAATCCATCCTCTGTGTGTTTGTTGGCTTTTTTCCCCCCTTCTGTAATACTTGCCATCTAGTTTCTTTTGGAAAATTCTGACTGAACTAAGAGGTACTGACTTGGAATGAATGAAAATGAACAGTGTATCTTTTCTAAAAAGATGTATTTATTTAAAGAATAGTTGATTTACAATGTTTTGTCTTGGAAGCAGATGGAACGTTTAAGCCCAGAACACAACTTCAACAATTTCCTAAAACAATTAGGAGTATGATAGCTGAGTAGAGGTTTATAATGCTGGAACTTTAGTTCGATGATTCATAGGATCTCTACCTAATGTGTTCTTTGTTCAGGTCCTTACAACACAGCATTAAATGGGTTGCTTGGAAATTAAATTAGAGCACTATGTCGTTCACCCATATTCTCCTACTTAGTACCTGTGTGATCTTGGTTGTATAAAGCATGGCCATCTGTAAAGTGTAGCAAATGAAAACATCTGCCAAACTGACTTCAAAGAATTATTGGAAACATCAAAAGAAATAACGCAAACACACTTTACAAATTTAACAGCAGGATACAAATGTTTGTTATGATTATGCAAGATCTAGTGGTTAGTAAATGATTAAGCACTTTACATTTTATTTTAAAGGTACATTTTTTTTGACTTCACCCAAAATTCTTTTTAAATAAGTGTGTTCCAACAATACGCTCCAGCATTAGATACCACCTGGTGGCAAGTAAGAGTAATGCACGTACATTACTGAGCAGCAGCACTAATATCACAGAAAAATGTTATTTGGAATGGATACCAAGAAACTCAAAGAAGAGCTTAGACTGAAATCAGCCTAAATGAGACTTGCCATACTTGGGACTGAAGGTAGAAAATGGCTCAAGGGGTTCATGTGCTATAAGCTGCAGCAGTCAAGCCCTGCTTGCCTCAACTGTAAATAAATTAGGGGAAGAAAATCAAGCCTTTTCTTTATCCTTGACTTAACACTGATCAGCACATTAGCGCTCAAAAATGTATTAAATGAATAAAAGAAGAATAAGGGAAGAGAAAGAGGAAATGAAGTAGGAAGGGAAAATCTTAAATTCTGTAGATCAATCCATCCTCTGTGTGTTTGTTGGCTTTTTTCCCCCCTTCTGTAATACTTGCCATCTAGTTTCTTTTGGAAAATTCTGACTGAACTAAGAGGTACTGACTTGGAATGAATGAAAATGAACAGTGTATCTTTTCTAAAAAGATGTATTTATTTAAAGAATAGTTGATTTACAATGTTTTGTCTATTTCTACTGTACAGCAAAGTGATTCTCTCACACACACACATATATATAAATACACATTCTTTTTCATATTCTTTTCCATTATGGTTTATTATAGGATGTTGAATATATCTCCCTGTGCTATATAATAGTGACCCTTTTCATTTATCCATTCTCTATATAATAGTTTGCTTCTGCTAATATCCAACTCCCACTCCATCCTTCCCCCATTCTTCTCCCCCATAACAACCACAAGTCTAGGACAAATATATCTTTATAGGCTCTCTGTGATAGACAAATCTGCCCTCACCTGGACTGCTAGGAAGAATCCATGAAGTAAGGCAAATAAGACTCAAATAAGACTGTGGAAGTCAGCTAATATACAGATCCACAGTTCGTTCTTGCTTAGATGATCTTCCCAGCACAGACCCCCAGTTCAAGGGTTGGTTGCTACCTGCCTTTTGATGCTGGTATTCCCTAGCAAAAACAGGGAAGTGTCTCCTCTTAAAACCATGGTCTTCCATTTTCTCTTCTCCAGAAGATCCTCGCCATGCTCTCAGCAACAGAGCATGCTCAGAACATGACTTGTCTGTGATTACTTTTCCTACAATGTGAGAAAGTTTGCCAACAGACTATGGCTACTTCATACCAGTCTCATAGACAGTCAAGAACTTGGGCTTCCATTACAGACTGAGCTGTTGGAAATCTTCCAACCAGCTAAATTGCTCCAATTTTTTCACGTGAAAATTCATTTAGTTTATGTAATATTGTGAAGTACATACTCTTATGACCCTCACTTTTGTAGGGCCCTTTAAAAGAAAATAAAAAAAAAATCAAGCTTTTCTTTATCCTTGACTTAACACTGAAGCGCTCAAAAATGTATTAAATGAATAAAAGAAGAATAAGGGAAGAGAAAGAGGAAATGAAGTAGGAAGGGAAAATCTTAAATTCTGTAGATCAATCCATCCTCTGTGTGTTTGTTGGCTTTTTTCCCCCCTTCTGTAATACTTGCCATCTAGTTTCTTTTGGAAAATTCTGACTGAACTAAGAGGTACTGACTTGGAATGAATGAAAATGAACAGTGTATCTTTTCTAAAAAGATGTATTTATTTAAAGAATAGTTGATTTACAATGTTTTGTCTATTTCTACTGTACAGCAAAGTGATTCTCTCACACACACACACATATATATAAATACACATTCTTTTTCATATTCTTTTCCATTATGGTTTATTATAGGATGTTGAATATATCTCCCTGTGCTATATAATAGTGACCCTTTTCATTTATCCATTCTCTATATAATAGTTTGCTTCTGCTAATATCCAACTCCCACTCCATCCTTCCCCCATTCTTCTCCCCCATAACAACCACAAGTCTAGGACAAATATATCTTTATAGGCTCTCTGTGATAGACAAATCTGCCCTCACCTGGACTGCTAGGAAGAATCCATGAAGTAAGGCAAATAAGACTCAAATAAGACTGTGGAAGTCAGCTAATATACAGATCCACAGTTCGTTCTTGCTTAGATGATCTTCCCAGCACAGACCCCCAGTTCAAGGGTTGGTTGCTACCTGCCTTTTGATGCTGGTATTCCCTAGCAAAAACAGGGAAGTGTCTCCTCTTAAAACCATGGTCTTCCATTTTCTCTTCTCCAGAAGATCCTCGCCATGCTCTCAGCAACAGAGCATGCTCAGAACATGACTTGTCTGTGATTACTTTTCCCTACAATGTGAGAAAGTTTGCCAACAGACTATGGCTACTTCATACCAGTCTCATAGACAGTCAAGAACTTGGGCTTCCATTACAGACTGAGCTGTTGGAAATCTTCCAACCAGCTAAATTGCTCCAATTTTTTCACGTGAAAATTCATTTAGTTTATGTAATATTGTGAAGTACATACTCTTATGACCCTCACTTTGTAGCCTATGAAAATAGGGGACCCTTCCTTTATGAAAATGCAGAAAATATGCACTCCTCCAAGGGTGATGGAACACAGAAGCTAGAAAAAATCATAAAGCATTGATCAATATCCTAATAGGATGTCCAAAGTCATGACTATTAAAACAACGGAGCAGAAATTCATAAAGGAATGGCAAAGGTGCAAATTAAGATGGCTGACTTTTTTTTTAAATAATGAATGCACTATTTAAGGCTTCTGTTATATTGTCAAATTTTATCTCAAAGCATGGTCATAATATATCATCCTATTTAAAAAGTCCTTCTAATGTCTCTTTTGCTTCATTAGGCATTATACATTTGAGTCTTTGCTATTTTCATACACAAGAAAATAATATTTAAGTAATTTCATATGCCTTTGAACATTTTCTTTTTAAAAATTTGAATGGTGTATAGTTGATTTGCAATGCTGTGTTAGTTCCAGGTGCAAAGGGAATGGGGTGTGTGTGTGTGTGGGGGGGGGGGGGTGTGCACGTAGGGCTTCCCAGCTGGCAAAGAATCTGCCTGCCAATGCAGGAGACGCAAGATATGCAAGTTTGATCCTTGGGTTGGGAAGATCCCCTGGAGGAGAAAATGGCAACCCACTCCAGTATTCTTGCTGGAAAGTCTGGTAAACAGAGGAGCCTGGCAGGTTGCAATCCATGGAGTCACAGAGTCAGACATGACTGAGCAACTAAGCATGCACACACACACACAAACACCCATACACAGACTTTTTTTTTTTTTCAGATTCTTTTCCCATATAGGATGTTACAGAATACTGATAACTTTACTATACAGTAGGTCCTTGTTAGTTATCTTTTTTTTTATTTTGACTGTTTGATATTAGTTCCCAGACTGGGGATTTAATCTGGGCCCCTCTGCAGTGAAAGTATGGAGTCCTAACCACTGGACGACCAGGGGATTCCCAAGTTATCTAATAGTGTATATACATTAATTCCAATCTCCTAATTTATCACTTTTTCCCACATTTCCCCATTGGTCATATGGTAACTCTAAATTTAGTTTTTAAAGGAACCTTCATAATGTTCTCTGTATTTGTTGTACTAATTTGCATTCCTATCAACAGTTTAGGAGGGTTCCCTTTTCTCCACACCCTTTCCAGCATTTACTATTCATAGATGTTTTTGATGATGGGCATTCTGACTGGTTTGAGGTGATAGCTTATTGTAACTTTGATTTGTATTTCTTTAGTAATTTGTGGTGTAGAGCATCTTTTCATGTGTTTTTTGGCTATCTGTATGTCTTCTTTGGAGAAATGTCTATTTAGATCTTCTCTTCTGAAGAAATATCTATTTTTTCTTGAATATTTTTTGATATTGATCTGTTTATATATTTTGGAGATTAACCCCTTTAGAGTCTGTCAGTTTGTTTGCAAATATTTTCTCCCATCTAAGGGTTGTCGTTTTGTTTTGTTTATGGTTTTCTTTGTAGTGCAAAAGCTTTTAAGTTTAACTAAGTTCAATTTGTTTATTTTTGTTTTTATTTTCATTATCTAGGAGGTACATTAAAAAAGATCTTGCTGTGATTTATGTCAGAGCACATTCTGCCTATGTTTTCCTCTCAGAGTTTCATAGTATCTGGCCTTATGAACATTTTCTTATATGTAGTTTCTTCTGTGTACTATTTGGTCTTTTTATATTTATTAAGTCTCAATATTTTAAATTATTTTATAATAAACATATTAACTTTTAAAAAGAAAACAAACTGTACTTGCTTTCATTTTTTTGTTTATGAGAGGTTTTCTTGAAAATTAGAAATGGATAAGTTAATGGACAGAAATAGCTCCAAATTCTGTCACACAGATTAATCTCACATAGATGGAGTTGGGGACAGATAAAAGCAAGTCAAAATGATACAGACAGAGAAACTTCAGACATTCAGGGGATTTTTCTGTGAAACTATGACTAGGAACTAGTTCAAGGACTGTACAACAACTTTCTCTGCAAAAATCAAAAATAACTTTGGTTGTGGGTTGCCTGGTGTTTTTTAGAGGACTTTTTAGGCAAAGGTCAAGGGAGAACTTCTTCCTAATGAGTGTCCAAATTAATTGTAATAGTTTGCTTAATGTTTTGTTTCAGTTAAAGTTGTTTTGCTCTCTTTTTAAAAACATATTAAATTATAATCAGATATAACTTCTACAGGCAAAATTTCTGTCTCCTGGATCCCTCTCTCCTGGAACCCTAGAACATCTTCTTCCCTAGTCTCTCTCCAATTTCTCCTCCTCTCCTTCCTCCCCAAGTTAGGAGAGGCTGACAGAAAAAAAGGTTCACCATTCATGTTGATGTATGGCAGAAATCAAACCAATATTATAAAGCAGTTATCCTTCAAAAATTAAGTCTATTTTTGGTCTATTTAGATCTTCTCTTCTGAAGAAATATCTATTTTTCTTGAATATTTTTTGATATTGATCTGTTTATATATTTTGGAGATTAACCCCTTTAGAGTCTGTCAGTTTGTTTGCAAATATTTTCTCCCATCTAAGGGTTGTCGTTTTGTTTTGTTTATGGTTTTCTTTGTAGTGCAAAAGCTTTTAAGTTTAACTAAGTTCAATTTGTTTATTTTTGTTTTATTTACATTATCTAGGAGGTACATTAAAAAAGATCTTGCTGTGATTTATGTCAGAGCACATTCTGCCTATGTTTTCCTCTCAGAGTTTCATAGTATCTGGCCTTATGAACATTTTCTTATATGTAGTTTCTTCTGTGTACTATTTGGTCTTTTTATATTTATTAAGTCTCAATATTTTAAATTATTTTATAATAAACATATTAACTTTTAAAAGAAAACAAACTGTACTTGCTTTCATTTTTTTGTTTATGAGAGGTTTTCTTGAAAATTAGAAATGGATAAGTTAATGGACAGAAATAGCTCCAAATTCTGTCACACAGATTAATCTCACATAGATGGAGTTGGGGACAGATAAAAGCAAGTCAAAATGATACAGACAGAGAAACTTCAGACATTCAGGGGATTTTTCTGTGAAACTATGACTAGGAACTAGTTCAAGGACTGTACAACAACTTTCTCTGCAAAAATCAAAAATAACTTTGGTTGTGGGTTGCCTGGTGTTTTTTAGAGGACTTTTTAGGCAAAGGTCAAGGGAGAACTTCTTCCTAATGAGTGTCCAAATTAATTGTAATAGTTTGCTTAATGTTTTGTTTCAGTTAAAGTTGTTTTGCTCTCTTTTTAAAAACATATTAAATTATAATCAGATATAACTTCTACAGGCAAAATTTCTGTCTCCTGGATCCCTCTCTCCTGGAACCCTAGAACATCTTCTTCCCTAGTCTCTCTCCAATTTCTCCTCCTCTCCTTCCTCCCCAAGTTAGGAGAGGCTGACAGAAAAAAAGGTTCACCATTCATGTTGATGTATGGCAGAAATCAAACCAATATTATAAAGCAGTTATCCTTCAATTAAAAATAAATAAATTTTTTGAAAAAAAGGTTCACCAAATCGAAATGTTGGCAACATGACTTGGTCCCTCTTCTCTTCCTTAAGGTTATAGGCCTCCCAACACACTGATGACATCCACTTCCAACTTTGCTTTCTCATTTGGGGACACTGGAAGAAAAATGTTCTCTACTTTCAAACAACAAGCACAGAACAACTCTCTTGACCTTGCAAAAGACCAAGACTGAAGCACATTCTATGCTTTCATTCTCTCTCTTTATTATAATTTATGCAAATTATCTCTTGGAAATGGAATGCCTTAGGCTTTCTTTTGCATTCTCTCTTAGTAACAATGTACGATTCTGGGTTTCCAGATGAAGAAAATATTATCAAATGACAAATGGTTGTGGAGGCCCTTTGGCCAGGTAATCAAACAGTCCACTCATACACAGCCTCTGTGGGCTCTGACATTTTAGAGCTTGCATTATACCTATAATAGCACTTAAAAATATCCTTTGAAAATTCTACCTGAGCACCTCAGAATAGGCTTGGTGATGTATTTGCTCCTTGGATGAGTTCCTAAGAGATGTGTGCATTATGGGAATTTCATGGTTCCTCCATTTGCACTTGAGACCCATCACGTTCAGGACCACCTCGTGGAGGGATACAGGGTAACCTTGCTGAGTGTCAGGCTCCGCCCTCAGTTACTAGATCTTCATTGTACAATTCACAGACTAGATCTTCATTGCATAGTTCACAGACTCAGACTTGGGATTTTATTTCTGTTTGTCCAGAACTCCAAGCTCCTTTACCCTTCCCTCCTTCTAGGCCCTCCTCTATTAATCTAAGTACCCCACCCTTGCCACCACCTTCCCAAGACTTAAGGCAGAAGCTTAGTTGAATGGCATTTTCAGGGGACGAAGCATTGGAGGGGAAGCCACCACTGTTTTTGAGCACATTCCCCCAAAGTGGCACATTTTCAACAACTTCTCTAAGTAAATATGAGCATGACCATTGTTAATACTGAGAAGTAAAGCCCTGGTGGCTCAGATGGTGACGAATCTGCCTATAATACAGATGACCCAGGTTTAATCCCTAACTTAGGAAGATTCCTTTGAGGAGGAAATGTTAGCCCACTCCAATATTCTTGCCTGGAAAATTCCATGGACAGCAGAGCCTGGCAGGCTACAGGCCACGGGGTCTCAAAGAGTCAGACATGACTGAATGACTAACAGTGTTACTTTCACAAAGGCTTTAGAGAAGTGAATATGAAAATAAACATGGTGAGCAGACCATAAGTTCTGTAGAGAAAGTGGTTTAAAGTTCAGCCCACCCATCCATTTTGCACCCTCCCATCATTGCACAAACCTCCACACCCTAGGCACAGACAGACCAGGCACAAGTCCCCGCTCTAACCATCATCCCTGCCTAGACTCATGGCATCTTCCTGACTCTCCCTGACTTAGGTCATCCTTTCTGATCTCAAACTTTCCATGCAGTTGACTTGTAGTTTGTGCCATTTCTCCACTAGTCTCACCAAAGCCCCCCTGTTGTACCCCTCATACTTTTGATTTGGATGACACAGTCATTCTGAAATCCTCACATAGCTCCCCATGAGCAGAAATTAGAAGAAACAGCAAAGGGAGGGGGTGTGATAAAAGTCTACTGGGGCCTGATCCCTGATTCACAAGGGGACTCAATTAGAGGTTTTTAGCCAAGCTTCTATTGAGGTATTTCATACAGAGATACTAACAGGATTAACAGACAAAGACAGTTGTTTTAGAACTTTACAGTTTTGCTCCTTCATTGAAACAGACGTCCATAGTGCAGTATGAATTGATTTTTTTCCTGATTTTTAGTTGTGATGATTAGCATATTTATATTTATGATACTTGGTGTTAAAAGCACTATTGTTAATTATCAACTTATATGTTTCTGGCATTTCATCATTTTATAAAAATATGTTGGAGTCTCAGAAAAATAGAAATGGTCCACACCTCTCAAGCTCTGAGGGACTCTACCATCCTATAATAACATACGATAGGTGCTTGGTTTAATAGTGTACTGTTGCTGCTCAGAGTTTTGAAGTTAGTGGGAACTGGTGTAGCTCAAGAAGACTTTCTTTACTGATGGACTCCATGCTTTCCTTCTTCCACAGTTATTATGCCTTACCAGAGCTTTTCACCTTTATGGCATCTTACCCAGAAAGAATGTAAATGTTCTGTAGCAGTGATGTCTTACCTAAGCCTGAAGGGACTTACACATCCTGCTTCATTTGCTATACCTATGCTCTGCCAGATGGAGTTGTTCCCCAGGGTGTAGGGAGAAGTCTCTGGGGGATAATGTTTCTCCCATCTCTCTCTTTCTCTCCTACTGCCCACTCCTTCCCCACCATGAGAATCAGATCCTTCTAAAAGAATTCAGACTTGGGTCGATGTGTGGCAATAAACAATAAAACCTTGTAAAGAATAATAATAAAATTCATATGGAATAAAAAAGTAATTAATTAACTCAAAAAAAAAGAATTCAGAGAATTCCCACAGTGAACTTGGCTTTTGGACTCTCTGTTTTCCTCCCTATCTTCCTGACTCTCCCTGACTTAGGTCATCCTTTCTGATCTCAAACTTTCCATGCAGTTGACTTGTAGTTTGTGCCATTTCTCCACTAGTCTCACCAAAGCCCCTGTTGTACCCTCATACTTTTGATTTGGATGACACAGTCATTCTGAAATCCTCACATAGCTCCCCATGAGCAGAAATTAGAAGAAACAGCAAAGGGAGGGGGTGTGATAAAAGTCTACTGGGGCCTGATCCCTGATTCACAAGGGGACTCAATTAGAGGTTTTTAGCCAAGCTTCTATTGAGGTATTTCATACAGAGATACTAACAGGATTAACAGACAAAGACAGTTGTTTTAGAACTTTACAGTTTTGCTCCTTCATTGAAACAGACGTCCATAGTGCAGTATGAATTGATTTTTTTCCTGATTTTTAGTTGTGATGATTAGCATATTTATATTTATGATACTTGGTGTTAAAAGCACTATTGTTAATTATCAACTTATATGTTTCTGGCATTTCATCATTTTATAAAAATATGTTGGAGTCTCAGAAAAATAGAAATGGTCCACACCTCTCAAGCTCTGAGGGACTCTACCATCCTATAATAACATACGATAGGTGCTTGGTTTAATAGTGTACTGTTGCTGCTCAGAGTTTTGAAGTTAGTGGGAACTGGTGTAGCTCAAGAAGACTTTCTTTACTGATGGACTCCATGCTTTCCTTCTTCCACAGTTATTATGCCTTACCAGAGCTTTTCACCTTTATGGCATCTTACCCAGAAAGAATGTAAATGTTCTGTAGCAGTGATGTCTTACCTAAGCCTGAAGGGACTTACACATCCTGCTTCATTTGCTATACCTATGCTCTGCCAGATGGAGTTGTTCCCCAGGGTGTAGGGAGAAGTCTCTGGGGGATAATGTTTCTCCCATCTCTCTCTTTCTCTCCTACTGCCCACTCCTTCCCCACCATGAGAATCAGATCCTTCTAAAAGAATTCAGACTTGGGTCGATGTGTGGCAATAAACAATAAAACCTTGTAAAGAATAATAATAAAATTCATATGGAATAAAAAAGTAATTAATTAACTCAAAAAAAAAAAAAGAATTCAGAGAATTCCCACAGTGAACTTGGCTTTTGGACTCTCTGTTTTCCTCCCTATACCTAACCAGAAAAATACCTAATTCATTTTATTTTGGTGGGGGACCACTTCTATTGGTCTTTCATTTATCTATTTTCATCCATCTTTGTTCTTTTGGCCCTTGTGGGCCTCCCATCGCAGTGGCCTCTGTTGTCGCAGAGCACCTGCTCTGGGCACATGCGCTCCAGAGCTCGGGCTCAGTAGTTGGACACATGGGTCCAGCCGCTCCGTGACATGTGGGATCTTCCCAGGCCAGGGATTGAGCCAGTGCCCCTTATACTGCAAGACGGTGTTCGTACCCACTGGACCACCAGGGAAGTCCCCTAATTCATTTTAACAGAGACTTTTAGGCAAGAAAATTTCAAAGACACTTTAGACATTTTGATGAACATGTTTACGTTGTAAATGTACTTACATTATAAGTACATTTTAGCAATTGTGCTTAATTTTATTTTTTTAATTTTAAAAGTATCAAAAGAGAAAAGAGGGCTTCCCTGGTGGTCCAGTGGGAAAGGACACCGCCTTGCAGTGCAAGGAACACTGGTTCGATCCCTGGCCTGGGAAGATCCCACGTGCCGCGAAGCAGCTGGACTGATGTGTCCAATTACCGAGCCGGAGCTCTGGAGCACATGCGCCCAGAGCCGGTGCTCTGCGACAACAGAGGCCACTGCGATGGGAGGCCCACACGGGCCAAAAGAACAAATAAGGATGAAAATAAATAAATGAAAGACCAATAGAAGTGGCCCGCCCGCCCCTCTCCCTCCCCAACCCGCCCGTCTGCACCCCCCAAAAAAAATGTCAAAAAAAAAAAAAAAAGAGAGAAAAGATTATCAGAAGTAATATAGCAAATATCTTACTCAGTCATTCTGAATTACACATTGTCAATATTTTGTCTTGTGGATGCTCAGTCTTTTGTTTATTGACTAGTTAAGAAATGATATCCTATAAATCTAGGTCAATCTCCCTTAAACCATATCCCAGTCATTGTTCCCTCCCATTCCTCATACTCCACTCTTTTGGTGTGGCTGAAGTGCTGTCTACTGTCTTCCAATGTGTTCTCAAATAGGTCTGCATACAGTTTTGTGTATCTCCATATAGAGACGTGTGCTTCCCTGATGGCTCAGTTGGTGAAGAATCTGCCTGCAGTGTGGGAGACTTGATTCCTGGGACAAGAAGGTCCCCTAAAAAAGGGAGTGACTACCCATTTCAGTATTCTTGCCTAGAGAATTCCATGAGTAGCCTAGCAGGCTACAGTCCATGGTGTCACAGAGTCTGACATGACTGACTGATTAACACTTCACATATAGAAGTATATACATGTACTATGTCTATGCTTTTAAGTACCATGTATATGTAAAAGATATATATATGTGTGTGTGTATATATATATATATATATATATATTATATACATGGTTATATATATGTATATGGCTAATGCACACAAATTGCATCATACTATATGTATCAATCTCCATCTTGCTTTTCTTTTTCAACATCACTTTTGATATCTGTATGTATTTATAGATTATCTTTTAGCTATCACTGAATATTGGATTGCATGGGTATGTTTTATTCATCCATTCCCTTACTGATTAGCATTCAAGTTTTTCCATTTATCTGCTAATATCAACAGTGTTCCCATGAATGTCCTTGATGTTTCTCCTTTGTGTACATACATGTTTTTCTAGAATATATACTGAAACATAGAATTAGTGAATTACAGGTTATGTATATTTTCAGTTTTATTAGATGCTGCCATATAGTACCAGTTTATATTCCCAAAATCACAGCATATTTTTCTTCAAATTCTGATCAATAATATTATTTTCAGAGTTTGAAATTTTGCTACTTTGATGGGTTAAAGTAATATCTCAGGGAATTCCCTGGCAATTAAGACTCTGCATGGGTTCAAGAGCTGGTCAGTGAACGAAGATAGAGCATGCTGCAGTAAAGTAAAAAAAATTAAGAAATTATTTTTTTAAGTAGCATCTCCATCTCATTTTAATTTGTGACCATCCTAATATTAATGAGATAGAGTATTATTTCATGAATGTATTAGACATACAGTTTGCCTAATTTGTGATATGCCTATTTATATCCTTTGTCTTTTTTCTATTAATTTGTAAGAGTTCTATATATAATAACAGTAATCCGTTTCCTAATTACAATTTCTGAAAAGGCTTTTCCTAATCAATTGCTTCTGTTTTAACTTTACTATGTAGACATTTTCCTTGTGAGGTAGTCAAATTTGCCACATTTTTTTCTTTTTGCTTGCTCCTTTTGCCTTTTTAAAAGGAATATATTAACTATTCAAAAATTGCCTTACATATTCATGTACTTGGATTTGTATGAATACTGGATTCAGGCTTGTCGAGTCTGCTGAAGAAATCATTTTGTGATTTTTGCCAGAACTTATTAAATATATAGCTTGAGATATTTTTATAAAAGTTTCCTTTAACCCTTAGAAAAGAGTCTTTATTTATTCAAGTTTTCTTATTATGCCCTTCAAAGTGTGTTTAGAACTTTTCTATAAAAATCTAACTTTGGAAAAAGTCAGTTTTTGGACATTTTATAATATTTGCTGCTCTTGAGAATGACTTGGTATGAAAAAATTGGTAAAAGAAATACTACTGGGTTCTTTTATGCTAATTTTTTTATCTTACTAAAGATTCTACTGAATTATCTTATTCATTCAAGTAGTTTTTCCATTCATTGCCTTGATTTTGTTAAGATTATCCTATCATTTGCAAA
Organism: Tragulus kanchil; assembly: GCA_022376925.1. Taxonomy (NCBI): domain Eukaryota; kingdom Metazoa; phylum Chordata; class Mammalia; order Artiodactyla; family Tragulidae; genus Tragulus; species Tragulus kanchil. The sequence goes on along the minus strand of JAIOJX010000026.1, from coordinate 264,741,006 downwards.
TAGTGACAAATTGGTCTCTTCCTTTCAGGGGAATACGTGTTTAACTTTTTAAATTTCCAAATCATGGCAGACTGAGTGATGTGCAGTCTGTCTGACCCATTCTCTAATTTCCTACACTGCCTGTTTCTTTTCTTATTCTATTGACTAGGACTTAGAGAACAACATTGAATTGTTGTGGTCTCTAGATGTTAAGAGAAATATTTTTAAAGTTATATCATTAAATATATTTTCTGAAGGATCTTTAAGGATCTTACTAGGTTAAGGAATTTCCTTATTTTACTGATTTATGAAACATTTTTCTTGTCATAGAATACTCTTACTATAGCCATTGAATTTGCCATTAAAACATGTATTGATGTGATAGACAATATTGACTGTACCTAGATTTTTGCTATTGATCATGCCTTTGTTTCTGGAATATGTACTACTTTATCCTTAACAACAAATTTTGTATTCAGTTTGCTTATAATTTATTTAGAAAGTTGATATCTATTTTATGTGTGTGTATATGTGTGTATTTAAAAGTGGTGCCTAACTCTGTGCATTTGAAACACTTCTATTTAATTTTGCCACTTGGGCTTATTAAGTATCTGAGAAGTACACTCTCATTTCTTTGAGGAGAATATACCTGAACTTCTAAATCAGAGTACTCTGTTAGCCCTCTCACTGTACCCTGTATTATAATTGTATAGCTATCTATGAAGTTGATTATTGACTGAGCCATCCACTAGGCTTTACGTTCCATAAGGACAGGGGATTTTATCTGTTTAATTCACTGCTGTAATCCCAGGACCTAATGTGCAATTAGTACATAGTAGACACTTTAAAACTTATTTGTGGAATGATTAAATAAGTAGTAGTTTGAAAGCTGATGATGGTCCAGGGTCTTTCTCTATTTAAAATTTGCCTAATGCTGATATAACAACTCAATGTTCATTACTAGGCTGCTGTTCCATATCTTCACCTGCTTGAACTGACATGCCACAGTGCTTCTTTGACATTCCTGAGTCTGGATGAATCCCAGTGATTCTCCTTCCTCCTCATTCAGTGCACTGGCACATCACGAAAAATTAGGGAGTTCCTAAACTTAGCAATTAAATGCTACTAAAACACGCTGCCTGATAGGTATTTTCTTCAGTTTGTTTAACTTTTTAAATTTCCAAATCATGGCAGACTGAGTGATGTGCAGTCTGTCTGACCCATTCTCTAATTTCCTACACTGCCTGTTTCTTTTCTTATTCTATTGACTAGGACTTAGAGAACAACATTGAATTGTTGTGGTCTCTAGATGTTAAGAGAAATATTTTTAAAGTTATATCATTAAATATATTTTCTGAAGGATCTTTAAGGATCTTACTAGGTTAAGGAATTTCCTTATTTTACTGATTTATGAAACATTTTTCTTGTCATAGAATACTCTTACTATAGCCATTGAATTTGCCATTAAAACATGTATTGATGTGATAGACAATATTGACTGTACCTAGATTTTTGCTATTGATCATGCCTTTGTTTCTGGAATATGTACTACTTTATCCTTAACAACAAATTTTGTATTCAGTTTGCTTATAATTTATTTAGAAAGTTGATATCTATTTTATGTGTGTGTATATGTGTGTATTTAAAAGTGGTGCCTAACTCTGTGCATTTGAAACACTTCTATTTAATTTTGCCACTTGGGCTTATTAAGTATCTGAGAAGTACACTCTCATTTCTTTGAGGAGAATATACCTGAACTTCTAAATCAGAGTACTCTGTTAGCCCTCTCACTGTACCCTGTATTATAATTGTATAGCTATCTATGAAGTTGATTATTGACTGAGCCATCCACTAGGCTTTACGTTCCATAAGGACAGGGGATTTTATCTGTTTAATTCACTGCTGTAATCCCAGGACCTAATGTGCAATTAGTACATAGTAGACACTTTAAAACTTATTTGTGGAATGATTAAATAAGTAGTAGTTTGAAAGCTGATGATGGTCCAGGGTCTTTCTCTATTTAAAATTTGCCTAATGCTGATATAACAACTCAATGTTCATTACTAGGCTGCTGTTCCATATCTTCACCTGCTTGAACTGACATGCCACAGTGCTTCTTTGACATTCCTGAGTCTGGATGAATCCCAGTGATTCTCCTTCCTCCTCATTCAGTGCACTGGCACATCACGAAAAATTAGGGGAGTTCCCTAAACTTAGCAATTAAATGCTACTAAAACACGCTGCCTGATAGGTATTTTCTTCAGTTTGCATCCATGGGAAATTGTACAGTCACAGGTTTTAATGTGGCTTATGAAACACTGCATAATTAAGCAATGATTGTTACTCAAGAGTTGGTAAAGATTGACTTTTCAAGGCCAAGGGGAAATGTGCCACAAGCCAGCTCTCAGTGAAGACCTCAGGATCCCTGGAGATTAGTCAAATTGAGAGAGGCAGTCAGCCTTTTACCCCATAGCTCCTTGGAAGGTACCATACATTCTGTGGACAGTATCTGTTTTACTGACCCCCTTTCTCACCAAAGGTTCCTCATTTTAAACACAGTTATTGACATTTAGGTTAGTTTCAAACAGAATTTTTAACAGCTGGCTAACGGTAATCTCAGGTTTTTTTCACCTGCTACTAAATATCTTTGAGGTTCTAGGAAATGGTGAAAATGTTTTTGTTTTTTGTTTTTTGTTTTTCTGACTTCTTGGTGTGTGTGTGCTCAGTGGTGTTTGAGTCTCTGCAACCCTTTGGACTGAAGCCTGTCAGACTTCTCTGTCCATGGGATTTCCCAGGCAAGAATACTGGAGTGGGTTGACATTTCTTTCTCCAGGGGATCTTCCCAAACCAGGGATCAGCCCACATTGCTTGTGTATCCTGCATTCACAGGTGGGTTCTTTACCCACTGAGCCATTGGGAAAGATATCTGATTTCTTAGTAGCACACTTGTCATCATTAAGATGAGCAATAGTCACCTTTTGCCAGTAGTAACATTTTTAAATGAATTTGCTATATGGATATTCAAAAATAATTGAAGGTAACTGCAAATTTCCACCAATCATTATGCATTGCTAAAATCACATTGTATTCAAAGTTTGTTAGTTTTATAATTCCAGTTTACAAATAAATCCTGGATAAGTTGTCCTTCAAAGGGTGTGTTTTTTAAATGAACAAATTCATCTTGTTCATTGCCAAAGTAGTCTTTATTCATTTAAAAGATGCATCCTTTGAAGGACAGCTTATTCAAGACTCACTGTGGGTTAAAAACTACGCTAGGTGCTGGATGCAAAGTATGTTTCCTATCTTCATGAAACTTAGAAGTGATTAGGGAATTTTGTACTGTGTCAACTTAGCTTCTCCTTTTTTGTATTGTTGTTGTTTAGTTGGTAAGTTGTTTCCAACTCTTTGCGACCCCATAGACTGTTGCCTGCCAGGCTCCTCTGTCCATGAGATTTCCCAGGCAAGAATACTGGAGTGGGTTGCCATGTCCTTCCCCAGGGGATCTCCCTGACCCAGAGTTCAAACCCATGTCTCCTTCATTGGCAGGCCAGTTCTTTACTACCGAGCCATTAGGGAAGCCCCTCTTTGGGGTATAGTTCTGGTTTAATGTTGGTCACAAGAAGTGCCATGAAATTTCATCATCATGAAATTTGGAAAGGGAAGTTGGTGAAAGGCACCATGGCCCTTGTGCACAGTCACTGCTCTGTGGGCTCACCTTGTTGGCATTGGGCAGCCATCAGCCTGCAGCTCCTGCCCCTCTTGAACCCCATCAACCCTCCAGTATTCTGAGCCCTAGCCTACATAGTCAAGCATTTCCCTGGGGAAGGGCTCCAGCTTCTTCCTCATCACCCACATCATCAAGGTTAGAGGTTGCTATAAAATTGAATGTGTCCCTATAAAATTCACATGTTGCAGTCTAATCTCCAATGGGTTGAGTATAAAAGAGATCCCAGAGAGCCTACCCATCCCTCTACTAGGTGAGACTCCACAGATAGAAGACGGGATCTATGAACCAGGAAGTAGGTATCTGTGAACCAGATACTGAATCTATTGGCATCTTGATCTCGGAGTTCCCAAAGTCCAGATCTGTGAAAAATAAATTTCTGTTGTTTATTACCCACTCATCAGCATCTGTGATGAATAGACTAAGACAGATTGTACTAGGTTCCACCAATCATTATGCATTGCTAAAATCACATTGTATTCAAAGTTTGTTAGTTTTATAATTCCAGTTTACAAATAAATCCTGGATAAGTTGTCCTTCAAAGGGTGTGTTTTTTAAATGAACAAATTCATCTTGTTCATTGCCAAAGTAGTCTTTATTCATTTAAAAGATGCATCCTTTGAAGGACAGCTTATTCAAGACTCACTGTGGGTTAAAAACTACGCTAGGTGCTGGATGCAAAGTATGTTTCCTATCTTCATGAAACTTAGAAGTGATTAGGGAATTTTGTACTGTGTCAACTTAGCTTCTCCTTTTTTGTATTGTTGTTGTTTAGTTGGTAAGTTGTTTCCAACTCTTTGCGACCCCATAGACTGTTGCCTGCCAGGCTCCTCTGTCCATGAGATTTCCCAGGCAAGAATACTGGAGTGGGTTGCCATGTCCTTCCCCAGGGGATCTCCCTGACCCAGAGTTCAAACCCATGTCTCCTTCATTGGCAGGCCAGTTCTTTACTACCGAGCCATTAGGGAAGCCCCTCTTTGGGGTATAGTTCTGGTTTAATGTTGGTCACAAGAAGTGCCATGAAATTTCATCATCATGAAATTTGGAAAGGGAAGTTGGTGAAAGGCACCATGGCCCTTGTGCACAGTCACTGCTCTGTGGGCTCACCTTGTTGGCATTGGGCAGCCATCAGCCTGCAGCTCCTGCCCCTCTTGAACCCCATCAACCCTCCAGTATTCTGAGCCCTAGCCTACATAGTCAAGCATTTCCCTGGGGAAGGGCTCCAGCTTCTTCCTCATCACCCACATCATCAAGGTTAGAGGTTGCTATAAAATTGAATGTGTCCCTATAAAATTCACATGTTGCAGTCTAATCTCCAATGGGTTGAGTATAAAAGAGATCCCAGAGAGCCTACCCATCCCTCTACTAGGTGAGACTCCACAGATAGAAGACGGGATCTATGAACCAGGAAGTAGGTATCTGTGAACCAGATACTGAATCTATTGGCATCTTGATCTCGGAGTTCCCAAAGTCCAGATCTGTGAAAAATAAATTTCTGTTGTTTATTACCCACTCAGTCTATGGCATTCTGCTAGAGCAGCCTGAATAGACTAAGACAGAGGTGGTATGAGATGAACATAGGTTCCAATTGTCCTCATGGGTCATTGTTGTTCTTGCTGTCACCATTTCACCTCTAGCATTTCTTCTGAACTGCTAATCCTACTGATCTATGGAGACTTTAGGCCACCAGCAGCAGCAAGGCAACAGCCTTCCATAGCCTCCAACAGCATCCACAATTGCATCAGTTTGAATGCCTATAATACATCTTATTTTTGCTATTACCCAGGGTGGTTCTTGAGCTTCCCTGGTGATAAAGAATCTGCCTGCAATGCAGGAGATCAGAGTCTGATCCTGGCTCAAGAAGATCCTCTGGAGAAGAGAATGGCAGCCCACTCCAGTATTCTTGCCTGGAAAATCCCATGGACAGAAGAGCCTGGCTGGCTACAGTCCATAGGATCACGAGGAGTTGGACATGACTGAACAACTAACTCTACTACTTAGGACAATTCTGTTTCTCTGATCAAATCTGAGTGGCATAGGGAGACAGGCATGCTCAAATAACTGTGCCACATACTCTACAGTGACTAATTGTGTTCAAGGACTTGAAGGAGGAGTATGAGCTACAGTGAGATCATACAAATACAAAACCTTAATTTAGATTAGGGGAGGAGTGTCAGGGAAAGCCCTTTGAAGATGTAATATTTTAGCTGTGATGTGGAGTTTGAGTAGCCACTGGCCAGGTTAAGAGCTAGATAAGATGAATAGTAGTGGGCAAGAACTCTGACGTCTGCCCCACTGGAGGAAGTGAAAGAAAATCAGAGTGGCCAGGGCAGAGGGAAGGAGGCAGCGAGTGGTAGAGGGGCGGGGCCATCAGGGCCTCAAGACCTTGAATTAAGAACTTGAATTGAGGCTTTATTCAAAGGGAATATGATGGGAGGGGATTTCTGTGTTTAAAAGGGTACTGCTGCTATGTAAACAAAGTGGCTATTTGTATGCAAATCCACCCATGATAGAAGACGATCTATGAACCAGGAAGTAGGTATCTGTGAACCAGATACTGAATCTATTGGCATCTTGATCTCGGAGTTCCCAAAGTCCAGATCTGTGAAAAATAAATTTCTGTTGTTTATTACCCACTCAGTCTATGGCATTCTGCTAGAGCAGCCTGAATAGACTAAGACAGAGGTGGTATGAGATGAACATAGGTTCCAATTGTCCTCATGGGTCATTGTTGTTCTTGCTGTCACCATTTCACCTCTAGCATTTCTTCTGAACTGCTAATCCTACTGATCTATGGAGACTTTAGGCCACCAGCAGCAGCAAGGCAACAGCCTTCCATAGCCTCCAACAGCATCCACAATTGCATCAGTTTGAATGCCTATAATACATCTTATTTTTGCTATTACCCAGGGTGGTTCTTGAGCTTCCCTGGTGATAAAGAATCTGCCTGCAATGCAGGAGATCAGAGTCTGATCCTGGCTCAAGAAGATCCTCTGGAGAAGAGAATGGCAGCCCACTCCAGTATTCTTGCCTGGAAAATCCCATGGACAGAAGAGCCTGGCTGGCTACAGTCCATAGGATCACGAGGAGTTGGACATGACTGAACAACTAACTCTACTACTTAGGACAATTCTGTTTCTCTGATCAAATCTGAGTGGCATAGGGAGACAGGCATGCTCAAATAACTGTGCCACATACTCTACAGTGACTAATTGTGTTCAAGGACTTGAAGGAGGAGTATGAGCTACAGTGAGATCATACAAATACAAAACCTTAATTTAGATTAGGGGAGGAGTGTCAGGGAAAGCCCTTTGAAGATGTAATATTTTAGCTGTGATGTGGAGTTTGAGTAGCCACTGGCCAGGTTAAGAGCTAGATAAGATGAATAGTAGTGGGCAAGAACTCTGACGTCTGCCCCACTGGAGGAAGTGAAAGAAAATCAGAGTGGCCAGGGCAGAGGGAAGGAGGCAGCGAGTGGTAGAGGGGCGGGGCCATCAGGGCCTCAAGACCTTGAATTAAGAACTTGAATTGAGGCTTTATTCAAAGGGAATATGATGGGAGGGGATTTCTGTGTTTAAAAGGGTACTCTGGCTGCTATGTAAACAAAGTGGCTATTTGTATATTTGCAAATAATCATCTTATTTTTGACAATTAAGCATTACTCTGTAATCTAATTCAAAATTCGTCTCTTGGGCTTCCCTGGTGGTCCAGTGGGTAAGGATACCGCCTTGCAGTGCAAGGGGCGCCGGTTCGATCCCTGGCCTGGGAAGATCCCACGTGCCACAGAGCGGCTGGGCTGATGTGTCCAATTACCAAGCCAGAGCTCTGGAGCACATGCGCCCAGAGCCGGTGCTCTGTGACAACAGAGGCCACTGCAATAGAAGGCCCACACAGGTCAAAGAACAAAGATGGATGAAAATAAATCAATAAAAGACCAAAAGAAGTGGCCTGTCTGCTCCCCCCCCCCCCACCCCCACCAAAATAAATAAATAAATAAATCTTTTTTAAAAAAACAAAAAAACAAAATTCGTTTCTTGAAATAAAATTTACTTCTCAAAAACTCTTAGCACGTGGGAAAATAAAAACCTGGCCCCAAAGCACTCAAAACTTGACCATTACATATATGGAGAGCAGCTTAATTGTTATTCTTGATGAATCACACTGTAGTATCATAGATGTCTTATGCCTTCACATTGTAAGTAGGAGTCAGCAAGGCAAGCTCTACAATGTCAAGCTCATGACTGCAAAAATGAATTAGAAAGAGAAGATCATTTGATCTCAAGTTTAAAAACATGCTGACCTCATTCTGAAACAGAAGTCTTCTTAAATATCATGAAATCTCTTTCCATTAGATCTTAAGTGACTAATGGAGTATGAAGAGAAATAGATAGGGTGGGCCTTAGGGCTTATGTGGAGTTTGAGTAGCCACTGGCCAGGTTAAGAGCTAGATAAGATGAATAGTAGTGGGCAAGAACTCTGACGTCTGCCCCACTGGAGGAAGTGAAAGAAAATCAGAGTGGCCAGGGCAGAGGGAAGGAGGCAGCGAGTGGTAGAGGGGCGGGGCCATCAGGGCCTCAAGACCTTGAATTAAGAACTTGAATTGAGGCTTTATTCAAAGGGAATATGATGGGAGGGGATTTCTGTGTTTAAAAGGGTACTCTGGCTGCTATGTAAACAAAGTGGCTATTTGTATATTTGCAAATAATCATCTTATTTTTGACAATTAAGCATTACTCTGTAATCTAATTCAAAATTCGTCTCTTGGGCTTCCCTGGTGGTCCAGTGGGTAAGGATACCGCCTTGCAGTGCAAGGGGCGCCGGTTCGATCCCTGGCCTGGGAAGATCCCACGTGCCACAGAGCGGCTGGGCTGATGTGTCCAATTACCAAGCCAGAGCTCTGGAGCACATGCGCCCAGAGCCGGTGCTCTGTGACAACAGAGGCCACTGCAATAGAAGGCCCACACAGGTCAAAGAACAAAGATGGATGAAAATAAATCAATAAAAGACCAAAAGAAGTGGCCTGTCTGCTCCCCTCCCTCCCCACCCCACCCCCACCAAAATAAATAAATAAATAAATCTTTTTTAAAAAAACAAAAAAACAAAATTCGTTTCTTGAAATAAAATTTACTTCTCAAAAACTCTTAGCACGTGGGAAAATAAAAACCTGGCCCCAAAGCACTCAAAACTTGACCATTACATATATGGAGAGCAGCTTAATTGTTATTCTTGATGAATCACACTGTAGTATCATAGATGTCTTATGCCTTCACATTGTAAGTAGGAGTCAGCAAGGCAAGCTCTACAATGTCAAGCTCATGACTGCAAAAATGAATTAGAAAGAGAAGATCATTTGATCTCAAGTTTAAAAACATGCTGACCTCATTCTGAAACAGAAGTCTTCTTAAATATCATGAAATCTCTTTCCATTAGATCTTAAGTTGGCCACAGGGTGACAGTTTTGCCTGCGGAAAGTATCTTATTCCAGCAATGAAAATACCTTCCACCACCCCTGTTGCACTGAGAATTCTTATTATCCATTTTCATTTCTTCTCAGGAGAGCTTTGAGGATCTAATTCATAATGTTTCAAAAGTGTATTTCCAGGACTTTTTGCTAACTTAAGTGGCCAAGGTCTGTGTTGTGAAAATATAAGAAGTACCAAAGGTGATGATGATGATAATGGAATATGGAGAGGTAAGGGAACACTGGCTTAGGAACGAGTTCTTTAAATGGAAAGGCGTAAACAAGTATGGGTTTGGATTGGTTGTTTTGCCCAAAGAAAAAACTCCAATAATGAAGATGGATAAAGACTGAAAAATAAAGAGTAAGAAACGGGAGGACACTATGCTATAAAGGATCTGATGAATGAAAGGGTTGTAGCTGTAGGAACAAACAAGAGGGTAGATGCTAGAAACTTTTAAGAAGTAGGGGTGGCAAGACCTGGAGTTTACTTGAATGTTGTTAGCAGGACAGCAGAAATGCTGACTCAGTAGTGATAATACGGTTGAAACTGGAGGTTCTGGAGAAAGGTAGAGATAGATTCTTTTTTAACTGAAGGATAGTTGCTTTCCAATTTTCTGCCAGACATCAACAGGAATCAGCCATAGGTATACATATATCCCTACCTCTTGAACATCCCTCCCGTCTCCCTCAAGATATTTTTTACTTCAAAAAGTTTTGGAGATTGAATAGTGAATGAATAAGGCGGTAACTCTGGGCCTTTTATGTAGGTTAAACCAAAGAACTGAAACTCCCTTTGAACTCTAGCAGAATTTATCCCAACATTTGTACATATATGGAGATCAGCTTAATTGTTATTCTTGATGAATCACACTGTAGTATCATAGATGTCTTATGCCTTCACATTGTAAGTAGGAGTCAGCAAGGCAAGCTCTACAATGTCAAGCTCATGACTGCAAAAATGAATTAGAAAGAGAAGATCATTTGATCTCAAGTTTAAAAACATGCTGACCTCATTCTGAAACAGAAGTCTTCTTAAATATCATGAAATCTCTTTCCATTAGATCTTAAGTTGGCCACAGGGTGACAGTTTTGCCTGCGGAAAGTATCTTATTCCAGCAATGAAAATACCTTCCACCACCCCTGTTGCACTGAGAATTCTTATTATCCATTTTCATTTCTTCTCAGGAGAGCTTTGAGGATCTAATTCATAATGTTTCAAAAGTGTATTTCCAGGACTTTTTGCTAACTTAAGTGGCCAAGGTCTGTGTTGTGAAAATATAAGAAGTACCAAAGGTGATGATGATGATAATGGAATATGGAGAGGTAAGGGAACACTGGCTTAGGAACGAGTTCTTTAAATGGAAAGGCGTAAACAAGTATGGGTTTGGATTGGTTGTTTTGCCCAAAGAAAAAACTCCAATAATGAAGATGGATAAAGACTGAAAAATAAAGAGTAAGAAACGGGAGGACACTATGCTATAAAGGATCTGATGAATGAAAGGGTTGTAGCTGTAGGAACAAACAAGAGGGTAGATGCTAGAAACTTTTAAGAAGTAGGGGTGGCAAGACCTGGAGTTTACTTGAATGTTGTTAGCAGGACAGCAGAAATGCTGACTCAGTAGTGATAATACGGTTGAAACTGGAGGTTCTGGAGAAAGGTAGAGATAGATTCTTTTTTAACTGAAGGATAGTTGCTTTCCAATTTTCTGCCAGACATCAACAGGAATCAGCCATAGGTATACATATATCCCTACCTCTTGAACATCCCTCCCGTCTCCCTCAAGATATTTTTTACTTCAAAAAGTTTTGGAGATTGAATAGTGAATGAATAAGGCGGTAACTCTGGGCCTTTTATGTAGGTTAAACCAAAGAACTGAAACTCCCTTTGAACTCTAGCAGAATTTCCATTTTCTTCAGATATTCAAATACATTCAGACTGCCACAGTCCAGAGACTATTGAGACCTCAGATATACAAGCAGAGAAGGCCTTGTTTTCAGAACTGCACAATGTACAGACACAGTCTCTCAAGCCAGAATGGGTAAGGCCTTTACAGGTCTTAGGTCTTCCCTTTTTTGTTAAGTTTGTAGCCATGATGAATTCGTGCAGAGGGAAAGTATTTCAGAATGCAGTTGTCATGATAAGGACATAATTAGTATTTTGATTCTGTATGTTCACCTGAACTACCTGTAGTTTTACCTAAGACAAAGAGTATTGTAAGACTGTAACCATGCACTTGGATGTTCTACTATTCAGGTTATAGGTTGCCCTTGGTGTACACTTGATTGGAGAAAACTAGGTTTTCTCCAGAGGCATGCGTTCTGAAGGGGAAGAGTGTGAGGAAGTGATGGTATTTGCTGTCAGCCTGCACCTACTTCCCGTCCTCTAGTTCCCTCCCCGCCCTGTTGCCCCCTCCTCTACCTAGTCCACCAGTCCCACTTTGAGTGGTCTTTTCTCTTGCACCTCCTGGAATTCTCACTCACCTCTTCCTTATCTGGGCCTTTCTGTGCTCCTAGACTCTGTTAAGTAGGAGAACAGATCCCATTATTTATGTGGTTGGCAAGAGAAAAATAGTGATTCCTATCTGTGATAAAAAACCGCTCAGATGAGGGAGTGGTGAACATTCCATTACTTCACTGAGAGCAGACTCTGGGGCTGGGAGGTACGTTTTTACTCTGTGAAGCATTTTCTGCTGGAGTTTGTTTGGAGTCGGTTACTAAGGGCTGGTGGCTCCAACTTTAGGGCACTAAGGAGGAGCTGGTAGAGATGCTGTGTAGCATACACCCTGGTTCTAGTTAGCTTCTGTGAAGAAACTTCATTGACACTTCCCAGTATCAGGGGTTCTGAGTTCCATTCCCTTTTCTTCCCCCAATATAAAGCACAGTATCAGTTTCAGCCTTCATTCTCTTTGAAGACTACCATGGATATGCAAAATCAAGTTCTTTCCTCCCACCTTTCTCCCTACAACTGATATGGGCACAAATCACTATGCTGCTTTAAAACCTTTTTATCTTTGGAAAGATTAGAGCTCCAGAAAATCTAGGCCATCTTTTTTTTTTTTTTTTTTTTTTTGTAATTTTTATTTACATATTTAGTTTTGACCATTCTGGGTTTTCACTGCTGCCACAGGCTCTTCTCTAGTTGCAGGGAGTAGGGGCTACTCACTAGTTGAGGTGAGCAGGCTTCTCTTTGCAGTGGTTTGTCTTTTTGGCGGGGAGGTTTGGGAGGGCTGTTGGGGAGTTGGGGAGGGAGTGGGGCAGGCGGGCCACTTCTATTGGTCTTTCATTTCTCTATTTTCATCCATCTTTGTTCTTTGGCCCGTGTGGGCCTCCCATCACGGTGGCCTCTGTTGTCGCAGAGCACCGGCTCTGGGCGCATGCGCTCCCGAGCTCCGGCTTGGTAATTGGACACATCGGTCCAGCCGCTCCGTGGCACGTGGGATCTGCCCAGGCCAGGGATCGAACCGGCGCCCCTTGCACTGCAAGGCGGTGTCCTTACCCACTGGACCACCAGGGAAGCCCCTGCAGTGGCTTTTCTTGTTGTAGAACTTGGACTCTAGGGCCCACAGATTTCGGTAGTTGCAACACATGGGCTCAATAGTTGCAGCTCTGAAGCTCTAAAACACAGACTCAGTAGTTGTGCCTCACACGCCCAGTTGCTCCACAGCATGTGGGATCATCCCGGATCAGGGATCTAGCTCGTGTCTTCTGAATTGGCAGGTGAACTCTTCACCACTGTGCTACCAAGGAAGCCCCAAGCGCATTCTTAAAAGATATTCCAAGAGTTACTGTTCAATGGATACAAAGTTTTAGTTTGAGATGATGAAAAGCCCTGGAAATGGAAATGTGGTGGTGATGGTTGTACAACAGTGTGAATATAATTTATGTTACTAGATTGAATGCTTAAAATGAAATTATGTATATTTTACCATAGTTTTTTTTTAAATGCAGTTCTTCCCCCCCCCCACCAGTTTTCAGCCTTCATTCTCTTTGAAGACTACCATGGATATGCAAAATCAAGTTCTTTCCTCCCACCTTTCTCCCTACAACTGATATGGGCACAAATCACTATGCTGCTTTAAAACCTTTTTATCTTTGGAAAGATTAGAGCTCCAGAAAATCTAGGCCATTTTTTTTTTTTTTTTTTTTTTTTTGTAATTTTTATTTACATATTTAGTTTTGACCATTCTGGGTTTTCACTGCTGCCACAGGCTCTTCTCTAGTTGCAGGGAGTAGGGGCTACTCACTAGTTGAGGTGAGCAGGCTTCTCTTTGCAGTGGTTTGTCTTTTTGGCGGGGAGGTTTGGGAGGGCTGTTGGGGAGTTGGGGAGGGAGTGGGGCAGGCGGGCCACTTCTATTGGTCTTTCATTTATCCATTTTCATCCATCTTTGTTCTTTGGCCTACATGGGCCTCCCATCACGGTGGCCTCTGTTGTCGCAGAGCACCGGCTCTGGGCGCATGCGCTCCAGAGCTCCGGCTTGGTAATTGGACACATCGGTCCAGCCGCTCCGTGGCACGTGGGATCTGCCCAGGCCAGGGATCTAACCGGCGCCCCTTGCACTGCAAGGCGGTGTCCTTACCCACTGGACCACCAGGGAAGCCCCTGCAGTGGCTTTTCTTGTTGTAGAACTTGGACTCTAGGGCCCACAGATTTCGGTAGTTGCAACACATGGGCTCAATAGTTGCAGCTCTGAAGCTCTAAAACACAGACTCAGTAGTTGTGCCTCACACGCCCAGTTGCTCCACAGCATGTGGGATCATCCCGGATCAGGGATCTAGCTCGTGTCTTCTGAATTGGCAGGTGAACTCTTCACCACTGTGCTACCAAGGAAGCCCCAAGCGCATTCTTAAAAGATATTCCAAGAGTTACTGTTCAATGGATACAAAGTTTTAGTTTGAGATGATGAAAAAGCCCTGGAAATGGAAATGTGGTGGTGATGGTTGTACAACAGTGTGAATATAATTTATGTTACTAGATTGAATGCTTAAAATGATTTAAATGGTAAATTTTATGTATATTTTACCATAGTTTTTTTTTTTTTTAAAAGTCAGGCTACCAGGTATCTCAAGAAGGAACTATGAGTTGGAGTTTATTTTGGGAGGGCCTGATATTTTCTGTTTTCCTCTATGATTACATGTCTGTTTAGAAATTATTTACCTTTGTTTTGTATTCCAGCATAGTTATATTTCTTAGTAGAAAGAATAATTTAAATGTTTATAAAAATACTATCCCAAGTGTTAAGGCCTTGGAAAGTTCCTTCCCCTGCTTTGAGTCTCATTTTTTATTTTTAATATAAAGTGAATGAGTTAAACTAAATGGTGATGGAAGCCCTCCTGGTGCTAACATCCTATAATTGTACAAAAAAAAAAAAAAAAAACTGCTTGTGAATGAAATAGCAGCAAAAACCAAACATTCATGGAGTATTATTTATTTTGACTGTGTTTTCCTTTAGAGAAATTGAAAATTCAAGGGGGAAAAAACCCCACTGATTATATGAAGACATATAGATTGTCTAACTTAAACCATAAATCAAGTTGGCTGCTCTCTAAGATACTAAACTTACAGAGAAAGGAATGTTTGTCACTTAGCCTAAGGCAGGAGGGCAAAGACAGTTCCACAAGTGACAGGGGTGAGTGTGGGGAGGAAAGCCTGAGCTGAGAGACAGGAAGCCCTTCTAACTTCTCAGAGGAGGAAGGGGCCAGCCTCCCAGTTTCCCCTCATCACTTTCACACAGGCTCTCCAGTGTCAGCTTTGCTTCTGCATATAATCACGTGCCTACCCATAAGTCTTTACTTTCACGATCCATCCAACAAGGCTAAATGGGCAACTATACCTAGCGGGTGCCTTTCTAATGTTCTATTTTCCAAAACTACTCGTGTCTTCTGAATTGGCAGGTGAACTCTTCACCACTGTGCTACCAAGGAAGCCCCAAGCGCATTCTTAAAAGATATTCCAAGAGTTACTGTTCAATGGATACAAAGTTTTAGTTTGAGATGATGAAAAAGCCCTGGAAATGGAAATGTGGTGGTGATGGTTGTACAACAGTGTGAATATAATTTATGTTACTAGATTGAATGCTTAAAATGATTTAAATGGTAAATTTTATGTATATTTTACCATAGTTTTTTTTTTTTTTAAAAGTCAGGCTACCAGGTATCTCAAGAAGGAACTATGAGTTGGAGTTTATTTTGGGAGGGCCTGATATTTTCTGTTTTCCTCTATGATTACATGTCTGTTTAGAAATTATTTACCTTTGTTTTGTATTCCAGCATAGTTATATTTCTTAGTAGAAAGAATAATTTAAATGTTTATAAAAATACTATCCCAAGTGTTAAGGCCTTGGAAAGTTCCTTCCCCTGCTTTGAGTCTCATTTTTTATTTTTAATATAAAGTGAATGAGTTAAACTAAATGGTGATGGAAGCCCTCCTGGTGCTAACATCCTATAATTGTACAAAAAAAAAAAAAAAAAAACTGCTTGTGAATGAAATAGCAGCAAAAACCAAACATTCATGGAGTATTATTTATTTTGACTGTGTTTTCCTTTAGAGAAATTGAAAATTCAAGGGGGAAAAAACCCCACTGATTATATGAAGACATATAGATTGTCTAACTTAAACCATAAATCAAGTTGGCTGCTCTCTAAGATACTAAACTTACAGAGAAAGGAATGTTTGTCACTTAGCCTAAGGCAGGAGGGCAAAGACAGTTCCACAAGTGACAGGGGTGAGTGTGGGGAGGAAAGCCTGAGCTGAGAGACAGGAAGCCCTTCTAACTTCTCAGAGGAGGAAGGGGCCAGCCTCCCAGTTTCCCCTCATCACTTTCACACAGGCTCTCCAGTGTCAGCTTTGCTTCTGCATATAATCACGTGCCTACCCATAAGTCTTTACTTTCACGATCCATCCAACAAGGCTAAATGGGCAACTATACCTAGCGGGTGCCTTTCTAATGTTCTATTTTCCAAAACTACTGCTCATCCTTTGAGGCCCACTTGGAGGGCTTCACACTCTTCAAGGCCTTAATGAATCACACCATCCCTGTCTGTGGGAGATGTCCTTGACACTACTGTCTGCTCATTCTCTTCCTCCTTCTCGCTCCCTCCTTTTTACTTCTTCCCTGACTCCAGCTTTTCTTCCATCTCTTAATTTCTTTTTTTTTAATTAATTTCTTTTTTAAAAATTTTTTGGCCACTTTTATTGGTCTTTCATTTATTTATTTTCACCCATCTTTGTTCTTTGGCCTGTGTGGGCCTCCCATTGCAGTGGCCTCTCTCATTGCAGAACACTGGCTCTGGGCACATGTGCTCCAGAGTACTGGCTTGTAATTGGACACATTGGTCCAGCTGCTCCGTGGCACGTGGAATCTTCCCAGGCCAGGGATCAAACCGGCACCCCTTGCACTGCAAGGTGGACTCTTTACCCACTGGACCACCAGGGGAAACCCATCTCTTAATTTCTTGGAGCACTTAATGTCTCAAAAACTCATTCAATTGCCTCAGAATTGTCACTAACAAAAGGGTTGGCAAACAGTGGTCTGCAGCCCGTTTTTATAAATAAAGTTTTATGTGAGCGCGGCTGCCCTCACTCATTTGTATTGTCTCTGGCTGCTTTTCTGCTCCAACTGCAGAGCTGAATAATTGCGACACAGATCACATGACCTACAAAGCCTAAAACATTTATTGTCTGACCCTTTACATTCACTGATTATATGAAGACATATAGATTGTCTAACTTAAACCATAAATCAAGTTGGCTGCTCTCTAAGATACTAAACTTACAGAGAAAGGAATGTTTGTCACTTAGCCTAAGGCAGGAGGGCAAAGACAGTTCCACAAGTGACAGGGGTGAGTGTGGGGAGGAAAGCCTGAGCTGAGAGACAGGAAGCCCTTCTAACTTCTCAGAGGAGGAAGGGGCCAGCCTCCCAGTTTCCCCTCATCACTTTCACACAGGCTCTCCAGTGTCAGCTTTGCTTCTGCATATAATCACGTGCCTACCCATAAGTCTTTACTTTCACGATCCATCCAACAAGGCTAAATGGGCAACTATACCTAGCGGGTGCCTTTCTAATGTTCTATTTTCCAAAACTACTGCTCATCCTTTGAGGCCCACTTGGAGGGCTTCACACTCTTCAAGGCCTTAATGAATCACACCATCCCTGTCTGTGGGAGATGTCCTTGACACTACTGTCTGCTCATTCTCTTCCTCCTTCTCGCTCCCTCCTTTTTACTTCTTCCCTGACTCCAGCTTTTCTTCCATCTCTTAATTTCTTTTTTTTTAATTAATTTCTTTTTTAAAAATTTTTTGGCCACTTTTATTGGTCTTTCATTTATTTATTTTCACCCATCTTTGTTCTTTGGCCTGTGTGGGCCTCCCATTGCAGTGGCCTCTCTCATTGCAGAACACTGGCTCTGGGCACATGTGCTCCAGAGTACTGGCTTGTAATTGGACACATTGGTCCAGCTGCTCCGTGGCACGTGGAATCTTCCCAGGCCAGGGATCAAACCGGTGCCCCTTGCACTGTAAGGTGGACTCTTTACCCACTGGACCACCAGGGAAGCCCATCTCTTAATTTCTTGGAGCACTTAATGTCTCAAAAACTCATTCAATTGCCTCAGAATTGTCACTAACAAAAGGGTTGGCAAACAGTGGTCTGCAGCCCGTTTTTATAAATAAAGTTTTATGTGAGCGCGGCTGCCCTCACTCATTTGTATTGTCTCTGGCTGCTTTTCTGCTCCAACTGCAGAGCTGAATAATTGCGACACAGATCACATGACCTACAAAGCCTAAAACATTTATTGTCTGACCTTTTACATTCACTGATCCTTGCTCTACTGAATGAAGCTGTTAATATTTCTTTTGCATCATTACCCTTATTAAATCTGTGTTTTATTTCTTTACCTTGAAGATAGGTAGCAAGTCTAATATGTTTTTGTACCTGTTCAAACCCCAGCTCAATGCCTGGTACTTTGTCTCTGTAAATAATGATTACTGAATGAATCCCATCACGAATGAATGAACAAATGCATTATGGAGATAGCAAAACTACCCAACACTTTGTTGTTGTTGTTGAAATTAAATTGTCTGAAGCAGAGCAGTATCTTCTCTTAACTCTCTGCCTGAGACACGTCTGGCTTTTTTTCATCCTCAGCAAACATCAGAATAGCACAATGAGTGGGCACAACTTCCGTAGAGGCACAGATGGTAAAGAATCTGCCTCCCATGTGAGAGACCTGGGTTTGATCCCTGGGCTGGGAAAATCCCCTGGACAACGGAATTGGGCAACCCACTCCAGTATTCTTGCCTGGAAAATCCCATGGACAGAGGACCCTGGCAGCCTATACAGCCCATGAGATCACAAAGAGTCAGACACAGCTGAGTGACTGAACACTGCTGAGGTCAGAAAGCTTGTGGTTTGCAATCTGACTGTGATTTTTGCAGCTGTGTGACACTAAATGAGTGCTTAAGGTTCTAGGATTCACTTCCTCATGTGTAAATTCATGAAACAACCGTAATTTCATCATCAAGCAGATGTGAGGATTTTTAAGTAAAATGGTGTATTTTAAGTGTTATCTGTGGTGCTGGGACACAGTAAAATGTCCAAAAATGGTTGGCAGTTGTTATTGCCTCATTGTAATTACATCTTATCCCCTTCTATCCCCCTTCCTATGCTTTCTTCAAATTCCTTTGAAACAGTTGTGTTTTCTCTGTATTTCATGTGCTTTGATTCTAGGGTTAGAAAGTTGGGGTTTTCTTGACAGTGAAAGAGGGTAACAGTGGACAGATACATTCCCATGGACTTGTCTGAATTCTCTTGCCATAGAAAAGCAACAACTATCTTTGCTTAGTAATCAGTTCAGAAGTTCAATACATAGAGAACAGATTTATGAACATTGTGGGGAGGGAGGAATAGGTGAGATGTATGGAAAGAACAGCATGGAAACTTATATTGCCATACGTAAAATAGATAATCAATGAGAATTTGCTGTGGGACTAAGGAAACTCAAACAGGGGCTCTGTAACAACCTAGACGGGTGGGATGGGGAGGTAGACCAGAGGGAACATATGCATACCTATGGCTGATTTATGTTGATGTTTGGCAGTAGACAACAAGACTCTGTAAAGCTATTATCCTTCAATTAAAAAGAAAAGGAGAAGCTCAATAAATGCACTTAGTAGTTTATACAAAATGATAGCCAGCTAGAGGGGTGAATGAGTTTCAATCACTTACTTATTCACAGGATGAATAACATATTGGTTAATTCCTGATAAAAAATAAATATCAAGAGCAAACTTGAAGGAAAATTAAGTACCCCAAAGCCAATGGAGTAGGAAAAGGGAGTGGAATCGTGTTTTATTTGATGATAGTGTTATTGACACAATTATGCACTCCCTCCCTCACTTAATAGCACCTTCTATGCTTCAGGCTTTGTTTTGGATACAAAGCATACATCAATCCAATAAAAAGTCTACCCTCAGGCTTACCCTGGTGGTCCAGTGGGAAAGGACACCGCCTTGCAGTGCAAGGGGCGCCGGTTCCATCCCTGGCCTGGGAAGATCCCACGTGCCACGGAGCGGCTGGACCCATGTGTCCAATTACCGAGCCGGAGCTCTGGAGCGCATGCGCCCAGAGCCGGTGCTCTGCGACAACAGAGGCCACTGCAATGGGAGGCCCACACGGGCCAAAGAACAAAGATGGGTGAAAATAGAGAAATGAAAGACCAATAGAAGTGGCCCGCCCACTCCCCTCCCTCCCCAACCCGACTCCCGCCCAAAAATAGATAAATAAATAAATCTTTAAAAAAAAAAAAAGTCTGCCCTTATGGACCTACATCCTGTTGAGGGATGAATAGATAGATAAATTTTACAGAATTAGAAAGTGATAACTACTATCCAGAAAAATACAGAGTAGGATAAAAGGATCAGAAAGAGAAAAGAGAATGGAATGTTGTTTGCATCTTTAAATAGTATGATCAGAAAACATTTGAATAAAATTGTAAAGGGCCTTAGAGAACATAGGAACATATGGAGGAAAAAACTACAAGCAGAGGACACACTGTGCAAATGCCCCCAAAGCAGAAGTGTCTCTGGCTGGGGCAAGGAACAATAAGGAAGCTAGTATAGAGGTCAGAAATCATAATAGGAATCAAATAATTGAATTTTAATTCAAGTATAGAGTATAACATGTTAGCAGGGGCTCTCCATAGCCCTGTTACCACCTTGTGACATTTCCAAATTCTTTCCTCTTCTTTCCCATTCTGATCCTTCATAATTTTTTACCAGATCTGCCTTTGCAAAGAAACCAGTTCAGCCTCAAGGAGAAATCTACAGAGGGTAGCCACATCCTTTCTGACCTTCTTCCTCTACAGATCAACCAATGTCTAGCAGAGCCTCTAGAATTAAGTTTTACTTCATAAACATAGGATTGTGGGCATTCGTACTTGGAGACATTGCTTTTGCAAGCTATTTTAGTAAATCTTTTTTCCTTCCTCCGTTATTTTTGTACACAGTTTTAAAGATTTACCTCAGTCTTTGACAGTATTACTTAAAAATTTTCTAAACTCTCAGCTCAGTCTTCTATCTTCTTAATCAAATGCAGAATAGATTTAAAATAAAGCCAGGAAATAGTGCTGAAGTTCTAAAAGTCTGTTCACTTCTCTGTCCATCGATGAATGTTTCTCATCAGAGTTTCTATGACCATTATCTCTGTCCAGATTAAATACTTCTCTCATCAAAGAAAACACAAGAGGATTGAACTACTTTTCCTTACTCATTAAGTATAAAATATTTTCTCCTGGTAAAAGTGTGTGTCAAATTTCAGACCAGAACCAGAAGGACAGAATGTTCATTCCTCTATTGCTTATAAAATTCTTGAGCTAGAAAGATAATGATCTTGACAAGGAAGAAATTAACCTTTTTTTTTTTTTTTTTTTTATTTATTATTTATCTTTGGCTATTCTGGATCTTCACTGCTGCCACAAGCTCATCTCTAGTTGCAGGGAGTGGGGGCTACTCTCTAGTCGAGGTGAGCAGGCTTCTTATTGCAGTGACTTCGCTTGTTGCAGTGATTTCTTTTGTTGTGGTGACTTCTCTTGTTGTGGAACTCAGACTCTAGGGCACACAGGCCAGTAGTTGTGGTACGTGGACTCAATAGTTGTAGCTCCGAGGCTCTAGAGCACAGACTCAATAGTTGTGGCTCACGAGCTTAGTTACTCTGCAGCATGTGTGATCTTCCCAGATCAGGGATTGAACTCGTGTTTCCTGCATTGGCAGGCAAACTCTTTACCATTGAGCAACTAGGGAAGCCCGAAATTGATCTTTTTATATCATATCCAAACTGAAATGAGAGCAGAAAAAAAAAGAGAGTGGAAAATTTGGATATTTTCCCTATAAAGGAGTTCAAGTGGATTTACAGTGAAAACAAACAAACAAAAAACCCTTCAACTATGACACCAATAGACTTGCTCCATAATTATTCAAACTTCTACAATGATACATTTCAACCAGATTTCTGGTGGAGTTTTTAAAATAATTTTTGGTCTCCTCTCCATTTCTTCTTTAAATTAGTTTGTATTTTAGGGTTCATTTGAAGTCCTTATTTAAAGTTTTGCATATATATATATATATATATATATATATATGTGTGTGTGTTTGTGTGTGTATGTATAACAGTGTTCATTAAACGTTGCCTCTAGGAGTAAAAAATGTTAGGGGAAAAGTCACCTTAAATATCCATCAGTTGGACTGGCCACATTAAGACAAACTCTGCAGGAACACTTGTCTCTTCCACTATCCACCCACCCCTTCTTCTTTTAATGGTTTTAAAAAAATGTCAGCGACACAATTTAAAGTTTCAAAATAAAAAACCCAAAAAACATGGAAAATGCAACATCAAGGCAAATAGAAGTCCCAAGTATAGCCCATTTTCTGAAAGGTGCATGTTTGTTGTTAGTATATACAATATGTAAATATAAGCACAGCAAACTAGATGAGGACCATCTGTGGGAGGCAGAAATAGATAATTTTATTAGCTTTTTCCATAAGCTTTATGTATTAGTTTCCTATTGCTGCTGCAACAAATTACTATAAATTGAGAAGCTTAAAATAACACAAATTTATTATTTTATGATTCTGGAGGTCAGAAGTCTGAAATGAGTCTTCTTGGGCCCAAGTTAAGAGATTGGCAGCACTGGTTTCCTTCTTGAGGCTGCAGGAGAGAACCTGTTTTCTTTGCCTTTTCCATCTTCTAGATGCCAACCGCAATCCTCAGATCATGACCCCCTTCCTCTGTCTTCCAAGGACATAGCTCTAACTTCTGTTCTCTTCAACAGATCTCCTTTTCTAAATTTAATCCTCTTGCCTCCCTCTTTCACCAGCCTTTGTGATTATATCAAGCTCACTTGGATAATTCAAGAAAATCTTCCCATATCATGACTTTTAACTTAATTGTATCTGCACAGTCCCTTTTGCCATGAAAGTTAACATATCTATAGGCTCCAGAGATAAGAACATGAGCATCTTTGGGAGGCCATTATTCTGTCCATCACACTTGCTAAGAAAATCTAATATTATTCAGAGTTTATTTTGTTCCATAGAAGCCCTTGTTCTCAATAGCTTAATAGTTTTATAGTGTAATTGTAAAATCTCTACAAGGCCTCAACTGGAGTGCAGTATTCAAACCAAATAGATTTAATGATTGGCTTTTATTATTGTTACTTTCTTTTTCAACAAAATAATATGTTTTTCAAACCAAAGAATAATTACGTGTTCATTAAACGTTGCCTCTAGGAGTAAAAAATGTTAGGGGAAAAGTCACCTTAAATATCCATCAGTTGGACTGGCCACATTAAGACAAACTCTGCAGGAACACTTGTCTCTTCCACTATCCACCCACCCCTTCTTCTTTTAATGGTTTTAAAAAAATGTCAGCGACACAATTTAAAGTTTCAAAATAAAAAACCCAAAAAACATGGAAAATGCAACATCAAGGCAAATAGAAGTCCCAAGTATAGCCCATTTTCTGAAAGGTGCATGTTTGTTGTTAGTATATACAATATGTAAATATAAGCACAGCAAACTAGATGAGGACCATCTGTGGGAGGCAGAAATAGATAATTTTATTAGCTTTTTCCATAAGCTTTATGTATTAGTTTCCTATTGCTGCTGCAACAAATTACTATAAATTGAGAAGCTTAAAATAACACAAATTTATTATTTTATGATTCTGGAGGTCAGAAGTCTGAAATGAGTCTTCTTGGGCCCAAGTTAAGAGATTGGCAGCACTGGTTTCCTTCTTGAGGCTGCAGGAGAGAACCTGTTTTCTTTGCCTTTTCCATCTTCTAGATGCCAACCGCAATCCTCAGATCATGACCCCCTTCCTCTGTCTTCCAAGGACATAGCTCTAACTTCTGTTCTCTTCAACAGATCTCCTTTTCTAAATTTAATCCTCTTGCCTCCCTCTTTCACCAGCCTTTGTGATTATATCAAGCTCACTTGGATAATTCAAGAAAATCTTCCCATATCATGACTTTTAACTTAATTGTATCTGCACAGTCCCTTTTGCCATGAAAGTTAACATATCTATAGGCTCCAGAGATAAGAACATGAGCATCTTTGGGAGGCCATTATTCTGTCCATCACACTTGCTAAGAAAATCTAATATTATTCAGAGTTTATTTTGTTCCATAGAAGCCCTTGTTCTCAATAGCTTAATAGTTTTATAGTGTAATTGTAAAATCTCTACAAGGCCTCAACTGGAGTGCAGTATTCAAACCAAATAGATTTAATGATTGGCTTTTATTATTGTTACTTTCTTTTTTCAACAAAAATAATATGTTTTTCAAACCAAAGATAATGCTAGACATTAGTGAATTTATAGTTTCATACATTTCCTTTCTTTTCACTCTCTGTGTTTTTTTTTTATATCATAGTTACATTTTTTATTTGACAAGATGTCTTGGAAATATTGTTCAATATAATTACAGTTGACATTGAATCCATTTTCTCATTTTTTTAAAGTAGAAAAGATAGATATTGTGTTAATGTCAATGAATTATACCAACAAATGCCAATAACAATAAAATAAATAACAAAAATATTAACTTTTAAAAAAATAATTTTACTTTTTGGTTGTACTGGGTCTTGATTCCTGTGTGGTTTTTTACTAATTGCAGTGAGTGGGTTCTACTCTCTAGTTGAGGTGCATGGGCTTTTCATTGCTGTGACTTCCCTCATTTTGGCTCCTGGGTTTTAGAGAACAGGCTTAATAGTTGTGGTGCATGGGCTTGTTGCTCTGTAGCATGTGAGATTTTTTCAGATCAGGACTGGAACCCATGACTCCTGCACTGGCAGGTGAATTCTATACCACTGAACCACCAGGGAAACCCCAAGATGTTAACTTTTAGGTACTAATTCATCAATGGGTAAAGAAGATGCAGAGTGTATGTATGTGTATATTTATATATATGTTATATGTATAAATATAATATATATATTTATATATTAATATGTCTATTAATTACATATATGATATAAATATATAAAATATATTATCTATTTATAATATATGATATATGACATGACTATATAATATATGATATAAATGTATATAATATTATATATACCAACATTGAATATAATATGTATTATATTGACTATATTATATTATTTATTATATGCCTACATTATATATTATATAATATAATATTATATATTATATATTATCTGTGTAGTATATATCTCATATATTATTATTATTATCTACTATATATAATATTATGTTCTTATATTATAATCTGACATGAATAACATTTAAATAATATTATTATATAATACTATATATTATAATATGTACACATATAGCATATAATAAGTCTTTATTGTGTGTATATTATATATTATACATTATATACATGATAATATATCATGTACATAATATATAGAGTATATAACATATAGTACATATGACATATTATTTATTATAGAGATTATAATCTAATATATATAGTACATATCATAATATATATGATAGCTTACTTTTTATAAACCATATATTATAATATACATGTATCTTTTATATATTATATTTTATTAATATATTAAATAAATATATATAATACTATATATTCAATATGTGTATATATAAATAATATATATCATATACATCAAAATATATAGTTTATATATTATATATATTATATATATACTATAATATACACTATATTATATAGTTATATATTTTATCAAATTATATATATATTTATCTTATAGTTTTATATTAGATTATATAATTACATGATATTATATTATAGATATTACATAACATATCCTATTGTATATAATATATATCATATAATTATATATATTTATATTTTAATTCTATATTATATCACACAATCATATATTATATAATATTTCATATAGTATATAAAAATATATAACATGATATATGAATATAGTACATATATTAGTAAAGATATATATTACATATATATTTTATATATCATATGTGTTATATATTATATATAATGATATATCATATATTATTAACATATATGTTATTTATTATGTGTAATGCATATAGTGTAATGTGCATGAAATATATAAATATATACATATATATTATGTTACATACACAAGATATATAATATTATTAATATGTAATATATTATTCTATATGTAATATGTATTATATTTTATATATATATTAGAATACTGTTGTTGTTTAGTCACTAAGTCATGCTCAGCTCTTTGCAATTCCATGGACTGTAACCTAACAGGTTCCTCTGTCCATGGGATTTCCTTGCCAAGAATACTGGAGTGGGTTGCCATTGCCTTCTCCAGGAAATCTTCCCAAGCCAGGGATCTAATCTACATTTCCTGCATTGGCAGGTGAATTCTTTACCACTGAACCACCAAGGAGAAGACTATTCACTCATAAAAAGAATGAAACAATGCCATTAGCAACAACATGTATAGTACCTAGAGATTATCATAGTAAATGAAGTAAGTGAAAAAGAGAAAGACAAATATCGCATGATATTATTTATATGTGGAATCTAAAATATGACACAGATGAGGTCATTTTCAAAACAGAAACAGTCTCACAGATGCCGAAAGCAAATTTACAATTACCAAAGGGGAAAAGGGCTTCTCTCATAGCCCAGCCAGTAAAGAATCTTCCTGCAATGCAGGAGACCTGGGTTTGATTCCTGGGTAAGGAAGATCCCCTGGAGAAGAAAATGGCTACCCACTCCAGTATTCTCGCCTGGAGAATTCCATGGACAGGGGAACCTGGAAGGTTACAGTCCATGGTGTCTCAAGTGCTAGATATGACTTAGTGACTAAACCACCACCACCGGAGGGGAGAAGGAGTTGGGGAGGGATTGATTAGGAGTTTGTGATTGGCTGATACAAACTACTATATATAACATAAATAAACAACTAGATCCTACTGTATAGCACAGGTAACTATATTTAGTATCATGTAATAAATCATAGTGGAAAAGAATTTGAAAAAAGAATATATATGTGTATGTGTACAACTGAATCACTTTGCTGTATACTAGAAACTAACACAACACTTAGTAAATCAATTATACTTAAATAAATAAATAAATCATCAAATTCTAATATTTATATTAAAGATATACGGGTTTTGCTGTTTTTAAAACTTGACCCAAACAGTAGATAATAATAAAATACTTTCTAGTTCAAGTGTGCCCTATACTTATAAACAGAAATTCATGATTAATATATTTTTGCTTACCTATAAATCTTAATGGTTGGAAAAAACATGTTTCTTCCAAAGTAAAAAGATCCTCAGTTCCTGTTGTTACATCAAATAATATCAAATCTCCTGATTAATAGAATATTTCATGGAAAAATTCTCACTGCTAACAACCTGTACAGTTAGGGATGCTCTCTCCAAGGAAAAATGTGATTAATAGGCCTGGGAAAGAAACTCAGCCAGGAAAAAATAAAAGCAGACAACATAGCTTTCGTTTGTCAACCAGTCTTAAAAGCAAATGACAGGAGCAATTTCTCTTCTTTCACTAACCCAACATGAATTCATGGTCATTAGAGGGCTGGGTGTGCAATGCCTTGCAGGTGTTCCTTTGTACCATAGGAATATTCATTAAGTCTTTGTATGATAGTCAGTCACTAATTACTACTTAGCTCCACGAGTTCATGTCTCAGTCTTTGTGTGTTGCTGTTTTCCTGGCCAGCCAGCCTCCTTTCTTGGCAGTATGTCTCAGCCTGAGAAATTCCAATGCAGGAGACCTGGGTTTGATTCCTGGGTAAGGAAGATCCCGGGAGAAGAAAATGGCTACCCACTCCAGTATTCTCGCCTGGAGAATTCCATGGACAGGGGAACCTGGAAGGTTACAGTCCATGGTGTCTCAAGTGCTAGATATGACTTAGTGACTAAACCACCACCACCGGAGGGGAGAAGGAGTTGGGGAGGGATTGATTAGGAGTTTGTGATTGGCTGATACAAACTACTATATATAACATAAATAAACAACTAGATCCTACTGTATAGCACAGGTAACTATATTTAGTATCATGTAATAAATCATAGTGGAAAAGAATTTGAAAAAAGAATATATATGTGTATGTGTACAACTGAATCACTTTGCTGTATACTAGAAACTAACACAACACTTAGTAAATCAATTATACTTAAATAAATAAATAAATCATCAAATTCTAATATTTATATTAAAGATATACGGGTTTTGCTGTTTTTAAAACTTGACCCAAACAGTAGATAATAATAAAATACTTTCTAGTTCAAGTGTGCCCTATACTTATAAACAGAAATTCATGATTAATATATTTTTGCTTACCTATAAATCTTAATGGTTGGAAAAAACATGTTTCTTCCAAAGTAAAAAGATCCTCAGTTCCTGTTGTTACATCAAATAATATCAAATCTCCTGATTAATAGAATATTTCATGGAAAAATTCTCACTGCTAACAACCTGTACAGTTAGGGATGCTCTCTCCAAGGAAAAATGTGATTAATAGGCCTGGGAAAGAAACTCAGCCAGGAAAAAATAAAAGCAGACAACATAGCTTTCGTTTGTCAACCAGTCTTAAAAGCAAATGACAGGAGCAATTTCTCTTCTTTCACTAACCCAACATGAATTCATGGTCATTAGAGGGCTGGGTGTGCAATGCCTTGCAGGTGTTCCTTTGTACCATAGGAATATTCATTAAGTCTTTGTATGATAGTCAGTCACTAATTACTACTTAGCTCCACGAGTTCATGTCTCAGTCTTTGTGTGTTGCTGTTTTCCCTGCCGGCCCAGCCAGCCTCCTTTGCTTGGCAGTATTTTGTATCTGCCTTTGCCTTGTGTGTTTGTGACTTTCTCTGGTGTAGCTCATTCTCCAGCCTTCTTCAGCAGCAGAGTGGGTGTATTTTGATTTCACTGAATTTCTGTTACAGGAGTCTCTCTCTACCTCGTCCCACCGCCTACCATTTTCATGTTGTTCCCAATGATATGTTGCCAACGTTCTACTTTCCTCGGAAACTTTATGAAGGCAGATTGTTTTTTCTAAACTATAGAATTTTAGCAGAAATAATCATAATGATAATAAATGGCCCTGGTATCATACGAGAAATGTAAGAAATGGTTTAATTCATAGGAAAGAATGTAATGGTGCAGAAGTTTTTATTTAGAATATTTTTTTTCCAATAGTAGAGTGGTTACAGGTCAGGTTTGTAGAGAGGTGCAAGTCCCCCAAGATTATTGCTTCATGTCTTAGGCTCTCTCTGTATACTCTAGGGAACTGACCACCCAGAATGATTTCAGGGCTCTGAAAAGCTGTGTGGCCCCATGTATCTCTTTGACCAAGGTTCAGAACCACAATTTAAGGGCTTTCTGGTGAAGCTGTGGGATAGTAGCTCACTTTTGGAGGCTAGTTAAACTTATCATCATTCATATTATCTAACAGAGAGCAGGCACTAAAGTTATGGGAACTCGTGGCGTGTAATTTTTTGATGGAAAGGATGAATTAAGATAAGTGGTTGAGAAAAATGCCTGGAGGGCAGGACGGTGTAAACAGTTCACAGTTTGAAATTCATCAAAGAGAAGAAGCAGCAGGAGAGCTTTAGGGAATGTTACATAGTTTTCCATATAGATGTATTTGTTCACCATTATTTTATAAGATTCTTATTGAGTGTCTATTGGCTATGGTCCAATGAAAGCATTTGGTGTCAGCTGATTTTTCACATTTTTATTTTACTGGCCAACATCTTTTCAAATAAAAAATCTACATATTCCCAGTGTGCAAACCAAATGAAAGGAGATCTCTTCTGATTGAAGAGGGTTGGAGTAATTGAGGATCGCTCTTCTCCACAGCACCTGGCCTCTCCTTCCTCTTCCCCAACAATCCCTGAGACAGCTCTCTGATTAAAGTCTGTTTGAGTAATCAACATCCTTTGGGATGAGGGACATTTATTCAATAGATTTATGATTGAAACCACCGCTTTGAGAAGAGAAATCACTCTTCATTAAAGTTGACAAACTGAAGAAATTGCTGATAACCCTCACTTCATTAAGCCATTCACTCACTTTTTTTAAAGGACATGACTGATAACCTACTATGTGCCACTGACACGCTGTGGAGATAGAAGAGCGGCCAGTGTAGACATGGACTGTGCCTCACGGAATGTACCTTCTAATGAAGAGTCTGCCATTTGCTGCAACATGGATGGGTCTAGGGATTATCTTACTAAGGGAAGTAAGTCAGACAGAGAAAGGAAATACCATATGACATTACTTAATGTGGACTCTAAAAAATGACACAAATGAACTTATTTGCAAAACAGAAACAGACTCCTAGATATAGAAAATAAATTTATGATTACAAGGGGAATCAAGAGTCTTAGGCTCTCTCTGTATACTCTAGGGAACTGACCACCCAGAATGATTTCAGGGCTCTGAAAAGCTGTGTGGCCCCATGTATCTCTTTGACCAAGGTTCAGAACCACAATTTAAGGGCTTTCTGGTGAAGCTGTGGGATAGTAGCTCACTTTTGGAGGCTAGTTAAACTTATCATCATTCATATTATCTAACAGAGAGCAGGCACTAAAGTTATGGGAACTCGTGGCGTGTAATTTTTTGATGGAAAGGATGAATTAAGATAAGTGGTTGAGAAAAATGCCTGGAGGGCAGGACGGTGTAAACAGTTCACAGTTTGAAATTCATCAAAGAGAAGAAGCAGCAGGAGGGCGTTAGGAATGTTACATAGTTTTCCATATAGATGTATTTGTTCACCATTATTTTATAAGATTCTTATTGAGTGTCTATTGGCTATGGTCCAATGAAAGCATTTGGTGTCAGCTGATTTTTCACATTTTTATTTTACTGGCCAACATCTTTTCAAATAAAAAATCTACATATTCCCAGTGTGCAAACCAAATGAAAGGAGATCTCTTCTGATTGAAGAGGGTTGGAGTAATTGAGGATCGCTCTTCTCCACAGCACCTGGCCTCTCCTTCCTCTTCCCCAACAATCCCTGAGACAGCTCTCTGATTAAAGTCTGTTTGAGTAATCAACATCCTTTGGGATGAGGGACATTTATTCAATAGATTTATGATTGAAACCACCGCTTTGAGAAGAGAAATCACTCTTCATTAAAGTTGACAAACTGAAGAAATTGCTGATAACCCTCACTTCATTAAGCCATTCACTCACTTTTTTTAAAGGACATGACTGATAACCTACTATGTGCCACTGACACGCTGTGGAGATAGAAGAGCGGCCAGTGTAGACATGGACTGTGCCTCACGGAATGTACCTTCTAATGAAGAGTCTGCCATTTGCTGCAACATGGATGGGTCTAGGGATTATCTTACTAAGGGAAGTAAGTCAGACAGAGAAAGGAAATACCATATGACATTACTTAATGTGGACTCTAAAAAATGACACAAATGAACTTATTTGCAAAACAGAAACAGACTCCTAGATATAGAAAATAAATTTATGATTACAAGGGGGGAATCAGAGGAGGAATAAATTATAAGTGTGAAATTAAAAGATACATACTACCATAAATAAGATAGACAACAAGGATTTACTAAAGAGCTCAGGAAACTCTATCTAATATCTTGTAATAGTTTATAGTGGAAAAGAATATAGACATAAACTGATAAAAACATGTAACCGAATCACATTGCTGTTCACCTAAAACTAGCAGAGTACTGTAAATCAACTACACTTCTATTTCTTTAAAAAAAAAAGTCACTCACATGTGCTCTTTGAACAAATTATATTCCCAAGATGTTTGCCCTCTGTTCAACCAAACTTTACTCAAAGCATTCTTTTCCATAGATTATATTCTTAGATGTGTCTTATGACAACCTGATTACACTGTTAGAAGTTCAAAAGCTTATGGCAACTGAGAACATTATTTGTAATAGCTTGAAAGCTTGCCAAAGCATTACCCAAAAGACATTATTATTCTATAGCCCAAATGTTCAAAATTAGAAGGAGGTTTTTCCATTTGTCCATCCTAATGTTTCTCAGTTCTTTCCATTTATGAAGGGTTTTTTGGGCATGTAAAATTCATTCTCTGAACACTCAAGAAATCTCAAAAGCTCATTTCTTTTAAACCTTTCTCTTGTGTCACCAGCATACCATAGAAAAGTGGAAAAGGTCCTCACCCTGTGATCTTTAGGAATGCTGATTGGCGTCAGGGACATTTATTCAATAGATTTATGATTGAAACCACCGCTTTGAGAAGAGAAATCACTCTTCATTAAAGTTGACAAACTGAAGAAATTGCTGATAACCCTCACTTCATTAAGCCATTCACTCACTTTTTTTAAAGGACATGACTGATAACCTACTATGTGCCACTGACACGCTGTGGAGATAGAAGAGCGGCCAGTGTAGACATGGACTGTGCCTCACGGAATGTACCTTCTAATGAAGAGTCTGCCATTTGCTGCAACATGGATGGGTCTAGGGATTATCTTACTAAGGGAAGTAAGTCAGACAGAGAAAGGAAATACCATATGACATTACTTAATGTGGACTCTAAAAAATGACACAAATGAACTTATTTGCAAAACAGAAACAGACTCCTAGATATAGAAAATAAATTTATGATTACAAGGGGGGAATCAGAGGAGGAATAAATTATAAGTGTGAAATTAAAAGATACATACTACCATAAATAAGATAGACAACAAGGATTTACTAAAGAGCTCAGGAAACTCTATCTAATATCTTGTAATAGTTTATAGTGGAAAAGAATATAGACATAAACTGATAAAAACATGTAACCGAATCACATTGCTGTTCACCTAAAACTAGCAGAGTACTGTAAATCAACTACACTTCTATTTCTTTAAAAAAAAGTCACTCACATGTGCTCTTTGAACAAATTATATTCCCAAGATGTTTGCCCTCTGTTCAACCAAACTTTACTCAAAGCATTCTTTTCCATAGATTATATTCTTAGATGTGTCTTATGACAACCTGATTACACTGTTAGAAGTTCAAAAGCTTATGGCAACTGAGAACATTATTTGTAATAGCTTGAAAGCTTGCCAAAGCATTACCCAAAAGACATTATTATTCTATAGCCCAAATGTTCAAAATTAGAAGGAGGTTTTTCCATTTGTCCATCCTAATGTTTCTCAGTTCTTTCCATTTATGAAGGGTTTTTTGGGCATGTAAAATTCATTCTCTGAACACTCAAGAAATCTCAAAAGCTCATTTCTTTTAAACCTTTCTCTTGTGTCACCAGCATACCATAGAAAAGTGGAAAAGGTCCTCACCCTGTGATCTCAGGAAGCTGTATCAGGGGATGCATGCTGATTGGCGTCACAGAAGCCACGGAGTGTGGCCCCAGGGTCTGCCCTTCCAGATGCTCTGTATGCATGATTGATTCACTTTGCTGTACACCTGAAACTAAAACAACATTGTAAATAAACTCATCGTTTCATGTTCATTCGCTCTTTGAGACTCCATGGACTATAGCCCACCAGCCTCCTCTATCCATGGGATTTCCCAGGCAAGAATACTGAAGTGAGTTGCCATTGCCTTCTCCAAGGGATTCTTTTTTTTTTTTTCTCTCTCTTTTACTTTTTGCTTTTACAGTTATGTTGTTTATAGATATGTATAATCCCAAATTAGTCAGATGTATATCCCTGACCCCTCCCTCATCCACCCCCTTCCCAAGCCCCTCAATCCCACCCCTCGGGCCGTCGTATAGCCCCCCTGCAGGACATCCAGGGGATCTTTCTGACCCAGGGATCAAAATCATACTTCTTGCGTTGGCAGACAGATTCTTTATCACTGAGCCACCTGGGAAGCTCACAAAAATCAACTATACTCCAATACAAATTGAAAAACAAAACCTTTCTAGAGTCCTTTTTTTTGGCTGCATAACATCGTAGGATCTTATTTCCCTTAGTAGGGATAGAACCCACTCCCCTCCAGTATTAGAAGTACAGAGTCTTAACTTTTGGACCACCAGAAAAGACCCTAGAGTCAACCTTTTGTGTCATCTATCCTTCTTCTTTGTAAAACCGCTAACCTACTCGTGTCCCATATTTTCTTTTAAAATTATTCTTTAATTTTATCCTGAAAACCTGTGACATAGCTAGAACCACTCTAAAGCAAGGTAAGACAGCACTAGAAAAATCAATGGTATAATAATAGCTAACATACAAATAGCGCTAATTCACTACTAGTTACTCATAATCAATCTGATGCTCCTAATTGCATTGCAAGGGAATTAAAATTCATTCTCTGAACACTCAAGAAATCTCAAAAGCTCATTTCTTTTAAACCTTTCTCTTGTGTCACCAGCATACCATAGAAAAGTGGAAAAGGTCCTCACCCTGTGATCTCAGGAAGCTGTATCAGGGGATGCATGCTGATTGGCGTCACAGAAGCCACGGAGTGTGGCCCCAGGGTCTGCCCTTCCAGATGCTCTGTATGCATGATTGATTCACTTTGCTGTACACCTGAAACTAAAACAACATTGTAAATAAACTCATCGTTTCATGTTCATTCGCTCTTTGAGACTCCATGGACTATAGCCCACCAGCCTCCTCTATCCATGGGATTTCCCAGGCAAGAATACTGAAGTGAGTTGCCATTGCCTTCTCCAAGGGATTCTTTTTTTTTTTTTCTCTCTCTTTTACTTTTTGCTTTTACAGTTATGTTGTTTATAGATATGTATAATCCCAAATTAGTCAGATGTATATCCCTGACCCCTCCCTCATCCACCCCCTTCCCAAGCCCCTCAATCCCACCCCTCGGGCCGTCGTATAGCCCCCCTGCAGGACATCCAGGGGATCTTTCTGACCCAGGGATCAAAATCATACTTCTTGCGTTGGCAGACAGATTCTTTATCACTGAGCCACCTGGGAAGCTCACAAAAATCAACTATACTCCAATACAAATTGAAAAACAAAACCTTTCTAGAGTCCTTTTTTTTGGCTGCATAACATCGTAGGATCTTATTTCCCTTAGTAGGGATAGAACCCACTCCCCTCCAGTATTAGAAGTACAGAGTCTTAACTTTTGGACCACCAGAAAAGACCCTAGAGTCAACCTTTTGTGTCATCTATCCTTCTTCTTTGTAAAACCGCTAACCTACTGCGTGTCACATATTTTCTTTTAAAATTATTCTTTAATTTTATCCTGAAAACCTGTGACATAGCTAGAACCACTCTAAAGCAAGGTAAGACAGCACTAGAAAAATCAATGGTATAATAATAGCTAACATACAAATAGCGCTAATTCACTACTAGTTACTCATAATCAATCTGATGCTCCTAATTGCATTGCAAGGGAATTAAAATGCATCCCCTCTGAAACTTAGAGAAACTGAGCTCCAGAAATGCAAAACTAAAAGGTCACATAGTTAGAAAGCATGTGAGCTTCGGCCTGGTGCTCTATGACAACCTAGAGGGGTGGGATGGGGTCGGAGTGGAAGGGGGGTTCAAGCAGGAGGGGACATGTGTGTACCTGTGGTTGATTCATGCTGTGTGGCAGAAATCAGTACAGTATTGTAAAGCAATTATCCTCCAATTAAAAAAAAAAAGAAAAGGTCGAAGTTTAAACTCAAAAACTGGTCTATATTGATGTTCAAAATTGGTACCTGCTACCCTGCCCACATTTCTGGACTTGGGATCATCCCAGACCTCAGGCCTCCACATTGTTCTATCTTTAGATTCTTAAGAAAACTCATAAGAAAGATATTTTTTTGTTGTTCCCAGGCATTATTTGTATTTGAATCAGTTTTATTGAGGTAAAATCAACTTACAAATGTATACATTTCAGTATGTAGTTGAATGAGTTTTGATAAATGCCTTTATTCAGGTAACCATCAATATATAGAACATACACATACAGATATAGAACATATATATCACTTAAGAAAGTTTCCTTGTGCTTGGATCTCAGTCAGTCTCTCCATTCTGGTACAGGCAACCATTTATCTGCTTTCTATCTAAGCTGAAAAGATTAGATTTGGTTTATACACAGACTTTTTTTTTAATTTAAGCAATCAACTACTCAATACAAATTGAAAAACAAAACCTTTCTAGAGTCCTTTTTTTTGGCTGCATAACATCGTAGGATCTTATTTCCCTTAGTAGGGATAGAACCCACTCCCCTCCAGTATTAGAAGTACAGAGTCTTAACTTTTGGACCACCAGAAAAGACCCTAGAGTCAACCTTTTGTGTCATCTATCCTTCTTCTTTGTAAAACCGCTAACCTACTGCGTGTCACATATTTTCTTTTAAAATTATTCTTTAATTTTATCCTGAAAACCTGTGACATAGCTAGAACCACTCTAAAGCAAGGTAAGACAGCACTAGAAAAATCAATGGTATAATAATAGCTAACATACAAATAGCGCTAATTCACTACTAGTTACTCATAATCAATCTGATGCTCCTAATTGCATTGCAAGGGAATTAAAATGCATCCCCTCTGAAACTTAGAGAAACTGAGCTCCAGAAATGCAAAACTAAAAGGTCACATAGTTAGAAAGCATGTGAGCTTCGGCCTGGTGCTCTATGACAACCTAGAGGGGTGGGATGGGGTCGGAGTGGAAGGGGGGTTCAAGCAGGAGGGGACATGTGTGTACCTGTGGTTGATTCATGCTGTGTGGCAGAAATCAGTACAGTATTGTAAAGCAATTATCCTCCAATTAAAAAAAAAGAAAAGGTCGAAGTTTAAACTCAAAACTGGTCTATATTGATGTTCAAAATTGGTACCTGCTACCCTGCCCACATTTCTGGACTTGGGATCATCCCAGACCTCAGGCCTCCACATTGTTCTATCTTTAGATTCTTAAGAAAACTCATAAGAAAGATATTTTTTTGTTGTTCCCAGGCATTATTTGTATTTGAATCAGTTTTATTGAGGTAAAATCAACTTACAAATGTATACATTTCAGTATGTAGTTGAATGAGTTTTGATAAATGCCTTTATTCAGGTAACCATCAATATATAGAACATACACATACAGATATAGAACATATATATCACTTAAGAAAGTTTCCTTGTGCTTGGATCTCAGTCAGTCTCTCCATTCTGGTACAGGCAACCATTTATCTGCTTTCTATCTAAGCTGAAAAGATTAGATTTGGTTTATACACAGACTTTGTAATTTAAGAAGTTCTTAAGTAGATACTCTTTCTTG
The DNA here is from genome assembly GCA_022376925.1 of Tragulus kanchil. Lineage (NCBI taxonomy): Eukaryota > Metazoa > Chordata > Mammalia > Artiodactyla > Tragulidae > Tragulus > Tragulus kanchil. The sequence continues at coordinate 264,704,165 of JAIOJX010000026.1, read as the reverse complement.
TCCGGCTTCTTTCTTTCAGCATAATGGTTTGAGATTCATCATTGTTGTTTTGTGTATCAGCAGTTTGCTCCTGTTTATGGCTGAGTTGTATTCCATAGTGTGGGTACACAACAATATGCATCTTCTGACTAGCTCTTAGATATTTGGACTGTTTCTAGTTTTTAATTTTTTTTTTCTAGTTTTGATTTTTTTTGGAAACCTATACTATCATATGTGAAAAAGATAGCTGTTGTCATTGCCCTGAGAGAATAGGAGATCCTGCAGGGGCTGGGTGCAATGGCCTGGAGGGGTGGGATGGGGGTACTCAGGGGCGGCTAGGGATATGCATATGACTGATCTGGGAACATACATGTCTATGAACAACAAAACTCTGTAAACATTTTTAAAAAATAAAATTAAATAATTTTTTAAAAGACAGAAAGAAATTTTAATCTTGATTTCTTGCAAGAAGGGGGTGAGGTCATGAGAGTTCAAAGCTCTCTGTGAGAAAGAATGAGGACAGGGTGGTGAGGTGGTCGCCAGCTTCCCAGTGGAACTATGTGATGGTACCACTCAGTGCCCGAGCCAGGCCTGCCCCACCTCTCTCTGCCTTTTTTCTGTACCTTGAGCAACTGAAAACTCTTCACATGGAGGGTCTTCACAGCGCTGCCCTCTCTGCCTGAGATGCTGCCCCCACATTTCTGGACTTGGGATCATCCCAGACCTCAGGCCTCCACATTGTTCTATCTTTAGATTCTTAAGAAAACTCATAAGAAAGATATTTTTTTGTTGTTCCCAGGCATTATTTGTATTTGAATCAGTTTTATTGAGGTAAAATCAACTTACAAATGTATACATTTCAGTATGTAGTTGAATGAGTTTTGATAAATGCCTTTATTCAGGTAACCATCAATATATAGAACATACACATACAGATATAGAACATATATATCACTTAAGAAAGTTTCCTTGTGCTTGGATCTCAGTCAGTCTCTCCATTCTGGTACAGGCAACCATTTATCTGCTTTCTATCTAAGCTGAAAAGATTAGATTTGGTTTATACACAGACTTTGTAATTTAAGAAGTTCTTAAGTAGATACTCTTTCTTGTCCGGCTTCTTTCTTTCAGCATAATGGTTTGAGATTCATCATTGTTGTTTTGTGTATCAGCAGTTTGCTCCTGTTTATGGCTGAGTTGTATTCCATAGTGTGGGTACACAACAATATGCATCTTCTGACTAGCTCTTAGATATTTGGACTGTTTCTAGTTTTTAATTTTTTTTCTAGTTTTGATTTTTTTTGGAAACCTATACTATCATATGTGAAAAAGATAGCTGTTGTCATTGCCCTGAGAGAATAGGAGATCCTGCAGGGGCTGGGTGCAATGGCCTGGAGGGGTGGGATGGGGGTACTCAGGGGCGGCTAGGGATATGCATATGACTGATCTGGGAACATACATGTCTATGAACAACAAAACTCTGTAAACATTTTTAAAAAATAAAATTAAATAATTTTTTAAAAGACAGAAAGAAATTTTAATCTTGATTTCTTGCAAGAAGGGGGTGAGGTCATGAGAGTTCAAAGCTCTCTGTGAGAAAGAATGAGGACAGGGTGGTGAGGTGGTCGCCAGCTTCCCAGTGGAACTATGTGATGGTACCACTCAGTGCCCGAGCCAGGCCTGCCCCACCTCTCTCTGCCTTTTTTCTGTACCTTGAGCAACTGAAAACTCTTCACATGGAGGGTCTTCACAGCGCTGCCCTCTCTGCCTGAGATGCTGCCCCAGACCTCCCAACAGGCTGGCACATTTCTGTGATTCCCAACCTGTTCTCTGTGCCCTCTCACCTCATTTTTTTTTTTAAGATTTATTTATTTATTTATTTATTTATTTATTTATTTATTTTGGTGGAGGTGGGGGAGGGAGGGGAGCAGGTGGGCCACTTCTATTGGTCTTTCATTTGTCCATTTTCATCCATCTTTGTTCTTTGGCCCGTGTGGGCCTCCCATCGCAGTGGCCTCTGTTGTCGCAGGGCACCAGCTCTGGGTGCATGCGCTCCAGAGCTCCGGCTCGGTAATTGAACACATGGGTCCAGCCGCTCTGCAGCACGTGGGATCTTCCCAGGCCAGGGATGGAACCGGCGCCCCTTGTACTGCAAGGCGGTGTCCTTACCCACTGGACCACCAGGGAACCCCCCTCTTACCTCATTTTATTTCCCTCACACAGTTTACACTCCCTGAACTTGACTTACTGCTTTTTTAAAATTATTTTTTATTGAAGTATAGTTGCTTTGCAATATAAATTAGTTTCTGCTGTACAGCAAAATGAATCAGCAATATATATATACATACATCCCCTCCCTTCTGGATGTCCTTCCCATTCAGGTCACCACAGAGCATTAAGTAGAGTTCCCCGTTCTATACAGTAGGTTCTCATTAGTTATCTATTTTAGTATCAGTGTAAAAAAAAAAAAAAAAACTAAAATTAGAACTACCACAAAACCTTGCTTACTGCTTTGTGATTTTTTTAATTTTGGTCTCTTTTATTGGTTTTTTATTTATTTATTTTCATCCATCTTTATTCTTTGGCTTGTGTGGGCCTTCCATTATAGTGACCTCGCTCGCTGCAGAGCCCCGGCTCTGGGTACATGTGCTCCCCGGCTCTGGGCACATGTGCTCCCAAGCACTCGCCCACAACCAGACGCACCGTCCACCACTCCACGGCACGTGGGATTCTCCAGGGCCAGGGACTGCACCGGTGCTCCCCTCGCCGCAAGGCAGACTCCTCACCCACTGGACCACCAGGGAAGCCCTTGCTTACTGCTTTATAAAAAATTATGGGAAAATCCAGATGTGAAATATACCATCTTAAACATTCTCAACTGTACAATTCAGTAGCATGAAGCACACTCACTAACTGTGCTGCCATCTTGAGCATCAGCCTGCAGAACTCTTTATCTTGCAAAACTGAAACTCTGTATCCATTGTATAATAGCTCCCCATCCTCTCTTCCCCTAGCCCCTTGGCAAGTATCATTCTGCTTTCTGTCTCTAGAAATGTGACTATTCTAGTTACCTCGTGCAAGTGGAATCATACATTATGTCTATTTGTGATCAGATTATTGTACTTAATATAATGTCCTCCATTTTCACCCATGTTGTGACATGTGCCTGAATTTATTTCCTTTTTAAGGCTGAATGACATTCCGTTGTATGTATAGACAACCTTTATTTACCTATTCATCCAAACTGACTGATGCTTGAGTTCTGTGTTAAGCTTCTACCTTTTGGCTATTGTGAGTAATAGTGCTGTGAACATAGGTGTCTTCAAGTTCCTTCTTTCAAATTTTTTGGGAACTGTACCTAGAAGTACAATTGCTGGATCTCATATAATAATTTATTTTTACCTAGACAACGTGACTGGTATACAGTAATACTTGATTATTTTTATATTGAACAAAGGATGGCCATTGACAACAGGGCGCATACTTTTTTAAATAATACATGGAAATGGTGAAAAATATACCTCAGTATATATATAGTAGCATTTGATTGACAAATAAATCTCTTCTTGTCCCTGACTAATTTCTCTTGTTAGAGGCAACAATTTTTACTAATTTCTTGCGTATCTGTCTAGAAGTATTCTATGAATGTACCAATATATGATACATGCTCTCTTACTTTATTTGATGATAGAGTACTGACTTATGAACAAAGTGAAATATTACCAGACTAGGTCAGATCAATGAATTGATTCTGTGGAGAGTTAAGACCTCAAAGTAAAAAAAGTCAACCCACAAGGTCAAGAGTCAGGAGAGAGAACACCAAGACTCAGGGGAAAAAGGCTTTGAAAAGACATTCCTTAAGCAGCAAGGAACATTTTCCATGCGCCAGTTAAGTCCCTACCTGCACCTGGCAGCATCTAATATAGGCCCCTTATATGCCAATTAACTTCTGGATGTCCTATGTGCTTGCCAAGCAGAAAACTCACATGAAAGGATGGAAAGACATAATGTGACAGTTTGATTGAGGAGTTTGAGGCCCCAGCACAATGTGGGAGTGAGAAAAACCTACTAACCATCACAGTTACGGGGATGGATATGGTGGGTATGAGTCTGGATTAGAGGTAAAGACTTGGGTGTCAACTATAGAGAAAAGGGTGCTGAATTTTGTTGGGAACAATGAGACTTCAGAGAGCATGCATAAAGAGGTGGACCAGTGTGTCCAATTGCGAGTCAGTGCTCTGGAGCGCATGTGCCCAGAGCCAGTGCTCTATAATGAGAGAGGCCACTGCAATGGGGGGCCCACTCAGGCCAAAGAATAAAGATGGATGGAAATAAATAGATTTTTTAAAACACAATAAGGCAAAAATTTTAAAAAAAAGAAAAAGAAAGTGAGGCAAGAGCAGAGGCTTCTCTGCCAGTCCAGTGGTTAAAAATCTGTCTTGCAATGAGAGGGATGGGAGTTTGATCCCTAGTCAGGGAAGTAAGATGCCACATGCCCCATAGCAACTGAACCTGTGCACCACAACTACTGAGTCCACGTGCCACAGTTAGAGACTCTGTGTACCACAGGGAAAGATCCCACGTGATGCAGCAAAGATCCTGTGTGCTGCAACTAAGACCCCATGTAACCAAATAATAAAACAATAAATAAAAGAGGGAAGAGCAGTGAGCCAAGGTACCCCTGACAGCGGGAGGGAAGAGAAATTGTTTAAGACAAGCATATATATATAGTAGCATTTGATTGACAAATAAATCTCTTCTTGTCCCTGACTAATTTCTCTTGTTAGAGGCAACAATTTTTACTAATTTCTTGCGTATCTGTCTAGAAGTATTCTATGAATGTACCAATATATGATACATGCTCTCTTACTTTATTTGATGATAGAGTACTGACTTATGAACAAAGTGAAATATTACCAGACTAGGTCAGATCAATGAATTGATTCTGTGGAGAGTTAAGACCTCAAAGTAAAAAAAGTCAACCCACAAGGTCAAGAGTCAGGAGAGAGAACACCAAGACTCAGGGAAAGAGGCTTTGAAAAGACATTCCTTAAGCAGCAAGGAACATTTTCCATGCGCCAGTTAAGTCCCTACCTGCACCTGGCAGCATCTAATATAGGCCCCTTATATGCCAATTAACTTCTGGATGTCCTATGTGCTTGCCAAGCAGAAAACTCACATGAAAGGATGGAAAGACATAATGTGACAGTTTGATTGAGGAGTTTGAGGCCCCAGCACAATGTGGGAGTGAGAAAAACCTACTAACCATCACAGTTACGGGGATGGATATGGTGGGTATGAGTCTGGATTAGAGGTAAAGACTTGGGTGTCAACTATAGAGAAAAGGGTGCTGAATTTTGTTGGGAACAATGAGACTTCAGAGAGCATGCATAAAGAGGTGGACCAGTGTGTCCAATTGCGAGTCAGTGCTCTGGAGCGCATGTGCCCAGAGCCAGTGCTCTATAATGAGAGAGGCCACTGCAATGGGGGGCCCACTCAGGCCAAAGAATAAAGATGGATGGAAATAAATAGATTTTTTAAAACACAATAAGGCAAAAATTTTAAAAAAAAGAAAAAGAAAGTGAGGCAAGAGCAGAGGCTTCTCTGCCAGTCCAGTGGTTAAAAATCTGTCTTGCAATGAGAGGGATGGGAGTTTGATCCCTAGTCAGGGAAGTAAGATGCCACATGCCCCATAGCAACTGAACCTGTGCACCACAACTACTGAGTCCACGTGCCACAGTTAGAGACTCTGTGTACCACAGGGAAAGATCCCACGTGATGCAGCAAAGATCCTGTGTGCTGCAACTAAGACCCCATGTAACCAAATAATAAAACAATAAATAAAAGAGGGAAGAGCAGTGAGCCAAGGCTCTGTCTATGCCCCTGGACAGCGGGGAGGGGAAGAGAAATTGTTTAAGACAAGCATGATAGATAGCATCATCAGTAACAGAGGAAATTTAGACATGGGCATGACAATGACATTTCCTCCTTTAAGAACTTGGAAGTTCACTCTAAATTATGTAAGATTGTTTTTTGTGGGTTTTTTTTAGTACTTTGTTTTTTGTGTTTTTTTTTTTCAAGTAATTTGTTTGCTCTGAGACCAAATGCTTTCCTGTAAAACTATGTAACTGTAAAAGACCCCACTTGCCAATAGGAACAGGAAGAAAGCAGTGTGTTCCAGCCACAAACAGTGTTCTTACCATGTTCCTCTGGCCAAATACTTGCTGTATTTCCATTCATCCTTTTAGTCCTTCTTTTCTTCTTCAATCTATCTTAAAATATGTTTCCTTCCTGACTTACCTACAATTTCTAAACTTAAAAGGGTAATTGTTTTAGCCTCTGTACTGCCATACCATTTTTCTGTGTGGGCGAAAATGAGCTCTTTCTGAATCATCGGTTAGGTTCTTGATGATTTACGTGTAAGTTATTTGTAGCTTTCTTTTAGGAACACTGTCCACAGTGACTTGTCTCTATCTTAGAATAAAACCTATGAATCTTCAAACTTCTCTTTCCCCTCTTCCCTCCTGTGTCTTTCAAGCCCAAATATATATGATTACCTTCTGAATAGTAAGTAAATATCTCACATGACAACTTCAAATAATACGTTTTTTAAAAAAGGTCTTTTGCCCCAAAGGAATAATGGAAATCCTGATTCTTTGGTTGTTTGGTTTGGTTTTGTTTTTTATTGAAGTATAGTTGATTTACAATATTGTGTTAGTTTCAGGTATACAATGAAGTAATTCAGTTAAATATATATCGTGTCCAACTCTTTGTGACCCTATGGATTGTAGCCTGCCAGGTTCCTCTGTCCATGAGATACTCCAAGCAAGAATACTGGAGAGGGTTGCCATGCCTTACTCCAGAGCATCTTCCTGACCCAGGAAACAAATCCACATCCCTTATGTCTCCTTCATTTTCAGGTGGGCTCTCTACCACTAGTGCCACCTGGTAAGCCTATATACATATATACATATATATGTGTGTGTGTGTGTATAGGCTTTCCTATATTTTTTTCAGATCCTTTTCCCTTATAGATTATTATAAAATATTGAGTATAGTTCCCTGTGCTATACAGTACATCCTCACTGGTTACCTACTTTGTATATTGATAATGTTCTTTGGCTGTTTTGTGATGAAATCTCATCTTTGGCTTTCTGTGTAGGATTTACTGAGTCTCAGTATTGTATTATTCTTTGAGGGAGAGCGAGAAGGTACTTGTGAGTCCTAGTAAGCCCACCGGCACATATTAGGCCTGCAACACAATGTCCAGAATCTATAAACTCATAAATGTAAGTCCATGACATACCTAGAAAAGAAAATATCAAAGAAGGAGCCCAAGTATTCTCAAGAATATAAAGCTAGGGGAAAGATTATTAAAAAATTATCTAAGACTTAATTATTTAAGACTCTATCCCTACTTATTTTATTCAATTCACAATTATTGATTACTTATCATGTGTCAGACACTCATTTATGCTGGTGTTGTAAAGATAGATAAGTTTCATAGAGCAAATGAATATGACTTTTTCACAGTGAAAAATCAATACAAAACTACTGGTATTACAAAATCCAAAAGAAATAGTCTTTGAACTAAGAATGAGGCTTTGGAAGGGAAATCTAGTCAAGAAAGCATCTACTGGAAGAAATCTGTCAAGAAGAAATAAACCCCTATATGAAATTCAGAAAGACACATTGGCATGGCTGTATTTATTAATGGAGAGTTAGAAAGTACCATACTACTTCTGTATGGATCATACTAGCCAAAGGGGAAGAATAACAAATCCTTGGCTTAGCTTGGACAGTTTCTCCTGTTAGGGTAGAAAAACAATGAGGAAAGCAGCTATGCTGGCTCTACTTTTGGCCCACCTGGAAGACTGGTCAGGAGTACCGAAGCACTAGAAGTTGTGAGGGAAAGTGGTCCCAGTAGATCATGATGACTAAGGCGGAGATGTTGCGAGTGGCTGAGCACTTTCCTGCACTATAAGAAAGCAGCTTGTGGAAGCTTCAAAGGAAACGTACATGTGATTCATCATCTGGGACTATGAAGGAACGTGACTAAAGGAGAGATGGAGGTTCCACCAAGTTAAACACTGAGAAGGGGAGGTGGCCATAGACACCAATGTGGGCACATGCATTCTCTGAAGACTTCTGATTTTAAAAGGCTAGTGGAAAAGATGCCAGCTGGAATGCAAAGTGAAGGGCACCTAAAAAAAGCACAATTCACACATATATATTAATATACGATATTTGTTTTTCTCTTTTTGATATACTTCACTCTGTATGACAAACTCTACGTCCATCCGCATCTCTTCAAATGACCCAGTTTTGTTCCTTTTTATAGATGAGTAATATTGCAGTGGGGGAGGGGGTGTCCAAAAGGGGAGAGGTATGTGTTTACACCTACTTGATTCACTCTGCTATACAGCAGAAACTAACATAAGATTGTAAAGCAGTTATACTCCAATAAAAAATGTGGCACAGTCTTGAAAGACTAGCAAGAATCAGGCTATGCATCCTGATGAGGCAAGATACTATTTTAACACATTAGCTATGGTATTTTTCTAGGAGAGTTCTTGCTGCCTTGTGACCATCTCTCATGAAATCCTAGCTGTTTCTCAGAGGAAACAAAAACCTAGTCGTATTAATTGCATACAGTCCTAGACAATTGTTCGAATATAGTTGGCTATGACATTGGTCCCTCCAGATATCTTTATGCATAAGGCAGTGCTTCTGCCAATAATGATGCATGGATTTGATTTGTAATGACTTGAATACTCATTGGAAAGGATAATAACATATAGATGGATGGCAGTGTCAAAAGAAGTTTCTAAGAGGATCTCAAAAGGAGTCTGTCCTATTAAAGACTGTTTAATAGTTGACTAGGATGAAGACATGAAAAATAAAAGATTATAATATATTAGCCAAATAAAAATGGTAGGAATAATATAGCAGATAGCAGAGTTAGAATTGTCACAATCTTAAGGGAATGAAAGAAGTTGTGAGGAAAGTGGTCCCAGTAGATCATGATGCTAAGGCGGAGATGTTGCGAGTGGCTGAGCACTTTCCTGCACTATAAGAAAGCAGCTTGTGGAAGCTTCAAAGGAAACGTACATGTGATTCATCATCTGGGACTATGAAGGAACGTGACTAAAGGAGAGATGGAGGTTCCACCAAGTTAAACACTGAGAAGGGGAGGTGGCCATAGACACCAATGTGGGCACATGCATTCTCTGAAGACTTCTGATTTTAAAAGGCTAGTGGAAAAGATGCCAGCTGGAATGCAAAGTGAAGGGCACCTAAAAAAAGCACAATTCACACATATATATTAATATACGATATTTGTTTTTCTCTTTTTGATATACTTCACTCTGTATGACAAACTCTACGTCCATCCGCATCTCTTCAAATGACCCAGTTTTGTTCCTTTTTATAGATGAGTAATATTGCAGTGGGGGAGGGGGTGTCCAAAAGGGGAGAGGTATGTGTTTACACCTACTTGATTCACTCTGCTATACAGCAGAAACTAACATAAGATTGTAAAGCAGTTATACTCCAATAAAAAATGTGGCACAGTCTTGAAAGACTAGCAAGAATCAGGCTATGCATCCTGATGAGGCAAGATACTATTTTAACACATTAGCTATGGTATTTTTCTAGGAGAGTTCTTGCTGCCTTGTGACCATCTCTCATGAAATCCTAGCTGTTTCTCAGAGGAAACAAAAACCTAGTCGTATTAATTGCATACAGTCCTAGACAATTGTTCGAATATAGTTGGCTATGACATTGGTCCCTCCAGATATCTTTATGCATAAGGCAGTGCTTCTGCCAATAATGATGCATGGATTTGATTTGTAATGACTTGAATACTCATTGGAAAGGATAATAACATATAGATGGATGGCAGTGTCAAAAGAAGTTTCTAAGAGGATCTCAAAAGGAGTCTGTCCTATTAAAGACTGTTTAATAGTTGACTAGGATGAAGACATGAAAAATAAAAGATTATAATATATTAGCCAAATAAAAATGGTAGGAATAATATAGCAGATAGCAGAGTTAGAATATTAAAGTGTCACAATCAATTGATAAAGTTGTGTGAAATAAATGATAACTGAGAAATATAAATTCCCACATTGGCACTGAAAAAAATTCAGGTCTTTCAAATCCAGATCATTTAGATTAGTAGCAGGTCTCATGAAGGATGTCAGGTATTTACATTGAAAGGAAGTCAACATGGACTAGATTAAAGAAGCCAGTAAATTTTATTTGAGACCATGTGTGGTCAATGCATTTTAGAATAGCATTAATAGAATAATGGTGTCCAGACCTCGGGCAGTATTTGTCTCAATTGTACTTTGCCTTCAACATAACTCATACAGATGTTGTGTTTAATTCTTGCTACCCCATTGAAAGCATTTTGGAGTAAGGTAAATAGAATTGCAAGGAACTAGCTCAATCAATTTTTATATACCCAGAATCCCTTTTTACTAGAAAAGAAGTAATTCCTCCTTTATTCCATGTGGTCCTAGGGAGATTATCCATCATTGAACCTCCTCTATTCTTTGGTCCAAAGAGGTTAGTCTAGGGACTGATGAAATCTATGTATTTGAGGTTCAAGAGTTTTTCAATCTTTGTTATGATAGGTGCTAAGATGTAGGCTTAGGGCAGCCAGGTACCAATTATCTGGCCATAAGGAGCCTGTTGCCTGCAGAAGAGAGTGAGGGCAGCATGTGAAACAGAGATACTGATGTGCTAGCACCAGCTCAGACTTACTCAGGAGAGACAGCTCTTACATTTTCATGAAATGTTGTGAGCCGGTGGTTACAGGCAGCCACTTATTTTTATTTAAATTTTCTAAAATTTATTTTTAAATTGGAGGATAATTGCTTTACAATGTTCTGGTGATTTCTGCCACACAGCAGTGTGAATCAGCCATAATTATACACAGACACAAACACGTGTCTGTATGTGTATATATATATATATATATATTGTGTGTGTGTGTCATATGTTTCCCTTCCCCCATATCTCACCCCTCTAGCTTGTCACAGAGCACTGGGCTGGGCTCCCTGTGTGATACAGCAGCTTCCCACTAGCTATCTCTTTTACACGTGGTGATGTGTATATGTCAATGCTGCTCTCTCAGTTGCTCCTACCCTCTCCTTCCCCCAATTTACAATGCTGTGTTTTTGGTATACAGCAAAGTCATTCAGTTTTATAGATGTAGATGTAAGTATGTAAGCAATATATACATTCTTCTATATTATAGATTATTATAGAATATTGAATATAGATAATATAGTTTCCTATGCTATACAATAGGACCTTGTTGTTTATCTATTTTGTATATAATACTCTGAATCTGCTATTCCCACCCCTCCCCCACCTCCTTTCCTCTTTGGTAATGGTAAGTTTTCTGTCTAAGAGTCTGTTTTTGTTTTGTAAATAAGTTTATTTGTGTCATATTTTGGATTCAATATATAAGTAATGTCATATGATATTTGTCTTTCTCTGTTGGACTTATTTCGTTTAGTACAATAATCTCTAAGTCCACTCATGTTTACTGCAAATGCACTAATTCATTCTCTTCAGTGGCTGAGTAATATTCTATTGTATATAAGTGCTACATCTTCTTTGTCCACTCATCTGTTAGTCTAGGGACTGATGAAATCTATGTATTTGAGGTTCAAGAGTTTTTCAATCTTTGTTATGATAGGTGCTAAGATGTAGGCTTAGGGCAGCCAGGTACCAATTATCTGGCCATAAGGAGCCTGTTGCCTGCAGAAGAGAGTGAGGGCAGCATGTGAAACAGAGATACTGATGTGCTAGCACCAGCTCAGACTTACTCAGGAGAGACAGCTCTTACATTTTCATGAAATGTTGTGAGCCGGTGGTTACAGGCAGCCACTTATTTTTATTTAAATTTTCTAAAATTTATTTTTAAATTGGAGGATAATTGCTTTACAATGTTCTGGTGATTTCTGCCACACAGCAGTGTGAATCAGCCATAATTATACACAGACACAAACACGTGTCTGTATGTGTATATATATATATATATATATATGTGTGTGTGTGTCATATGTTTCCCTTCCCCCATATCTCACCCCTCTAGCTTGTCACAGAGCACTGGGCTGGGCTCCCTGTGTGATACAGCAGCTTCCCACTAGCTATCTCTTTTACACGTGGTGATGTGTATATGTCAATGCTGCTCTCTCAGTTGCTCCTACCCTCTCCTTCCCCCAATTTACAATGCTGTGTTTTTGGTATACAGCAAAGTCATTCAGTTTTATAGATGTAGATGTAAGTATGTAAGCAATATATACATTCTTCTATATTATAGATTATTATAGAATATTGAATATAGATAATATAGTTTCCTATGCTATACAATAGGACCTTGTTGTTTATCTATTTTGTATATAATACTCTGAATCTGCTATTCCCACCCCTCCCCCACCTCCTTTCCTCTTTGGTAATGGTAAGTTTTCTGTCTAAGAGTCTGTTTTTGTTTTGTAAATAAGTTTATTTGTGTCATATTTTGGATTCAATATATAAGTAATGTCATATGATATTTGTCTTTCTCTGTTGGACTTATTTCGTTTAGTACAATAATCTCTAAGTCCACTCATGTTTACTGCAAATGCACTAATTCATTCTCTTCAGTGGCTGAGTAATATTCTATTGTATATAAGTGCTACATCTTCTTTGTCCACTCATCTGTTGATGGACTTTTTGGTTTCTTCCATGTCTTGCATCCATGTCTTTTGCTTGCTTACTTGTCTTGGCTGCTTCGATGTCTTCCAGCTATTGTCAATAGTGCTGCTGTGAACACTGGCGTGCATGTATCTTTTGAATTATAGTTGTTTCTGGTTATATGTCCAGGAGTGGGATTGCTGAATCATATGGCAGCTCTATTTTTAGTTTTTTGAGGAAGCTTCATACTATTTTCCATAGTGACTGCTCCAGTTTACATTCCACCCCCCCCCAGTATAGGAGGGTTCCCTTTTCTCCACATCCTCTCTGGCAGTTATTATTTTTCTAGCCTTTTAAGTATATAATTTAAAACTGGGGTAAATAGAACAGACGTGTTTAGCTTTTAGTGGTGGACACAAGTAGGGGGTCCCTCTTGGCTCACTAACTTTAGGTATGTAGTAATATCAAATACTATTTAATCATGTAAATATCTATTTTATCTCATTCTAAGTAACCATCCATGGAATTTTTATTTGAGGTCACTCCTTTATTTATTTATTTTTTGTGCAGCAAAGGTTTTATTAAAGTAAAGAGAGACAGAGAAAGCTTCCAGCAGAAGGCACTGGAAGAGGGTAGGAGAGTAGCACTTGAAGTAACTCCTTTAAAAGAAATTGTTTTTTCCTCGTTGATACAAAAACACTAATTCCATCATGAGGACCCACCTTCATGACCTCATCCAAGCTTAATTACCTCCCATAAGCCCCACTTCCTAATACCATTACATTACGGCACCAATACCTAACACCATTATAGAATATTTTGAATATAGATAATATAGTTTCCTATGCTATACAATAGGACCTTGTTGTTTATCTATTTTGTATATAATACTCTGAATCTGCTATTCCCACCCCTCCCCCACCTCCTTTCCTCTTTGGTAATGGTAAGTTTTCTGTCTAAGAGTCTGTTTTTGTTTTGTAAATAAGTTTATTTGTGTCATATTTTGGATTCAATATATAAGTAATGTCATATGATATTTGTCTTTCTCTGTTGGACTTATTTCGTTTAGTACAATAATCTCTAAGTCCACTCATGTTTACTGCAAATGCACTAATTCATTCTCTTCAGTGGCTGAGTAATATTCTATTGTATATAAGTGCTACATCTTCTTTGTCCACTCATCTGTTGATGGACTTTTTGGTTTCTTCCATGTCTTGCATCCATGTCTTTTGCTTGCTTACTTGTCTTGGCTGCTTCGATGTCTTCCAGCTATTGTCAATAGTGCTGCTGTGAACACTGGCGTGCATGTATCTTTTGAATTATAGTTGTTTCTGGTTATATGTCCAGGAGTGGGATTGCTGAATCATATGGCAGCTCTATTTTTAGTTTTTTGAGGAAGCTTCATACTATTTTCCATAGTGACTGCTCCAGTTTACATTCCACCCCCCCCCAGTATAGGAGGGTTCCCTTTTCTCCACATCCTCTCTGGCAGTTATTATTTTTCTAGCCTTTTAAGTATATAATTTAAAACTGGGGTAAATAGAACAGACGTGTTTAGCTTTTAGTGGTGGACACAAGTAGGGGGTCCCTCTTGGCTCACTAACTTTAGGTATGTAGTAATATCAAATACTATTTAATCATGTAAATATCTATTTTATCTCATTCTAAGTAACCATCCATGGAATTTTTATTTGAGGTCACTCCTTTATTTATTTATTTTTTGTGCAGCAAAGGTTTTATTAAAGTAAAGAGAGACAGAGAAAGCTTCCAGCAGAAGGCACTGGAAGAGGGTAGGAGAGTAGCACTTGAAGTAACTCCTTTAAAAGAAATTGTTTTTTCCTCGTTGATACAAAAACACTAATTCCATCATGAGGACCCACCTTCATGACCTCATCCAAGCTTAATTACCTCCCATAAGCCCCACTTCCTAATACCATTACATTACGGCACCAATACCTAACACCATTACATCAACAGATGCATTTTGGGGAGGCGTATTTAGTCCATAGCAGACTTCAAACATGAGTGTAGAGTGGGGAGGCACAACGCAGCCCATAATATTGTCTTCTTTATAAATGAAAATAGCAACTAACACTCAAGTCAGAAAGAACTATACTCATTCCTTAGTAACCACCACATTTGGCTACAGGTACAAGAGTTCAGCAAAAATTAACCAAAACATTTTATAGAATAAATTGCCTATATGAAGTTTATACAGAGAGGATGATACACTTTGTTTATAGTAGCAAATTGTGCTAAATATCCTTTATAGCAGTTAAGTTTATAATTAGCTTACGTATTATACACATACATTCATTTCTTTTCTTTAGAGATCTAGATATCGAACATATCCAGCCCACCACTAGGCAGAGACAAGTAGAAATGAATGATGAAAAAGCTCAAGAGACAGTCTTTAAGCCCCCGGATCCAGCAGTATTTATAACTGCCAGATCCACCCTTGCACTCTCCAGTCACACAGACCAGTACAGTCCTCTCATTGTGATTGCCTAAAGCTAATTTTAATTGGATTTTCTGTCACTCATCCTGACTAATGCTATGTGCCATAGGCAAGTTCAGGGAACAACAACAAAAAAGGTTTTTTTAAGCCCTGAGAAAGAAGTTTCTTCAGGTCTAAGACACAACCTTCACCTTCTGGATCAAATCAGACTTCAAGCAGAAGGGATTAACGAGCTGTGTTCCGAAACTCTGGATTTGGCATTGCTGGCTTTGCTGCTTCCCTGGCTCTGCTCTCATGTCCACTTTAATAACAGGATCCATATCGGAGCCCCAACTCCAAGTTTCCGCCCTGTTCTGAAAATAGGGCTCTTCTGGTTCTAGCGCCTCATCCACCTGCATGATTCTGGCCCCGTTAGGCCTGGCTCTGTCTTTTCCATCCCAGATGCTCCAGGGCCTACCTGGAGGAAGGCAGCATCCTGCGCCACCAGCCTGTGTGCAACTTTATTGGACCCGTTGCTCCCTGATTTCCCGCTGCATTGCTCTTGTGGGGCAGTGCTCTGCTGGCCGTCTCTGGTATGATCTGCTCCTCTCAACACTTCCCATCTGTAACATGACTCACAGGTCACAAAGTCCTGCCCACCATGCTGGACCCTTCCCTGAGATTGCTGCTTACTGGAGCCCACTTGACAGTCAGCCAGGAGCCTTCTTCCAGAATGGCATCTTCCCAGGCCTCTGATGCAGCCAATCAAGCCAGGGCCTAACAAATCCCTTCTTGGAACTCCAGCTCCTGACATCAACTCGTGGGGAAAACAAACCACACACTGCAGTTTGGAAACCATGCGCACAACTGCTTTTCAACATAGGCTTGGCATTCCCCATGAATACTGAGGAGGACAACTCTACCTGTGAAATGGAGTGTTAAATATTATTTAAATTCATCATTAAAACACAAATTAATTCTAAGTAGTGGGTTGACCTGTACTCAGGTGGTTCTACAAAATGGCTTAATAAGGCTTAATAAGGCTAAAGCCATTTTGTAGAACCATTTCTACCAGTCTACCTGTAACTTTTCTTTTCCTCCACCCATCCCCTAACCTCCTACTCTTCTGAGATGTCAAAGCCACTGAAATCAAGGAAGGAGAGAGAAGCATTAATCTAAATACTTTAACAACAATAAAAACTCAGTTCTCCAGTCCTCAAGACAAGAAACACATGTTTGTTAGCATGTTCCTTCGCACAGTGGGTGCATACACAGCCAAGCATCTAAATAATGGATCCCATTAAATTGCATTTTCCTGTTTGCTTCAGTAAAATTAATGTCAACATACACATTATGTTCAAGCAATTATAATGTGTCAACATCATAAAGTCCAAACTGATGAGTTCAAAAGATTGAAAATAGGGCAATTTACTTTGTTTCACTTGAGAGAAAGTAAGAGATGAAGCAAAATGGGACTAATTAACAACCTTAGTCTTTTTGGACTTTTTCCAGATGCTACAGGAAAAAAAAAAAATGGCCTTAAAAAACATATTACAGGAAGAAATTATCTTCAACATCCTGCGCCACCAGCCTGTGTGCAACTTTATTGGACCCGTTGCTCCCTGATTTCCCGCTGCATTGCTCTTGTGGGGCAGTGCTCTGCTGGCCGTCTCTGGTATGATCTGCTCCTCTCAACACTTCCCATCTGTAACATGACTCACAGGTCACAAAGTCCTGCCCACCATGCTGGACCCTTCCCTGAGATTGCTGCTTACTGGAGCCCACTTGACAGTCAGCCAGGAGCCTTCTTCCAGAATGGCATCTTCCCAGGCCTCTGATGCAGCCAATCAAGCCAGGGCCTAACAAATCCCTTCTTGGAACTCCAGCTCCTGACATCAACTCGTGGGGAAAACAAACCACACACTGCAGTTTGGAAACCATGCGCACAACTGCTTTTCAACATAGGCTTGGCATTCCCCATGAATACTGAGGAGGACAACTCTACCTGTGAAATGGAGTGTTAAATATTATTTAAATTCATCATTAAAACACAAATTAATTCTAAGTAGTGGGTTGACCTGTACTCAGGTGGTTCTACAAAATGGCTTAATAAGGCTTAATAAGGCTAAAGCCATTTTGTAGAACCATTTCTACCAGTCTACCTGTAACTTTTCTTTTCCTCCACCCATCCCCTAACCTCCTACTCTTCTGAGATGTCAAAGCCACTGAAATCAAGGAAGGAGAGAGAAGCATTAATCTAAATACTTTAACAACAATAAAAACTCAGTTCTCCAGTCCTCAAGACAAGAAACACATGTTTGTTAGCATGTTCCTTCGCACAGTGGGTGCATACACAGCCAAGCATCTAAATAATGGATCCCATTAAATTGCATTTTCCTGTTTGCTTCAGTAAAATTAATGTCAACATACACATTATGTTCAAGCAATTATAATGTGTCAACATCATAAAGTCCAAACTGATGAGTTCAAAAGATTGAAAATAGGGCAATTTACTTTGTTTCACTTGAGAGAAAGTAAGAGATGAAGCAAAATGGGACTAATTAACAACCTTAGTCTTTTTGGACTTTTTCCAGATGCTACAGGAAAAAAAAAAAATGGCCTTAAAAAACATATTACAGGAAGAAATTATCTTCAACAGATAAGATGGGATCATTTGAGATCCATGGATATAATAATACAGTTATTACAATAGAGAGTTTCTCTATCAAATCATATCAGGGCTTCCACTGGGGATTTTCCACAGTAATGGGATTTGTCTTAATTGTTCCCTGGAGCAGCTCAACCTTTTCTGTATTACAAACTCACCTGATGAACACTATTTAAATATTTGACTCCCCCACAGGTATGCCCAGTTTTTAATGAATCGAAACCAATTTTTCTGTGTGCAAACATAAAGCACTACAATTATTTGTAATGGCCAAGGCTATTAAATGTAGATCAGTAATGGATAGGTAAGACTTCTAGTTATGCTTAATTCCTAATATGTTAGTGGTAATTCCAGATCTTTTTCTCCCACTCAAGACAGCATTATGGATTTTAGATGACTGAGAGTTATGTTATTTGGGGTAGTAATCTTGAATCCACTCACATGAATTTTTAAAATTTAAAATGCTTGCAGACTTGAGAGCTTTAGTTCCCATCGGTTACACACGCCTATGATAGACCTCACATATGATCAAAACTTACAGCCTTGGATCTCAGGTCATCCAATAATAAGAGGGAAAGTGGAAAGGAAAGGAAGAAAAAACATTTTTATAGGAAATCAAAAGAGGTGGGAAAGAGAATAGGGGTGAAATGGAAAAGAATTTGTCAGGCAGTATGCAAGGTTAGAATGGGTTTCCCAGGTGGTGCCAGTGGTAATGAACCCACCTGCCAGTGGAGGAAACAAAAGAGATGTGGGTTCAATCCCTGGGTTGGGAAGATTCCCCTGGAAGAGAGCATGGCAACACACTCCAGTATTTTTGTCTGGAGAATCCCATGGACAGAGGAGCCTGGTGAGCTATGGTCCATAGAGTCACAAAGAGTCAGACACAACTGAAGCGACTTGGCATGCATGCATGCATGAAGGGTTAGCACAACAGCTCCTTTAACTTTCTCCAACTTAGCAGATGTGCTTGGAGATACAGAAAGCAGATTGACTTGGTCCATTATCCAGAGGAGTCTTAAGGGAGAATGGGGAGAAGATGGTCTAAGTTGGGACCAGCATGTCCCAGAACTTTTCGTGAGTATATTGTGAAAAGTAAGAAAACACACTTTTGACAGTAAAATTAACTGAACTACTTTCCCAAAACCCACTGAGAAAAAGATAAGGTTTAACCATTTTAGTAACCAAATACTTACAGTCATGTTAAACATCCACATTTTTTTAAAATAACTTCTCTTTCAAAGCACGGCCTCTAATTTGAAAGACTTTTATATCCCACCTTTTAACCATAACATGATGCTGAGAAATTTGGTAGGAATTTGACATCAGAACAGGAGTGTACAACAGAATAACAACAGGAAACAGTTGGAACACCCAAAGAGGGTGGAAGTTTAATAAAAGGACTGTTGACAGAGGTGAGATCAGAGTCAAGGGGTAAGAGATAAGGGATGGTGAAGCACCTAGGACTGGCAATGCTGGGAAGCCATTACCATTGCGAAGCCTGAAGACACCAGGGGAGGTGAAGGAACCAGAGCCTGAGTAGAGCTGTGCAGCTGCGGAAGGGCAGTGGCCCAAAGGATTTTTTAGAACATTTAAATTTGCCTTGCAGACTTGAGAGCTTTAGTTCCCATCGGTTACACACGCCTATGATAGACCTCACATATGATCAAAACTTACAGCCTTGGATCTCAGGTCATCCAATAATAAGAGGGAAAGTGGAAAGGAAAGGAAGAAAAAACATTTTTATAGGAAATCAAAAGAGGTGGGAAAGAGAATAGGGGTGAAATGGAAAAGAATTTGTCAGGCAGTATGCAAGGTTAGAATGGGTTTCCCAGGTGGTGCCAGTGGTAATGAACCCACCTGCCAGTGGAGGAAACAAAAGAGATGTGGGTTCAATCCCTGGGTTGGGAAGATTCCCCTGGAAGAGAGCATGGCAACACACTCCAGTATTTTTGTCTGGAGAATCCCATGGACAGAGGAGCCTGGTGAGCTATGGTCCATAGAGTCACAAAGAGTCAGACACAACTGAAGCGACTTGGCATGCATGCATGCATGAAGGGTTAGCACAACAGCTCCTTTAACTTTCTCCAACTTAGCAGATGTGCTTGGAGATACAGAAAGCAGATTGACTTGGTCCATTATCCAGAGGAGTCTTAAGGGAGAATGGGGAGAAGATGGTCTAAGTTGGGACCAGCATGTCCCAGAACTTTTCGTGAGTATATTGTGAAAAGTAAGAAAACACACTTTTGACAGTAAAATTAACTGAACTACTTTCCCAAAACCCACTGAGAAAAAGATAAGGTTTAACCATTTTAGTAACCAAATACTTACAGTCATGTTAAACATCCACATTTTTTTAAAATAACTTCTCTTTCAAAGCACGGCCTCTAATTTGAAAGACTTTTATATCCCACCTTTTAACCATAACATGATGCTGAGAAATTTGGTAGGAATTTGACATCAGAACAGGAGTGTACAACAGAATAACAACAGGAAACAGTTGGAACACCCAAAGAGGGTGGAAGTTTAATAAAAGGACTGTTGACAGAGGTGAGATCAGAGTCAAGGGGTAAGAGATAAGGGATGGTGAAGCACCTAGGACTGGCAATGCTGGGAAGCCATTACCATTGCGAAGCCTGAAGACACCAGGGGAGGTGAAGGAACCAGAGCCTGAGTAGAGCTGTGCAGCTGCGGAAGGGCAGTGGCCCAAAAGGAGTGTGGCTGAGGGGAAGCGAAGGCAACCTCAGCCTGAGCTCAGCCAGGCAAGGAGGGTCCTGGGGGTGGCAGAAGGAGTCCCAGATGTAGTATCTTATTGGTTTTTCCCATTGGCTGATCCCAATCGAAAGTCAGAGCGAAGGAAAACAGGAGTTACCATGTCTGTAGCAGTCAGCCTCCTTGGGCACAGAGCAGGAAGGAGAAGATAGAGACTGGATCTGAAATGACAAACGAATAATAACCTGCTCCGAGAGTTCCTTCCTATGCACCCTTCTGCCATCCTTTTGTCTACCTCTTCAACGCTCTGTGAAGTCATTGACAGTCTGGGTGGACAGGAAGAATTGCTAAACTAATACTTCCTGGGTTTTACAATAGTCCATTTAGATTTGAGGGCAAATTCCTTTAAGAAAGGACAAAACCACAGTCAAAACAAGGATAATAGCAGGTTAAAGGGGCAACCTGGGCCTTGTTTCTAAAACAGGAATACAACCTGGGGCATAGAGTTTAATAGAATTTGGTCCCTGCAGACAAAGGGCGTTGAAGTCAGCAAATTGTTCTTAACTCTTTCAGCTTCACTTAATTGCATTGAGGCCCCATAATCTACAGGAACCCAAGAGAAGACATGTTCTTACAACATGACAGTTTGTTCATCAGCTCTGAAATGAGTTAAAGATTTTCTTTCTTTTTGTGAAGTTCAAACTGTCAAAGAAGAACTCAGCTTGAAATTAACAAACCCCAAAAGGTTTTGGTTCAGTATGAGAATAAAATTATTTTATTCTGACGCCTAGGCAATCAATATAGAAATGTCACTTTGATGCCTAGGTACAAGTTTCTTTCTTTTGTGATTCCTGAGGGGCCCGGTAAAGAAGCCACTACTGTTAACCTGACTAACAACTTCTAATTCAAATTTTGTTGAGCTTATCACATCTCTAACACATGTTTATTATTATATATTTAGAAAATAGCTGATTAAACAAATATAAATGGGTCTTGTCACTATAGAATTTCTCATATCCTTCATATTTTAATGGAATGATATCTTTACACAGGAGGAGGCTAATGGATTCAGCCTTCCTGAACTTCCTTGGCCATGAAACTCTTGTGTCACACATCATTTGTTGGCTAAGGTTTCATGGAATGAATTTTGAATCTCTGTCATAACAGGTGGCATCCAAGCCTAGTTCTTTGGTAACAATCTATCAATCCCAGAAAGATAAGTGCTGAGATTTCAGGCTTTCAGGAATGTCTATGGGCTGATGGGAGTTTACTATAAATGAAGAATTCAGAGAACTAAGTTTTGGGTTTTTCTCTTAGTTTGTTTTTTGGTTTGCCACTTACTGGCTGAGTGACACTGAGCAAATCAACATGATATTGCTCAGTCTGGATTCCCTTATCTCTGGGAATGGAGTAATTATTCTTACATCATCAGGTCATTTAGAAATTTGCAAAGATGCCTTAGCAATTTTGTAAAATGTTAAATATACACCTAGTATATGATACAGTCATTCCTATCCTAGGTATTTATTCCAAAGAAAGGAAAGCATATATCACACAGGAATGTTCTTAGCATCTTTATTTGTAATAGCCCAAACTGGGAACAACTCAAAGTATCCATCAGCAGCCAAATGAATAAATTGTGATATATTTATAAATTGGAATACTACTCAGCAATGAAAAGGAGTGAACCATTCATTCACCCAACATGGATAAATCTTAAAAAATAAGGTCCAGTGAAAGAAATCAGTGAAAAATGATACATACTATATAATTCCTTTTATATAAAACCTTAGAGAATATAAACAAATCAATTGTGACAGAGACAGGATCTGTGATTGCCTGGGGATTGAGAACAGGGGAGAGACAAGGTTTGGCAGGAGGGAGAATTTACAAGCCAGGAATAAAATTTTGAGAATGATAGCTATGTTTACTGTATGTTTGCTGCATATACACTGCTAAGTTGACAGGCTTTTCTTTCACTGCTTCAAAGATGCTGTTGTTGTTGTTCGGTTGCTAAGTCCTGTCCGACTCTTTGCAATCCCATAGATTGCCACACACCAGACTTCCCTGTCCTTCACTATCTCTCCAAGTTCGTTGAAATTCATGGTCATTGAATTGGTGATGCTATGTAACCATCTTTTCCTCTGCCACTCTCTTCTTTTGCCTTCAATCTTTCCATAAAGAAGGCCGAGCACTGGGCTTCCCTGGTGGTCCAGTGGGTGGACACCGCCTTGCAGTGCAAGGTGCCGGTTCGATCCCTGGCCTGGGAAGATCCCACGTGCCGCGGAGCGCTGTGTCTATCAATAATGGAGATATTTGAATCTATGGCATAACTATAATTTTGGTAACAATCTATCAATCCCAGAAAGATAAGTGCTGAGATTTCAGGCTTTCAGGAATGTCTATGGGCTGATGGGAGTTTACTATAAATGAAGAATTCAGAGAACTAAGTTTTGGGTTTTTCTCTTAGTTTGTTTTTTGGTTTGCCACTTACTGGCTGAGTGACACTGAGCAAATCAACATGATATTGCTCAGTCTGGATTCCCTTATCTCTGGGAATGGAGTAATTATTCTTACATCATCAGGTCATTTAGAAATTTGCAAAGATGCCTTAGCAATTTTGTAAAATGTTAAATATACACCTAGTATATGATACAGTCATTCCTATCCTAGGTATTTATTCCAAAGAAAGGAAAGCATATATCACACAGGAATGTTCTTAGCATCTTTATTTGTAATAGCCCAAACTGGGAACAACTCAAAGTATCCATCAGCAGCCAAATGAATAAATTGTGATATATTTATAAATTGGAATACTACTCAGCAATGAAAAGGAGTGAACCATTCATTCACCCAACATGGATAAATCTTAAAAAATAAGGTCCAGTGAAAGAAATCAGTGAAAAATGATACATACTATATAATTCCTTTTATATAAAACCTTAGAGAATATAAACAAATCAATTGTGACAGAGACAGGATCTGTGATTGCCTGGGGATTGAGAACAGGGGAGAGACAAGGTTTGGCAGGAGGGAGAATTTACAAGCCAGGAATAAAATTTTGAGAATGATAGCTATGTTTACTGTATGTTTGCTGCATATACACTGCTAAGTTGACAGGCTTTTCTTTCACTGCTTCAAAGATGCTGTTGTTGTTGTTCGGTTGCTAAGTCCTGTCCGACTCTTTGCAATCCCATAGATTGCCACACACCAGACTTCCCTGTCCTTCACTATCTCTCCAAGTTCGTTGAAATTCATGGTCATTGAATTGGTGATGCTATGTAACCATCTTTTCCTCTGCCACTCTCTTCTTTTGCCTTCAATCTTTCCATAAAGAAGGCCGAGCACTGGGCTTCCCCTGGTGGTCCAGTGGGTAAGGACACCGCCTTGCAGTGCAAGGGGTGCCGGTTCGATCCCTGGCCTGGGAAGATCCCACGTGCCGCGGAGTGGCTCGACTGATGTGTCCGATTGCTGAGCCGGAGCTCTGGAGCGCATGCGCCCAGAGCCGGCGCTCTGCAACGACAGACACCACCGCGATGGGAGGCCCACAGGAGCCAGTGAACAAAGACGGGTGAAAATAGAGAAATGAAGGACCAATAGAAGTGGTCCGCCCACTCCCCTCCCTCCCCAACCCGACCCCGCCCAAAATAAATAAATAAATAAATCTTTAAAAAAAAAAAAGAAGAAGAAGGCCGAGCACTGAAGAATTCTTGCTTCTGAATTATGGGCTGGTGAAGACTTTTAAAGATGTTACTCACTGTCTTCTTGTTTACCTTAATTCCAGTGAGAAAATTGCCATCATCTTTATCTTTTTTCTCAGTACATAACAAACCTACCCCATGCCTACTCTGGCTGCATTAACATTTCCCACTTTGTTGCTGACTTTGAGCAACTTGAATATAATGTACTTTGCTATGGTTTTTTTCTTTCTTTTTTTTTAAATTTTGACCTCTTTTATTGGTTTTCTATTTATTTATTTTCATCCATCTTTATTCTTTTGGCCTGTGTGGGTCTCTCATTTCAGTGACCTCTCTCGTTGCAGAGCACCAGCTCTGAGCACATGCACTGCAGAGCGCTGGCTCCTAATTGGACACACCAGCCCAGCCATTCCACAGCATGTGGAATCTTCCCAGATCAGGGATCAAACTGGTGCCCGTTGCACTGCAAGGAAGACTCTTTGCCCACTGGACCACCAGGGAAGCCCTGGTTTTTTCTTACGCTTAGGGTTCATTGAGTGTTTTGAAACAGTAGTTTCCTTTTTCAAACTTGGAAAATTTAGGATCATGATTTCCATAAACATTTCTTCTTTCCACCCTTCTCTTTTCTCTCCTTCAAGGACTTCAATTTCACCAATATTAATTAGACCAGTTGTAATTGGCCCACAGCCCATTTAGAATCGTTTTTTTTTTTAATTCCCTCTTCTTTTTGTACTTTATTTTGGATGATTTTTATGGCTATCTCTTTGAGTTCAGTAATCTTTTCTTCTGCAATGTCTCCTCTAATATCATCCAGTGTTTTTTGTTTGTTTGTTTTTTTCCTCAGACATCTTAGTTTTCACATGTGGAAGTCTGATTTGGACCTTTAAAAAATTACTTTCTATGTCTCTACTTAACTTTTTTGAACATTTGGAATATAGTTATAAAACCTGCTTTAGTATACTTGTCTGCTAATTTTAACTTCTGTATCAGTTTTGAGTCTGTTTGACTTGTTTTTCTCCTCATTATATGTAATATTTTCCTGCTTCTTTACATACCTGCTTTGTGGGATGCCCTCTTGGATGCTAAGTGTTTTTATATTCCCATAAATATGTTTGAGCTTTGTTCTGGGACCCAGATAAATTGTTTAGAAACAGTTTGATATTTTAAGGTCTTGCTTTTTATGACTCACAGGCAGGACAAGAGCTGTGTTTAGTCTAAAACTAATTATTTTCTACTGCTGAGATAATAACAAGTACTTTTACTCCTAAACTCAAGAAACCCACCAAATTTCACTTGGCTTCATTGCCCCACTCCTGCGACCTGGAAACCCTCTCAAGGTAATGTGAAAGCTGTGGCAATTGTAGGGTTCACCTTTTTTCCACCTCTCAAAAACACTGTCCTTTGTTTTCTATTTATTTATTTTCATCCATCTTTATTCTTTTGGCCTGTGTGGGTCTCTCATTTCAGTGACCTCTCTCGTTGCAGAGCACCAGCTCTGAGCACATGCACTGCAGAGCGCTGGCTCCTAATTGGACACACCAGCCCAGCCATTCCACAGCATGTGGAATCTTCCCAGATCAGGGATCAAACTGGTGCCCGTTGCACTGCAAGGAAGACTCTTTGCCCACTGGACCACCAGGGAAGCCCTGGTTTTTTCTTACGCTTAGGGTTCATTGAGTGTTTTGAAACAGTAGTTTCCTTTTTCAAACTTGGAAAATTTAGGATCATGATTTCCATAAACATTTCTTCTTTCCACCCTTCTCTTTTCTCTCCTTCAAGGACTTCAATTTCACCAATATTAATTAGACCAGTTGTAATTGGCCCACAGCCCATTTAGAATCGTTTTTTTTTTTAATTCCCTCTTCTTTTTGTACTTTATTTTGGATGATTTTTATGGCTATCTCTTTGAGTTCAGTAATCTTTTCTTCTGCAATGTCTCCTCTAATATCATCCAGTGTTTTTTGTTTGTTTGTTTTTTTCCTCAGACATCTTAGTTTTCACATGTGGAAGTCTGATTTGGACCTTTAAAAAATTACTTTCTATGTCTCTACTTAACTTTTTTGAACATTTGGAATATAGTTATAAAACCTGCTTTAGTATACTTGTCTGCTAATTTTAACTTCTGTATCAGTTTTGAGTCTGTTTGACTTGTTTTTCTCCTCATTATATGTAATATTTTCCTGCTTCTTTACATACCTGCTTTGTGGGATGCCCTCTTGGATGCTAAGTGTTTTTATATTCCCATAAATATGTTTGAGCTTTGTTCTGGGACCCAGATAAATTGTTTAGAAACAGTTTGATATTTTAAGGTCTTGCTTTTTATGACTCACAGGCAGGACAAGAGCTGTGTTTAGTCTAAAACTAATTATTTTCTACTGCTGAGATAATAACAAGTACTTTTACTCCTAAACTCAAGAAACCCACCAAATTTCACTTGGCTTCATTGCCCCACTCCTGCGACCTGGAAACCCTCTCAAGGTAATGTGAAAGCTGTGGCAATTGTAGGGTTCACCCCCTTTGTTTGCCACCTCTCAAAAAACACTGTCCTTTGTTTTCAGATGTATGGTGGTTTAATCCGTCAACTTTTCACTTGTTTTGGCAATCATCAATATCCAAGTTTGAATGTCATTATCTTACTCTGGGGTGATAAACTGATGATACATAAGTCTCTCATTATTTCTGCATCTCTTAGACGTAATTATTTTGAAAGATCTTTTCTGTGTCATTCAGTTTGTTACCTGATAGTATAGCTTATAAAGAAAAGGAAGAATAAATGCTGTCTTTCTATGTTCTCAGAATAATTCACTTTTCAGAATAATTAGATGAAAGTATTATTATTCACTAGCATTCTCTAAAGGTGATTAGTGATTTTCTTTTCAAAATTGTGTTTAAGAGTTTCCAGACTGGTGAATGCATGGGGATTTGGGCAGCGTGGCAGGCTCTGAAAAGGCAAGGACACTACACTGTATGCTCAGACTTTACCCTATGTAGCTCTTCTCTCCTGTGAAACATCCTCTCATAATAAGTGATGATCTAAACCGAAAGACTCTAGCTGTGGAGGGGAGAAACATAGGTGCAGAGGCCAAAGGCCAAAAGCAAACAGAGGAGTACTGGTCTACCTGCCTTCATGCCTCCTGGTCCACAGAGAAGAGGGTCTGATGAAGGGGAAAGTTGGCGAAGGGCCTCAGCTTCTGCTCCAACTCACTTCCTGTCTGTCCCAGTTATTTTCTTCTCTTTCTTATTAAATCTCATCTTCACTCTAAAAATTGTATATAAGTTATTATTATGAGCTTATGGAACTGAATCTATTTAATGTTTTAATGTATTTAAATTTTTTTTAACATTCAAACTGTTCTACCTATGGCTAAGAAGTCCTTTTAAATTGGTTTCTGTGTCCTTTTGACATTATTTTAATAGTCTTTGGTAGCTCTATAGCTCTTTGACAAAACACAGTATCCTAGTTTCATCCTGTATATTTCTTGACCCAGACGTGGAACAAACTATTTGTCTGGATAGTCCTGTCTTTTTAGTAGGAAGTGGTATTTGGAGATCATAATCTGGGTGCTAGGGCTACTTGCTTCTCCTGGGCTGTCATCGCTTCTAAAAGTGAAGAGCTTAGAAATAGGTATTTATGGGAGAAAAGCTCATCATGAATTCACACTGATATATGCAATTTAGATTTAAGACTATAGAGTTTTACTTAACTTTTCTGATTTTATATTTGTATGTCATTCCTTTTATGCTAAATAAATTTTGCGTTCCTTATAATAAAGTTAGTTATTTGCTTTATCACATATATGTACATACATAATACATGCATATATGTACAAATATATCATGTGTCTGTTTAAGTAGTCTTACTGCTAGGAGTAATAATTATATTGTTACTTTGAAACTATTATATATGTATGTGATATAGACAAATAGGGTGATGTATTTTCTTATACAGAAGATAACACACAAATAACACTGTTCTCTGTTTAGCTAAGAATTGTGATTCCTGTTTAATTGTAGCTTTCCTATGAAAGGTAAAGGGTGATATTTAAACTACTTCCATCATCACACATCAGTAAAAGTTAGTTTTCTCGAGAGCTGAGACATGTCTGAGTGGGAACAGAGGGTTCTATAAAGAATATTAGTGAAAACAGAGATCTGAGAGCTTCATAGACAAGCTTCACAATTTTACTCAGGATCAAAGAAGCGAGGAGCCAGGTTTCTGTGTGAGGCGGTGAGGCTACATGAGCCAGCGCTCAGGTGCTGGCTTGGCGCCTATGTGTAAATGAAGCTGCTTTCCCTGAAGTCGTCCTACCTCCCTGTGATGAATCTTCCAGCCATCAGAAGGGGTCAGTGGTGTTTCAGTTGGATTTTTCAGCTGAACTGAATATGTTATCATCCTTCTGGAAGTCATTTCTACAATATTTATAGGCTTATACTCTATGTGACTGAAATCTTTTGTTGATAGTCTGTTTGTTTCTGATAACTTTCCCCTGGAAAGAAATGACCGAGATCTTGGAATTCACATCATCATTATATGACTTCTTTGAAAGACATGAGATTTTAAACAAACCCCTTTATTCCCTACAGTGAAGATATCCCATCTTGCATTTGCCTTAATGGGCAATATAATTAGCAATTATTAGCACTTAATAACACCATCATATTTTCTTGATGAAGGCCAGAGAGACAAAAAGGCTATTGATATAATTTTCTGCTGTTGTTCATCAGAATGGACTCTTTTATTTTGTGTGTGTACAAAATACATGTGTGTGTGCTCAGTGTGAGAAATAGTTTCATCATGAATTCACACTGATTTAAAAAACTATAGAGTTTTACTTAACTTTTCTGATTTTATATTTGTATGTCATTCCTTTTATGCTAAATAAATTTTGCGTTCCTTATAATAAAGTTAGTTATTTGCTTTATCACATATATGTACATACATAATACATGCATATATGTACAAATATATCATGTGTCTGTTTAAGTAGTCTTACTGCTAGGAGTAATAATTATATTGTTACTTTGAAACTATTATATATGTATGTGATATAGACAAATAGGGTGATGTATTTTCTTATACAGAAGATAACACACAAATAACACTGTTCTCTGTTTAGCTAAGAATTGTGATTCCTGTTTAATTGTAGCTTTCCTATGAAAGGTAAAGGGTGATATTTAAACTACTTCCATCATCACACATCAGTAAAAGTTAGTTTTCTCGAGAGCTGAGACATGTCTGAGTGGGAACAGAGGGTTCTATAAAGAATATTAGTGAAAACAGAGATCTGAGAGCTTCATAGACAAGCTTCACAATTTTACTCAGGATCAAAGAAGCGAGGAGCCAGGTTTCTGTGTGAGGCGGTGAGGCTACATGAGCCAGCGCTCAGGTGCTGGCTTGGCGCCTATGTGTAAATGAAGCTGCTTTCCCTGAAGTCGTCCTACCTCCCTGTGATGAATCTTCCAGCCATCAGAAGGGGTCAGTGGTGTTTCAGTTGGATTTTTCAGCTGAACTGAATATGTTATCATCCTTCTGGAAGTCATTTCTACAATATTTATAGGCTTATACTCTATGTGACTGAAATCTTTTGTTGATAGTCTGTTTGTTTCTGATAACTTTCCCCTGGAAAGAAATGACCGAGATCTTGGAATTCACATCATCATTATATGACTTCTTTGAAAGACATGAGATTTTAAACAAACCCCTTTATTCCCTACAGTGAAGATATCCCATCTTGCATTTGCCTTAATGGGCAATATAATTAGCAATTATTAGCACTTAATAACACCATCATATTTTCTTGATGAAGGCCAGAGAGACAAAAAGGCTATTGATATAATTTTCTGCTGTTGTTCATCAGAATGGACTCTTTTATTTTGTGTGTGTACAAAATACATGTGTGTGTGCTCAGTGTGTCCAACTCTTTGTGACTTCATGGACTGTAGCCCACCAAGCTCCTCTATCCATGAGATTTTCTAGACATGGATATGGAATGTATTGCCATTTCCTTCTCCAGGGATCTTCCCAACCCAGAGACTGAACCCATGTCTCCTGAATCAGCAGGGGGATTCTTTATCACTGGGTCATTGCACAACCTCTAGTTATTTCTGGGTTTTATTACATTTTCCTGTGACTTCTAGGGGAAAATATATAATAGTGTTTATGACAAGAATACATGTGATAACTGGTAAACTAAGACTGTAAAGTGCTTTTAATGAACGTTTCCTAGCTTAAGGTTAATGATCTCATGGCATACAGAACCTTTATGTGAAATCATCATGGAGGAAATAAATCCAAGATACTCTGTGGCGCTGCTGGATCAGCACTTCCTATCCTCTACAAAGAGTAGCCTCAGAAAAAAGACTATGATGGATAACAAAGGTAACCTCTTATGCCTTACGCAGTGTTCCGACCTTTGCAGTGTTTGTGCAAGATTACCTGAGATTGGCTGTAATTTAGCACCCAAGTATCAAAGGCCTGAAATTTGTACAAAAGTCTTTGAGCCATGGAATAGAACAAAGAGTTCCCCGACTCTTTCATTAGTTCTGTTTCACTGACCTTCTTCTCTAACTTCTTCTCTAAGGTGTATTTCAACAGAGCACACCAAGTAAGAGCAAAGACTCTGTATTAGAGACCTAGGGTTGCTGAATATTAGCTTACTGACAAGATATTAGCTTACTGACAGGAAAAGGGACGTATCAGGGGCCTGAGAGTGCAGTTCACACATAAGAGTTGACATCACATGATCTGGCCTAAGACATTAATTCAAGTCCTGTCTTGTCTACTTGTGTATCCTTAGAGAAAGTACCTTGGGGCTAATAATCTCCTTTAAGGTTGTTGAGACAGTCTGGAAGGAAATGGCAACCCACTCCAGTCTTCTTGCCTAGAGAGTCCTCATGGACAGAGGAGCCTGGCAGGCTACAGTCCATGGGGATGCGAAGAATCAGAAATGACTGAAGTGACTGAGCATGAGTACAAGCACTTGTGACCAAAAAAAAGAAAAAATTGTTGAAGAAAAACTCTTACGAATATTATAGAACGTGAAAGACAGCTGTAAAGAAAGAATGAATCAGGAAAAAATACACCCAGTGGCTTAGGAAGACAAGAAGGATCCTTTTCTTTCTTTTTTTTTTTTTTAAAAGATTTATGTATTTATTTTTATTTTTGGGCGGGGGTAGGGTTGGGGAGGGAGGGGAGCTGGCGGGCCACTTCTATTGGTCTTTCATTTCTCTATTTTCATCCGTCTTTGTTCTTTGGCTCCTGTGGGCTTCCCATCGCGGTGGCGTCTGTCATTGCAGAGCCCTCACTCTGGGCGCATGCGCTCCAGAGCTCCAGCTCGGTAATTGGACACATTGGTCCAGCCGCTCCGCGGCACGTGGGATCTTCCCAGGCCAGGGATCGAACCGGCGCCCCTAGCACTGCAAGGCGGTGTCCTTACCCACTGGACCACCAGGGGAAGCCCAAAGGATCCTTTTCTGTCTTGCTCTGGGCTCTGGGGACAAAGTTTCTCTGGAGAATTTATAACCATGTCATTATATTAATTCCATTATATTAATTAAGTCATTATATTAATTCCAAGAATACCTAAGCCTGGAAATTCACATAAATTGAGGTGGGGGTGATGATTCCCCCTTGGGCAGCAAACAGAAACAAACACAAAATGAACTTGTTCTGGAAGACGAGGCTCTTATCCAAATCTCTCAGAACTTCCTCCAACCATTCATGTATTTTAAAATGCTTCTTGGGGCTTCCCTGGTGGTCCAGTGGGTAAGGACACTGCCTTGCAGTGCAAGGGGTGCCAGTTCGATCCCTGGCCTGGGAAGATCCCATGTGCCACGGAGCAGCTGGACTGATGTGTCCAATTACCAAGCCGGAGCTCTGGAGTGCATGTGCCCAGAGCCAGTGCTCTGCGACAACAGAGGCCACTGTGATGGGAGGCCCACACGGGCCAAAGAATGAAGATGGATGAAAATAGATAAATGAAAGACCAATAGAAGTGGCCTGCCCGCCCCCCTCCCTCCCCAAGCTGCAGCACCCCCACAAAAAAAATTTTAAGTGCTTCTTATGTTCCCCGTAAATCTTATACTCTCCAGTATAAATCGTCCTTACTGTCAACTACTTTTCATATAATAGTTACCAGTATCATCGCCATTTTCTTCTGTGTTCTAATATTCCTTATTAAATATTCATGTGAAATGTGCCCTCTTCATCCAGTTCAGACCTAAAGGTAACACTCTAGAAGTTGTCTAGCATATGTGGGAGCGGTAATTCATTAATGTAATCTCACTGTCATAAAACTTACAGTAAAATAGCAAATAGAATTAAATGTGTTTTATGTGCCGAACACTCTATACTTTACATGAGACGCTAGGACAGGTTTTATTATTATCCTCATTTCACAGGTAAGGACAAAACCTAGGAACTAGTCCAAGGTAACAAACATAGTCCCTGGTCACAGAGACATAACCAAAGCCAGGAGGCAAACCCAGACCTGTCTGCCCTTAATGTCATTGCTTTAAACCACTAACATCCTACCTCCCTTCGTATGAATCCTGGCTGGGCATCTGAAAATCCAAATGCCATTTTTAGTAACTCTCACGCTTTTGATCATGTGGGCAGTGAACTAAAATTGCTAGGATTTTTACTTCTTGACAACATATCAGTTATTTTTCCTGAATATACATTTTCATAGGATAAGGGGACAAAAAAGAAGGAGGAAGATACAGGGATAGAGAAGGCAGAAAAATAAGACAAGAGTTAAGGATAGTTGAAGACAGTGGCAATGACTTCAGCTTATTTCCCAAGCTTGTAGTCAACCTGACCTGGTGGGTGACAAGGAATCCCTGTTGTCGCACAGCCAGGAATTCCGCTGGTTCTTAAAAATGTTCTGGTGCTTTTGATTTCTTACATTTCTCGAAGGTAATAGCTGAAAGGTGCTATCCTGGAGAGCAAGTCAGCTCATTGCGATCACCCTTGCTTTTTGCAGTCGCGGCAGTGTTTATGTTTGTGAAGCCTGCCCCCTTCTGGATTAGTGAAATATTACATGCCATGTTTTCAAAGCTTGCCGAAATTGGGTCCAACCTGTTATAATGCCTTAACTGCTCTTCAGAGTTTAGAGAAGAGTGGGAGGAATAAACATAGCTTTTTGAAATGATTTCCCTGACTTTCTCAGATTAGTTGTATAAACTTTTTGGTGTTATTTATGGATTTTTCACATCATATCTGCCCCCAAACCTCAAAATAAATGATTTGAGGACCCATAGAGATAACAACAATGGCAAACATTATATTCAGTCTTTTCTATGTGCCAGGAATACTTTGTGAACCTTCCTCTTTGCAACTCTCACCAACACCCTAGGAGACAAGTTCTGTGCTTTATCACCCACCCACCCCACCCCCCGGTTTACAGAAAGGCTTAAAGAAGTCAAGAACTCCTCCACTCTTGCTATCACCTATCCAGCCACAGTCTGGGAGCCCCTGAAGCTGTTTCTGAACTTCTTCACCCCATTAATTTGTCACAGTTGATTATACCAGAAATAGTCAACCACACTGGGTTACCTCGATTCATTTTCGTGTAAATTTGGAATTGGATTCAAAGAGAACCTTCTGTATGATTGGTCACCTAAATGGAGGTCATGTAAACTCAAGCAGCCCTGTGAAGAGTCGTGTGCATGGAGAAACAGAACAAAAAGAAAAGATGATCAGGAGAAAGGGAACGAATAAAGCAAAGCACAGAGACAAGCAGAGAGGACACTTTTCTGATCTTGGTCCCAAACTCTCGTGAATTTCCTCTATGAGTTTCATTGACTTGGTTTATTGAAATATGTCTTCTTCTCTATTAAAAAAGTATATAAAACCAAGTCATGTGAGCAATAATATGTAAAAGTGAACCAAATCTAGTGTTATAATGAAATAAAATCTGAAGTTAACATGGCACATTGAATGATGTGCATAATTTTTATTGTATTCCATGGCAATTAGACTCAAATAGGGAGCAATTAATGAAAATGACTGTAATTATTGTCATGTCAACAAAGCCAAACCAAGTGATTCCACAGCCAGCTGTGGGGAAGACAGCTTAGAGAGAGCAGGGCGTTGTTCTGCAGCTCCTACGAAGGACCCTGGATTGAAAAACCAGGAGGTCAAGTACTTCTCTTGCCACTCTTTCTCTAGTAATGATAGTCCAGGTGGTCCAGGAGATTCCACCCGGCAAGTGTGTGAGCCCCGTGGAGCTCATCACCCCGATCCCTGCCCTGCCCCTTCCCGCCCTGCACCACCAGGGAGGAGAATGCTGAGACCGGGTCATGTGGGACGGGCTGCATCTTCTTGAGAGGCTCTCCTTTGCTCAGCACTAGACTGGTGAGACACAGAACATGGAGAATTTGAAGCTGCTCTTAGCAAGAAGCTGCCAGCCTACTTCCCATGGTGGATTGTCCTTAGGTCCACGTCTGACACTCATTAGTTCAAGGCATCATCAGTGTGGTCCAGGGGTCTCTATTGAGGATGGAGGTGAAATCCTTATGGCAATAAAAAGTATGAAATTGTGTGACTTTTCTCTCCAAGCAGACAGCTATTTTCCTCCGTGGCTAGGGTAGGGAGTGACACATGGTTGAGGAAGAATCATGTGTTCGTTTGTTGAGGTGGGTGCATATGTGCATACTCAGTCACGTCTGACTCTTTGAGACCCCATGGTCTGTGGCCCACCAGGTTCCTCTGCCCAAGGAATTTTCCAGGCAAGACTACTAGAGGGGGTTGCCATGTCCTTCTCCAGGGGAATCTTCCTGATCCAGGGATCGGACCTGGGTCTTCTGCAGCATCTGCACTGGCAGGTGCCTTCTTTACCACTGAGCCACCTAGGAAGTTCCTGAGATTGATGGATCTCAACCAAATGCCATCCTCTCAGTCTCATTTCCACTGAGGAAAGCCAACGAGGAATACTCAGAAAGGTTATTGTAAACCAGAATTGTAGAGTCCTGGGATTGGTTTGATTAAAAGTAGCCATTATTTACAGGGATGAAAATTCAATGACTCAGAAATATTCCATTTTCCTCCTTTCACACATAGCTAAACCAATACCTCAGTCTGGAAATGCTGAAGTTAACATGGCACATTGAATGATGTGCATAATTTTTATTGTATTCCATGGCAATTAGACTCAAATAGGGAGCAATTAATGAAAATGACTGTAATTATTGTCATGTCAACAAAGCCAAACCAAGTGATTCCACAGCCAGCTGTGGGGAAGACAGCTTAGAGAGCAGGGCGTTGTTCTGCAGCTCCTACGAAGGACCCTGGATTGAAAAACCAGGAGGTCAAGTACTTCTCTTGCCACTCTTTCTCTAGTAATGATAGTCCAGGTGGTCCAGGAGATTCCACCCGGCAAGTGTGTGAGCCCCGTGGAGCTCATCACCCCGATCCCTGCCCTGCCCCTTCCCGCCCTGCACCACCAGGGAGGAGAATGCTGAGACCGGGTCATGTGGGACGGGCTGCATCTTCTTGAGAGGCTCTCCTTTGCTCAGCACTAGACTGGTGAGACACAGAACATGGAGAATTTGAAGCTGCTCTTAGCAAGAAGCTGCCAGCCTACTTCCCATGGTGGATTGTCCTTAGGTCCACGTCTGACACTCATTAGTTCAAGGCATCATCAGTGTGGTCCAGGGGTCTCTATTGAGGATGGAGGTGAAATCCTTATGGCAATAAAAAGTATGAAATTGTGTGACTTTTCTCTCCAAGCAGACAGCTATTTTCCTCCGTGGCTAGGGTAGGGAGTGACACATGGTTGAGGAAGAATCATGTGTTCGTTTGTTGAGGTGGGTGCATATGTGCATACTCAGTCACGTCTGACTCTTTGAGACCCCATGGTCTGTGGCCCACCAGGTTCCTCTGCCCAAGGAATTTTCCAGGCAAGACTACTAGAGGGGGTTGCCATGTCCTTCTCCAGGGGAATCTTCCTGATCCAGGGATCGGACCTGGGTCTTCTGCAGCATCTGCACTGGCAGGTGCCTTCTTTACCACTGAGCCACCTAGGAAGTTCCTGAGATTGATGGATCTCAACCAAATGCCATCCTCTCAGTCTCATTTCCACTGAGGAAAGCCAACGAGGAATACTCAGAAAGGTTATTGTAAACCAGAATTGTAGAGTCCTGGGATTGGTTTGATTAAAAGTAGCCATTATTTACAGGGATGAAAATTCAATGACTCAGAAATATTCCATTTTCCTCCTTTCACACATAGCTAAACCAATACCTCAGTCTGGACATTGACCAATAAGAATTGCATTTGTGCTAATGAACGAATTGTTGTTTAGTTGCTAAGTCGTGTCTGCCTCTTTGCAGCTCCATCGACTGTAGCCCTGTCAGGCTCCTCTGTCCGTGGAATTTCCTAGGCAAGAACTCTGGAGTGGGTTGCCATATGTCTTGAGCATTTTAGATGCATTAACTTGATTTAAAATGTTTTTGTCATATAATTGGCTGTGACTCTGGCATGGGAGCCATGAGAGTATTATAAAAAGGACCAAGAGAGGTTTTCTTAGGATGCGTTCAATATACATTATTGGGTAAATGTCATATGACAAGCAGTGTAAGGCACTGGAGAAGAAAATTACAAAATAATGTCTATCCTGTTCAAGAGCTGAATGGGTCAGGCAGCCACCATTAACTAGTGTGATAACTTAGGGGAGCGTAAAAAGGAGTCTATTCCTATCTTAGAACATTTTAATAACCTCGGAACATTTTACAGAGATAATGTTGGGTTAAGATAAATATTAAGAGACATCTAGCAGGGAAAGGATGGGGGTGAGAGTGGGAAGAAAATTATAGGAAAGGGGAGGATGTGATCTTGGTGCTAGAGAGGACAGCGCACATATGCATCTGGGGGCTGTTTTTAAGCACTGTCTGAAGCATCCCTCCAGCCTCCACCTCACCCCTCTTCCTGAGTCACCCAGATTGCCATTTCTCACTAAGAAAGGACAAAAAGGAAAGGATGCACTTCGTTTAAAATCCTCACAAGCTGCTGGGATCCGTTCGAGCATTTCATCTATTACACCCCACCAGGCAAAGGGTGGGTGTTCTGGGCAAGGATGGGGAAAACTAGGTGCAGAGGGCTTGCATGACATCTCCATCTTACACAGTATGGAAAGGGCAGTACCAAAATTCAAGTTCACATCTTAAAATGATAACTAAGATATATGTGTGCTTTTTAAAAAGTAAAACAAAGGGCTTCCCTGGTGGTCCAGTGGGTAAAGAGTGTGCCTTGCAGTGCAAGGGGCACCAGTTCCTTCCCTGGCCCAGGAAGATCCCACATACTGAGGAGCAACTGAGCCAATTGTGAGTCAGTGCTCTGGAGAGCATGCACCCAGAGCCGGTGCTCTGCTACAGGAGAGACCACTGCAATGGGAGGCCCACACAGACCAACGAATAAAGATGGATAAAAAATAAATGATGACTTAGAGGAGAAAAAAAAAAAGAAAACAGCAAAAATATTTTTTTAAAAAGTAAAACAAAAAATAATAGAGAAGTATGCAATGTAAAAAAATAAGTGTCTCCCTGCCTTACGGTGCGAACTGTTTAACATATGTATCCCTATAGACATTTTCCCCTGTACCTGCACATGTATATTTACATGCATGACATATAACTGTATACATGGACATGCATAATTTTTATATAAATATGTTCTAACTGTATCATTCTGTAACTTTTTTTTTATGGAATTGTTTCATCTTTTGGTGGGGGGCACTTCTATCAGTCTTTCATTTGTTTATTTTTCATCCATCTTCATTCTTTGGCCTGTGTGGGCCTCCCATCGCAGTGGCCTCTGTTGTCACAGAGCACCGGCTCTGGGCGCATGCGCTCCAGAGCTCCGGCTTGGTAATTGGACACATCAGTCCAGCAGTTCTGCGGCACGTGGGATCTTCCCAGGCCAGGGATCGAACCGGCGCCCCTTGCACTGCAAGGCGGTGTCCTTACCCACTGGACCACCAGGAAAGCCCCATTCTATAACTCTTGTCCATCACCTAACATTACCTCATGTATATTCTTCCTTGCCAGAATCTATACAATTATTTCATTTTTACCTGAATATGTATATTAAACTTGATGAGTATATTATATCTTATTTGAGCATTTCCTTATTGATGAGTCTGTCCCTGTTTTGTTACATTTGAAATTCAGTATTCATGTTTTCAAAGTATTATCTAGATGTGGCTTTTCAACTTTAAACCATGAAGAGTTCTGAGATGGAAATTGAAGTCTGTCTTCTCTCACCCTCCCTTCCACTTCCCACTCCCGAGAGTTTCACTGACTGCTGTTGTTTGCTACTTCTGTTTCTTTTCTTTTGGGTACATCACCTTACAACTGAAATAAATACAGATTTCTATGTACTAGAAAGTACTGTTGTCCTGCCTCCGTGATAACTGAGAAGTTTAACATAGTTTTTGTGTCTCTGCTTCCCTCTTTTAATTGTTAACTATGATTATTATGATTTTTAAGTTTTTCGGGTTAATTACATTTATTCTTTTCTCTAAAGAGATCTTCTGTGTTTGTTAAAGGTTTCAAAAAATTTAAAGCCCCATCTCAATGCAAATATATTGTGATTATGTGAATATTACACACTGAAGTGCCAAGGAGTAAGCTAGGATCCACAGAGAAGGAGGTGTTGCCTTTTGTGACTTAACCGTGCTGCTAGCTCAAAGGAGAAGCACTGAGGTCCCACGGATTTCCTTTTAATTTCTTTTCCATTTCCTTCTGGGTCATACTGGGCTTCCACTTTGCTTTGTAGATCTTTCCCAAGCTAACGGATTCAAGTCAAAGGGCTGCATATTCTTCAAAACTTAAAAGAAGCATGAGAGGCTGGGGACTGCAGGGAGACAGAACTTCCCCTGTGTCGCCTCAGTGGGAGCCCCTGCACTACCATGTCCCCACAGTGGGGACACAATGGAAGTTCAGGGAGCCCCTGGACTACCAGTGACCACAGGTTGCATTCAAGAGACTGCTCTAAAGTAGAGAACACAACAACCTTAAATGCTGAAGAGGATCAGACTTTATGCTGGGGTTCTGGTTCTAGATGCAAAACAGCAAATTCTGGCTAGAACCTGCATGTGCTGACCGGAAGGCCTCCTTGTTCCCAAGCCCCAAGGTGACCTATTCCCCAGCCCTCAAGACGCAGATACCATTGGTAAAGGGCAGCAGAAAGAAAAAGTACAGTCTAAAAGGACTGTTAGAACCAGAAGAGTCTATTATACTGAGCTTTGCCTCCTTTAGGTATTTCTAATCCCACATCCAATGGGAAGGAGACCTGGGAGAAACGTGCGTTCAGGAGACAGAGACAGACCAGCCAGCTTGTTCACTAAACCCATTTCCCTTCCTCATGGGCTCTATTTCCCAGGGTTCTCTGCAGTGAGCTGCAGCCGTGAAAATGAGTCTTGGCCCCCAAAATGTGGGAGGAAGCGATACATCTCAGTTCTAGGTCTAGCCCACAAAGATCTCCCCTGTCTTATTCTTCAGACTTTTTTCTTTTTCACATTGATCTTGGGAACTCTGTACTGAAAACGATGGAGCTGCATATTGAAGACCTCTGGGTCATCAGAGAGTTAAAACAACGGTCTGTCAACCAGAGACACTTTACAGGGCCTTGCCGTGTGTCACTGTCCCTGCATAACAAACCTTTTTTTTGTGTTTGTTAAAGGTTTCAAAAAATTTAAAGCCCCATCTCAATGCAAATATATTGTGATTATGTGAATATTACACACTGAAGTGCCAAGGAGTAAGCTAGGATCCACAGAGAAGGAGGTGTTGCCTTTTGTGACTTAACCGTGCTGCTAGCTCAAAGGAGAAGCACTGAGGTCCCACGGATTTCCTTTTAATTTCTTTTCCATTTCCTTCTGGGTCATACTGGGCTTCCACTTTGCTTTGTAGATCTTTCCCAAGCTAACGGATTCAAGTCAAAGGGCTGCATATTCTTCAAAACTTAAAAGAAGCATGAGAGGCTGGGGACTGCAGGGAGACAGAACTTCCCCTGTGTCGCCTCAGTGGGAGCCCCTGCACTACCATGTCCCCACAGTGGGGACACAATGGAAGTTCAGGAGCCCTGGACTACCAGTGACCACAGGTTGCATTCAAGAGACTGCTCTAAAGTAGAGAACACAACAACCTTAAATGCTGAAGAGGATCAGACTTTATGCTGGGGTTCTGGTTCTAGATGCAAAACAGCAAATTCTGGCTAGAACCTGCATGTGCTGACCGGAAGGCCTCCTTGTTCCCAAGCCCCAAGGTGACCTATTCCCCAGCCCTCAAGACGCAGATACCATTGGTAAAGGGCAGCAGAAGGAGAAAGTACAGTCTAAAAGGACTGTTAGAACCAGAAGAGTCTATTATACTGAGCTTTGCCTCCTTTAGGTATTTCTAATCCCACATCCAATGGGAAGGAGACCTGGGAGAAACGTGCGTTCAGGAGACAGAGACAGACCAGCCAGCTTGTTCACTAAACCCATTTCCCTTCCTCATGGGCTCTATTTCCCAGGGTTCTCTGCAGTGAGCTGCAGCCGTGAAAATGAGTCTTGGCCCCCAAAATGTGGGAGGAAGCGATACATCTCAGTTCTAGGTCTAGCCCACAAAGATCTCCCCTGTCTTATTCTTCAGACTTTTTTCTTTTTCACATTGATCTTGGGAACTCTGTACTGAAAACGATGGAGCTGCATATTGAAGACCTCTGGGTCATCAGAGAGTTAAAACAACGGTCTGTCAACCAGAGACACTTTACAGGGCCTTGCCGTGTGTCACTGTCCCTGCATAACAAACCACTTCAAGACTTAGTGAATTAAAACAACAGTTTATAATAATCTCTGTCAGCTTTGTGGATTGACTGGGCTCAGCTGAGTGGTTCTCATTTGGGGGTCTCATTTGGTTGATGTCAGATGGGTGGCATCTTATTTTTAATTCGGAATTCACTGGCTGCCTAGATGCTTGACTAGCTCCTAGGAAATACATTAAGCATTCAACTTTCCAGGCACTGTTTCTAGGGAGTCTGGAGATGGGAATTTTAACCAGCACTACTTGGGGAGCTTTTAGTCCTCTTGCCGTTCTCTCCACTTCCCCATTCCTTCATTATCTAGAGAACAGAGGTCAGCCTCTCTGCAGACTAGTGGTCCTTGCTTTCCCCAGCTCTGTCTTTCACAGCACACTTCAAAAGCCTTCCAGTGTGTGAATCACTGGGAACTGGTGAAGTCCTGGGGTCTCTTCAGTCCCACTCTCTCGAGAGGAGAAAAGCAAAACTTCTTCAGAGGAACAGCGATCCTATTTCTAAAGACCACCAGGGAGAAAAAGTGTCACAGATTAGACTGCTCAAA
The DNA here is from genome assembly GCA_022376925.1 of Tragulus kanchil. Taxonomy (NCBI): domain Eukaryota; kingdom Metazoa; phylum Chordata; class Mammalia; order Artiodactyla; family Tragulidae; genus Tragulus; species Tragulus kanchil. The sequence goes on along the minus strand of JAIOJX010000026.1, from coordinate 264,662,642 downwards.
CGCCAGAATTAATTTCAGTTGTGATTAGATTAACCTAATCTAATTGACCTACAGTGATTTCAAAACCAGAATCCTAATCACAAAAGAAGCTTCCCCCAACCTTTCTTGTCTCTCTCTCTTTTTTTGGCAGTGCTTTAATCTTGGTCATTGTTCCTCTGAGCTCTGCACAGGCACTGGGCTGCCTTACTTGAAACTCTCACTCATGCTCTCTGTACCACCTCCAGGCTTTCTTTTAGTAGAAACCCACCTCCTTACCTCAGAGGTGGGTTTCCCATCCTGGTCCTGCTACATTTTTACGCCTCTTGAAAATCCAGCTAGAATTGACCTGACTCAAAGAGCAAGCCATACAGGGAGGATCAGAAACTGGACAGTGAGAAGAACCCTGTTCCAAGTTTGGCTTTGCAGCCTCTGGGCTGTATTACCCGTCAACTGAAAAAAAAAAAAAAGAAAAGCACAATGTGAGAGTCGTGAGTTGAATTTTATTGGGGACAAAATGAGGACTATAACCTTAAACAGTTCTGAGAAACTACTCTGATGAGGTAGGGGAAAGGTCGGTATATATATATATATAATTTTGGTGAAGGGGGAGTAGATGCAATCAAGCACATGTTTTTGCAGAAAGTTACTGCTTGTCACAAGGAGCAGATGTCGCCATTAAAGATTTTAGTGCTTTTCCAGATATGAGGAGATGCAAGAATTGGGCTCATAAAGTCTTCTCTGAAATTCTCTAACTATCAGAAGGCCTTTTCTGCCAATTTTTCCCAGAGCACCGAGTGCCTGATTTCTATCCTGAACGTCTTTCAGGGGGTGTTGAAGATCAGCAGTTGAAGATCAGCAGCTGCAGCAGCTCATGATTTAATCTTGTAGAGGTAGGTGGCAAGGACCAACCTTTAGCTGGCATATCAGACAAATGCAGTCTAGTCTTCATTTTCCTCATCTGTAAAATGGGCTTAATATTAACCCCACTCTACAGGACTTGTGCTCCAGGCACACTGGCTTTCTTTCAGTTCTTGGCAGGGACCATGCCCTCCTCCTACCACAGGGCTTTTGCAAAATCTATTCCCTCCACCTGGAACATGGTGCCCCTCCCCACCCCTTCCTCTGGTAATGCCTCTCCTTTCTTCAGGTATTAGGTCAGAGTCACATGTATTTGATCCTATAATTCTCAGTTCCAAAAGAGAGTTGAAGTAAATCTGCATTACACTTGAATTTGTAATGCACACATTCAGGCTAGGGAAGGCCTGTGGCCTCCAGGTTTAAATCATCAGAGAGCAGCTGGGACAGTGTCTTCATTTTGGTCCTAATGCAGATCCTGCTCTGAGTCTCCAACCCCCATTATCCTCATCTATATTCCACTCTGTTTCCTGCCTCACATTAATTAATACTCATTGTAGAGAGCTCTCAGTCAGTCAATAATTGTGCAAAACTCAAGCCATAAAATTCAGGCATTCTGCCCCAACTACAAAAAGTGCATCATCTGTGTTTATGTTGCTCTTTTTCTGCTTCTAGTAGTTATTACAGAAAATATGCAATGTGAGAATCACAGGAGAGGTGATTCTTCCATGCAGTTGCCTTCAGATGAGGAGCAGAGCACTTGGTGAAGACACCTATTTAAATTTCTCATAGTCATGTTATGGTCTTCTGTGGCCTTGCAGGAAATAACAGCTTTTGGTCTAACCCTGGGAACTCTCCCATTAAGTAAACTCCTCACTCACATAAGTCTTTACTGCAAATGAGCTATTTTCTCTAGAGTTGAGATGGGGGATGTGTTCTTCCGGCACCTCTTTTGAAACACCCTGGGCTGAATATTCAAGGGCAGTTTCCTGGGCCCTACCCAGACCAATTGAATCTCTAGTTGGAGGACTGCTTCAGGCATTTGAATTGTGTTTGTGTGTTGTGCACGTGTGTTAAAATATATGTGTGTATGGTAGTACATATGTATACATGTATGTGTATATATATATACATACATATAGACAGCATAAAATCATTTTGAAAAATTTTAAATGTATAGTTAAGTGGCAAAAATAATATATTGGTGTGCATCCATCACCACGACTCATCTCTGGAAATTTTTCATCATCTGAAACTAAAACTCCATACCCATTAGAAGGTAAATCCCCTTCTTTTCAATCCTCAACCCTTAGTAGCCTCTATTCTATTTTCTGTCTTTATGAATTAGGGTACTTCACATAAGTGTAACCGTACAGTACTTGTTCTTTTGCCTCTGGCTTACTTCACTTAGCATAATGTTTCCAATTTTCATCCATGTTGCAGCAGGTTTAAAAATTTTATTCCTTTTTAAGGCTAAATAATACTCCACTTTGGGCCTCCCTGGTCACTCAGATGGTAATAAATCTACCTACAGTGCAGGAGACCAGCATTTGATCCCTAAGTTGGCAAGATCCCCTAGAGAAGGGAATGGATACCCACTCAAGTATTTTTGCCTGGAGAATTGCATGGACAGAGGAGCCTGGTGGGCTACAGTTCACGGCATCCCAAAGAGTTGGACACAACTGAGCTACTTTCACGTGCACACACATCCCACGTTTGTTTATCCTTCAATAAACATTCAGGTTATTTCCTTCCTTTTTGCTCCCCGTCAGTCAATAATTGTGAAAATCAAGCCATAAAATTCAGGCATTCTGCCCCAACTACAAAAAGTGCATCATCTGTGTTTATGTTGCTCTTTTTCTGCTTCTAGTAGTTATTACAGAAAATATGCAATGTGAGAATCACAGGAGAGGTGATTCTTCCATGCAGTTGCCTTCAGATGAGGAGCAGAGCACTTGGTGAAGACACCTATTTAAATTTCTCATAGTCATGTTATGGTCTTCTGTGGCCTTGCAGGAAATAACAGCTTTTGGTCTAACCCTGGGAACTCTCCCATTAAGTAAACTCCTCACTCACATAAGTCTTTACTGCAAATGAGCTATTTTCTCTAGAGTTGAGATGGGGGATGTGTTCTTCCGGCACCTCTTTTGAAACACCCTGGGCTGAATATTCAAGGGCAGTTTCCTGGGCCCTACCCAGACCAATTGAATCTCTAGTTGGAGGACTGCTTCAGGCATTTGAATTGTGTTTGTGTGTTGTGCACGTGTGTTAAAATATATGTGTGTATGGTAGTACATATGTATACATGTATGTGTATATATATATACATACATATAGACAGCATAAAATCATTTTGAAAAATTTTAAATGTATAGTTAAGTGGCAAAAATAATATATTGGTGTGCATCCATCACCACGACTCATCTCTGGAAATTTTTCATCATCTGAAACTAAAACTCCATACCCATTAGAAGGTAAATCCCCTTCTTTTCAATCCTCAACCCTTAGTAGCCTCTATTCTATTTTCTGTCTTTATGAATTAGGGTACTTCACATAAGTGTAACCGTACAGTACTTGTTCTTTTGCCTCTGGCTTACTTCACTTAGCATAATGTTTCCAATTTTCATCCATGTTGCAGCAGGTTTAAAAATTTTATTCCTTTTTAAGGCTAAATAATACTCCACTTTGGGCCTCCCTGGTCACTCAGATGGTAATAAATCTACCTACAGTGCAGGAGACCAGCATTTGATCCCTAAGTTGGCAAGATCCCCTAGAGAAGGGAATGGATACCCACTCAAGTATTTTTGCCTGGAGAATTGCATGGACAGAGGAGCCTGGTGGGCTACAGTTCACGGCATCCCAAAGAGTTGGACACAACTGAGCTACTTTCACGTGCACACACATCCCACGTTTGTTTATCCTTCAATAAACATTCAGGTTATTTCCTCCTTGCAGCTGTAGTGGATAATGTTGCTGTGAATATAGGCATAAAAATATCTCCTAGAGTTCCTTTCAGTTCTTTTTCATCTATATCAAGAATGTATTTGTAGGGCTTCCCTGTGGTCCAGTGGGTAAGGACACTGCCTTGCAGTGCAAGGGGCGCCTGTTCGATCCCTGGCCTGGGAAGATCCCACGTGCGGCAGAGCGGCTGGACAGATGTGTCCAATTACCGAGCCGGAGCTCTGGAGCGCATGCGCCCGGAGCCGGTGCTCTGCGACAACAGAGGTCACCGCGATGGGAGGCCCACACGGGCCAAAGAACAAAGATGGATAAAACTGGATAAATAAAAGACCAATAAAAGTGGCCCGCCCGCCCCCCTACCTCCCCACCCCACCCCGCCTCACCCCACCCCCTCCCCACCCCCCAAAATAAATAATAAATAAATAAATCTTTTAAAAAAACAGAATGTATTTGTATTTTTATCGAGCTTCTCTAGTGAGTCTCTTGCCCTGAATTTTGACAGCACTAGCTTGGAGGCCTTACTGTTAAATTGTTTTGTCAAATCTGGTGCGAATGCATCTTGAAATTTAGTTGAAAGAACAATGAATGAACGAATGAATGGACTTTTGCACCATCTCTTTTCTTTGCTATTCCCTCTTCCACATTCATGTTCAGGTCCTAAAACTTTGAGCCTCGCTTCCTATGAGAACCCCCTGTCATGAGTCTTTTGCTTTTCAAGTTCTTCTCACCACAGTGATGAAAAAACACTTCCAAAAAAGTTTTCTCATCTTTCAAAGCCACCCCAACTTATTCCAAAATCATACAGCCATTCAGAGTTGGGCTCCATCCATCTTTTCAGCCTCATTTACCCTAGAAATTCTTCCCTTTTTCTTAGGAGTTCTCTGAATATTCTCCCTCAACCACCAGCATCAGCAGTACCTGGGAACTTGTTAGAGATGCAAATTCTCAGTTGACTTCAGATCTAGTCAATGAGCAAGAGGGGGCAGGGTGTGTAACCCAGTAACCCAGTAACTTGTATTCTAGCAAGCCCTCTGACTGCAAGATCTCTGTTGTCGTCATGTAACTTGTGACAGTCTTCCCAAAGCACTTCTCCTCTGCCAGCTGTGAATCTGTCTTCACACTATCCCACCTGGCAGAGATCACCCTCTCCTTCTGCCCATTCAAATTCTGTGTGGCCTCCAAGCCCCAAGTCATTTGCTGTCCTCTTCACAGAGCCTCCACTGAATCCCCAGTGGTAAAGTCCTCTCCCCGCTCTGCACTCAACTGGACCCTTTCCTGGGAGTCATTTGGCAGTTCATCCTGTACTGGTTTGTATCCTCTGTGTCTTGCATGTGGCAGGTAATACTGCATTTTCTTGATTCAAGTAGATTTGCTTTACCTCTACTGGAATTTTTTTTTTTTAATTTTGTTCAAGGATAATTTACAATGTGGTGTTTTATTTCTGCTGCAGAGCACAGTGACTCAGTTATACATATGTATTTATTCTCATATTCTTCTCCATTATGGTTTATCAGATTTTGAATATAGTTCTCTGTGTGTCTTGCTGATCCTTCTGACTGTGTCACTTATCTGGCTGTATCTCACTGTGTGCACTGTTTACTGAGCCTATTGTAGGCAAGGCGCGAGCTAAGAGACTGGAAGAAAATGTGAGCAGCCGAAGGAATTGTACATGTGTTTATTCTCTCCTGGATGGCACAGCAGCCATAGCAGCAGACATAATCTCCTTTCAAGGTCTTTTCAGGTAGAGCTTATATATACTTACAGAACAAAAGCTGCCCATGGACAAGCAGATACCTTGTGATGCATATGAGCAGTGCTATAAGTGATCTCAGTTGTTACATAATCATTATTTACAAAACATTTGGAGAGAACCAGAGGGCTGGTGAGAAACAGTCTGACCATGCCATCTTGGCTAATTTGCTCTTTCCTTATTTTATTTTATTTTATTTTTTTCAATTTTGGCCTCATTTATTTATTTATTTATTTTCATCCATCTTCAGTCTTTGGCCTATGTGGGCCTCCCAATGCTGTGGCCTCTCTCGTTGCAGAGCACCAGCTCTGGGCACACATGCTCCAAAGCACTGGCTCCTAATTGGACACACTGGCCCAGCCGCTCTGCAGCATGGGAGATCTTCCCATGCCAGGGATCAAACCAGTGCACCTTGCACTGCAAGCCAGACTTTTTACCCACTGGACCACCAAGGAAGCCCTGCTTTTTTCCTTACAGTGTGCTATACAGTAGAACCTTGATGTTTATCCATCCTCTTGTTTTTTAGTTGCTAAGTCATTTCCAACTCTTTATGACCCCATGCACTGTAGCTCTCCTGGCTCCTCTGTCCATGGAATTTTCCAGGCAAGAATACTGGAGTGAGTAGCCATTCCCTTCTCCAGGGGATCTTTCTGATCCAGGGATCAAACCCAGGTCTACTGCATTGCAGGTAGGTTCTTTGGACTTAAAATGTAGCTGAGAAATTCTTCAGACTACAGCCCAGGTCCCTTCAGACCAGCTGGAATGCCATGTTGCTAGTCCTAAATCATTGATGAGGAGAACCAGACCCTTCAGACAGAAATTCCACCATGACTTACCAGCCCTGAACCAAAGGTGCGTGGTGTGAATTGGTGTGCATGTCAATCATGTGGCACCCTGATAAAAATTTCCTTTTGGAAACAAGGATGACTTGTCTGTAACTGGGCTCCCCAGGTGACACTGGTGATGAGCAATCTGCCTGCCAATACAGGAGACATCAGAGATGGTGAGTTCCAACCCTGGGCTGGGAAGATCCCGTGGAGGAGGACTTGACAGCCCACTCCAGGATTCTTGCCTGGAGAATCAGAGGCGCCTGCCTGGTGGGCTACCGTCCATAGAGTTGAAAAGAGTCTGACCTGACTGAAGTCACTGAGCATGCCCACAGTTGTAACCATAGATGAAGAGTGGGAGTGGAGATTCAGAGCTGCTTTTATTCACCAGAGGGAAAGGGCTGCCACAAAGCACAAGTGCAAGGCTTTTGTTCCCTAGCCTGAGGGTTTCTGGAGATGTCTGAGAGCCTTTCCCCTTTATTGCAAGCTTTATGGCCCAAAGAATTTAAAGGATGCATTTTCTTCCTTGCAGTTACTCAAAAAGGAATGAGTAGTGAATTATGTGTAGAAAAGCTAGTAGAGTGTGCCAGGTTCAATTAAAGCTTCTACAAAGCCTGTGAGAAGCAGTGGTGGGAAGGCAAGATTTAATTTTTCCCCTAGATGCTGAAGAGTCTCTGTAGTCTGTGGGGAATGCCATAATGTGTTCGTAATGGGAGTGTCTATCTTTTTTTGTTCAAGTACTGCCTAATTCCCTAGAAAATGGGGAGGGAAATGCTTTTCTACACGTAACTTGATAAGAAGATTCATTAAAAATACTGTTGTGGAATTAATAAAAACTCCTCTGTCCATGGAATTTTCCAGGCAAGAATACTGGAGTGAGTAGCCATTCCCTTCTCCAGGGATCTTTCTGATCCAGGGATCAAACCCAGGTCTACTGGCTTGCAGGTAGGTTCTTTGGCCTTAAAATGTAGCTGAGAAATTCTTCAGACTACAGCCCAGGTCCCTTCAGACCAGCTGGAATGCCATGTTGCTAGTCCTAAATCGTTGATGAGGAGAACCAGACCCTTCAGACAGAAATTCCACCATGACTTACCAGCCCTGAACCAAAGGTGCGTGGTGTGAATTGGTGTGCATGTCAATCATGTGGCACCCTGATAAAAATTTCCTTTTGGAAACAAGGATGACTTGTCTGTAACTGGGCTCCCCAGGTGACACTGGTGATGAGCAATCTGCCTGCCAATACAGGAGACATCAGAGATGGTGAGTTCCAACCCTGGGCTGGGAAGATCCCGTGGAGGAGGACTTGACAGCCCACTCCAGGATTCTTGCCTGGAGAATCAGAGGCGCCTGCCTGGTGGGCTACCGTCCATAGAGTTGAAAAGAGTCTGACCTGACTGAAGTCACTGAGCATGCCCACAGTTGTAACCATAGATGAAGAGTGGGAGTGGAGATTCAGAGCTGCTTTTATTCACCAGAGGGAAAGGGCTGCCACAAAGCACAAGTGCAAGGCTTTTGTTCCCTAGCCTGAGGGTTTCTGGAGATGTCTGAGAGCCTTTCCCCTTTATTGCAAGCTTTATGGCCCAAAGAATTTAAAGGATGCATTTTCTTCCTTGCAGTTACTCAAAAAGGAATGAGTAGTGAATTATGTGTAGAAAAGCTAGTAGAGTGTGCCAGGTTCAATTAAAGCTTCTACAAAGCCTGTGAGAAGCAGTGGTGGGAAGGCAAGATTTAATTTTTCCCCTAGATGCTGAAGAGTCTCTGTAGTCTGTGGGGAATGCCATAATGTGTTCGTAATGGGAGTGTCTATCTTTTTTTGTTCAAGTACTGCCTAATTCCCTAGAAAATGGGGAGGGAAATGCTTTTCTACACGTAACTTGATAAGAAGATTCATTAAAAATACTGTTGTGGAATTAATAAAAATGCTGGATGATTTTTCCATCATTTTTCTTCCTAATAGTTGGTTAATGAGGATGAAAAGCAATTATTTTTATAATACATTTTCATGTAATTGACAGCTAAGTGTACTCAATAGAGAACAATGAATGCACTCATTTGCAATGAATTCTTTAAAAGGAAAGAATAGAATTGGGAAGATTCGGAAAAATTTTACCCTTTGGGCTACAAACAGATTTCCCGTCATCCCTCATTACCTTAATTTATAATATTTTAAACACTGAAGGTGATGTTATTACTTCTTTATAAAGGCATAATTCTTCAAGAGTTCTGCATTTGGAATGAGTCTCTTGTGCTGTTTCAAATTTGCAAGTTACATACAGTGACAGGAAAAACATGTTTATTTTTTTGAAGTTGGCCATTTTTAGCTATACAGGCTAAATGGAAAAAGCACGCTTATTTAAAATTATGCCACGATTTCTTGATATATGAAAGGAAACTGTTTTCACAGAATGAAATTTAAAAACTACTCAGTGCATAAGGGGGACACACAGTTAAAAGAAACTAAGAAAGTTTTTTAAATCCTCTTCCCAAGAAGCTCATGAAGGGAGTTACCTCACATTATTTATAGGTTGTGGTCACAACAGCCAATGACCATTTAGAACTTTCTAGAAAACTACTCCAGCTTATGTTTCTAAAGATTCAATCATTTCTAGGCCCTAGGAAGACATCTCAAGTACATAAGAATGTTTGAAGTGCTCACTAGTTTCTATCATTTTAACATAACTATTTTCTCTTATTACATTTCTCTGCTACATATATAACTATAGGGCTCTCCTTCACCCCTTCTTGTATTCCCTTGAAGTTCTTTCTGCTGTTGATGGAAAAGGTTCTTCTTGGGGTGCTGTCTGATTCAAGGTTCAGTTTGGAATTATACAAAGCAGTTACCGTGGGCATCCATTGTAGGTGATGGCAGAACAGTGCTGGCCTTGACTTCTGTTCCAGGGGGAAACACTTTTATGTCTGTCAGGCTGGGATCGCTAGGTTGCCTGTCTAGATACTGGACTTTGTTGGTGCCGGGGGGGCGAGGTCTCAGTTTTTATTCTTTTTTTTTTTTTTCTGCACAGGTCTGCTAAAGAGAAATTAGTTTTGCGAATTAATTCCAATAATGTTAATTCAGCTGCTTTCTTCTTCATATTTAAGAAATACATTTGAATTTTTCTTTCTTCCCCAAACTTCTTTTCCTTCATGTGTCTTATGTGCTCTTCTCTGGAGACACAACATCTCCCATGACAAATATTCTTTAATAACTCCTCAGTTGACCATCAGATGGGAGATCTCTGAAAGAATCTCTCTGGGCCAGCTGTCAATTCAACAGGAAATTACTTTGCTGCATTCAGTAGGCTGATAATCAAAATTTCAATTGGTGAAGTCAGACTTGACAGTGACATTGTGAAATCTTGTTTGACTAATGACTATATTCATGATTTATTTGGTTCTGCCAAGTCTTGCATCCCTCATGCCATGCTTTATTTATGCAAATATATTTTCCATAACAAATGCTCATTTCTTTTCTTTATAAAAAGGTGCCTAGCCCCTCCTGTCTGTCTCCATCTCTCCAGCACTGTAACTACCAGTTAATGCAGACCTCTCCCCACACGATTCCATTCTACATATGCTCATCGAAGCTTCCAAAATTGAAGGCATGTCATATCACTTTCCTTGTTTGAAAACCTTCAACTTTTCTCTCTTGCCTGATGAACAAAACTGTAGTTGATCAAACCACAGCTTTTACCAACATTTCCAATCCTATTTCCCACTCTCCCTGTCCCAACTTCCATAACCTTCACCCAAAAGGAAACACACGGCAGCTTCCCACATCCACACCTTCGTTCATATAGCCAACAACAGGAGCCAGCACATTGTCCCCTGTGGGACTGAGTCTGCAGGGTGTTTTTCTGCAGCACATAAGCCAATATTGGCTTTTACATGTTTCAAAGGTAGACGAAGAGGAGGAGGGTAGAAGTAGGCAACAGAGGCAGGATGAGACCTGTAAGCCTTGAAGTATATATTATCTGGAAAAAGTTTGCCAACCCTTAGCCTAGACAGCACCCTTCCCTCTCCCACTGCTACCATGAAAATCACACTGGTCACTGCAGGCCTCTGCTAAATACTAAATGCAATCCTATCCACTCCTATCTGCGCAACTGCCCAAGTATCTCCTTTCTTCAAACCAACTTAGGGCCTTCTTGGACTCTCAGAGCCCTCACTTTTCTCTACTATACAGTAATTATGCATATAAATTTGTATTAAGCTGAAAGCTCCTTGAGCATAGGAATCATTTCTTATTTACTTATTTCTTTTTAATGAATTCTTCTCAGCATTCCAGCATTTGGTAAAAATGAGTTATAGACCAAATAACCTTAGTAAATATTGGTAATGAAATTCAATTAGGGTTAAATAAATATAAGCCATTTCCTGGGATCTTAAAAATCGATGAGAAATTTCCTCTTTACCTGAGCCTCAGGTTATGCTGCTCCAGTGAGCTGGAGGTCCCAGAATACAGTGGAAGGGTGAACCGGGAGTTGGGTGAACCGGGAGTTGAGTTAACTCCCAGGGACTGCTGGACATTCTCTCTGGTCAAGGAAAGAACACATGTGAGTTAACACCTAGGGGTCACTCATTCCAAAATGTCCTCACATGAATGGAGTTTACTATTTAATAATGAATGATTTATTTAAATCTTTCATTATATGAATTTTTATGTTGAAATTTGGGGATTTATGCTCTGAATCTGTGAGAATCAAGTTTCCCAGGCCAGGTACTCTCTGAGACACTCTCTCTAAACCTACTGCAAACATTTGGAAGGAGTTCTGGCCTGACTCAGGGATATACAAGAGCAAAATATAGAAGCGGGCATGGTGGAGTAACATGACTGATGAATTGTTAAAGAAACATGAGTAGGGTCGATCTTCCAGGCCAGGATGAATCTGGCCAACAACAGGAGCCAGCACATTGTCCCCTGTGGGACTGAGTCTGCAGGGTGTTTTTCTGCAGCACATAAGCCAATATTGGCTTTTACATGTTTCAAAGGTAGACGAAGAGGAGGAGGGTAGAAGTAGGCAACAGAGGCAGGATGAGACCTGTAAGCCTTGAAGTATATATTATCTGGAAAAAGTTTGCCAACCCTTAGCCTAGACAGCACCCTTCCCTCTCCCACTGCTACCATGAAAATCACACTGGTCACTGCAGGCCTCTGCTAAATACTAAATGCAATCCTATCCACTCCTATCTGCGCAACTGCCCAAGTATCTCCTTTCTTCAAACCAACTTAGGGCCTTCTTGGACTCTCAGAGCCCTCACTTTTCTCTACTATACAGTAATTATGCATATAAATTTGTATTAAGCTGAAAGCTCCTTGAGCATAGGAATCATTTCTTATTTACTTATTTCTTTTTAATGAATTCTTCTCAGCATTCCAGCATTTGGTAAAAATGAGTTATAGACCAAATAACCTTAGTAAATATTGGTAATGAAATTCAATTAGGGTTAAATAAATATAAGCCATTTCCTGGGATCTTAAAAATCGATGAGAAATTTCCTCTTTACCTGAGCCTCAGGTTATGCTGCTCCAGTGAGCTGGAGGTCCCAGAATACAGTGGAAGGGTGAACCGGGAGTTGGGTGAACCGGGAGTTGAGTTAACTCCCAGGGACTGCTGGACATTCTCTCTGGTCAAGGAAAGAACACATGTGAGTTAACACCTAGGGGTCACTCATTCCAAAATGTCCTCACATGAATGGAGTTTACTATTTAATAATGAATGATTTATTTAAATCTTTCATTATATGAATTTTTATGTTGAAATTTGGGGATTTATGCTCTGAATCTGTGAGAATCAAGTTTCCCAGGCCAGGTACTCTCTGAGACACTCTCTCTAAACCTACTGCAAACATTTGGAAGGAGTTCTGGCCTGACTCAGGGATATACAAGAGCAAAATATAGAAGCGGGCATGGTGGAGTAACATGACTGATGAATTGTTAAAGAAACATGAGTAGGGTCGATCTTCCAGGCCAGGATGAATCTGGGTCATTCATTGGATTTTGTACATGTCAGTCATTTTAACTCAACAGTGAGTTAAGTATAGGAAGAATCCTTTAAAGAGGAAGCAAACCTAGCAGGTGGTCTTAGGGAGGGACATGGACTTTGAAATAGGAAAAGAAAAACTAACTTGTTTCACACAGGTTTCAGGCATGGCAACATGGTCATCAATATGAAGATGTTTTCTTTGTGACAAGTCCACTGAGGACACACACTCTAAACTTAGAAGTCCAAAAATATAGATAAGAAAAACTCATGTCATAGAACCAGAAGGAAAGCTCAATGCATAGTTGAGGAAAGAAGCAAAATACTGAAGCCAGAAATGGAGTAGTGCCTAATTTCAGGTCTAAGGAGTGAGGTGAGACCATCATTAGCTAAAAAGTAACCATGTCAGAAGTTAGAAGACCAGACACAGCTCCAGAGTCAAAGGATAAGACAGGGCGAGGGGAGTGGATCATGGTGAAGACTGCCCGGCATGAGGGTGTCCTATACATGATGGTAGCAGCGTGGGAAAGAATTTTCAGATTAAGATCACTAAAATGTAGCACTCTTCTAGTGAGACTGTAACCAAAGCCCCAGGTTAGGGCTCTAGAACTTTAAGCACCAATGGCATTTTCCTAAGTAACCACAATACTATTGTCACATCTAAGAGAAAAGAAGAAGTATTACTTAATATTTTCTAGTACCCAATCCATTTCCTAATTTGTGAACACTAGGATCTTCCCTGGTGGCTCAGTGGTGAAGAAACCACCTGCAATGCAGATACTGCTGGAGATGCAGGTCCAGTCTCTGGGTTGGGAAGAGCCTCTGGAGGAAAGCATGGCAGCCCACTCCAGTACTCTTGCCTGGAGAATGCCATGAACAGAAAAGCCTGGCCATAAGGTCCATAGGGTCCATAGGGTCACAAAGAGCCAGACTGAAGCGACTTAGCACGCATGCATGATGGAACCTAATGTTTACTGATGTTTTCTTCTGTCTGTGAGGGCTGTGAATAAATATTATCAGGATCCCATGGTGGCAGAGCAGTAGCAGGATGTCATATTGGAGATTTCAGCAAGGTCAGGAGCTGAACGAGAGAGTATTAATTGAAACCCAAGAGAGAAGTAGGGCTGGCGCTAGATGAGGGTGAGCAGGAAACTGTCTACTGAGGAATGCTTTCAGGGTGAAAACTCCTCCTTTTCTAAACATCCTCCTAAAACTCTTTTCCACCTATCCCAGCTCGAGCCCCTCCCTACTGTTTGGGGGGAGCAGGTTGAGGTACTTGGAGCAGCTGAGAATCCAAATTACAATGCTCTGTCTGATCCTTCCCAGTTAGTTCTTTCCTTGCCATACAGTTGACCCATCCTGCCCCGTCTGTTCCAGGTCATGCACGATTTGTTTGCTCCTTGCCTCACCCCTCACTCCTCTTCTTTTGGCCTTGACATGCTGACTCCTCCTAGTGCTCATTATGTAGTTCCATTTCCTCTAGCCAAATTTCATGTAACCCTCAATTTGATATATCTACTCCTTGCTTCATTCTGCTTGCCCCCTGCCCCTAATCATTGCTCTTTAGCTCCCAGACTCCAATAGCAGAGAGGCCCTAGTTTCTGCCTCTATAGCTCAATCAACATCTTGACCGCAACTCATGAGAAACCTTGAGCTAGCACCACCAAGCTGAACCATCTCCAAATTCCTGATCCCCACAAACTGTGAGGTTATTAATGACTGATACTGTTGTTACATAGGAATAGATAAATAAGTCCCTTATTTCTTCCCACATTTATTCAATTGACCCATTAAGCAACTATTGAGCTCTTTGCAAAGCAGGGTATGTGGCAGGGAACACAGTACAAGCATCCATGGATAGAAGGGAGCAGCTGTATCCCAGACTTACAGCCCTACATCGGCAACTCCCAGCCTTAATCATAGAACAGCACCTATTTCCAAAGAAGTGGCATCTAAGGGCCCCCATCAGAAAAATGGGGATTACCCTATTTTTTTGACATAATTTAGGGACAGTGATTGTGTCAATTCTCCAAAAGTTATCTTTGATCTCGCTACTTCCTTTAGAAAGTTAATTTCCCCTCTTCAGCAAAGTTCTTGCTAGGATATGAATCCCTTTATTCCTATCACTTCTTTGGTGAAAACAGGGAACATGCTCATTATAACAAACACTTCACAGACTCCAAATTACCTGTCTCAGCATATACACAATTAATTTTTAAAGGGCACAGATTCCACTGTGATAAGCACAATAGAAACAAGTAATTTATATCTATGTGTTTCTCACGTGCTTGTACCTAGCCATAGAGTGCTGTGGATGAGAGATTTAATCAATCCTAATTCAGACTCAGAGACCAACCAGTGATACAGTGTTATTAGTGTTGGGTACAGGCATGCTTTCTTCAGTATGTAATTTTTTTGAATGCTCAGACCTACAGGAGAAAGCTTCTAAAGCATCAGCCTGTATTTCCTGGTATTCATGTAATGCACATCCCCTTTGACACATTGCTGACACACACTCTGATGCAGGACTTTCTTTTTCAACATGAGCATTTTAAATGAACTATGATTTTCCATGATACTTGTGTAGACTATACCGTGACTCTGAATTCTTAAATAAATTATTATTATAGCCATGGTGCATCCCCCAGGTTGCTATATTAGAACATCCATGGGAAAATACATTCTTGAAATCGACTGTAATTTTTCATTCCAGTAGAAAATAATTTGTTGGCCAAATGAGCAAATACATTTGAATTGTAATTCTATTCAAGCAGGTCCCTCCAGAGCCAGCTTTTAAATCACATTAAGTGAAGACTCAGGTACACCAGTTGTTTATTAAAGACCTACTGACCACAAGTTGCATAAGCTAGATAAATAAGTCCCTTATTTCTTCCCACATTTATTCAATTGACCCATTAAGCAACTATTGAGCTCTTTGCAAAGCAGGGTATGTGGCAGGAACACAGTACAAGCATCCATGGATAGAAGGGAGCAGCTGTATCCCAGACTTACAGCCCTACATCGGCAACTCCCAGCCTTAATCATAGAACAGCACCTATTTCCAAAGAAGTGGCATCTAAGGGCCCCCATCAGAAAAATGGGGATTACCCTATTTTTTTGACATAATTTAGGGACAGTGATTGTGTCAATTCTCCAAAAGTTATCTTTGATCTCGCTACTTCCTTTAGAAAGTTAATTTCCCCTCTTCAGCAAAGTTCTTGCTAGGATATGAATCCCTTTATTCCTATCACTTCTTTGGTGAAAACAGGGAACATGCTCATTATAACAAACACTTCACAGACTCCAAATTACCTGTCTCAGCATATACACAATTAATTTTTAAAGGGCACAGATTCCACTGTGATAAGCACAATAGAAACAAGTAATTTATATCTATGTGTTTCTCACGTGCTTGTACCTAGCCATAGAGTGCTGTGGATGAGAGATTTAATCAATCCTAATTCAGACTCAGAGACCAACCAGTGATACAGTGTTATTAGTGTTGGGTACAGGCATGCTTTCTTCAGTATGTAATTTTTTTGAATGCTCAGACCTACAGGAGAAAGCTTCTAAAGCATCAGCCTGTATTTCCTGGTATTCATGTAATGCACATCCCCTTTGACACATTGCTGACACACACTCTGATGCAGGACTTTCTTTTTCAACATGAGCATTTTAAATGAACTATGATTTTCCATGATACTTGTGTAGACTATACCGTGACTCTGAATTCTTAAATAAATTATTATTATAGCCATGGTGCATCCCCCAGGTTGCTATATTAGAACATCCATGGGAAAATACATTCTTGAAATCGACTGTAATTTTTCATTCCAGTAGAAAATAATTTGTTGGCCAAATGAGCAAATACATTTGAATTGTAATTCTATTCAAGCAGGTCCCTCCAGAGCCAGCTTTTAAATCACATTAAGTGAAGACTCAGGTACACCAGTTGTTTATTAAAGACCTACTGACCACAAGTTGCATAAGCTAGACTCTCTAAATATAGACATCTTTTCCAAATAAAATTCTTTAACCATTTTGACATAGAAGCAAAAGTGAGTCATTCTTTTTCTGCAGGTTCACTTTTCAGCTACACCAAAATGTATGATGTTTGAACACTGGAGTTATTCCTGAGTGTTCAGACACTTGAAAAAGTAATTTTAGCGACTGGGGGCCAAGTAAATGAGAGAGAAGATAAATGGATCTTTGGCAGTTAACTTTAGCCCCTGTGGCAGAGTAAACAATTGTCCAATAGGAATAGGCTTCTAAAAATAACCATGGGAAAACCATGGCCTTGTGGTAAATTAAAATACCTCTTACTGAAGACAATCGAGCTTCGTATATATTTAGTTTGAGGAGTAGGACAGAAACCGGAGTCTGTTAAATGAGACTCTTAACCAAACTTAGTCCTGATTTAGTCGAAGGCAAGTCATCAAAGAGATAGTGAGCCCAAAGAAATAACATCAGTTCACATTTATTTTTAATTTCCAATTTCTCTACACAGTACTCTTATTCTTAAGAGGCAAAAAAGCACATTTCATAAATGAGTCAATTCATAGCCCAGCTTTGTGAAACAGGTTATGTTGACAGAAAGATGGGTTGTGGGGTGAAGAATGTCTCTCAGCACTTGAAATTCAGTGTGTGTTAATTTTGGAGAGAAATTATTTATGTTACCACTGCAAATGTTTAACTTATAAAAGGCATGCTGTGGAAGAGGGAGAGGAGGACGGGTAAGGCTTATCCAGCAAAAATATCTGGTTCTAAAGTTTATAATAATCTTTTGTTTTGATAAAAGAACAAAAATATGTGTTTCCAGCATGTGTGTTTTTTTAAAAAAATACCAGATGAAGTCTTTGCTTAGCCTGGTTTAAAGAGGAATTTAAATTTAGAGTTAAAGAAAAAATTCACTCTGGAAATGAATTTTGATTAATTTCTTTCATAAACAGTAATTAAGGCAGATACTTCACTGATATATTAGCTGTTAGCCATGCATGCCATTTAAATGTATTTAAAATCAAATAAAATTAAAATTTCAATTTCTCAGTTGCATGTGCCACATGTCAAGGCGTGAATGGCCACATGTGCCTAGTGGCTACCATATTAAACAGCACAGATAGAGAATATTTTCATCATCACAGCAAGTGCTACTAAACAATACTGCTCTATAACCCACCTGGAAAATGGACAAAAAGAGGTCTCATCTAAAACTGTTATCTAACTTCAGTATTTAAGAGCAGATGTAGGTGTTTCATTAGAAACAGGAGAGGTTTTAAAATACAGGGAGGCCACTTGGTGATACTCATCCTATATAACAATATAAAAGTGGTGAAGTGGCCCACTATTGATTTAACTTCTGTTTTGAATTGTGTTGTTGTTGGTAGTAGTAATGCTTATGAATTTGTTGTATTAGCAAGATAGATGCCAGAGATTCTCTTGGATTATCCTGGGCAGGATGATTGATCAGGGAAGCAGAGAATGCTGCTTTCCATTAAAAAATAATCTTGGCCCAACTCAAAGGCAAGCAAGCTCTGTTTTCTGATAAAGGATGTGGAATGAACATTCCATGTCTTGAGAGTTAGAAAGGAAAGAAGGCTTGCCAACCCCTCAGTCAGGCTCCCCAAATTTCTGAGATTGGAAAGAGCAACAGTAGTTGCCTATTTTGTGAGGGGCTGACCCTCTAATCAGGTCAAACACAGCACCTCTGGGCATTTAGGTGATGTCCAGGGAGCCCAGGGAAGAAACACTGGATGAAGTGGAGTTCCCTACAGATATGGCCTCCTTTGAAAGCTGAGGATGAACTCTGGCTAAAGTTGACGGAGGGTGACTTCCCTGCAGCTCTGGACAGTCAAGTGGATACACAGAAGGGACAGAGCATGGTAGCAAAGAATGATGACCCCTCAAGACAACAGCCGATCTTAAGACACAAAGTTCCTCTCCCTATAGAAGTGAAAGTGGATGGACCTCTTTGATGGATAAAAAGCCACTACTTTTGGACTGAGCAAAAGGATTGAGGGAACACCAAGAGTGTACTGTAGGATTTCCTTCCCACCTGGGATGAACGGGTTTCCATTTAAATTGGGAAAATAGAAATAGACTTGATGTTACTTGTACCTCATGTGGTGGAGTAGCTGATACTTATCTTTGAAGACACGGGCAGTTTTAGGTTAACAGCTCACTCCTGAGCAGTTTGTATAAATAGCCCAGGTTTAGAAATACTTCAGTTGGTTAGAGACCCAAATAACTGGTAAATCAGCAAATGAAATGTGCCAACTTGCTAAGAAAACTTAATTCAGGGAATGAAATGGTGAAGTTAATTTTAGAACACTAAGAGCAGATGTAGGTGTTTCATTAGAAACAGGAGAGGTTTTAAAATACAGGGAGGCCACTTGGTGATACTCATCCTATATAACAATATAAAAGTGGTGAAGTGGCCCACTATTGATTTAACTTCTGTTTTGAATTGTGTTGTTGTTGGTAGTAGTAATGCTTATGAATTTGTTGTATTAGCAAGATAGATGCCAGAGATTCTCTTGGATTATCCTGGGCAGGATGATTGATCAGGGAAGCAGAGAATGCTGCTTTCCATTAAAAAATAATCTTGGCCCAACTCAAAGGCAAGCAAGCTCTGTTTTCTGATAAAGGATGTGGAATGAACATTCCATGTCTTGAGAGTTAGAAAGGAAAGAAGGCTTGCCAACCCCTCAGTCAGGCTCCCCAAATTTCTGAGATTGGAAAGAGCAACAGTAGTTGCCTATTTTGTGAGGGGCTGACCCTCTAATCAGGTCAAACACAGCACCTCTGGGCATTTAGGTGATGTCCGGGGAGCCCAGGAAGAAACACTGGATGAAGTGGAGTTCCCTACAGATATGGCCTCCTTTGAAAGCTGAGGATGAACTCTGGCTAAAGTTGACGGAGGGTGACTTCCCTGCAGCTCTGGACAGTCAAGTGGATACACAGAAGGGACAGAGCATGGTAGCAAAGAATGATGACCCCTCAAGACAACAGCCGATCTTAAGACACAAAGTTCCTCTCCCTATAGAAGTGAAAGTGGATGGACCTCTTTGATGGATAAAAAGCCACTACTTTTGGACTGAGCAAAAGGATTGAGGGAACACCAAGAGTGTACTGTAGGATTTCCTTCCCACCTGGGATGAACGGGTTTCCATTTAAATTGGGAAAATAGAAATAGACTTGATGTTACTTGTACCTCATGTGGTGGAGTAGCTGATACTTATCTTTGAAGACACGGGCAGTTTTAGGTTAACAGCTCACTCCTGAGCAGTTTGTATAAATAGCCCAGGTTTAGAAATACTTCAGTTGGTTAGAGACCCAAATAACTGGTAAATCAGCAAATGAAATGTGCCAACTTGCTAAGAAAACTTAATTCAGGGAATGAAATGGTGAAGTTAATTTTAGAACACTTTTTGAGTAAATAAGATATAATGTAAAGATGTATTCAAATTCCTGTGTTATAATTTTTGTTAACAATTTTCAAACGTGTAATAGCTCGATGAATAGCATATTTGCAAACATTGACTTTTGATGATTAACCTCTTACTGAAATATTTTTTAGTTCTTTAGGCAGATTTGATCTGCATTGCAAATCATCAAGTTTCTGAACATGATGCTGTATATAACAGACTTTGTGTGTTAAAATTCATGGCAAAAACTGTCCTTTTTTTCAGATGAATTAACCCATCTTCAAAATTGCAATGGGTTTTTTTTATTGACTTAGATTTTAGAAAGTAGTTCTGCCAATTTGAAATATTCCCCTAAGTGTCACAAGATGATTTTTTTTTTAATTACTTTTATTTATTTGGCTATGCCAGGTCTTAGTTCCAGCACACAGGATCTTTTCGTTGCAGTATGCAGGTTCTTAGATGAGGCATGCGGGGTCTCATTCCCCTACCAGCGACTGCACCTGGACCCTCTGCATTGGGAGTGTGGAGTCATATCTGATGGACCATCAGGGAAGTACCAAGTTGACTACCAAGTACCAAATGATGGTCATCTAGAAATATTTGACCCCTTTTAATTCACATAGTTTTCTTAGAAATTAGGTCCTTCATTTTGTAATTATAAAATTATGTTCATTTATGTAGGTAGATTATTAATGTCACAAATTTACAAGTGCATCTTTGATGGATAAAAAGCCACTACTTTTGGACTGAGCAAAAGGATTGAGGGAACACCAAGAGTGTACTGTAGGATTTCCTTCCCACCTGGGATGAACGGGTTTCCATTTAAATTGGGAAAATAGAAATAGACTTGATGTTACTTGTACCTCATGTGGTGGAGTAGCTGATACTTATCTTTGAAGACACGGGCAGTTTTAGGTTAACAGCTCACTCCTGAGCAGTTTGTATAAATAGCCCAGGTTTAGAAATACTTCAGTTGGTTAGAGACCCAAATAACTGGTAAATCAGCAAATGAAATGTGCCAACTTGCTAAGAAAACTTAATTCAGGGAATGAAATGGTGAAGTTAATTTTAGAACACTTTTTGAGTAAATAAGATATAATGTAAAGATGTATTCAAATTCCTGTGTTAAAATTTTTTGTTAACAATTTTCAAACGTGTAATAGCTCGATGAATAGCATATTTGCAAACATTGACTTTTGATGATTAACCTCTTACTGAAATATTTTTTAGTTCTTTAGGCAGATTTGATCTGCATTGCAAATCATCAAGTTTCTGAACATGATGCTGTATATAACAGACTTTGTGTGTTAAAATTCATGGCAAAAACTGTCCTTTTTTTCAGATGAATTAACCCATCTTCAAAATTGCAATGGGTTTTTTTTATTGACTTAGATTTTAGAAAGTAGTTCTGCCAATTTGAAATATTCCCCTAAGTGTCACAAGATGATTTTTTTTTTAATTACTTTTATTTATTTGGCTATGCCAGGTCTTAGTTCCAGCACACAGGATCTTTTCGTTGCAGTATGCAGGTTCTTAGATGAGGCATGCGGGGTCTCATTCCCCTACCAGCGACTGCACCTGGACCCTCTGCATTGGGAGTGTGGAGTCATATCTGATGGACCATCAGGGAAGTACCAAGTTGACTACCAAGTACCAAATGATGGTCATCTAGAAATATTTGACCCCTTTTAATTCACATAGTTTTCTTAGAAATTAGGTCCTTCATTTTGTAATTATAAAATTATGTTCATTTATGTAGGTAGATTATTAATGTCACAAATTTACAAGTGCATCAAATTGATATTAATGTGCATAACAATTCAATGCTTTCTCACTCTTTCACTATGTGTTCCAGTTCTCTGAGACCAATTTATTAACTGTAGTTACATAGAGATTTCCCTGTCCAGTACCATATGGAAATTTTTAATTGTTCAGTTCCCTGGTGTCATAGGATAAATATTTATAAAAATACATTTTCTGATAGGATATGCTGAGCCTCACTCAACCTCACCCAATCTCCAAAGTCTGCTGCTCTCACTTTAAACACTGACTTCAGTTACAGGGACGTTTATGATGATAAAATGCAAAGGAACTATAGTAACTGTCTTTGAGCCTTTTACCAAAAGTGCACAAAATTAAGCATTCTTGTCTTACATGCATGCTAAGTCACTTTAGTCATCTGAGTCTTTGTGACCCTATGGACCATAGCCCATGATCTGTCCATGGGATTCTCCAGGCAAGATTAACAGTACTGGAGTAGGCTGCCATGCCCTTCTTCAGGGGATCTTCCCAACCCAGGAATCAAACCTGCATCTCTTACATCTCCTAGCAGGGGGTGCTTTACCACTAGCATCACCTGGGAAGACCATCCTTGTCTTAGCCACAGCTGCATACTCATATGACTCTTCAATTTTGTGGGGTGTTGTGAACGACTGGCAAATAAGTCTAAGACTAAAATAAAGATGGGATATGAGAAAAAAGCATTCATATTTAAGCTGGCTAGTGGACTCTGCTAAATCACTAGAACACTTTTGTCACCACAGAAAGTGATGCTTGGGCACCAAAAATATGATTGAGAAAGAGAAAAAAAAATTAAGTCCAGTTTCAGTGAATTTATTTAGAATATTATAATCTGAAAATCCAGGGAAAACACTATTTTAATTTCTATTTAATGCAAACTGTGCATATTACAGCTTAATATTATTTTAATTTTCATCCATATGTTTTGGAAAGGGGGTATCATTTTTTTTTCCCAATGGTTTGAGGCTTTCATGGGGACCTCTTTAGTAGACACAGTGTCCAAAAGAGCTGTGTTTGCACCATCAAGTCAGGCCATATCTGTTAGGCAATAATCCATTTCAGTTTGGATACAATCAATACATGCCATTAACCGTGCTTGCCAAGAACTCAGATGGGAGAAAATCCCTAGGAAAGTAGTACTAACTGCCCTACACATACTCCTGGGTTTCAGTCCCCTGTCGAGATGCCTTATGTATTCTTGACAAATCCAGGTCTCTATGTCTCCAGTGTCGCTGGAAGAATCCACAGATTTATTTTCCAACCCACCATCACCTGGCTCTTGAGAGATATCACCCACCAAAGTGCATTTCTTTCTGGTTGGTGCTGAGTGAAACCCAGTGTGTAATGGATGAGCTGAGACCTCAGGAAACACTTCCTTCTTTTCCAAAGAAGCTGTGAGCATGACCAGTCACCTCTCTCCTGGCTGGAATCCCTACTTGGTCAGGAAAGCCTGTTCTCTCCTCTTCGCCACTAGCTCCTGCCCCATCAGTAGATTCTCTACCAAAGAAGATGAGCAGTTTTCTTCAGGGCCTCTTAACACACACAAAATTGAATCACTAAGATTCTATGTGGTGAAAGGAAGATTTGTCTCCTTCCAAGAATTCAGAAAGCACAGCTACTTTCCAAGTCGCTCAATCTCCAACCCTATAAGAAAAGATAATCAGTAAACCAACCTAGAATTTTGTTTTCATTTGCATGGACATAAACAATGTCTTAAATAAAACTATTGTGATGCCAGCAAAACCCTCAGCTTTTTCAGTCCAAATTATACTGTTGATGTGAATGATCACTTCTGCCCAAAATGCTGGCCTCAGTTATAGAATTATAGAATGTGTATGACTTTTGTCACCACAGAAAGTGATGCTTGGGCACCAAAAATATGATTGAGAAAGAGAAAAAAAAATTAAGTCCAGTTTCAGTGAATTTATTTAGAATATTATAATCTGAAAATCCAGGGAAAACACTATTTTAATTTCTATTTAATGCAAACTGTGCATATTACAGCTTAATATTATTTTAATTTTCATCCATATGTTTTGGAAAGGGGGTATCATTTTTTTTTCCCAATGGTTTGAGGCTTTCATGGGGACCTCTTTAGTAGACACAGTGTCCAAAAGAGCTGTGTTTGCACCATCAAGTCAGGCCATATCTGTTAGGCAATAATCCATTTCAGTTTGGATACAATCAATACATGCCATTAACCGTGCTTGCCAAGAACTCAGATGGGAGAAAATCCCTAGGAAAGTAGTACTAACTGCCCTACACATACTCCTGGGTTTCAGTCCCCTGTCGAGATGCCTTATGTATTCTTGACAAATCCAGGTCTCTATGTCTCCAGTGTCGCTGGAAGAATCCACAGATTTATTTTCCAACCCACCATCACCTGGCTCTTGAGAGATATCACCCACCAAAGTGCATTTCTTTCTGGTTGGTGCTGAGTGAAACCCAGTGTGTAATGGATGAGCTGAGACCTCAGGAAACACTTCCTTCTTTTCCAAAGAAGCTGTGAGCATGACCAGTCACCTCTCTCCTGGCTGGAATCCCTACTTGGTCAGGAAAGCCTGTTCTCTCCTCTTCGCCACTAGCTCCTGCCCCATCAGTAGATTCTCTACCAAAGAAGATGAGCAGTTTTCTTCAGGGCCTCTTAACACACACAAAATTGAATCACTAAGATTCTATGTGGTGAAAGGAAGATTTGTCTCCTTCCAAGAATTCAGAAAGCACAGCTACTTTCCAAGTCGCTCAATCTCCAACCCTATAAGAAAAGATAATCAGTAAACCAACCTAGAATTTTGTTTTCATTTGCATGGACATAAACAATGTCTTAAATAAAACTATTGTGATGCCAGCAAAACCCTCAGCTTTTTCAGTCCAAATTATACTGTTGATGTGAATGATCACTTCTGCCCAAAATGCTGGCCTCAGTTATAGAATGTGTATGATGACACAAGTCATATACGATGAATGCTGGCAACCTTCCAGTTGACTTAATCTGTCAAGATCTGCCTGAGGTATGAATATGAGCGTGGGCCTTAAGCCAGCAATCAAAAGGGACTGTAAATGTAAATGATTACCTCATTTAGTTAAGTCTGCTTTCTGGCTAGGTCAGAGGCACCTTCTCCAAACTTTATTCAGAATACAATTGAATCATTCTAGTTGTGTAACCTTGGAAAAATCATTTAATCTCTCTGTAACACTGTTTCTTCATCTGCAGAGTAAGTAAATTATAACTTTTACTTCATAGGCTTATTAAACAAGTTAACATATACATTAAAATGTATAAAGGACTTGGATTACCTGGTACATAATAAAATCTGTATTAGTATTGACTATTATTATTAGATTGATAGAGGGAAGTTGGATTTTACCTTTATTCTGAACCCATTGTAATTATCTAGCCAATGCAATTTCCACTTAGAGAATATTTTAAGACGTATTTTTTTTTTTGTACTTAGATTTTCTCCAAATAACTACCTTAAATCAAATATAAACTTCTGGAAATAGTTTCTTCTTAGAATAAAAGTATTTTGCAAACGAATAGCTTATCTTTAGAAGATACAGAAAGAGATAAAAATGGGAAGGCCACTCACTGAAAAATCTTGACATAAGCTCCTAATTACTACTTGGATCATAAAGTTTTGTTTTTCATTGACCCGCATGAAGGTAGCTACAGTAAAATTCCTTGCTGATTTCACACATTTGTTTCTAATTTATTTTAATATCCCTTTACTTTAATATCCCAATTTAAAAATACTTCTTTACAGTGATAATGTATCTCTGGGAAAAGAATATTTCTGCCTAAAAAATGTACAGTCTTGGGCTTCCTCTGGTGGTCCAGTGGGTAAGGACACCGCCTTGCAGTGCCGGTTCGATCCCTAGCCTGGGAAGATCCCACGTGCTGCGGAGCAGCTGGACCGATGTGTCCAATTACGGAGCCGGAGCTCTGGAGCACATGCGCCCAGAGCCGGCGCTCTGCAACGACAGACACCACCGCGATGGGAGGCCCACAGGAGCCAAAGAACAAAGACGGATGAAAATAGAGAAATGAAAGACCAATAGAAGTGGCCCGCCCACTCCCCTTCCTCCCCAACCCAACCCCCGCCCAAAATAAATAAATAAATAAATCTTAAAAAAAAAAAATGTACAATCTTAGAACTTAAGGTTTTTGCTATGATAGTGTGCTGGTGCTAGACTAACTCTCTTGTGGTAAAACACTAGAAAATTGGGTAAATTCTTTGAAACAACTGTCTTCAGATATTGTACCATAGGCAGGACAGGACTATTATCTCTGAGAGATGGAAACCAAGCAAAGTAAACCTATAGTTACCCAGACTGACTGCCTGGAAGCAACTTCAGGGCCATAGAGTGGGAGAGCCCAAGTAAACACAATAGTCTCACTGAATGAAAAGACAGAGTATGGGGGCTGAGGTAGCTAGAATCTGTGGCGCTGAAAATAAGAGAACAGGAAGTACACAGAAGAGCTCCAAAGTCTTCACAGGGATCCCTTTGAGTCTTTGGTGCAGTATTTCTCTACATATGCAGATTAAGTGACAGGGTGACAGTGAGGCCATACAAAGACACCTGCCATGGAACTATAAGCTGAAACGCCACTAGAGTATCTGTAGAATTAGAAGACATTCAAGTTCTGCACTTGAGCAAGCAGAGAAACATCCTTGAACAATTGCATTTGGTAGAGGCTCCAGAAAGACTCTGCCAATGTGAGAGCTAAGTCACCACTACAATATAGATTATGCTACACAAGCCCTAGCAAAACTTTAAGACAACTCTCAGAAAGATTAAGGGGAGCTACAATACAGTAACTGCTCTCAGGAATAAAACCCAACCTTCTTCAAAGAAAGTAACAAAATTCATACACTTAATATGATGACATTACAATAGAAGGCATACAATAAAAGTTACTATTAAGTACAAGAATCAGGAAAACGTGACCCATAACCAGAAGAAAATCAGTTAATGGAAGCAACCCAGAATTGACACAAACAATAAAATTAATAGAAAAGGATGACAGATCTATTTATATGAGTGTAAAGATTTAAGGAAAACATATATGCAATGAAGAGAGAAATGGACACTACAAAAAGGGTCAAATCAAACTTCTAGATCTGAAAATTAAAATATCTGAGATAAAAAATTCACTGGATTTAATATACTAGAAACTGCAGAAAAAAAGAAAAGAATAAGTGGACTTAGAGACAGTGCCATGGAAAAAGGATATAAAGAAACAACAGACAAACCTCAAATATTAACATATTATCTCAGTGAAAGAAGCCAGTCACAAAAGAAAAATATGTGATCTCATTTAAAAAGGTGCTAGACTAACTCTCTTGTGGTAAAACACTAGAAAATTGGGTAAATTCTTTGAAACAACTGTCTTCAGATATTGTACCATAGGCAGGACAGGACTATTATCTCTGAGAGATGGAAACCAAGCAAAGTAAACCTATAGTTACCCAGACTGACTGCCTGGAAGCAACTTCAGGGCCATAGAGTGGGAGAGCCCAAGTAAACACAATAGTCTCACTGAATGAAAAGACAGAGTATGGGGGCTGAGGTAGCTAGAATCTGTGGCGCTGAAAATAAGAGAACAGGAAGTACACAGAAGAGCTCCAAAGTCTTCACAGGGATCCCTTTGAGTCTTTGGTGCAGTATTTCTCTACATATGCAGATTAAGTGACAGGGTGACAGTGAGGCCATACAAAGACACCTGCCATGGAACTATAAGCTGAAACGCCACTAGAGTATCTGTAGAATTAGAAGACATTCAAGTTCTGCACTTGAGCAAGCAGAGAAACATCCTTGAACAATTGCATTTGGTAGAGGCTCCAGAAAGACTCTGCCAATGTGAGAGCTAAGTCACCACTACAATATAGATTATGCTACACAAGCCCTAGCAAAACTTTAAGACAACTCTCAGAAAGATTAAGGGGAGCTACAATACAGTAACTGCTCTCAGGAATAAAACCCAACCTTCTTCAAAGAAAGTAACAAAATTCATACACTTAATATGATGACATTACAATAGAAGGCATACAATAAAAGTTACTATTAAGTACAAGAATCAGGAAAACGTGACCCATAACCAGAAGAAAATCAGTTAATGGAAGCAACCCAGAATTGACACAAACAATAAAATTAATAGAAAAGGATGACAGATCTATTTATATGAGTGTAAAGATTTAAGGAAAACATATATGCAATGAAGAGAGAAATGGACACTACAAAAAGGGTCAAATCAAACTTCTAGATCTGAAAATTAAAATATCTGAGATAAAAAATTCACTGGATTTAATATACTAGAAACTGCAGAAAAAAAGAAAAGAATAAGTGGACTTAGAGACAGTGCCATGGAAAAAGGATATAAAGAAACAACAGACAAACCTCAAATATTAACATATTATCTCAGTGAAAGAAGCCAGTCACAAAAGAAAAAATATGTGATCTCATTTATAAGAAAAGTCAAGAAAAGGCAAATCATAGAGACAGAAAATAAACTAGTGATTCCTTAGTGGTAGGGGTAAACATGGGGAGTGACTATAAATAGAATGAATGGGTATAGAAAATAGTTTAATAGAGAAGACTAATAAAATTCTAAGACAATTCAACCTATAAAAAGGCATGGAATAAGGGGGGAAAAGAAACCAGAAAAAGAGAGAGTGCTAAAATTGGCAAACATCCTGAAATTCATATAAACATGGAGAGATTCAGATTAGATAAAGTCATCTTTAAAAAAGAACTAGGCTGGAGAACTCACTTTCCCTGATATCAAAAATTTCCCCTGATATCAAAGCAATAATGATGCAAATAGTTTGGTACTGGCATAAGTATAGACAGATAAATGGAATCGAATTAGGAGTCCAAAAATAAGACTTTAGATTTATAGTTGACTGATTTTGACAAGGATATCAAGATGATTTATTTGGGGGAAATGGTCTTTTCAACAAGAGGTGCTGTACTAAATGTATGAAAAGTGAACGTGTTAGTCACTCAGTCACGTCTGATTCTTTGAGGCGCCATGGACTGGAGCCATTCAGGCTCTTCTGTCCACAAAATTTTCAGGCAGGAATACTGGAGCAGGTTGCCATTTCCTTCTCCAGGGGATCTTCCTGACCCAGGGATCAAATCCACATCTCTTGCATCTCCTGCATTTTCAGGCAGATCCTTTACCACTGTACCACGTGGGAAACTAGAGGAAACATCAGAGAAAACCAAATAGAGGGGCAATTTCAAAAAGAGCTTACCAGTACTCTTGGACTACAAAGAGATCAAACCAGTCAATCCTAAAGGAAATCAACCCTGAATATTCATTGAAAGGACTGATGCTGAAGCTGAAGCTCCAAAACTTTGGCCACCTGATGCAAAGAGCTGACTCACTGGAAAAGATCCTGATGCTGGGAAAGACTGAAGGCAAAAGAAGGGAGTGGCAGAGGATGAGATGTTTAGATAGCTTCACCAACTCAGTGGACATGAAATTGAACAAACTCCAGGAGATAGTGGAGGACAGAGGAGCCTAGTGTCCTACAGTCCATGGGGTCACAAAGAGTCAGACATGATACTTAGAAACTGAACAACTGCTCTTCAAAAGTGTCAAAGACAGACTACAGAACTGTAAGAGGCTAAAGGAGACAGAAGAAACACAACAGTACACACAAAATGTAATCATATCTTGAATACTGCACCTTCAAAAGGATATAAGTGGGTCTATTAGAGAATTTTAATAAGGTCTGTAAATTAGATATCATTGTAACCATATTAATTTCCTAATTTAGGTAACTGTACTATAGTTATATAAAAGAATATCCTTGTTTTAAGGAAATGTATACTTCAGTATTTTGAAGTCTTAAAAAAGCCAATCAATGCAAGCTATCATATTAGCGAAATAAAGGAGAAAAAAATTTGTTTACATGAACATACGCAGGAAAAGTACTTGATAAAATTTAGCACCCATTATGATAAAATATGAATCAAAGAGTGAAAAACAAAGTCCTAAAATGTATCTGTGATCACCCTACAGTTAACATCATATTTAACAGTAAAATACAAAATACTTTTCCTCCCAGGATCAAAGACAAGTAAAGATATCTGCCTCACCATTTATATTCAGCACTGTACTGGAGACAAAAACAATGAGGACACATAGGTTAAAAAGAAGATACAGGACTATCATCACCACAGACAACATGGTCATGTATACCAAAAATCCTAAGCACTCTGTTAATAAACTACTAGAGCTAAGAAACAGATTTAGCATTGTTGCAGGACAAAGGTCAATATATAAAAATCAACTATTTCTATATACTAGGGACAAATGATTTAAAATTTATAAAAATATCATTTACAATAGGTTAAAAGACCTGAAGTACTTATACTTTAAAAATATATGTGTGCAATATTTGTGTACTAAAAACTATAAAAATTAACAAGAAAAAATTAAAGGCTAAATAAATGGAGAAATACACTGTTTGTGGATTAGAATGTGGATTTTTAAAAAAGATTCTAAAATGTATATGAAAAGAGCTAGGGGGGGTTTTCTTCACCAACTCAGTGGACATGAAATTGAACAAACTCCAGGAGATAGTGGAGGACAGAGGAGCCTAGTGTCCTACAGTCCATGGGGTCACAAAGAGTCAGACATGATACTTAGAAACTGAACAACTGCTCTTCAAAAGTGTCAAAGACAGACTACAGAACTGTAAGAGGCTAAAGGAGACAGAAGAAACACAACAGTACACACAAAATGTAATCATATCTTGAATACTGCACCTTCAAAAGGATATAAGTGGGTCTATTAGAGAATTTTAATAAGGTCTGTAAATTAGATATCATTGTAACCATATTAATTTCCTAATTTAGGTAACTGTACTATAGTTATATAAAAGAATATCCTTGTTTTAAGGAAATGTATACTTCAGTATTTTGAAGTCTTAAAAAAGCCAATCAATGCAAGCTATCATATTAGCGAAATAAAGGAGAAAAAAATTTGTTTACATGAACATACGCAGGAAAAGTACTTGATAAAATTTAGCACCCATTATGATAAAATATGAATCAAAGAGTGAAAAACAAAGTCCTAAAATGTATCTGTGATCACCCTACAGTTAACATCATATTTAACAGTAAAATACAAAATACTTTTCCTCCCAGGATCAAAGACAAGTAAAGATATCTGCCTCACCATTTATATTCAGCACTGTACTGGAGACAAAAACAATGAGGACACATAGGTTAAAAA
Organism: Tragulus kanchil; assembly: GCA_022376925.1. Taxonomy (NCBI): domain Eukaryota; kingdom Metazoa; phylum Chordata; class Mammalia; order Artiodactyla; family Tragulidae; genus Tragulus; species Tragulus kanchil. Next base: position 264,631,818 of record JAIOJX010000026.1, on the reverse strand, counting down.
GAAGATACAGGACTATCATCACCACAGACAACATGGTCATGTATACCAAAAATCCTAAGCACTCTGTTAATAAACTACTAGAGCTAAGAAACAGATTTAGCATTGTTGCAGGACAAAGGTCAATATATAAAAATCAACTATTTCTATATACTAGGGACAAATGATTTAAAATTTATAAAAATATCATTTACAATAGGTTAAAAGACCTGAAGTACTTCGCATACTTTAAAAAATATATGTGTGCAATATTTGTGTACTAAAAACTATAAAAATTAACAAGAAAAAATTAAAGGCTAAATAAATGGAGAAATACACTGTTTGTGGATTAGAATGTGTTGTCAATTCTTTCCAAATTAATAAAGTGATTCTAAAAGATATGTGGATATTCAAAGCACCTATAATAACCAATGTAATTTTCAAGAAGAACTGACAGAGTACTTAGAATACCTGACTCAAAACTTATTACAAAACTACAGTAATTAAGATACTGTGGTATTGGTGTAGGAGTAGACATATAGATTGTTTGGAGAGAATAGACAGCCCAGAATTAGACCCACACCTATGTGGTCAACTGATGTCTGAGAGGGTGGTATTGTTCCCCTTCCCTGTCAAAGATCCTTCACCCCTTCTGGTAACCACTGATCTATGTCCTATTTCTGTGAGTGAGGATGCCCGTGTTAGAACTGCTTGTAAATGGAACCAAAGCCTGTTGATACTATAACTGAAAAGTCAAGGGAGTAGTCCTGAATTCTGGCAATGTCAATTCTTTTCAATTCAATTTACAGATTTCATTAGGAATTGGTCTCCTCAGCTATTCCTTCTTCTAATTGACTTTATCCACAGCAGATTTTTCATTAGGAGCAGCAAATACGGCAATCAGAAATTCAAGTGCTGGGCTTCCCCTGGTGGTCCAGTGGATAAGGACACCGCCTTGCAGTGCAAGGGGCACCGGTTCGATCCCTGGCCTGGGAAGATCCCACGTGCCGCGGAGCGGCTGGACTGATGTGTCCAATTACCGAGCCGGAGCTCTGGAGCGCATGCGCCCAGAGCCAGCGCTCTGTGACAACAGACACCACCGTGATGGGAGGCCCACAGGAGCCAAAAAACAAAGACGGATGAAAATAGAGAAATGAAAAGATCAACAGAAGTGGCCCGCCCGCTCCCCTCCCTTCCCAACCCGACCCCCGCCCAAAATAAATAAATAAATCTTTAAAAAAAACAAAAAAAGAGAGAGCATTAAAAAAAAAAGAAGAAGAAAGAAATTCAAGTGCTATGTTCTGTTTAACTGCTTCAGTGCAAAGAGAGTATTTCTCTCCATGTAATTGATAGGTAATTGTAGCAAAGGCACTAAGTGTAATTCTTATTGCATTTAACTGGAGAATATGTTTATCCATGAACTGTGGTCAGAGATACGAGATACACTACTTGGTCAAGCCAGGGCCAAGTGCCTCTCTCGGGATCTAGGAGATGACTCCAGCCCCATGTGACCCACATGGATTGAGACTAAGGGGTACTGGCATCCCTAGGTATTTTCTTAGGATACAGATGTTCACTGCAATATGATACACCAAGCATCCTAGATTCTGGTCCAGCCTTCTTTATGCCACAATACTATAATTCAGCACCTGGGACAATGTGCAGTATCCCAGAGACCATCTGGTTCTCCATCGTTAGAATGTTATTAAGATATGTTATGACTGTTTTTACAAACAGAGTCAAGGTAATGGGACTCCAGACCTACGAAAACCAACTGGATGAGATGGTATCATTGTTGTGAAGATTAGCAAGCAGAGTACTAGCACCTTTTACTTCATTTTCTAAAAATTGAATTTACAAAATTAAGCAAAGCATCAATAAGCTTTGAACAATGAATAGAAGGAAGACATAATTCCATTCATCTTTATTTCATGTCAGTAAGCACAATGAATATGAAAAGGAGAGGAAAAGAAAAAGGGAGATTGGAAAACCACATAAAAGAACACAGTTTCTTACCCAAGGTATCACTGACAATGTCGACAAGCAGTCATTTCTAAATGTCAAAAATGTAAGTAGAACAGCTCACTTAGGAAAGAGGAAGGCAGGATTACTAAACCTATCTGTCGATCAATGCTCTCTTGATTATTTGTACAGAAATGTTAGAGGAAAGATTTTCAAGTTAAAAAAATATATTCAGGGGCCTCCCTGGCGGTCTGGTGGCTAAGACTCCATGCTTCCAATGCAGGAGGCCTGGGTTCGATCCTTGATCAGAGAACTGGATTCCACATGCTGCAACTAAATAGCCTGCATGCTTCAATAAGACCCAATACAGTCAAATATATATGTGTTTATTTGCAATAAAATTAAAAAAACAGGACTTTGAGAGTATTCTACTTTTATATTTCTATGAAAATATAAAATATATTATATTTAACAAACTGGAGTTCTATTTTTGGTTATTGTTAAGTCTGTATTTTATCATAGAAATATAAAATCTGTCACTAAATGACTCCAAAAGAACTCTTAGTATTACCAGTTTTCCATATAGTAACCACAAATATCAGTACTCTTATTTCAGGCAAGAAATACTAGAGCAAAGATGTAGGTCATGAAATTGTAAATTTTACCACCAATGAATTTAAAGCCAAATGATTTCATAGAACTGACACAAATATTCAGTCTTTCTTAGGATACAGATGTTCACTGTTACACCAAGCATCCTAGATTCTGGTCCAGCCTTCTTTATGCCACAATACTATAATTCAGCACCTGGGACAATGTGCAGTATCCCAGAGACCATCTGGTTCTCCATCGTTAGAATGTTATTAAGATATGTTATGACTGTTTTTACAAACAGAGTCAAGGTAATGGGACTCCAGACCTACGAAAACCAACTGGATGAGATGGTATCATTGTTGTGAAGATTAGCAAGCAGAGTACTAGCACCTTTTACTTCATTTTCTAAAAATTGAATTTACAAAATTAAGCAAAGCATCAATAAGCTTTGAACAATGAATAGAAGGAAGACATAATTCCATTCATCTTTATTTCATGTCAGTAAGCACAATGAATATGAAAAGGAGAGGAAAAGAAAAAGGGAGATTGGAAAACCACATAAAAGAACACAGTTTCTTACCCAAGGTATCACTGACAATGTCGACAAGCAGTCATTTCTAAATGTCAAAAATGTAAGTAGAACAGCTCACTTAGGAAAGAGGAAGGCAGGATTACTAAACCTATCTGTCGATCAATGCTCTCTTGATTATTTGTACAGAAATGTTAGAGGAAAGATTTTCAAGTTAAAAAAATATATTCAGGGGCCTCCCTGGCGGTCTGGTGGCTAAGACTCCATGCTTCCAATGCAGGAGGCCTGGGTTCGATCCTTGATCAGAGAACTGGATTCCACATGCTGCAACTAAATAGCCTGCATGCTTCAATAAGACCCAATACAGTCAAATATATATGTGTTTATTTGCAATAAAATTAAAAAAACAGGACTTTGAGAGTATTCTACTTTTATATTTCTATGAAAATATAAAATATATTATATTTAACAAACTGGAGTTCTATTTTTGGTTATTGTTAAGTCTGTATTTTATCATAGAAATATAAAATCTGTCACTAAATGACTCCAAAAAGAACTCTTAGTATTACCAGTTTTCCATATAGTAAACACAAATATCAGTACTCTTATTTCAGGCAAGAAATACTAGAGCAAAGATGTAGGTCATGAAATTGTAAATTTTACCACCAATGAATTTAAAGCCAAATGATTTCATAGAACTGCACAATTTCTAGAATAAGGAAAAAGTGAAAATATTTTAGAGGTTTACAAAGTGATGGGGAAAAGCTGTCTGAATTTAGTGTTTGATAGTTTTAAAACCTGACTGTAGATTCTTGAACACGTGACACACGAAATAATGTGGATGATGGTGTCCATGTTTTCTCTATTTGAATTGAATTGACCTGTGAATGATTCAACCAGTAAAAGATGGCAGTCGTGAGGCTGTGTGACTTCCAGGTCACAGGAGGCCTGGGGTCTCTGCCTTTATCCCTGGAACTCTGGTTCTCATAGTAGTTTTGAATGATCAGCTACACTGAACCCACCTTGTTGGCAAGGCCACCTGTGGACACTCCAAACACAGTCCTACATGACCCCAGTTATCCAGTTGTCCCCACCAAGGCCCTAGTCATAGAACTGAAGTTGTCTTGCCACCCCCCTACCCAGGCCACTGAAAGGCCTTTACTGACACCATGTAGAACAGAGGAACCGCCCAGTCAAACCCTGCTCAATTGGTGACCCACAAAACCATAAGATGTAGTAAAACAGTTTTCATTTTAAATCACAAAATTTGAGGGCAGTTTGTTATGCAAACAAAAGAATGAAGTGGAAATTACTTTTCTTATAAAACAACATGTTTCTAAAAATAAGAACATGACTGATATTTCTTAATAATGATGAAGGACAAATGACCCAACAAAATATTATAGCAATAAACTGTTGTTGAATTTTTTCTTTCCTTCCAGGATGTTTTTGGCCTTAAGGGACACCTTCAACCTATAAGAAGAGTAATTTGAAAAGGAAATATAGAGAGGAAAATATAGAATATAGTATACAATTAAATGCAACTTCTATGCATCCAAAGTTTAAACAATCAAAAGGCTCAAATAACAGTAAATTGTCTCTATCTTGTGTCTTCTCTTTTTTATGAAAAAGAGACAAGTAACAAACAGCTGATGTTATCATTTTATTGGAAAAATAAATCCAGCAATGTCAGGCATTATCACTGTGACTTGGAGTTTAGAATCCTCATATTATGTAAAAGATACCAGAAACGTATTTATGAATAACTGGAGAAACCACAAAATTCTGAAACTATAGCTATACCTTCCACCTTCATAATACTGCATGTTGATAAGGCATGAGACATGTTTTTTCCCCCTGGTGACTTCCCTCCTTGTCTAGTGGTTAGGACACCACATTTTCACTTACAGGGGTCTCAAGTTCAGTCCCTCGTTGGGGAACTAAGATCCTGCATGTACTATGGAGTGACCCAAAAAAAAAAAAAAATCTTTTAAAAAAAGTCCATTATTCTGATAAAAAGAGAGAGAGAGAGAGAAATGTTTATTTTCCTGAAGATTTATAAAATTCTGGGGCTCAAAAAGAACCAGCAAAGATAATTACAATAGTTTCCAGAACTATTTTGACATAGGACATATTTTTTTTCTAATCTTTTTAACTTGGCTCGTTTCTCAGAGACTCTCCATTCTAGTTTTCAATTCAAATATTATGCTGAATCCATTGAAAGCTAATTTTTATTTGTTGAACTTGGCTTTTTAATATGAAATGTAATAGTTTCACAAATGCTCATGTGAAACCTTTTAATCTGGAGATGAACCCAAACAAAATTTTGTTAACAAGTTAAATACATGAATGCATAGAAGAAAAAGCTTAAAAAGATTACTTTTATTTTTTTGTTAATCAGAAAATTCAAAACTACAGAGCACATAGAATTCACTACATTTTGGTTAAGGATAGCACTGTAGATCAAGACAATCCCACTAATAAAGCAAACTGCCTTCCATGTAGAAGACATGCCACGAATAGTGGTAGCATTGAGTTGATTAAATATAACAGTTACATGCACTTAAATCCTGATTAAAAAGCGATCAATATGGCGATACTATAAGTTTCACCTCTAAAACAGTAGCAAATTTTACTGATAGAAGATTAGTTAAGAAAGCTAATACACATTCTACATTTAAATTGAGTCTGTTCAGGATGGACACGACCTGTGTTCTTAATCATTGTATTTCACAAAATGTGTGAGATCTTAAGAGACCTGGAAAATGGAAGAGATGTTTAAGATTCTTGGGCTGACAGAACACTGCTGTGAAATTTTGTCAACCCAAAGTCATACCAAGCCTGACATAAAGAAGAAAGCTTTCATGATGTTATAAATGAAAACCTATCAAATGGTACCACACTTTCTTCCAAGTCCTTCCATAACCAATCAGTTTATCATCTGAAATCCCATCATGAATAATAGAGAGGGGAAGCTGCCTGTGACAGCTTATTTTCCAAGGACTCTAAGCGTCTTTCTGGAATACATCAATGCATAGTCCTGGCAATAAGGTTGTTCTAGCTGTTTCAAACATTCCAGGGCACCTGGTTTTAGGTGAAAACTTAGTTATTTGCTAGGAGGAAAGGAGCCTTATGTGATCACAGTCTCTCCAGGATGCTGCAAATCCCTGGTTAGGACAAAGAAGCCTAGGGTTGGGGTTTTTTTTGTTTTTGTTTTAATTTTGGCCTCTTTTTATTGACTATTTATTTATTTATTTTCATCCATCTTTATTCTTTGGCCTGTCTGTGCCTCTCATTGCAGTGGACTCTCTCATTACAGAGCACTGGCTCTGGGCGCACGTGCTCCAGAGCGCTGGCTCATAATTGGACACACCGGTCCAGCCACTCCACGGCACATAGGATCTTCCCAGGCCAGGGATGGAATCGGTGCCCCAGCACTAAGTTTTCCCTCCTAGTTTTAGTTTTCTGTCAACGCATTCCTAAAAATTACTTTTATTTTTTGTTAATCAGAAAATTCAAAACTACAGAGCACATAGAATTCACTACATTTTGGTTAAGGATAGCACTGTAGATCAAGACAATCCCACTAATAAAGCAAACTGCCTTCCATGTAGAAGACATGCCACGAATAGTGGTAGCATTGAGTTGATTAAATATAACAGTTACATGCACTTAAATCCTGATTAAAAAGCGATCAATATGGCGATACTATAAGTTTCACCTCTAAAACAGTAGCAAATTTTACTGATAGAAGATTAGTTAAGAAAGCTAATACACATTCTACATTTAAATTGAGTCTGTTCAGGATGGACACGACCTGTGTTCTTAATCATTGTATTTCACAAAATGTGTGAGATCTTAAGAGACCTGGAAAATGGAAGAGATGTTTAAGATTCTTGGGCTGACAGAACACTGCTGTGAAATTTTGTCAACCCAAAGTCATACCAAGCCTGACATAAAGAAGAAAGCTTTCATGATGTTATAAATGAAAACCTATCAAATGGTACCACACTTTCTTCCAAGTCCTTCCATAACCAATCAGTTTATCATCTGAAATCCCATCATGAATAATAGAGAGAGGGGGAAGCTGCCTGTGACAGCTTATTTTCCAAGGACTCTAAGCGTCTTTCTGGAATACATCAATGCATAGTCCTGGCAATAAGGTTGTTCTAGCTGTTTCAAACATTCCAGGGCACCTGGTTTTAGGTGAAAACTTAGTTATTTGCTAGGAGGAAAGGAGCCTTATGTGATCACAGTCTCTCCAGGATGCTGCAAATCCCTGGTTAGGACAAAGAAGCCTAGGGTTGGGGTTTTTTTTGTTTTTGTTTTTGTTTTAATTTTGGCCTCTTTTTATTGACTATTTATTTATTTATTTTCATCCATCTTTATTCTTTGGCCTGTCTGTGCCTCTCATTGCAGTGGACTCTCTCATTACAGAGCACTGGCTCTGGGCGCACGTGCTCCAGAGCGCTGGCTCATAATTGGACACACCGGTCCAGCCACTCCACGGCACATAGGATCTTCCCAGGCCAGGGATGGAATCGGTGCCCCCAGCACTGCAAGGCAGACTCTTTACCCACTGGACCACCAGGGAAGTCCAAGACTAGATTTTTTAGTTTTCTGTCAACATGGTTTTCTCCAATTCTGATTTAACATTAGGACTCTAATAGAAATGTTTCTGTAGTGATTATTCTTGTTTTTATTCTTTTTGGTTGTCTTGGGTCTTGGGTGTTCATTGCTGCACTCAAGCTTTCTCTAATCACAGTGAACAAGGGCTATCTTCATTGTGATGTCTGGACTTCTCATTGTGGTGGCTTTTCCTGTTGCAGAGCAAAGGCTCTAGGCACACAAACTTCAATAGTTGCAGCATGGGGGCTCAGGAGTTGTGACTCAAGCGCTTAGTTGCTCCTCAGCATGTGGGATCTTCCCAGGCCAGGGATCGAAAGTGTGTCCCCTAGATAGGAAGATGGACTCTTATCTACCATACCACCTAGGAGTATGGTAGCAATTATCGCTAGGGAAGTCCCCTAGAAATTATTCTTATAATTATTTCAAAGCTATTTCTTTACTTTTAAAATTATTTCTCAGTGTCAAAAATCTGGGTTCTAACAGCACCTTTAGGAAAGTTGTAGTAAAGCTGACAGGCCGGGGACAGTGAAAGAAGCCCTAAGAATTTTCCCTCGTCCTGACTGGAGCTGATTCAGTGCCGGCCTGAAGAATCGGCCTTTCCATGCTACAGTCTCATTTTAGCAGTGCTCTCTGGCCATTTATCGTCTTCTCTGCTCACTGCAGTGAAGAGGATACCTAGAAAGTGTCACCTAGAAGGTGTCATCATTCATCATATATTAGCTCCCTAGTACCTAAGACTGAGGAGTTAGTAGATAAGAATCTCACTTTGCTTAATTTAAAGGTATACACATCCTTAAATTCTATACACCAAATTCTAACATTGCTGTCCTTCAAGACACCCCACTCAAAATCTCATATACACTTTCTTATAAATACTACCCAGCTAAGAAGTCTTCACTGAGTCCTGTATCTGACCTTGAAAAAACATGACATGAAAGTAAATCAAGCAAATAAATAGGAAAAAAAATATTTCAACATAGATGTCCACAGCACTGATTATCTATGAGAGAACATTTATAAAATTTATACAGCATCTGACGCACCTTTGTAAGGCATTCTGATATGAAATTCTGACATGAAGTGTTGGCAATGTGATTCTGGAGACCATTTTAGCCATTTACATGGTGCATGTATGATGCTGTTTAATCTGTGACTCTCTTAGAGTAGGAAACTTGAAGGTCTTAAGCTACTTCATTAACTGATTTCTAAATTTTCAATAAATGATTTTTGAGCTCTCCTACTGCCCTAGAGCTATTTGCTTAACGCAAGTAGTATTCTCACATAAAGGCATGACTTTTAGAAATGTGATGGTCTTAAAGAGAAGCCGAGATACCTAAATTGCAAAATAAAAACTCAGAGTACAACCTTTTTCTTTTTAAATTTTTTTTTAACTTCATGCCACAAGCTTTTTTTCCTAGTTATTTATTATTTTCATCCATCTTTATTCTTTGGCATATGTGGGCCTCCCATCACAGTGGCCTCTCTTGTTGTAGAGTACCAGCTCTGGGCACATGCGCTCCAGAGCTCTGGCTTGTAATTGGAGACACTGGTCCAGCCACTCTGTGGCACTTCTTCCAGGGCCAGGGATCGAACTGGTGCCCCTTGCACTGCAAGGCAGACTCTTTACCCACTGGACCACCAGGGAAGACCACAACCATTTTTAAACAAGGTGATCTTTAAGTAAGTTCTGATGTAGGCGGCTTGCCTTTGGAGCTTGTTGCAAGTGACAGAAGCCAAATGACAGATGGAACTTAAGGGAGGCTAAACCAACACAAACATGTGAGTCATTAATATATCTGGGGACAAGTGACCAGGGATTCTCCTCAACAAGACACTTCATCTTCCATCTCGACTTCCTCTGAGTGTTGACTTTATTGTCTGACACCAAGGACTGACTTTCTACGTGAGAAAAAGTGTGTCTTAGGGGCTCCCAAATGTTATATCTTCCATCCAGGAAATACCATCTTAAAGTTCTGAGTTTCAGGGGTCTTCTCTGAACCAGTGAGGGGGAGGGGTCAGGCGAGAGTGCTCGATACAGAACAACATAGATGTCCACAGCACTGATTATCTATGAGAGAACATTTATAAAATTTATACAGCATCTGACGCACCTTTGTAAGGCATTCTGATATGAAATTCTGACATGAAGTGTTGGCAATGTGATTCTGGAGACCATTTTAGCCATTTACATGGTGCATGTATGATGCTGTTTAATCTGTGACTCTCTTAGAGTAGGAAACTTGAAGGTCTTAAGCTACTTCATTAACTGATTTCTAAATTTTCAATAAATGATTTTTGAGCTCTCCTACTGCCCTAGAGCTATTTGCTTAACGCAAGTAGTATTCTCACATAAAGGCATGACTTTTAGAAATGTGATGGTCTTAAAGAGAAGCCGAGATACCTAAATTGCAAAATAAAAACTCAGAGTACAACCTTTTTCTTTTTAAATTTTTTTTTAACTTCATGCCACAAGCTTTTTTTCCTAGTTATTTATTATTTTCATCCATCTTTATTCTTTGGCATATGTGGGCCTCCCATCACAGTGGCCTCTCTTGTTGTAGAGTACCAGCTCTGGGCACATGCGCTCCAGAGCTCTGGCTTGTAATTGGAGACACTGGTCCAGCCACTCTGTGGCACTTCTTCCAGGGCCAGGGATCGAACTGGTGCCCCTTGCACTGCAAGGCAGACTCTTTACCCACTGGACCACCAGGGAAGACCACAACCATTTTTAAACAAGGTGATCTTTAAGTAAGTTCTGATGTAGGCGGCTTGCCTTTGGAGCTTGTTGCAAGTGACAGAAGCCAAATGACAGATGGAACTTAAGGGAGGCTAAACCAACACAAACATGTGAGTCATTAATATATCTGGGGACAAGTGACCAGGGATTCTCCTCAACAAGACACTTCATCTTCCATCTCGACTTCCTCTGAGTGTTGACTTTATTGTCTGACACCAAGGACTGACTTTCTCTACGTGAGAAAAAGTGTGTCTTAGGGGCTCCCAAATGTTATATCTTCCATCCAGGAAATACCATCTTAAAGTTCTGAGTTTCAGGGGTCTTCTCTGAACCAGTGAGGGGGAGGGGTCAGGCGAGAGTGCTCGATAAAGAACAACATAGATGCTCATCATTTATTTTCTGCTCCTTCACACTTTTTTTTAATACTTACTCTAACACACACTCAGTCCCAGTGATATCTCTGTTATTTTCCACTATCCGTCACCTTTCCCTCAATTCTTTTCAATTTTCTTGCTTGATCCTTACATCTTTATGTTCAGTGTGCTGATGATCTTTTAAGCTCTATTTTGCAAATTAGTGGCGAAAACTCTACCTTTATTTTTTTCTCCTTTTTTTTTTTTTTTGGCCACTTCTATTGGTCTTTCATTTATCCATTTTCATCCATCTTTGTTCTTTGACCTCTGCGGGCCTCCCATCACAGAGGCCCCTGTCGCTGCAGAGCACCGGCTCTGGGCGCATGTGCTCCAGAGCTCCTGCTTGGTAGTTTTACATATTGGTCCAACCGCTCCGCAGCACGTGGGATCCTCCCAGGCCAAGGATCGAACCGGTGCCCCTTGCACTGCAAGGCAGTGTCATTACCCACTGGACCACCAGGGAAACCCAAACTCTACCTTTATTTTTTTTAATAAATTTTATTTAGTTAGTTTGGGCTGTGCCGGGTCTTCATTGCTGTGCAGGCTTTTCTCTAGTTGCCTCGAGCAGGAGCTAGTCTCTAGTTGCAGTGCCAGGTCTTCTCAGGAGCAGCTTATCCTGTTGCAGAGCATGCACTGTAGGTGCACGGGCTTCAGTAATTTTTTTTTTAAAGATTTATTTATTTATTTGTTATGGGCGGGGCTCGGGTTGGGGAGGGGGGGGGGCGGGCCACTTCTGTTGGTCTTTCATTTCTCTGTTTTCATCCGTCTTTATTCCTTGGCTCCTGTGGGTCTCCCATCGCGGTGGCCTCTGTTGTCGCAGAGCGCCGGCTCTGGGCGCATGCGCCCCAGAGCTCCTGCTTGGTAGTTTTACATATTGGTCCAACCGCTCCGCAGCACGTGGGATCCTCCCAGGCCAAGGATCGAACCGGTGCCCCTTGCACTGCAAGGCAGTGTCATTACCCACTGGACCACCAGGGAAACCCAAACTCTACCTTTATTTTTTTTAATAAATTTTATTTAGTTAGTTTGGGCTGTGCCGGGTCTTCATTGCTGTGCAGGCTTTTCTCTAGTTGCCTCGAGCAGGAGCTAGTCTCTAGTTGCAGTGCCAGGTCTTCTCAGGAGCAGCTTATCCTGTTGCAGAGCATGCACTGTAGGTGCACGGGCTTCAGAAATTTTTTTTTTTTAAAGATTTATTTATTTATTTGTTATGGGCGGGGCTCGGGTTGGGGAGGGAGGGGAGCGGGCGGGCCACTTCTGTTGGTCTTTCATTTCTCTGTTTTCATCCGTCTTTATTCCTTGGCTCCTGTGGGTCTCCCATCGCGGTGGCCTCTGTTGTCGCAGAGCGCCGGCTCTGGGCGCATGCGCTCCAGAGCTCCAGCTCGGTAATTGGACACATAGGTCCAGCCGCTCCGCGGCACGTGGGATCTTCCCAGGCCAGGGCTCGAACCGCGCCTTGCACTGCAAGGCGGTGTCCTTACCCACTGGACCACCAGGGAAGCCCGGGCTTCAGTAATTGTGTCACATGGTCTTAGTTGCTCCAAGGCATGTGGGATCTTCTGGGACTAGGGATCGAACCCATGTCCCCTGCACTAACAGGTAGATTTTTACCATGGGACTACCAGGGAAGCCCAGCTTTTACTTTGTAAACTACTGAAATGAGACCTTGAGATGAACTGCAGTTTCAGGCTATTGTTCTCAGAAATCCAAAATCTTCCCTTGAGGGAGAGGTAAAAGATCCCGCATAGGCCATCAGTGTGTGTGCTCAGTGGTGTCCAACTGTTTGTGGCCCAATGGACTATAGTCCACCAGACTCCTCTGCCATACAGGCTTCTACGTCCATGGATTTTTCCAGGCAAGAATACTGGAGTGGGTTGCCATTTCCTACTCCAGGGAATTTTCTCCACCCAGGGGTTGAACCCATGTCTCCTGCGTTGGCAGGCAGATTCTTTACCACTAGTGGTGCCTGGGAAGTCAGTGGTCAAATTTACTCAGAGAACTCTTTTGATTTAGCCTTCTGACTGACAGTTCAATCTTTGCTTGCCTCTGGCTGTTGATATTATATGTTTTATGGATTAAAATATTTAGATATGGTGTGTCCATCTCAAATTTCTACTACTATAGGAAAAGTAAAATTTCTTTGATGTGATTGTGAACATTTTCTGCAATCAGTGCAACTAACTGTGGTATTTGATCCATTTCTTTGTCAACTTTGGAAATAACTACAAAATAAAATTTTGTTTTCCTGGTAAAAACAAAACAAACGAAACAACGTGGGCCTCCCTGATAGCTCAGTGGTAAACAATCCACCTGTCAATGCAGGAGACACAGGTTCAACCTCCAGTCTGGGAAGATCCCACAGGCCATGGGCCAACTAAGCCTCTGCACTGCAACTACTGATCCTGTGCTCTAGAGCCCAGGAACTGCAATTATTGAGTCCATGTGCCACAGCTACTGAAGCCTGTGTTCCCTAGAGCCTATGTTCAACAAGAGAAGCCACCACAATGAAAAGCCCACACACTACAGCTAGAGAGTAGCCTTCATTGCCACAACTAGAGAAAAGTCCAAGTAGCAGTGAAGCCCCATTACAGCCAAAAATAAATCAAAATTACATCTAAAAAAAACCCAGAAATCAAAACCAAAATAAAAGTATATTTTTCATCTAAGACTCTCTTTGAGATTTTCGGAAACTTCAGAAAATGACAAAAATTTTATTTTTTCATCTTATAAAAAGACAGATATTATCAACATTTAGGCTCTTTTTAATTCTCCATACTTCTTAAGTGACTCAAGATAATTTAAGAATTGCGTGAGAAAAATTGTCAAATCAAAAAATATTGGGGAAATGCATTTAATATAAATGTTCCAGAGATTCTATACTTTTCAAATGAGAAAAGGAAACCTTTGAAGATGTATCAGTGTCTCCACTGCCCATGATGTTTTTATCCTCAGGAGAATTCTTGATCCCACTCTTAGAAAATCGTCACATATTTTACCCCAGTTGAGGGTATTAAGCCTCCTTGTGATTTTGTTAGCTGTTGTAATGCATTAACCACAGCCAATTAGTTGTGTCACTTCAAGGTAGTTCTCTTTTGCAAGAATGCTTGCCTGAAGGTTCTGCTATAAGCAGTAGGAGGGAAATTTAGTCCTCAATAAAACACAGCCTCAGTGTCTTGGGAAGGACTCTACTATTGAAAGATGAACCTCCGGGTACTGACTTCTGAGTTGTCAGCACTTAGACAATGTTCAGACTCAGCTTGAGTGCTGAGCAGAGATTTCCAAGGCTCTTTGTAGTCCAGAAACAGATGACTTTGGGAAAGCAGGCTGGTGATTCAAAATCCAGTGGTATAAGAATTCATTACATAGAACTGAAGAACTAATGAGAGGCATTAAATTGTCCTGGTGTACTTCTATTTAAAAAAAAAATTATTGGTATTTTATATATATATATATATATATATAGCCTTTTCTCTTGTCTTATTTTGTTTTTAATACTTAGTTTAGCTGGATGAGAAAGCACATTCAAAATATGCACATATATTTTACCGTGTATTCCTACTTTTCATGGTAATATAGTTACTTCCATAAATTCAGTAAGACTCTCTCTTTTAGCAGATAAAATTGGACCGATCATTTGTGCAACTGAGGCTTGTACATGGGTCATCATACTTGAGACTAGTTCTTGGGCCATCAGCTGTAACTACTTCCTCATTTATACTTTCTAGCTCTGTACCCACAGAGCTGGTGCATACAAACTGGCTTGGTCTTTTTCTATGACTGTCTGAATCCTAGTCTCACAGGTAGTTAGTGGGCAAGGCACTTTGGTAGATCTAAGGGGGCTTGAACAAAGACGATTTCACCCAACCCTGAGGTAGCATAAGTTGGAGTGAGTTTCATGGGCTTGGTTTCCTAGTCTTGGAACAGAAGAAGTAATAGGGTTTGTAAAGGGTTTACAAATCTGCAAACCCTAAAACATCTGGCAGAAATTCTCTAGTTTTAGTAGTTGCTTAACACTGTGTGGTTCTAAGTTTACTGCACAAAGTCAAGAAAGGGGGATTTTTTAAATTTTCATGAACACCATTGCTGCCCACAGGTAAGTAATAGGGCCAAACATAAGGAGATCAGACTTTTTTAAAATAAAAAATTATTTTTGGAGATAATGTGTGATAAAAGGGGAGAATATTAAGCAAAATTATCCCAAGCATCCATGTGTTGCGCTGGGCTGGGCTCAGTCACTTCAGTCGTGTCCAACTCGTTGCAATGCCGTGGACTCTAGCCTGCCAGGCTTCGTTGTCTGTGGATTCTCCAGGCAAGAATACTGGAGTGGGTTGTCATGTCCTCCTCCAGCGGATCTTCCCGACCCAGGGATCAAATCCATATCTCCTGTGTCTCCAGCACTGCAGGCTGATTATAGCTGAGCCACCAGGGAATCCTCCCCCACCCCCTCACATATGCATATTTATTTTTTAAATACCATTGCTGTTGAAATTTTTATTAAAAAATTAAAAGATTATGAAACAATAAAACCAAATTAGTAATAGA
Source organism: Tragulus kanchil (assembly GCA_022376925.1). Classification (NCBI taxonomy): domain Eukaryota; kingdom Metazoa; phylum Chordata; class Mammalia; order Artiodactyla; family Tragulidae; genus Tragulus; species Tragulus kanchil. The sequence goes on along the minus strand of JAIOJX010000026.1, from coordinate 264,616,439 downwards.
TTTATATTAAGAAAGACTTAGATTACCTGCTATGTTCAATAGTAAGATGAATGCCTGTCTCAACTTACCACATATATTGCTTGTATTCCTGAACTATAATTTCGCATGTGTCCTTTTCTTCCCTCCATCTGTCTCCTGGCAGTCTTGAGCATCAAGCAATGGTAGAGCTACAGACACACCCTGACCAGCTGGAACACCAGGTAACTGACTGACCAGCAAGAGAATAGTTGAGGATAGTCATCCCTTTTCTAGCAGAGGAGAAGTAGGTAGCTTGTTCTAGCCACCCCTGTCAGGCTAAGCCTCACGGTATCAGCAAGTGGAAGCCTGTTGTTGAAATGTGATATTGTTCCATTGCCTCAGGGGAGAGTCTAGAGGGTTATCACTGGTCATCTTTTGGACTGAACCACATGGCGAAGTGACAACTCAGTTTGCTGTACATGTATCTCTCTTGTAGAAGCCAGAAATGCCTGGTGGAAATCTTCCAAACCTGTCTTGGCCTCTTATCATGCAACTTTAATAAGAATGCTTCACTGAAAATGAAAAATCAGAGATAAATGGGAAACTGTTCAGGACGTGGTTCTCCAGGGCTAAAGGGAACAGAGGATCTCCCTCCTACTCTGACCTTATGACAACATTCTAATGTCATTTTCAAAAGTTCTGTCCCGGGTCTGGGATGTGTAAAGGTTGGCCTGGGGCTCAGCTGGGAGGAGAGAGTAAAGAGAACTGGAACAAACACACACAGGTGAGAGCTTGGGGTTGCAGAGTGGTGGATTTTTATTTTATTTCTCAATCCTGTGAGGAATGGGGCAAAGTGAAGAGAACAGGAGACCAGAGATATGAAGGTTAAGTAAGGTGAAAGGGGACAGAAGCCTCGTTTCCAGGAATGACAGTGGGACTTTTTAGAAACACAGTATTTTCTAATAGTGACTTTAAAAATGTATTACTTTTCAGTAAACCTCTTTGTTCCTGTCAATCTGTATAGAATCAGATACATTCATAAATACTTTAGGTCCACGTTTTCTTTTTCATTTTGTTTTGTTTCATGAAAAGTAAGAGAAGTTTGTATCTGGGTCAATAAGAATGGCACACCTAGAATGCTAAGATGATCACTGAACCTAACGAAGTCAGTAGGAGGGAAGTTCAGAGCCAAGCAAGTCTCTGGGAATCCACAAAACACTAGTTTGGGGAGGGCACTGGGATTTTGAAGTGTGTAGGATGAGGAGGGGCTTCCCAGGTGGCTCAGTGGGTAAAGAATCACCTGCAATTCAGGAGACAATTTGATCCCTGGATCAGGAAGCTCCCTGGAGGAGGAAATGGCACCCCACTCCAGTATTCCTCAGAGAGCCTGTTGGAATATGTGATTTACCACCCCTGTCAGGCTAAGCCTCACGGTATCAGCAAGTGGAAGCCTGTTGTTGAAATGTGATATTGTTCCATTGCCTCAGGGGAGAGTCTAGAGGGTTATCACTGGTCATCTTTTGGACTGAACCACATGGCGAAGTGACAACTCAGTTTGCTGTACATGTATCTCTCTTGTAGAAGCCAGAAATGCCTGGTGGAAATCTTCCAAACCTGTCTTGGCCTCTTATCATGCAACTTTAATAAGAATGCTTCACTGAAAATGAAAAATCAGAGATAAATGGGAAACTGTTCAGGACGTGGTTCTCCAGGGCTAAAGGGAACAGAGGATCTCCCTCCTACTCTGACCTTATGACAACATTCTAATGTCATTTTCAAAAGTTCTGTCCCGGGTCTGGGATGTGTAAAGGTTGGCCTGGGGCTCAGCTGGGAGGAGAGAGTAAAGAGAACTGGAACAAACACACACAGGTGAGAGCTTGGGGTTGCAGAGTGGTGGATTTTTATTTTATTTCTCAATCCTGTGAGGAATGGGGCAAAGTGAAGAGAACAGGAGACCAGAGATATGAAGGTTAAGTAAGGTGAAAGGGGACAGAAGCCTCGTTTCCAGGAATGACAGTGGGACTTTTTAGAAACACAGTATTTTCTAATAGTGACTTTAAAAATGTATTACTTTTCAGTAAACCTCTTTGTTCCTGTCAATCTGTATAGAATCAGATACATTCATAAATACTTTAGGTCCACGTTTTCTTTTTCATTTTGTTTTGTTTCATGAAAAGTAAGAGAAGTTTGTATCTGGGTCAATAAGAATGGCACACCTAGAATGCTAAGATGATCACTGAACCTAACGAAGTCAGTAGGAGGGAAGTTCAGAGCCAAGCAAGTCTCTGGGAATCCACAAAACACTAGTTTGGGGAGGGCACTGGGATTTTGAAGTGTGTAGGATGAGGAGGGGCTTCCCAGGTGGCTCAGTGGGTAAAGAATCACCTGCAATTCAGGAGACAATTTGATCCCTGGATCAGGAAGCTCCCCTGGAGGAGGAAATGGCACCCCACTCCAGTATTCCTGTCAGGAGAATCCCATGGACAGAGGAGCCTCGTGGGCTACAGTCCATGGGGTGGCAAAGAGTCAGACATGACTGAGCATCTGAACACAGCCCAGGATGGGGAGAGGGAGCCTGCCAGCCTTGGCTGTAGCCACACCCCTTTCTTGACTTTCCGTGCGCGGTGCAGAGGGAGACCAGCTATAAGCTCCATTTCCCAGGCTCCCTATGATGGCTGTTGATAGGTCAGTCACTGATAGTAAGAGCAGGAAGAATTTAGAGACTGAGGGAAGAGATCAGGCTCTTTCTCCCTTCACTCTGCTTAGACTCCAGCTGTCAGAACAGCATGATTCCACTTTCCTCAGATGACCCTGAGCCCTTGTGACGCCACATCTTCCCTCTGTCCTTCCAGACATGGCAGACGCAGAGCTGTGTTGTTCATCTCTAGGTTGCTTTGATGTCCCCACTTTGGCTTCTCAGCCTTCCCCCCAACCGTGGAGAACCAGTTCTCTGCATTAAACACTCTTCTAAATACCCAGGTGGTTTCTGTTTCCTGGTTAGACCTTGACTGAAACTCCAGTTACCATGTAGATTACATACAAAAACTGCTGTTTTAGACTTTGAGGGTTTCCGCATAATGGACTGCAGGTGCTGTGGGACTCAGGGGAGGCACAGCTGAGCCCAGCAGCTCCTCTGGGAAATGCTGTGGGTCCCTGGGGGTGATGATTCTACAGGGAAACTTCCTCTGTAGGGACAGTATATTAGGGGACCTGTAGCTGTTCTGAAATATTTTGCCCATTGAAATGAATTTCTGTTGTTTGTCACCTACATACAGGTGGTATTGAACAAAAAACAGAATGGTAGCCATGCTAAGTCTCTTCTCACTCCCCCACAAATATTGTCTCTGGTCCAAACTCACATATGCCACTTTGTAAAACAAAACATCTTTGGTTAACTTGATATCCCTCCTTGGATAGAAGTTTAGTAATCAGCTGGGGTTATTTTGCCTGCAAGACCTTGGGGACTGCATCTCATAACCTTAAGTTCTTTAGGATAACAAAATCTGTGACTCCAAAACGTGCCACTTTGATATAAGGATTGTTTTGAGTTGAAGGCAACTAACAGTAAGCAGATATACGGAAAACTCTCTATCCTCTATGTCCTAAAATCAGAACGTATGTTTATAAAGGTGTTCCCTCTCCCTTCCTACCAGGAAGGACAGAAATAATCACTAGAATTAATTGCAGAATCTTATCAGTCCAGAGATGGTGGCACCAAAGGAATCAACATATGAAACTTTAATAACCAGCCCTTATTTTCCATTAGTTCTCCCATATATTTGTTTTCCCAAAATTTAGATACTCAAAATACTTTGCTTTCTCACTTCTCTAAAAATTGACAGTCCTTTTGTTAAGATTCTATGAAGCCTAAGTTCTAAGCACCCCTTTGAGTCACCTATCACTAAGTGCTCTCACTTGTATACACATTATAATGTTAATAAACTCCTGTTTGTATTTTCTCTTGTTAATCTGTCTTTTGTTAGTCTAATTTATGAGACCCCAGCCAGAGAACCCAAGACGGACAGGGGAACAATATATTTTTTCCTCCTCTACACTTTTTTACAATGTTCTCTTTCCAAACATATACAGTACATTCTTGAAAGGGGGTCTTCATAAATCCATCCCCTCCATATCATTGCATTTAAAGTGATGATTTGGTCCCTGAGCTAGATTTCACTGTTTCCAATTCTTCACACTCTTCTGCAGCTCCACCTTTGTCATAGTCTCAGTGTTTGTGAACCATCTTCCACGCCCTGGTCTTTGAGGTCATCATATGACTTGTTATGGGCAGAACTGACCATGTGCTTACTCTAAGCCTAGGCCACAAGAAACTGAATCTTTGTGCATTTCTTCTTGCATCTCTGCCTTCACACTACTAGCCCACTGCCCAAGAGAAAGAGAAACAAATAGAATAGGTCTATCCCAACAGCTGATCCATAGATTTAAGAGCAAACCCAGCCGAGAGTAATGGAACCATTAAACTAATCCAGCGTAAAGAGAAATCACCAGCATACAGACACAAAAGTGTATACCTTGGGGACTGCATCTCATAACCTTAAGTTCTTTAGGATAACAAAATCTGTGACTCCAAAACGTGCCACTTTGATATAAGGATTGTTTTGAGTTGAAGGCAACTAACAGTAAGCAGATATACGGAAAACTCTCTATCCTCTATGTCCTAAAATCAGAACGTATGTTTATAAAGGTGTTCCCTCTCCCTTCCTACCAGGAAGGACAGAAATAATCACTAGAATTAATTGCAGAATCTTATCAGTCCAGAGATGGTGGCACCAAAGGAATCAACATATGAAACTTTAATAACCAGCCCTTATTTTCCATTAGTTCTCCCATATATTTGTTTTCCCAAAATTTAGATACTCAAAATACTTTGCTTTCTCACTTCTCTAAAAATTGACAGTCCTTTTGTTAAGATTCTATGAAGCCTAAGTTCTAAGCACCCCTTTGAGTCACCTATCACTAAGTGCTCTCACTTGTATACACATTATAATGTTAATAAACTCCTGTTTGTATTTTCTCTTGTTAATCTGTCTTTTGTTAGTCTAATTTATGAGACCCCAGCCAGAGAACCCAAGACGGACAGGGGAACAATATATTTTTTCCTCCTCTACACTTTTTTACAATGTTCTCTTTCCAAACATATACAGTACATTCTTGAAAGGGGGTCTTCATAAATCCATCCCCTCCATATCATTGCATTTAAAGTGATGATTTGGTCCCTGAGCTAGATTTCACTGTTTCCAATTCTTCACACTCTTCTGCAGCTCCACCTTTGTCATAGTCTCAGTGTTTGTGAACCATCTTCCACGCCCTGGTCTTTGAGGTCATCATATGACTTGTTATGGGCAGAACTGACCATGTGCTTACTCTAAGCCTAGGCCACAAGAAACTGAATCTTTGTGCATTTCTTCTTGCATCTCTGCCTTCACACTACTAGCCCACTGCCCAAGAGAAAGAGAAACAAATAGAATAGGTCTATCCCAACAGCTGATCCATAGATTTAAGAGCAAACCCAGCCGAGAGTAATGGAACCATTAAACTAATCCAGCGTAAATGAGAAAATCTCCACCAGCATACAGACACAAAAGTGTATACCTATGATGGGTTTGGGTCAACATGTGGCAGTAAACAACAAAACCCTGTAAAAATAAAAATAATAATAAATAAAAATTTTATGGCAAAAAAGTGATAGTAAATAATTGTCATTTTTAGTCACTAAGTTTTGAGGTCTGTTTGTTACACAGATGAAAGCTGACTTATATCACTCCATATGGTGGCAGCCCAAACACCTCCTCAGCTAGTTCAGCCATTAAGCTGGCTTGAATTTGGGTTTCATGTGATAAGGATGGTGGGGTCAGGAGAAGAGCAGGGATTCAGCCACGACTTACTGATAATAAGAGCAACCGTGGGAGGCCACAAAATGGAATAGTCCCCCAGGGTCTTCATGCTACTACAGGTGACATGGAATGCAAGCATCTGCTGTATCTTCCATGTATCACTCTATCTTCACACAGAATGCTGACTGACTGGTAATGAAAAGTACCATTATATTACTTGTTCCAATTCTGAGACTTTGTGATAGGAACCCACACAGAGATGAGCCAGAACTGGTTCCAATGCTTCGTGCATGCATGCTAAGTTGCTTCAGTCATGTCCAACCCTTTGTGAACCCATGGACTGTCGACCACCAGACTTCTCTGTCCATGAGATTCTCCAGGCGAGAATACTGGAGTGGGTTGCCATTTCCTCCTTGAGGGGATCTTCCCAATCCAGGGATCAAACCCATGTTGCTTACGTATCCTGCATGGGCAGGCAGGTCCTTTATCACTAGCACCATCTGGGAAGCCCAGATGCCAATGCCTCAGAAATACAAAGTGCTTGTAGATATTTTATACACTTGATAGACATATAATATTGCCTTCTTTCATAAGTCTCTAAAGGACATGTAAAGAAGATTACATTCTGTGGATGGGATTGCCTGGAAGATCAGAGCATAACTGCCAAGCTAATCAACAGAAGAGTGAAAGCAGACTAGAATAAAGCTGTGGTGGGGTAGAAAACTTTTGACTCAGAGAGAACAGCCCGGAAACTAAGATTCATACAACATTCAGGGGTTGAGGTGGAATCATTCTTCTTTTTCCAAGGTGTTTGTTCCTTGTAGGTGAGTAGATTGGAATGTCAGCAGAATTCTGTGTGAAGTAGCCTTATTCTTCAGTAGCAGTAGAGAAGGTACAGTGGTCTTGGATAATGAGAATCATCATATTTAGCTCCCAGTTGTTGTGTTACACATACATACAGTTGTATGTGTAAATCATTTAGCACAAACCCTGCCTCATAACAAGTGCATAATAAACATTAGCCATTATTATTGTTTGGCTTCCCTGGTGTCTCAGAAGGTAAAGAATCTGCCTGTAATATGGGAGACCAAGATTTGATCCCTGAGTCAGTAAGATCCCCTGGAAAAGGGAATGGCTACCCACTCCAGTATTCTTGCCTGGAGAATTTCATGGACAGAGGAGCCTGGTGGGCTACAGTCCATTTGGTTGCAAAGAGTTAGACATGACTAAGCAACTAACACTTTCACTTCTTTTTTTTTCATTATTACTAGCAGTATAGCTAGAACCCTTTCTCTTCAAATAAACCTCTGGTGAAATCAACTATTGAAAACTACATATAATTTTGAAAAACTGGATCCAATTGGAGTTATTCTGAAGAAATCAGAAGAAAATTTGGAAAATCGTATGTACGTTTATAAAATTCATAAAGATAATTAATGAAATTGTGATAGGTAATGGTGAAAAGGAAACTAGATAATAGGAAAGCGCTCTTAGAAATGCAAATCACAATTGCTGAACTATAAAAGGAAGCAATAGAAAGCCCAGAATAAATAAAAAGTGAAGTAAACCAAATATATTCAAATTGCTTGAATTTTGCTATAAAATGATAAGGATCCTCAGATTGGATTTAAAAAAGAAACACTTCCAAGAGAATTCCCTGACAGTCTAGGCATTAAGACCTGGCCCTTTCATTGCTTTTTCCTGGGTTCAGTTCCTGGTGGGGGAATTAGCATTCCACAAGCCATGCAGAGTGGTCAAAAATAATAAGTAAATACACCTCCATGTATAAGCTACATAGTGAAAGGCCCAATTCAAACAAACTAATAAAAGTTTAAAATGAAAGTTATGGGGAAAAAAAGAAAACATGACATTGTTCCAATCAAAGTAGAACTCAAGAAAAAAGTCATTACATGGAGTGAAAAATCATTCTATATTGATTAATAGTAAAATTCACAACAGAAAATGTATTTAATAGTATCTACATGCCAAATGGCATACATTTAAAATATATAAACAATGATCAGATACAAAATGAAGCTACTAGTGACAGTGTAACTCTGTCCATGGTGGAAGATGAATTAGACAAAAATCAATCAAGGAAATGGAGAAACTGAAAAAGTCGATATAATAACAAGGATACAGAGAAATATTTAAAATCAGCTCTGCCAGAAGTCACTTCAATTTTTCTACATGTATAAGAGAGAGTGACTCAAAATGCTCAGGCTGAGTAAGAAAACAGCAGCTAGAATGGTGGATTAATTAACGCAAGTCTGATGAGTTCATATACAGCTTAAGTGAGCAAATTCAATTTATTATAATAAACACCTTCAGTAGTGTGCTGGTAAATGTTTTACAAGCAGCAGTCCATGGGGAAAAACAGGACTTTAATTTGTACTATTTGTGCATTTTTCTGGTGTAAATGGGCTTCCCTGGTGGCTCAGATGATACAGAATCTGCCTGCAATGCGAGAGACCCAGGTTCAGTCGCTGGGTCAGGAAGATCCCCTAGAGAAAGCACTAGAGAAGGTGTTGGAGAAGACTCCCCCTTATTCCTGCCTGGTGAATTCCATGGACAGAGGTGTAAATACTCCCATGGCTGCTTTCAGGCTAACAATGTAAAGTCACTGAAGACCAAGTTGGGGAAACATATATCTAATTGGCTCTTACAAGCCATATGTGCTGGTTCCAGCCTGTGAGTGATGTATTTAGTGACTTAGAAAAAAAAAAAAAAAGCACAGATTCCTTTTTAATGAACAAGTTTAACAAGATTTGTGATCACTCAAGTCTCAGGGATGAATAGTGCATTCTTGGTAGACATAAGTAAAACTTTATAGGTAAACAGTGAAGCATCACATAAATTGCATTCATGATCAAAGCTAAGTAAACATCAAAAAAAGTTTAAAATGAAAGTTATGGGGAAAAAGAAAACATGACATTGTTCCAATCAAAGTAGAACTCAAGAAAAAAGTCATTACATGGAGTGAAAAATCATTCTATATTGATTAATAGTAAAATTCACAACAGAAAATGTATTTAATAGTATCTACATGCCAAATGGCATACATTTAAAATATATAAACAATGATCAGATACAAAATGAAGCTACTAGTGACAGTGTAACTCTGTCCATGGTGGAAGATGAATTAGACAAAAATCAATCAAGGAAATGGAGAAACTGAAAAAGTCGATATAATAACAAGGATACAGAGAAATATTTAAAATCAGCTCTGCCAGAAGTCACTTCAATTTTTCTACATGTATAAGAGAGAGTGACTCAAAATGCTCAGGCTGAGTAAGAAAACAGCAGCTAGAATGGTGGATTAATTAACGCAAGTCTGATGAGTTCATATACAGCTTAAGTGAGCAAATTCAATTTATTATAATAAACACCTTCAGTAGTGTGCTGGTAAATGTTTTACAAGCAGCAGTCCATGGGGAAAAACAGGACTTTAATTTGTACTATTTGTGCATTTTTCTGGTGTAAATGGGCTTCCCTGGTGGCTCAGATGATACAGAATCTGCCTGCAATGCGAGAGACCCAGGTTCAGTCGCTGGGTCAGGAAGATCCCCTAGAGAAAGCACTAGAGAAGGTGTTGGAGAAGACTCCCCATTATTCCTGCCTGGTGAATTCCATGGACAGAGGTGTAAATACTCCCATGGCTGCTTTCAGGCTAACAATGTAAAGTCACTGAAGACCAAGTTGGGGAAACATATATCTAATTGGCTCTTACAAGCCATATGTGCTGGTTCCAGCCTGTGAGTGATGTATTTAGTGACTTAGAAAAAAAAAAAAAAAGCACAGATTCCTTTTTAATGAACAAGTTTAACAAGATTTGTGATCACTCAAGTCTCAGGGATGAATAGTGCATTCTTGGTAGACATAAGTAAAACTTTATAGGTAAACAGTTAAGCATCACAAAAATTCACATGTTCTTCCTTATTGAACAAAAATAGGAACTGATGATAATGCTAACAAGAAACAGAGCATACACAGATATAAACCTATGGCTCCGCCTGGCTCATCTCCAATGGTGCTTGTTGTTTATTCATAATATATTAATATCTTTGTGGCCACCAGAATATAGTAAAATGAATCATTTAAACCTACCATTTGAATACTTATACTTACAGATTATTCTCTTTGGAAAGCTATTTGTCAGATAAGATTGTAGCCTAAAGTCTATCATTTTAATTTACATACTTAAATCACACATAAAGATTTACTCCTTCCTGAGTATATATTTCCTCTGAATATTAATTTTTGGTCCATATGCAATTTGACAATCAAAAATGGTGAAAAAATTTAGAGAAATCTAGTAAAAGTCAACTTAAATAGAACTTTATAAATATACAAACTATTGCTTATTAGTTTTGTGGTAGGATAATACTGAATAGGAAAAGAACAGAAGGAGAGAAAAAGACAACTTTTATGGGACGAGAAGAAATTTAGACTCATGGAGGAACAACTTAATGTACATAAACAGAAGACTGGTTAAGTATTATATATACTGTGAGGAATTATCTGAAATATTGTTAACAGGATACCATTTTGTGAGAAAATGTCTTTAAAAATATGCATACTCATATCCACTATTACATGAATAGATCATATCTGGAAGAATATACAAGAAACTGCGTGATGGAGTAAAGGCTAGGATAGAGACTTACCTTCTAGCACATCTTTTGCACCTTGTGAATTTTGAACTGGATAATTATGGTAATATCCCTCAAACAGTTAAAAAGCAAACTGGTTATATATCCCCAGAATGACTAAAATTAAAAAGACTAACAGCCCCACATGCTGGAGAAGATGTGGACTAGCCATAAGTCTCACATTCTGTTTGTGGGAGAAACTGTAAAATGATAAGCCACATTGGGAAAAGTTATGGTGGTATCTTATAAAACAAACATATGAAAAAGTTGGCCTAAAACTCAACATTCAAAAAGTAAAGATCATGGCATCCAGTTTCATCTCTTCATGGCAAATACATGGCCAAACAATGGAAACAGTGGCAGACTTAATTTTCTTGGGCTCCCAAATCACTGCAATTGTGACTGCAGCCATGAAATGAAAACACACTTACTGCTTAGAAGAAAAGCGATGACAAGCCTAGAAAGCATGTTAAAAAGCAGAGATATCACTTTGTCAACAAAAGTCCATCTAGCCAAAGCTATGGTTTGTCCAGATAAAGTGATGATCAAAAGCCTAAAAGACATTTACTCCTTAATCCATTTGAATACTTATACTTACAGATTATTCTCTTTGGAAAGCTATTTGTCAGATAAGATTGTAGCCTAAAGTCTATCATTTTAATTTACATACTTAAATCACACATAAAGATTTACTCCTTCCTGAGTATATATTTCCTCTGAATATTAATTTTTGGTCCATATGCAATTTGACAATCAAAAATGGTGAAAAAATTTAGAGAAATCTAGTAAAAGTCAACTTAAATAGAACTTTATAAATATACAAACTATTGCTTATTAGTTTTGTGGTAGGATAATACTGAATAGGAAAAGAACAGAAGGAGAGAAAAAGACAACTTTTATGGGACGAGAAGAAATTTAGACTCATGGAGGAACAACTTAATGTACATAAACAGAAGACTGGTTAAGTATTATATATACTGTGAGGAATTATCTGAAATATTGTTAACAGGATACCATTTTGTGAGAAAATGTCTTTAAAAATATGCATACTCATATCCACTATTACATGAATAGATCATATCTGGAAGAATATACAAGAAACTGCGTGATGGAGTAAAGGCTAGGATAGAGACTTACCTTCTAGCACATCTTTTGCACCTTGTGAATTTTGAACTGGATAATTATGGTAATATCCCTCAAACAGTTAAAAAGCAAACTGGTTATATATCCCCAGAATGACTAAAATTAAAAAGACTAACAGCCCCACATGCTGGAGAAGATGTGGACTAGCCATAAGTCTCACATTCTGTTTGTGGGAGAAACTGTAAAATGATAAGCCACATTGGGAAAAGTTATGGTGGTATCTTATAAAACAAACATATGAAAAAGTTGGCCTAAAACTCAACATTCAAAAAGTAAAGATCATGGCATCCAGTTTCATCTCTTCATGGCAAATACATGGCCAAACAATGGAAACAGTGGCAGACTTAATTTTCTTGGGCTCCCAAATCACTGCAATTGTGACTGCAGCCATGAAATGAAAACACACTTACTGCTTAGAAGAAAAGCGATGACAAGCCTAGAAAGCATGTTAAAAAGCAGAGATATCACTTTGTCAACAAAAGTCCATCTAGCCAAAGCTATGGTTTGTCCAGTAGTCATGTATGGATGTTAGAATTGGATCATAGAGAAGGCTGAACCTCGAAGAATTGATGCCTTTGAACTGTGATGTTAGAGAAGACTCTTGAGAGTCCCTTGGACTGCAAGGAGATCAAATCCGTCAATCCTAAAGGAAATCAACCATGAATATTCATTGGAAGGACAGATGCTGAAGTTGAAGCTCCAGTATTTGGCCAGCTGATGCAAAGACACGACTCGTTGGAAAAGACCCTGATGCTGGGAAATACAGAAAGCAGAAGGAGAAGGTAACGACAGAGGATGAGATGGTTGGATGGCACCACTGAGTGCCAGAAGATGGTAAAGGACAGGGAAGCCTGGGATGCTGAAGCCCATGGGTTTGCAAAGAGTCCGACATGACTCAGCAACTGAACTAACCAAGTAACTGAGAGAAATGAAAGCATATGTCTACACAAAAAAAGAATAAGGAGAAATTGCATGAGTTATCTATAGTAAATATGGTAGATTTGTGCTTAAGCTCTCTTTCATCTTCCTGCACTGTGGAGTCTGGAAAACTACTAACTATACTTCCTAGATTCCTTGGTGAGCTTCCAGGGTAGCACTAGTGGTAATCTGCCTGCCAATTCAGGAGATGCAAGAGATGTGGGTTCGATCCCTGGGTTGGGAAAATCCCCTGGAGTAGGAAATAGTAACCCACTGCAGTATTTTTGCCTGGAAAATTCCATGGACAGAGGAGTCTGGTAGGGCCTTTCGATCCCTGGGGATTGGGACATCTGATGCTTTTGCCACATTGGGAAAAGTTATGGTGGTATCTTATAAAACAAACATATGAAAAAGTTGGCCTAAAACTCAACATTCAAAAAGTAAAGATCATGGCATCCAGTTTCATCTCTTCATGGCAAATACATGGCCAAACAATGGAAACAGTGGCAGACTTAATTTTCTTGGGCTCCCAAATCACTGCAATTGTGACTGCAGCCATGAAATGAAAACACACTTACTGCTTAGAAGAAAAGCGATGACAAGCCTAGAAAGCATGTTAAAAAGCAGAGATATCACTTTGTCAACAAAAGTCCATCTAGCCAAAGCTATGGTTTGTCCAGTAGTCATGTATGGATGTTAGAATTGGATCATAGAGAAGGCTGAACCTCGAAGAATTGATGCCTTTGAACTGTGATGTTAGAGAAGACTCTTGAGAGTCCCTTGGACTGCAAGGAGATCAAATCCGTCAATCCTAAAGGAAATCAACCATGAATATTCATTGGAAGGACAGATGCTGAAGTTGAAGCTCCAGTATTTGGCCAGCTGATGCAAAGACACGACTCGTTGGAAAAGACCCTGATGCTGGGAAATACAGAAAGCAGAAGGAGAAGGTAACGACAGAGGATGAGATGGTTGGATGGCACCACTGAGTGCCAGAAGATGGTAAAGGACAGGGAAGCCTGGGATGCTGAAGCCCATGGGTTTGCAAAGAGTCCGACATGACTCAGCAACTGAACTAACCAAGTAACTGAGAGAAATGAAAGCATATGTCTACACAAAAAAAGAATAAGGAGAAATTGCATGAGTTATCTATAGTAAATATGGTAGATTTGTGCTTAAGCTCTCTTTCATCTTCCTGCACTGTGGAGTCTGGAAAACTACTAACTATACTTCCTAGATTCCTTGGTGAGCTTCCAGGGTAGCACTAGTGGTAATCTGCCTGCCAATTCAGGAGATGCAAGAGATGTGGGTTCGATCCCTGGGTTGGGAAAATCCCCTGGAGTAGGAAATAGTAACCCACTGCAGTATTTTTGTCTGGAAAATCCCATGGGCAGAGAAGCCTGGTGGGCCATGGGGTCGCCTAAGTGACTGAGCACACACATTGACTCCCTTACCTGGAGTCCTGGATGTGTTTTAGGATTGCCTATTTGATGCTTTTGCCACTCTGAGGCTGTGCTTCTGCTGTGTTTTATTCCTGCATTGCTGCATAAAAGAATGATGAAAGTGTTTGCTTTTCTGAGGGAGTATTAGCTAAGTCCTTTTGTTCAAAGAACCCCACATTATGACATATGACAAGGTGTGGACTGTGTATTAGGTGTGCCACCATTCTAGAACTAGCAGTAATGGCATTTCCTGAGCATGGTAGGTTGCCTGATACAGGAAGTCTCCAGACTGTAGTAGTTTCTTGATCTTGAAGTCTTATTAACTATTGAGGCAGAAGTATGGTTCTAGAACTGGAGAATTCCCGATTATGGAAGATTCAGCAGTCTCCTTGGTGCTTGTATTAGTTTCCCAGGGCTGCCCCAACAAAATTCCACAAAATGAGGCAGCTTAAGACGGCAGGAGTGTATGCTTTCACAGTTGTGCAGGCTAGAAGTCCAAAATCAAGTTATTGGTAGAACCCTGCTCTCTCTCTGTCTGAAGGCTCTAGGGGCCCCTTCTGGATTCTGGGGGTTGCTGGCAATTCTTGGTATTCCTTGTCTTGTAGATGCATCATTCCGATCTCTGTCTGCAGCTTCACATGTTTATTTTCTCATGGATCAGTGTCTCTTCTGTTTTGCCTCATTTTAAGCATGCTAGATGTTAATTAGATCAGGGCTCACCCTAATCCAGTACAACCTCATCTTGATAACATCTGTAAGGTTCCATTTCCCAAAAAGATCACGTTTATAGGTTTCAGATACACATGAATTTGAAGAGATTTATTCAACCCACTATAGTGCCCAACGTTGAAATGTGACTGTGGGACGCTTTCCTGAAACTTCAACGCAGACTCAGTCCCTTTATCCCTCCCCCCTACCAAATCCCCACACCCCACCCCAGCCAAATCTGAAAGTCTTTTAAAGTCTTGTAGACTAGCTAAAGTGAATTCTATTCTTTGCAAATGAACTCTGACAATATATCTCTGTACATTCTTTTCCTTAAATGTTCCAATTAAGGCTTTGTTTTTTTGTTTGTTTTTTTTTAATTTTTCTTGGGGGCGGGGCGGGTTGGGGAGCGAGGGGGGCGGGCGGGCCACTTCTATTGGTCTTTCATTGATCTGTTTTCATCCATCTTTGTTCTTTGGCCCTTGTGGGCCTCCAGTCGCAATGGCCTCTGTTGTCGCAGAGCACTGGCTCTGGGCGCATGCGCTCCAGAGCTCCGACTCGGTAATTGGACACATCTGTTCAGCCTCTGCGTGGCACGTGGAATCTTCCCAGGCCAGGGATCGAACTGGACCACCAGGGAAGCCCCTGTTTGTTTGTTTTTTTTTAATCACAGGTGCTGGTAAAAGAGAATTCTTCCTAATTTGAAACCTAGATTTTTCATACTCAGTCCCTTGAAATCTCAATAGTTTCATTTTAATTACTACTTCTGAGTCTATCAACAAATCCTAATCAGATACAGATGTGTAGAAGAGAATGCACATTTTCTGAGAGACTACTACATGCCAGAGACTGTATTAGTTAGACACCACAATTTGTTCTCTGAATTTAACAGAACGCTAATGTCCAAGAAAGAGAAATAAATTTAATAATACTTTGCAGGTAATAAGTGGGAGTCTAATAAATTAAACAATATATTTTTTTCTCTTGTTCTCTTGTTCCATGAAATACTTTATGGAGAGAGGAAGTGAGGTTGGAGGATTTTAAGTATCTGTGATTGATAGATTAACATGGCATTAATAATTATCCAGCGATGGAACCAACTTAAATAAGAATTTTAAATCTAAGAGAGTATTTTTCCTTCAACATTGGGAGTTATGTAGTGATTTCGAGTATTGCCCCAAGTATTTGGAATCTTTTCTGTTGGAATTGCCATTAGAACTGAAGTCACTGTCTTTTGAATATTCCCAGTGGTGGGTTTTCTTTCCTGTTTGAGTTGCTTTCTTCCTTTCAGAGTGGCTCTGATTTTAAAGACTAGCCAAAGATTGTCCAGAGCAAAGTGTCATAAATAAAATGGATGATCAAGCAGTGATTTGTATAGTACACAATCCCACAGATGTTTTAGACTTTCTGCATGAGAAGCTTGTTGTCTGTTTGACCTTGTAGATTAATTCAGCACAGACAAAAACACTTATATTGAGGAAACAAATGAATATTGTCTCCATTTGTGATTCAGGCAGGCATACTTGCTTAGATCTTTTGTTTCTTGGACTTCTCAGTTCGAGATTTTGGCATCTCCTTTTCAGGTCATACTGGAGATATCAAGTTTCCTCAAGATTCTATTGTCCTCAGAAACACATTACTTTGTCCAGCTTCTCTCAAAAGGTCAGAATAAATGTCAAGTCTTCTGTGTTTCTGTTCACCACTCTAAATGCATGGCACAGTCTTCAGAACACCTTTGCTTTAGCTCAGATTTTCTTTTGGAATGAAACTGTTTCATGGTTCTTAAGCACAGGGAAAGATACTCAGCATCTCCCTGACGAGAGAAGCAAAATTAAAGCTATAATATTTAATTATAAAGCTATATACTTTTTTAACCTACTAGTGGACAGAGATCAAGAAGTTTACTAACCACAGTACACTGCAAAAAGTACCTTCATTAATTGTCAATCAAAATGTAAATTAGTACAAGCCCTGAGGTATGTAGTTTATCAATATCCTTCCAAAGTAAAAATATACATACCCTTTGATCTAGCAATCTTAATTCTAGAAAGTTTCTCATAGGTGTTTCTAAAGACACATGTAATATCATACATGCATATACTATTCACTGCAAGTTTATTATAGCAGCACAAGAGTACAAAATAGAGATCTGGTTAAATCCGTAATGGCATATCCATGCAAAGAAGAGTTATGAAATGTTCTACATCTTGCTTTGAGAGATGTCTACAACCTAGTATTCAATTCTCAAAATGTATCAGATTGAATCTCTGCATCTTACAAAATGCAAATTACACCTCAGTGAAAAAGGAAACATGGACAGCATAGAACTAGGTTAAAACAACAACGGCAGTTAGGACCCCCTGACCTCTTTTCCAAGACATTTGTTTAAGTTAAAAAAAAAGGGGACTATGGATCAGTATGTATATTATGATTACTATCAAAAATATAGGTTCATATGCATAGGGATCTCTTGAAGGATGCAAGAACAAGGTAATAATACTTGCTTCTAGGAGACAGAACCACATGAGTGAAAGATAAAGGCAGGAGGGACCTGTATCTCTTTATACCCTTCCTACTTTAAATTTTTATAACTTGTGCGTATACTAATATATTCAAAAGGAAAAAATTAATGAAGCTCTTTCATAATCTAAATTTGTCATCAGCCGCTATTCCCATGATTAATCGCTGATTTGAAGGACAAAGCTCTGTCAATAGATCTATGAACTTTTTGGGCTTCTGCTGGGCTAATGCTTCCCACCTCACAGTAAACATACTTGCTCTCTTTGGAAAAAATGTTTGTGTCTATAAAATAGTATTTTCTTGACATCATATTACCTCCACATCATATTACCTCCATAAGCCCTTTCTTTTAGTGCACTGAATACCTCACTTGCTGAAATAAATTCATGCCATATCTATGGAAAATACAAAATGGGGCATGCATTTTCATGAGAGAGAAAAACATAATGGCCTTTCTTTATGCACTCAGCTGGTTAAGGCAATGACGGGCTTGCTTTGACAGCCCAATCACAGGAGCACAAAGTGGTAAGTCCTGCTAAGATTTTTAATATTCAATGTGTATTAATTGACTTGAAAATAGCACGAAAACACGGTGATTTTTTTCTCTTTTTTCAAAACTTTTTTGGTGTTTTTAAAGAATTAAACTCATGAGAATGAATAAAATTATTGGATTATCTACTGAAATATATGTCAAAATTGTGTAATGTTACCTGGTCTTCCAGTCTCTTGAATTACTTAAGCATATATACCACTTTTGTATTTGAGGAACAATTGATTTGAAGATTATTCACTACTTGACTGAATGAAGTGCTTCATTGAACCATGAAATACTGTCATATAGCTTTTATTTGATTTAAAGACCACACTAATAAATTATCTTGATTGGTCAAAATGCAAATTACACCTCAGTGAAAAAGGAAACATGGACAGCATAGAACTAGGTTAAAACAACAACGGCAGGTAGGACCCCCTGACCTCTTTTCCAAGACATGTGTGTAAGTTAAAAAAGGGACTATGGATCAGTATGTATATTATGATTACTATCAAAAATATAGGTTCATATGCATAGGGATCTCTTGAAGGATGCAAGAACAAGGTAATAATACTTGCTTCTAGGAGACAGAACCACATGAGTGAAAGATAAAGGCAGGAGGGACCTGTATCTCTTTATACCCTTCCTACTTTAAATTTTTATAACTTGTGCGTATACTAATATATTCAAAAGGAAAAAATTAATGAAGCTCTTTCATAATCTAAATTTGTCATCAGCCGCTATTCCCATGATTAATCGCTGATTTGAAGGACAAAGCTCTGTCAATAGATCTATGAACTTTTTGGGCTTCTGCTGGGCTAATGCTTCCCACCTCACAGTAAACATACTTGCTCTCTTTGGAAAAAATGTTTGTGTCTATAAAATAGTATTTTCTTGACATCATATTACCTCCACATCATATTACCTCCATAAGCCCTTTCTTTTAGTGCACTGAATACCTCACTTGCTGAAATAAATTCATGCCATATCTATGGAAAATACAAAATGGGGCATGCATTTTCATGAGAGAGAAAAACATAATGGCCTTTCTTTATGCACTCAGCTGGTTAAGGCAATGACGGGCTTGCTTTGACAGCCCAATCACAGGAGCACAAAGTGGTAAGTCCTGCTAAGATTTTTAATATTCAATGTGTATTAATTGACTTGAAAATAGCACGAAAACACGGTGATTTTTTTCTCTTTTTTCAAAACTTTTTTGGTGTTTTTAAAGAATTAAACTCATGAGAATGAATAAAATTATTGGATTATCTACTGAAATATATGTCAAAATTGTGTAATGTTACCTGGTCTTCCAGTCTCTTGAATTACTTAAGCATATATACCACTTTTTGTATTTGAGGAACAATTGATTTGAAGATTATTCACTACTTGACTGAATGAAGTGCTTCATTGAACCATGAAATACTGTCATATAGCTTTTATTTGATTTAAAGACCACACTAATAAATTATTTATCTTGATTGGTCAAACTAACAGTTACTTTAGCATTTTCGAAACACAGATTAACAATGGCCATTGTTCACAAGGTATTGTTGAGAGTGTATAAAGGTAGTTTAGGAACTGATATTTATAATATTTGGGTGGAGGAATAGAGGCACATATGGAATATTTGCGTCGAAACTCAAAACTACCAAATACTGATGCTTGAAGAAGAAACACACTACTCTTAGTGATTATCTACTGACTCTCTATAGTCTGACCTTCTGGCTTTAAATGGTCTTAAACCACATAGCACACCAGCAGGAATTTTTAATTACAATTAAGTTGAAATTTAACTCAATACAATTTTGTTTAAAAGTTTTAATGTAGTAATAGCAAATATTCCTTGTCAAGTGATGGAGGAATATAGTGCTGAATTAGAATATTTTTGAATACTGGCTCTGCTGCAGGTAAACTGAGATGAGGGTTCAGTTTGTTATTCAACTGTTGTGACCTTCAGTTTCTCCATCTGTATAAATGCACATAATGTGACCTACCTCAGCAGATTGTAGGTGAAGTGAATCAAGATAATGCATCTAAAATGCTTAATACAGTGTATCCATAATCTGTAGATATCACTGTGAAAGGAAATGCTTTGAACTATAAACATTCCTGAAATTTATCCTAAATGAGTATATTATGATCCAATGCTATCATGGTTAGGAGGATTGAAATTATACTTATTCGCTCAGTGATTCATTCACATGTGGGGTTCTGAAAGAGAAAGTCACACTCATGTTTTCTTTATTACAAAGGATAAAAATCTCTTTATATCAAGAAAAATGTTTTTGTGAATACACCTGATTAATTTATAGTAAGAACAGGTTTTCAAGACTTCATTTGAAAAATGTACATTAATGAACTATAGCTGATTTACAGTGTTGTGATTCAGTCATACGTATATATATATATATATATATATTATTTTTCACATTCTTTTCTGCGTGTTCTACTACAGGATCCTGAATATAGTTCCCTGTGCTATCCATCCAGTATATAATAGTTTGTATCTGCTAATCCCAAACTCCCAATCCTTCCCTCCCTCAACCCCCTTCCTTAGCAGCCACAGGTCTATTCTCTGTGTCTGTTGTGTGGATAGATTCATTTGTGTCACATTTTAGATTCCCCATCTAAGTGATATCATATAGTATTTTGTCTTTTTCTGCCTTCATTAGTCTGATAATCTCTAGATCCATCCACGTTGTTGCAAATATCACTATTTCATTCCTTTTTATAGCTGACTAGCATTCCATTTTTGATGTTCCACATCTTCTTTATCTGTTCTTTTATCAATGGACATTTATATTGCTTCCATGTCAATGCATCATTTTTGAACCCTTCATATATGTCATGCCATATGAAACTGAAATCATTTCACAATGATTCCTTTCCATTTGACTCTTCTTTCCCAGCTTCTAGGGTCTCTGCACCAAATCCAGGCCATCAGAGAATGGTTAAAACAAGACCCTGTGCCCCATAACTTGAATGTTCTAGTTTTGGAAACTTCAAGGCAAAACTAGTTTCCATCTCTCCATGACCACCAGTCTCTATCTCTCCAAGGGACAATTTTATTTTTTTTTGATATATCCGTCTACCCCATTAGATGTTAAGTGCTATTGAGAGTAAGGGATGGGGCTCATCTTTCCAGCATTCCACAGTCCCATGTGCAGAAAGGTTGCACATATTAGGTACACAGTTTGTCTTTAAAATAATGCACTGAGTAATACTTTTTTCTAACCAATTCAATAAAAATATTTTTTAAATTGTTACCATTTCAATAGCTCTTATTTCAGTTTTCCTATTACAAAATGACTTAGTCCTTTTAAATGACTACTTTCATTGTCATTTGTTGTGTCTAATTCAGGAAAGCCACCAGTGACCACTGAGCCTTTAAAGTTGTCACCTCCCTGAGAGCCCTTCACTTGGCTGCTTTTTTAGTTGTTGTGGCTTTCCTGTGTCACAGTGATACTCTCAGGACTACCCCCATTATTTTCAACTCTGGCTGCACATTAGACACACTTTACTGACCAGTTTCTAGATGCGGGTTATGATTTAGGAGAAACTAGGTGACACCCAGGCCTGGGAAGTTTTACCAAGCTGGGCAGGTGACTCTGTTGCCCATCTAGGTTGAAAGCCACCTGGACCACCTATGTTTTACTCTAGGGGGAGGGGTGACCCAAGTGCTGTTCACCAGGCCTAACCTGAGCGTGGACTCTATACTTTTTCCATCATGCTATGCAGATGCTGCCTTAAAACTCGGCTCCACTGGTCTGACGTGGACTAAAAGTGCTTGGCCTGTGCCGTATTATTGTTTTATAATGGTGAAATATTTCAAATGTACACAACAGTAGGGTCACTAATGTAATAGAAACTCATGGGCATACCATCTTGTCTAACAAATCTTTCCCTGTTGCTATATTTATTACAGGTTTTTATTAAAGCAATAAAACATTGCAGATGCCATAGAAACCCTTTGTGTGCCTTTCCCCTGCCTGTCCTCTCCAGGGATAGCCTCTACCCTGAATGTGAAGTAGATCATTCAGACCCATGGTTTATTATGTATTTATGCAAAGACTGTGTTTGCCATTTTCTTGTTTTAAAACATTATGTACATGGTATCAGATCCTGTGCAATATTTTATAAAGTCAGGCCAATATTTAAAAATGGAAAAATTTTGCATGAAATCAGATTTGTTGGCTTCTCCCAAAGCAGCCAGAAGATCTGGCAGCCCTGGGAGAGCTTCCTAGCATGCCGGCATGCTGGGCTGGGCCAGCACTGGTCTGTGTGACACTGTCCCGCTGCTCACACTGTGTGGACATATGTGCTTGCACCTGGACCACGTCTCCTTGGAGTCAGGTCTGGCCTCTGACACTGAACTTCCTTCCCTTATGATTCTTTGCTTTCTTCAAGGCCATTTCTGGACTCACTGTTTAATAGGAAAAGCATTAAGCCTCTCTAGTTGCCTCTAATATCAACCTCTCCTTCTGCTCTCTCTCTCTCTCTTTTTTTTTCTTTTGGTCTTTTTCCTGTTTGTCATGCATGGCTTTTGGGATCTTAGCTCCCCCACCCAGGTCTGAACCCAGGACTGAACCCAGGTCATAGCTGTGATAAGTGCTGAGTCCTAAGCACTTGACTGCCAGGAAATTCCCTTCTTTTGTCTGTTTTTCATTGTATTGTATTTATTTATTTTTAAAATTACATGTTTATTTGACTGACATGGATCAAACCCAGGCCCCCTGCATTGGGAGCACAGAGTCTTAGCCCCTGAATCACCAGGGAAGTCCTTGGTTTTCATCTGAATTTTTTTGAATTCTTGACTTTAGTGTCAGTTGGGCATGGGTTCTTTGTTTCTGTCTTTGAGACTTTTCTGGTCAACAATAATAGAAGAGATTTATTTTGATCAGCAAATCAACCCATCATATTTCATCTCTGTGACCTCTGGTTTAGGCTATCTTCCTTATCTTACATGTTGTTGACATGTTTCAGTAACTTGTGGGCAGCTGGGGTGCTGGACGATTGGACACTAGATAAAATGTGATTGTATGGCTTATAGGATTCTTAAGGGACCAGATAGTTTTGTCTTTTATTTTTCTAAAGAGTTTGGCAAAGTGTCATGCAAATTACAGTTCCTGGAAATGTATTTACTGAATGAAAGAGTACGAATAAGCTGAATTATTAACTGTTTTATTACAAACTCCTTATTAACCAGGGCAGTCTTTTGTCTTCAGTATACAGGTAACTGAAGGTGCCTCTCCTGATAAAGACCTGAAGGTGCCTCTCCTGATAAAGACCTGGAGGCCAGAGAGGCAGGGATGAAAAAGTACTCAGGGTTTGAGGATAGTTTTGGTGGGAGGATTTTTTAATAGAGAGGAAAAGAGAGCCTTGGTGTTTGAAAAAATTTGAAGCTGAGAAGAGTTGAACAAATTATTTCAGAAAATGCTGTTTTGTGTAATGAACGGGATTCCTATTTGTGATTCTTCATTGGAGAGAGCAATAAAGAATCAAATTGCTTTTAATTACATTTTTTATGTCAGTCTGCCTGGGACAAGACCATCAGCGTTCAGACAGATTGCATCATAAAAGGTATATATATGCCACACAGATTTACTGTAATGCCTTTGGATGTTTAGCATAGGACAAACCTGTGTTTATGGAGAAAAAGAATTCAGGTATGAACCCAGGACTGAACCCAGGTCATAGCTGTGATAAGTGCTGAGTCCTAAGCACTTGACTGCCAGGAAATTCCCTTCTTTTGTCTGTTTTTCATTGTATTGTATTTATTTATTTTTAAAATTACATGTTTATTTGACTGACATGGATCAAACCCAGGCCCCCTGCATTGGGAGCACAGAGTCTTAGCCCCTGAATCACCAGGGAAGTCCTTGGTTTTCATCTGAATTTTTTTGAATTCTTGACTTTAGTGTCAGTTGGGCATGGGTTCTTTGTTTCTGTCTTTGAGACTTTTCTGGTCAACAATAATAGAAGAGATTTATTTTGATCAGCAAATCAACCCATCATATTTCATCTCTGTGACCTCTGGTTTAGGCTATCTTCCTTATCTTACATGTTGTTGACATGTTTCAGTAACTTGTGGGCAGCTGGGGTGCTGGACGATTGGACACTAGATAAAATGTGATTGTATGGCTTATAGGATTCTTAAGGGACCAGATAGTTTTGTCTTTTATTTTTCTAAAGAGTTTGGCAAAGTGTCATGCAAATTACAGTTCCTGGAAATGTATTTACTGAATGAAAGAGTACGAATAAGCTGAATTATTAACTGTTTTATTACAAACTCCTTATTAACCAGGGCAGTCTTTTGTCTTCAGTATACAGGTAACTGAAGGTGCCTCTCCTGATAAAGACCTGAAGGTGCCTCTCCTGATAAAGACCTGGAGGCCAGAGAGGCAGGGATGAAAAAGTACTCAGGGTTTGAGGATAGTTTTGGTGGGAGGATTTTTTAATAGAGAGGAAAAGAGAGCCTTGGTGTTTGAAAAAATTTGAAGCTGAGAAGAGTTGAACAAATTATTTCAGAAAATGCTGTTTTGTGTAATGAACGGGATTCCTATTTGTGATTCTTCATTGGAGAGAGCAATAAAGAATCAAATTGCTTTTAATTACATTTTTTATGTCAGTCTGCCTGGGACAAGACCATCAGCGTTCAGACAGATTGCATCATAAAAGGTATATATATGCCACACAGATTTACTGTAATGCCTTTGGATGTTTAGCATAGGACAAACCTTGTTAAATATGGAGAGAGGTCTTCCCCAGTGGAAAGAGTAGGGCTTCTCTCTTTCAGGACCCAAATCATGGTAAGAAACCTCTGAGGTAAGTGAGGAGGCATTCCCTGTCATCAGAGCAATTTTGTCAATAACATGAAATGCAACAGAAAGTCAGTTTCAACAGTGGGTTGGAAAATAAATGAAAACACACGTCTGGACATTATGATTCATATAAGTTTAATTCCTTAAATCACATGAATTTTAAAAGCAATGTCTGCAGTAATTTAGCTAAAATAGATTCAAGCCTCTCTTTCCATTTATGGTTGGGAAATAGGCACCAATGACACCTTAACACTAAATGCCATTCACCTAATAAAACTGGATCCACCAGCTCTGGACATCAACTGTGTCAGTGGCAAGCACATGACATCTCTGTGGGTACGTCAAATGTAGGATGCTTGGTTCTCAGAATTGGAAAGGTTCATATGTTCTCAGATGCATTTTTCAGACGGACATGTGACATCTCTGCTGAGAATTCATTTAGGTATTTACTCTGTATTTTTTTAACATAAAATTGTATTAAAAACATGTTGTAAGGACTTTCCTGCTTGCTCAGTGGTTAAAACTCCATGCTTCCAATGCCAGGATTACAGGTTCTATCCCTGTTACTAAGATCCCACATGCCACCCACTGTGGCCAAAAAAAAAAAACCTCAAAAAACCCCACCACAAACAAAACATAATAGCAACAAAACCCAAAAAACAAACAAAAATCCCAAACAATAAAACAAGCAAACAAACAAACAAATCCCACACAACAACAACAAAATCAAAACTGCTCCCCACCCCAAGTTGTAGTATAAAGTCCAGGGAGTTGGTAGAGTGATGACTCCAAAGCGGTGGTCTTTTCTGGTTCAGATGAAATGCAACTGGCTAAAGAATAAATCCCATAAATGGTATAAATCTTTATCGGGCAAAATCAAATTGCTTTTAATTACATTTTTATGTCAGTCTGCCTGGGACAAGACCATCAGCGTTCAGACAGATTGCATCATAAAAGGTATATATATGCCACACAGATTTACTGTAATGCCTTTGGATGTTTAGCATAGGACAAACCTTGTTAAATATGGAGAGAGGTCTTCCCCAGTGGAAAGAGTAGGGCTTCTCTCTTTCAGGACCCAAATCATGGTAAGAAACCTCTGAGGTAAGTGAGGAGGCATTCCCTGTCATCAGAGCAATTTTGTCAATAACATGAAATGCAACAGAAAGTCAGTTTCAACAGTGGGTTGGAAAATAAATGAAAACACACGTCTGGACATTATGATTCATATAAGTTTAATTCCTTAAATCACATGAATTTTAAAAGCAATGTCTGCAGTAATTTAGCTAAAATAGATTCAAGCCTCTCTTTCCATTTATGGTTGGGAAATAGGCACCAATGACACCTTAACACTAAATGCCATTCACCTAATAAAACTGGATCCACCAGCTCTGGACATCAACTGTGTCAGTGGCAAGCACATGACATCTCTGTGGGTACGTCAAATGTAGGATGCTTGGTTCTCAGAATTGGAAAGGTTCATATGTTCTCAGATGCATTTTTCAGACGGACATGTGACATCTCTGCTGAGAATTCATTTAGGTATTTACTCTGTATTTTTTTAACATAAAATTGTATTAAAAACATGTTGTAAGGACTTTCCTGCTTGCTCAGTGGTTAAAACTCCATGCTTCCAATGCCAGGATTACAGGTTCTATCCCTGTTACTAAGATCCCACATGCCACCCACTGTGGCCAAAAAAAAAAAACCTCAAAAAACCCCACCACAAACAAAACATAATAGCAACAAAACCCAAAAAACAAACAAAAATCCCAAACAATAAAACAAGCAAACAAACAAACAAATCCCACACAACAACAACAAAATCAAAACTGCTCCCCACCCCAAGTTGTAGTATAAAGTCCAGGGAGTTGGTAGAGTGATGACTCCAAAGCGGTGGTCTTTTCTGGTTCAGATGAAATGCAACTGGCTAAAGAATAAATCCCATAATCCCACTGTATCAGTTCCCTAGGTCTGTTGTAACAAAGTACCAAAAATGGAGTGCAGTAAAGCAACTAAAATCAATTCTCTCACAGCTTGTAGGCTAGAAGTCAAAAATCAACGTGTTAGCAGGTTGGTTCCTACTGGAGGCTCTGAAAGAGAATCCATCTCATGCCTCTCTGCTAGTTTCTGGCTGCTTCTGGCAATCTTTGGCATTCCTGGGCCTATCACTCCAATTGCTGCCTCTTTCCTCCTACGTGGCACTCCTCCTGTATGTGTCTGTGTGCCTGGGTTCACATTTCCTCCTCTTGGAGTTGATGCCAGGCATTGGGATAGGCTCAGCCTAGTCTATTTTGATCTACTCTTAACTTGCCAAGACCCTATTTGCAGGTAAGGTCACATTTACACATATTGGGGTTTGGGTCTTGGACACATCTTTTGGGGTGACATAATTTGAGACTGCCATACTTGAGCCCCTCCCAGGAGGAAATTCTGGAGCCACTACTACACTACTATCCTGTGGGTAAGGTGTATGACACATAGCAACTAGTTTCATCTTTACTGCAACCCAGTCATTCTGGGATAATTGTCCCAATTTTAAGAAAATAAAAGTTCAGAGAGTTTAAGCTGCCAACTAGTAAGTGCACATCAAGTATGTAAATCCAGGTAATATAAATTCATACCTTTTCGATTGTGTTCTGCCATCACCCTAACTCAAAAAACATTGGATCCCTATCTTTGGAAGCAATTGTCGAAATAAAAATTCAGCTCTTTCACAACTTTCCCCTCAAACATAGTTACCAAAATAGGAATTATAAGAGAGCTGGAGGTGGGAAATATGATGATAGGTATTCTTCACACCCAAGAACATCTCGGCCTTTTCCCACCATGTAGTGGAAGTGACTTTGCAATAGATTATAGGTTAGCCATGGGAGAAAGACCATATGTCAGTCAAGAGAGCCTCTCATACCCTCAATAGGAGCATTTCTAAAGCACGTTAGAAATCGCCCTGTGTACACCTATTTTTAAAATGCATTCAGGCAATTTCACTTTAAAGGAATCTCATCTGTCATCAGTTCCATTTTTCTGCTCCTTAAATAATTCTTAAATATACCCCCTCACTATTATCCTTAATCCCACTGTATCAGTTCCCTAGGTCTGTTGTAACAAAGTACCAAAAATGGAGTGCAGTAAAGCAACTAAAATCAATTCTCTCACAGCTTGTAGGCTAGAAGTCAAAAATCAACGTGTTAGCAGGTTGGTTCCTACTGGAGGCTCTGAAAGAGAATCCATCTCATGCCTCTCTGCTAGTTTCTGGCTGCTTCTGGCAATCTTTGGCATTCCTGGGCCTATCACTCCAATTGCTGCCTCTTTCCTCCTACGTGGCACTCCTCCTGTATGTGTCTGTGTGCCTGGGTTCACATTTCCTCCTCTTGGAGTTGATGCCAGGCATTGGGATAGGCTCAGCCTAGTCTATTTTGATCTACTCTTAACTTGCCAAGACCCTATTTGCAGGTAAGGTCACATTTACACATATTGGGGTTTGGGTCTTGGACACATCTTTTGGGGTGACATAATTTGAGACTGCCATACTTGAGCCCCTCCCAGGAGGAAATTCTGGAGCCACTACTACACTACTATCCTGTGGGTAAGGTGTATGACACATAGCAACTAGTTTCATCTTTACTGCAACCCAGTCATTCTGGGATAATTGTCCCAATTTTAAGAAAATAAAAGTTCAGAGAGTTTAAGCTGCCAACTAGTAAGTGCACATCAAGTATGTAAATCCAGGTAATATAAATTCATACCTTTTCGATTGTGTTCTGCCATCACCCTAACTCAAAAAACATTGGATCCCTATCTTTGGAAGCAATTGTCGAAATAAAAATTCAGCTCTTTCACAACTTTCCCCTCAAACATAGTTACCAAAATAGGAATTATAAGAGAGCTGGAGGTGGGAAATATGATGATAGGTATTCTTCACACCCAAGAACATCTCGGCCTTTTCCCACCATGTAGTGGAAGTGACTTTGCAATAGATTATAGGTTAGCCATGGGAGAAAGACCATATGTCAGTCAAGAGAGCCTCTCATACCCTCAATAGGAGCATTTCTAAAGCACGTTAGAAATCGCCCTGTGTACACCTATTTTTAAAATGCATTCAGGCAATTTCACTTTAAAGGAATCTCATCTGTCATCAGTTCCATTTTTCTGCTCCTTAAATAATTCTTAAATATACCCCCTCACTATTATCCTTAATATCATGACTTTATTCACATACAGTTTCTCTAACTTGACTATTGCAGTGGCTTCCAAATAGGTCTCCCCGCCTCCAGTTTCCACCCATGTAATCCTCCCTTGACATGGCTGACTCATTCTAATGCTTAAAAGCATGTTTTTATCCATTTAAAAAGCGTTATATTCATTCAACAAATATTTACTGAGAATATTCTGTACCAGATATTATTCCAGGCATTGGGACACAGCAGTGAACTGAATGAACAAAAATGCCTGCCTTTAGGGAGCTTATATTCTGTACAGTTCATGATTGTCAATATTATAAATCTTTCTCTTTTATTACAAATCTTGGCAGATAAGGATAATGATGATGATGGGACTTTGCTGGAGACCCAGTGGTTAAGACTGCACTTCCGGGGCTTCCCTGGTGGTCCAGTGGGTAAAGAGTCTGCCTAGAAGTGCAAAGGGAATCTGTTCGATCACTGGCCCTGGAGGATCTCACATGCTGCTGAGTGGCTGGACCAGTGTGTCCAATTAAGAGCCAGCACTCTGGGGCATGCGCCCAGAGCCAGTGCTCTGCAAAGAGAGAGGCCACTGCGATGGGAGGCCCTCACAGGCCAAAGAATAAAGATAGATGAAAGATAAATAAATAAAAAAACAATAAAACAGGCCATAATTAGAAAAAAAAAAAAAAGACTGCACTTCCACTTTAGGGGGGAAGGGTTCTACTCCAGGTCAGGGAACTAAGATCCTGCATGCTGTGGCCAAACAAACAATCAAAAAGATGGTGGTGATGATGACATTGATAAGGGTTTTCATTTTATTGAATAGTTATGTGTCAGCCATTACGTCATGCTGTTTACATATAAATCATGTTGAAACAACCCATGTTAAACTTATGATGCTGATTTTGTGAATGAGGACACTGAGACGCAGAGTTAAAAATGGTGGTGGTAAGATTTGAATCTGGCTCATTCTTCCTTCTAGGTCTTGGCCACTACACATCTTTTCGACATGCAATAGGTTGTACAGGAAGAAAAAGCTTTGCTCTAACTTTTCAAGGTTAGTAACTGGAGGCTTAAGATAGATTAGCAGAGGAAAAATCAAAGTTTATTTGTACGTGAAATGCACATTTGTGCAGGCAGGACTGCTCAGTGATGATGGCTAGAAATGTGAGCTAACATACCATTTTAATAAAGGGTGATGAATTATGGCGAAGACTAGACAATAAAAAGGGGGTTGGGCTTCTGGTGGGGTGGGTAAGTTGTGGGAAGGTAACTAAGAAGTGTATGGGAGAAATAAATGGTAAGACAAGAGCTGTTTGTGCAGATTCACCTCAGCACCATCTTTGTAAGAGCTGTTCTCTTCTTCCCTGAGGGGGCACCTTTGCAAGTGGAAATTTCCTTCATAAATGGAAATTTCATCTCCAAAAGGGAAATTTATGCCTTGCTTTTAAGCAGATTGGGAGAGGGAAGAAAACTCTTCCTGTATCTATTGTTT
Organism: Tragulus kanchil; assembly: GCA_022376925.1. Taxonomy (NCBI): domain Eukaryota; kingdom Metazoa; phylum Chordata; class Mammalia; order Artiodactyla; family Tragulidae; genus Tragulus; species Tragulus kanchil. The sequence continues at coordinate 264,586,211 of JAIOJX010000026.1, read as the reverse complement.
CTTAATTTCTTTCAGTTCAAAATAATACATAAAACAAAGAGGCAAGTTTTAGGGTAGCATATTCTGATCTTCTTCAGGTTTTATGAATAACTAAACCTTATTTCTTTGTAAAGCAAATAACCACTGCAATTATCTATTTATAAAATGGCAGTTTTGTACACTCAGTTTACCTAAGGCAGTGATTTGCTCTTAAGAGGACATTTGGCAATGTCTGGAGACCTTTTTAGTCTTCCGTGATGGTTCAGAGATAAAGGAATCTGAATACAATGTAGGAGATGCTGGAGATGCAGGTATGATTTCCTGGAGAAGGAAATGGCAACCTACCATACAGAGCCTATCTGGCACAGAATATTTAAAGTGCTGAACAAACCCTGACATATACTAAGGAAGATGTATAAAAATTAGCATCTAATTTTTTCCTTTTTTTTTTTTTGGCCACTTCTATTGGTCTTTCATTTATTTATTTTTGTTCTTTGACCCGTGTAGGCCTCCCATCACAGTGGCCTCTCTCGCTACAGAGCACCTGCTCTGAGCGCATGCGCTCCAGAGCTCAGGCTCGGTAATTGGACACATCGGTCCAGCCTCTCCGCAGCACGTGGGATCTTCCCAGGCCAGGGCTTGAACCGGCGCCCCTTGCACTGCAAGGCGGTGTCCTTACCCACAGGACCAGAGCCCTGATTTTTTCCTAATGTTTTAAAGTCTCTGACTGAATGTATTCTTTATGTATCAAAATAAATCTTGTTTGGGCTTCCCTGGTACTCAGACGGTAAAGAATGTGCCTGCAACCTGGGAGACCTGGGTTGGATACCTGGGGTGGGAAGATACCCTAGAAAAGGGCATGGCAACCCGCGCCAGTATTCTTGCCTGGAGAATCCCATAGACTGGTGAGGTACAGTCCATGGGGTCGCGAAGAGTAGAACACAACTAAGCACGCAAACCTTGTTTATATTTTAAAGGCTTCTTCGCCTGCCATCTTTCAGTTTAAATTTAGTAATGGGTTTTTCAGGGGAAATTGCATATCAGTTGAATACTTTTTAAGTACATATATTTCCAAGTTTTAAGTGCCACTTCACTCAGTTGTTTATGGAAACATTAACTTAAAATTCTAATTCAATGCTTCTCTATAATTTAAAAACATAAATCATGCTCTGTTCCTCTCATATAAAAGTGATGTCAAAGACCATTGATAGTAAACATTCTCCTTTAAACTGATTTACTGGTAATAGTGATGGGTCTGTACTGGTCTATACTGAGTCATCAGTTCTTTCAAGTCATCATCCTGGGAGCCATTTGGAAAGTAGTCGGCTGGATACAGATATTTGGCATATGACTACAGACCCTTGTTCCTAAGTGATCTGTGTTTGATTCAAATCTGTGCTATTTGTCTTGACAGCATTATATTTTCTTATTAAGTTCCAAGAGCGTTTCCGGCCTTCACAGTGTCCTGGCCTTCATGGTTTGAAAGTCAAAATATAAAACTCACATGACAAAATGGAAGTCTTATTCGCAATCATTTTTCTTTTCCTTAAAAGTCCTTCGGCAGAGGAAGAGGGGGTTGGACAGCATTCCTGTTCCTCCTTCTTACCCCTTGAAACTTAAATTAAAGGGGCCTTGGCAGCAGAAAGACCTTGACGGCGCCCTCAGGCTCGGTAATTGGACACATCGGTCCAGCCTCTCGCAGCACGTGATCTTCCCAGGCCAGGGCTTGAACTGCGCCTTGCACTGCAAGGCGGTGTCCTTACCCATAGGACCAGAGCCCTGATTTTTTCCTAATGTTTTAAAGTCTCTGACTGAATGTATTCTTTATGTATCAAAATAAATCTTGTTTGGGCTTCCCTGGTACTCAGACGGTAAAGAATGTGCCTGCAACCTGGGAGACCTGGGTTGGATACCTGGGGTGGGAAGATACCCTAGAAAAGGGCATGGCAACCCGCCCAGTATTCTTGCCTGGAGAATCCCATAGACTCGTGAGGTACAGTCCATGGGCTCGCGAAGAGTAGAACACAACTAAGCACGCAAACCTTGTTTATATTTTAAAGGCTTCTTCGCCTGCCATCTTTCAGTTTAAATTTAGTAATGGGTTTTTCAGGGGAAATTGCATATCAGTTGAATACTTTTTAAGTACATATATTTCCAAGTTTTAAGTGCCACTTCACTCAGTTGTTTATGGAAACATTAACTTAAAATTCTAATTCAATGCTTCTCTATAATTTAAAAACATAAATCATGCTCTGTTCCTCTCATATAAAAGTGATGTCAAAGACCATTGATAGTAAACATTCTCCTTTAAACTGATTTACTGGTAATAGTGATGGGTCTGTACTGGTCTATACTGAGTCATCAGTTCTTTCAAGTCATCATCCTGGGAGCCATTTGGAAAGTAGTCGGCTGGATACAGATATTTGGCATATGACTACAGACCCTTGTTCCTAAGTGATCTGTGTTTGATTCAAATCTGTGCTATTTGTCTTGACAGCATTATATTTTCTTATTAAGTTCCAAGAGCGTTTCCGGCCTTCACAGTGTCCTGGCCTTCATGGTTTGAAAGTCAAAATATAAAACTCACATGACAAAATGGAAGTCTTATTCGCTTAATCATTTTTCTTTTCCCTTAAAAGTCCTTCGGGCAGCAGAGGAAGAGGCGGGCGTTGGACAGCATTCCTGTTCCTCCTTCTTACCCCCTTGAAACATCAGGGGCCTAGAACTTAATCACGGCGTTGTCTGTTTCTTGACAGACACTGAAGTCAATACCCCGTTTCGGAACATCCCTGCTTAAAAGAATGTACAACTTGTTAGGTCAGCGTTAAGTTTTTGTGTACAGGCCAGAGCACTGAAGCCACTTAACCCCAGCTGTTCCCTCATGCTGTGAGAGATTAAGCATACTGATATTCGGGTTCCATTAGTATTTTGATTAGAACTTGTAACATTTCTCCTAATGAATTTCTGAGTTTTATCTGAATTATCCTTAAAACAGTCTGAAGGAGATTTTTGTATATAAACAGAGGAGACAAAGTATCAGAATCTTTGAGTTTTCTTTTTAAAAAATGCACTCATTTTTCTTCTTCAGTTGTCATCATGAAAACGATACACGATATTGGCCAAATGACCGTTATGACCGTCGGGTCATTGCACCGTTTCATATAAAGCATGGATGTGAAATTGAGGTCTTCTCTACCAGGGGTGACACCTATAATTAGGAAGACCTATGGTTATACCAGAGCAGTTTTAAGGATGAGGTAATTTGGGGAGTGTTGAAAAGCAGCAATTAATTAAGTTTCCAACGCAATGTATTTATGCTGCAGTACACTGACACCCAATATGCTCTGTAAAAGAAACGCCGGCTATCTGCTGTCCTGACGGGTAAACACGTCTTGTTATATTTAATGGCCAAACCTCTCTCACTCTTACTCTAACTTCGTAGGCCCTTACATCATTTCCCTGGGATCCAAGCGGCTTGGAACAAGTGAAAAAAGTCTGCAAACAACCCTAGACCTAAGGCATCAGGTTTCACCAAGGAAAAACGAGAAGAGTTGCGATTAGATTAGGCAAGGTGGGGAAAGGGATACTGGCAGGTAGGGAGCCGGAAAGTTACAACTCGGGTTATTTTTTAACTGGCGCCCTACAAACGGCCGGCGTGGAGGTGTCTCACTGGCTAACTTGCAAATGAACTGCAGGTTCTTTTTACTTGGGGAGACTCCGGAATCTGAGAACCTCGCGGCAGTTCAACGACCCCGCCCTCGGGGGTCCCCGGGGGACACCTCCCGGCGAGCCCGACTGTCTGGGGCGGAGGCGGCGGGGAAGCAGGGAGTGAGGGGCGAGGGACGCGAGTCCCGCAAGCCAGCCCGACCCAGTCTCGCTCTGCTTTGGTGGGAACTTCCCCGGCGGCGAGCAGGGCGGGAGGGGCCGGCGGGGCGGCGGTTCCCCTCGCGGAGGCAGAGAACTGCGCGCGCGAGACTCGGGGCGCGCGGCGAGCGCGGCGGCCACCGCCTCCTCCCCTCCCCGCCTCCGCGGCGCTGCCTCCTCCCTCCGCCCGGCTCGGCCTCCCCCGCGCCCTCCCCTCGTGGCTGGCTCCGGCGGCGGCGGCGGCGGCGGCAGGCGGGGAGGGCGTGCGCCGGCCGAGAGGTGTCGGCGGCGAGGGAAGGGAAGTTTCAAGTGGAAGGTCGTCCGCCGGCCGGCGCGTCCTCCCGGTCTCCTCCGGCAGCATCATGGCGGAGCCGAGCGGCTCGCCCGTGCACGTCCAGCCGCCCCAGCAGGCGGCCCCGGTGACAGCGGCGGCGGCGGCTCCGGCGGCCGCGACAGCAGCGCCGGCCCCGGCGGCTCCCGCGGCCCCGGCCCCGGCCGCGCAGTCGATCGGCTGGCCCATCTGCAGGGACGCGTACGAGCTGCAGGAGGTTATCGGTCAGTGCGGCGGGCGCGGCGGGCGCGGCGGGGCCGGTCCAGGCCGGGCGGGAGGGGACGCGGGATGCTGGGCTCGCCGGCATGCACGCCCTGGAGGCAGAGCGCTCGGCTTCTGGGCCTACAGGCTTAAACATTTTTTTTTTTTAAAATTCGTTCTGTGAGCGCGAGTGCTGCAGGAGGTGGCGCGGCGGATGTGACTAGCACTGCAGACGAGCCGCATGCTGCAAACTTTTATCTCCCCGATCGCTGGGGCGGCGGAACCGGGACCCGGCAACAACGCCGCATCTCCCTCCTCCCGCGCGCGGGGCCCGCAGCCTGTGGTCGGTGGCCGCGCGAGCAGGCAGCCGCGGTCGGGGTGGGGTTGCGGGGGCGCCGCCCTGGGCTTCCAGCGCCCCCGCGCCGCGCCCCGGGGGCTGCGTCCTGGGGGACTCGACCGGCGCAGCCGCGCCTCTGCTCTCCTAGCTCCGCGCCTCTGCCTCCCAGCAGCGCCTCTCGCAGTGTGTAACCGGGCTACGCAGGAGTTGCGGAGGCCCAGGTTCTTTCCCGAGGCCGGGGAGGATGCTGACAACCCCTGCTTCACGCCCGCCCTGCAGCCCAGCTCTCCGCGCCGCCGGGCGCGCCCGGGTACCCGCCTCTCAGTGCCCGGGCGCGCCGCCTGCCGCCCAGCACGGTCTTTCCGAGAAAGGAGGCGCCCTGGCCTCCTCCCCTGCGCCGGGCCGATGCATCCCTCTGGTCCAGGGCCGAGCCGCAAGAATGAAAGCCAAGGCTGACGGTGACCTGCGCCTTCCTGGCCGTTCCGATACCTTCTAGTTAGCTCACAAATACCATCATATCTTAGATTTTGAAAATCCTGGCAAAGTCGAGAGGCTGGAAGCCGCCGTTACTTTTCCCTGGGCCACGCACGTGAAGGACCAGGAGATGTGTGTTGACCCTTCTTGGATCATACTGTCTTTTGAAAGGCTTGTTAAACTCGTTTAGGGCACCCTCCACGTCAAGTGGGCCCTCAGCTTCTAATCTTACTGGCGCTGGGATGAGATGCTGCCTTCACATATGTTGATATTTCACTACAGTGATGAAAGAGAAATTCAACATACTTATTTTAAACTTTTTTTTTCTTTGTTATTCATTAAAAAGAATGGTCCACCCCTTCTCTCCTCTCTAAAAGGTTGAAACCTGTAATAATTTTTTTAGGTGTTTAGCCTTTATCACGTGCTGCTGTATTGAACATAGCGTAGACTAAAACAAATAGATAAATAAATAATGGGCAGAGTAGAAACTTAGGATGTAAAAGCTCGAAATAACCCTAAATAGGCATCTCTACATGAACTTCTTTGAAAGCTCAGATCTTTTGCAACTTTTGGCCACAGACTCTCAGGGGACCTGTCTTCCTGTCACTGTGTGAATTAAGTACTTCAAGGGCTTTTCAAAGCCTATTCAGTGAGAGCTGCTTTCACCTGGTTGCTAAGCCCCTTCCTCTTCCCAGTTTTACTGCCTGCCCTCAACCCACTTGCCACTGCCTATATTCTGATTACACTGATGGAACACTGGATAGTCAGCCGCCTCAGGATACACCTGGCCTTCCATTTCTTGCTGTCTTTCACAGGCTCTTCTCTAGTGCCTATCTCAGTAGTCAGTCTCACTCAGCTTGCAGTGAATGTTCTTGAGAAGCCTTCTGCTTCTCCCAAGGCAACGTATGGTGATTTCTTCCGCCCCTGTTTTTGCACAGCTCACAGCGTGTAATTCCATAGTTTTTATTTGCACAACAAAATCTAAAGGCCTACTGTTTCCCAAGCATTGTGTTAGGTGCTTGCAAGTTTAGAAATGAATAAAATGCATCCCCCCCTCCCAATTTAAGTAACTGGTTATATAGAAAGTGATGAGTGAGTAATGGTAGAGCATAAAGGAGAGACTGACTGTTCGCTGGGAGAAATAGGGAAGCAGGGTATTCCGCAGAGGACATCTGAGCTGAATTTTGAAGTGTGAATAAGTTTGTAAGTTGCTTGATTATTGCCACTGCTGCTTTTCCTAGCAGCTGTGAGCTCCTCTGAGGTCTTATTTATCCCTCTGTTGCCAGTACATAGAGATGGTCCATAAAAATTGGATGATGGTAATCCGCCTCATAGTTTCTTAGGATCAGGACCAACATTTACTTTGAATCAATTTGAATGCTTATTTTGTTAGCTACTAAGGTCAATATGCAAACTTTGTCTTTTGAAACCAGTGTTTTGAGTTGATCCGTTTTATGAACTGAAATGAATAAAATCTTAAAGTAATGTGATTGATTGCAAAGTTTCTTTCTGCTTGCAGTAGCGGCATTGTTAATTACAGTTGGTCAGTTTTATTAAAAGAAAAAAAAAGGAGTTTACGTGAAGAATTTGCCAGCAGAAATGCCTGCTTATTACTTCTGTGCTGATTTTTGCACATTCACACTGCAGAAAGGACTTTCCTACATTTAAAATCATCTCATATTTTTCCAACTGAAAGAGATGGTCTGTGTGGGGTCCAACTGAATTATGAGAAAGCCTTTGCGCCACAGACTCTGGTTTTTACTGTGTGAATTAAGTACTTCAAGGGCTTTTCAAAGCCTATTCAGTGAGAGCTGCTTTCACCTGGTTGCTAAGCCTTCCTCTTCCCAGTTTTACTGCCTGCCCTCAACCCACTTGCCACTGCCTATATTCTGATTACACTGATGGAACACTGGATAGTCAGCCGCCTCAGGATACACCTGGCCTTCCATTTCTTGCTGTCTTTCACAGGCTCTTCTCTAGTGCCTATCTCAGTAGTCAGTCTCACTCAGCTTGCAGTGAATGTTCTTGAGAAGCCTTCTGCTTCTCCCAAGGCAACGTATGGTGATTTCTTCCGCCCCTGTTTTTGCACAGCTCACAGCGTGTAATTCCATAGTTTTTATTTGCACAACAAAATCTAAAGGCCTACTGTTTCCCAAGCATTGTGTTAGGTGCTTGCAAGTTTAGAAATGAATAAAATGCATCCCCCCCTCCCAATTTAAGTAACTGGTTATATAGAAAGTGATGAGTGAGTAATGGTAGAGCATAAAGGAGAGACTGACTGTTCGCTGGGAGAAATAGGGAAGCAGGGTATTCCGAGAGGACATCTGAGCTGAATTTTGAAGTGTGAATAAGTTTGTAAGTTGCTTGATTATTGCCACTGCTGCTTTTCCTAGCAGCTGTGAGCTCCTCTGAGGTCTTATTTATCCCTCTGTTGCCAGTACATAGAGATGGTCCATAAAAATTGGATGATGGTAATCCGCCTCATAGTTTCTTAGGATCAGGACCAACATTTACTTTGAATCAATTTGAATGCTTATTTTGTTAGCTACTAAGGTCAATATGCAAACTTTGTCTTTTGAAACCAGTGTTTTGAGTTGATCCGTTTTATGAACTGAAATGAATAAAATCTTAAAGTAATGTGATTGATTGCAAAGTTTCTTTCTGCTTGCAGTAGCGGCATTGTTAATTACAGTTGGTCAGTTTTATTAAAAGAAAAAAAAAGGAGTTTACGTGAAGAATTTGCCAGCAGAAATGCCTGCTTATTACTTCTGTGCTGATTTTTGCACATTCACACTGCAGAAAGGACTTTCCTACATTTAAAATCATCTCATATTTTTCCAACTGAAAGAGATGGTCTGTGTGGGGGTCATGTTATTGAAAAGTCAAATTGCTTGAATAGAGTTTTCCAAGGGCTTAATATTTATAGGGAATTATAGACCTATTTCCATTTAGTGTTTAATGCTAGTTAAGTAATGAAGAGTGAACTTGCGGTTAAGCACTTCTGCTTAAACATTACACGTAGAGTTAGTAGTTCAAACACTGAACCAGTTTCGACATGAATGTGGGTGGACAGCCTTGGCCTTTTGGGGCCACGAGGCAGGTGTCATATGATAGCACTCCGGCAGTGTGAACGGTGACCAGCAGGAGGCTCAGATGTGCCTGAGCAGGAGGCCTGGGGAGGCTAGGTCTTTTAACTTTCCAGGGTGGCACCAAGCACCTTTTTTTCTTCCTTTCCTTCTGGCAGAGGTTGGGGCCTCAAGATTAGGAGAGAAGAGACTTACTAAAGGCCAAACATAGCAGGTTCAGTTGTTTGGTTTCTGTTTTAGAAAAATAAACACAGGATTTTGCAAGTCTAAAAATAAACTTTTCCCTTTGTTATTTCGTTTTTGCGTGATAAAAGATCAGTGGGGAATTTGTAATGGTAATCTGATTCAAAAGGTTATGTGTAACCTGGAAATGCGTAAAATCTGTTGGAGGGAGCTTTATACTTACAGAGGGGTTAACCATGCTGTGAAAGGTTTAAATTCCTTCTTTTAGCCCTCAGTGTTAGTAGATTTCAAATATTTCTGTCTCCTGTAGAAGTAACTGCTCTTGGAAGGTGTTCTAGCCTGTTTAATACCCTTCAGCCTCATCAGTCTTTGTTTCTCATTGCCTCATATCTGCATCTCACTCTCATTCTTTAGAAGTATAGGGAGTACCCAAAGATATGCCAATTGAAAAATTAGTTTATTTGTTAGTGGTATTAATATTATCATTTTGATTTGCTATGTGAAGAACAAAAGATCAGTCATGTAAATGTTGACTTGGGCATCCTTAATTGATTGAACAGCCTCAAGGAGCTTTCCTGTGGAAGAGCTGTAGTCAATGCAATGTCAGTTTCTGTATTTGACTCATGCAATTTCAGTAGCTTCAGTAGTGGTTGAGGTCTTTGTTGGTTTTCCTCTGAAAAGCATGAAATAGACTTAGGCCTCAGAGCATGTTTTTCTTAGTCTGTTTGGTGCAGGATGAGACTGTCCGTACCTCAGCATCTTATTTCTTAACGTTACTTCACTTTAGTCCTGGGTAGTCATTTAGAGTGATCCAACAGTCCCCTTTACCTCATTTCCGGTTCTAGTCCACAAGAAGAGTTTAATTTCTAGATTCCTATCTGTAGTTTGACAGAGGGCTTTTCCAGCACTTTTTTTTGTTTCTCTCCCAGGGGCTTTGTCTAACCATCCCACTGCATCTCCCCCAGGTGCAGGTAGCAGACAGCTGGCCTGGTCTTCAAGGAGCAGCTGCCCAGAGCACTCCTTGCTCTGTTCCGGGCTCAGAGCTTCTGTGTAGCCCTGTGGTTTAAGGATGAGAGTTGGTTTTACGGATGCTCTAAGGAGTCTCGAGGACAGTGGAGTTATAGTGGGTCACACTCAGAGGCCTGAAGCACTGAGTGCATATTCTGATCGCCCAGACCTATAACTGGGCTCCTTTACTGCTGCTGTCAGTTTGTTAATTTTTTTTTTTTTTTTATTAAAAGAGCCCCAGGATGCTTAGTTTCATGCAGGTGTTTTGATTTTCTTATCATTTCACTTTTTTTTTCTTTTTGGCAAGGAGAAAACTGTATATAAAACTCTTCCTCTTGGATCATCTTGAAGAGTTTTCTCTGCTCCTGAGAGCTGGCCTGTGCGTCCCCGCCTTCCGGTGGGCGGCTGGCGAGGGAACCCGAGGGCCCTGCAGGGAGGAAGCTGCAGAGACCTGTGGAAGTAGGCAGCTCAGGGCTTTGGGTGCCAGATGGACCTCTGACAAGTGGTGAGAGCATCCTGCGGGAAGGTTGGTGGAGGAACGGCCCGGCTCAAAGGGCCCTGCGAGCGCTTTTTTCCCACCTCTGCATCCGCCCTGCGGAGGCTTCCGCGCTGGCAGGAATTGCTGCTGACTCAAAGAAATCGTCCCTGTGTGCCCGAGTGAGGGCGAGGGCATTTGTCTGCAGACCAGGTCATCGCTGTGGCTCCCCTGTCTCCTTCCTTGCCTCACTGCCCTTCCTTCCACTTAAAAATACTCTCAAGTCTCGCTCTAGTATTTCACAGCAGAGAACAGAACACTGACACCCTTGCTGCTCCTTCCTTCTCTAGCTCCTGCCTTATCTCTTCCCTTCCCAGTGGAGAACCTCCCATCCACTGCAACCTGGCCTCTGCTAAGAAGCCAGAGTTGGGATCTTCACCATCACCGTGGACACTGCAGGCCTTCCCACTCTCCCTCTCTCTGCAGAAGTTGGCACCATTGCCATTTCTCCTGCTGCTTCCCTCCTCTGGGATCCACTTTGTGGGTCTGAGGCTCCAACCATGACCTAAAATGCTCAGGTCTTTGCACTGGTGTGATAGCTGCCTTGCAAATGTGTTTGTTCAGCTACTTCATACAGTGAAGAACCTCATATAGTGAGACACACTGTCCCTCCACCTGTGCTTCAGTCCTAATCCTGCTCCTTCCACCTTCTCCATCTTCCTGAAGACCCTGGAGTGTGAAGCAGAAGCGTGCTGCTCATTCTCCCCTTGCGCAGCTTCCACCGTCTCCCACTTCTGATCGGTGCTCAGTCGTAAGTACTCTGTGTGCTGGATCCCGTCTTTGAGGTGTCTCTCACTCTTCCTCTTGGTTGTGGCCGGTTCAGTTCAGGCTCTTCTCAGTTCTTACATGGATGTCTGTCATCACTTCCTAACCAGGTTCCCTGTCCGCAGCCTTGCTTCCAACTCTAGTAAGTGTTGCTATCAAAGTGATGCTGTTGTACCAAGATATTTAGCAGTTACCCTCAGGCTTAACCCCTTGTAGTGGCTCTTCCATGATGCTTAGGATGAACTCTGAGCAGGTGTTTAAGGACTTCCGGAATTGTCTCTTGCCTCCCATTCAGTGCCTGCCACCCTTGTCCCTGCAGGACAGACTCCCAGCCAGTGGGAACTTTTTTTGCAGTTGCTGACCTGCTTCCTGCTTTCCCCCCAGCCTTGGTGGAGAGCATCCTGCGGGAAGGTTGGTGGAGGCGGCCCGGCTCAAAGGGCCCTGCAGCGCTTTTTCCCACCTCTGCATCCGCCCTGGAGGCTTCCGCTGGCAGGAATTGCTGCTGACTCAAAGAAATCGTCCCTGTGTGCCCGAGTGAGGCGAGGGCATTTGTCTGCAGACCAGGTCATCGCTGTGGCTCCCCTGTCTCCTTCCTTGCCTCACTGCCCTTCCTTCCACTTAAAAATACTCTCAAGTCTCGCTCTAGTATTTCACAGCAGAGAACAGAACACTGACACCCTTGCTGCTCCTTCCTTCTCTAGCTCCTGCCTTATCTCTTCCCTTCCCAGTGGAGAACCTCCCATCCACTGCAACCTGGCCTCTGCTAAGAAGCCAGAGTTGGGATCTTCACCATCACCGTGGACACTGCAGGCCTTCCCACTCTCCCTCTCTCTGCAGAAGTTGGCACCATTGCCATTTCTCCTGCTGCTTCCCTCCTCTGGGATCCACTTTGTGGGTCTGAGGCTCCAACCATGACCTAAAATGCTCAGGTCTTTGCACTGGTGTGATAGCTGCCTTGCAAATGTGTTTGTTCAGCTACTTCATACAGTGAAGAACCTCATATAGTGAGACACACTGTCCCTCCACCTGTGCTTCAGTCCTAATCCTGCTCCTTCCACCTTCTCCATCTTCCTGAAGACCCTGGAGTGTGAAGCAGAAGCGTGCTGCTCATTCTCCCCTTGCGCAGCTTCCACCGTCTCCCACTTCTGATCGGTGCTCAGTCGTAAGTACTCTGTGTGCTGGATCCCGTCTTTGAGGTGTCTCTCACTCTTCCTCTTGGTTGTGGCCGGTTCAGTTCAGGCTCTTCTCAGTTCTTACATGGATGTCTGTCATCACTTCCTAACCAGGTTCCCTGTCCGCAGCCTTGCTTCCAACTCTAGTAAGTGTTGCTATCAAAGTGATGCTGTTGTACCAAGATATTTAGCAGTTACCCTCAGGCTTAACCCCTTGTAGTGGCTCTTCCATGATGCTTAGGATGAACTCTGAGCAGGTGTTTAAGGACTTCCGGAATTGTCTCTTGCCTCCCATTCAGTGCCTGCCACCCTTGTCCCTGCAGGACAGACTCCCAGCCAGTGGGAACTTTTTTTGCAGTTGCTGACCTGCTTCCTGCTTTCGCAGCCCCTGCTAGGCAAGTTTTCCTTCTGCCTGGAACACCTTTCCACCTCCCTTCTCTTCTATTGTCATACATTTAACAGAGAGCTCTGTCACTCCTTTTAAGTGTTACATTTATTGAAGTACAATATATGGAAGAGTGTACATGTCACAGATGTATAACTTGATGCATGTTCACAAACGGAATCCACCTGGATCTGGGCTCCTCTTTAAGACCTGGAATAAATGGTTTCTCTTCACAGAAACATTCTCTACCCCCTGACCTCCTTCCCCTCTATACCCTGTCTTGTTTCATCTCTGTTGGTCCTTTTCCCATTGTGGATTGTCGCCTCCTTGCCCATCCTGGGGGCAGATGTAACTCCTCCTTGAGGAGAGGTGTTTGGCCTCCATACCCCATGCTGCTGCAGCTTACGCTTCAGTCGTGTCTGATTCTGTGTGACCCCATGGACGGTGGCCCGCTAGGCTCCTCTGTCCACGGGAATCTCCAGGCAGGAATACTGGCATAGGTTGCCATTTCCTTCTCCAGGGAAGCTTCCCAACCCAGGGATCAAACCTGGGTCTCCTGCATTGCAGGCGGATTCTTTACCACTGAGCCACCAGGGAAGCCCTCTGTACCCCATATCTTCTACTGAAGATTTGATAAATGTTTTCTGGGTGAATTTTAAGGATAAATACTCCCCCGCACAGCCTTGGAAGAGGAACATCGCTTCTCTTCTGAATATTTGCCTCCTTGGATGAAGATTTCATCTTGCCCATGGTTAATGATGGTGCTCATTTAGTTACGTTTGGGCCAATCAGCTTAAAGGGCTCTGTAGAAATTAGCTCATTAATCCTCCCAGATCAAGAGTAAGCACTTTGAGTACTTGCACCTGCCTGTGCTGGGCGGGCAGGCAAGCAGGCAGGCAGGCAGGCAGGCAGAAGCCTGGCTTTCCTGAGGTCATCGTTCTGCAAGGTGGCCTCTCCAGATGAAAGGATCCTGAGAGCAGTCTCAGTGTCATTTTTCTGACTTGGGCATTGCAGAGGAGGGTGGGGAAGCCCGGCACACCTCTCCTCTGGAGCTTTCCTTTGTTGAGGATACTCGTGACCGTTTGTGTAGATACGCATAACCCAGCCTTGAAGCTCTGCAGGGCTTCTTGCTGTGTAGAAATCAGGACTGTTGCAGATGAGGGATCCAGGTGAAGCCCGGCAGCAGAATATCAGGACAGGTGGTTTTCAAAGGTTGTTAACAATGACAGGCGTTATATTTCTATAAATGACAAGGAACTGGGGGATGATAGGCTTGGTGTGGTACGTGCTGAGATTATAGAACGCTGTCTTTTAAGACAAAGCCGGTCTAATAGGTGTTATATTTCCCCTGTGGTGCATTTTTGGGGAAGTCGGTTTTTTCCCATTAAAAAGAAATTCTCCCTGTCATCAAGGGAGGTTTTGCCTTTTCCTCCAGGACAGTTTTGTTTACTTTATTCCCCACACAGCTCCAAGATGGCGGGAGCAATTCACGTGCTTCAGGAGTTTCTTTTTCCAAATCTGCTCTTCCTGGCAGTGTTGGCTACTAAAGGAGATTTCAGCATAGTAATTAAAAAGGCATTTTAGATGTGGCTTAACTGAGAAGCAGAGGAGAAATGGCAGTCCTTTAGAAAATGGATTGGCAAGGTTGTAGTTAGAATTGATTTAGAGAAACACTTAGGGGCGAGGTGAGTAAATGCGGATGTATTTCAAGTTTCTCCTCATTTGCCAAGCAGTTATTTGGGAGTTAAACTCTTGGACGCTGAGGAATTAGATGAATTGATCTTTTAAGCTAATTGTATGTTTTGATATATGGGACAGCATCTCTTTTAAGACAGAACTTAAAAGGTGATTTGAAGATAGTTTTATTTTCAAACTTCTTTCAAGTAAGTGGCATTTAGTGTAACTCAGAGGCCTGGTCCCGGGGGTGTTCATTCAGGTCTTCCCTTAGGTGAAGATAAATATTCTAGTGACATTTATGGGGTTCAGACTTCCAATGTTTCGTCACTAGTTTACCAGAAGAACTGGTGTGGTGAGGAGAGATTGATGACTTTCTCTCCTGTGAATGATAGGTCTTCATTGGGGGGTATTTGAGAAGCCAGTGACCCATGACAGTTCTGAGACTTCTCACAATCACCCTATTGATGGTTGAGAATCTTAGAAGATTTGGAATCTTTTTGAACAGACAGCATTTGTTGGTAGCAGGGTTTGTAATAGGGGGCATTCCAATTGTGTTCTTTTCTGCTCTGTTTTGTTTGGGAGTTGGAAAGGAGTGCTTTTAAATGGTGCCTATTGGCCTGCCTGGTGTTGTTGACATTTCAAAGGTTGTTAACAATGACAGGCGTTATATTTCTATAAATGACAAGGAACTGGGGGATGATAGGCTTGGTGTGGTACGTGCTGAGATTATAGAACGCTGTCTTTTAAGACAAAGCCGGTCTAATAGGTGTTATATTTCCCCTGTGGTGCATTTTTGGGGAAGTCGGTTTTTTCCCATTAAAAAGAAATTCTCCCTGTCATCAAGGGAGGTTTTGCCTTTTCCTCCAGGACAGTTTTGTTTACTTTATTCCCCACACAGCTCCAAGATGGCGGGAGCAATTCACGTGCTTCAGGAGTTTCTTTTTCCAAATCTGCTCTTCCTGGCAGTGTTGGCTACTAAAGGAGATTTCAGCATAGTAATTAAAAAGGCATTTTAGATGTGGCTTAACTGAGAAGCAGAGGAGAAATGGCAGTCCTTTAGAAAATGGATTGGCAAGGTTGTAGTTAGAATTGATTTAGAGAAACACTTAGGGGCGAGGTGAGTAAATGCGGATGTATTTCAAGTTTCTCCTCATTTGCCAAGCAGTTATTTGGGAGTTAAACTCTTGGACGCTGAGGAATTAGATGAATTGATCTTTTAAGCTAATTGTATGTTTTGATATATGGGACAGCATCTCTTTTAAGACAGAACTTAAAAGGTGATTTGAAGATAGTTTTATTTTCAAACTTCTTTCAAGTAAGTGGCATTTAGTGTAACTCAGAGGCCTGGTCCCGGGGGTGTTCATTCAGGTCTTCCCTTAGGTGAAGATAAATATTCTAGTGACATTTATGGGGTTCAGACTTCCAATGTTTCGTCACTAGTTTACCAGAAGAACTGGTGTGGTGAGGAGAGATTGATGACTTTCTCTCCTGTGAATGATAGGTCTTCATTGGGGGGTATTTGAGAAGCCAGTGACCCATGACAGTTCTGAGACTTCTCACAATCACCCTATTGATGGTTGAGAATCTTAGAAGATTTGGAATCTTTTTGAACAGACAGCATTTGTTGGTAGCAGGGTTTGTAATAGGGGGCATTCCAATTGTGTTCTTTTCTGCTCTGTTTTGTTTGGGAGTTGGAAAGGACTGCTTTTATGGATTGGTGCCTATTGGCCTGCCTGGTGTTGTTGACATTTCACTTGGAATTGTTTGGTCTGTTCTTCCTGCTTCCCTCCTTCTCTTTCTCCCTCTCTTCGTTCTTTTCCTTTCTTCCTTCCTTTAAAATTGCCAGAGTCTCCATCACCTTTTTAAATTACGGGGTTGCTCAAGAAAGCAGAGAAAGAGAGTGCACAGGCGAAGGAACAATAGGTCGGTTCTTGTTGTTCGGTTGCTCAGCCACATCCAGCTCTTTGCCAGCCCATGGACTGCAGCACGCCAGGCTTTCCTGTCCTTCACCATCTCCTGGCGCTTGCTAAGACTCGTGTCCACTGAGTCGCTGATGCCATCCAGCCGTCTCATCCTCTGATAGGTTGGTGCTGGGTTTTTTAAAGTCAGTTCCTAACTGAGGGACAGAATATAGGGCGATAATGACATTTAGTTCTGGAGGAAGTGGAAGAGAAATTCCATTCCTGTTCCTTTGTTTCTACAACTTAAGATTTTAACAACCTAGCAAAATAATTTGCCTGTGGTCCAGAAATCTTTAGAATCTCAGGCCAGTGCTTTCTACTCAATTCTGTGTTGTCTTCTGCTTGTATCCTGTTGATTCCTCATTGGTGGGAAATACTATTGACTCAGTGAATTTTTTAACTACCATTTTAATAAAGTAAATATATATCTCATCTGGGAACATACTTACCATATTATAGTAAAAGTCTTATCTATTGATTTAGAAGGGATCAAATGATCTTTATATATATATATATATATATATATATATATATTCTTTTTTCATCAGGGTATATTTATTTAATATCTAAACAAAGATGGTATATAAACATAAAATAGTTTCATTTCAACCATCATCTTTTGCCTGGGCTGTTAGAATAGATTATATATATATATATATAATATATATATATATATATATATATATATATATATATATTTATTTTAATTTTGGCCTCCTTTATTGGTTTATTTATTTATTTATTTTCATCCATCTTTATTCTTTGGCCTGTGTGAGCCTTGCAGTGGCCTCTCATTGCAGAGCACCGGCTCTGGGCACACGCACTCCAGAGCACTGGCTGATAATTGGACACACCGGTCCAGCCGTTCTGCGGCATGTGGGATATGCCCCGGGCCAGGGATTGAACCAGTGTCCCTTGCACTGCAAGGCAGACTCTTTACCCACTGGGCCACCAGGGAAGCCCCTAGATTATATTTTTAATTGTTGGTTAGAGCCTGTGAGACGGAAAAGTGTGTGTGTGTGAGAGAGAGGGAGAGTGTGTGTATGTATGTGTGTGTGAACGCATGTGTGCATGTACATGTGCCTGTGTCAGCCAATGAGAGGTGGAGGAGTAGCGAGTAGAGTGTGTGTGGTCCTCAGGGCTGATCGTTTGCTGGAGCCTGGGCTACGCTCGAGCCAGATGCCTGCTGCCAGGCTGACGGCTCTGTGTCCGCCCGCGCAGCTGCGGCATTCCCAGCGGTGTCTGGTTCTGAGCGGTACGCTGTTGTCGCCACTTGCCGCATGTGGCTTGTCAATTTGAATTACGTACAACTAAATACATTTCCTCGGTGACAAGGGATGAAGCGAGCAGAGCACAGAGGATGTTTAGGATGGGGAATGATGTGTGATATGAGAATGATGCGTACGTGTCATGACACATTCATCCAGACCCGCAGAAGGTACAGCCAAGAGCGCGAGCCCTCATGTAAACAGCGGACCTAGAATGGTAAGGGCCCATCAATGTAGGTTCATCAGTTGCAGCAGCTGTAGCCCTCTGTTGGGGGCTGTTGATCACGGGGAAGCTGCGTGTGTGGCGGGGGCAGAGGGTTTATGGGAAAGCTCTGCCTTCCTCTCAATTTTGCTGTGCCCCTAAAACTGCTTAAAAATAGAAAGTCTTTAAAAATTAAGGAAAATAGGGCTCCTCAGTGACATTAGCCACATTAATGTCAAAGACCAACTGTGACGAGTACAGTTGAAACCTATATATTATTTACTTTTAGGACTGTAGCCTGCTCTGTCCAGTAAAGCAGACTGTCCTGGTGACTCAGGTGGTAAAGAATTGCCTGCCAATGCAGGAGACACAGGTTCAGTTGCTGGGTTGGGAAGATCCCCTGGAGAAGGAAATGGCAGCCCATTCCAGTATTCTTGCCTGGAGAATCCCATGGACAGAGGAGCCTGGAGGGCTATAGTCCTTAGGGTTGCACAGAGTCAGACCCGACTTAGCTTCTAAACAAGAAAAAAATCCAGGTACGTATCTCATTGGATTGTGCAGATACGCACAGTTTCCATGAGCACAAAAAGTATTACTTGACAGTACTGGATGATAAATTCTCAGAAATGTTTGGAAACTGACTAAATATGATTATGGTGGCTACACATAGTCCGAGGCTGTCTCTTGATAACACATGAAGTACTGCCGCTGACTGAGAAGTGTGAAAGGACGCAGGCCGTACTAACCTGATTTAAAAAGTCTTCACTGTGCTCTGTTAGAAAACTAATTGATTCATATTTTCAGAACAACAGCTACTCTTTTTTGTGTATGGTGAAATAGATACCCCTGTTGACGAGGAGGATCGTTTTGAAGTATGAGTTTTTATCTTACCCACTTAACTCTTCTAGGATGTTTTTGTGATTACTGTAAACACAGAATCCTCCCAAATGAAAGCCAGTATTTTCAGAAGTGTCAAAATGTTACATTCCCTTAAGAAATCACTTCAGTCTTGGGGTTGAATGTGGTAGGCAGAATTACTTCAGTTTGTCTTCTTTTATATAATGAAGTAAGAAAGAACTAATTTTTGGGGGGGGATGTGAAATTACAGAGACATTATGAAGTTAACTCCACTTAGAAAAAATATGCTAGCTATATCAATTTTAGACATTTAAATGGTGAGTCTGAATCATGGTCCCTTTTTTCCTTTGACTTTAAAACATTTTGGTATTTGAGTAATTAAGAAATTTAATGGTTTATGTGTATACCACAAAATAAATCCATTTAATGTGTGGCGGGGCAGAGGGTTTATGGGAAAGCTCTGCCTTCCTCTCAATTTTGCTGTGCCCCTAAAACTGCTTAAAAATAGAAAGTCTTTAAAAATTAAGGAAAATAGGGCTCCTCAGTGACATTAGCCACATTAATGTCAAAGACCAACTGTGACGAGTACAGTTGAAACCTATATATTATTTACTTTTAGGACTGTAGCCTGCTCTGTCCAGTAAAGCAGACTGTCCTGGTGACTCAGGTGGTAAAGAATTGCCTGCCAATGCAGGAGACACAGGTTCAGTTGCTGGGTTGGGAAGATCCCCTGGAGAAGGAAATGGCAGCCCATTCCAGTATTCTTGCCTGGAGAATCCCATGGACAGAGGAGCCTGGAGGGCTATAGTCCTTAGGGTTGCACAGAGTCAGACCCGACTTAGCTTCTAAACAAGAAAAAAATCCAGGTACGTATCTCATTGGATTGTGCAGATACGCACAGTTTCCATGAGCACAAAAAGTATTACTTGACAGTACTGGATGATAAATTCTCAGAAATGTTTGGAAACTGACTAAATATGATTATGGTGGCTACACATAGTCCGAGGCTGTCTCTTGATAACACATGAAGTACTGCCGCTGACTGAGAAGTGTGAAAGGACGCAGGCCGTACTAACCTGATTTAAAAAGTCTTCACTGTGCTCTGTTAGAAAACTAATTGATTCATATTTTCAGAACAACAGCTACTCTTTTTTGTGTATGGTGAAATAGATACCCCTGTTGACGTAGGAGGATCGTTTTGAAGTATGAGTTTTTATCTTACCCACTTAACTCTTCTAGGATGTTTTTGTGATTACTGTAAACACAGAATCCTCCCAAATGAAAGCCAGTATTTTCAGAAGTGTCAAAATGTTACATTCCCTTAAGAAATCACTTCAGTCTTGGGGTTGAATGTGGTAGGCAGAATTACTTCAGTTTGTCTTCTTTTATATAATGAAGTAAGAAAGAACTAATTTTTGGGGGGGGATGTGAAATTACAGAGACATTATGAAGTTAACTCCACTTAGAAAAAATATGCTAGCTATATCAATTTTAGACATTTAAATGGTGAGTCTGAATCATGGTCCCTTTTTTCCTTTGACTTTAAAACATTTTGGTATTTGAGTAATTAAGAAATTTAATGGTTTATGTGTATACCACAAAATAAATAAAACATCCAGTGTTGAAGTCGGTACCTTAGTAGAAATTCAAATTCAGTCCCCACTATTTGGGTAGGACACTTGCTTTATTAGGAGAGGGAATTAATGACCGAGGGGTGGAAAAGTATCTTTGTAGGGAAATTAACTGGATTTAATTTGGGGCAATTCAGGAACGGTTTGTACTTTCTCACATGTAGTGTCCCTAGGGTGACCAGGGCCATCACAGGGGATGTTTTACTATGTAGTCCATTTTTATTTTTTTCCTTGTAGATACACTGTCAAGTTTCTGGAGTCCTAAATCCAGTGCCTGACCTTCAACAAGGGTTGTTGTGGAAACTGTTTTTTTTTTTTTTTTTTAATTTTTAACATACAAAAAACATTTTGTATTGGGGTATAGCCAGTTAACAATTTTGTGACCTTTTCAGGTGAACAGTGAAGGGATTTGGCCATGCAACATGTATCCATTCTCTCCCAAAGGAAACTTTTTTTTTTTTTTTAAAGGAAACATTTTTAATGTGTCTTTCCTGGGCTGTTGGGTGGCTGAAATGGGATAAAAGGACTTCTCTCTCTCTGTATTTTCAAATTGTGATCATTGGGACAAATTTAAGAAATAGTGATATTTTTGGCTCAAATTTCTTAAGTCAAGATCAGGGTTAAATTGTTTATCTTTACTCAGATAAATGCTCTTTGGTTGTTTAAAAAGTGACACTCTCTAGGGCGGAGAGATAATGAGCCTCTTAGCTCATCTGTAGTCATCTTCTCAATTGTTTCCATAGAATCAGCAAGACTTTTTAAAGGCTATAATTTCATGGCCTACTCTGTGGAGCCCACTAGAAATAGATAAATAGGCAACTTTGTGGCTTATATCTTTGCTTAAATTGTTTTAAAATCAACGCGAATAACTCCTGTGCAGTTGCTGGGACAGGGTGAAGTTGCAGCCAGACTCTTGCTTGGTTTTTGCTTCCAGGTGACGGTCCGTTTAGGCTGTTGTATTAAGAGTGACGTTGTTGGGAGTTCCTGGTGGTCTAGTGGTTGGGATCGTGAGCTTTCACTGCCCAGGTTCAGTCCGTGGTTGGGAAGATGCTGTAAACTGCGTGATTTGGCGGAAAAAAAAAAAAAAGAAAAGTGACACAGTTTTCAGCTGTATGTAGTTGTTTAAAAATGGAATATTCTCTTGGAGCTATTATGTTTAGAAGAAAAGAAGTGATAAAAATATGAAAAGGTGATATATATGAGATCTGACCCACTTTAAAATTGATCGTATCATAAGTGCTGCACAGGAAGTATTGTTTCCTTCAAGGGGACATAGTGGGAGGGGGTCCACTTTCTCTTTATAGCCATCTTTTATTTTAAATTACAAAATTACCCATTTCCATGAGCCCTCTTGTGAAGAAACAAGACTGATTTTCTAATATGACATGCATTTGCTCTTATGGTGTTGCCCAAGCTGTTTTTAGCTGTTGTAGCTTGACCAGAAACACAGCTTAACCTCACCAAATGTCTCTGTCCAAAACAGTGCTTTTCGTTGTTTAAAGTCTGTTTTGTTTACTACTGTTTTTAATAGATTCTGCACCCCTGCTTCATAGAAGTAATGCGATTACCCAGGACTATGGTTTGCCATTACGGTGAGCTGTTTGTCTCGAGGCAGGAATCACGACAACAGCAAGAGAGGATGAGAGGATGCGTTATAGAGTGGGGATGGGGTGGGGCTATGAGATCCCAAAACCAGGTCTGTAAAGCTGACCATTGGAAGGCAAAGACTAGCTCAAGGCAGCAAAAGACTGCAGACCCAAGCAGGAGTGAGTGGAGAGTAAAAACTCAGGGTCTGTCCAAGTTCACAGGGGTTCAGCAAGCCGCCAGCGCAAGTGGGGACAATGTAACTTTTCCCAGGAAGTTTCAGTGGCAGCATCCTGCTGGGCTGGGGGCTTCATTTGAAGCTCTGCCTTCAAGGAAGCATGTCTCTGACCATCAGAAAGGCTCAATTCTCCAGGGCTCTGCCTTTTTCAAGCCCCCAAGTTCATGATTTTATTTGGAAGGTGAAAACTGTGGATTTGCAGCCAGACTCTTGCTTGGTTTTTGCTTCCAGGTGACGGTCCGTTTAGGCTGTTGTATTAAGAGTGACGTTGTTGGGAGTTCCTGGTGGTCTAGTGGTTGGGATCGTGAGCTTTCACTGCCCAGGTTCAGTCCGTGGTTGGGAAGATGCTGTAAACTGCGTGATTTGGCGGAAAAAAAAAGAAAAGTGACACAGTTTTCAGCTGTATGTAGTTGTTTAAAAATGGAATATTCTCTTGGAGCTATTATGTTTAGAAGAAAAGAAGTGATAAAAATATGAAAAGGTGATATATATGAGATCTGACCCACTTTAAAATTGATCGTATCATAAGTGCTGCACAGGAAGTATTGTTTCCTTCAAGGGGACATAGTGGGAGGGGGTCCACTTTCTCTTTATAGCCATCTTTTATTTTAAATTACAAAATTACCCATTTCCATGAGCCCTCTTGTGAAGAAACAAGACTGATTTTCTAATATGACATGCATTTGCTCTTATGGTGTTGCCCAAGCTGTTTTTAGCTGTTGTAGCTTGACCAGAAACACAGCTTAACCTCACCAAATGTCTCTGTCCAAAACAGTGCTTTTCGTTGTTTAAAGTCTGTTTTGTTTACTACTGTTTTTAATAGATTCTGCACCCCTGCTTCATAGAAGTAATGCGATTACCCAGGACTATGGTTTGCCATTACGGTGAGCTGTTTGTCTCGAGGCAGGAATCACGACAACAGCAAGAGAGGATGAGAGGATGCGTTATAGAGTGGGGATGGGGTGGGGCTATGAGATCCCAAAACCAGGTCTGTAAAGCTGACCATTGGAAGGCAAAGACTAGCTCAAGGCAGCAAAAGACTGCAGACCCAAGCAGGAGTGAGTGGAGAGTAAAAACTCAGGGTCTGTCCAAGTTCACAGGGGTTCAGCAAGCCGCCAGCGCAAGTGGGGACAATGTAACTTTTCCCAGGAAGTTTCAGTGGCAGCATCCTGCTGGGCTGGGGGCTTCATTTGAAGCTCTGCCTTCAAGGAAGCATGTCTCTGACCATCAGAAAGGCTCAATTCTCCAGGTGTGGGTTCTGATTGTCTGCTACCAGATAGTTGTGTAACAAGCTACACATACACACACAGCTTAATGGCTTAAAACAATGACCTTTTCATTTGGTTACTATTCTGTGGGTTGGCCATTTGGGCTTTGCTGGACAATTCTGCTGGCCTCACCTGGGGACAGTCAGTAGCCTACTGGGCTGGGGCTACCATATTTCAAGATGGTCTCATTGTGTGGGTGGCGGTTGGTACCGGTGCTTGGCCAGCTGTCTCTTTCTGTTGATTTCCCCCTTGTCCAGGAGGTGCACCTGTTCGTCATCCTGTGGCGGCAGCAGTGTTCCAAGGCTTTTGGAGTGGAGCTCCAAGGGCTCTTGAGGCCCGGGCTTGGTGGTCACACGGGGCCATGGTGCCTCCTTCAGTTGGTCAGAGCACGTCACAGGGCTAGCTCAGACTCAGGCGGGAGGGAGGTGGATTCGCCAGCTTGCCGGGAGAAATGGCCAAATCACATGGTAAAGGAACCTGTATCCTGAGATGGGAGGGATTCTTACAGCCATCTTTGTAAACTCTCTACCACAACAGCTTTATTTAGCTCAGGGGTGATGAATGCACAATGTTTATCATTCATTCAACATTTGTTTTTCACTTGTGGTTGAGGAGCTAATTACCTGACTACCTTCCCAGTGGTTGTTATATAGTGTGGTTGATTACAGGTTTCATAAACTAATGTGCTGTGTGAACCATCCATCAAAGTGATTTTGGCTAGAAAAGCAGCTTGTGAAATGTGTAACTCGCTAAGAAATCTAAACATGTCTATTCTAATGTGAGATTTGAAGGGAAGAGAGTTACATTTGTGTGTGTGTGTGTGTGACCGTGTGGAATGCTGATCCTTTTTTAGCCTATAGGTGTTTCATTCTGACCTTCTTAAAACTCAACAGCGTGACATTAAAAATATAATTTAGAATTGAATTTTCTCTGCATAATCAGTAAAGTAGGTTGTCCAGCTAAAAATAACTTTTCTATATCTCAGTTTCAAGTAGATTGTTGCCTGGGAATCATGAAAGTTTCACGTTAAGGAAGCATGTCTCTGACCATCAGAAAGGCTCAATTCTCCAGGTGTGGGTTCTGATTGTCTGCTACCAGATAGTTGTGTAACAAGCTACACATACACACACAGCTTAATGGCTTAAAACAATGACCTTTTCATTTGGTTACTATTCTGTGGGTTGGCCATTTGGGCTTTGCTGGACAATTCTGCTGGCCTCACCTGGGGACAGTCAGTAGCCTACTGGGCTGGGGCTACCATATTTCAAGATGGTCTCATTGTGTGGGTGGCGGTTGGTACCGGTGCTTGGCCAGCTGTCTCTTTCTGTTGATTTCCCCCTTGTCCAGGAGGTGCACCTGTTCGTCATCCTGTGGCGGCAGCAGTGTTCCAAGGCTTTTGGAGTGGAGCTCCAAGGGCTCTTGAGGCCCGGGCTTGGTGGTCACACGGGGCCATGGTGCCTCCTTCAGTTGGTCAGAGCACGTCACAGGGCTAGCTCAGACTCAGGCGGGAGGGAGGTGGATTCGCCAGCTTGCCGGGAGAAATGGCCAAATCACATGGTAAAGGAACCTGTATCCTGAGATGGGAGGGATTCTTACAGCCATCTTTGTAAACTCTCTACCACAACAGCTTTATTTAGCTCAGGGGTGATGAATGCACAATGTTTATCATTCATTCAACATTTGTTTTTCACTTGTGGTTGAGGAGCTAATTACCTGACTACCTTCCCAGTGGTTGTTATATAGTGTGGTTGATTACAGGTTTCATAAACTAATGTGCTGTGTGAACCATCCATCAAAGTGATTTTGGCTAGAAAAGCAGCTTGTGAAATGTGTAACTCGCTAAGAAATCTAAACATGTCTATTCTAATGTGAGATTTGAAGGGAAGAGAGTTACATTTGTGTGTGTGTGTGTGTGTGACCGTGTGGAATGCTGATCCTTTTTTAGCCTAGAGGTGTTTCATTCTGACCTTCTTAAAACTCAACAGCGTGACATTAAAAATATAGATTGTTTGCATGAATGTGTAATTATTTCTCCTGCCACGTAGAAATCAGTAAAGTAGGTCTGTCACAGCTCTAAAAATAACTTTTTCTATGCATCACTCAGTTTCAAGATAGATTGTTGCCTAGGTAATCATGAAAGTTTCTTTACTTTGAAGTCAATCAAGTGACATTGTACTCCCTGTTTTATAGTAAACTTTCAAAAAAAAAAATTGCCGAGCTATTAGGATAAAATATTTGAAACCCATTAATAGCTATTAACAGAATTTGCCCATTTTCTTTAGTTTATCGTTAGTATTAATGGCAGAATAGGAGTTGTATATGTATACCATTTATTAAATTGGAAAGACTTTATGCTTAAAAGCCCTTATCAGAAGATATTATGTGCTTTTGGCTGGATGTTGTCTTTATACATTTGCAGGTTCAAATGCTAAGTGGCTTGCCATTTATTCCAAAGGGGAAATAGATCTGTACATGGAAAAGATACGTGGAACTGTGCTTGGCTCACACCCACTTGTCACATAAGGAAGAATGAGAAAAGGATGTTACCTAGACCTCTGAGTTACAAAACAACAACAAAAAACCCTCCAGTCTTACTTATTTTGAAGTTCCCAATTATCATGTAAGTAGTACTAGGTGGTCATTAAAAGAGTTTGGATAATACGGATGAGTGAAAAGGGGGAAAAATGACCAATTACATCATGACCCAGGAGTATAGATGCTGTTTGAATTTTGCTATAAGAGTGTAAGTTTAAATGGGATAGGAGTGTAGAAAAAAAAAAAAGCATCAGCTGATATTTTTGGAAATTCCTGATTCTTTCACATTTAATTTGGTTGGAGCAAGAAAAATAAACTAATCCTAGATTAATACCTGCTTGGCAAAAGTGATTTGTTTCTTAAGAATTTGGTACATGCTGAGAGTCAAATATGGGCACTTCCCAGGTGGCTCAGTGATAAAGAACCTGCCTGTAATGCAGGAGATGCAGAAGACAGGGGCCAGGAAGATCCCCTGGAGGAGGGGATGGCACCCCCTTCCAGTGTGCTTGCCTGCAGAATCCTCTGGATGGAAGACCCAGGTGGGCTATAGTCCATGAGGTCTCAGACAATCAGACACGACTCAGTGACTGAGTATACACACACGCTCAAGAGTCAAACATACTTTACGATTATGACAGAAAATGTGTGTGTATTCTTCTCAAACCAAGTGTACTCAGAACGGATTTAACAATCTAATCCTAACATCCGTACTACAGTTTTTTCTTAGAAGGATCTGTCTTCTTTGTGCCCTCTGGGTGTTGTGGATCACCGTATTCTGGTGTCTGGTCTTTGCCTGATAGGAAGTCAAAGCATCTTACAGGAAGCTCTGGGATGGTCCAGTAACTTGCCCGTTGTTTGTGGGTGTGTTGGAGTACAGTAATGACTTAGATTTCACATTGACCTTTTCTATCAAACCTCGAGCCAGCAGCGAGAATTTTCTAGATTGGTTAAATATCTTTTTGTAGAATTAGCTTTTTGATTTCAGGGACATGTGGGAGAAATGAATCTCTAGGAATTTAATTTGATGATCTGAATGTGGAGTGTTTTGGTCTTTTAAGGCTGGATTTCATAGCTGTTTGAACAAAAGGATGAAATATCCCCTTTGCGTGACTATTTAAAAAGAAATTACAAAGATACCCTAAATACTTTGGTGTCAAGCCAATGAAAATAACAACCCTCAAATTTGCTTTTTGCTAGTGATACCCTGAATAGTCAATGTGATGTGTATCATTTCAGATGTTTTTCTGTCTATAAATACACACATAGTTTTTTTTCCCAAATGTAAATGTACATGCAGTGTGGTAACTATGCATTATATTCTGTAGCTTACAGATTTTACTTCTACACATACTGTGTATTACATGTATATTTTACTTTTGTGTATTTTTGTATGTATTTATGATAAAACATTATAAATATTCACAGCTTTCATTCTAGGTGATTTCCTATAGATCCATCTCATAAACTATGCTGATTTATTTCTGTTTTGGGTCCATTTCTCTTATGTGACTGTACTTTCCTTTACAGTTAACTCCTTGGTCGTCTGCAGATGTCCACATTTCTGTGAAGGGAGATTTGGAAGTGGGACTACAGGGCCTGGTGGTACTGCATGTGTACTTTTGATAGACACTGAAAATTTCCTCCACTTGTTAGGTTAATTAGTTGCCCTCTTAGTTGCTCCTGTTTCTGATCTTAAAGATAGAAGAATGTTAGACCCAGATGGCCTCTTGCCTTATTCCCTACTTGACGCAGACGGTATCTAAGACCAGGAGGAGAAAGTGGTGGATGGGTTGGGGTGGGATAGTGATCAGTTGGAAAGAGAGAAAAAAACCACCAAAGTTTAAGACATCAGAGTTGCATCATAATATGAACTAAAAACGTGATGTGTCATGAAGTGTATACTATGGACAAACTTATGGAAAGACTTTTGGAATTGGTATAAAGTCTGAACTATAGAAGGTAATTAAGTTGATTGATGTACTCTTTTGGTGACAAGGACATGAAACCACTGAAATTATCCCCATGTCATAGTGCCTTTTTTTTTTTAAATTTGGCCTCTTATTGATTCTTTTTATCCATTTATTTTAATCCATCTTTATTCTTTGGCCCATGTGGGCCTTCCATTGCAGTGGCCTCTCTCATTATAGAGCACTGCTCTGGACACATGCGCTTCAGAGCGCTGGCTCATAATTGGACACACTGGCCCAGCTGCTCTGTGACACATGGGATCTTCCCAGGCCAGGGATTGAACCGGTGCCCCTAGCACTGCAGGGTGGACTCTTTACACACTGGATGACCAGGGAAACCTCCATAGTGCATCCTTTATAAAAGTAGATGTGGGAATGGGGACACGGAAATCTCATCCATCTCCTTAGATTTTGCATCCCTGGGATGCTACCTTCCTTTTTCCATACAGAATGTAAATTGGAAAAACTTGTGCCCTCTGTCAGTTGTCTTCATAGCTTGAGGACTAATGTCTTCAGTTCTGAAATACTGATGCCTGGATCATGAGCCACCATTTTGCCTTTTCTGCTGACTTGGGAGGGCTAGGAAACAAGTTCATCCTGTTTATGTATGATGGTGAAGTTACGAAAAATATACTTGGAACCTGAAACTCCTGTCCTCATTGTCCTGTATGAATAGTTTCAGCTTAATTGTATCTTTTCTGCACATATTGGGAAGAGTATCTGATCCTCCCTAATTTCTTAGGTGTTCCAATATTTCAGAGATGATGAGTTGTTACTATTTCTCTGAAAGGTTTGTCGAAGCTGCTCTGTCTCTTTCCTAAGAGCCACTGTCACGCATCCACCAACACCCTCTTTTCCTTGTTTTCTTCCCTTTTCGACCCGTGTTTCCTTCCCTTTCAAGTAAAGGCTGTCTGGCAAAACATTTCACTGACTTCAATTCCTGAGTCCTTAATTTGGCGCTCTTGTCTCCCAGTCCTCAAAGGACAGATTTCCCGTTGTTTGAAAGTCAGACACATGTTCATAAAATGCCATCTTAGTTTGCCCTCAGATCACTTGAAATGTAATCTGATTTGCAAGGCAGCACTTAAGCTCCTGTTTACCCAAAGTTTTCGATTATCATTTTGTAGGAATTTTTGCTGGGTCAGAGAAAGACAACATCTTTGACTTTGGAAAAGACAACCAAGTGGTTCTCTTTCATTGGGAGATGTTTCTTCTGATAGCCTTGAATTCTGTGGTTTAATATGCTTTTAAAAATGCCTTAAAAGGCACATAAGCAGAATTAAACATTATTAAAGTCTGTGCAGTACTCTTTATTATTTAGGAGAAAAATCTTTTAAATACTTTCTGGTAAGACCATGTGTAATTTAAAGCATGTATTTTGACAGCTTGGTCTTAACTGATCGGCATGTTAATCTCTATTTGATTGCTTTGGTGAGGAGTTGGAAATCACTGAGTGCCTGACTTAGAGTGTGTTTATGAATGTGCTTTCTTTGGGTTTTCCTTTTCTAAAATAATAAAGTGGATATTCCTACATTTTTTATTACATTTGAGTGTTCATCTAATTATTGGATTTAAGTAAAAAGTTTACCATTTTTCCTTTTGGCGACATGTCCTTTTTTTTTTAATGTTCATGTATGTAGTGTATGCATAGGGGCCCTTTCATCAGTTGCTTTGTAGTCAGATCGTACTCCAGGAAAATGGATTTTTTGTGTGTTTTAAGGATTTCCCCATTCTTTTCTATTTTGGTTTAATTTTTTACTACATTCTTTTTGTTCTCCTTCGGAAGCACCAAAGCATGGTGGAAGTTCGGTTATGTATACTATATCCCACTTTCTTTATGTGTGTGTAAAATTATATATGACCAAAGAAAAATTAGGGGTGATGAAAGTTGCTTGACTCTTGAGGGAGGATTTCATTTATTTTATACTTTGTGAGATATAGTTATCTCTCGGGGGAAAAAAAAGTGAAACTTAAAGTTCTGGGAGGTTTTTTTTTTTTTTTCCTCTGTACCCTGAAGACTTGAGTACTTATAAAGGTATTCAAGTCAGTGGAATGATTTTGATACACATTTATGGAGCATCCCGTGAGGATTGGACCAAGTATTTTATATACTTTATATCTTTAGCTTAGTTCTGCCAGGACTGGTATGATTACCCCACTTTTATAAATGAGGAAGCAGAGACTTGGGCGGTCGTATCATCTTTTGAAGGTCACATAGCTAGATCTGAACCCAGTGACATCTGGTTGCAAAATCCCTGCCCTTTCCAGGATTCTCTTTGTCTCCTCCACTTTTGTTGTGCCATCTGTCTTGAGGATTCTCAAGCTACTTAGGACAAGGAGTTAATTTCCAGAAGAAAGGTCCCTACTGTAAAAGCAGTATCACATGGCATTAGAGCTGGAACTTTCACATTACGCCAACTTGGCTTGGATCTCATTGGCATCATTTACCAAGTTTGGGACTGTGAGCCAGTACCTGGGCATTATTGGGCTTCATGGTGTTTCATCATCTAAATCAGGACCATCATACCAGCTTTGCAGAATAATGTAATGCATAATGGGGCTTCCTAGGTAGCTCAGTGGTAAAGAATCTGCCTGCCAGTGCAAGAGACACTGGTTCAGTCCTTGGGTCGGGAAGATCCCCTGTAGGAGGAAATGGGAGCCCACTCCAGTGTTGTTGCCTAGGAAATCCCATGGGTAGAGGAGCCTGGTGGGTTACAGTCCATGGGATTGCAAAGAGTCAGACACAACTTAGTAACTAAACAACAACAACAATAATACATAATCAGTAATATGTAAGCACCAAAGCATTGGAAGGTTTTTGTGTGTTTTAAGGATTTCCCATTCTTTTCTATTTTGGTTTAATTTTTACTACATTCTTTTGTTCTCCTTCGGAAGCACCAAAGCATGGTGGAAGTTCGGTTATGTATACTATATCCCACTTTCTTTATGTGTGTGTAAAATTATATATGACCAAAGAAAAATTAGGGGTGATGAAAGTTGCTTGACTCTTGAGGGAGGATTTCATTTATTTTATACTTTGTGAGATATAGTTATCTCTCGGGGGAAAAAAAAGTGAAACTTAAAGTTCTGGGAGGTTTTTTTTTTTTTTTCCTCTGTACCCTGAAGACTTGAGTACTTATAAAGGTATTCAAGTCAGTGGAATGATTTTGATACACATTTATGGAGCATCCCGTGAGGATTGGACCAAGTATTTTATATACTTTATATCTTTAGCTTAGTTCTGCCAGGACTGGTATGATTACCCCACTTTTATAAATGAGGAAGCAGAGACTTGGGCGGTCGATCATCTTTTGAAGGTCACAGAGCTAGATCTGAACCCAGTGACATCTGGTTGCAAAATCCCTGCCCTTTCCAGGATTCTCTTTGTCTCCTCCACTTTTGTTGTGCCATCTGTCTTGAGGATTCTCAAGCTACTTAGGACAAGGAGTTAATTTCCAGAAGAAAGGTCCCTACTGTAAAAGCAGTATCACATGGCATTAGAGCTGGAACTTTCACATTACGCCAACTTGGCTTGGATCTCATTGGCATCATTTACCAAGTTTGGGACTGTGAGCCAGTACCTGGGCATTATTGGGCTTCATGGTGTTTCATCATCTAAATCAGGACCATCATACCAGCTTTGCAGAATAATGTAATGCATAATGGGGCTTCCTAGGTAGCTCAGTGGTAAAGAATCTGCCTGCCAGTGCAAGAGACACTGGTTCAGTCCTTGGGTCGGGAAGATCCCCTGTAGGAGGAAATGGGAGCCCACTCCAGTGTTGTTGCCTAGGAAATCCCATGGGTAGAGGAGCCTGGTGGGTTACAGTCCATGGGATTGCAAAGAGTCAGACACAACTTAGTAACTAAACAACAACAACAATAATACATAATCAGTAATATGTAATGCACGATAACTGATAATGAAGGTGATTATAATAATAGTAGTTAGCACTGAGCTGTTATATGTCACCCCTGAGCTAAATGCTTTTCATAGTCCATTTAATCCTCATATCAACCCAGTGAGGCAGCTTCAGTTACCTCCGGTTGACATAGAAAATTGTCATATGTGAACACTCCGTTTATTATTTGTGTTATCTTTTTTTAAAAATTTTTTTATTGGACTATAATTGACTTACAGTGTTTATTAGTTTCAAGTGTACAGCAGTATTATTTATATATTCCATACCAGTGGACCCTTCTATGGCATGGATAATGGAGTATCCATTGACTTAGAGAATCCACTTCATTCAGTCAACTTTAACACCTACTATAGGGTCATTAAAATAGGTCAAGTGATTTTATTACCATGCCTTTTATTTTAGTGGTAACTGTTTCATTTATAACTAATGTTTTAATAGGTCTATTTTATGTTGTTCAAAAAGGATTACTCTCATGGTCACTCAAGTACGTACTTAAACACTTCACAAACAGGAAAATCATGAGGAGAAGTGCTACATTCCAAACCACATTTTTATGTGTCCTTGAAGTAATGCCACTATTTTGGTGGAAAGGGCTCTGGAAGTTATTTGAGAGGATGAAGAATCTTTAAAAATGTCCTATACTGTCTGTCCTCTTACCCTTTCTTCTTTATCATACAAACTACCCCCCAAATTCAGTCATTAACTATTTGCATAAAACAGCAGTTCTTATGGTCTGAATCAATCATGGAGGTCTTGAGAGGCATAAGAAAGTTAATGCTGACATGCTGACGACTGTAGAGAATGAAAAATTCTGGCAGTGGACTCAACTACATTTCATTATGAAAGAGAGAAAATTGTAGAGCTTTGCTCATGTGCTTCCCAACATTGAAACCAGACTGAAAAATTCATCACAAACAGCAGACTGTTAAGCATTTAAAAGAAATTAACAAACCAAAACAGTGAAACAAACCCTGTGCAGATACACTACTCTCTAGACATGCCTGTATATCCTGGAATCTCTTGACCGGTAGTCAGAGGCCTTGCATGGGTTAAGAAGATTTGTTCCTCACATATTGAAGAAAGTGGGCACTAGTTTCAGAACCCAAAGAAAAGGGTGGGAATAAGTTCCTTCTTTAGAAAGACCTGAGCCAATATGAGCTGGCCAAAGGTCAGAATGTATATACCTCCCTGCTTTTTTACTTGATCAGGTGCGTTGATGATCCTTGGTCTGTTTATTTGGTGTTTGCTCAGCCCAGGTGTGTGCCGGGCGTTGCTAAGTCTTGGTGATATAAAGAGGAGCTTAGAAGGTCTACAGGAGCAAGGAGGGAACCGATTACATCCCAGTGAGGTCATTCTCTAATGGAGGTGTGTCGCTCAAATTCAGAGCTAATCACCTCTTCTCCAAAGTCCTGTCTTTCACCACCAGCATGTCATGTAGTTATTGTCAGACTTCTCAAGGAAGGAATTCCAACTCCAACTAGTGACATGCCCACCATCCACTGTATGTTGTAAAGCTTGTTCCAAGGTAGAATTGTGCTAAGAGATAGACAGGGCTAATGTTTTGATGAAACTTGGTAATTCTATCTATAAAGACAATTTCTAAAGATTAATACTGTCTATACAAACATGGGTTAAATGCTCACATTAGTAGAATGTCTGTATATGTAAGTATGTGTATGTATGGATCTATGTCTAGCTTTTTGATGTGCGTGTACTAACATCATACTTTTATCTTGGATATAAGCTGTGGACTCTGTAGATAATCAGTGTTTAAACTTTCAACAAGGAAGAGAACTAATGAAAAGGAACAATGGTTTTTCTGTTTTCCGAGTAACTACATTTACCATTGTTCTGAAAACTCAACAAATGACCACAGGATGTGAATTTAATCAAGTTGTGCCTTTGAACAAAGAGATCCTGGTTGTAGTGGAATTTTTTTTACTTCTCATCATCCTGCTCACATGTTCCCTTGTCTCTGAAATCAACTGCAGTTCACTATGACCTAACCAACTCAACAAATAATAATTTCAATACCAAAAAAAAATGGATTCAGAAAGCAAAAAGGACTATTATTTGTCCCTCTGTCTCCTAGATCAGCATTTGAAGTCAACAATACTACCTTTTTACTGGAAGAATATTTTTTTATGGAAGGGGGTCCTCCTCTTAAAAATATAACCCCTTCTGTGTAGCATAGATTTAATTGGAGGTACTATTTGATGAGTGAGGCAGAATGTATATACCTCCCTGCTTTTTTACTTGATCAGGTGCGTTGATGATCCTTGGTCTGTTTATTTGGTGTTTGCTCAGCCCAGGTGTGTGCCGGGCGTTGCTAAGTCTTGGTGATATAAAGAGGAGCTTAGAAGGTCTACAGGAGCAAGGAGGGAACCGATTACATCCCAGTGAGGTCATTCTCTAATGGAGGTGTGTCGCTCAAATTCAGAGCTAATCACCTCTTCTCCAAAGTCCTGTCTTTCACCACCAGCATGTCATGTAGTTATTGTCAGACTTCTCAAGGAAGGAATTCCAACTCCAACTAGTGACATGCCCACCATCCACTGTATGTTGTAAAGCTTGTTCCAAGGTAGAATTGTGCTAAGAGATAGACAGGGCTAATGTTTTGATGAAACTTGGTAATTCTATCTATAAAGACAATTTCTAAAGATTAATACTGTCTATACAAACATGGGTTAAATGCTCACATTAGTAGAATGTCTGTATATGTAAGTATGTGTATGTATGGATCTATGTCTAGCTTTTTGATGTGCGTGTACTAACATCATACTTTTATCTTGGATATAAGCTGTGGACTCTGTAGATAATCAGTGTTTAAACTTTCAACAAGGAAGAGAACTAATGAAAAGGAACAATGGTTTTTCTGTTTTCCGAGTAACTACATTTACCATTGTTCTGAAAACTCAACAAATGACCACAGGATGTGAATTTAATCAAGTTGTGCCTTTGAACAAAGAGATCCTGGTTGTAGTGGAATTTTTTTTACTTCTCATCATCCTGCTCACATGTTCCCTTGTCTCTGAAATCAACTGCAGTTCACTATGACCTAACCAACTCAACAAATAATAATTTCAATACCAAAAAAAAATGGATTCAGAAAGCAAAAAGGACTATTATTTGTCCCTCTGTCTCCTAGATCAGCATTTGAAGTCAACAATACTACCTTTTTACTGGAAGAATATTTTTTTATGGAAGGGGGTCCTCCTCTTAAAAATATAACCCCTTCTGTGTAGCATAGATTTAATTGGAGGTACTATTTGATGAGTGAGGCAGAGGGTATCATCTTAATGCCCTTAGTTGCCCACAAGCACAATTATATTATCTTGGACAATTTAAATATGTTTTTTAATCCATAAGGAACTAAAGCATTTAGTGGAGGAGAGTTTAGAACCAGCACTTTCCCTAGAAACACTGCTTTCATTTGATGGACTTTTTTTCTCGGTCCAACAGAAATGTCTTGACTTTGATTTCAGTGTTTCTTTTGGCATTGCCTGTATATGTCATCTCCAAGAGAAAAAGGTCTGTATGCATGTTGCTGGTCATCAGCACTTCGTCAGTGCTGTGCTAATAGCTACTCTGCCCAGTACTTCACACACGTGTTTTATTTAATACTCCTCTCAAGCCAGTGAGGAAACGGAAGCCTTAAGATTACAAAAATTTACCAAGGACGGCTTTAGTTTCTCTTTGTTCAAAGTCCATACTTGTAACCGTCCTTGCTGTACAGCTTTGAGTGGCCTTTTGTCCCACAATTCTCACCTGGTAGGATAGCTGTACCACTGCCCTTGTGTGCAGAGATGCTTTCTTTGGCGTTTATTGCCATAGCTAATTGAGCTGTTCAGTTTCATCCCGTCACTTTTTCACATGAAAATCTGTTAACAAAGAGGAACATTGGGTGTCACCATGATTCAAGTATGCAAGGGTACAAAGACCTCGTCTCTTTTCTGTGTGAGTACTCCATAGCTTGCCATCGTATTCTGAGGTGCATTGCACAGTAAGGTAAGCACTATGTGCTTGCATGACCAAGTTTAAAGCAAAGTCAGTCAGAATTAGCAATAGATATGTAAAATACTAGATGAAAGCAAGAAAAGCAGGTTAAAGAAACTTCATGTGTCTCCATCTTAACATCAAGGTAGGCAAGGGCCTTGAGGGCTCTCTTCTGTGAAGTCTCATAATTTCAAAGGTGGTTCCTAAGCCTGCATCGTTGGGTAGCACTGAGGTTGCTTGGAAAGCACTTGGGAGACCAGAAAGTGTTTTCGCACTGAGAAGGGAGTGCTAGCTTGCTACAGTCCACTCGGAGAAAAGATCAGGGATGGGTTAGATACGGTTTCCTCTGTAGCACAGGGCATCTTTCTGACAGACCTTGGGTTTGGACAGTGGAAGGACAGAGACCTACAGACAACCCTCTGTGATGTGGTAGGAGGGAGGTAAAAGAAGCCATAGGATCCTCCCGCGCCCCCAGAAAGACGGGACAGTTCTATGAGCCCTTCTAGACATGGGGCGCAAGTCCCTGCAGTCATGACTAAGCTACAGAGTAAGTCCCTCAAGTTCAAGTTGAAGTTCAAGTTGAGAACTTTCAAAGATGCAGACATGTGTTCCATCAGTGTCAGGCGTGAGTGCAACTACAGCTTGCCCCCCACCTCCTGCTCCAACAGCTCCCACCGCCTCCCTCTCCCAGTCAGTAGCTCTTCATCTCTCTTTTTTTTAGCTCACTTTCAGTGCTGTGCTAATAGCTACGCCCAGTACTTCACACACGTGTTTTATTTAATACTCCTCTCAAGCCAGTGAGGAAACGGAAGCCTTAAGATTACAAAAATTTACCAAGGACGGCTTTAGTTTCTCTTTGTTCAAAGTCCATACTTGTAACCGTCCTTGCTGTACAGCTTTGAGTGGCCTTTTGTCCCACAATTCTCACCTGGTAGGATAGCTGTACCACTGCCCTTGTGTGCAGAGATGCTTTCTTTGGCGTTTATTGCCATAGCTAATTGAGCTGTTCAGTTTCATCCCGTCACTTTTTCACATGAAAATCTGTTAACAAAGAGGAACATTGGGTGTCACCATGATTCAAGTATGCAAGGGTACAAAGACCTCGTCTCTTTTCTGTGTGAGTACTCCATAGCTTGCCATCGTATTCTGAGGTGCATTGCACAGTAAGGTAAGCACTATGTGCTTGCATGACCAAGTTTAAAGCAAAGTCAGTCAGAATTAGCAATAGATATGTAAAATACTAGATGAAAGCAAGAAAAGCAGGTTAAAGAAACTTCATGTGTCTCCATCTTAACATCAAGGTAGGCAAGGGCCTTGAGGGCTCTCTTCTGTGAAGTCTCATAATTTCAAAGGTGGTTCCTAAGCCTGCATCGTTGGGTAGCACTGAGGTTGCTTGGAAAGCACTTGGGAGACCAGAAAGTGTTTTCGCACTGAGAAGGGAGTGCTAGCTTGCTACAGTCCACTCGGAGAAAAGATCAGGGATGGGTTAGATACGGTTTCCTCTGTAGCACAGGGCATCTTTCTGACAGACCTTGGGTTTGGACAGTGGAAGGACAGAGACCTACAGACAACCCTCTGTGATGTGGTAGGAGGGAGGTAAAAGAAGCCATAGGATCCTCCCCGCGCCCCCAGAAAGACGGGACAGTTCTATGAGCCCTTCTAGACATGGGGCGCAAGTCCCTGCAGTCATGACTAAGCTACAGAGTAAGTCCCTCAAGTTCAAGTTGAAGTTCAAGTTGAGAACTTTCAAAGATGCAGACATGTGTTCCATCAGTGTCAGGCGTGAGTGCAACTACAGCTTGCCCCCCACCTCCTGCTCCAACAGCTCCCACCGCCTCTCCCTCTCCCAGTCAGTAGCTCTTCATCTCTCTCTCTTTTTTTTTTTTTAGCTCTTCTTTTCTGTTCACTCATGCCCGCTGTTGTACTACAGTACTTTTTGAGGTACTGTACAGTAAGATTAAAAATATGTATTATTTATGTGAAAAATATTATAAACCTAGTAGAGTATAGGCCTGTATAACTGATTGTGTTAGTTGGGTACCCGGCTAACTGTGTTGAACTTTGAACAAATTGGGTTATAAATGCACTCTCAGAATGGAACTTGTATTTAGGTAGGGGACTTACTATACTTTGCAAGGCAGTTGACCAACAAATTGAGAGTTGCATGTATATGGAAAGATCTGAACACATTCAAAATATCCGAAAAAATTTATTTTCACTTACTGGACACCAAGAGACATGTTTGGCCCGCCCAGCTGCTTCAGGTACCACATAAGTGGTAAGAGAATTGAGATTTTGCCTGGTCAAGGCAACAGTGCCTCCCAAGGATGAGTGTTACCTTTCTGGGACCTGGGATTGTTGCTTATCTCTTGGACTAGTTAGTTACCTCTTCTCTCCTGAACAAATAGTACCCAATGGAGAAGGAACAGAGAAAAGCAGTGATCCTCCTGCATTTAATGCTGGTCTCTTTGATTTCACCTTGAAGGTAGGGCAGTCAATGATCATAGTCAGGAATGTCAGTTACCCTGATGTATCTCTGTCCCTCCTACCTCCAGCCCTGTTAGGCTGCTAGTTTAGGATTTCGTTCTTGTTTTCTTGCCTCGCGTATTATTGGAGCCCCTCCCTGATCTGGTCCTAATCTGATTTTTTCAAGTAATTTTTCATTACTTTTCACCTGTAGTATTTCCTGCTTCCTGAAAGTAAATGATTTGTCCCAACTTTTTGACTTTGTTGCTTCTTTGGCTCCTTTTTTGCTGGCATCTCTCTGTCTTTCTTCCTGCTATATGTTACATGTGTCATTCACGTTTCAACCCAAATGCCTGTCCCAAACTCATGCTTTATTCAATTCTTAGAGAAAATCACCTATAACTGGCTAATGCAGCTGTGTGGGCATAATGCTTATTTGTTCTGGTAACTTTGAAATCCTTGGAATAAGAAACATGTCTGTCTCAGGTTTTATATCCCAAGTACCATTAAACATGGTTATTGCCACTTGGCAGGAGCCAGTGGCCATTTGTTGAGTGGCCGAGTGGATATCAGTCTTTGGACTGTCCGGCTAGTGTCCAGTTCAGGCTTTCTCTCATCTAATTTAGCCCTTTTGGAATCTGTTTTCACTTATTTTCCTGTTGGCGGGGGGATTGGCAGAGGAGAAGTCTGCCTTTTGCTCTTGCCTTTGCTCTCTATGGATGGAATTACTTCTGGAGAAACATGACACTTGTTGATCTTGTCTCAGGCTTTCCAGGCTCACATTGAGAAGTTCCTCTCAGGACAGTCCTGTCCTTTAGGTGAGTTGTCCCATGTTCTTGTGAACCCTCCTTGGGAAACATTGGTCGGGGAGGAACCAAACAGCAGAGGACAAGGGCTCATCTGCCCTTGCCTTGGGATGTGTGGTGCTTCTGGGTCCCACGCTCACCGTTTCGGATGGTAGGACTTTGACCTGACTGGTCAGCTTCCCAGGAAAGATGATACATGACATGTGGCTGGGTTCACACACTGAAGGAACAGAGAATCTCTCCTGAACAAATAGTACCCAATGGAGAAGGAACAGAGAAGCAGTGATCCTCCTGCATTTAATGCTGGTCTCTTTGATTTCACCTTGAAGGTAGGGCAGTCAATGATCATAGTCAGGAATGTCAGTTACCCTGATGTATCTCTGTCCCTCCTACCTCCAGCCCTGTTAGGCTGCTAGTTTAGGATTTCGTTCTTGTTTTCTTGCCTCGCGTATTATTGGAGCCCCTCCCTGATCTGGTCCTAATCTGATTTTTTCAAGTAATTTTTCATTACTTTTCACCTGTAGTATTTCCTGCTTCCTGAAAGTAAATGATTTGTCCCAACTTTTTGACTTTGTTGCTTCTTTGGCTCCTTTTTTGCTGGCATCTCTCTGTCTTTCTTCCTGCTATATGTTACATGTGTCATTCACGTTTCAACCCAAATGCCTGTCCCAAACTCATGCTTTATTCAATTCTTAGAGAAAATCACCTATAACTGGCTAATGCAGCTGTGTGGGCATAATGCTTATTTGTTCTGGTAACTTTGAAATCCTTGGAATAAGAAACATGTCTGTCTCAGGTTTTATATCCCAAGTACCATTAAACATGGTTATTGCCACTTGGCAGGAGCCAGTGGCCATTTGTTGAGTGGCCGAGTGGATATCAGTCTTTGGACTGTCCGGCTAGTGTCCAGTTCAGGCTTTCTCTCATCTAATTTAGCCCTTTTGGAATCTGTTTTCACTTATTTTCCTGTTGGCGGGGGGATTGGCAGAGGAGAAGTCTGCCTTTTGCTCTTGCCTTTGCTCTCTATGGATGGAATTACTTCTGGAGAAACATGACACTTGTTGATCTTGTCTCAGGCTTTCCAGGCTCACATTGAGAAGTTCCTCTCAGGACAGTCCTGTCCTTTAGGTGAGTTGTCCCATGTTCTTGTGAACCCTCCTTGGGAAACATTGGTCGGGGAGGAACCAAACAGCAGAGGACAAGGGCTCATCTGCCCTTGCCTTGGGATGTGTGGTGCTTCTGGGTCCCACGCTCACCGTTTCGGATGGTAGGACTTTGACCTGACTGGTCAGCTTCCCAGGAAAGATGATACATGACATTGTGAAACGGAACTTTCCCGAGACATCCTTTGGGGAATTTTCTCTGCTCTTGTGGTTCTGCACAAGTCACTTGCCACTCTGGACATCTGGGCCAGGCTACAGGACTGTCTGTACAAATGAAACAAAATCCTCTTGTCCCTGTGGGACTTTGGTCAGGGACGGAAGCCGTGCCACTGACTCCAGAGAAAGACTTTCTGGGGCAGAGCACAGGGCTCTTCTGTGGACCCTCTTCCAGTCTGTGTGGTCTGCTGCTCTTTCAAGCCATTCTGTGCCTGGATTCCCATCAGCAAGAGTAACTTCCATTTACTTCCTCCTTAAGGATGACATAGTATTATGTTTGTATTATTCCTATGAAAAACCGAAAGTGAAAGTGTTAGCCGTGTCTGACTCTTTGTAAGAAAGTTCCCAGAGGATGTCTTGGGAAAGTTCCCTTTCACAGTATCATCTTTCCTGCTAAGCTGACCAGTCAGGTCAAAACCCTACCTACTCTGTGCAACCCCATGGACTATAGCCCGCAAGGCTCCTCTGTCCATGGAGATTCTCCAGGCAAGAAGACTGGAGTGGGTTGCCATTCCCATCTCCAGGGGATCGTCCTGATAGAGGGATCAAGGCCAGGTCTCCTGCATTACAGGTGGATTCTTTACCATCTGAACCACCAGGGAAGCCCAAATTATCTCTATACGTATTGTATTTTCAAAGTGGGGAGAGCTTGAACAGTTTGCTACTAGTAAGCTTTTTCTAAGTCATAATGCTAACGTGGACTTAAAATCGGTAGTTAACACTTTTTCTTTTTTAGAGCACATTTGTTTCCTAGACTGTCTTTGATACCCTTTTGTCTATATCCATATCTACATCTTTATATTATTTGTTGACTATATTCATGAATGTACGTATATTCATTCTATAAATGAAGCTCAGTGGGAAATTTAACAAGGTGGATCTGTGATAGAACACCTTCCCCATGTGGCTTATGGAATTCCAGTATATTACTTTCCAGACTCCCTTTGTGGAATATTCTTAGATAAATTGGAAGAATGCATTGGAAAGTATTGGTAAAGTTGCAGCGAAATACGTCACCTATTTGGGTTTCAGGAGTTGGTTCAGGATGTCAAGGAAATGCCTTGTGGCCGTACAGCCCTAACAGGCTGGAGAGACGTCGTCTCCTTTACCTGAGACAGTGCATCTGCTATTGCTGAGAACCCAGGGCTGGAGCTGACCTCAGCCCTCATCCCCGTCAGCTGCCCCCCACCCCCCACAGAATCTAGGCTAGGGAATGCTTCCTGGTACCCAGAGTGTGGGTTGTGTAGGTAGCTGCCCAGCTGGGGAGACCTGGCTGAGACCTCCTTGGGAAAGCAGGGTCCTCTCCTGTCACAAGCTCATCCGTGGATAAGAGATGCTGTGGTGAGGTAGACTTTGCCTTTGGGAGGTTGAAAGTCCATGAGTAATGTCTTTTTCTTTTCTTTTCTTGCCCACCCCCCTTTTTTTCAGTCTTCTTTTAAAGTCAACTTAGGTTTTTCAGCCTAAAGACATGTATTTTTATAAGGTTAGCTCCAGCTAAGAACGGTGATTCGGCACTTCATTAGATGACTCACCTCCCTGAAAAAAAAAGACATTAAACCCCTTCTGGTGTGCCCCATCCCAGGAATTTCTTGTAAGAATTCCAAGGAGATCTTTTAACAGCCAAACACAACCTTCGCCTTGGTGTGTAGGCATGCTTCTGTTTAGTCAAAGTAAACCAGGCTGGTAAGTCATAAATTAGGAAGACAGTCTGTGACTTGTGTTTATTATTTAACAAATAGAGTAAATAACTGACCTAAAAAAAAAACCCCAAACAAACAAAAGCAAAAATCCAAACCAACCTCAGGTCAGCTGAGAGAAGATCGTTTTTTACTGTCAACAGTGAGGCCGTACCTTCACGGAGAGGTGGGAATCTGTTCCTCAGTCACCCTCTGATTGTACTTGCTCTCCCTTGCACCCCTTGCTTGCTCTTCTTGCCTCTGCCCTGTGTATTGGGTGGGGTGATGAAAGCCTTGGAGGGGAGCCAGGGACCCTTGCCTCCTCTCAGCTGTTTATTTCTCATCTTTCCTCTGTGTCAGAGTCTCCCCTTGCTTTGCTTTTATCAGTCTGTGAATGACTCCCTTTGTCAAGCTTATTGGAATGCCCTGTGGGAGGGACGCTATGCAAAAAAAAATAAATAAATAAAAATAATTGTATTGTATAACTGCCCAATCCTTAGAGATGCCAGATAGCCCTTGGCCCCGGAACAGACCCTTCTTGCTGGCAGGTCCTGTGAGAGCAGGAGGCAGCTCTCATGAGAGGTGGTTTTGTCCTCCACCCTGGTACCCCGGTGACCGTTACCCTTGCTCTGGTGAAAGGCTTAGTTTGGGTTTCTAGATGCGCATCTTCCCTGAAGCCCAGAGGGAGCTGTTTCCCTGAGTGTATGTGCTGGTTTCCCTGTGTGATTGCTTCCAGCTGCCGTTCCCTCACAAATGTTAAGTTTGTCTCTTTCGTGTCTCCCCGAGGCAACTGACATTCATGACTAACTATTAAAAGGGCAGCCTTTTATAATAGTTTATTTTGATGAAAACAAATCCCAGAGAACTCTGTTTGATACACAGGAGCAGATGAACATGTTGGTGTTTGGGATTTGGAAAATGGATCCAGAAAAAAATTTTTTTGGCACAGTCGTTGGAGGAGCCAGAAACTCCAAGGTGATCTTCATGGATTTGTTACTGACACTATGTGTATCCTCTGAATGGACTCCAAGCCTTTAAACTTAATACCAAGCAGCCAGGCCAGGCAATCACTGCGCTTAGGGACGGGCCATCTTGGGGCAAAAAATCATACAGTGAGCTCCTGTCCTGCTCAGATGTGTTTGTTTTTTTTTTCCCTCCCCCTCTGAAATCGGATCAAATCAACCTCAGTTTGGAGGATGTGGACATGGAGGGGGTCATTGTCCTTCGTCTGTTTGGTGATGGCAATAGTGAATAACGGGAGGCGTGTGGTCTATGTAGGGGGCATATAAACTAGCTCTAAAAACTAATCTGTCAGAATAGGGTTTTATTTGGTATAGGCAGTTGCATACCATATTGAACCTTTCTTTGTGAAACTGTCAGCAACTGGCACGTAATATATGCTCAAGGGCAAAATAATATGTATGATCAAATAAAGCAAATTGAAAGTGTTTGGATTTTGGTCCTAGAGCTTTGAAGCCATGACAGAGGATGATATGTACTAACATGAGAGAGCTCCAAGATACACACCAGAGGGTGAAAGCAGCAAGTGGCAAAACGAAAATGAGAGGTGAATACCATTTCTTTTTTCTAAAAGGAAGTGGCGTCTGACCAAGTCAGTGTTTGGGCCCCAGGTGAGGAGGGTTTAACCACGCCAGAGTCTGTTCAGGGCACTCTCTCAGCAGGGTTCCTTTTGGAGTTGTGGTATGTCAAGTTATTTTTTGGCTTTTATGTGTGCTATTCCCCTTAATCATTCTTTCCCCCTTTGAGCCCTTTTGACTATACGTGTTCATCTTTTATTTTGTATATATTCTTGACAGGATGTTTCACATTCCTGTTTTTCCCAGGTGAAATACACATAAACAAAGTGATAGAAGCATAAAATTAACTTTCCAAACAATCAGTCCAGTTGCCTTTAGTGCATCCCCTGAAGTACCTTATGTAACCACCACCTCTGCCTGATTCCCAAGCTCCCATCAACCAAGTAAAACCCTGGCCTAGTCAGCACTTACTCTCCCTTCTCCCTTGTCTCAGCCCCTGGCAGCCACCAGTGTGCTTTTCTTTTCTTTCTTTCTTTTTTTGAGCTGTGCAGCTTGGCTTGTAGGATCTTAGTTCCCTGACCAGGGATTGAACCCCAGCACCAGCAGTGGAAGCTCAGAGTCCTGACCACTGAACCGCCTGGGAAGTCTCCTGCTTTCTAAGAGTCTGCCTATTCTGGATACTGCTTATAGATGAAATCACATAATACAATATTGTGACCTTTGGTGTGTGTGCGTGTATTTTAGAGTTAACTTTATTGAGGTTTAATCTACATAAATAAAAGGCACCTATTTCTTAGTGGACCTTATACATAATTTTTTGACTTGCTTGTTCTGCGTATTTTGCATTTGTTTTCAGCAACCCCATGAGAGGCACTATCATCACTTCTCCTTTGTAGATGAGGTTGGAGGCTTGGGAAGGCAATCATACTGTCCTGCGAGCAGGATGCGACAGGGGTGGGCTGGCTCCAGAGTCCATTCTGCTGCCCGCTGTTGTCCACGTCCTCTTAGATCTCTCACGAGTGCAGTTCCTGAGCCTGCTTTTTTCCACACAACAGTATGCAGTCTTCCCACGTTGACATGATAGAACTATTTTCCCACTGATAGGATGGATTTTTGAGATAGTTCTATTTTGTGTGTGTCACAAACCCTATTGAAAGGGACGTTAAGGACTAATGACAGTTCTAAAGTTATATATGTGTATTCATTGTAGAAATAGAGCCAAGCGGGGAGAATCAGCTAAAACATATGCAAGTTTCCTCAGAGGTAACAATTTTTAAACATAGTTTTTCAGTCTCTTTTATGCATTTTTGACAGGGGAAAAGAAAGCTCTTTAGGAGAAAGAATGCTATGTAAATAAAGTTTTATAATAGAAGATTTACAATATATTATAAACGTCTTTTTGTCTAGTTAATGATAGTGGATATTTACTAAGTGCTTATTATGTGACAGACTCTTTTAAGTGGTTTTATATCATTTCACTGGCATCACATATGGGGTGGGGTTACTATAGCACATGAGGAG
Source organism: Tragulus kanchil (assembly GCA_022376925.1). NCBI lineage: Eukaryota > Metazoa > Chordata > Mammalia > Artiodactyla > Tragulidae > Tragulus > Tragulus kanchil. Next base: position 264,541,400 of record JAIOJX010000026.1, on the reverse strand, counting down.
GTTTATGCATGCTTTAAATTCATATAAAAGGTTCTGTGCTCTAGCTTTTCCTATTTTTTACTTTTTTAAAACTCAGCACTATGTTCTTATGATAAATCTTGCTGTGTTTACCTAGACATCCTTCCCGTCTTATCTCTTCCTCCAACTCCGTGCTGAGGACTGTCCGGCACATCCTGTACCGTGCCCTTTTGGATCTGTGGGAAGAGTCGCTGGGATGTATGTCCAGAAACAGGATACATCCCAGCGTTACATAGACCTCTGTACACAGGTGGCTCGTGGGAGGGTCTGTGCACTCAGACTCTAGATAGACGGAGGTGGACTCTTCTCCAGAATGGCTGTGTGGCCGTGTGCACTCCCATGCTTTATGTTTCCTGTGGTCTGGAAAACCGACCTTTATCTGACGTTTATTGCTTTATTCTGTGAATATGTATTGCGTTGTGAGTGCGTGCATGAAGATTAGTCATGGCACATGGGATGAGGTCTTTGGTGACTCAGTGCTTTTCGAGACTTGCCATGAACAGTTATCCTAGGACTACTTGTAAACCCTCTTTAGACATGTAATCCAGGCCCCCTAGGCAGATGGCTCAGAGGGGTAAGGTGATTTTCTCAAGGGCACAAGATTAGGAGCTTTGGCCAGGTTTGCTGTGGAATTGGGGAGCTGGGCTACAGCAGGAGACTTCTCTCTGGAGGGTTAGTTTTTTGGAAATCAAGATTAGGGAGGAAGTCAGTGCTCCTTCCTGCAGGTGAGGTGGGAGGGAGCATTCTCACGAACTGTGAGTTTCAATAACTTCCCTGTACAAACACTTACCTGAAGGAAGGTATTACTTTGGTCTGTTTACTAAGCACAGGGTATTAAGATCTCTTTTCCTTGCAAGTCCCTCTCTGTAGAGTGAAGGTGTGTGACCTTCCTGTTAGACTCAAAATTCCTTCCTTTTGCCTCTTTGGAAGTGGGAGAAGCATGGGTTCTGTATGACTGAAGAGATACTTCTTAGAGGGGCTGTGGTGGTTCCTCTGGGATAGTATTTTTTGCTGAGATGTCTCATTCTTTGTAAGGAGCCCAATTTATAGTGAGCAGTTGGTCACCTTTTGCGTAGGTTGTGGTCAAGTCGGGTGGTTGTCTTCAATGACTTCTCCCGGCTCTGCATCTTCCCTTTCACCCACACCCTGATCCTGGTGCACAACTTGGTTTATACCAAGTGTCCTCACAGGTGCACAGCTAGTGAATGTTTGTGTTGGAAATTTACTTTCAGAACCAGGAATAGGAGTATTGACTCGAATACATTGTGCAGAAAGAGGAGGTGTTTGCACACAGCCACAATGAGAGGTTCTTTGATTCACTATTGCCCACTGATAATACTGGTTTCCTCTGATGATCTACCTGGAGATAGAAGACAACATGTTTTGGATGGTGTTTTATGAAGCAAACCTATGTTTACCACTTACAGCTAAGTGAAATAATAATAAAAGAGTATATTGAAAGGCAGATACAAAGTCTTATCTTTAAGACAGGAATGTTTCTTATTACTGTTTCTTACTCAGCACTCACTGGTTTGGAGATTAAAGGAACAAAGCGTGGTTGAAAAGGCAGAACTGCCGGCTTCTCTGTTCTTCCCAGGGTTGGTGAACTCTGGGTAAACTCTAGAACAGAAATGACCCTCATGAACAGGTGCACATGTGTGCCAAGTACCTGATGGATGTGTGCTGACCAATAAATAATACTACTTCCTCTTGACTCATATAACTGAAATGAAGGCTGCTCCCTCTGATTGCAGGATGTACTTGGGTTGAGCAATCCTGCCACATTAAGTCTTGAGACAGAATAGGTGCACTGGGAGAGAGAACAGTCATGCTTTTTCCTTCTGGGTGAATCTAAGTTGAAACCTTTTTATTAACTACATTTATAGCTACTTAGTAATCTTTTGCCCAGAATATTGAAGATGCAAGATTTTTAAGGTGGCTCCAGAGGAACTGAACAAGTTTGTTCAGTGTCGTTATGTGACTGTAGGGAGAATAGCTGATTAATTACCCTTCCTTTTTGAAACAATTTTAGTCTTTTATCTTTTAAATTTTATTTATTTATTTTTGGCTCTTCTGGGTTTTCACTGCTGCCACAGGCTGTTCTCTAGTTGCAGGGAGTGGGGGCTACTCCCTGGTTGCGATGAGCAGGCTTCTTGTTGCAGTGACTTCCCTTGTGGAACTTGGACTCTAGGGCACACGGGCTTCAATACTTGGGACATGGGCTCCGTAGTTGCAGCTCTGAGGCTCTAGGGCACAAACTCAATAGTTGTGGTTCATGGACTTAGTTGCTCCGCAGCATGTGGGAACTGTCCTCATGATGATTTTGGTTTTTAACCTGGAGTTTTGACTCGAATACATTGTGCAGAAGAGGAGGTGTTTGCACACAGCCACAATGAGAGGTTCTTTGATTCACTATTGCCCACTGATAATACTGGTTTCCTCTGATGATCTACCTGGAGATAGAAGACAACATGTTTTGGATGGTGTTATGAAGCAAACCTATGTTTACCACTTACAGCTAAGTGAAATAATAATAAAAGAGTATATTGAAAGGCAGATACAAAGTCTTATCTTTAAGACAGGAATGTTTCTTATTACTGTTTCTTACTCAGCACTCACTGGTTTGGAGATTAAAGGAACAAAGCGTGGTTGAAAAGGCAGAACTGCCGGCTTCTCTGTTCTTCCCAGGGTTGGTGAACTCTGGGTAAACTCTAGAACAGAAATGACCCTCATGAACAGGTGCACATGTGTGCCAAGTACCTGATGGATGTGTGCTGACCAATAAATAATACTACTTCCTCTTGACTCATATAACTGAAATGAAGGCTGCTCCCTCTGATTGCAGGATGTACTTGGGTTGAGCAATCCTGCCACATTAAGTCTTGAGACAGAATAGGTGCACTGGGAGAGAGAACAGTCATGCTTTTTCCTTCTGGGTGAATCTAAGTTGAAACCTTTTTATTAACTACATTTATAGCTACTTAGTAATCTTTTGCCCAGAATATTGAAGATGCAAGATTTTTAAGGTGGCTCCAGAGGAACTGAACAAGTTTGTTCAGTGTCGTTATGTGACTGTAGGGAGAATAGCTGATTAATTACCCTTCCTTTTTGAAACAATTTTAGTCTTTTATCTTTTAAATTTTATTTATTTATTTTTGGCTCTTCTGGGTTTTCACTGCTGCCACAGGCTGTTCTCTAGTTGCAGGGAGTGGGGGCTACTCCCTGGTTGCGATGAGCAGGCTTCTTGTTGCAGTGACTTCCCTTGTGTGGAACTTGGACTCTAGGGCACACGGGCTTCAATACTTGCGGCACATGGGCTCCGTAGTTGCAGCTCTGAGGCTCTAGGGCACAAACTCAATAGTTGTGGTTCATGGACTTAGTTGCTCCGCAGCATGTGGGATCTTCTCAGATCAGGGATCAAACTCGTGTCTCCTGCATTGGCAGACGAACTCTTTACCGCTGAGATACCAGGGAAGCCCAGTTACCCTGCCTTTTAAACTATATAGTGCCTTCTCATGCTTGAAATTTTGATGAGCGCATTTTTGCCTCATTTCAGAGAAAGACAAGTGGAGTAATATATTGTGTATCATATTATGTAGATTGCCTTAAGTAGACAAAAACCTTCACTGATGTTCCCACAGAAAACAAAAAGGAGTCTAAGGTTTTTTTTTTTTTTTTTTTTTGAGGGTGCATTTTAAATCCATTATTCACAGTGTGACAGTAGCTTGTGCTGCTCAGTTGCTCAGTCATGGCTGACTCTTCTGCGACCCCGTGAATTGTAGCTCTCAGTCCATGGGATTTCTTAGGCAGGAATACTGGGGTGGGTTGCCATGCCCTCCTCCAGGGGATTCTCCTGACCCAGTCTTTAAACCAGAGTCTCCTTGTCTCCTGCAGTTCAGGTGAGTTATTTACCCACTGAGCCCTCGGGGAGTGGGGGTGGGGAAGCCCCTGACAGTTGCTTAACTGTTAGATAAACAAATGGGAGTGAGTGTCTTTATGTTTCTGTGTAGTTTGTATGATCTGGGAACCAGTTACGAGATTTGCAACACTTACAAGCTAGAAAATTCTATGAAACCACAATGCATATTTTCTACCGTAGCTATTTTCTGAGCCAGCAGGTGTGGGCCCCTTTCAAGAAGGGGAGGGAAAAATGGTGATAGATGACCTTTAAAGTGAACTTTGGATATTTGCATTACAATTCTGTGGGTTTAAGCTTTTAATTTTTACAGTTGTGGGTGATATTTGTGAAGGGATTCCAGTATGTTCTGAGTAGTGGTATTATGACCCTTAAAAAATGTAAAGCACATTTATTGGCCCTGACCTCAGATCTGGCGTACCTTTGTAGCACAGTGGACAAGGATGGGGAACTGGGATTTTTTTTTGCCAATTACATTAGTTACTTATGGTAGGAGAGAAATGGTATATCTAAGTAGACATTCAATTTCATGGTTGAGCCTTATTTTTTCCCCCAAATAAATATTTTTCTGATGGTTTCTTGATCATTTTTATCATTCATTTTAAAGGCTAACTCATTAAAACCCATTTGATTTTTGCTTAAGACTTTGATTACCATCCATAAAAATTTACCAGACTGCTTCAGTGCAATTTCTTCATCCAGGTCTGAGAAGTGCAAAGCAGAGGGGCAGAGCCTAAATTGGGGGGGGGGGTGTTTAACCAAGACAAAGCAGGAGGGCTTCTCTGGAGTTAGGTAAAAGATGGTGGTGATTGATGTTAGACAGATTTTTGGTGCCCTTGATAGGTCCACTAAGCTTGTTCTCACAGGTCAGCTGGGTGACAGGGACGGTCACAAACAATGCAGAACTCACAGGAGCTTAACATAACAGAAGTGTACTTCTTGTTCTCAGAGTCTTCAGAGTCTGGGAGATGCTCCAGGTCAGCTGTCCTTCCTGCAGCAACTCAGTCATCCAGGCTGCTTCAATCTTGTGGCTCGGTCACCTGATTGCCGCGGGAGGGGAGGGCTGCGGGATCCTTCCTCGGCCCCAGACATGAGGAATGACTCATCATTGCCCGCATTTCCCTGGCCCCACTGTTAACGTGGTCTTGTCTATCGCAAGGTAACATCGTGCTACTGTGCTTAGAAAGGAGGTATTGGTGAGCCCCTGTGACGTCTGTCACATGTGTCTAAGAGGATGGAGTCTCAGAGGAGAGACTGAAATCAGACATGAGGGTTTGAGAGAAGTCATTTATGGAAAAGGAAAAGGTGGAGTGAGTTCATAAGGGGAAGTGTGCAGAGAAGGTATAGCTTCCCATGATGCTTTCTCTGCCCGGAGCTTTCTTTTCAACCTAGGCTGTATTGTGCTTTTCTCAAATGGTGTAAAGGCAGCTACTGCCACCTTCCAGAAAGTCAGAAAGTTTCTGTTGGTCCTGTTGATTTCTGTGCTGTATTGACATTGTCTGTCTTCAAAAGTGTTCTTGCACCTGGTTGATTGATCATTTGGGGTGGTGCAGTCTGGTAGGCTAGCAGGTTCTTAAATCTTGATGACGGTTTATCTTGGCCAGAGTTTAGGTGTGATGTGTGCTTAGTCTCTCAGTCATGTTTGACTGTTTGTAACCTTATGGACTGTAGCCCACCAGGCTCCTCTGTCCATGGGGATTCTGCAGGCAGGAATACTGGAGAGCATTGCCATGTCCTCCTCCAAGGGGACTGTCCCGCTTCAGGGATCAAACCCAGGTGTCCCACATTACACATTTTTAAAAATATTTTTATTTTGCTTTTACTGAGTTTTGTTGTTTACAGCTCTACATAAACCCAAATCAGTCATAGGTATATCCTTGACCCCTCCCACCTGAGCCCCCCTCCCACCTCTCCAGGTTGTTGCATAGCCCCCACGTAAGTTCTCTTAATTTTACAGTGTATTCATGATGGTTGTCTCTTCTGTATATGATAGTGTAGGTTTCCATGTTACCCTTTCCTCTCACCCACTCCTCCCTCACCCCAGTGTCAGTAAGTCTGTTCTCTATATCTGTTTCTCCATTGCTGCTCTGCATATACATTTATCAGTACTATCTTTCTAGGTTCCATATATATGTGTTAGTATACTATATTTGTCCTTCTCTTTTTGACTTACTTCATTTTGTATAATAGGTTCTAGATTCATCCACCTGATTAGGACAGATTCAAATGCATTTCTTTGTATGGCTGGAGACATTCCATTGTATATATGTACCATAGCTTCTTTATCCATTCATTTGTCAATGGGCATCTAGGTTGTCCATTCTCTTTAAAAAGGTGCATGACTTAGCTTATTGTTGTACTTTTAAAATGGAAAAGGAAAAGGGTTGGAGTTTAAAAAGGGTTCATAAGGGGAAGTGTGCAGAGAAGGTATAGCTTCCCATGATGCTTTCTCTGCCCGGAGCTTTCTTTTCAACCTAGGCTGTATTGTGCTTTTCTCAAATGGTGTAAAGGCAGCTACTGCCACCTTCCAGAAAGTCAGAAAGTTTCTGTTGGTCCTGTTGATTTCTGTGCTGTATTGACATTGTCTGTCTTCAAAAGTGTTCTTGCACCTGGTTGATTGATCATTTGGGGTGGTGCAGTCTGGTAGGCTAGCAGGTTCTTAAATCTTGATGACGGTTTATCTTGGCCAGAGTTTAGGTGTGATGTGTGCTTAGTCTCTCAGTCATGTTTGACTGTTTGTAACCTTATGGACTGTAGCCCACCAGGCTCCTCTGTCCATGGGGATTCTGCAGGCAGGAATACTGGAGAGCATTGCCATGTCCTCCTCCAAGGGACTGTCCCGCTTCAGGGATCAAACCCAGGTGTCCCACATTACACATTTTTAAAAATATTTTTATTTTGCTTTTACTGAGTTTTGTTGTTTACAGCTCTACATAAACCCAAATCAGTCATAGGTATATCCTTGACCCCTCCCACCTGAGCCCCCCTCCCACCTCTCCAGGTTGTTGCATAGCCCCCACGTAAGTTCTCTTAATTTTACAGTGTATTCATGATGGTTGTCTCTTCTGTATATGATAGTGTAGGTTTCCATGTTACCCTTTCCTCTCACCCACTCCTCCCTCACCCCAGTGTCAGTAAGTCTGTTCTCTATATCTGTTTCTCCATTGCTGCTCTGCATATACATTTATCAGTACTATCTTTCTAGGTTCCATATATATGTGTTAGTATACTATATTTGTCCTTCTCTTTTTGACTTACTTCATTTTGTATAATAGGTTCTAGATTCATCCACCTGATTAGGACAGATTCAAATGCATTTCTTTGTATGGCTGCGAGACATTCCATTGTATATATGTACCATAGCTTCTTTATCCATTCATTTGTCAATGGGCATCTAGGTTGCTTCCATGTTCTAGCTATTGTAAATAGTGCTGCAGTGAACATTGGGGTACATGTGTCTTTTCCAATTTTGATTTCCTCAGAGTATATGCCTAATAATGGGATTGCTGGGTCATATGGTGGTTCAATTTCTAGTTTTTTAAGCAATCTCCACACTGTCTTCCATAGTGGCTGAATCAATTTACGTTCCCACCAACAGTGCAAGAGTGTTCCCTTTTCTCCACACACTTTACAGCATTTATTGTCTATAGATTTTTTGATGATGGCCATTCTGACTAGTGTGAGGTGATATCTTATTGTAGTTGCAGGTAGATTTTTTTACCTTCTGAGCCATCAGTAGTGAACCAGTAAAAATACTTATTGCTATTATTATTACACATCTCAATGGGAGTGGGAGAGAGTTCGTGTGTACTCTTACACATATTAAGCATTCCGAGGACACTGGTTTTCTATTGTCTTTTTTTCCCCCCAAGAGTGTTCCTTACGTACCCTTGACATTGGAATGTATTTGAGTATACTTCTCCCACTAAACTCAGAACAGCGGTGGAAAAGGGACCTGTTGGCACAGACACTGAGTTAGTTTGGGTGGATGTTATCCTGCCTTTCCCACCCTGCTATACCTTCTCAGCAAATCTTCCTGTTGACTCTTTCCTCCATGGTCTTCTGGGGGCAGGCCGACCGAGAGTTGGAGCTTCTTCCTACAACCAACTGCTGAACACTGTTTGCCTCAGTGTCCTTGTCTGAAACATGGAGCTAAATGGCAACCTCATGAACTTCTTAGTATTTAGTCATGTATGCAATATACCAAAGTACCAGTAAATGCTAGCTACGATTAGCATTTAGTGTCATTTTCCATATTTTCAAGACACATCTTCAATAATTCCTTCATGAAACTTTTAGGCATTAGTGTGTTAGTATACTATATTTGTCCTTCTCTTTTGACTTACTTCATTTTGTATAATAGGTTCTAGATTCATCCACCTGATTAGGACAGATTCAAATGCATTTCTTTGTATGGCTGAGACATTCCATTGTATATATGTACCATAGCTTCTTTATCCATTCATTTGTCAATGGGCATCTAGGTTGCTTCCATGTTCTAGCTATTGTAAATAGTGCTGCAGTGAACATTGGGGTACATGTGTCTTTTCCAATTTTGATTTCCTCAGAGTATATGCCTAATAATGGGATTGCTGGGTCATATGGTGGTTCAATTTCTAGTTTTTTAAGCAATCTCCACACTGTCTTCCATAGTGGCTGAATCAATTTACGTTCCCACCAACAGTGCAAGAGTGTTCCCTTTTCTCCACACACTTTACAGCATTTATTGTCTATAGATTTTTTGATGATGGCCATTCTGACTAGTGTGAGGTGATATCTTATTGTAGTTGCAGGTAGATTTTTTTACCTTCTGAGCCATCAGTAGTGAACCAGTAAAAATACTTATTGCTATTATTATTACACATCTCAATGGGAGTGGGAGAGAGTTCGTGTGTACTCTTACACATATTAAGCATTCCGAGGACACTGGTTTTCTATTGTCTTTTTTTCCCCCCAAGAGTGTTCCTTACGTACCCTTGACATTGGAATGTATTTGAGTATACTTCTCCCACTAAACTCAGAACAGCGGTGGAAAAGGGACCTGTTGGCACAGACACTGAGTTAGTTTGGGTGGATGTTATCCTGCCTTTCCCACCCTGCTATACCTTCTCAGCAAATCTTCCTGTTGACTCTTTCCTCCATGGTCTTCTGGGGGCAGGCCGACCGAGAGTTGGAGCTTCTTCCTACAACCAACTGCTGAACACTGTTTGCCTCAGTGTCCTTGTCTGAAACATGGAGCTAAATGGCAACCTCATGAACTTCTTAGTATTTAGTCATGTATGCAATATACCAAAGTACCAGTAAATGCTAGCTACGATTAGCATTTAGTGTCATTTTCCATATTTTCAAGACACATCTTCAATAATTCCTTCATGAAAACTTATTTCATTATTTCACTAGGCAGTGGATATGATTTTCTCCATTGATTTGCCAAAGCACTTGATCTCTGCTGACATTTTATTTTTTTCTTTCTGTGTATGTGTCCTTATGTACTAAGACCTGCCCTCCATTCACTGCTGAATCTGCTGCATCACCATCATTGTACTGTGCAAGTGTTCAGTTAAAGGTTAAATTGACCCAAAATGAGATAGAAGGAGAGAGGTCCTTCCATAGTTAGCGTGTGTGTGTACATACATACATGCATATATATATGTGAATCTCACTGTTAATGTAGTTGAAACTTTAATAAAAAAAGAGGAGATAAAAGAAATAATGAAAATGCAGATTGCAGGGCTTCCCTGGTGGTCCAGTGGGTAAGGACACCACCTTGCAGTGCAAGGGGCACCGGTTTGATCCCTGGCCTGGGAGGATCCCACGTGCCATGGAGCGGCTGGACTGATGTGTCCAATTATGAGCCAGAGCTCTGGAGCGCATACATTTCATGAGTATTTAAGAGGAGAACTTAATATGACCTTGGCCATTTATATCACTGAGAAGGCGGCTTTCATTTCTTGCTGCTCAGCTGCCTGTGAGGCTCTCGGCATTCTGACTGGTTCTGCCTATGGGAAGGTGTACCTGCTTAGGCAAAGGAGGAGTGTTAAATGAATCTCTCCTAAAGCTGGAGACTCATTTTTGTTGTAGAGTCGCTAAGTCTGTCTGACTCTTTGCAGCCACATGGACTACAGCATGCCAGGCTTTCCTGTCCTACACTATCTGCTAGAGTGTGCTCAAACCCATGTCCCTTGAACTGGTAATGCCATCCAGCCATCTCAATCCCTTTCACCCCCTTCTCCTCTTGCCCTCAATTTTGCCAACATCAGGGTCTTTTCCAATGAGTTGGCTTTTTGCATTAGGTGGCCAAAGTTTCTGAACTTCAACTTCAACATCACTCCTTCCAATGAATATTCAGGGTTGATTTCCCTTAGGACTGACTGGTTTGATCTCCTATTTTGGCGCTCAGCCTTCTTTGTGGTCCAACACTCACATTCATACATGACTACTGGCAAACTATAGCTTTGACTATAAAGATCGTTGCCCATCCATCAATCCATGTTACTACTTTCCCCCCGCATTTTGGGTAAATTTCAGTGCCATGTATTGCTTTTCACCTTCATAATTGTTTTTGGTTTATAGCGGTATTGACAGGAATTTGTGCTCTCTGAGCACACACAAAGGAAAGCCCAGAAAACTTACCCAAGATAATTTTGTTGGGTGTAGTGAGAAAGGACATCCAGGCGTATCAAATTTGCCTTGGGACAGAGTGTGCGTCATTAGCATCAGAGGTGGAATGCTCTCTGCCTCACTCATCTGTTTTTATGCCTAAAGCAAAGTTCAGCATAGGGACGGGGCCAGTGCTTCGTCCCCTTGTGGTTCTCCACGCTGTTGGAGCCCCATGCTTGGTGAAGAGTGATCGAGGACAGACTTGTTGGGAGGAAAAGCACTTTGGCTCCTGGTGGGGCAATGGAGTCCCAGCTGTCCTGAGGCCCAGGTAGGTTCTCTTCTGCTTTCTCTTGACTCTGCCTCTCCAGGCAGAGTTTCTATGGCCTTCCTCTTTGAGTGACAGGCTCTTCCTTTGGTTTTGGTGATGATGGTGAAATGTTGAGGAAGGCGTCTCCGACTCGTGTCTCTCTGATACCTGCTTTTAAAGCTGTACATCCCTAAGAGGCAAGGCTGGGTGTGGCATAAAGCACATAAAGCATAAAGCACTTGTGTGTTTAGGTCCTTAAAAATACTTACTGCCATGTAGCCTGTCCCTGTTGAACCCTCTAGAATCCCTGTAGTTTAGGTATTCTACTCTTTACCTTTCACAGGCATTATAAGAGCATGCACTGGTTTTATGTGCCTTGTCCCCTTTTCTTGTGTTGACCAGCGGTTTTGGGTGCTGGAGAGACCAGGCTCTGTGCTTCTTTTTCCCCTTTCTTCTTTCCCATGTTTCACATTCCAGGGTCTTCAGTCTCCATGTCACATCAGCGCCCTTGTAAGCGATAAAAAGCCTCAGTCTTGACATGGGCAACGTCTCTCACCTGCTCTTTCTCATAAACTCACCCATGGCTAATCCACCTTCCAGGGAGGCTGGGGTCTGTGGAGTCTTGCCTTTATGTAACTGCCCCCATAAGGCCATTCCCCTTCCCCCTTTTTTGTCTTCATCTCTTCCTTTTTAAAAAATTTCCTGAGGGCACTTGATTCTTAGCCTTCATCTCAGGCACATCATCTGGTTTCTGAATTATCCAGTTTCCTCGATTTTTCCCTCAGGCCATTTCAGTTCTGAGGGCCTAGACTGGCTGCGACCTTGATTCTTGGAAAGAACAGCTGGTTTCTCTGGCACTCCACCTGCTTTCTCTCCCCTCTAATTCAGGAAGGTTTGCACCTCTTCTCCTCACTTCCTCTGGGATCTTTGTCAGTGTCTTCAGAGATCTTTGATCATCACAGCTGGAGGGGAAACGCCCCCACTGGACAGAGTGATGCCACGGGTTTGCTTGAGCCTGCCATGCTTCCAGGGGCCCCAGGGGAAGAGTGATCGAGGACAGACTTGTTGGGAGGAAAAGCACTTTGGCTCCTGGTGGGGCAATGGAGTCCCAGCTGTCCTGAGGCCCAGGTAGGTTCTCTTCTGCTTTCTCTTGACTCTGCCTCTCCAGGCAGAGTTTCTATGGCCTTCCTCTTTGAGTGACAGGCTCTTCCTTTGGTTTTGGTGATGATGGTGAAATGTTGAGGAAGGCGTCTCCGACTCGTGTCTCTCTGATACCTGCTTTTAAAGCTGTACATCCCTAAGAGGCAAGGCTGGGTGTGGCATAAAGCACATAAAGCATAAAGCACTTGTGTGTTTAGGTCCTTAAAAATACTTACTGCCATGTAGCCTGTCCCTGTTGAACCCTCTAGAATCCCTGTAGTTTAGGTATTCTACTCTTTACCTTTCACAGGCATTATAAGAGCATGCACTGGTTTTATGTGCCTTGTCCCCTTTTCTTGTGTTGACCAGCGGTTTTGGGTGCTGGAGAGACCAGGCTCTGTGCTTCTTTTTCCCCTTTCTTCTTTCCCATGTTTCACATTCCAGGGTCTTCAGTCTCCATGTCACATCAGCGCCCTTGTAAGCGATAAAAAGCCTCAGTCTTGACATGGGCAACGTCTCTCACCTGCTCTTTCTCATAAACTCACCCATGGCTAATCCACCTTCCAGGGAGGCTGGGGTCTGTGGAGTCTTGCCTTTATGTAACTGCCCCCATAAGGCCATTCCCCTTCCCCCTTTTTTGTCTTCATCTCTTCCTTTTTAAAAAATTTCCTGAGGGCACTTGATTCTTAGCCTTCATCTCAGGCACATCATCTGGTTTCTGAATTATCCAGTTTCCTCGATTTTTCCCTCAGGCCATTTCAGTTCTGAGGGCCTAGACTGGCTGCGACCTTGATTCTTGGAAAGAACAGCTGGTTTCTCTGGCACTCCACCTGCTTTCTCTCCCCTCTAATTCAGGAAGGTTTGCACCTCTTCTCCTCACTTCCTCTGGGATCTTTGTCAGTGTCTTCAGAGATCTTTGATCATCACAGCTGAGAAAACGCTACTGGTCTCTTGTGGGTAGAGGCCAGGGATGCTGCCAAACATCCTACACCATACAGGATGGGCCCCCACAACAAAGAATTATCTGGCTTAAATGGTAGTAGTGCTGAGGTTGAGAAACCATGCCCTGAATATAAATATGGTGCTTTAGGGAAATCTCCCCATCAGTGGCGGTATATGGCCTCCATGTCTCAGATGGTAAAGAGCCCACTTGCAGTGCAGGAGACGTAAGAGATGTGGGTTCAATCCCTGGGTTGGGAAGATTCCCCTGGAGGAGGGCACAGCAACCCACCCCAGTATTTTTTTTTTTTTTAATTTGGCCTCTCTTATTGGTCTTCTGTTCGCTTATTTTCATCCATCTTTATTCTTTGACCTGTGTAGGCCTAACATCGCAGTGGCCTCTTGCTACAGGGCACCAGCTCTGGGCGCGTGGACTCCAGAGCACTGGCTCAGAATTGGACACACAGGTCCAGCTGCTCCATGGCACGTGGGATCCTTCTGGGCCCGGGATCGAACCCGTGCCCCTTGCACTGCAAGGTAGACTCTTTTCCCACTGGACCACCGGGGAAGTCCCACCCCAGTGTTCTTTTTTCTTTTTTTAATTTAAGAAATTTTTTTGGCGGGGGGGCTGAGTTAAGGAGGAAGGGGGTTGGGTGGGCCACTTCTATTGGTCTTTCATTTCTCTATTTTCATCCGTCTTTGTTCTTTGGCTCCTGTGGGCCTCCCATCACGGTGGCCTCTGTTGTTGCAGAGCACCAGCTCTGGGCGCATGTGCTCCAGAGCTCCGGCTCGGTAATTGGACACACAGGTCCAGCTGCTCCATGGCACGTGGGATCCTTCTGGGCCCGGGATCGAACCCGTGCCCCTTGCACTGCAAGGTAGACTCTTTTCCCACTGGACCACCGGGGAAGTCCCACCCCAGTGTTCTTTTTTCTTTTTTTTTTAATTTAAGAAATTTTTTTGGCGGGGGGCGGGGGGGCTGAGTTAAGGAGGAAGGGGGTTGGGTGGGCCACTTCTATTGGTCTTTCATTTCTCTATTTTCATCCGTCTTTGTTCTTTGGCTCCTGTGGGCCTCCCATCACGGTGGCCTCTGTTGTTGCAGAGCACCAGCTCTGGGCGCATGTGCTCCAGAGCTCCGGCTCGGTAATTGGACGCATGGGTCCAGCCGCTCCATAGCACGTGGGATCTTCCCAGGCCAGGGATCGAACCGGCGCCCCTTGCACTGCAAGGCGGTGTCCTTACCCACTGGACCACCAGGGAAGCCTCTCAGTGTTCTTAAGTGGAGAATCCCATAGACAGAGGAGCCTAGAGGGCTACAGTATGTAGGGTTCACAAAGAGTCAGACACAACTGAGCAACTAAACACGAGCCCAATGCCGATGTCACCATGCCCCTTACCAGAAAGTTCACCTGTACATCCAACCTAAATCTCTCTTGCTTCAGTTAGTTGCTCTGAAGTGGAGATGAAGATGTGTGCTCACCATCTTCTGAGTATTATCACACTGTTCCAAGCTGATCTGCGTTAGCTTTCAAAATGTATTCACTCACAGCCTCTTTTCTGTCTGTTTTCATCTCTCAAGATAGTTTCCAGAATTTTCATGTATTGTGTCTTTTACATTGCAATGACTCAGTCTAGAGGCTGTATTCTAGCAGTCTGGCCACACGTGACAGAAGAGGTTGTCTTTGGGGTGGAACTGGTCGGGATCAGAGGAAAAATCGTAGTCAACTGTGTAAATGACCTCTAGGAGAGCAAAAAAGCGTTAGTTACTTCTGCTCGTTAGAGGGAGTCCTTTTCCTCATCATGGACACCAGGGTAGACATATTTACCCGGCCGCATGCAAAAAGTGGGTCACAGACCTCAGTTTTCTGTGCCATGAAATGGGGATGAAATACTTCATAAGGTTGTTATGAGTTTAAAGTGACTGAGACTCTGTTTATGAAAGATTCATGAACACGTTGGGGTAAGGAGGGATTTGATGTTTTTTGTTTTAAAAAATTTTTGGCCTCTTTTATTGTTTTTCTTTTTGTCTTTTTATCCATCTTTATTCTTTGGCCTGTGTGGGCCTCCTATTGCTGTGGCTTCTCTCAGCTCTGGGTGCACGCACTCCAGAGCACTGGCTTGTAATTGGACACACCGGTCCAGCCGCTCCACAGCATATGGGATCTTCCTGGGCCAGGGATCGAACCGGTGCCCTCTGCATTGCAAGGCGGACTCCTTACCCACTGGACCACCAGGGAAGCCCGATTTGATGTTTTAATTAACTGCCTCCACTGTTTTCCTTGGAGAAGATACTCATATCTTTGGGATGTCTACAGAGGTAATTTGAGTTTGATGGTTGTAAGCTTTGTTATGCAGAGGCATTTCCTGGGTGATTGTCCAAGAATACAGGTCTTCAGGCTATAGCCCCAGAGATTCTATTTGGGAAGTTTGGCTGAGTCTGGGCGTTTGTCTTTTTCACACTGAACAGGTAGTTCTTATGCAGGTGATGCTGGTAACACTTGTTGAAATCTGGCTCCTGGGTACCCGGTGAATGTAAAGGAGGAGCCCCCACCTTCTCTAGAAGCCTGGCTCCTGCTCCTTGTTTTCTGTTTCTCAGGGACTGTTGACAGAGAGTAATCTTTCTGAGCTGTTTCAAGGAAGACAAAACTGTTCTTTGTTCTTGCTATTAATGATAATAGAGGTATCTTTGTATTGGATGGTCTCCTTGAACATTATTTTGACTCAGAGCCCTGAGTCTTGTGGGAACCAGCGCAGGAACCTAGGCGGGGGAAATCTCCTTGACCATTGGCTAATGGAATTGTGCTTTGGGGTGGGGAAGGGGCCAGTTGGAGGGAGGTGGTGTTTATTCTCAACGGGGATTTTGGATGGCTTTGGGGGAAAGAGAAGTGAGACATGGACTGGATTCCTCTCAGCTCCAAACTGCATTCCCTAAGGAATGGGATGGAAACAAACACGGTCCATCTGTTTGCAGACTCTTTGTGTCTAGTGTGTATATATATATATATTTTTCTTTAATTTCATTGAGTTGCGCTTGGTGATCTAGATACTAATGCTGAACACATTAGTGTTTTACAGAGTTTCTTTTTGCAGCTGAGTTTTGAGGCTGAGAGTCTGGCTCACTGAATGAACCCCTAACAACCAGAATTGCTAAGTCCTGAAATGAAGGTTGTGATTTCCTGACATGAGGACAAAATCCAAGGCTTGCCAGGGAATATATTTTAGTGCTTCCCTTGTGCCGCAACTTGGGTCTCCATGTGTTCTTAGGTCTCTTTCTGCGGGATATGTTTTAGCCCCAGTTTCAGGCACAACTGCTGGCTGCCAGCTGAGGTTTGGCCTCTGCAATGTGGGCTGGGAATCCAAAACATTTATAAAGAAAACCTTGGAAGGAATTTTCATCATTTATTTAATAAGTGAAAGTGTGAAGTGGAAATCAGAAAGTCAACCGGGGAGTGTAGTTGGAAAATGTAAACCTTGTGAGGTGCACATTTCGAGTTTAAAATCCGTGTTGGAATCCTCTCCTCCCTCTCCCTGCAAGAACTCCCTTTAAAGTCCTGTCTGTTGACTTTAATGAATTTGAAGCTGTGACTATGAATCTTACATGATAAGTATATAAATCAAAGAGTCAGGTTGCTGTGCGTTGATTATTTTTCAATCCTGAATATAAGATGTTTGTTAAATAAGTCCTAGTTTCTCTGTGTCAATAGGAAATTGTTTTGTTTTTTGGGTCCCTGAGCCTGTGGCAGGTAGAGATTTCTGTGTATTTTATCATAATAAAACCAAATAGAGGAAATATAATTATTTATGAACTGGTACAAAAATAGAAGGTGAATGCTTAATTGCAAAATGTAGTAAAGAAGAAGGATTTATTTCACGGAATAGTTTTTTCGTCTAGTCTAATTGTGACTAGTGATATCCTTTAAATGCATTTGATTTTGAGTTGGGAGTGAGGTTAGATAGTAGTTAGGTGTGTGTTCTTCTTGTAGATTTAAAGTGTGCCGATCTCGAAGACTGACGGTGTGGCATTTAAGATTCCCATGTATTTGGTTGTGCGGGGTTCATCTCATCAGTCACTGGCTTTTCACACTTCTTAAATATTGTTATAGCTTTTGCTACATAGATCAATAAAAGCATGGAAATGTTACTTTAAAGTCCAAGAGGGAAACGAAGATGAATGGAAAATAAACATTATTTTTCTGGCTGTGTTTGGTCACTTTGGTTCTGGCTTAGTGAACGTGAGGGATTGTAACAGAGATCAGATACCATCCTGAAACCTGATAGGGCATCCAGATACGCAGAGGCCCAGCGTTTCCGGGGCCCTGCTGACAGCTTCGTTATTTCGAGCAGTATTTGATATGGCTGCAGACCAGTTGTCCAAAGATTTTGGACCTCCTTTTGGAGTCTTTGTCCAGGGTGAACCCTGGCAGAAGATGGGAAAGACTGCATGGACAGAATGTGGAGACGCTGGTCCCGTTTTCCTGTACCAATAGCATATGGGGAAGGATTTTTTTTAAAAGTGAAAGTGTGAAGTGGAAATCAGAAAGTCAACAGGGGAGTGTAGTTGGAAAATGTAAACCTTGTGAGGTGCACATTTCGAGTTTAAAATCCGTGTTGGAATCCTCTCCTCCTCCCTGCAAGAACTCCCTTTAAAGTCCTGTCTGTTGACTTTAATGAATTTGAAGCTGTGACTATGAATCTTACATGATAAGTATATAAATCAAAGAGTCAGGTTGCTGTGCGTTGATTATTTTTCAATCCTGAATATAAGATGTTTGTTAAATAAGTCCTAGTTTCTCTGTGTCAATAGGAAATTGTTTTGTTTTTTGGGTCCCTGAGCCTGTGGCAGGTAGAGATTTCTGTGTATTTTATCATAATAAAACCAAATAGAGGAAATATAATTATTTATGAACTGGTACAAAAATAGAAGGTGAATGCTTAATTGCAAAATGTAGTAAAGAAGAAGGATTTATTTCACGGAATAGTTTTTTCGTCTAGTCTAATTGTGACTAGTGATATCCTTTAAATGCATTTGATTTTGAGTTGGGAGTGAGGTTAGATAGTAGTTAGGTGTGTGTTCTTCTTGTAGATTTAAAGTGTGCCGATCTCGAAGACTGACGGTGTGGCATTTAAGATTCCCATGTATTTGGTTGTGCGGGGTTCATCTCATCAGTCACTGGCTTTTCACACTTCTTAAATATTGTTATAGCTTTTGCTACATAGATCAATAAAAGCATGGAAATGTTACTTTAAAGTCCAAGAGGGAAACGAAGATGAATGGAAAATAAACATTATTTTTCTGGCTGTGTTTGGTCACTTTGGTTCTGGCTTAGTGAACGTGAGGGATTGTAACAGAGATCAGATACCATCCTGAAACCTGATAGGGCATCCAGATACGCAGAGGCCCAGCGTTTCCGGGGCCCTGCTGACAGCTTCGTTATTTCGAGCAGTATTTGATATGGCTGCAGACCAGTTGTCCAAAGATTTTGGACCTCCTTTTGGAGTCTTTGTCCAGGGTGAACCCTGGCAGAAGATGGGAAAGACTGCATGGACAGAATGTGGAGACGCTGGTCCCCGTTTTCCTGTACAAAGCGAATAGCATACAGTGGTGCTTCTCCACCAGTGGCTTTGAAATATGGCACCATTTGCAAAACTGAACAGCTTCCTCAGTTTTCTAGGATGGAGTTCAGGTTCTCCCAGGGTGGGACCTCATCTGTAGAGTGCCGTTCTCTTTTCTCCTTTAGACATTCTCCTAAAGTTTCATGCCTCGTGAGTTAAGGACAGGGCTTGAAACTCTGGAAGTGGCTGGAGAGTCTTCCCACGGAGGCTGCTGCTGGCCTCCTTTTAACGCTGAGAGCAAACTTTAGTGCCGTGAGCCTCGCGCCTGCTGAAGGGTGTAATCCCATTAAGTATCAGGGTATCAAAGGCTATGGGATTTTTCTTTTAAGCATTTTCCTGGAGCCCCCGAACATACCCCCGTTACATTTAGCATTGCCTAAAATGCAGTGGCTCGGTGGACTGTCTGGAGGACAGCTGGGAAGCTGGCAGTGGCATGAGCATGCTCCAGTTTTTCAGGCATGCCTCAAGGAGTTGGAAAGCCTTAAAGGAAAGACACTTTTAGAACACAGTACAGTATTCTTGAGACTTCTCTGGTGGCTTACTGTAAAGAATCCACCTGCTGATGCAGGGGACATGGCTTCAGTCCCTGGGTTAGGAAGATCCCCTGGGTCCGAAGTAGGAAATGGCAACCACTCCAGTATTCTTGCCTGGGAAATCCCATGGACAGAGAGGCCTGGAGGGCTACAGTCCATAGGGGTCGCAAAAGAGTCGGACATGACTTATGAGTAAACAACAGCACGAGTATTCTTTCTGTATACAACATTTATCTCGATGTGTATAGTTCTAAATGACCCCCACATGTTTAAATATAAACTATTTTCATGTTTATACTAATTCTCAGACATTAAAAAAATCCACCTCCAGTGCAGGAGACCTGGGTTCAATCCTTAGGTCAGGAAGATTCTCTGTAGGAGGAAATGGCAACCCACTCCAATATTCTTGCCGAGAGAATTCCATGGACAGAGGAGCCTGGAAGGCTACAGACTACGTGGTTGCAGAGAGTTGGACACGACAGAGTGACTACACATTTTAATGTACTATTCTATGAAAAACTACTGATTTATTTTTGGCTGTGCTGGGTCTTCGTTGCTACACGTGCTTTTCCTTAGTTGCAGTGAGTGAGTGGGCTCCTCTGTAGTTGTAGTGTGAGGGTATCTCATTGTAGTGGTCTTCACTTCTTGTGGCCCACAGGCTCTAGGGTGTGTGGGCTTCAGTAGTTGCATCACGTGGGCTTGGAAGGTGTGGCTCCCAGGCTCTAGGGCCCAGGCTCCATAGCTGTGGTGCACAGGCTTAGCTGCTCTGCAGCTTGTGGGATCTTCCTGGATCAGGGATCAAACCTGGGTCTTCTGTATTGGTAGGTGGATTTGGATTCTTTACTACTTACCCACCAGGGAAGCCCAGTGTAGTACTATTCTCAAAACATTCAGAGAGTTGCCTCCTGCAGCATTTCATCTGTGTACTCTTACTTATAAGGACCTAGCCACCAAAGTCTTTGTGAAAGCTAAGACTTTGGCAAAGTCATAGTGCAGAGAATGTAACTTCTCCTCCAAGTCTATATTCCATTCACTTATTAAAGAGAAAAGTACACTCTGGTGCAGGTTCAGCTATTTCCTGTTGGGTTTGTGTGTTATTCTTGTATCCTAGGTAAATAATCCCTGAGCAAAATTGATACATTTCTTTTTACTCACTTGGTTTGGCAAATCATTGATAGACAAATGATTTTATAATCAATTTAATGAGTTACTAAATGCAGCATTTTTATAAGAGCCTTAAAGTTTATGCATTTGGCATTGTTTTAGCTTTTATTTGCATGAAAGGTGGGTTATCCCTTTGAAATTGTTAGATAAAACTGAGAGAAAGGTGAATTCAAGTGCCCAGTTTTGGGGTTAAAGGCAATACTTTATGGTTCAATGATATGTTGGGATGTGTTGCAGCTAATTATAAACAGTTTAGAGACACAATGCAAATAGCAGAATACAGAGCTATAATTATTGTGACTGCATATGAATGTGTGTAGGAATAAGGATTAATATGTAACTGTGAAAATAGCTATGTTTGGGTAGTGGGATTTTAAAAGATTTATATTAAACACTCGTAGTTGTTGTTTAGTGTGGTTTAATTTTAAGGAAGGGAGAAAAAGACATTTCATTTGACTGAGTAATTATTTCTTTTAAGCCTCCAAAAGTAAAAGAATGGGATGGAAAAAAATACCCTCAAATGCCAGCTATTTGTATTTTCTTCTTTTGGTTTTATAAAATGCTTCTCCCTAGGAGGTGGCACCCACAAGTATCCAGTTGTAAGAGATGACTGAAAAGTTGCTTTTCCCCAGAACCGTCTCTTGAATATGTAGACACACCCCCTCCCCTTTGCTGACCTCTTCTCACTCAGTAGAGGGGAGGACTGCAGCATGGTGTTATGTCTCCCTCCCGCATCCTCAGCCTTCTTTGTTCTCCTTTCTGGAGGTGCATGGTAGCTCACACCTTTTACATTGTCATTGGGAGTGAGTAGACTTTATTCTGGTGGATCGACCAGTCCCGGTGTGCAAGTTTTGGGAGGGTGAAGAAAGCCTCAGGGTTATTCATTATAAAATTCAGTGATGACTAGAGCAGACGTGATACATATGTATTTTTAGTACCTCGGTGTTTTCCCCCTGATAATTTCTAATCCATCAGCTCTCATCCTAGCTCCAGTCATCATTGTTTTGTGCCTTTACATTTACTGCAGCACTCTAACCAATCTAGCGGCATCTACTCTTTCTTCACTTACAGCTGTGTCTCTGCCAAGCAGCCAGAGTGAGCTTTATAAAACGTGAGCCAGATCATCCACTTCTTTCCAAAATCCTCCAGAGCACTTATTTTGGTCCCTAAGTCTTTCTCCTTGTGGTCCCCGCCTACTGTTGGAGCATCCCTTTTGCCATCTGCCTTCTTAGTCAACAAACTTTGGTCCTACTGCCTTTGTCCCTTGAGCTCTCCACACTCATCCCTGGCCCAGGCCCTTTCCACCTGCTGCCCCTCTTCTTGGCACCTCTGCCCAAGATCCTAGTATGGGGGCTCCTCATCCACCCAGATGTCAGCACCTTAGAGAGGCTTTCTTGCCTATCACAGCTCCAGGACTCTACCCACCAATAATTTGTATCATGCATGTGTGAGTTCTTTTTTTTTTTTTTTCACAGCACTTATCACAAAATAAAATTATGTTATTCTTAGATTTAAAAACATCTAGCATTAAAAAACCTTTAGCGCCCACCCCCGTTAAAATGAGAGCTCTAGGAAGGCAGGCACCTTTTGCTCCTCAGTTAGTGCCTGGCACGTACAGGGTGTTCCGTAGAATCTGTAGAATGAATAAACACATGCATATTCTCTGTCCTTATATGATTGTATGACCTATAAATAGAAGCTCTTTCCAGCGCCAAGATGCTGTTATTCTTCATGTGTCGAAGGCTTTATTATAATTATTATAAAATATTGGTAGTAGATCAAGCTTTTGGTTGCTTTTTCTCTCGCCCCCCCTGTTGGTGGTGGAGTTGTTAGATGTTTCTATCCATTTTGTTCTTGTTGGTACTGGATGGAGTAAAACAATAAAGTGAAGCTAACTGACACATGAAGAGATGGAATCCGAAACATGGGGATTTTGATCCAAATACTGTAGGCTCGAAGGCCTGGCTAGTATCACTAACCAGTTTTCATTAAATTACATTCAAAAGGGGCTGTCTTGAACAAGGCACATCAAGACGGTAGGTAGCTGCCTTCTGAGAGCCTGGAGTTCAAGGTAGAAACGCTAGTTAACTAAAAACTTGATAGCAGATTTATAAAGCTAAATACTTCCTATGATTTGTCAAGTAAATGAAACAGAAAAGAAACACAGAGGTTTATCTATGGAAAGATCAGCTTAACAAGCACTTATTAATCTAGTTTAGCACAGCTGTTAAAAAAGTAAGAAATGAGTGACTGCAATAAATAGTAAAACTCATGCTATTCTCCCAAGATCCTAGTATGGGGCTCCTCATTCCCCACTGCCTTCTTAGACAAACTTTGGTCCTACTGCCTTTGTCCCTTGAGCTCTCCACACTCATCCCTGGCCCAGGCCCTTTCCACCTGCTGCCCCTCTTCTTGGCACCTCTGCCCAAGATCCTAGTATGGGGGCTCCTCATCCACCCAGATGTCAGCACCTTAGAGAGGCTTTCTTGCCTATCACAGCTCCAGGACTCTACCCACCAATAATTTGTATCATGCATGTGTGAGTTCTTTTTTTTTTTTTTTCACAGCACTTATCACAAAATAAAATTATGTTATTCTTAGATTTAAAAACATCTAGCATTAAAAAACCTTTAGCGCCCACCCCCGTTAAAATGAGAGCTCTAGGAAGGCAGGCACCTTTTGCTCCTCAGTTAGTGCCTGGCACGTACAGGGTGTTCCGTAGAATCTGTAGAATGAATAAACACATGCATATTCTCTGTCCTTATATGATTGTATGACCTATAAATAGAAGCTCTTTCCAGCGCCAAGATGCTGTTATTCTTCATGTGTCGAAGGCTTTATTATAATTATTATAAAATATTGGTAGTAGATCAAGCTTTTGGTTGCTTTTTCTCTCGCCCTCCCTGTTGGTGGTGGAGTTGTTAGATGTTTCTATCCATTTTGTTCTTGTTGGTACTGGATGGAGTAAAACAATAAAGTGAAGCTAACTGACACATGAAGAGATGGAATCCGAAACATGGGGATTTTGATCCAAATACTGTAGGCTCGAAGGCCTGGCTAGTATCACTAACCAGTTTTCATTAAATTACATTCAAAAGGGGCTGTCTTGAACAAGGCACATCAAGACGGTAGGTAGCTGCCTTCTGAGAGCCTGGAGTTCAAGGTAGAAACGCTAGTTAACTAAAAACTTGATAGCAGATTTATAAAGCTAAATACTTCCTATGATTTGTCAAGTAAATGAAACAGAAAAGAAACACAGAGGTTTATCTATGGAAAGATCAGCTTAACAAGCACTTATTAATCTAGTTTAGCACAGCTGTTAAAAAAGTAAGAAATGAGTGACTGCAATAAATAGTAAAACTCATGCTATTCTAAGCAGCTCTTCCTAGAGTACACATCTGCCTTCAGTCAGAGATACTATGGATATGAGGATCTGTGCAGATGCTGTAAGAAAGTTTCCATTAACCAGTTAATAGCTGTAGTAATTCTTTTTATTGACCTGTCATACAGAGTAATCTGTATATGTTGAATGTCAATGTATTGATCTTGTAAAGACTAATCATTTAACATGAGTGTGGCTAGGGTTAAATAAAAGCATTTACAGTGATCTGGCTGTTTATCTTTGTTTACTGTGTATCCTTCGTTAATTATGAGTTTGATTGAGAGACTGAGATTGAGAGATTATGTTTTCTGGGTTAATAAATTTCTAGACAACTAAAGTCCACCTTAATTCCAACCAGAGTTGCTGGAAATAAGGCTAAGTTTAATTGCAGTTTGTTTACTGAGGCAAGGAGGCAGAATTGTCCTCATCTTTCACTAGTGGTGAATTTCTGAAAATATACCTTAAAAATAATAAACTTAACATGTTAAAGGGAGGAGTCTTAAATCTTCATTTATTAAGCGCTAAATACGCGTCAAATTCCTAAGTGTGGTCCCTTGGAAAGGGGTTTGTGCCTGCTGGTCTCTTGTATGTTGAGAGCCCCTTCCCCACACTGCTCCCTCTGTTTGTTTGTTTTTTGTTGATTGAAGTATAGTTGATTTATAACATTATGTTATTAGTGGTTTCAGGTCTACAGCACAGTCATTCAGTTATATACATATGTATATCTATGTCTATCTATTTATCTGTCTTCTTTTGCCTTATGGGTTATTACAACATATTGAGTATAATTCCTTGTGCTATAGAGTAGGTCTCTGTTGGCTATCTATTTTATATATGTGAGTGAGTTGCTTAATTGTAACTGACTCTGTGACACTGTGGACTGTAGCCTGCCAGGCTCCTCTGTCCATGGTGGCTACGCCCTTCTCCAGGGGATCTTCCTAAGCCAGGATTGAACCAGCATCTCTTAGAACTCCTGCATTGGCAGGTGAGTTCTTCACCAGTAGTGCCTAGTGTGTATATTTTAATTCATAACTCTTAATTTATCCTTGCCCTGCACTTCCTCTTAGGTAACCATACCTAAGTTTATTTTCTATAGTCTATCTATTTCTGTTCTGTAAATAAGTTCATTTGTATCTTTTTTAAGATTCCTCATATAAGTAATATTGTAATATTGTATGATATTTGTATTTCCCTATTTGACTTATTTCACTTAATATGATCATCTCTAGGTCCATCCATGTTGTTGCAAATGGCCTTATTTCATTATTTTTTATGACTGAGTAATATTCCCTAATGTGTATGTACACCATATCTTCTTTTTTGGTCCTATAGCTTCTTTATCCATTCATCCATTGATGGACATTTAGGTTGCTTCCTTGTCTTGGGTATTGTAAATAGTGCTGCAGCGAACATTGGGATGCATGTATCTTTTTCAGTTAATTGTTTTCTCCAGATATATCAAGCTGGTCCCTCTTATCCCTGACTTCCCAGGAATCAGCTTTCCCATGACTCATATTTCCCTCCCCAGCCAGCCATAAAGGACCAGGAGGTGGGTCAAGCAGCTTCTAAACTTTTTACTCCTTGTTAGGAGGTGAGTACTTAGAACCTTTGGGGGCATTTCGGGGAAGCTGTGTCCCTTTGCTTTAGCAATTCAATGAGGGGGTCACTGGACCAGCTGCATTGTGCATATCATTGCAGGGCCGATGCAAACACAGAATCTCAAACCCCACTGGAGATCCGCATCAGCATGTGCATTTTCACAGGATATCCAGGTGACCTGCATATCTTTTGAACACTATATAGTCCTAACACTACATAGTTCTAACACTCTGGCCCCCTGCCCTAAGACCGAGGGGCAAGTTCTCCTGAAGTCCTGCCTGGCCCCACCGGTGAGAGTGGGATCCCACAGGAAGACACAGGAGGTAGGGCTGGTGGAGGCAGGGGCTGGCAGCACGCTGCTGCTTCCCTGGGACCCTTCGTGGAGCTTTTCCTCCTCCTGTTTGAGGAAGCCGGGCTCGCAGGCCTGGTGGGGATCCCAGGACACGCCTTCCCCGTGCCTCTTCTGCTGTCAGTACAGACTGCCGGCAGCAGCATCCCCCTGTGGCTGGGCGAGAGTTTGGTGGGCGGGCCGGGGGAAGCCCTCTCCCCTGTAGGGGTGCCCATACTTCCCCTTGGGTGGGGTAGCCTGGAGAGAAACTCCGATGACCAAAGAGACCAGGTAAGCGGGAGTTCAATTATGAGTGAAGTCCAGTCAGATGGAAAGATGGGGACGGCTGGGTGGCATTAGTGGAATGGATTTTCTTCCTCTGTCCTTGTACTAGGAGACAATTTTTAGGTTCTTGCTGCTTTATGGATGTGGTAGCCAAGGATATTTAATTATCAGAGGAGTGGATCTGGAACAGTGAATCTTTTCCTTCCACATAATTTTCTGTATACCCCAGTCATTGTGGCATAAAAGGTTGGTTGTCACTGTGGGCTACCAGGAGTCGGTGAGGTGGGGTTGAGAAGATGCAGGCAGGAACCGGGGCTCTGAGGAAACAGGGGTGACCTTGGGGAGGGAGATTTTTTCAGCAACAATTAGTAGGACTAGTTCCAGTTTCCAGGTGTTGGGGATAATCATATTGTTGAAAATATTCACAGTCAAAACATAATTAAACACTTAAGTGCTAGATGTATTCCTTTGTATTATTACTTTAGTGTGTATTATTATATTTTTTGTTTGGTCTCTTTTTAAAAAAATTGGTCCTTCATTTATTTATTTTCATCCATCTTTATTCTTTGGCCTATGTGGGTCTCCCATTGCAGTGGCCTTTCACCACAGAGCATCAGCTTCATCATGCGCTCCAGAGCGCCAGCCCGCAGTTGGGCACACTGGTCCAGCTGCTTTGCAGCTTATGGGATCTTCCCGCGACAGGGGTCGAACTGGTACCCCTTGCACAGCAAGGTGGACTCTTTACCCACTGGACCACCAGGGAAGCCTTGTGTGTGTTATTTAATAGCAATAGCCATCCCATGAGGAACATACCGCTGCCATTCCCTTTCTGTAAGTGAGGAAACTGAGGCACAGGTGCCAAAGGAGCTTGCCAGAGGTCGCTTGGCTGGTGAGCTGTGGGCCCCAGACTCCCACTCCTGACTTCTACATGACAAGCAGGCCGCGGAGTGAGGCCATGCTGGGTGTGCAAGTACAGCGTGAACATCTGAGGACTGTTAGGTATTAAACAGAGCCGCGATAGGAGCTGTGTTTGAAAACAGAGTGAAATGAGAATTTAGAGAAAGAAAAGGCCTGGCCTTTGTTAAGGGGAGCTTGGAATGGGCCCCATCTTCCTGGAGCTGATGCACATCGTACTTTTTTGGCTACTATCAAGTGATGGTCTCTGATCACCAGACAGACCTTTCCAGACTTGGCTTGGGTATTGGGCGGGTACCCAGCAAACCACGTTCCTCCTTTGCCTGCTGGTCCCTGTTAAGCTCTGGTAATTGGGGGCGCTGGGGGACTCTTGGAGGCTGGAGGAGGGAGACAGGACTTGCTTCATCCTGCTTGCTTATCGTTCCTATCAGTTTCCTTCCAGAAAGGGTCATTTGCTCTCTTGCAGCAGTTGGTTCCATTCTCCGGCTTCTTTCTGCATCCTGGAACCAGCCTCCTGGCATCGCTCAGAGACACCCACACCAGCCAGGCTTCAAATGTTGGTCTCCCGGCCCCCCCAGTGCACCTCCAGTGGGAGGCTCTCCTTGGAAGCCCTGAGGTGTCAGTCCCGGCACCAAGACATCTGGGCCCCAGCTCAGTGGGTCTCCTGAACTGTCAGATACCCCCGCCCCCTCCACTTCATGATTTCCCCAGCTCTAGGGCAGGAAGCTGCTTCCTGCAGTTACTCTACGTCACTAATGCCTCTGGAACCAGTTGTGTATACTAAATAATATTTGTCACAAGATTTAGTGGACCTGATTTCCCTAATTGACTCCTTGCCGATAAATTTTCCCGAGACCTGGTGTCCTCACTGGGGAGGGGGGCAGAGAAGCTTCTATCCAGGATCCATGGTTCTCAAATTCAAGGATATAGAGAAATTGCTAGAGAAACTTACTAAAAATGCAGATTCTAGGCTTCTGTTTGCAGTAATTCTGATTCAGTAGATTGGATATGGGCTCAAGAACCGCTTTTTAAACAGATGTGCATTACTATATAGAAAATAGAGAAACAACAAGGACCTACTGTGTAGCACAGGAAACTATACTCATTATCTTTTAATAACCTATAATGGGGTTGCAGAGACTTGGACATGGCTGAGCATGTACATACACACGCAAGTGAAAAAGAATCTGAAAGAGAATACATCTGTATAACTGAATCACTTTGCTGTACACGTGAAACACTATAAATCAACTATACTTCTAGTAAGTAAATAAAATCAGTTCATCATGAAAAAAGAATCTGCTTTTTAAACAAACATCTTGGGTGTTTCTGAGATGAGCTCAGGTATTAATTACTCTGTCTCACAGGCTTTGAGAGAAATCTGCCGAAACCCAGGGCTTCTCATGGGGGCTCTTTCCTAGACCTGAAGTGGTTGTCCCGGGACTTAGAAACAGACTTTACTTATTTTTTTAAAAGTAAACTTGGTGGGGGCGAGGGGGCACATTGGATGTTCTGAGTTTAGACCAAGGGCCCCCCAGACTGTACACTGGCCCCTGAAGGCTGAACACCCAATCCTGTTGAACCCAGCGAGCTCTGATGCAATCAGCTGGAAAAAAGCTTTACCCCTGGTCATAGGTTGTCCACTTGGCAGGTCTTGTACCCCAGGTCGACATCCAGGGAGGGAGATGCCTTTTCCTTATTTATACAAAAGGCAATGTGCACGTGGCTGAGATAATTAAATGGAACTGACCTCGAAGTAGGTCTTACCTTTGTGTTTAGAGCCCTTCCCACTTCTTGGGGGCTTGAGGTTGGAGCAGTGAGGAGCTGGAGACCACCCCCTTACCATGTCAAAATACTGTATGAGAACCAGGGCACTCACATGAGTCTTTTGGCCTTTACCAGTGGGTGTATCTGTTTATCTGTGTGAATAGCAATGGATGCTTTGGTGGAATGTTGGCTTCTATTTGGTTGATTTAATCAGTGAAGGGAGCGGGTTTTGCGGGGAGGAGCTGCTACCCCCTCAAAGAAGAACAGAAAGTTTTTCAGTCTTGCCAGATCATGGGGCTCTGAGTTTGCATGGAGGCGAGAACTTCAAAGTGACCTTTGACTGAGTATAAAAATCCAGCTTGCTCTGTAGGAATGTGGAGTCTTTGAACTCTCCTGGAGTCCAGGACCCTAAGTTGTGTTTCCTAAGATGGATTTGGATGGGTTTCCTGGATCGGCTCCTGTCCGTTACCTCCCCACAATGCTAGGTATTTTGTATCACCTCTTTATCATCAAGTGGAATCATTGAATGCCCTACTTTGTGTTTGCCTGTCTCATTTTGCGTGATTTCTGCATGCTGAGCAGTGGCCAGGAGATTCAGTTTTTAAAGACGGAGGGTCCCAGCCTATTCTGATGGAACATTGCTCTTCAGTTTGCGCTTTGCTGTGGAATTTGTCGTGAGAATTGAAAGGGATGTTCTACAAATCAGAAACGCCTTCAGGCAGATGGCCTTGCTAGGCTTGTTCCTTGACATTAGCTGCCACATCCTTCAAACCCCTACCTATTTACAAACATATACAGTGAGCACCAACACAATGCACCTGCATTTGAGCAAACTCCAGGAGTTACTGAAGGACAGGGAAGCCTGGCATGCTGCAGTCCATGGGGTCACCGAGTCAGACACGACTGAGTAACTTAACAGAACACCTTCCTTTTTCACCTTGTCAAACCAGGGAGAGGTTGATGTGAGTTTCATCCACTTAGCATGCAGTTATTGAGGCCCTCCTGCGTTCCAGGCAGGGGCCTCAGTGGAAGGGCTGGTTATGCTTTCATAAGGCTGTCATGTTAAGTGCTGAGGTGAGGCTTGAGAGCAGAGAGGAAGGGATTAACTCTGCCTGGAGTTGTTAGAGAAGGCAGCATCTCAAGTGATTCATAGCCAACCCCTGGGGCTGGGATGTCAGCGCCCACCCCACCTTGTCAAAATAGGATGATCTTTTTCTTAAACAATGAGTACACATTCACAGACAGAGAGATTCTATGTTTTACTCCAAGTTTCCTGTTGGCCATTGTCAACATTAGAATCTTAGAATAGTTTCAGCTTTAAGGGATCTAACCTTGAAGTGAATAATTTTCAGTCTACAGCTGTCCCCCTTATCAAAGGGGTATATGTTCCTGCACCCTCTGTGGAGGTCCAGAACCTGAAAAAAAATGTATATATACACATGGATATATAATACACAACCCTATATACACTGTTTTTTTCTTTATATACCTACCTGCGATTCTTTAAATTATTAATTAGTTACCATAAGAAATTAACAGTAATAAGATAGAACAATTATAGCAATATATTATAATAAAAGTTATTGATCTTTCTCCTTCTCAAACTGTCTTATGAATCATTGAATGCCCTACTTGTGTTGCCTGTCTCATTTTGCGTGATTTCTGCATGCTGAGCAGTGGCCAGGAGATTCAGTTTTAAAGACGGAGGGTCCCAGCCTATTCTGATGGAACATTGCTCTTCAGTTTGCGCTTTGCTGTGGAATTTGTCGTGAGAATTGAAAGGGATGTTCTACAAATCAGAAACGCCTTCAGGCAGATGGCCTTGCTAGGCTTGTTCCTTGACATTAGCTGCCACATCCTTCAAACCCCTACCTATTTACAAACATATACAGTGAGCACCAACACAATGCACCTGCATTTGAGCAAACTCCAGGAGTTACTGAAGGACAGGGAAGCCTGGCATGCTGCAGTCCATGGGGTCACCGAGTCAGACACGACTGAGTAACTTAACAGAACACCTTCCTTTTTCACCTTGTCAAACCAGGGAGAGGTTGATGTGAGTTTCATCCACTTAGCATGCAGTTATTGAGGCCCTCCTGCGTTCCAGGCAGGGGCCTCAGTGGAAGGGCTGGTTATGCTTTCATAAGGCTGTCATGTTAAGTGCTGAGGTGAGGCTTGAGAGCAGAGAGGAAGGGATTAACTCTGCCTGGAGTTGTTAGAGAAGGCAGCATCTCAAGTGATTCATAGCCAACCCCTGGGGCTGGGTTGTCAGCGCCCACCCCCCACCTTGTCAAAATAGGATGATCTTTTTCTTAAACAATGAGTACACATTCACAGACAGAGAGATTCTATGTTTTACTCCAAGTTTCCTGTTGGCCATTGTCAACATTAGAATCTTAGAATAGTTTCAGCTTTAAGGGATCTAACCTTGAAGTGAATAATTTTCAGTCTACAGCTGTCCCCCTTATCAAAGGGGTATATGTTCCTGCACCCTCTGTGGAGGTCCAGAACCTGAAAAAAAATGTATATATACACATGGATATATAATACACAACCCTATATACACTGTTTTTTTCTTTATATACCTACCTGCGATTCTTTAAATTATTAATTAGTTACCATAAGAAATTAACAGTAATAAGATAGAACAATTATAGCAATATATTATAATAAAAGTTATTGATCTTTCTCCTTCTCAAACTGTCTTATGCATCTAATGCCTTTTTCACCTTAAGTAAACACTTACCGTGCACGGGGGTGGCCGTTAACTTCCGCAGTTTGAGGTGAGACAGCGAAATTAGCACAAATTTCTTTCTTCTTCACGATTTCACAGATGGAAGATTCCTTCTTAACGTATACCTTAGCAATCTCTGCCTGTAACTTTTTTTCTTTCCTTGGGAAGTTGAGAACTTTCGCCTTTTCACTCAAGGAAAGCACATGACAGCTTGTCTTTGGCAGATCCAAATTATAGCCTCAATACTCTTGCTCTGGGGACATAAGTTAAGGAAAATAAGGCTTCATCCGAACATAAGTGCTGTGGACCCTTGACAGTCGATCTGATAACTGAGACAGCTTCCGGGTGGTTTACAGGCAGGATGTACTGGGCAGAGGATGATTCAAGCCGAGGCTGGGACATGGTGGGATTTCATCACACTACCCAGAATGGCACAAAATTGAAACCTCCCAAAGTGTTTATATCTGGAATTTTCCGTTTAATATTTTATGACAACAGTTGACCTTAGACAAGTAACATCACAGAGAGGGAAACCACAAAAAAATGGGGGGTGACCATACTTGTGAATATATTTTTTAAAAACTGGCAAGTAGGGGCTTCCCTGGTGGTCCAGTGGGTAAGGACACCGCCTTGCAGTGCCAGGGGCGCTGGTTCCAACCCTGGCCTAGATCGATGTGTCCAATTACTGAGCCGGAGCTCTGGAGCGCATGCGCCCAGAGCCAGTGCTCTGCAACAACAGAGGCCACCGCGATGGGAGGCCCACACGGGCCAAAGAACAAAGATGGAAAAATAGATAAATGAAAGACCAATAGAAGTGGCCCACCTGCCCCCTCCCTCCCCAACCCGCCCCCAAAATAAATAAATAAATAAATCTTTAAAAAAAAAACAAAACAAAAAAACTGGCAAGTGGTCCTGTTGACAGAGTGACTCTTATCTACTGTGTATCATTAAGAATACTAGAACTGTCGAGGAGTAAATCGCACTATTGATCACATTGAATGAGGTGCACGTTGGAGTCTGACACTTGACAGCTTCTTATCCTATACATACCCCCCCTCTTTAATCCAGGTGCCTAGGCTTTACCTCTATCCCTTGATCATAATTTTCTTTATGTTAAATAATCCCAGTCCACCTACTGAGTTTAGTAAATGTATTATAGAGTTGTGTTTAAAATGAAAAAAAAAATTAACTGTTGCTTTAGGTGTAGCTTGAGGTCCAAGGTGAGCATGTGGCATTCATTCCAGTTGGATTCTACATCCAAGTTTCCCTCTATCTCCCCAGCACTCAGAGCCCCAGGTGCCTTTTTGTTTCTCTGTGATATCATTAACTGGCTCTTGTTGAGCTGCAGACAAGCCTTGCTTTTCTTCGGTGAGGTCTGTGACCTCTAAAAGTTTTCACAAGCTAGGCTTTCCCAGTGAAGTAGTTTATCCAGGTCAGGGGTGAAATGCCAGTTCACTCACTGAGTGACCATTTCTTCACCTCACTCTTTTTCTGTTTTTTTAAATTATTTATGTATTTTATGTTTTGGTTGTACGGAATCTTCATTGCTGCTTGGGCTTTTCTCTAGTTGAGGCGAGCGGGGGCTACTCTTCGTTGCAATGCATGGGCATCTCATTGTGGTGGGTTCCACTGTTGCCGAGTTCAGGCGCTAGGGCACGCGGGCTTCAGTAGTCGTGGCGGGTGGACTCAGTGGCTGCAGCTCCTGGGGCTGTAGAGCACAGGCTCAATAGCTGTAGCTGCCGGGCTTAGTTGTTTCTTGGCATGCGGGCTCTTCCGGGACCGGGGATTGAACCTGAGTCTCCTGCATTGGCAGGTGGATTCTTTGCCACCAGGAAACTCCTCATCCTGGGCTTGATAATTTTTTATAATAAGCTCTAAATCTATTCCCACAACCCCTCTACTCACTGGTCTTTTTGACAGAGGCAGAAGGATGTAACTCAACCAGCTTGGCTATTACACCAAAGAGGTACCTTAGGCAGGTCACCTGTTTGTAGCCGCTGTGAGAAAGGTGGCCTTGCAGTGCCCAGCCCGTGTACCCGACAGGCCAGCAGTAACATTGTTTTGCAAAAGAATCCGTCCAACAAATTGCGTATAACACCTGTCTCGCTGTTCCTGTTCCTTGTATTTGAGGAGAATTTACTGTGCCTCGTTCCTTTCACATAGGATGCCCCACACCACCAAATAGGTCTGATAGTTAATGTGTGAAAATGGCAGGATGAAGTGGACGGTAGAATGGTGACCTATGGTAAATCAGTTTGGTCCTATGTCTGGCATATATTCGCATATTATGTTGAATAGGAAATGTGACCGTTTTGATCAAAAAGAATGACAGCTTCATACGTGTAACTGAGTAGATAATTTGAAATTTGTACTCTTCGGTAAGGATGAATACACTTTTGAAGCCAAGTAGCAGTAACTCGGGGTGAGGGGCAAAGTGGTGAGCTTTTATAGGACTCACCATATTTTTGTATTTTCAAACATTAATTGCTAAGCTTAATTTAGGAGATCTCACACAAAATTCTGAATGTGCAGCTTTTCTGCATGAATCACAGTCTTGCCCCGCCAGGTCAGTGGTGTCACCTGGAGACAGTGGACCAAGGCAGAGTGGCAGCTGTGCCCCCATGGGGCTCATGTGTGGGTCCATTCATACCCTGGCCAGCTCCGGTCCATCATGTGACCTGAATGGCCTCATGGACTCTGAAGTTGGACATGTGCTATAAATAGAGCACCCCTAGTAAGATGAGTAAAGAGGAAATTGGAAGAAATCATCCGCTGGACCAAGGTCATTTTTGTCTACTACACGCCGTCAGCCGGCCTCTAAAAAGCATAGCTGATCGACAGCTCTGGATTCCAGTCATTGAGAAAGTACAGCCAAGCGGGTTCATGTGCTAAGAGACGGGCACACTCTGGTTAAACTTTTGGCTTGATGCTCTTCATTTGAGTCGGGTGAGATGACAGAATTGTTTCCCTGGTGAGTGTTCACGTCACAGGCCAATGTTACTCCTTTTTTAAAAAAATTAATTATTTAATTGGTTGCAGTGGGTCTCAGTTTTGGCATGTGGGATCTAGTTCCCTGACCAGGGATGGAGCTCAGGCCCCTGCATTGGGAGCATGCAGTCTTAGCCACTGGGCCACCAGGGATGTCCCCGATGCTATTCCTTTCTCATCCTTTTGCTTTTTAAATCCTGACGTTTATGGGAAGCAGTTACCAAACAATTGACTTTAACATGACTGTTCTTCTCCACATATTTTAGAAGTATCTGATGTTTGTTGCTATACTGTTTGTCATGTCAGGGGAACAGAACACAAAAGAGAACACTCATCAGGAAAAGAAGGGCTGAATGAATTGTGATGCATTGACCTTGTGAAATCCTGTGTGGTATTAACATGACAAATCAACAGGATACCAGTTAACCTGGAGGGTTTTCCCTGAGGAGTAAGACTAGCTGAGATTTAATTAGTACTTCTATGTGCTCGGCACAGTTCCAAGGGCTTTCCAGGTATTAACTTATCTGATCCTTCCAGTTGCCCTTGGGATCTTCCCGGGCCAAGGATTGAACCAGTGCCTCTTGCACTGCAAGGCGGACCCTTTACCCACTGGACCACCAGGGAAGCCCTGAACAGACTTTTAAAAATCATTTTGTTAGGTTAGATATCAAAAAATACATTTTCAGTGAGAAATTTAGCTGTAGAATATTGATTCATAGCTGTTCCTGAATTCTCTGGGTTATTCTCTTGTATTTTAGGCTTTTAAACTCATCATTGCTGTATCAGATCTTAGAAATCATTTAGCCTTTCGGTTTCCCAGTTTAGCCCACTTAGTCCTCCTTTTAAACCAACTGAATCTTCCTGGTAAGCAAAATGAAACTGAGTCCGGACCGGCAACTACTTTCCCTGCTATAAACTACAAATGCA
The DNA here is from genome assembly GCA_022376925.1 of Tragulus kanchil. Classification (NCBI taxonomy): domain Eukaryota; kingdom Metazoa; phylum Chordata; class Mammalia; order Artiodactyla; family Tragulidae; genus Tragulus; species Tragulus kanchil. Next base: position 264,506,245 of record JAIOJX010000026.1, on the reverse strand, counting down.
GTCTGTCTCCTTCACATTATGGATGGAGAAGTGAGTCCTGGAGAAAGAGCCTAATGTTCATTGAGTTGATCCTTTCCAGGAGTGTGAAACATATGTTATTAAGCCTTGCAGGTAGACTTTATTATGCCCATTAAGGAAATGGAAGTACAGGTAGAAATAAGCCCAGTATCACTGAACCCTGGGAATCAGTGCTATGACTGGATAGAATCCCTTCCTTTCGAGGGTCTTGAGAATGACAGAGGCCTACCAGAGCCCATTCAGTCGAGTCTTGTCTCTTACCACTATTTGAATTAATTAGGAAATTTTCGACAATGTATAAGTTATATAGCAAAATTATCATAGGTGATTGTGACTTAGAACAAAGAAAGCCCGTGTTAATCCGCGGCTGCCATGGGAAGCAGTTACCAAACAATTGACTTTAACATGACTGTTCTTCTCCACATATTTTAGAAGTATCTGATGTTTGTTGCTATACTGTTTGTCATGTCAGGGGAACAGAACACAAAAGAGAACACTCATCAGGAAAAGAAGGGCTGAATGAATTGTGATGCATTGACCTTGTGAAATCCTGTGTGGTATTAACATGACAAATCAACAGGATACCAGTTAACCTGGAGGGTTTTCCCTGAGGAGTAAGACTAGCTGAGATTTAATTAGTACTTCTATGTGCTCGGCACAGTTCCAAGGGCTTTCCAGGTATTAACTTATCTGATCCTTCCAGTTGCCCTTGGGATCTTCCCGGGCCAAGGATTGAACCAGTGCCTCTTGCACTGCAAGGCGGACCCTTTACCCACTGGACCACCAGGGAAGCCCTGAACAGACTTTTAAAAATCATTTTGTTAGGTTAGATATCAAAAAATACATTTTCAGTGAGAAATTTAGCTGTAGAATATTGATTCATAGCTGTTCCTGAATTCTCTGGGTTATTCTCTTGTATTTTAGGCTTTTAAACTCATCATTGCTGTATCAGATCTTAGAAATCATTTAGCCTTTCGGTTTCCCAGTTTAGCCCACTTAGTCCTCCTTTTAAACCAACTGAATCTTCCTGGTAAGCAAAATGAAACTGAGTCCGGACCGGCAACTACTTTCCCTGCTATAAACTACAAATGCAGTCTGTCTCCTTCACATTATGGATGGAGAAGTGAGTCCTGGAGAAAGAGCCTAATGTTCATTGAGTTGATCCTTTCCAGGAGTGTGAAACATATGTTATTAAGCCTTGCAGGTAGACTTTATTATGCCCATTAAGGAAATGGAAGTACAGGTAGAAATAAGCCCAGTATCACTGAACCCTGGGAATCAGTGCTATGACTGGATAGAATCCCTTCCTTTCGAGGGTCTTGAGAATGACAGAGGCCTACCAGAGCCCATTCAGTCGAGTCTTGTCTCTTACCACTATTTGAATTAATTAGGAAATTTTCGACAATGTATAAGTTATATAGCAAAATTATCATAGGTGATTGTGACTTTAGAACAAAGAAAGCCGCTTGTGTTAATCCGCCGGGGCTGCCATAACAAAATAGCTTGAGGGGGTGCCTTCAAGAGAAATTTATTTCGCTCTGTTTTGGAGGCTGTGCAGTCTAGTTCAAGGTGCTGGCTGATGTGGTTTCTTTTTTCTTTTTTTTTTTTTAATTTTAAATTTCTATTTTCCGATGTGGTTTCTGATGAGAGCTCTTTTCACTTCCCTTCCTGTCCTTGCCCATAAAGTGAGGGGTTGGACTAGATGATTTGTGAGGCTCCCTGCACCTCTAATCTTGTTTTTGATCTCTCTCACAGTTGAAGGAACTCTTTGGATTCAAAGTGGACTGTTCCAGATAGTCCAATGAGTGGTTAAATCCTTGAGGGCAGTGGCCCCCATCACCTCAGGTCATAAAGCTTCACATTTATTCTCTGTTGAGATGAGAAACTGCCAGTTGTTCTTTAGTCAGCTGTAGGTATAAAGCAGTAACAATCCTCTAGTTGGAAGACTAATAATAAGACTTTCCTTGTCACTCCCTTACCTTTTTAAAGACAATTGAAAAGTTTTTATTATTATCATTTAAAAGTATTTTCTGGAAGTTTTATAGAATTTTTAAAGGTGACTTTCCACCTACAGCTATTACAGAATATTGGCTCTACGCCCTCCATTGAACAGTACATCTTTGAGCCTCTCTTACACCCAACAGTTTGTATTTCCCATTCCTCCTCTGTGTTGTCTCTCTTCCCCTCCCCTTTGGTAACCACGAGTTTGTTTTCTGTATCTGTGAGAGAGCTTCTTTTTGGTTATATTAACTAGTTTGTTGTGTTTCTTTAGACTCCACATGTGAGTGATATCATACAGCATATATCTTTCTCTGATTTATTTCGCTTACCATAAAGTCCTCCAAGGCTATTCACATTGCTTGCTGTAAATGGCAAAATTTCATTCTTTTCTACACCCAAGTAATATTCCAGTGTGTGTGTGTGTGTGTGTGTGTGTGTGTGTGTGTGTGTGTGTGTGTGTGACGGGGGTCGTCTTTATCCATTTATCTGTTTCTGTTGATGGATAGTTAGGCTGCATCCATATTTTGACAATTACAAATAATGTTACTGGGAGCATTAGGGTTTCCTCCATGTGGTTTTCTGCAGTGGTTGCCTCAATTTACATTCTTGTCAGTAGTGTACAAGAATTCCCTCTTCTCCACATCCTTGACAACATTTGTTATTTGTGCTTTTTTGGCTGATCGCCATTCTGACAGTAATGAGATGTTATCTCATTTTGGTTTTGATTTGCATTTCTCTGATTATTAGCAATGTTGAGCATGTTTTCATGTGCCTGTTGGCCCTCTGTATGTCCTATTTGGAAAAATGTCTATTCAGTTCTGCCCAGTTTAAATTTATGTTCATTTTAGAATTTATTTTTTGCCTTCCTATTTTTCAATCAGTTTGGTTTTTTGATGTTGAGTTGTATGAACTGTTTATATATTTTTTAAAATTAATTCCTATCAGTCATATCACTTGCAGATATTTTCACCATTCAGTAGTTTGTCTATTTGTCAGTGGTATCCTTTGCTGTGCAAAATCCAGTTCAACACTCCTCCCCCTCTTCAGAATTTTTCTTTGCGTCCATATTCTTGGATTTGTCTGTGGAAGCAAAAGACTTTAATAGTCAAGGACTTAACTGAGTCTGAATGGTAACCCCACATTATATACACTTACTTTATCCTTTCTGGGAATTTGTCTTCTTCTTTTCCTGTTTTCCCCATTTGAAAACATTCTGAGGTGTGAATGGAGAATGGAGGGTGGAGTTTGTATTTCCCATTCCTCCTCTGTGTTGTCTCTCTTCCCCTCCCCTTTGGTAACCACGAGTTTGTTTTCTGTATCTGTGAGAGAGCTTCTTTTTGGTTATATTAACTAGTTTGTTGTGTTTCTTTAGACTCCACATGTGAGTGATATCATACAGCATATATCTTTCTCTGATTTATTTCGCTTACCATAAAGTCCTCCAAGGCTATTCACATTGCTTGCTGTAAATGGCAAAATTTCATTCTTTTCTACACCCAAGTAATATTCCAGTGTGTGTGTGTGTGTGTGTGTGTGTGTGTGTGTGACGGGGGTCGTCTTTATCCATTTATCTGTTTCTGTTGATGGATAGTTAGGCTGCATCCATATTTTGACAATTACAAATAATGTTACTGGGAGCATTAGGGTTTCCTCCATGTGGTTTTCTGCAGTGGTTGCCTCAATTTACATTCTTGTCAGTAGTGTACAAGAATTCCCTCTTCTCCACATCCTTGACAACATTTGTTATTTGTGCTTTTTTGGCTGATCGCCATTCTGACAGTAATGAGATGTTATCTCATTTTGGTTTTGATTTGCATTTCTCTGATTATTAGCAATGTTGAGCATGTTTTCATGTGCCTGTTGGCCCTCTGTATGTCCTATTTGGAAAAATGTCTATTCAGTTCTGCCCAGTTTAAATTTATGTTCATTTTAGAATTTATTTTTTGCCTTCCTATTTTTCAATCAGTTTGGTTTTTTGATGTTGAGTTGTATGAACTGTTTATATATTTTTAATATTAATTCCTATCAGTCATATCACTTGCAGATATTTTCACCATTCAGTAGTTTGTCTATTTGTCAGTGGTATCCTTTGCTGTGCAAAATCCAGTTCAACACTCCTCCCCCTCTTCAGAATTTTTCTTTGCGTCCATATTCTTGGATTTGTCTGTGGAAGCAAAAGACTTTAATAGTCAAGGACTTAACTGAGTCTGAATGGTAACCCCACATTATATACACTTACTTTATCCTTTCTGGGAATTTGTCTTCTTCTTTTCCTGTTTTCCCCATTTGAAAACATTCTGAGGTGTGAATGGAGAATGGAGGGGTGGAGCTGGGGGGAGATTTACAGTAGTAGGGCTGAGCTTCCCGTCAGCAGCTCGTTAAATGTGTTTGTTGACTTCTCAGTTGGGTATGAGGCCTGGTGCTAGGGAGCTACTTATCACTTTCTCTGTGGGCTCCCTTTAGGGACAGGCTCTGTTTCTGGAGACCTTGACTGGAAAATGCACTCTGCCGTCAGCATGGCTCTTTGTAGTGTTTGGCTCTTGGATCTGGGGCATTCTGGATGGAGCCCAACATGCTGTGATCTGCAGGCCGGTGAGGCTGATCCAATGGGACTTGGAGTAACAGCTAATGGAGAAGGGTGCTAGTTGGTGGTTTACTTGCTAAGTCGTGTCTGCCTCTTTGTGACCCCATGGAGTGTAACTGCCAGGCTCCTCTGTCCATAGACTTTTCCAGGCAAGAGTACTGGAGTGGGTTGCCATTTCCTAGAGTGGGTTGCCATGTCCTTCACCAGGGAATCTTCCTGACCCAGGAATCAAACTGGGGTCTCCGGCATTGCAGGCAGATTCTTTACCAACTGAGCCACCAAATGACTGTGGTGATTATTCTTGAACTGAGCTCTAGAGAGAGTGAGGTTTGCTCTGACCTTCCCTCTAGGTTCTCTTTTCTTCAGCAGTACAGGTCAACATTGAAGACATTTTCCTAAGAAGGGCAAAACAAGGCAGGAAGGGAGAGGTGTGCTTCTGGCTGGTGGGAAGTAAGGAGCAGAAACTGGCCAGTTCTGCCCAGTTTAAATTTATGTTCATTTTAGAATTTATTTTTTGCCTTCCTATTTTTCAATCAGTTTGGTTTTTTGATGTTGAGTTGTATGAACTGTTTATATATTTTTAATATTAATTCCTATCAGTCATATCACTTGCAGATATTTTCACCATTCAGTAGTTTGTCTATTTGTCAGTGGTATCCTTTGCTGTGCAAAATCCAGTTCAACACTCCTCCCCCTCTTCAGAATTTTTCTTTGCGTCCATATTCTTGGATTTGTCTGTGGAAGCAAAAGACTTTAATAGTCAAGGACTTAACTGAGTCTGAATGGTAACCCCACATTATATACACTTACTTTATCCTTTCTGGGAATTTGTCTTCTTCTTTTCCTGTTTTCCCCATTTGAAAACATTCTGAGGTGTGAATGGAGAATGGAGGGGTGGAGCTGGGGGGAGATTTACAGTAGTAGGGCTGAGCTTCCCGTCAGCAGCTCGTTAAATGTGTTTGTTGACTTCTCAGTTGGGTATGAGGCCTGGTGCTAGGGAGCTACTTATCACTTTCTCTGTGGGCTCCCTTTAGGGACAGGCTCTGTTTCTGGAGACCTTGACTGGAAAATGCACTCTGCCGTCAGCATGGCTCTTTGTAGTGTTTGGCTCTTGGATCTGGGGCATTCTGGATGGAGCCCAACATGCTGTGATCTGCAGGCCGGTGAGGCTGATCCAATGGGACTTGGAGTAACAGCTAATGGAGAAGGGTGCTAGTTGGTGGTTTACTTGCTAAGTCGTGTCTGCCTCTTTGTGACCCCATGGAGTGTAACTGCCAGGCTCCTCTGTCCATAGACTTTTCCAGGCAAGAGTACTGGAGTGGGTTGCCATTTCCTAGAGTGGGTTGCCATGTCCTTCACCAGGGAATCTTCCTGACCCAGGAATCAAACTGGGGTCTCCGGCATTGCAGGCAGATTCTTTACCAACTGAGCCACCAAATGACTGTGGTGATTATTCTTGAACTGAGCTCTAGAGAGAGTGAGGTTTGCTCTGACCTTCCCTCTAGGTTCTCTTTTCTTCAGCAGTACAGGTCAACATTGAAGACATTTTCCTAAGAAGGGCAAAACAAGGCAGGAAGGGAGAGGTGTGCTTCTGGCTGGTGGGAAGTAGGAAGAAAGCACAGGCCTGGGAGTGTGGCAGCCCTGCCTCAGATCCTGGCTCAGTACTTGAAGCTGTATGGGCAGTTTTCTGAGTCCCATTGTACTCACATATAAAACAAGGCTAATAACAAAAAAGACGCAGGCCTGTAACAAGAATTATACCAGGAAAATGCTGACTCTATAGTGCATGGTCAGTATGTATGGATTTTCTTCTCCACTGAACACAGATGGGAGTTCTGGAATGGGAGCCCTGAAGTTGGAGATCTGTCTTGGGAGCATTAGGATGACCTGCTGGGTCACCAGTTCAGGGGGCCAAAGCTGATGATGAGACCACAGGGCAGAACTTCAGCGCCAAAGACACCCATTTGGACACTTCCGTGGGGGTGAGAAAGCCTTGATTAGAACAAGAAGTGTTACTCTTCTCTCATATGTATCAGGAAAGCTAATCCTGGTCTCTCCTCTTTATTGATAGACAGTCCCTCCTCCCCATCTTGGGTGATTGTCAGTGACTCATTTGGGAAATAGTACCCTAGGGAAAACATGAAGGAGAAAGGTAGACGGTCACATCCGCCCCCTCTTGCACAGGCTGTTTCTCTCCTTGGCAGTCTCTCCTTGCGGGAGAGGATTTATGTGATGAGAGTGAGATTTTTGGTATTCTTTGCAGAGTTGAGATGCCTTAATCTGGAGGTCTTTTTGTCCCTACAGAATATAAATCTGATTAGGAGCTCTTTGTGCTCTGCCACAAATCATTACACATCTATGTTTTGTTCTTATAAAATATGGATAATGACACGACTCCGTCTCCTAGGAGTTTGAGTGCATTAGCTAATGATCATGAAACCTTAGAAATGATAAATGCATATGAATGCTGAGAGCCTTTGTAATTACACGTTTGCATCATTTTGCTTGGCATCCTTGAAAAGGCCTGCTTTCAACATGAGAATCCTCAGGTTGATTCCTGTTCTAATTGTAGAGGAAGCTTGGAAGAAATAGACTCAGAGAGTGCTCATGGCAGAGGAGTTGTCATAGCGTCTTTTGGAAGCCCTAAAGTAGCTCAGGCTGGAGTGGTTTGGTTTGAGCTCAAGTGAGAGAAGAGCTTGAGGTACTGTAAAAGCACTGGAATGAGAAAACACCAGTGCCCACGAATGGCAGTGGCTTCCGTGCAGGGTTGTGATGAAATGCTCATGTCCTTTATTCTTGTGACATCAAACCCATCACCTCCTCAGCCTTTCTTCTGGGCTGCAGTGAACACGCTGTACCCCAGTGGGCTCTTTTGATGTGGGTCACCTTGCTGGGTTGTTAAGCCTCTGGAGTAGAGATAACTATCTTTGTACCCTCTAGGAAAATCCAGTTTTTCCTCTTTCTCATCCAGATAATTATTTTTGAAGTTAAGAAACTTGTTTTAAAAGAATTTCAGATGGTAATGTGTTGAATACGTAAGTTATAGAAACTTAAAAAAATAGATATTAATTTAAGAAGGGTTTCATGAATAAATAGTAACCTGACAGTGTGCCATTTGACAGCTGACGTTGCTTTCATTTCCTTTCAGGCAGGTGGCGCTACAGCTAGAACTACCTCGACAGGCAGAAATTTATCTTGGGTGATTGTCAGTGACTCATTTGGGAAATAGTACCCTAGGGAAAACATGAAGGAGAAAGGTGACGGTCACATCCGCCCCCTCTTGCACAGGCTGTTTCTCTCCTTGGCAGTCTCTCCTTGCGGGAGAGGATTTATGTGATGAGAGTGAGATTTTTGGTATTCTTTGCAGAGTTGAGATGCCTTAATCTGGAGGTCTTTTTGTCCCTACAGAATATAAATCTGATTAGGAGCTCTTTGTGCTCTGCCACAAATCATTACACATCTATGTTTTGTTCTTATAAAATATGGATAATGACACGACTCCGTCTCCTAGGAGTTTGAGTGCATTAGCTAATGATCATGAAACCTTAGAAATGATAAATGCATATGAATGCTGAGAGCCTTTGTAATTACACGTTTGCATCATTTTGCTTGGCATCCTTGAAAAGGCCTGCTTTCAACATGAGAATCCTCAGGTTGATTCCTGTTCTAATTGTAGAGGAAGCTTGGAAGAAATAGACTCAGAGAGTGCTCATGGCAGAGGAGTTGTCATAGCGTCTTTTGGAAGCCCTAAAGTAGCTCAGGCTGGAGTGGTTTGGTTTGAGCTCAAGTGAGAGAAGAGCTTGAGGTACTGTAAAAGCACTGGAATGAGAAAACACCAGTGCCCACGAATGGCAGTGGCTTCCGTGCAGGGTTGTGATGAAATGCTCATGTCCTTTATTCTTGTGACATCAAACCCATCACCTCCTCAGCCTTTCTTCTGGGCTGCAGTGAACACGCTGTACCCCAGTGGGCTCTTTTGATGTGGGTCACCTTGCTGGGTTGTTAAGCCTCTGGAGTAGAGATAACTATCTTTGTACCCTCTAGGAAAATCCAGTTTTTCCTCTTTCTCATCCAGATAATTATTTTTGAAGTTAAGAAACTTGTTTTAAAAGAATTTCAGATGGTAATGTGTTGAATACGTAAGTTATAGAAACTTAAAAAAATAGATATTAATTTAAGAAGGGTTTCATGAATAAATAGTAACCTGACAGTGTGCCATTTGACAGCTGACGTTGCTTTCATTTCCTTTCAGGCAGTGGCGCTACAGCTGTGGTTCAGGCTGCTCTATGCAAACCCAGGCAAGAGCGTGTGGCAATAAAGCGGATCAACCTGGAAAAATGCCAGACCAGCATGGATGAACTATTAGTAAGTCAAAATGAAGGGAACACTGCTGGGTGCTTTTCTTACCTTGTGAGTCTGTAGAGATGGGCCGGAGAAGCAGGAGAGGAGAGAGCAGAAGCCACTTGGCGTTTTCTCCCATTTGGACACATGTATTTCTTGGAAAGCCGCCCACATGGCTTTTTCCTCCCTATGACTGTGTTGTATAATACACGGCTTACTTGGCTTTGACAAATACAATTTTACTCAGTCTTCCTAATCCCCAGGTGGGAATGGTCTCAGTGTTAACACTCTGTTTTAAGAAATGAGGGAAAGACTCAGAGGACCTAAGGTCATGTGATACTGAATTGGATGATAAGCTTGCTGACCCTCAGTCTCGAATCCTGACATGAAGAGGAATTACTCCCTAAACGATTTACTGGCTCTTCTGACTTTCATAAATCACGAAATCTCCTATAAATTTCAGTTATTCAAAATACTTCAGGGTAGCTTGCATTCTTATTGGCTAAGAGAAGAGTTTGCTTTTTTTTTTTTTTGTACAGGGCAACTTATAATTCTAAATAAAGTATGTTACATAAATAATTGGAGGTTGTCGGCGTGGCTCTGACTATAGTAGCACTGGTTGGTTGAAGGAACATTTGCTTTGGGCTTAGCTGACTCATTATTAAATGAACAGCTTGGCAAATGGTTATTAGTTGCCCGGCAAACTATGAAGGGTTTGAGTTTAATCTCATAAATATAGTTGTCGTTCCGCCTGCCAATTTTCTTTTTTTTTCCTTTTGGTCATTTATTTGAGGATAATAGAAAACTGCAGTGGAGGAGTTCACTGATTGGTTATCCTGCCCCTAATCCCAGGACAAATATTAGTCCAATAGCTCCATACAAGCTACAAAGTATAATGACAGTTGGCTACAGATGAAGAAGCCTTTTGTTATGGTCTACGTTGGGAATGGAATGTCATTAACAAGAGCTTTTTGTCTTTACCCAGAATATAGCTTTTATTTCAGGCATAGTTACAGTACACTATAGTGTAAATTAAGTACAAGGATAATGCTGTACTTTTCCAGATCTGTTTGGCCTTAAGTTTTAAATTAGGCTCCACAAGGCATAATTTTTGCTGGGATTGCAGTAGCAGATTGCCAGCTAAAACTCAGATTAAGGCAAGGGCTTCCACGACTTAATTTGTAAAAAAGCAAACAGACAAAAAAAATGGGGGACATACATTTAAGGCTTTTACTCTTCTCAAAATTTCAGCTGTGCTTTGCTCTTACTGAAATTATTACTGTGTACTTCTGTTGCTTGCTATCATGGTGACCAGTAAAACTGTGTCTTTGTCCACTGACCGATTTTCAAGGTCACTTTCGAAGTGGAAAAAGCTTTAAACAAACTGTGGAGAGAGCTCGGTCCTGCCTTTGCTGCTAACTTGTTCTTTTAATTTATTTAGTCAAGTTAGCTAACAGCTACAAGATCTAAGATCCCATTGTTTGTTGCTGTTGTTCAGTCGCTAAGTCATGTCTGACTCTTTGTGACCTCATGGACTACGACATGCCAGGATTCCCTGTCCTTCCCCATCCCCTGGAGCTTGCTCAAACTCATGCCATTGAGTCCAGCCATCTCATCCTCTGTCGTCTCCTTCTCCTGCCCTCAGTCTTTACCAGCACCAGGGTCTTTTCCAAGATCCTATCACAGGTCTCAAATTCTGTGGCTATACTAAATACATAATAATGTTTTAAAGATCTTGGGAGTATACATTTATCCTCATGCCCTGTTTGGAAGTATCATTCTTGAATTTGCCCACAGCAGTAGTATTGTTCTGTTGGAGGTGTCACAGCCATCTTCTTGCCACCAGCAGAATATTTAGACAGAATATGTAAAAGGCTCCTGTGTATCTGTATCTGGCGGTTCTGGAGCCAGCCTTCAGGGCTGATGCTGTGCTCTCTGGTTTCTAGCAAGCCCTCAGTTGCCCAAAGGCTCTATGTTTTCCCCCTGCTGGCTTTTTTTTTTTTTTTCTTTCAATTTTTGTGTTCTAATTTTTGCGGGGGGGGGGGCGGGTTGGGGAGGGAGGGGGACGGGTGGGCCACTTCTGTTGGTCTTTCATTGATCTATTTTTCATCCATCTTTGTTCTTTGGCCCATGTGGGCCTCCCATTGCAGTGGTCTATGTTGTCGCAGAGCACCGGCTCTGGGCGCACGCGCTGCAGAACTCCTGCTCGGTAATTGGACACATCGGTCCAGCCGCTCCGCGGCACGTGGAATCTTCCCAGGCCAGGAATCGACCCCTCGTGTTTTGCCCACGACTTAATTTGTAAAAAAGCAAACAGACAAAAAAAATGGGGGACATACATTTAAGGCTTTTACTCTTCTCAAAATTTCAGCTGTGCTTTGCTCTTACTGAAATTATTACTGTGTACTTCTGTTGCTTGCTATCATGGTGACCAGTAAAACTGTGTCTTTGTCCACTGACCGATTTTCAAGGTCACTTTCGAAGTGGAAAAAGCTTTAAACAAACTGTGGAGAGAGCTCGGTCCTGCCTTTGCTGCTAACTTGTTCTTTTAATTTATTTAGTCAAGTTAGCTAACAGCTACAAGATCTAAGATCCCATTGTTTGTTGCTGTTGTTCAGTCGCTAAGTCATGTCTGACTCTTTGTGACCTCATGGACTACGACATGCCAGGATTCCCTGTCCTTCCCCATCCCCTGGAGCTTGCTCAAACTCATGCCATTGAGTCCAGCCATCTCATCCTCTGTCGTCTCCTTCTCCTGCCCTCAGTCTTTACCAGCACCAGGGTCTTTTCCAAGATCCTATCACAGGTCTCAAATTCTGTGGCTATACTAAATACATAATAATGTTTTAAAGATCTTGGGAGTATACATTTATCCTCATGCCCTGTTTGGAAGTATCATTCTTGAATTTGCCCACAGCAGTAGTATTGTTCTGTTGGAGGTGTCACAGCCATCTTCTTGCCACCAGCAGAATATTTAGACAGAATATGTAAAAGGCTCCTGTGTATCTGTATCTGGCGGTTCTGGAGCCAGCCTTCAGGGCTGATGCTGTGCTCTCTGGTTTCTAGCAAGCCCTCAGTTGCCCAAAGGCTCTATGTTTTCCCCCTGCTGGCTTTTTTTTTTTTTTTCTTTCAATTTTTGTGTTCTAATTTTTGCGGGGGGGGGGGGGGGTTGGGGAGGGAGGGGGACGGGTGGGCCACTTCTGTTGGTCTTTCATTGATCTATTTTTCATCCATCTTTGTTCTTTGGCCCATGTGGGCCTCCCATTGCAGTGGTCTATGTTGTCGCAGAGCACCGGCTCTGGGCGCACGCGCTGCAGAACTCCTGCTCGGTAATTGGACACATCGGTCCAGCCGCTCCGCGGCACGTGGAATCTTCCCAGGCCAGGAATCGAACTGGCACCCCTTGCACTGCAAGGCGGTGTCCTTACCCACTGGACCACCAGGGAAGCCTCCCTGCTGACTTTTTATCAGCAGTCAGCTGCCAGTGATGAGAGCTATGTCAGGGTCCTCCTGGAGGCACCAGCAAGATTGTCGATCCAGGCTCTTTTCTCTATTACCCTGGGACCAGGAACCAGATCAATGTCATTTAGGATGACTCATAATTTAGCCAGAGTTGTCAGTGTTAGGACTAATGCGTTTGTAGCTTTGTGTTTGGCTCCATTAATTTGAGGTCTTAAGATTTACAAGCTTGCTTATTAGCAATTCATTTATTTCTTTCCTTCTCCCCCCTGCCTATGTCCATGTTGTGTTACTGTAATATAGTATATGTGCATAATTATCCATTTTTCATTTTAAAGGATATTTTGGTTTGTTGCTCTAATCGTTCCTTAATTTTGAACCTTTGACCTTTTGGTTTCTTGATAGTTCTAGGAATGGATGGAGGGGATGGCTCTGGTTCTTTAGGACACCCAACTCCCAGGTTCTCTGCAAGCAAAGAAAAAGCAGACAGTAGAGACTGCCTGCTGTGGCCAGGCTTTTGTGGCCGAGCTCTCGGCACATGACTGCGTGGAGCAAAGTTGCTGTAATCCTTTTGATTTCTAATCCTGCTGCTGCTCGCGCTTTCATTATCTCTGTGGGTTCACATTTTGGCAGTATTGGGACATCCGGTATGCTAATAATCCTTTAATTCTGTGTGCGTGTGTGTGTTTGAGTGTGTGTTATATACAGGTCAGTGCTTGGCATTGTTTCACAAACTGTGTCATGTGTTAACTGGAAGCCATTGTTCTTACAAGAAACAATGGCCACTGGAATCCTTATCTTGTGGGAGTGTTATGTCAGAGAAGTCACAGTTACCAGCTATTTGCTGGCTACTGGAAGAGCTGCCTCCCCTGCGGAGACTCTGTCACCTCCCACCCCTGCTGCCTGCCCCGCCCCTCCCCACCACCCTGACTCCTATAGTAAGGTGGGATTTATACGCACAGGTTGAATGTGATGGCAGAGAGCAATTTTGAACAGCTGGCCCTGGACTCTGGTTCTGTCTGTGTTGGAGGCGCTCAGTAGACTTTGCTGTGGTTGTAGAGTTTGCTCTTGGTTTGGCTGAAGAAGATTCAAGGGATCATGATTTCTTTTTTTTCTTAATTTTTTTTTATTGAAATATGATTTCTAAAGCAAAGTGATCATTAGCATCATCTTCTCTGAGAGTGAAGGGAGGAAAAGAAATGTTCAGTGTGATCACTGATGCTACCTAATTGGTAATTTAAATAAAACTTCCATGGTTGACATGAGTACTGGGGTATCCTCAGAGATACTCATTTATTTGGTAAATACCCAAGTTTCTACATTGTGTTTATGCTGTGAAAAGGATGAGTTATGGGTGTATACGTGGGAGGACAAAGGTATATGCTCACTAAAAATTCGTTTCAACAAAAATTAGGTTAGAGCACTCTGGAATAAATGTTTTCCTTGTCATCACATGAGTAGCATTTAACCTTTGACCTTTTGGTTTCTTGATAGTTCTAGGAATGGATGGAGGGGATGGCTCTGGTTCTTTAGGACACCCAACTCCCAGGTTCTCTGCAAGCAAAGAAAAAGCAGACAGTAGAGACTGCCTGCTGTGGCCAGGCTTTTGTGGCCGAGCTCTCGGCACATGACTGCGTGGAGCAAAGTTGCTGTAATCCTTTTGATTTCTAATCCTGCTGCTGCTCGCGCTTTCATTATCTCTGTGGGTTCACATTTTGGCAGTATTGGGACATCCGGTATGCTAATAATCCTTTAATTCTGTGTGCGTGTGTGTGTTTGAGTGTGTGTTATATACAGGTCAGTGCTTGGCATTGTTTCACAAACTGTGTCATGTGTTAACTGGAAGCCATTGTTCTTACAAGAAACAATGGCCACTGGAATCCTTATCTTGTGGGAGTGTTATGTCAGAGAAGTCACAGTTACCAGCTATTTGCTGGCTACTGGAAGAGCTGCCTCCCCTGCGGAGACTCTGTCACCTCCCACCCCTGCTGCCTGCCCGCCTCCCACCACCCTGACTCCTATAGTAAGGTGGGATTTATACGCACAGGTTGAATGTGATGGCAGAGAGCAATTTTGAACAGCTGGCCCTGGACTCTGGTTCTGTCTGTGTTGGAGGCGCTCAGTAGACTTTGCTGTGGTTGTAGAGTTTGCTCTTGGTTTGGCTGAAGAAGATTCAAGGGATCATGATTTCTTTTTCTTAATTTTTTTTTATTGAAATATGATTTCTAAAGCAAAGTGATCATTAGCATCATCTTCTCTGAGAGTGAAGGGAGGAAAAGAAATGTTCAGTGTGATCACTGATGCTACCTAATTGGTAATTTAAATAAAACTTCCATGGTTGACATGAGTACTGGGGTATCCTCAGAGATACTCATTTATTTGGTAAATACCCAAGTTTCTACATTGTGTTTATGCTGTGAAAAGGATGAGTTATGGGTGTATACGTGGGAGGACAAAGGTATATGCTCACTAAAAATTCGTTTCAACAAAAATTAGGTTAGAGCACTCTGGAATAAATGTTTTCCTTGTCATCACATGAGTAGCATTTAACCTACTCAAGCTCAACTAATTATTTTTCTGTGCATTCTTGTGAATTTTCATTTGTGTTTTTCACTTTGGTCTTTAACTACATCTTAATCTCTCTAGGAGTGATAATCTTGGTGGTTGATTTTCCGGGAGTTAGGGATGTTACTGGTCTGTTCTTTATTCTTAACTATCCCCACCTAGATACTTTGATAATGTCTGAGATTTGTTATCCTCCATTTGTTGTTAACCCCATATTTGTTAAATCCCGTACTGGTATAAAAATGACTAATTAGGATTAGCATAAATCCCTTTGGGGGATATAGTTTTAGAGCAGAATTTGTTACCTCCATAGTTACGAAAACTCTACTAGATGCTGGGACCTGGGCTAGGCTGTGGGGAAACAAAGAAGAGTCCTGTTTTTTGTGGAGCCCAGGGACTGGCCAATGAGTTGCTTCATTTTTGCATTGACTTGGTGAGATGTTTGAGTGAGGAATGTCTTTCTGTACTTTTCCCCTCTGCTTATCCAGAAACCATTTACCAGACTGATAGATTCTCTAATGTATACTCCACTGCGGAAGTTTCTGCATTCTAATAGGAATTTAAGGCTTCCTACGTGGGTCTGAGCCACAGTCTTGCAGACTAGTATATTCTAGTTAAAGATGGCCTTGAGGTTTCATGAAAGAGCTCTGTTCTCCGGTTTGTGGTCAGCCTCAAAGGTGGGGGATACTGCTTGAGGGCACACTTGGGCTTCCCTTAAAATTCTTTACATGAGGGAATAATTAATCTGCTTTAATCTTATCTTTTTCAGTCTCTATCACCAGGTGACAATTCCATAAGTGTGACACAGTCCTTCCTCTTGTGTGTCCCAGATCCCACTTTTTTCAGCCTTCAGGACGCACTCTCCTTTAGTTTAACTCAAGGATTGGTGAACGTTTTGGCTCATCACCTTGTTTGACTTTATGATTCTTAGACTTTAATCCTATCTTTCTCCATTTTTTCCCTCTAGACTAGAACACTTATATTTTTAGTCTATCTTTGGTACTGAGTCACAGAAAACTCAGTATCATTTTCTCAGTCTTTCATATACATCAGCGCCTTCAAATCTTACAGTTTACTTCTTAGGGATAGGAGTGCTTGCCTTTAAGTGTAGGAAAAATCATGGCCCTGGGATTGGGCAAAATGCTTGTTTCATTATGTATTTATTTTATTTATTTGGCTGCTCCGGGTCTTAATTGTGGCATCTGAACTTTTAGTTGTGGCATGTGGGATCTAGTTCCCTGACAGGGATTGAACCCAGGCCTCCTGCATTGGAAGTGCGTAGTCTTAGCCATTAGACCACTAAGGAAGACCTCAAAGTGCTTAGTTTTTCAAAATAGAAAAAGGAAAAAATGTCTAGCTAAGTGATTATATTATGCAATAATGTGTAATGATCATTAAAATGTTTTAGTTTGTGATGGGTGACAGATGTGAACAAATTCATTTGAGGACAATGACTGCAGCGGGGAGGAATATGGAAAGTTGTGACAGAGGGCAGATTGCTTCCTGGGTCAGAGGACTTGTGTTTTCCGCTGGGTCCTGGACATGGGATGAATCACTTTCATTTCTGGTCCTCAGTCTCCTCATTGGTATAGTAAGGAAGTGTGCTTGAAGACAAAAATGTATTTTCCTCACCAAAAGTTCTGATTCTATGAATTTAAAAATTAATTTTAAAATGAAATCCCCTTTTAAAATTGTTTAAATCAAAACAGTAATTACTAGCCAGTTATGCTTTAAAATTCAGGATAGTGTCAAGTCACTCCAGTATTGTGGCATAAACAATAAAAATTCACTGTAAATTCGTAGGTTTGGGTACACAGAGTACCATCTGTTTCTCCTGTGTACATAATGAAAAAATTTCTCAGTCTTGAACTAGAAAATTTCTGGCATTTGTCCTTCTCTCCCTGTATCATTTTTATAAAGGTATTTTGCTCTCACTGACAAGTACTTCTAAGTGAGGTGGGCTCACTGTCCTTAGAACGAAGCCCTGCTCTCACTTTGCTTTCAGCTGTAGTGAGTTTTCGCTTTTTTCCTGATCTGAATTTCCTTCCTTAATACCCGTCCCACTCCTTTCTCTTTTCCCCTTGCCTGCTTCCATCCTTCCCTTCCTCTCTTTACAGGAATGAATTAGCTATGATTTGTAGCTTATTTTAGACAATAAAGCTCTAGATATTTATTTTGCCTAATGTTCATTTGAGAGAATAGTTATCGCCTGTTGCCTGAAACAGGTTTTTCTCATCCTTTTAATGTTATAGTATTGGAGGCCCTCTAAGCAGTTCCTCTTGTCAGAATGTTTTTTTTTTTTTTTCTTCCTTTTAATCGAAGTTTTCAATAATTAAGAAAAAAAATCATTTCTGGTATATTTTAACCTACTCTCTGTAATTGTGTTAATACTTTTGCAAGTCCTTATTATAGACAAAAGTCAAACCATGGGCTTCCCTGGTGGTCCAGTGGGTAAGGACACTGCCTTGCAGTGCAAGGGGCACTGGTTCGATCCCTGGTCTGGGAAGATGCCACGTGCCACGGAGTGACTGGACCCATGTGTCCAATTACCGAGCTGGAGCTCTGGGGAGCATGTGCCCAGAGCCGGTGCCCTGCAACAACAGAGGCCACTGCAATGGGAGGCCCACACGGGCCAAAGAACAAAGATGGATGAAAAATAGATCAATGAAAGACCAATAGAAGTGGCCCACCCGCCCCCTCCCTCCCCAACCCGACCCCCTCAAAATAAATAAATAAATATTAAAAAAAAAAAAGTTAAACCATTATACTGGTTTGAGAACATCTGCTTAAAAAGCTGGAGCTGTAATGCTTGCATGGGCATGTGTGTATGTGTGTTGTCTATTGTATCAGTGCAAGTATTTTTTATTCCCTTTGAACTAAAGAACTTTCTAATTAGTAAATTAATGATTCATATCCTAGCACATCCCTCATCATATGTGGTAACAAATTGCATTTGGCTGTTTCTTGTAAAATATCTTTTATATCAAGGAAATAGCATTAAAATACAAGCCTGCTTCACTGAATGTAGAACAGTTGTATTTCAGTCTCAGATATTAAATTTTATACTGTCATGTGTCTCTTGTCACTTGGCTTTGTAATTGTTTTCATATGGTTTGGTGTTTGTGCTTACTCAAGTGTAGTGAGTTTTCGCTTTTTTCCTGATCTGAATTTCCTTCCTTAATACCCGTCCCACTCCTTTCTCTTTTCCCCTTGCCTGCTTCCATCCTTCCCTTCCTCTCTTTACAGGAATGAATTAGCTATGATTTGTAGCTTATTTTAGACAATAAAGCTCTAGATATTTATTTTGCCTAATGTTCATTTGAGAGAATAGTTATCGCCTGTTGCCTGAAACAGGTTTTTCTCATCCTTTTAATGTTATAGTATTGGAGGCCCTCTAAGCAGTTCCTCTTGTCAGAATGTATTTTTTTCTTCCTTTTAATCGAAGTTTTCAATAATTAAGAAAAAAAATCATTTCTGGTATATTTTAACCTACTCTCTGTAATTGTGTTAATACTTTTGCAAGTCCTTATTATAGACAAAAGTCAAACCATGGGCTTCCCTGGTGGTCCAGTGGGTAAGGACACTGCCTTGCAGTGCAAGGGGCACTGGTTCGATCCCTGGTCTGGGAAGATGCCACGTGCCACGGAGTGACTGGACCCATGTGTCCAATTACCGAGCTGGAGCTCTGGGGAGCATGTGCCCAGAGCCGGTGCCCTGCAACAACAGAGGCCACTGCAATGGGAGGCCCACACGGGCCAAAGAACAAAGATGGATGAAAAATAGATCAATGAAAGACCAATAGAAGTGGCCCACCCGCCCCTCCCTCCCCAACCCGACCCCTCAAAATAAATAAATAAATATTAAAAAAAAGTTAAACCATTATACTGGTTTGAGAACATCTGCTTAAAAAGCTGGAGCTGTAATGCTTGCATGGGCATGTGTGTATGTGTGTTGTCTATTGTATCAGTGCAAGTATTTTTTATTCCCTTTGAACTAAAGAACTTTCTAATTAGTAAATTAATGATTCATATCCTAGCACATCCCTCATCATATGTGGTAACAAATTGCATTTGGCTGTTTCTTGTAAAATATCTTTTATATCAAGGAAATAGCATTAAAATACAAGCCTGCTTCACTGAATGTAGAACAGTTGTATTTCAGTCTCAGATATTAAATTTTATACTGTCATGTGTCTCTTGTCACTTGGCTTTGTAATTGTTTTCATATGGTTTGGTGTTTGTGCTTACTCAAGTGTAGCCAATTGAGGGCAGGGTTAGAAATGAGAAATTTTTGGATAATCTGAAGGCATATGATTTTTAAGAAACTAGAGACTATCATATATGCAAAAGTAACTTATTCCCACAACTCTGAGGCTATATTTGCTTAGGAATATGTATGATTTGGCCAGAGATACCAATTTTTATTTTTAGAACATTAAATTTAAAAGTTTTTCCATAGCTGATTCAGATAATTAACTGTCTTAATTGAATTTACATTTCAATATTCTTATACATTCATTAGAAATGACTTGCTAAAATGTTTAACATCTCATTTTTTTTTTTTTAAACAAGAAGTTAACATTATAAGGCCACTCAGGTTTCTGGACTTAAATGTGCTTGGAAACAAAAAGACCCAGAACATATGCATTTTCAGAGTAGGAGAAAATGGTGAAAACATTCCCGGTTTGAATACAACTTCAGTTACGTCTCTCTCTTTTTATACTTGCTTTTGCCATCCCCATAGGCTTCTGGAAAATGTTATTGCTTGAGTAGAGACAAGTGGTTTTATTATTTATTTTCGGCGGGGGTCGGGTTGGGGAGGGAGGGGAGTGGGCGGGCCACTTCTATTGGTCTTTCATTTCTCTATTTTCCTCTGTCTTTGTTCTTTGCCTCCTGTGGGCCTCCCATCGCAGTGGCCTCTGTTGTCACAGAGCACCAGCTCTGGGCGCATGCGCTCCAGAGCTCCGGCTCGGTGATTGGACACATGGGTTCAGCCGCTCCGCGGCACGTGGGATCTTCCCAGGCTAGGGCTCGAACTGGCGCCCCTTGCACTGCAAGGTGGTGTCCTTACCCACTGGACCACCCGGGAAGCCCGGTTTTATTCTTTCCTGTGTTACCATCTTTCTTATTTTGGTTTGGTCATTTCCACAATTAATTAAGCTGCCTCTGAAAAAGAAGGACTTGGGAATCCTCAGGGAGGAGGCTGGAGGGTGGTAGGTGGTGTTTCTGCTCCTGTTCCCCCCCCAGAGCCCCAGACTGCAGGTTGTCCCCAGGCGTGGGACAGGGAAGACCGCCCAACAGAAAAGGACATACTTCGCCTCTCGTTCTCATCCTTTGGTGGTGAAGCCAAGTATAGCAGCGGTGCTGAAAGGTGGCCTGGAGGTTTCCAGCAGTATAAATTGGCTGACACGAGTCTTTGTGTTTCTGTTTTTAACGAAGTCTTCGACTTGACTTTTCCCAGTACTCCCAGTCACAGACCATTAAATGATCACACAGCAGTTGTTGATAGCTGAGCCTGATGCAGATTTGGGAGAGCCAGCTTAAGAATTTTCAGAACCCATGAGCCGTCCTTGTTACTGTTTGCCGAAGAGTTTTTTTAGCCAACTCTGAAAGAAAATGGCTCCTCCTCAGTTGAGTCTGCATGTGTGATTTCAGTATCACTCCTCTGCTTTCTTGTTAACTATTTCAATAGCTTCTTCATTTTCAAGCAAAATTTAGTGTATTTTAAACCAGTTTTGACCCAGAACATATGCAAGAGTAGGAGAAAATGGTGAAAACATTCCCGGTTTGAATACAACTTCAGTTACGTCTCTCTCTTTTTATACTTGCTTTTGCCATCCCCATAGGCTTCTGGAAAATGTTATTGCTTGAGTAGAGACAAGTGGTTTTATTATTTTTGGGGGCGACGGGGGGGCGGGTCGGGGAGGAGAGGGGTGGGCGGGCCACTTCTATTGGTCTTTCATTTCTCTATTTTCCTCTGTCTTTGTTCTTTGCCTCCTGTGGGCCTCCCATCGCAGTGGCCTCTGTTGTCACAGAGCACCAGCTCTGGGCGCATGCGCTCCAGAGCTCCGGCTCGGTGATTGGACACATGGGTTCAGCCGCTCCGCGGCACGTGGGATCTTCCCAGGCTAGGGCTCGAACTGGCGCCCCTTGCACTGCAAGGTGGTGTCCTTACCCACTGGACCACCCGGGAAGCCCGGTTTTATTCTTTCCTGTGTTACCATCTTTCTTATTTTGGTTTGGTCATTTCCACAATTAATTAAGCTGCCTCTGAAAAAGAAGGACTTGGGAATCCTCAGGGAGGAGGCTGGAGGGTGGTAGGTGGTGTTTCTGCTCCTGTTCCCCCCCCAGAGCCCCAGACTGCAGGTTGTCCCCAGGCGTGGGACAGGGAAGACCGCCCAACAGAAAAGGACATACTTCGCCTCTCGTTCTCATCCTTTGGTGGTGAAGCCAAGTATAGCAGCGGTGCTGAAAGGTGGCCTGGAGGTTTCCAGCAGTATAAATTGGCTGACACGAGTCTTTGTGTTTCTGTTTTTAACGAAGTCTTCGACTTGACTTTTCCCAGTACTCCCAGTCACAGACCATTAAATGATCACACAGCAGTTGTTGATAGCTGAGCCTGATGCAGATTTGGGAGAGCCAGCTTAAGAATTTTCAGAACCCATGAGCCGTCCTTGTTACTGTTTGCAAGAGTTTTTTTAGCCAACTCTGAAAGAAAATGGCTCCTCCTCAGTTGAGTCTGCATGTGTGATTTCAGTATCACTCCTCTGCTTTCTTGTTAACTATTTCAATAGCTTCTTCATTTTCAAGCAAAATTTAGTGTATTTTAGACCAGTTTTTGGGGAAGACCCATCACTGTGGATCTTACCCAAGCAGATAGACCCAGCAATGGACATTCTGTTTTGTGGGAAGGAGATAATCACCCATTGTGATTTCTCTAATTTCCCGGGGATTTCCAGACCTCCAGCTGCCCTGACACTTTACCTTTCACAACTGCTCTCTCTAGTTTTAAAGATTTCTCCATAAACACTGATTCAGGCTGTCAACAAAATTTGTTTCCTTTCCCTAAGTTCTTACAAGTATTTCCCTGACTTCAAAATATCTAGACTTTCCCCATTTCTAATCTATCTTCAATTGGACTGTACTTGGATAAACAGGTACCAAATCATATAAAAATAGTTACAAAACTAACTGGCAAGGGACATTGGTTGCTTTATTCATAAAGAGTCGTTGATTTATTAATAAATAGCTCAAAATATTTGACTCAACTCTTTCTCAGGTAGGTTTTTTCTTTTCTTACTGGTACTCTCATTCTAGATGATGTAGAGTTTGCTGCATATGTACCATTTGATTTTTTGCAATTAAAAAAACCTCACAGTAACATTTTTTATGGTTGAAAATGACGGTCCAGAAAATATATTGCTTTTAGAAGAGCTTTATCAATCTTTCTCTTCTGTTTCCTGGCTGACATTTGAAATCATTGAAGTTTATGGGTTTTTTTCCCTTAAAAAAAAACACTAGAGCTGCTTACAGTATCAGGTTATTTGTGCATATGGATGAGATTACCCTTCGAAGTGATGCTGATACTATGGCAGTGCAAGCTGAATGTAGACTTTCTGAAGAGTGTTTTCAACTAATGCTGTTATCTTCGTATCATTTAAGGCAGCGGTCCTTTTTGGCACTAGGTACCTGCTTCGTGGAAGACAGTTTTTCCTTGGACTAGGGAGATGAGGGACTGGTTTCAGGCTGATTTGAGCTCATTACAGTTATTGTTTACCTTATTTCTATTATTATTACATTGGCTCTACCTTAGATCATTAGGCATTAGGTCCCAGAGGTCGGGGACCCCTGATAAAGGATTCTTCAGATGCTTAGACGGTGTTGCCTATATATATATATATATTTTTTTAAAGATTTATTTATTTATTTTGGGCGGGGGTCGGGTTGGGGAGGGAGGGGAGCGGGCGAGCCACTTCTATTTTTCATTTCTCTATTTTCATCTGTCTTTGTTCTTTGGCTCCTGCGGGCTTCCCATCGCGTTGGCGTCTGTTGTTGCAGAGCACCGACTCTGGGCGCATGCACTCCAGAGCTCCGGCTCGGTGATTGGACACATGGGTCCAGCCGCTCTGCGGCACGTGGGATCTTCCCAGGCCAGGGCTCGAACCGGCGCCCCTTGCACTGCAAGGCGGTGTCCTTACCCACTGGACCACCAGGGGAAGCCCGGTGTTGCCTATATTTTAAAGATATATTTGTTTATCTCTTGCATTTGAAAAATATACATTTTATTTGATAGTAGTTGCAGATCATATAATTATTTTTACTTTTTAGATTGAGTCGCAGTGTGGAAATGTGCTTTTTCCACAAGTGGAAAATGTGGGAGGTCGATGTTTCAGCATTTTGTTGAAAGAATTGATGCATCTCAGTGCTGAACTGGAAGCGGTGCCTCGCGACCTTGGCTGCACATCAGAATCACCTGGGAGCTTTTGAAACTTTTTCATTCCCAGTCTGGGTCCTAAACCAGTTTACATCAGTGTCTATGAGGCTGAGGTTCCGGTGTTGGTATTTTTGAAAGGTCCCAAGGCGATTCCAACTGTGCAGCCAAGGTTGAGAACAGCGGCTTTAGAATAAAGTTAGAAATAGCACCTCCTCAGATTTAACTGCACGTGATAGAGCTTGGGTGGGTCTGATTTCTCAGCCAAGACTGAGTAGAGTATTTTGCCACCAACATCAGACAAAGAAGAATTTATTTAAGATTTAGCTAAGGTGTGAAAATATGCTAATTTGGTTAAGTATAGTTTAATATTTTGAATGCAGGATCCATTTAAAGCATTCCCTTTTGAAAAAGAAATTTCTTTTCCTTTTAGTGCTTTGTGAATCAGTGTCTTCGGGATGAAAGGCTTTAACTTTTCCCTAATTCTTAGTCCTTCAAACTCTTTTTGTTTCTCTTTGTTCTGAAAGCTTTGCATAAGTCTATGATTAGATGTCTTATTCTAAAAGCATTTGAGGCAGTATACCAAGATACATGAAATATGATAAGGTAGTATTAATATACATAAAACACGGGGTGAAATAATAAGGGAAAACACAAGTGAGCACGATGTAGAGTTAGGAAAGAAGGGAAGGCATCATGGCCAGTGACCTGACCGCGTGTCACAGGACACTTCTTGAGCTAGCTGGGTGCAGAGCATGTGTGTTCGGAGACTTCTGTAGGATAAGGTAAGTGCAGCTGCCAAGCTCCGGCTCTGTGCCTTTGAGACTGAGTTGGGAACTTGGGACACTCGAGATTAGTGATGAGTGTGGAATGCTCCCACAGAAAGAAGAAACTGAGTCATCTAGTGACTGACTTTCAACATTCATGTTAGGTGCTAGGCCATCTGCATGGATCGGGTGGATTTCATTTTGCTTATTTCACAACAGTGCTGTGTAGATGGCAGTGATGTTTTTTAAGCATTTTGTTGAAAGAATTGATGCATCTCAGTGCTGAACTGGAAGCGGTGCCTCGCGACCTTGGCTGCACATCAGAATCACCTGGGAGCTTTTGAAACTTTTTCATTCCCAGTCTGGGTCCTAAACCAGTTTACATCAGTGTCTATGAGGCTGAGGTTCCGGTGTTGGTATTTTTGAAAGGTCCCAAGGCGATTCCAACTGTGCAGCCAAGGTTGAGAACAGCGGCTTTAGAATAAAGTTAGAAATAGCACCTCCTCAGATTTAACTGCACGTGATAGAGCTTGGGTGGGTCTGATTTCTCAGCCAAGACTGAGTAGAGTATTTTGCCACCAACATCAGACAAAGAAGAATTTATTTAAGATTTAGCTAAGGTGTGAAAATATGCTAATTTGGTTAAGTATAGTTTAATATTTTGAATGCAGGATCCATTTAAAGCATTCCCTTTTGAAAAAGAAATTTCTTTTCCTTTTAGTGCTTTGTGAATCAGTGTCTTCGGTATGAAAGGCTTTAACTTTTCCCTAATTCTTAGTCCTTCAAACTCTTTTTGTTTCTCTTTGTTCTGAAAGCTTTGCATAAGTCTATGATTAGATGTCTTATTCTAAAAGCATTTGAGGCAGTATACCAAGATACATGAAATATGATAAGGTAGTATTAATATACATAAAACACGGGTGAAATAATAAGGGAAAACACAAGTGAGCACGATGTAGAGTTAGGAAAGAAGGGAAGGCATCATGGCCAGTGACCTGACCGCGTGTCACAGGACACTTCTTGAGCTAGCTGGGTGCAGAGCATGTGTGTTCGGAGACTTCTGTAGGATAAGGTAAGTGCAGCTGCCAAGCTCCGGCTCTGTGCCTTTGAGACTGAGTTGGGAACTTGGGACACTCGAGATTAGTGATGAGTGTGGAATGCTCCCACAGAAAGAAGAAACTGAGTCATCTAGTGACTGACTTTCAACATTCATGTTAGGTGCTAGGCCATCTGCATGGATCGGGTGGATTTCATTTTGCTTATTTCACAACAGTGCTGTGTAGATGGCAGTGATGTTTTTTAAGCATTTTTCAAAATAAGAGTATAATTGCTTTACAGTGTTGTATGAGTTGCTGCTGTACAATGAAGTGAATCAGCTCTATGTGTCCTTGTCTTCTCTTGGACCTCCCTCCACCCCCAAACAGCACTCCCCCTCTAGGTCATCACAGAGCACTGAGCTGAGCTTCCTGTGCTTCATAGCGGATTTCCAGTAACAACAGTAAGCTCATTTTACAGAAAAGGATCCTGCAGCTCAAAGAGCCTGGGTAACCTGCCCAGGTAATCAGTCTGTGGTCCATGGCAAAGCCAAGTTTCCAAGCCCGCTGTGTCTTAGCAGGCAGCCCTTTAAGTGGTTCCTGCTGGAGCACAGCCCTGTTAATCATGGTTCCTGCTTATTCTCAGTAATAGTAATAGGAGACAAACATTGAGGGGAGGTAGGACAAAGGCCATATACCAGTATTAGAAAATTGCTCACTTTTCAGTTCAGCGTTTTCCAGTTTGGGGAGTCTTGGGGGGGTCATTTTTTTCCTCCCAACCGATCACATTTCTGGACAGGACACTTCCTGTTTTTTTGTGTCTCCCACCAAGCCTCGTTTGTCTCATCATATAAGAAGCATGCATCGTGCCCTCTTTTGATGACCTCGTCAGGGCTGGCCCAGCAGCCGTGTGCAGGTATCTGGCTTGGATCTGCATTCCGCCCATGTCACTCCCAGCAAAGATGCTACTGTGGCTGCCACTTCCCATGTGTTAGCAGATAGGAAGGCCTTTTACTCGATAGTCTGTTTTAGGTTGGTTTTCCCACTCCTGTGAGATTTCACTTGGGCTATGTTTCAGATGAAACTGCAAGACCAGAGCCAGCTCTTCAAGCCACAAGGAAGCTTAAATCCTGGGCCGTAGCTTGGTTTGACACTTGATGACATGTCTGAGTTCACTCTTCCATGGAAGGAGCCCCTGAATTGTATTCCTTGACTATAGTTTTAGCTTATGTGTTGCCCGGGTTTCAGAATTCTGTGAGTTCTTCCACTGTGGCCTCATGTTTTTCTCTCCATTTGAAGTTCTTACCCTTTCTCGTAGCTATGAAATTCAAACCACTTTAATCCCACAGTCTCTGATTTCCAGCTTTGCCTCCCACACGTTCCACAAAGTCTCACTTAACCTCTGGAGCGCCACGGGGCCTGCTGTCCTCCACTTCCAGCCCTGGGGACATGGTTGCAACTGGTGGTCTGTGCTCCTTCTTTTTACACCCCTCCGCCCGAAGGCCTCTGTGCCTGCCTGCTGCCACTTTGTCACTCTTCTCTGTCAAGGCTGGTTTCTGGACCTGGAGCATCCACATGAGTTAGAAGCCTCTTAGAAATGCAGATCCTCAGGCCCCAACCCAGCCCTACTGGATCAGAACGTGCATTTTCACAAGCCCCACAGGTAATCTGTGTGAGAAGTGCTTCTCTTAAGTTGCACATCTTCGATGGATTGTGTCCTGAGTAAGGGAATAGAGTATTGGAACCCAGTCATTCTGTGGGAAGAATGGATGAAAAGTTTTTTTGTTTTCATCTATTTACTCATCTTTGGGCAATACTTTGATCACTTTTATGGACAGGAAGAAATGAGTAAGTTTCGGAGTAAATGACTTTGCCTACCCATGTGGGTAAAGTTAAGGCATCCAGAAAAGCCTGGATGATTTAGTTGACAGACTGTTACCAAGGAAGGCTTCAAATAGTAGCAACCATCATCACTGTGTTGAAGGTGCTGTGGAAAGAATATTTGATTCATGAAATAGTTACATTTTTCAAATTAAAAGAAATGCATATACAGTTGTCTTGGTCCTTCTGGGCTTTTAGAACAAAGATACCATAGACCAGGTAGCTTATTTCTCACAGTTCACGGAGTCTGGAGGTCTGAGGTCAGGGTGCCAGCATGACTGGGTGGGGGTCCTCTCCCAGGCTGCAGACTTCTCTCTGCTTCCTCATGTGGGTGACCTGGCTCTCTGGGGTCTCTTTGATAAGGGCTCTAATCTCATTCCTGAAGGTTCCACCCTCATGACCTAACCACCTTCCAGTGGCCCCACTACCTAAGGCCATTTGTTTATGACTTTTTAGGGATGCAGACATTCAGACCATAGCAGTTGCCCGGGTTTCAGAATTCTGTGAGTTCTTCCACTGTGGCCTCATGTTTTTCTCTCCATTTGAAGTTCTTACCCTTTCTCGTAGCTATGAAATTCAAACCACTTTAATCCCACAGTCTCTGATTTCCAGCTTTGCCTCCCACACGTTCCACAAAGTCTCACTTAACCTCTGGAGCGCCACGGGGCCTGCTGTCCTCCACTTCCAGCCCTGGGGACATGGTTGCAACTGGTGGTCTGTGCTCCTTCTTTTTACACCCCTCCGCCCGAAGGCCTCTGTGCCTGCCTGCTGCCACTTTGTCACTCTTCTCTGTCAAGGCTGGTTTCTGGACCTGGAGCATCCACATGAGTTAGAAGCCTCTTAGAAATGCAGATCCTCAGGCCCCAACCCAGCCCTACTGGATCAGAACGTGCATTTTCACAAGCCCCACAGGTAATCTGTGTGAGAAGTGCTTCTCTTAAGTTGCACATCTTCGATGGATTGTGTCCTGAGTAAGGGAATAGAGTATTGGAACCCAGTCATTCTGTGGGAAGAATGGATGAAAAGTTTTTTTGTTTTCATCTATTTACTCATCTTTGGGCAATACTTTGATCACTTTTATGGACAGGAAGAAATGAGTAAGTTTCGGAGTAAATGACTTTGCCTACCCATGTGGGTAAAGTTAAGGCATCCAGAAAAGCCTGGATGATTTAGTTGACAGACTGTTACCAAGGAAGGCTTCAAATAGTAGCAACCATCATCACTGTGTTGAAGGTGCTGTGGAAAGAATATTTGATTCATGAAATAGTTACATTTTTCAAATTAAAAGAAATGCATATACAGTTGTCTTGGTCCTTCTGGGCTTTTAGAACAAAGATACCATAGACCAGGTAGCTTATTTCTCACAGTTACGGAGTCTGGAGGTCTGAGGTCAGGGTGCCAGCATGACTGGGTGGGGGTCCTCTCCCAGGCTGCAGACTTCTCTCTGCTTCCTCATGTGGGTGACCTGGCTCTCTGGGGTCTCTTTGATAAGGGCTCTAATCTCATTCCTGAAGGTTCCACCCTCATGACCTAACCACCTTCCAGTGGCCCCACTACCTAAGGCCATTTGTTTATGACTTTTTTAGGGATGCAGACATTCAGACCATAGCAGTTGACCACTGAACAATGCAGGTTTGAACTGAAGAGGCCCCCTTATACTCAGTTTTTTCCAGTGATGAATACTGTAGTACTGTATTATCATGGTTGGTTGACTCTGATGACACCGAGGAACCAAACTTTGGACTCCTAGAGAGGATTTTTGACTGCCAAGGGGTTGGTGTCTCTAATTCCCATGTTGTTCAAGGAGCCTGTGCATGCTAAGTCGCTTCAGTCATATCTGACTCTTTGCGACCCTATGGACTATAGCCCCCCAGGCTTCTCTGTCCATGAGGATTCTCCAGGCAAGGATACTGGAGTGGGTTTCCGTGCCCTCCTCCAGGGGATCTTCCCAACCCAGGGATTGAACCCAGGTCTCCTGTGGCTCCTGCACTGGTAGGCAGGTTCTTTACCACTGAGCCACCATTCCAGGAGCAAGTGTGTAAAAGTTTTATATCTCTCCAAAAGGCAACTAAACAAAAGGTGTATGTGTAAACTAAAGGTTGCCATCTAAATGAAAGGCCATGTAACACCTATTTTTAACTTTTTAAAAGTGTGCTTCTACCCCGTTATGGAGATAGTACTTCATGTGAGGATTCAGTGAAAGCACGGGTCATTTCCTAAGAGTGACCAGGGTTTTCCCTAGGACAGGTTTCAACATGTCTTTGCACATTAGAGGCCCTAGTGCCTGGGAAGGCTGTGCAGTAAAACGCGTGGAGGAGGAGCGGGACGTGGACTCCCAGCCAAGAGGGGAAGGGGGCCGTGCGAGGATGAGGGGGCAGACTGATGGAATCCCACCTCTTTTTTCAGGACCCCCTGTTCTTGGATCTGCCCTTACACTGCTCCTGGGGGTGTATTAGTGGCAGCAGTATCAGTGTCTCTCTTTCTTTCTTTCTTTTTTAATTTTCAGGATTTTAAAATATCCAGCTAAGTACCTCTGAGGCCCTGAATTTTGTGGGACTAGAATTTGATAAGTTATATTCATACACTATCTAACATAGTTTCTCCATAGGTTCATTAAGAGAGTCACCCTTCCCCCCAGGTCTCTTGCACGCGCGCACACACACACACACACACACGCGCGCGCGCTCCGTGCCTTCTCAGAGAACTTGATCCCTGGGTAGGAAGTGATACAGGCCATCTAAATGCAAAGATCTAAAAAAATAAAACCATGTTTTTCCAGATTCTGACTTGACTTTGTTTTGTGTGTCAGTCGCTCAGTCGTATCTGACTCTGTGCGACCCCATGGTTTTGCAGTGCACCAGGCTCCTCTGTCCATGAGATTCTCCAGGCAAGCATACTGGAGTGGGTTGCCGTTCCCTTCTCCAGGGGATCTTCCAGCCCACGGATTGAACCCAGGTCTCTTGCACTGAAAGTGGATTCTTTACCGTCTGAACCACCAGGGAAGCCCTTGACTTTGTTTCCATGCAAAAGAATTTCTTTTCATATGAGCACTGGTTTTGACTGTATACTTTAAAAGTTTGGTGTTAGAAATCTAGAAAGGTGTTCATTTACATTGGACATAAAACAGTGAGGATGTAGAGCACCCACACTTTGAAGAAATATTGTTGCCTATTTCTGTGAACCACAGGGGCATCTGTTTAAACTAGACCCTAGCCAGAGCTGCAGGCTTTCAAAGTGGGCCATGCTGGCCATGCTGGAGCAGATGCTGGCCACTTGAAATAGGGATGCTGGGCAGTGTTCCATTTCTCCTTCAGAAGCATCTAACAGTATCGAAACCTAACACCAGAAACAGATGGAAACTGGACCTCAGGTTTCAGATCTTCAAAGGATAGGAGATGCTGAATTGAAAAGTGTTAGATTTAGAAAACCTGTGATCAGTTAAGTGGATGAGGAAAATGATGATGAGAGAATGTTTTATAATGAAAGGAAAATAGAAAAACGGGTGATTGATTTTTCTTAAGTTTATCCATGAACAAAAGCACCTAAACAAACGAATGTATTGAGATGTGTACGTGTTACATGTCATGATATTTAAGCCAAGTTAATTGACATTTAGGGTCATCTTAGTAATTTGAAGATTAAAATAGTACTGGTTATATAAAGATAATTTATAGGATGCACACATAGACTTTTTTCTTCTTCTTCTTCTTTTTTTTTTTTGGCCACTTGTATTGATCTTTCATTTATTTATCTTTGCTTTTTTGGCCTGTGTGGGCCTCCCGTCACAGTGGCCTCTCTCATCACAGAGCACACCGGCTCTGAGCACATGCGCCCCAGAGCTCCGGCTCGGTAATTGGACACATCGGTCTAGGTGCTCTGCGGCATGTGGGATCTTCCCAGGCCAGGGATTGATCTGGCGCCCCTTACATGGCAAGGCGGTGTCCTTACCCACTATACCACCAGGGAAGCCTAGGATGCACACAATACACTTTTACTTCATCATGAATACATAATAATATAAGTGAGATTTCTGTGATGACTTAGGTTATTGTGGCTTTTGGTCAGTACCTTGAAAGTGACTTATCCTGGGTCAGTACCTTTGATTGAGGGTTATAGCATTTGACTGACGGTTTTACAGGAGTCACCTAGAGGTAACTTAAAACAGCAAACCAAGTATGAACCAGCAAACCAGTATGAACTTGAGTAATGCAGAAAAAATGTGACTTACTGAAGTTGCTCATTTGTTGGATTTCAAAGCTTTGTTGTTTTGTCTTTTGCTAGAACGTTTTTCTCTGCAGCAGTGTTTTCTAAACTGTGACCCACAAAAGCATTATTTTCCTGTATGGTGAATGTGGCTGTGACTCTGACAGCTTACCGACTGCAGGCCTTCCCGGAGTCTGTGACAGTGCTAAACTAGCCTGTGATGCTTTTCTAGTGAGATCCAGTGTCTGGTGTTTCCCAGGCTTATTTTGCTTTACAAGGTGTGCCTCCCACCCCACCTTTCTTTTTTCCTTGATGAAATATCTACCCTGGAAGATAGTTTGGAAAATGATACTCCAGCATTTTTATAGGTAGATTTTCATTTACCGTCATAGGAGTTGTGAGAAACAGAAACAGTTTGGTTGTCCCTTTTTGGATGAGGGAGGAGCTGAGAACCACCGGGGTTCAGTTGGCACCAGGACTCAGGTCTTCTGGTAACTCCCTCATCCTTCATCTCTGTAAATGCTTTTGGTTCAGGTCAGAGGCACTTATCACATATGGCAGGTTGTGGGGTGGGGTTATGTTGGCTGCGTGCTGATCTGAAATACCTCTGATCTTTCATTTATTTATCTTTGCTTTTTGGCCTGTGTGGGCCTCCCGTCACAGTGGCCTCTCTCATCACAGAGCACACCGGCTCTGAGCACATGCGCCCCAGAGCTCCGGCTCGGTAATTGGACACATCGGTCTAGGTGCTCTGCGGCATGTGGGATCTTCCCAGGCCAGGGATTGATCTGGCGCCCCTTACATGGCAAGGCGGTGTCCTTACCCACTATACCACCAGGGAAGCCTAGGATGCACACAATACACTTTTACTTCATCATGAATACATAATAATATAAGTGAGATTTCTGTGATGACTTAGGTTATTGTGGCTTTTGGTCAGTACCTTGAAAGTGACTTATCCTGGGTCAGTACCTTTGATTGAGGGTTATAGCATTTGACTGACGGTTTTACAGGAGTCACCTAGAGGTAACTTAAAACAGCAAACCAAGTATGAACCAGCAAACCAGTATGAACTTGAGTAATGCAGAAAAAATGTGACTTACTGAAGTTGCTCATTTGTTGGATTTCAAAGCTTTGTTGTTTTGTCTTTTGCTAGAACGTTTTCTCTGCAGCAGTGTTTTCTAAACTGTGACCCACAAAAGCATTATTTTCCTGTATGGTGAATGTGGCTGTGACTCTGACAGCTTACCGACTGCAGGCCTTCCCGGAGTCTGTGACAGTGCTAAACTAGCCTGTGATGCTTTTCTAGTGAGATCCAGTGTCTGGTGTTTCCCAGGCTTATTTTGCTTTACAAGGTGTGCCTCCCACCCCACCTTTCTTTTTTCCTTGATGAAATATCTACCCTGGAAGATAGTTTGGAAAATGATACTCCAGCATTTTTATAGGTAGATTTTCATTTACCGTCATAGGAGTTGTGAGAAACAGAAACAGTTTGGTTGTCCCTTTTTGGATGAGGGAGGAGCTGAGAACCACCGGGGTTCAGTTGGCACCAGGACTCAGGTCTTCTGGTAACTCCCTCATCCTTCATCTCTGTAAATGCTTTTGGTTCAGGTCAGAGGCACTTATCACATATGGCAGGTTGTGGGGTGGGGTTATGTTGGCTGCGTGCTGATCTGAAATACCTCTGTTCTACGGCTCGTCTGTAGGACTCTGGTCTCCTGTAGAGGCCTCCCTAATTCTAGCAAGGTGAGGGTGAGGGTGAGGGTGAGGGTGAGCTGGTTCTCATGTGGTTTCTATCAAGTCATGTTTTAAGCAGCTGCAAGCCCTCACCCTCGCTCAGGTGTGCTGTAAGTAGGAAGGTTACCTGCTCAACCGTGGTTCGCCTCTGTTCTACTTCCCAGTTTTCACCCGATGGTACTATGTCATGTTTTGCTCTCTTTATAGAAAGAAATTCAAGCCATGAGTCAGTGCAGCCATCCCAACGTAGTGACCTATTACACCTCTTTTGTGGTAAAAGACGAACTTTGGCTGGTCATGAAATTGCTAAGTGGAGGTAAGTGGGTTTTGTCATTGTTTATTTATTTTTGTCCGTTCGTACAAGTCAGCATATTGAATAAGACTTCAGATTTGATTCCCTTCCTCCTGTCTGTCAAAGTTTTCTTCGTTTATTATTTACCTAAAGAATAAAGAGGCTTTCTTCACATGGATATTCAAAGCCTTTCATAACTGACATTAACTTTCAGAGGATCTGTAACCCCTTCTACCCCGGTCTTCTTGGTGCGGGTGAGACTCCCCAGGTGCCTTCTGCCCTCTGAGGCCTCAAGCTGCTCCTAAGCCCTGGATGTCAGTCTGTCCTTCTCTGTGTGCTTGTGTCCGGAAAGGCCCCATCCTCTCAGCAGCCATCCATTTCTCTCTTTAAAAAAGTCAACTCTTCCTTTTTCTTTCAATGCCTTCATTCTTAATATTATTCAAGTCTTTCACAGATTGTAATATGATGAAATATCTACCCTGGAAGATAGTTTGGAAAATGATACTCCAGCATTTTTATAGGTAGATTTTCATTTACCGTCATAGGAGTTGTGAGAAACAGAAACAGTTTGGTTGTCCCTTTTTGGATGAGGGAGGAGCTGAGAACCACCGGGGTTCAGTTGGCACCAGGACTCAGGTCTTCTGGTAACTCCCTCATCCTTCATCTCTGTAAATGCTTTTGGTTCAGGTCAGAGGCACTTATCACATATGGCAGGTTGTGGGGTGGGGTTATGTTGGCTGCGTGCTGATCTGAAATACCTCTGTTCTACGGCTCGTCTGTAGGACTCTGGTCTCCTGTAGAGGCCTCCCTAATTCTAGCAAGGTGAGGGTGAGGGTGAGGGTGAGGGTGAGCTGGTTCTCATGTGGTTTCTATCAAGTCATGTTTTAAGCAGCTGCAAGCCCTCACCCTCGCTCAGGT
The DNA here is from genome assembly GCA_022376925.1 of Tragulus kanchil. Lineage (NCBI taxonomy): Eukaryota > Metazoa > Chordata > Mammalia > Artiodactyla > Tragulidae > Tragulus > Tragulus kanchil. Next base: position 264,472,015 of record JAIOJX010000026.1, on the reverse strand, counting down.
GTGCTGTAAGTAGGAAGGTTACCTGCTCAACCGTGGTTCGCCTCTGTTCTACTTCCCAGTTTTCACCCGATGGTACTATGTCATGTTTTGCTCTCTTTATAGAAAGAAATTCAAGCCATGAGTCAGTGCAGCCATCCCAACGTAGTGACCTATTACACCTCTTTTGTGGTAAAAGACGAACTTTGGCTGGTCATGAAATTGCTAAGTGGAGGTAAGTGGGTTTTGTCATTGTTTATTTATTTTTGTCCGTTCGTACAAGTCAGCATATTGAATAAGACTTCAGATTTGATTCCCTTCCTCCTGTCTGTCAAAGTTTTCTTCGTTTATTATTTACCTAAAGAATAAAGAGGCTTTCTTCACATGGATATTCAAAGCCTTTCATAACTGACATTAACTTTCAGAGGATCTGTAACCCCTTCTACCCCGGTCTTCTTGGTGCGGGTGAGACTCCCCAGGTGCCTTCTGCCCTCTGAGGCCTCGAAGCTGCTCCTAAGCCCTGGATGTCAGTCTGTCCTTCTCTGTGTGCTTGTGTCCGGAAAGGCCCCATCCTCTCAGCAGCCATCCATTTCTCTCTTTAAAAAAGTCAACTCTTCCTTTTTCTTTCAATGCCTTCATTCTTAATATTATTCAAGTCTTTCACAGATTGTAATATGATGAGCTATTTCATTTCTATTTATTAAAAAGTCTGTGCTGATGGAAATGTTCTGTGCTCTGCTATCCAGTTTCTACTGGTGACTCTTGAGCATTTGACATGGAGCTAGTGTTACCCAGAGACTGAATTTCTATTCAATTTTAATTAGCTTTGTTTAAATAACCTCAGGTGGTTACGGTACTGGATAGGGTAGTTTCAGATTGTGGATTTCATGAGGGAAGCATGTGGGAAGGGGAAGGGGAAGGAACTTTGCCTGTCCAGCCGCAGATCACTGAAGTTAAAAAAACCACAGACAATGTAACTTGTAAAACGCTTTCCCTCACTTCTTTTCATCTTCTAATGCCACTCTTTGATAGGGAAGAGACATCAACGAGGTTCCTTTTCTAGTTCCTCTGTGGTTAAATCCCTTGCAGGGGAATTTACGGACCTTTTATCTTCTAATAGGGGCAACACCTTTGAATGGCAGGTGTCCTTATCTGCATTTTTTAAGAAAGTATCCCCAAAGCTAGAGAGGCAGCTTGCCTGAGGTCACACACATTGTAACTATTGGTGCTGGGAGCTGTGGACCTAAAAGCTACACTGCCCTGCAGGTATCCCCACCTTCATTTACAGACCTGGAAACCGAAACTGAGAAAGCACAGCGTCTTCAACACCCAGCATTCTCCTCTCTCGCGTTCTCTTCACAGGGCTTCCCTCCCTGTATATCCGCCTTTCTGAGACGAAGTGTGTTAGGAGTAGAGGGGAACAGAGGGTGGTTCCCGGACACAGTCATAGCTGACTGGGCAGAGTTGACATGGTGGAGCCCGTGTTTATTTGCAGAATCAGGGAAACATCTCTTTCTCTCTCTCTGTACATATATATGTATATTTAAGAGAGATTGTCTTGGATCCAGCAGGGCCCTGCAGTGAGATGACGTAGGCATTGTAATTGCCTTGGGTCTGCTTGTGTGAGGCTCCATGGGGAGCCTGGGAGAGCTTAGTTCGGTTCTGTTCCCAGTCTTGTCAGTCCTATTAGTCATTGTTTCCTTGAGTGCTGACTCTGGTTTTTATTATAAAGGAAAGGGAAGGAAGCCCAGTGGAGCCAACTGCAGTGTTGAGAATCGGGACTGAGCCTTGGTTCTACTGAGGGTGAAGCTTTGTTAGTGATGATCTTAACCTGCTCTCTTCTTGTGGGGTCCCCTTACTAAGGAATTGAGAAATTCTAGTAACCTGGGACCTTGCAGGTTTCACTTTTCTCTTTATTTTTAATCCTAATTAACTTCTTATAAGCTTGAGAATATCCCCTGTGCCTTTTCTTGAGGACTGGATAGAAAATTTCATTGTCTTTTAAAAGAATCCAATTTAGTCTCCCCAGGCTTTAGGTAAGAGCAACAGGTTTTAAACAGGTTTCCACAGGTAACGGGAATGTGGGCAGCTGTGGCCCGTTTTTCTTTCAGCAGTCTGGAAATGCATACGCATGCATGCTAAGTTCCTTCAGTCGTGTCCGATTCTTTGTGACCCCATGAAACGTAGCCCACCAGGCTCCTCTGTCCGTGGTTAAATCCCTTGCAGGGGATTTCGGACCTTTTATCTTCTAATAGGGGCAACACCTTTGAATGGCAGGTGTCCTTATCTGCATTTTTTAAGAAAGTATCCCCAAAGCTAGAGAGGCAGCTTGCCTGAGGTCACACACATTGTAACTATTGGTGCTGGGAGCTGTGGACCTAAAAGCTACACTGCCCTGCAGGTATCCCCACCTTCATTTACAGACCTGGAAACCGAAACTGAGAAAGCACAGCGTCTTCAACACCCAGCATTCTCCTCTCTCGCGTCCTCCTCCCAGGGCTTCCCTCCCTGTATATCCGCCTTTCTGAGACGAAGTGTGTTAGGAGTAGAGGGGAACAGAGGGTGGTTCCCGGACACAGTCATAGCTGACTGGGCAGAGTTGACATGGTGGAGCCCGTGTTTATTTGCAGAATCAGGGAAACATCTCTCTTTCTCTCTCTCTGTACATATATATGTATATTTAAGAGAGATTGTCTTGGATCCAGCAGGGCCCTGCAGTGAGATGACGTAGGCATTGTAATTGCCTTGGGTCTGCTTGTGTGAGGCTCCATGGGGAGCCTGGGAGAGCTTAGTTCGGTTCTGTTCCCAGTCTTGTCAGTCCTATTAGTCATTGTTTCCTTGAGTGCTGACTCTGGTTTTTATTATAAAGGAAAGGGAAGGAAGCCCAGTGGAGCCAACTGCAGTGTTGAGAATCGGGACTGAGCCTTGGTTCTACTGAGGGTGAAGCTTTGTTAGTGATGATCTTAACCTGCTCTCTTCTTGTGGGGTCCCCTTACTAAGGAATTGAGAAATTCTAGTAACCTGGGACCTTGCAGGTTTCACTTTTCTCTTTATTTTTAATCCTAATTAACTTCTTATAAGCTTGAGAATATCCCCTGTGCCTTTTCTTGAGGACTGGATAGAAAATTTCATTGTCTTTTAAAAGAATCCAATTTAGTCTCCCCAGGCTTTAGGTAAGAGCAACAGGTTTTAAACAGGTTTCCACAGGTAACGGGAATGTGGGCAGCTGTGGCCCGTTTTTCTTTCAGCAGTCTGGAAATGCATACGCGCATGCATGCTAAGTTCCTTCAGTCGTGTCCGATTCTTTGTGACCCCATGAAACGTAGCCCACCAGGCTCCTCTGTCCGTGGAATTCTCCAGGCAAGAACACTGGAGTGGGTTGCCAAGCCCTCCTGCAGGGGATCTTCCCCACCCAGGGATCAGACCCACACCTCTTGTGTCCCTTGTGTTGGCAAGTGGGTTCTTTACCACCATTGTCTCTTGTCAAGTCCCAGAAATGCATCCATACCTGATATGGTAATCCTTAAAAGAAAAAAATAAAATGTTTTAAGAAGTGTCATTTTCTAAATGAGTCCAAAGTCCAGAAGTCAGTGAGTAAAGAGATGTTTTTGTTTCTCTCTGAGAGGGAAAGGTATACATTTGTTTTCTTCTATACTGTTTTATCACATCAGATCTCTTAATGAGGGGCAGGTGGCTAGTCTGCTGTAGTAATATCTGATGGAGATATTACTAGTCAATCAGATAATATCTGATAGGTAATATCCTTGTTAATCAGAGAGAGCCTGGAGCCAAACTCAGGTCCTGAGGTAAGCTATTTGGTAACTGTTCAGAAATGTTGAACCCCCAGATAATTATGGCTCTTAAAATGACTGAGAGGTTTGGAATATTAATTAATATGTGTTGAAACATGAATTCAGAGTGCCAAGGATACTAATCGGTTTATAGTAACAAAATTCTGTGCGTTTATTTCTTTATTATTAACCTCAGTACATCAGCCTCAAGTAAATGGAATAAAGATTGCCTAGAGTCACAGAAGGGAATCTTCTAGTTATAAGCAGGGATCTGGAAGCAATGTCCTCTCTTCTCTCTCCTACTCCCTGTGTCCTAGGGATTATGAGAGAACCCTGCTTCTTTCTCTCAGCAATTCCCTGCCGTCTTGTTCCCTGGCCTCTTGTTCCTTTCTTTTTTTGGCTTAGACATCGTGAACCTCCTTTCAATCTGTAACCAATTGCAGGTCTGGCGAAAAGGGACTAACTGTGCGCTGGCCACAAACAGGCTTCTGCCTCTTAACCCCGAACCCGTCTCATGAAGTTCAGCCGGGTGTGTGCTTGCACGCTGCGATTTGATGTTTTCCTTGGCATGGGCTGCCAGGCAGTTGTTTCTATTCCTTGGAACTATTTGTGTTAAATAAACAAAATGTATATTTTGATGTTCCCATTTAGTTTTTTAAATAGGGAGCCCTCTTCTGGAAAGATAATGAAGGTGATTATACAGTTCAATTCTTCTGCCTATCCACTTAGGTTCAATGTTGGATATCATAAAATACATCGTCAACCGAGGAGAACACAAGAACGGAGTTCTGGAAGAGGCAATAATAGCAACAATTCTTAAAGAGGTTTTGGAAGGCCTAGACTATCTGCACAGAAACGGTCAAATTCACAGGTATGACTTCTGCAGAGGGGTTTCAGTTCAGTTGTTTGTATTTAGTCCTAGTTTGTAAAGAATATTAAGGAAACACACCTGACAGTCAGTATTGACGTATTTCTAACTTGCATGTGTGCTCAGTTGTTTAGTCTTATCTGACTCTTCACGACCCCGTGGACTGAAGCCTGCCAGGGTCCCCTGTCGGTCGATTTTTCCAGGCAAGAATAATGGAGTGGGTTGCTGTTTCCTTCTCCAGGGGATCTTCCTGACCTGGGGATCGCACCCCTGTCTCCTGTGGATTCTTTACCACTGACTCACCTAGGAGCCTCATTTCTAACTTAGGTAGGCTCAGTAGGTGGGAGAAAGTACTTAGGAAAGAAACAAGAGAATACGTTTTGACCAGTTGTATTGGCATCCTCAGGATTGGTTTATCTGCTTTTACTGAAATAAGAGCAGAATATAGAAAGTACTGAGTGGACTCATTAAAGAAAATCAGATAACATTTTACTCTTTAAGTAAATGCATTCCAGCTGGATAGCATCTCTAACTTTATAACACAGGCAAGAGTGTTCCAGACATGTAATGTGTTAATTATTTTTGACACACTGTAGAAGAGAAGGAGGGGAGGGCATTACTTTCATCTCTTCTGTGACATACAGTGCTAATTCTTTAAGTAGCGAAACAGCATAGAATACCAGCACTTGATGTTTCAAAGGTAACACTAGTTACTTGGGCTCTTAGGAATAGTTGCAGATAAATAACCATTAACCATAATACAAGTATTGTAATTCCCCTGCCCTGAATTATGAGTGAACTGTATGTTTAATGATGCTTACTAATAATCAGAGAAACATTACTTTAGAAATGAAACTTGTAAATTGTCATTTTTCTTCTGCGTTAAGGCTACTGAGCACAACTTCTCTATAGTGACGAAATATAGAATATTATAATTAGTATTTATAATCAGTATATCCCCAGAGAAGAGACTGATCCAGTCCATTGTCTAAGAGGTTGCTGACTTTGATTCAGAATTGCAGCACAGACAAATGTAAGTAGAAGTAAAACAGCTTTGTTAGACTGGACTTTAATTCCTGATAAAATGATGGTATTGTGAGTATATGGACATCCCTAGTTCTGTGACATCCTCTACTCACTATTGTCTTCATTAAATTTGGATACTAACACCACGTAAACAATGTGGTGTTACAATAAAACCCTAACCATCCTCCAGGAGCAAATTATAAAACCACAGCATACGTTTGTAACTTTTAAAGTCTCTGATGAAGTTTTAATATTTGTAAAGTAATAATTAGGTCACGCAGCTGTATGATATGATACGATGTGTTTTAAAATCCGCCTGGGTGGATTACTGCAGTGCGGTGTCTGTACTCCAGAGCTGAATTCGCTCTCTTTTTTCCTCATAGGGATTTGAAAGCGGGTAATATTCTCCTGGGTGAAGATGGTTCAGTACAAATAGCAGGTAAAGCGGACAAATCTAAAACATTCTCTCCTTGATTACAGAAGTGTTACAGTTTCAAAGGAAGTGGAATTCATTCTAAGAAATGAATAAATGCACGTTGTCTATTTTTTTTCATTGATGTATAGTTGGTGCACAATATTATGTAAGTCACAGGTGTATAATGTAGTGATTCTCAATTGTTAAAGGTTATACTCCTTTTGGCAGTTATTATAAAGTACTGGCTATATTCCCTGTGTGGCATAGTGTATCCTTGTAGTTGGTTTTATACGCAATTGTTTGTACATCGTATACTACTCCTTCCCTCATTAGTAACCACTAGTTTGTTCTCTATATCAGTAAGTTTGCTTCTTTGTAGTTAGATTACCTAGTTTACTGTTTAGATTCCACATACAAGTGATAACCATACAGCATTTGTCTTCCTCTGTTGGACTTACTTCCTTTAGCATAATGCCCTCCAAGCTCATCTGTGTTGTTACAAATGGCAACGTTTCATTCTTTATGATGCCTGAGTAGTATTCCATTGTATATACCCCTGTATCAGGGCTGTCTTATTATAGAATGTTTGGGTCTGAGGTGTAACATGTTTTCCAGTTGTTTTAACAGATCTTTGTTAGATCTTTCTATACATTGCTATTTTGGAGCATGGCCTTTTAATAAAGGACAATTTTATTTTCTACCTTCCAGATTGAATAATGGTGATATTTATATAGCTACAAGAAGTACTTTTGAGAGTGGACATCCCTAGTTCTGTGACATTTCCTGATAAAATGATGGTATTGTGAGTATATGGACTACTCACTATTGTCTTCATTAAATTTGGATACTAACACCACGTAAACAATGTGGTGTTACAATAAAACCCTAACCATCCTCCAGGAGCAAATTATAAAACCACAGCATACGTTTGTAACTTTTAAAGTCTCTGATGAAGTTTTAATATTTGTAAAGTAATAATTAGGTCACGCAGCTGTATGATATGATACGATGTGTTTTAAAATCCGCCTGGGTGGATTACTGCAGTGCGGTGTCTGTACTCCAGAGCTGAATTCGCTCTCTTTTTTCCTCATAGGGATTTGAAAGCGGGTAATATTCTCCTGGGTGAAGATGGTTCAGTACAAATAGCAGGTAAAGCGGACAAATCTAAAACATTCTCTCCTTGATTACAGAAGTGTTACAGTTTCAAAGGAAGTGGAATTCATTCTAAGAAATGAATAAATGCACGTTGTCTATTTTTTTTCATTGATGTATAGTTGGTGCACAATATTATGTAAGTCACAGGTGTATAATGTAGTGATTCTCAATTGTTAAAGGTTATACTCCTTTTGGCAGTTATTATAAAGTACTGGCTATATTCCCTGTGTGGCATAGTGTATCCTTGTAGTTGGTTTTATACGCAATTGTTTGTACATCGTATACTACTCCTTCCCTCATTAGTAACCACTAGTTTGTTCTCTATATCAGTAAGTTTGCTTCTTTGTAGTTAGATTACCTAGTTTACTGTTTAGATTCCACATACAAGTGATAACCATACAGCATTTGTCTTCCTCTGTTGGACTTACTTCCTTTAGCATAATGCCCTCCAAGCTCATCTGTGTTGTTACAAATGGCAACGTTTCATTCTTTATGATGCCTGAGTAGTATTCCATTGTATATACCCCTGTATCAGGGCTGTCTTATTATAGAATGTTTGGGTCTGAGGTGTAACATGTTTTCCAGTTGTTTTAACAGATCTTTGTTAGATCTTTCTATACATTGCTATTTTGGAGCATGGCCTTTTAATAAAGGACAATTTTATTTTCTACCTTCCAGATTGAATAATGGTGATATTTATATAGCTACAAGAAGTACTTTTGAGAGTGTTTTGGATGAGTTTGATAGTTTAAAACATGGTGCACATTTATTTCAAATCTTTTATTTCTCAAGAGGTGGCTGAAAGAAAATATGACCTCTTGAAGTCTAGGGCTTATTTTACTCTTAAATTTGATTCTTCATGGTGATTCTTGACAGTTGATGGGCATGGCGATGCAGTAAATATAAAATGAGTGAGAGCATGCAACAGGTGGGTTCTCTGTGCAGAACCTCTCATTTTGTTAATGCTCCTAGAATAACCTGAAAGACCTGGCGTAAGATGCAGCCATGTCCATGTCAACTCTTGTTTTATCCCCCTTCGAGAAGGTCTGTCTCAGCAGTGCTCTCAGCCAGCAGTGCTTTGGGCATTTTTGCCTCCACAGTCCCCTTTCAGTGCTAGACTGTCCCTGACATTCAGGGTGTTGAGTCTTCTGGCTTCCAAGCATTAAATATCATTAGCAGGACATCCTAGCTATATCCTCAGTCACAATCACCGATCTAGCTTGTGTTACTGAAGAAATGTTCAAAATGTTTAATCAGCCTGATCTGCTTCTATTTGAGTTGGACTGGATGAGTCCTGCCTTCTAGCATAGGTTTAGGGTCTTTGTATATCTGGTTTATTAGAATGAAGTTGATGGCCCTTCTTGGCTGTCCCGCTCTTGTTTCTAGACAAATCTGAGGATCTGGGGTTATTGTGAGAGTTGAGCAGAGAACTGACACACCTCCAACACAAAGAATAAGCCTCAAGTCATCTCATTGATTCGTTGTTTGGCCCCTCTCTGGGTACAAGGGGACGAGTTAAGTGATGGATGTCCCGGCCTGTCGGGAGAGCATGTGCTGACCTTAGTTAGACTCGGTATTTAGTTAGGTATACTTACCCTTTATGAAGTTTTTTTTTAAAGACTAGAAAAGATGTTTTGAAAATATAAAAGGGAAATTGAGTTTCTTCCCTAGGAAACTAATAATCGAAGTGATAATAATTATGAGTCCTCCCTTTGCAAAGATTAATTTAGTCGAGTTTAAGACCACTTGGGAGGCACGTGACGTGTCAGTTAAATACAAGGGCTTTGGAATCAAACAGGCCTGACTTAATACCTACTGTGCAGCATGGGGTGGATCACTGTGTCTTATCTACGCCTCAGTTTCCACATATATGAGATCAGGAGGAGGATGCCTGTCATTCTCAAAAACAGGCATTTCCTGCGCAGCCACTGAATCATAGGATTCAATCCCCAGTAAGTGCAGTGTGTTTTGGGAGGTTATAGAGTATTCTAGGTGGAGAGATGTCAGTTTCCAGTTGGGAGGTATTTCTATATAAGCATTTGTAGCTAAATTGTCTAAAAATATCCTAGAAGAAAGGACCTTAATCTTTAAGTCTCTAGTGAATTGATAAGCATTTTTAATTTTAAAGAAATATACACATTTGTATATCATTTTGTACTCGTGGTTTGGTATTCCCTGTTTTAAAGAGGATCTTCCAAATTATATGAATTTTATGTCCCATGAAACCTGGATCTACCCTTGCTTATGTTTTTGCAGTAAGAAATGGTTAGTTCAACTCTCAAAATGGGCAATAGACAGAAAAAAACAGTATAAGCTTGTTTATTGTGATAGGAAAAGAATGGGAACAGCTGAGATGCCCTGAGTAAATATGGTCCATGATAATATCTGGGCTGTGGAAGACCAGCAAATGGAGAATGAAAAGTTCTCTTTACACCAGTAGGGAAAAAAAAAAGTCACCAGGCTTCATGGTCAAGTGAACACAAAAAAGTGAATAAACTACAGTGTGTATAATATGCCAACTTTTGTGAAAGTAAAGGAGAGAAAGAAGGGTGTCTCTGTATATTTGTACAGAGAAACATTAGAAGTATAGTGGAGGTAGGGATGGACTGCTTGGTATATTCTTTTTAAATTCTTTTGAATTTTGAACCATGTATAAGTGTGCCCTAGTAAAATAGGAAATGACTCAACAAACTTAATGAACTCTCAGTAAATCAGAGCCATTTTAGAAGCCATTATGGAAGTCATCAAATGTAGCCCAAGTTGAGAAGAGTGGTTAGAATCCTCTGGGACCCTCACCTGACTTTAGTACTCATCCGTCCTTGGCCAGTTCTTGACTCACCTCTCATTCTCTTCCCTGCTTTGGAGGCACTGGTCATGATTGATGCTGACTTTTGTTCTTGAGCCGAGTGAGTTAGTGCCTTCTGTATCTACATCTTGTTCTTCCTCTAGAGATGGTGGTCTTTATCTCACAGACTAGGGATGTTATGAAGAAAAGAGTTCAACTAAGCAACTGAAAAACATGTGTGGACAGAAGCTTCAGATCTTCCAGCGTCAGACAGTCTAGTTATTAAGATGACCTCTGAGATCAGCTGCCTTGGTTGAAATTCTCAGGTCCGTACTCAGACTCTGGAACCTTGGTCAGGTTGTTCAACATCTTAAAGACTCAGTTTTCTTAAGGGGAGACACAGGTGTAACCTACTTCATCTATTTTTCTTTAAGAGGCCTATTTTCTGGATTTTTAAATTTTGATTTGTATTTGTTTATTAGCCTTGCTGGGTCTTCACTGCTGCTTGGGCTATTCTCTAGTTGTGGCAAGTAGGGATTACTCTCTAGTTGAGATGCACAGGCTTCTCAGTGCAATGGCTTCTCTTGTTTTGGAGCACAGGCTCTAGGCTCATGGGCTTCAGTCCTTGCAGTTTCCTGGACTCTAGAACACAGGCTTAACAGCTGTGGTGTACGGGCTTAGTTGCTTTGAGGCATGTGGGATCCTTCTGAACCAGAGATTGAACCCGTGTCTCCTGCCTTGGCAGGTGTGAAATCAAATGAGACTGTTTGTATCCAGTGATCTTAGCGAAGCCATTGGGCACATGATAGGCACACAGGAAATAGCAGCAGCTGCCAGTGCTAATATATTACCATTATTGCTGCTACTACTCTTAACTCCTGTTGACAGGCTTGCATCTACCAGCCCTTGTACTGCCTGGAGATCATATGTACCTCAAATTTGTCTTGCAAGAGGAGCATGCAAGCCTCTTAGCTCTGAGGGGCTTTATGAGTTAAAGGAAGTGCTTATTAGTTATGGACCTTGGAAGCTCACTTATTAATTTTGCTGTAAGCTAATTAAAAAGTACAATGATTTTTTTTTTTCTGTTTTGTAATAAAACCATCATTTCTCGCTAAGAGGGTCAAAATTAGCAGTGAACTGCAGAGGGAGGCCAGCCCCTGGCTTGTTCTGCCGCCTGGTACTCTGCCACTTCTTCCGTCCCATTATTCTTGTCAGATTAATAACCCCAGCTCCTTCTCTGGGCCCCGGGGAACATACTGCCCTTCTCCTTTTTCTCAGTTGAGATCTCCCGAGGTAAGACTTCCCCTCTCCCTTTCAGGACTGTGGGTTTTCCCCTCACAGGGGTGATGGTGGTGGTGGTGTAGCCTGGCAGGCGTGTGTGCTGTTTGGGGCTGCTGCACTTGGATGGGCACGGGCAGGAAGCCTCCACTCGGCCGCTGTGAGGATTAAATGAGTGTGTAAAGTCTTAGAACAGTGCCTGGCATGTGGCGAGGACTTCATGGACAGCCACTCCGGGCTTTCCTGGATGTCCTTGTTGTGTGTGCGCCTCCCTGGCTTGTGCAGTGATGAAGCATGAATCTTCTTGAGCAATAGTGAGTTATCACGCACATGACCGTGCACTTTCTCCGGCCATGTCTGTGACTATACCTTTGTAGAATTCACATTTAATGTTCTCCATATCCTCTGAATTGAGCATAACATTGAGTATTTCAAATTAAGTGTTTTTTTCTTTCTTTTTTTGGTCTTAATTCTCAAATAAGATTATTGCCTTAAAGGGAAAAACATGTGTAATGATTCCTTGGATTAATTGGCTGCTGCTGCTCTCCCCGGGGTACAGGAGCTTGACACACTTGGTCAGGTGGTGGGTTGCTGTAGAACACATCACACGCGGGGTCCTCCAGTCTTTTCCGGGGTCTTTGCTCGAGGGGTCCTCAGGTCTTTTACCGGGGTCTTGGGCCGGTGAGGTAGCAGAGGAGGGTGGGAGAGCTGAAAGTGGAGACTCAGTGACAACAAGAGCTAAGAGCTAGAAGGTTTCTTTGCTGCTGTTGTATTTGGACAAATTTGTACTCTCTTTCCTTCGCGTCTTTAAGCTCTCTAGGCTCTGTGTTTTTGCTATACAGGTTAAAGTGGGGAGAGGTTTGCATTTCCTTCTTTGAATGCAGTGTTTGTTTACCTTGCAAGTATTTTTAAAAGAGATTTTTTTTCTGCTGTTTTAATGGAAAACACAGCAATTTTTATTTAAAATGATCGTGTACTCTCTCTGTGTATATATCCTGCTTCAAAACTTTGTATCAGCATAGGGAAAATTCAGGGGCAAGGTTCAGACCACTGGAAACTCACCACTAGTGTGGTGAATAAGGCTAGTACCAATTCCACGTGGCTGTAAAATCAACACCTCATGTGTATGGCGTGTTCCGTGTGCAGGCCTGGGTCCGTGTGCTGAGAGCACTGCGGCTCAGTTAGCCTCACTAAATGCACAGGCCTCGTAGAGTCCCATGGGGCGATGCTCCTGTTAACTTTACATGCTGGCTGCGAAGAGAGGGAAACGTACGTGGCCTAGATTACACGTAGAATAAGCGGTGGAGTCAGGCTTCAGATCTGGGCAGACTGGTTCCATAGCCTGTGACCCATTATCTGTGGGATTTCTGGGAAGAGAACCCTAAACCGGGATTTGAATGATCTCCCTTTTGGGTGGAAGATGAACAGCAATCGCCAGTACTTCTCTGTCTTGGTGTGAATTGCTTCTATTTGGGGCTGGGGAGCATATTCAGCACTGTTTCCCTCCTTGCTCACAGCCTCACTGCTAAAGTTTTAAGGGATGGGAGGAGCCATCCATTTAGGTGGCACTTGGTGCAGAATCAGCCATGGTGCTGACGCCACACTCTTTTTAGACTAGAAAACTTCAGGTTTGATTTAGTGAATTAACATCTGAGTATGGCCTGCTCTGGGTTTAATAGAAAATGCTTTACTTCTTATTATATCTTCAGTGCTCAGAAAACCTCTGTGTGTGTGTGTGTGTGTGTGACTTCCTGATAATGAACTTGGAGAGGACGCCTTGGTGACTGTAATAAGTTTTGCTGCAATACGATAGAAGGAGCGGTTATTTGAATGTCATGTTCTTCCCACGGCCTAGTATTTTATTTTCCAATTTGATTCTCTGTCGTATACTGTCAGGCAGGGCTTAGTGCCTTGTCTGGCAAGTGACTGAGCCTGTTTGTCTGGAATTAACAAGACACTATTCTAAGACTGAAATTCATATAAAACAGGTCTCTTTGGGGTTTTCTGCTTTTAAAAGAGATTTTTTTTCTGCTGTTTTAATGGAAAACACAGCAATTTTTATTTAAAATGATCGTGTACTCTCTCTGTGTATATATCCTGCTTCAAAACTTTGTATCAGCATAGGGAAAATTCAGGGGCAAGGTTCAGACCACTGGAAACTCACCACTAGTGTGGTGAATAAGGCTAGTACCAATTCCACGTGGCTGTAAAATCAACACCTCATGTGTATGGCGTGTTCCGTGTGCAGGCCTGGGTCCGTGTGCTGAGAGCACTGCGGCTCAGTTAGCCTCACTAAATGCACAGGCCTCGTAGAGTCCCATGGGGCGATGCTCCTGTTAACTTTACATGCTGGCTGCGAAGAGAGGGAAACGTACGTGGCCTAGATTACACGTAGAATAAGCGGTGGAGTCAGGCTTCAGATCTGGGCAGACTGGTTCCATAGCCTGTGACCCATTATCTGTGGGATTTCTGGGAAGAGAACCCTAAACCGGGATTTGAATGATCTCCCTTTTGGGTGGAAGATGAACAGCAATCGCCAGTACTTCTCTGTCTTGGTGTGAATTGCTTCTATTTGGGGCTGGGGAGCATATTCAGCACTGTTTCCCTCCTTGCTCACAGCCTCACTGCTAAAGTTTTAAGGGATGGGAGGAGCCATCCATTTAGGTGGCACTTGGTGCAGAATCAGCCATGGTGCTGACGCCACACTCTTTTTAGACTAGAAAACTTCAGGTTTGATTTAGTGAATTAACATCTGAGTATGGCCTGCTCTGGGTTTAATAGAAAATGCTTTACTTCTTATTATATCTTCAGTGCTCAGAAAACCTCTGTGTGTGTGTGTGTGTGTGTGACTTCCTGATAATGAACTTGGAGAGGACGCCTTGGTGACTGTAATAAGTTTTGCTGCAATACGATAGAAGGAGCGGTTATTTGAATGTCATGTTCTTCCCACGGCCTAGTATTTTATTTTCCAATTTGATTCTCTGTCGTATACTGTCAGGCAGGGCTTAGTGCCTTGTCTGGCAAGTGACTGAGCCTGTTTGTCTGGAATTAACAAGACACTATTCTAAGACTGAAATTCATATAAAACAGGTCTCTTTGGGGTGGTCACTACAAGTATATGGATCTTAGGATTTTTAAAAATAGTGACCACTCTTATACCCTAAGAATGTTGGTTTAAAAATGGTTAATTTCTGAAGGATTTTGTCCAGAAACAGAACTGCATATGCAAGGGAGATCTCAAACTTGTTTTCACTTAGTTTTTTGCCTTTTTGGTGTGTGTGTGAATTTCCCATCCCTAGTTTTTCATGACAGAAATCGAACCTGTACCCTAGCGAAGGCAGCCTAGAACTTTAGAAAATTATCATCCCATCTCTTAGTGTATCTGAGCCCATACAAATCAAGCTTACACCCTGGGTTTTTCACTGTCTGAGGCACATTGGTATGACTTTGATTAGCATCTCTGTTTTCTGGGAGGGAAATTTTTTTTTTTTTTTTTGCAACTTTAGTCAGCCCCTTGAATATAGAAGACTCTGCGACTAAAACTTCTGGCTGGAAAACTAGCAACTAGACCTAACTTGTTTCCAGTATCCAGATATTATTCTCAGGGAGCCAGGAAAAGGTGTGCAGAGTGGTAGAGGTTTTATACCCACGGCTGCTGGGTTCTTGCGTGTTCTCTGTCTGTTCTTTGGCTCTCATAAGATGTACTTAAATCGGGGCGGGAGGGGTGTTTCTCATGCCTTAAGTTCATGTGATAAGGAAGAGAAGCTGTTGCTTCAAGCATGGTGGTCTGGGCTCCCTCGGTGCACCAGATGTACCCCTGATTAGTATGAGAGAGGTCTGGAGCCCACGAGACATCTGGATTAGGAAATGGCAGTGTCACCATGTTCACAGGTGCCTTGGTCTGGAGCGTGGGCCCTGACACCTGACTGCTGTAGGTCCAATCCTGCACCGTAGCCAAGGTGTTTAACTTTGGAGCATTTCAGTTCCCACATCTGTGCAATGGGCCAATACCCAAGGGGTAAAGGAGGTAACACACATTCCATTTTAGAATTAGTTAACTCATTAACTGCTTTCCTATTGAAACAGGGGCTGCCTTTGTCTAAGGTGTCTAGGATCGCAGGGAGGCCACGGGGAAGGCGAGTCTTAAGGCAGCCTGTGACCGCCTGCCATAACATTTCCTCTGCTTTCCTTCCTTCCGTTAGTTTTTTTTCAGTGTCACCAGAGAGAAGGATCGACAACGTGCATCTGACCACCTGATTTCCTGGCATAAAGTTTAAAACCATTGCTGACAGAATGAAGCCCCAGCTCCCTAACAATGGCATATGAAGGCCCTGCCTGACTCTCCAGCCTCATCTGCCAGCACTTTCTCTTCTTTGTGATCCCCTCTTTACCTGGCTCCCTGCTCTTACCTGACCCAGTCCGAGGCATTCTTTTCTTGAGAAAGCCCTTTCCATCCTTTGCTCTACCACCTCCTTCCTCGCTGCATTAAGCACCTTACCTTGGTGGCTTGAATGTGCCCTTAATACGCTCTGTCTAGATTTTCTGTTACATGATAGTGAAATTGGGTTTCTACCTCCCCCTTCTCTACAGACCCTAGACTTATCAGCAGTGGAAACCCCATGGTGTTCATTTCATCACCCCCAAAAGAGCCTGGCACACGGCAGGTGTTCATGAACTTTTGGCCATTGTCATCTGAGCTGTCTCAGCAGGCGTTGCATGCCTCAGCACCGGTCAGTGACGGGTTGCATGTGTGAGTCACAGCTGAGAGTTCAAACAAGCAAGAATATATCAGCTTAACAGAGGAAGGTGAAAATATTTAAAATATTTAGGCATGTATACTATATATAATATATACTTTATGTAATATATACTATATATAGTGCATATTTTTAAGACTGAAATAGTTTCCTAACAAACATTTTTCAACTCTGATTTTAGGTGAGCCCTGTGTTAGCCGGTTAGCAATGAAATGATTAATTAAATCAAGAAGAGGAAACCTACAACATGGCATTGGGCACATTCAGAAAATAGAGTACAGTGCAAATTAAAATCTTTGGGGGTATATACATTGTTTAATAGGGAACCAAAATATATGTTATGAGTTTCAGGAAGCTGATAATTAAGTGAATTGTGATTTCATAAATTATGCCCAAACTCTCATTTATTCATTTCTAGGGGGTTTAAGTAAATTAATGTGACGTCCTGCATTTCAGGATCTTGACGGATAGTACCATTTGGTGATCGCTCAAGTGTGAACCGTGGAGACAATCCGTTCTGGGAACTTAGCTTTCTTTTCCATCTGTATACCATCGGGGGAAGTACTTGGGGAGACTTTTAGCAGCTTCTCATCCTGTAACAGCTGCTAGCAGTTGTTTGAGCAACAATCTCAGGAAATGTTCCTGGGTGAACCAGTGGGGGAGAATCACTTTGCTCTGCCCTCCGGCTGGAATTGTTCCTCAGTTGTCCACGTCCAGATGCAGGGGGACGGGCTGCGAAAGAGTGAGCTTCAGGGAAGGGTGCAGGAGGACCCTTCACCCTCCCTGTCTCTTTTCTCCCCACTTCCCCTCCCTTCTTCCTTCCTGCCTTTAAGGACCATTAATGTCCTATTAAATTAAATTTTTGTATATTGCTACAAGCTGCTGAGGTCTGGGGAGAAAAAGGAGGTGTTTTTTTAAATTTTTTTTAAACTTTTTAATGAAGTATAGTTGATTTATCATGTTGTGTTAGTTTCAGATGTACAGCAAAGTGATTCAGTTATACATATTTTTTATACATATATATGTATTTCAGATTCTTTTCCCTGAGGTAATTACAAGATATTGAGTATAGTTCCCTGTGCTATACAGTAGGTCTATGTTGGTTATTTGTTTTACATATAGTAGTATGTGTATGTTAATCCCAAACTCCTAGTTTATTCCCCTCCCTCTTTCCCCTTTGGTAACCATAAGTTTTTTTTCTTATCTGTGGGCCTATTTCCGTCCTTTTGTATCATTTTTTTTTTTGGATTGCATATGTCATACGATATTTATCTTTCTGTGTCTGACTTATTTCATTTAGTATAATAGTCTCCAGGTCCATCCATGTTGCTGCAAATGGCATTACTTCATTTTTTATGGCTGAGTAATATTCCATTATATGTATATACCACAACTTCTTTGTCTATCTGTTGATGAACATTTAAGTTGCTTGCATGTCTTGGCTGTTGTAAATAGTGCTGTAGTGAATGTTGGGAAACATGAATCTTTTTTTTAATTTATTTTTACTTCTGACTATGCTGGATCTTCATTGCTGCATGGACTTTTCTCTAGTTGTAGCGAGTGGGGGCTACTTTGTAGTTATTCTGCATGGGCTTGGTGGTTACTTCTCTTGTTGCAGAACAGGGAGTACCATTTGGTTCGTAGGGAACGTACAATCCGTTCTGGGAACTTAGCTTTCTTTTCCATCTGTATACCATCGGGGGAAGTACTTGGGGAGACTTTTAGCAGCTTCTCATCCTGTAACAGCTGCTAGCAGTTGTTTGAGCAACAATCTCAGGAAATGTTCCTGGGTGAACCAGTGGGGGAGAATCACTTTGCTCTGCCCTCCGGCTGGAATTGTTCCTCAGTTGTCCACGTCCAGATGCAGGGGGACGGGCTGCGAAAGAGTGAGCTTCAGGGAAGGGTGCAGGAGGACCCTTCACCCTCCCTGTCTCTTTTCTCCCCACTTCCCCTCCCTTCTTCCTTCCTGCCTTTAAGGACCATTAATGTCCTATTAAATTAAATTTTTGTATATTGCTACAAGCTGCTGAGGTCTGGGGAGAAAAAGGAGGTGTTTTTTTAAATTTTTTTTAAACTTTTTAATGAAGTATAGTTGATTTATCATGTTGTGTTAGTTTCAGATGTACAGCAAAGTGATTCAGTTATACATATTTTTTATACATATATATGTATTTCAGATTCTTTTCCCTGAGGTAATTACAAGATATTGAGTATAGTTCCCCTGTGCTATACAGTAGGTCTATGTTGGTTATTTGTTTTACATATAGTAGTATGTGTATGTTAATCCCAAACTCCTAGTTTATTCCCCTCCCTCTTTCCCCTTTGGTAACCATAAGTTTTTTTTCTTATCTGTGGGCCTATTTCCGTCCTTTTGTATCATTTTTTTTTTGGATTGCATATGTCATACGATATTTATCTTTCTGTGTCTGACTTATTTCATTTAGTATAATAGTCTCCAGGTCCATCCATGTTGCTGCAAATGGCATTACTTCATTTTTTATGGCTGAGTAATATTCCATTATATGTATATACCACAACTTCTTTGTCTATCTGTTGATGAACATTTAAGTTGCTTGCATGTCTTGGCTGTTGTAAATAGTGCTGTAGTGAATGTTGGGAAACATGAATCTTTTTTTTAATTTATTTTTACTTCTGACTATGCTGGATCTTCATTGCTGCATGGACTTTTCTCTAGTTGTAGCGAGTGGGGGCTACTTTCTAGTTATTCTGCATGGGCTTGGTGGTAACTTCTCTTGTTGCAGAACAGGGCTATGGGCACGCGGGCTTCAGTAGTTGTGACTCGTGGGCTCTAGAACACAGGCTTAACATTTGTGGTGCACGGACTTAGTTGCTTGGTAGCATGTGGGATCTTCCCAGATCGGGGATTGAAGCTGTGTCTCCTAAATTGCCAGGTGGGTTCTTCACCACTGAGTAACCAGGGAAGCCCATATGTATCTTTTTGAATAATGATTTTCCCTGGATATATGCCCAGGAGTGGATTGCAGGATAATATGTAGGTCTAAACTTTAAGGAACCCCTATACTGTTCTCTTTAGTGGCTATACCAACTGATATTTCCACCAGCAGTGTTAGAAAGGTTCCTTTTTCTCCACACCCTCTCTAGAGTTTTTAGACTGAGAGTGGAGCACTTCAACTCAGTTCTCTGATGGATCATTTTAATACTTTTTTCATTGACTTTTTGTTTCCCAGAACCTCCAGTTCTTCTAATGAAAAAGGTCCTTTCCTGATAAAAAGGTGAACATTAAGTGTTTGGGCTCAGTGCCTCTGGCGTGGTTAATTGTCAGATGTGTACTGAACATTTATGATGCTCCAGACTCAGTCTGAGCTGGTCTGTGGTCAGAGATGGAGACATCATGTCCACTCTCCTGGAGTTTACATTTCAGGTGAAATAGACAGATACTAACAGTTTGCTATAAAATTTAATCTCAAAGACTTGTAAGTGAGAAAATAAAAGAATAAAAACAAACAAACAAACAAACAAACAAAAAGACTTGTAAGTGGAGAGAGATGCACATACCCATGGGATCTAAGTTAGCCACACTACGTCTAGTTTAATGGGTTGTCCTAGGGATCAATCTTAAGTATGTAGTATTGTAAGTACTTACTATTTGTGATTTGTATTTTTGATCAATAACATCTTAAAGTTGATACATGTATCATAAGTAGACAAAAGAGAGTTTTGGGAAATTTAAATAGATTTAACATTTATTTATACTCTGAAATACAGCTCTTTGTTAATTTTTGGCTATGATAGATCTTTGTTGCTGCATAGGCTTTTCTCTGGTTGTGGCAAGCGGGGCTACTCTCGAGTTGTGGTGTGTGGGCTTTTCATCGTGGTGGCTTCTCTTGCTGTGGAGTGTGGACTCCAGGGTGCGTGGACTTCCATAGTTGCAGCTCCCAGGCTTTGGAGTGCAGGCTCCAGAGCTGTGGTGTATAGACTTACTCGGTCCGAGGTACGTGTGATCCACCTGGACCAGAGAGAGAACCTGTGTCTCCTGCATTGACAGGTGGACTCTTTACCACTGAGTCATCAGGGAAGCCCACGTGAAGTAAAATTTAGCACTTGATTTCGCAGAGTACACTTGAGAACACAGTAGCCAAGGATTATCTAGCGCCCAGCTCATTAACTTACCCTTTACCCGCCCCCCCATTAAGTTCTTTGTTTGCTATGTATCACCTATAAAATGAGGCTCTTAGGCGCTCAGGTTTCCTTTCAACTCTAAAAGTTGTGTCACTGCAGTGCAGAAGAGCTCTATAACCCCCATGCCTATCCCCCAGCAAACTGCCCTTCTCATAGTCTTCCCTGCTCCTTTTAATGGCAGTTCCATCCTCCTAGTAGGCCAGAAGTCTAGTGTTTCTGATCTGTCTTCTCTTATACCCCTTGGCCTGTCCAGTTGGTCAGCACATGCTGTCATGAACCTCAACTCACCACCTGCCCTACAGTTAGCCCGGTCTAAGCCACTATCCATCAGCTCTTGCCTGGATGTTTACCGTAGGCTCTTAAGAGGTCCTCTTCCCCTGCCCTTACCCCTGTGTGCTCGTTTCTCTACACAGCGTCCAGAATGATGCTGGTAAAGTAAGCCAACTTGTATCATGGCTATACTCAGAACTTTGTAAGGCCTTGCCATCTCAGTAAAAATCCTAATGGTGGCCCTTAACAGAGCTAGCTCTTATCTTGTTGACCTCATTTCCTTCTTTCACCCCCTCACTCTCCTCCAGTCAAACTGGCGTCCTCGCCATTATGGTCTTGCCTCAGGACCGTTGCCTGAGCTGTTCCCTTTACCTTGGATGCGCTTCTCAGTACCTCACGTGTGCCATCAGTGAGGCTTCCATGGATGGCATCCAGTGGTGGATTGCAGCGCCTCTGCTCAATACTCCTCATCCCGTGATTTTTTTAGCACATGCTGTCATGAACCTGGACTCACCACCTGAGTCGTGTTAGTGGTTCTCAAGGTGGTGATCCCAAATCAGCAGCATCAGCATCACCATAGGAGCCTGATGAAAGTGCATATTCTTGTGCTCTTCTGTCCCTAGTTTCTGCTGAATCAAAAACTCTGGATGTGGGACCCAGCAATCTGTTTTTTAAGAATCTCTCTAATGATTCTGTCCCACATTAAAGTCTGAGAACCACTGCTGTTTTCACTGTTGTGCTTCATAATTTTCTTATCTGTATTTATCTCTTCTTCCCACCCCTTCCCCAACCTAAGGGTTGGTTCTGTAAAGGCTGGGGTTTTGTTTTACAGACCTGGTGTTTAGAATGGAAATGACACTTAGTAAAAACTGAGTGAATATTGGTTGAACCAGTTATTAAATGAACCCAACTTAAAGTAATAAAAACTGCCCTTCTCATAGTCTTCCCTGCTCCTTTTAATGGCAGTTCCATCCTCCTAGTAGGCCAGAAGTCTAGTGTTTCCCTTTCTGTCTTCCTTCCTTTGGCCTTCCATTGGCTAGTGCCAGAAGTCTATTCTATCTTTTTATACCCCTTGGCCTGTCCAGTTGGTCAGCACATGCTGTCATGAACCTCAACTCACCACCTGCCCTACAGTTAGCCCGGTCTAAGCCACTATCCATCAGCTCTTGCCTGGATGTTTACCGTAGGCTCTTAAGAGGTCCTCTTCCCCTGCCCTTACCCCTGTGTGCTCGTTTCTCTACACAGCGTCCAGAATGATGCTGGTAAAGTAAGCCAACTTGTATCATGGCTATACTCAGAACTTTGTAAGGCCTTGCCATCTCAGTAAAAATCCTAATGGTGGCCCTTAACAGAGCTAGCTCTTATCTTGTTGACCTCATTTCCTTCTTTCACCCCCTCACTCTCCTCCAGTCAAACTGGCGTCCTCGCCATTATGGTCTTGCCTCAGGACCGTTGCCTGAGCTGTTCCCTTTACCTTGGATGCGCTTCTCAGTACCTCACGTGTGCCATCAGTGAGGCTTCCATGGATGGCATCCAGTGGTGGATTGCAGCGCCTCTGCTCAATACTCCTCATCCCGTGATTTTTTTAGCACATGCTGTCATGAACCTGGACTCACCACCTGAGTCGTGTTAGTGGTTCTCAAGGTGGTGATCCCAAATCAGCAGCATCAGCATCACCATAGGAGCCTGATGAAAGTGCATATTCTTGTGCTCTTCTGTCCCTAGTTTCTGCTGAATCAAAAACTCTGGATGTGGGACCCAGCAATCTGTTTTTTAAGAATCTCTCTAATGATTCTGTCCCACATTAAAGTCTGAGAACCACTGCTGTTTTCACTGTTGTGCTTCATAATTTTCTTATCTGTATTTATCTCTTCTTCCCACCCCTTCCCCAACCTAAGGGTTGGTTCTGTAAAGGCTGGGGTTTTGTTTTACAGACCTGGTGTTTAGAATGGAAATGACACTTAGTAAAAACTGAGTGAATATTGGTTGAACCAGTTATTAAATGAACTTCCCTAATGGCTTGGGGGTAAAGAAACTGCCTTAAAATGCAGGAAACACAGGAAATGAGAGTTTGATCCCTGGGTCAGGAAGATCCTCAGAAGAAGAAAATGGCACCCCACTCCAGTATTCTTGCCTGAAGAAATCAGATGGACAAAGCAACCTGGTGGGTTATAGTCCAAAGAGCTGGACATGACTGAGCAACTAAGCACAAGCACAGTTAATGAACATATGCCTACGTAGTAAATTTAAATTAAAAGAATACTGAGTAGTAGAGTTTAACGTTCTGTTCCTTATATTTTAGTGAATCCTCTGTGGTGAGAGTTTTAAATGTGAGATTTTCGTGATCACAGATTCAAAAATCTGTGGACTCTTAGAAGATTACGTTATCCTCAACTAACCTGTCTTGAAACTTGGTGAAAATGATGTAGATTGTTGCTTTAAATACTTGAGACAACTGGAATTGGGCTATTTTAATCATCTCCCATAGGGACCATCTCTTTAAGAGTGTACAGCTGGGTTCTTCTGGTTTATTAGAGGCTTCTGATAGTAGAGCTAGTTGAGTGGAGATTTGTATGAAAAAGATCGCCTGGAGGTATATGAATATTGCATTGAAAATTTGGATTCATTAATATTTGATCTAAGTTGCTTGCGCATGTCTTTACAGGTGTGGCCCACTAGGAGCCCCCAGTGACTTCTGAGTTTGCCTTTGACTTGAGAAATGATTCCTGCATAGTCTGCTTACCTGATGTCCCTCTTACTCTGCTGTGAGTTCAGCTGGATCAGTCTTACAGATGAGGGGACTGAGGGTTACTGAGTGACTGTGGCCTCTGTTGAGGTCATTCTGAAGGTCATAAGATCTTATCACTCTCAGACGTCTCCCGACTTCACTCTTTATCCTCAGCTCACTTCCATTAGTGGGACCCAGCAATCTGTTTTTAAGAATCTCTAATGATTCTGTCCCACATTAAAGTCTGAGAACCACTGCTGTTTTCACTGTTGTGCTTCATAATTTTCTTATCTGTATTTATCTCTTCTTCCCACCCCTTCCCCAACCTAAGGGTTGGTTCTGTAAAGGCTGGGGTTTTGTTTTACAGACCTGGTGTTTAGAATGGAAATGACACTTAGTAAAAACTGAGTGAATATTGGTTGAACCAGTTATTAAATGAACTTCCCTAATGGCTTGGGGGTAAAGAAACTGCCTTAAAATGCAGGAAACACAGGAAATGAGAGTTTGATCCCTGGGTCAGGAAGATCCTCAGAAGAAGAAAATGGCACCCCACTCCAGTATTCTTGCCTGAAGAAATCAGATGGACAAAGCAACCTGGTGGGTTATAGTCCAAAGAGCTGGACATGACTGAGCAACTAAGCACAAGCACAGTTAATGAACATATGCCTACGTAGTAAATTTAAATTAAAAGAATACTGAGTAGTAGAGTTTAACGTTCTGTTCCTTATATTTTAGTGAATCCTCTGTGGTGAGAGTTTTAAATGTGAGATTTTCGTGATCACAGATTCAAAAATCTGTGGACTCTTAGAAGATTACGTTATCCTCAACTAACCTGTCTTGAAACTTGGTGAAAATGATGTAGATTGTTGCTTTAAATACTTGAGACAACTGGAATTGGGCTATTTTAATCATCTCCCATAGGGACCATCTCTTTAAGAGTGTACAGCTGGGTTCTTCTGGTTTATTAGAGGCTTCTGATAGTAGAGCTAGTTGAGTGGAGATTTGTATGAAAAAGATCGCCTGGAGGTATATGAATATTGCATTGAAAATTTGGATTCATTAATATTTGATCTAAGTTGCTTGCGCATGTCTTTACAGGTGTGGCCCACTAGGAGCCCCCAGTGACTTCTGAGTTTGCCTTTGACTTGAGAAATGATTCCTGCATAGTCTGCTTACCTGATGTCCCTCTTACTCTGCTGTGAGTTCAGCTGGATCAGTCTTACAGATGAGGGGACTGAGGGTTACTGAGTGACTGTGGCCTCTGTTGAGGTCATTCTGAAGGTCATAAGATCTTATCACTCTCAGACGTCTCCCGACTTCACTCTTTATCCTCAGCTCACTTCCTTGCTATTAGGTTTCCCAACCCTTCCCCATTTGCTTCTTAACTTTATGCTTTTTGACAGCTTGGCTGTCCTGGTGCTTATTTTCTCAGCTGTAAAGTGAGGAAGGTTGACAAGAGATTCTCTGAGGACCTGTCTTGTGTCAGAGTGTTTGAGTGTCCCTTCATTAGCCTCACTTACTAAAGACACCTTCAGTCCTATTTGGAAGCATTCAAAGCAGAGGGTGATCTTGGCAATGGAGCAGAGAGAAAAGCCAGGCTTGTGTCCTGTACCTACTTTCACCAGAGCACATTGAACAGTATCCCTCCCACCTTCCACTGGGGACCCAGGGAAGAATGGCGTTGTTACTTGAGGATTATCTGTGGTTTTCCTTTGCTGAATATAAATATCATGAAAGTGTTAGTGTTCAGTCATGTCCAACTCTGTGACTCCACGGACTGTAGCCTGCCAGGCTGCTTTATCCATGGATTCTCTAGGCAGGAATACTGGAGTGGGTTTCCCTGCCCTTCTCCTAGGGATCTTCCCAACCCAGGGGTGAAACCCAGGTCTCCTGCATTGTAGGCAGATTCTTTACCTTATGAGCCAGTTGACCACTAGTGCTCTCTTGGTCGTGTCTGGCTTTAGTCTTGAGAAAGTTGGGTCTTGCCTCCTGCAGCACAGCTGGCCTGGGATTAATTGCTCCTCTCTTCTGTGGCCTCACCAGTGTGGGCTCTAGCTCCACTTCTCCCTGGAAGTTGACCTGCTTTGGGGAAGGTTCAGTGGCTCTGATACAGACGGGCAGATGACTGGTGGTTTGCCATCATCTTAAACCGGTATTCTTCTTTGCACTGGAGCTGATTGGCTGTATTGGTCAGCTGTACTGTGAGCCAAATGGGAGTTGACTCTAGCCACCACTTAATCTTCTTCGATGGTTTTGTCTCTTCTAAGCGTGTGTCACCTTGATTGTGAGAATGGTTGAGAAACTGGGGAGGGTTGGTAGCTCGTATGGCCCTAAATTCTCTGTGTTGAATTTTTAAAATAATTTGTGTCATTATGGATTGATGTTCATTCCATATACAAAGTACAAACAAGTGCTGAGAATGTTTCCTTTATAAATAGAAGTACGGAACATTTGAGGGAAACCTGTTGATGACAGTTTCGAGGGTGCCTACATGAAATACCGATCATGGGAAAATTTGCTTCTTTGTGGGTCTCTCTGTGTGTGTGTGTGTGTGTGTGTGTATTTTGAAAGGTGAAACTCTAGCTTCAGGGAATAAGATGATGTCTTTTGATTTCTTCTTTTGCTGTCAGAGAAGGCTATGCAATTGTCATTCTCTGATGTTTCAAAGACAGTCAGGACCACCTCTCCCCCATTAATGGGAAACATGAACTTGTCCAGAGCAGCTACAAGTGACTGTCCAGGGCCCAGGCTCCAGAAATGTGGCAGATCCTGTTTTCTGATCACAAACGTCTTGGACACGATGCTGCCTGTAGATGGGGGCTGTATCCTATAGAACCAGTCCAGGCCACTGAGTACCATTTACTTAAAAGAAGGAATAAATAGAATGGAAAACCAGGAGTCAGATTCCGGGAAAGGAGTTTGGGTGGAAAGTGAGTTTTTCAGATAACTCTTTGGTTCTGTCTGATCCCTCTTGGGGTCCCCCCTTTCAGAGCAGGACAGGTGGTATGTGAGTAATAGATTGCTAATGGATACGGTGCAAACATGCTAATTATTGACTTGCCTAAAAGATGAGCAGATTCAGTGTTACCACTTTCCTAATACAAGTGCTGTCACCCTGACATGATTACATTTCCAAGGTTTTGTGAGTGGTAGAGAGAGGGCTGGTGTTAGCAGTGTCTGTGCTGAGGCTGACGCTACCCGCAGCCCTTCTCCTCAGGGCCTTGGTGCCTCCAGTGAGCAGCTGTCACACACTAGTATTAAGTCTTATGATTATAAATTATGTACATGTATCATAAAGAGGTTTTATACAAACCTGAGTATTCCCACAGAGGTGTGCCACATGTGTGCATTTGGCCTGCACGACACCTTAGAATCACTGGGTCAGACAGTTCTGTGTAGAAGATGATGTTCGTTTTTAGTGATGGCCTTGTTCTTATCTGTCATAAAAACATGAATGTGCACTCAGCTGTTTTCAGGCCACTCTTTCCACCACTATTCTCTCTACCTCGGAGGTGAAGGATGGCAGCCGTGGGGCTGGCGTATTTGGAGGTCTTCTGGTCATACTGAATCATGCTACGTCGAACCAGCAGGGTTTTTGCCATGGTGCAAATTCTGATTCACTGGTTCTGTGGCCTGGGAGCCAAGATTCTTCATCTTCCAGTGGCTTCCAGGTGGTGATGATGTTTCTGGACGCCACTTTTTTTTTTTCTTAATTTTCAATAGTTTATTAGCTGGCTTGAATTTTGTTTTAATTGGAAGATAGTTGCTCTATAATGTTGTGACCCACCACAGCCTGAATCAGCCATAGGTATACCTAGGTCCCCTCCCTCTTGCGGCTGCCTCTTACCCTCTCCCGACCCCACTCCTCCAGGTTGTCGTAGAGCATCTGGTTGAGCTCCCTGGATTATACAGGAGCTTCCCATTAGCGATCTATTTTACATATGGTGATGTACATGTTTACACATGGTAATGTATATGTTTCAGTGTTGCTCTCTCAATTCATCCTACCCACTCCTTCTTCTGCTGTGTTTGGACCCCACTACAAATAGCAAGGATCTAGACGAGAATGGTGAAGATATGTCTCACTCCCATTTTCCTAGAAATGTATTGTTCCATTTCTGGAACATTTATGTAAGTGTAGCCCCAAACAGAAACTATTGGCAGAAAGTGAATTAGGCTCTTCTTGCAGTATGTTTTTCTCCCCCTTGAGACGCCTGTGCATTTATTTGTTTTGATTTGTGCCCCTGGCATTGAAAGCCACGCTTAATACTGGAACTGTTTAAAACTCCAAAATTGCACTGTGTGCTAAATTGTTTCCTCGCTGACTTTTTACCAAGTCCATTTGGGGATTGCATTGACTTTGGCCTCTGATGGAATGGTTAACCCTTAGCAGTTAGGAAGTATGAATAAACATGGCTGGAGAAAGGCAGGGAATTATAAGAATTAAGAAGCTTTTGGGTACAAATACCAAAGTGCTTGACTGTCAGGGGATGGAGCAATATGGACGGTTAATGATCTCATGTAACATTCATCTGGGGCATTTGGTGCCAGGGTTGGTACAGAAGCTCAGAGGTAGCGCAGAGGTCACGGACTCTTTCCTACTCTCTGCTGTGCACCTCAGTGTCCAGCAGCCCCATGTCCCTGTGGGCTACTTTTACTCCCAGCATCAATCCTTATGTGACAAGGAAAGGAGCTTTGTAGAGTGGTTCTGTATTCGGGCAGAAAGTTTTCCCATGAGAGTCTCTGCCGTATTCCCCTTGGCTCCCATGGACCGGGACTAGGGAAGACGCTTAGACCAGGAACCAGACACCATGATTAACTTAGATCTTGTACCATTGATCCCGCTGGGTTCTGGCACACCCAGTCAGGATGCTGGCAGAGGACGGGGTGTGGATGTTGGGCAGGCAGTCAATGGTGAGTGCTACCAAGGACTCATATTCTAGAGAAAGTACCATACATATCCTGTGCTGCTCACTGTATAGCTTGTGCCACTCTTGCTCCAAGAAGCTAAGCGGATGTGTAGAAGTATAAGTGGAATCACAGGGAAGCCTGTTCGATTCCAAAGTACCTTCTCGGGGAAATGTGGCTCCTCCCTACTGACAGTGTCCTCCCTTGGTGCCTCTCCTTTTCCCTGTAGTTTCAGGGTGCTTGATGGGGAGTCACTGGGAATAGTCATGACCCCATGGTGTGCTTTTGAAGGGGACCCATGTATCCCTCACCAAGCTTGTCACTCTTTGGCTTCTTACTTATATTCACATTCATGGTCTGATGAAACACCACTGTTAGAGCAAAAAACGCCTTTGAGCAAAGTGGCATTGTTTCAAGAAGGAAACCAGCCCAATGACTGTTGGCGGCCACTGTGTAGGTCTTGCCACATCCTGCCTTGGCCTCCTGGGCTCTGGGCTCTGCGTCTTGTCTTGGGTTTGCTGAGTGCTATGCCTGGAGGTGCAGCGTCCCCTGGAGGACTTGAGGCTGCCCCTCTGCCCCTGTCAGTCGAACCTGCCCTGCGCTTTCTCTTGCCCAGTCTCAGGGATTCCTAGCAGGCACCGCCTCCCCCTGCCCCACTCTGTCTCCACGCAGACTTGCCGTTTAGTGCCTGCAGATCTGACGACACTGAAGATGGCCAGCCTCCAGGAGAGCGAACAGTTGTTCCTATTTAATTTACAAACGGAAATAAAGCAAGCAGAAAAACTGGTAGAAAAGGCTGGGCCTAATTATACATTAATAAAAATAAAATTGAGAAACAGTAATCCTGGCAGTTAAAAACGTGGAAAGGACTGCACTGAAGGATGTGATAAGGGGATAAATGTCGCCATCGGAAGGAAACGGTATGGAAACATCTTGGCTTCCCCATACAGGACGTGTTATGTCTGGGGGTTCTGCCTTCTTATACCTCAGATGTCTTGTGGGGAGAGAGTCTGACCAGAAAGGGCTGTGATCAGAGTGTTGCTTCAGAGAGACAGCAGTCTGGATCGCAGTTGGAAGATGCACGCTCTGATTCCGTAGTTGCTAAAGCCTTCACGTATCCTGGTCTGTACTTTTCCTCTCTCATCAAGAAAATCAGAGGGCAGAAAGGGCACCTTGGAATTACTAGCAGACAGAGGATGATGCCTTACCATAATTTTTCTATTCTACTGTTGTTTAGAGCATGTAGTAGTCACTCTATTTAAATTAATGTCAGATTTTCGCACGTTAGCGCTCACAAAAAGGCTGGCATTGTGTTTAAATCAAAGCTCTGTAAAACTGAAGCTACACCCACTCTAGTTGGACACGCTTAGGCTTACTCATGCTTCTCGAATGTACGTGGGGCGCTGCACCACTGACACACATGTTATTATTGGGTTGGCCAAAACATTCATGTTTTTCCCATAAAATGGCTCTAGTGTGCTTTGTCTTTGAATTCATTTGAAAGAATTTTCTTAGCTTGTATTATGACTGCTGTCACATCAGTGTGCATTTAAAAAAAAAATCAAAATTAAACTTCCGTGCAGCCGTTTTAACATTGAGGATGGAAGGGAAAAAAAGCAACATTTTCAGCATATTTTGCTTTATTATTTCAAGAGAGGTAAAAATGCAATGGAAATGCAAAAAAAAAGAAAAAGAAAAAAGATTTGTGCAGTGATGCAGAAAGTGCTGTGACGGAGCAGCCATGTGAAAAGTGATTTCGGGGGGACTTTGCTTGTAGTCCAGAGGCTAAGATGCCATGCTCCCAATGCAGGGGGCTCAAGTTCAATCCCTGGTCAGGGAACTACATCCCATATATCATGACTAAGCATTCACTTAAAGGGTCCCACATGCTGCAACTAGGACCCAGGGCAGGCAAATAAATAAATAAATATTTTTCTAAAAAAAAAAAGTAGTTTGTGAAGTTTCTTGTTGGAAATTTCTTGCTGGACAGTGCGTCACTGTCACAAGACCAGTTGAAATTGATAGTAATCAAGTCAAATGTTAATTGAGAACAATCAGCATTATATACCACATGGAAGAAAGCCAACATACTCAAAATATTACAAATCAAGCATTGAAAAGCATTTGCACCAGCTTGGTTAGTTCTTCCTTTGATGTTTGGATTCTATATAAGCTAGGTGAAAAAAACTTCTTGACTGTATTTTTCCATGTGATTCTCTACTTACATGTGAAGAAAACATTCCATTTTTAAAATAAATTCCTTAAGGGCAGAAAGGGCACCTTGGAATTACTAGCAGACAGAGGATGATG
Organism: Tragulus kanchil; assembly: GCA_022376925.1. Lineage (NCBI taxonomy): Eukaryota > Metazoa > Chordata > Mammalia > Artiodactyla > Tragulidae > Tragulus > Tragulus kanchil. The sequence goes on along the minus strand of JAIOJX010000026.1, from coordinate 264,441,587 downwards.
CCTTACCATAATTTTTCTATTCTACTGTTGTTTAGAGCATGTAGTAGTCACTCTATTTAAATTAATGTCAGATTTTCGCACGTTAGCGCTCACAAAAAGGCTGGCATTGTGTTTAAATCAAAGCTCTGTAAAACTGAAGCTACACCCACTCTAGTTGGACACGCTTAGGCTTACTCATGCTTCTCGAATGTACGTGGGGCGCTGCACCACTGACACACATGTTATTATTGGGTTGGCCAAAACATTCATGTTTTTTTCCCATAAAATGGCTCTAGTGTGCTTTGTCTTTGAATTCATTTGAAAGAATTTTCTTAGCTTGTATTATGACTGCTGTCACATCAGTGTGCATTTAAAAAAAAAATCAAAATTAAACTTCCGTGCAGCCGTTTTAACATTGAGGATGGAAGGGAAAAAAAGCAACATTTTCAGCATATTTTGCTTTATTATTTCAAGAGAGGTAAAAATGCAATGGAAATGCAAAAAAAAAGAAAAAGATTTGTGCAGTGATGCAGAAAGTGCTGTGACGGAGCAGCCATGTGAAAAGTGATTTCGGGGGGACTTTGCTTGTAGTCCAGAGGCTAAGATGCCATGCTCCCAATGCAGGGGGCTCAAGTTCAATCCCTGGTCAGGGAACTACATCCCATATATCATGACTAAGCATTCACTTAAAGGGTCCCACATGCTGCAACTAGGACCCAGGGCAGGCAAATAAATAAATAAATATTTTTCTAAAAAAAAGTAGTTTGTGAAGTTTCTTGTTGGAAATTTCTTGCTGGACAGTGCGTCACTGTCACAAGACCAGTTGAAATTGATAGTAATCAAGTCAAATGTTAATTGAGAACAATCAGCATTATATACCACATGGAAGAAAGCCAACATACTCAAAATATTACAAATCAAGCATTGAAAAGCATTTGCACCAGCTTGGTTAGTTCTTCCTTTGATGTTTGGATTCTATATAAGCTAGGTGAAAAAAACTTCTTGACTGTATTTTTCCATGTGATTCTCTACTTACATGTGAAGAAAACATTCCATTTTTAAAATAAATGGGATCAAGTGATGAGAATTGGATACTGTACAGTAATAAGGAGCAGAAGAGATGATGGGGCAAGGGAAATGAACCACGACAAATCACACCAAAGGCCGATTTTCATCCAAAGAATGTGATGTTGTGCGTATGATGGGATTGGGGGAGAGTTCTCTATTATGAGCTCTTTCTGGAAAATCAAATGATTAATTCCAACAGTACTGTTCCCAATTAGGTCAACTAAAGCAAAACTTGACAAAAAACATCCAGAATTAGTCAGCAGACAATACATAATCTTCCATCAGGTTAACACAAGAATGCATGTTTCTTTGATGGTCAGACAGAAGCTTAGAGCTTGACTGGGAAATTCTGATTCATCTCCTGTATTCACCACACACTGCATCTTCAGATATCCATTTATTTCAGTCTTTACTAAATTCTCTTAATGGAAAAAGTTTTGATTCCCTGAAAGAGTGTAAAAGGCACCTGGACGAGCTTAAAAAGATAAAATGTTTTGGAAAGATAGAATTGAAGTTGCTTGGAAATATGGCAGAAGAGAGTGGAACAAAATGATGAGTTCATTGCTCAAAAAAGTTCTTGGGGAAAGTGAAAACTGTGCCTTATTTTCACTTTAGAACAGAAGGGAATGTTTTGGGCCCAAACCCCAAAATAAAAACAACATGAAAAGAACTAAATGTTGTTTAAAACAAAAATCTGTCCATGTAGTTCTTAACAATTAAGAAACTATTTGGGGTTTCCCTGGTGGGCCAGTGGGTAAGGACACCGCCTTGCAGTGCAAGGGGCGCCGGTTCGATCCCTGGCCTGGGAAGATCCCACGTGCCGCGGAGCGGCTGGACCCATGTGTCCAATTACCGAGCTGGAGCTCTGGAGCGCGTGCGCCCAGAGTCGGTGCTTTGCGACAACAGAGGCCACCGCGATGGGAGGCCCACACGGGCCAAAGAACGAAGATGGATGAAACTAGACAAACGAAAGACCAGTGGAAGTGCCCCGCCCACCCCCCTCCCTCCCCACCCCCGCCAAAATAAATAAATAAATAAATAAATGTTTTTTTTTTTTTAAACTGTTTGCTTCTATTCTATACCCTTTACTATAGTTTGCATAATTTAAATCATAATGTGCTTCTTTATATGCCCTTCATTCACCAAAACTGGCAGTATCTCATTTTTAGGAAACCCGTGGGACTTGCAAAGGCTTTCTTCTGTCAACTCTGAAAATGTTCTAGGGTGTTTAGAAGTACATTGTTTAGTTCTTAGTCTCTCAGGAGGTGCAAAAGATTAATTCCAACAGTACTGTTCCCAATTAGGTCAACTAAAGCAAAACTTGACAAAAAACATCCAGAATTAGTCAGCAGACAATACATAATCTTCCATCAGGTTAACACAAGAATGCATGTTTCTTTGATGGTCAGACAGAAGCTTAGAGCTTGACTGGGAAATTCTGATTCATCTCCTGTATTCACCACACACTGCATCTTCAGATATCCATTTATTTCAGTCTTTACTAAATTCTCTTAATGGAAAAAGTTTTGATTCCCTGAAAGAGTGTAAAAGGCACCTGGACGAGCTTAAAAAGATAAAATGTTTTGGAAAGATAGAATTGAAGTTGCTTGGAAATATGGCAGAAGAGAGTGGAACAAAATGATGAGTTCATTGCTCAAAAAAGTTCTTGGGGAAAGTGAAAACTGTGCCTTATTTTCACTTTAGAACAGAAGGGACTTTTTGGCCAACCCAATATAAAAACAACATGAAAAGAACTAAATGTTGTTTAAAACAAAAATCTGTCCATGTAGTTCTTAACAATTAAGAAACTATTTGGGGTTTCCCTGGTGGGCCAGTGGGTAAGGACACCGCCTTGCAGTGCAAGGGGCGCCGGTTCGATCCCTGGCCTGGGAAGATCCCACGTGCCGCGGAGCGGCTGGACCCATGTGTCCAATTACCGAGCTGGAGCTCTGGAGCGCGTGCGCCCAGAGTCGGTGCTTTGCGACAACAGAGGCCACCGCGATGGGAGGCCCACACGGGCCAAAGAACGAAGATGGATGAAACTAGACAAACGAAAGACCAGTGGAAGTGCCCCGCCCACCCCCCTCCCTCCCCACCCCAGCCAAAATAAATAAATAAATAAATAAATGTTTTTTTTTTTTTAAACTGTTTGCTTCTATTCTATACCCTTTACTATAGTTTGCATAATTTAAATCATAATGTGCTTCTTTATATGCCCTTCATTCACCAAAACTGGCAGTATCTCATTTTTAGGAAACCCGTGGGACTTGCAAAGGCTTTCTTCTGTCAACTCTGAAAATGTTCTAGGGTGTTTAGAAGTACATTTCAGTTTCAGCAGTAAAGTCTTGAGTCTCTCAGGAGGGGAATAAAAAGCAAAACTGGGAATCAAACCAGATTATGAAGGGATTGTTTTTGGTGATATAAATATGACATTCAGGATTAACCAGAAAACCTCAAACTAGTTCTTCTGTGTTGGGTAATCACAACTTGATCTTCACTCAGGGAAGAGCTCAGAAGCTGTGCACTATTAACCCCATTATTCCTTTTTACATTTCCTTTTTGGTACCGAAGAATGTACTGAATTCCCCTGCAAAGAAGCCTGGGGTTATGTGGCTAAAATTCCTCCGTGAGGGACTGTGGATTTCATTCAGACCTTTGGTAATTTGCTGTATGGTCATTGGCAAGTCATTTCTTCTTGATTTCTTCCTGCTTTTCATTTCCAGTACTGTCTAAATTATCACATTTTCTTAAGGATTTGTCTCATCCTTTCCTATTTCAGAGTCTCTGTTCAAAAACAGACCCTGCCAGTGTTACTTCTGGGCAGTGGCTCTGATCTTCCCTGTATCTGGTCTTTCTCCTTTCCTCAATGTCCCTGCACATTTACTTTTCTCCAGTTCTTGTGATTAGAGAGAAAGCCACAGTAGTCCAGAGTGGTAATTAGATCAAGCATGGCTTCCTGTGCCTGGAACTCAGACTCCTTGGTTGGTTCCTTGGCAGGCTCTACGCCTTTTGGCTTTTCCAGACCTCAGGGGAAGAGAGTATTCTGGTGCCCGGCTAGCTGCTGTGGGTTGCGCTGCCTCAGACCCCCAGCCAGCCACTTGGAGATCTAAAGGGATCAGTATCTGTTGCAGTCCATTTTGAATACATTTTAGGAAGCTCTGAGCTATCAAGTGTTGATTCCATTACTCTCTAGCCAAGTGTGGAATGGAATTAGCCTTTTTTTTTAAGGTACAACTGAGGTTCTCTTTCATAGAGGTTAGTAGATATTACAGACATTAAAGGTGGGCTTGGGTGAGCTTCTCACCCATAATGTCACTCTTGGGTTTTAAGGAAATTTGGTCTTGGATCACATTCTGGCATTCGTTAACAAGCAAGAGCCCTAAGATTTCTCACAGTTCATTGCATAAGATCAAGGAGATTCTTGTTCTCTGTTTTTCTGGGTGAATGAAAAATTCACCTGAGCAGACATGCCAGCATTCCAGATGCATCTTCTTGTGCACTTGTACTTGGCATCTAGAATCTAAATAGACAGGCAGCTGGTGAGGGGGTTAGCATACACTTGGGCCAGCCTGAATTCTTTCTTTGAGATGGTGAGTGTATCTAAAATATTTTAGCCACTGTCTGCGTGCTCTCTAATTTGACTTTCACCAGTGAAAACCTGTTTCTGCCATGCATCATGCCTGTCAACAGGTGACTATTTTCCCCAGCAATAGCCCCTTCGGGGCATTCACCTGGCCCATACTCATCTATACTTAGAGTTGGATAACAGAAATAATTCTAGCAGCTGCCTCTGGCATCCTGAGTCAAGTGCTGCCAGCCCCTCCTAGCACTGGGCTTGCTGGCTCAGAAGGCCAGATGACCACCTGGGTTGCAGACCCACAAATAGAATATCGCATGGTGTATATTGAAGTATTTTGGGTAAATTTTAAACATAACAACACAATTGATGGATTTGTTGTTTTTTTTTTTTTTAATTTATTTGTTCATTTATTTTTGGCTATGCTGGGTCTCTGTTGCTGCATGGGCTTTTCTTTAGTTGTGGCAAGCAAGGGCTATTCTCTAGTTGCCGTGCACAGGCTTCTTATTATGGTGACTTCTCTGGTTGCCGAACATGGACTCCAGGGCATGTAGGCTTCAGTACTGGTTGCATGAGAGCTTAGTAGTTGTGGTTCCAGGGCTCTAGAGCACAGGTCTGTTGTGGTTCCGGGCACGCTGCCTCAGACCCCAGCCAGCCACTTGGAGATCTAAAGGGATCAGTATCTGTTGCAGTCCATTTTGAATACATTTTAGGAAGCTCTGAGCTATCAAGTGTTGATTCCATTACTCTCTAGCCAAGTGTGGAATGGAATTAGCCTTTTTTTTTAAGGTACAACTGAGGTTCTCTTTCATAGAGGTTAGTAGATATTACAGACATTAAAGGTGGGCTTGGGTGAGCTTCTCACCCATAATGTCACTCTTGGGTTTTAAGGAAATTTGGTCTTGGATCACATTCTGGCATTCGTTAACAAGCAAGAGCCCTAAGATTTCTCACAGTTCATTGCATAAGATCAAGGAGATTCTTGTTCTCTGTTTTTCTGGGTGAATGAAAAATTCACCTGAGCAGACATGCCAGCATTCCAGATGCATCTTCTTGTGCACTTGTACTTGGCATCTAGAATCTAAATAGACAGGCAGCTGGTGAGGGGGTTAGCATACACTTGGGCCAGCCTGAATTCTTTCTTTGAGATGGTGAGTGTATCTAAAATATTTTAGCCACTGTCTGCGTGCTCTCTAATTTGACTTTCACCAGTGAAAACCTGTTTCTGCCATGCATCATGCCTGTCAACAGGTGACTATTTTCCCCAGCAATAGCCCCTTCGGGGCATTCACCTGGCCCATACTCATCTATACTTAGAGTTGGATAACAGAAATAATTCTAGCAGCTGCCTCTGGCATCCTGAGTCAAGTGCTGCCAGCCCCTCCTAGCACTGGGCTTGCTGGCTCAGAAGGCCAGATGACCACCTGGGTTGCAGACCCACAAATAGAATATCGCATGGTGTATATTGAAGTATTTTGGGTAAATTTTAAACATAACAACACAATTGATGGATTTGTTGTTTTTTTTTTTTTTAATTTATTTGTTCATTTATTTTTGGCTATGCTGGGTCTCTGTTGCTGCATGGGCTTTTCTTTAGTTGTGGCAAGCAAGGGCTATTCTCTAGTTGCCGTGCACAGGCTTCTTATTATGGTGACTTCTCTGGTTGCCGAACATGGACTCCAGGGCATGTAGGCTTCAGTACTTGTTGCATGAGAGCTTAGTAGTTGTGGTTCCAGGGCTCTAGAGCACAGGCTCAATAGTTGTGGTTCCGGGCATAGTTGCTCTGTGACAGGTGGGATCTTCCCAGATCAGGGATCAGATCCCTGTCTTCTGCATTGGCAGGTGGGTTCTTTATCACTGGGAAGCCACTGGCAGGTAAGTGTCGCAGGCTAAATCAAGCAGGCATAATTGCTTTATTTTACTTTTCTATCTTTTTTTTTTCCCTTTTTAATGAATTTGTTCCCAGTAAGAGCAAAAACTAGAGATTTTATTAATGTATCAGGATCACAGTGTTTTGCTTTCTCTGGGGAAATTGGGGCATCTGCAACACCATGGCACTTTTTCTCTCTGATAGTTTTCTTCTCCAGCTGAATAGCCGAAGCTTGCTTTAGACCTGGGGGTGGGAAGGCACTGAGGATGAATGGGCTCCTGGGGGGGGGCCCTGGTCTTCCTCATGTCCCCCTCCACGGAGACGGGTATCAGTAGCCCTTCATTCCTGAGATCATGCTGTTGGTTTTCAGGACCCCTTTCCTGTTCCTGCCTAGGCTCCTGTGGGTATTTGGGATTTTGAGCCTTGTAGCTGTCAGACAGTTTTTCTTCCTGGCTCAACACTTGTGCTTTGCTCATGCTGTTTCTTTGTCTGGAATGCCATTTATTTTTGCGCTTGTCTATCCAAATCTCAGCCTCATCATCCAGGCCAGGTGCAAGGTCTGCTTGAAGGTGGTGTCTTTCATGGCTGTTCGTCCTCACTCCTCTGCTTTGACATGGACGGCCGAGCCTAGCATTTGGTTCTACACATTCTGTTTCATTTCTTCCCTCTCCTTGATGGTAGTATTCTTAAGGTTAGGAAGCATAGCCGTCTTTTTTTTTTTTTTTTTTTTGGCCAAGTGGCATGTGGGATCCTAGTTCCCCAAATAGGAGTCAAATCCACGTGCATTCTGCAGTGAAAGTGTGAATCTTAACCACTGGACTGCCAGAGAAGTTCCAGCATCACCTTCTTCGATTTTATATTGAGCACTGTAAAAACAGTAATGCTTTCCTCAGCCTAGTTAAAAGGCAGAGAACAGTAACTTATTGATTGTGTGTGTTAGTCACTCAGTCGTGTTGGACTCTTTGTGACCCCACGGACAGTAGCTCACCAGGCTCCTCTTTCCATGGGATTTCACAGGCAAGCATACTGGAGTGGATTGCCATTCCCTTCTCCAGGCAGTCTTCCCAATCCAGGGATTGAAGCCAGGTCTCCCACATTGCACGTAGATTGTTTACCATGTGCATCACCAGGGAAGCCCCAACCTAATGATTTACCTAACAATTATAAAGTATATTTATATTTATCCATAGTAAAAAGAAGTAGAGGAGTGTTAAAAATGTGAAAATAATGTAAATTTATAAGCATGACCAAGAAGCCTGAAAATAGAGATCCAGAAAGAGAAAGTACCTCGCTGGAGTCACACAGTTGACGGATAGCTTAGTTTTTGGTCTGACCATTGAGCATCCTGCCCTGGTCCTTTAGGGCTCTGCTGTTTCGTGGCAGATTTGCCACTCGCTAAGTCAGGTAGCAGCACCCCAAAACCATGAAGATCCCCCCGCAGTGCTCAGCATTCACATATTAAAGCACAACAGTTTCCAAAGTCACTGAAATCATAAACCACGGATTAGCAAAGGTGATGAGTGCATATTACACTAACCACACCCTAACCCAGAGCTGGTGTGGAAAAGCCCCACGACACCAAGAGTTAGGATGCTAAAGATGGCTCCGTCCTTAAGGAGGCTGAGCAGAGTGTCCTCTGTGATGGTTCTACCCTTAGTGGAGGGAACAGTGCATCAAACTGATGGTGCAGAGGCAACGGCAACATCCAAGTATAAAGGCAGCATTGCTGAGGGCAAGGATGGTGTGGGTTCGGGCAGTTAAAAGTAGGTAGTTTAGGAGGACCGCGTTCAAGGTTGGGCTTCCTAGGTGGTGCTAGTGGTAAAGAACCCGCCTGCCAGTGCAGGTAGATGTAAGAGACATGGATTTGATCCCTGCGTGGGGAAGATCCCCTGGAGGAGGGCATGACACCCCACTCAGTATTCTTGCCTGGTCAAATCCATGGACAGAGGAGCTACAGTCCATAGGGTCGCACAGAGTGGGGCGTGACTGAATCGACTTAGCATGCGGGCACAGGCTCAAGGTTGTAATTTGGGAGTAGTGATAGATGAGGCAGGAGAACAAAGAAGAGACAGAGTTGCATGTTGTGCTGAGGGATTCTGACTTGATCCTTGGAAAGCACGGAGCCTCTAAGACTTGTAAGGAGTCTTCAGCTGTGTGACCTAGAAGGGGCTGGTTACTGGAGGCATGATCTGGAGAAAGCAGGCCACTGGTGAGTTAGGAGGCAGCCACAGGAATCTTGGCTTAAGCTAAAGCAGGGGCAGTGGGGAAGGAGAGAAGTGGATAGATGCAAAAGATGTGAGGGCTTCTCATTACCAGGATGACAATATTCTCTCTGGTTTGAGATGCAGTTACTCTTGGAGACTGGGGAACTTTATGTGTAGCCCTTGCTTTCCTGTTGCCGAAGAAATATTCATGATTTCTGACCCACAAGTATCTGACTGCGCTTCAATGGACTGTCTGTAGGGTCCCTCTCAGCAGTCAAGGGCATTGTTCACTGTCACTGCCCAGTCACCTCCTTCTCACTGTCACACGTGAGCTTTCTGTCCCTTTACACAAGAAGTACTCCCATCTTGTTTGCACAAGCACACGACATCCAGAAGGTCTCTTTCTCCATATATATGAATCTCTTTCCATATACATTGGCCTTACTTAGGAGCAAATTGTAAACATTTATTCTGTAGTTATTAGATGAGTAGATGTTAGGATTGGTGTTTTCTGCTTCTGGAATTTTTCTTCTGAGCTTTTAAGACATTTAAGCCATCTGTTTATGACTCAAAAAGTGAATGTTCTAAGTGGAGGCTGTGAGTACATATGTGAATCAGAAAAATACATTGAAGAGGTATTGTCAGTAATGAGTTGGACTGTATATCTCTCTCAGCTGTTTTTGGAGCTCTAAAAAGGTCTAATCAGATGGTATTTTTAAGGAATTAAAAAAATTTAATGTTAACAGTGGATTTTTATCTAGATTATATCTTTTAGGAAGATAGATACTTGGGATGTAGAGGTACTTCAGCTCCATGGAAAAGATCTTATTTTTCTTTAAACTTTTACCCATATTCTTAATTATTTACAGGCGTTCCCAGGTGGCTGTGGTGGTAAAGAGCCTACCTGCCAATGCAGAAGACATAAGAACGCAGGTTCAGTCGTTGGGCTAGGAAGGCCCTGGAGGAGGGCGTGGCAGCCCACTCCAGCATTCTTGCCTGGAGAATCCCTTGGACAGAGGAGCCTGGCGGGCTACAGCCCATGGGGTCACAAAGAGTGGGACGCCACTGAAGTGACTTAGCATCCACACACATATATTTCTTTATTATTATAATGTTATACAATTATTTTAATAAAAATAGGATGTTGGATTCACTTTTAAACTTCTTTTCAGAAATACAAGTGAAGTTGAAATTTATATTTTCAAAAGCCTTATGGTATTATGTCTTCCTCTAGCCCATATAGTAGATGCTTACAAATGATGAACTCCACATAGCTCTTCTGTAAGAGAATGAATTTTATCTCCTGCTATTTGCAAGAGACTGATTCAGTGGTTTCAGAGGTTTCTTTTCACAAAGCTTGATTTTTCTGACCATAATATGAGTCAAAATAGAGTTTGGTAAATGTGTACAAATTAAACTGTGGTATTTTCAGAATATACTTTTACTCATTATTAATATAAGAGTTCAGTTCAGTTGCTCAGTCATGTCTGACTCTTTGCAACCCCATGGCCTGCAGCAAGCCAGGCTTCCCTGTCCTTCACTATCTCCCAGAGCTTGCTCAAATTCACGTCCATTGACCTAGTGATGCCATCCAACCATTTCGTCCTCTGTTGTCCCGTTCTCCTTTTGCCTTCCATTTTTCCCACAGGCTCTTTTCCAGTGAGTTGTCTCTTTGCATCTGGTTGCCGAAGTATTGGAGCTTCAGCTTCAGCAACAATCCTTCCAGTGAATATTCAGGGTTGATTTCCTTTAGGATTGGCTGGTTTGATCTCCTTGCAGTCTAAGAGACTTTCAAGAATCTTCCTCAACACCACAGCTCAAAAGGTCTAATTTTTTAGTTAAAAATTTAATGTTAACAGTGGATTTTTATCTAGATTATATCTTTTAGGAAGATAGATACTTGGGATGTAGAGGTACTTCAGCTCCATGGAAAAGATCTTATTTTTCTTTAAACTTTTACCCATATTCTTAATTATTTACAGGCGTTCCCAGGTGGCTGTGGTGGTAAAGAGCCTACCTGCCAATGCAGAAGACATAAGAACGCAGGTTCAGTCGTTGGGCTAGGAAGGCCCTGGAGGAGGGCGTGGCAGCCCACTCCAGCATTCTTGCCTGGAGAATCCCTTGGACAGAGGAGCCTGGCGGGCTACAGCCCATGGGGTCACAAAGAGTGGGACGCCACTGAAGTGACTTAGCATCCACACACATATATTTCTTTATTATTATAATGTTATACAATTATTTTAATAAAAATAGGATGTTGGATTCACTTTTAAACTTCTTTTCAGAAATACAAGTGAAGTTGAAATTTATATTTTCAAAAGCCTTATGGTATTATGTCTTCCTCTAGCCCATATAGTAGATGCTTACAAATGATGAACTCCACATAGCTCTTCTGTAAGAGAATGAATTTTATCTCCTGCTATTTGCAAGAGACTGATTCAGTGGTTTCAGAGGTTTCTTTTCACAAAGCTTGATTTTTCTGACCATAATATGAGTCAAAATAGAGTTTGGTAAATGTGTACAAATTAAACTGTGGTATTTTCAGAATATACTTTTACTCATTATTAATATAAGAGTTCAGTTCAGTTGCTCAGTCATGTCTGACTCTTTGCAACCCCATGGCCTGCAGCAAGCCAGGCTTCCCTGTCCTTCACTATCTCCCAGAGCTTGCTCAAATTCACGTCCATTGACCTAGTGATGCCATCCAACCATTTCGTCCTCTGTTGTCCCGTTCTCCTTTTGCCTTCCATTTTTCCCACAGGCTCTTTTCCAGTGAGTTGTCTCTTTGCATCTGGTTGCCGAAGTATTGGAGCTTCAGCTTCAGCAACAATCCTTCCAGTGAATATTCAGGGTTGATTTCCTTTAGGATTGGCTGGTTTGATCTCCTTGCAGTCTAAGAGACTTTCAAGAATCTTCCTCAACACCACAGTTCAAAGGCGTAATTTCTTTGGCTCTCAGCCGTCTTTATGGTCCAACTCTCACATCCATAGATGACTACTAACAATGACTATACAGACCTTTGTTGGCAAAGTGATATCTCTGCTTTTAAATACGCTGTCTAGGTTTGTCATAGCTTTTCTTCCAAGGAGCAAGTGTCTTTTAATTTCATGGTTCACTATCCACAGTGATTTTGGAGACCTAGAAAATAAAGTCTGTCACTGTTTCCATTGTTTGCCCACCTGTTTGCCATGAAGTGATGACACTGGGTGCCATGATCTTCATTTTTTGAATGTTGCATTTTAGGCCAGCTTTTTCACCCTTTTAAACCTTCATTAAGAGTCTCTTTAGTTCCTCCTCTTTTTCTGCCATAAGGGTGGTGTCATCTGCATACCTGGGATTATTAATATTTCACCTGGCAATCTTGATTGCAGCTTCGACTTCATCCAGACTGGCATTTTTCCTGATGTACTCTGCATATAAATTAAATAAGCAGGGTGATAATATATAGTCTGGACATACTCCTTTCCCAGTTTGGAACCATGAGAGTAGCAGTTGGAATAAAGGCTCCCTTTGTCAATTTTTTGCCCTTTTACTTTAAGTTGTAATCCTGTTTGGAGCTGAGTACCTTTAAGTGTAAATAAAGTGAAACAGTCAACAGATTTCAACTCAGAGAGCTGGTTCCAGTGTTATTGCATAACTTAATAATGTAGATCTAATGCAAATGCCAATATTTGCCCTTGGTTTGTACTTGATGTTGTTCTTAGGTAATTTCCATCATTCTGACAGTCACCAAAGAGGGCCAGCAAAGGAGAGTTATGTGAGAGCAGTTTTTTGTGTTTTTTAATTGAAGGATAATAGCTTTACTGCCATACATCAACATGACTCAGCCATAAGTATACATGAAAGCAGTTTGAAGGGGCTCACACTGCATAATTTGCTGCATTGTTTTGACATATTGATTCTCTCTTTTAATTACTGTTTGTTGTTGTTGTTGTTGTTTAGTCTCTAAGTCGTGTTTGACTCTTTCCCACCCCATGGACTGCAGCACAACAGGCTTCCCTGTCCCTCTCCATCTCCTGGAGTTTGCTCAAATTCTTGCACATTGAGTGGGTGTCTTGTTACTATTTACCAGCTTTATATTGAGGTATCCTTGAGTCAGCTCTTACTGGTAGGTCTGAACTAGCCCTCAGTAGTTGATCCTTTAACTTATTAACTAATTGTAACCATTAGTAAAATCCTAAGCACAAATTCATGAATTGATAATGACTGGGTATCCCCTCTGTATGCACTTCTCACTTTTCAGGTGGCACAGTGGTAAGGAATCCACCTGCTGATTCACGTGAGAGGCACTGGTTCAATTCCTGGGTCAAGAAGATCCCCTGTAGTGAGAAATGAGAATCCACTTTAGTATTTTCACCTGGAGAATCCCATGGACAGAGGATCCTGGAGGGCTACAGTCCATGGGGTCGCAAAGAGTCAGATACAACTGAGTGATTTGAGCACAATGATACAAAATTCCCTCTCAGCTTTATACATAAAAACATAATTTTTGCATAAATGAATGCACATATAGTATACTTAATTCATTTCCTCATAAGAACTTCCAATATATGATCGATATCAAGAAGAATGTTGTTTCATTCTACAAACCTTTTTATCTTTACCTTTGAAAATTATCCATAAAGAAAATGTTGGACAAAAACAGTCTTCGCTGACTCAGCCTTTTCTTTGTGTTGATTGATACATGTGGACAAACCTGGGCATGTTGACTTTATGTACCTGGGTTTGTAGATTTGCCATTATGTTTTTGGCTAAAATGTTACAGAGTGCTGTTAAAGCAAGGGCATGGGAATGTGAAAGTTGGATGTTATGTATCCTTTCTTTCAAAAAAGAAATCCACACTCCAAACATTGATGATGTGTAATTGAAGAGGTTAGAAAATAATCATAATAAAAGAGAAACATAGGAAGAAACCATGCTAGTTTTCCTGTTTATTCTTATAAATTGTTTTCTAAAATGAATTTTAGCTAAAAGCTAAGATCCTTTATATTTAATTTAGGGCTTTAGGAAGGTGTTTATATTTTTTAATTTTATTTATTTATTTTTTTGGCCACTTCTATTGGTCTTTCATTTATCTGTTTTCATCCTTCTCTGTTCTTTTGGCCTGTGTGGGCCTCCCATTGCAGTGGCCTCTCTTGTCTCAGAGCACCACCTCTGGGCGCATGCGCTCCAGAGCGCTGGCTGGTAGTTGGACACATCGGTCCAGCCACTCCGCGGCACGTGGTATCTTTCCAGGCCAGGGATTGAACTGGAACCCCTTGCACTGCAAGGTGGTGTCCTTACCCACTGGACCACCAGGGAAGCCCAGGTGTTTATATTTTTATTGCAATCTTTTATGGTTGGTTATGACTTGTGATACCTAATATGACTTGATATGCTGAGCTTTTGGACTGATGGTCTTGCTGACCTGTGATGAGGGTGTACTCTGAATTGTAGGGGGCAGCAGGTGCCCAGGAATGCTCTGGTGTATGGCTGAGATAGCTCCTGGTGTTTGGAATAAGTCATCACCGTTGTGAGGCCTTCCAGGAAAAGAGATTTTCATCAAGTTAGAATTTAGAAGCCATAAAGTCTTACATAAGATAAGGGCGATTTTTTTTTTTTCTTTTCAGATTTTGGGGTAAGTGCTTTCCTAGCAACAGGAGGTGATGTTACCCGGAATAAAGTAAGAAAAACGTTCGTTGGCACCCCGTGTTGGATGGCCCCTGAAGTTATGGAACAGGTAAAAAAAAAAAAAAAAACAGTGATGTTTTGATTAACACAGTATAATTGTACATACCAGTAATACACAAAAATTTCGTTCATTTCCATGGTTTTACAAGAGTGTATCATTTGAGATTTAATTCCTGATCGCCAGGCCTCAGCAAAGTGATATCAAAGTTGTGTACACACAGCCATGAACTTCTGACATAATATGAACCTCATGTGTAACCTGCCTGCCCTATAATTGTGTGTTTTTCTGCTTCCTGTTTTAGGTGAGAGGCTATGACTTCAAGGCCGACATGTGGAGTTTTGGAATACCAATGGGTTTTGAAGGAAGAAACCATGCTAGTTTTCCTGTTTATTCTTATAAATTGTTTTCTAAAATGAATTTTAGCTAAAAGCTAAGATCCTTTATATTTAATTTAGGGCTTTAGGAAGGTGTTTATATTTTTTAATTTTATTTATTTATTTTTTTGGCCACTTCTATTGGTCTTTCATTTATCTGTTTTCATCCTTCTCTGTTCTTTTGGCCTGTGTGGGCCTCCCATTGCAGTGGCCTCTCTTGTCTCAGAGCACCACCTCTGGGCGCATGCGCTCCAGAGCGCTGGCTGGTAGTTGGACACATCGGTCCAGCCACTCCGCGGCACGTGGTATCTTTCCAGGCCAGGGATTGAACTGGAACCCCTTGCACTGCAAGGTGGTGTCCTTACCCACTGGACCACCAGGGAAGCCCAGGTGTTTATATTTTTATTGCAATCTTTTATGGTTGGTTATGACTTGTGATACCTAATATGACTTGATATGCTGAGCTTTTGGACTGATGGTCTTGCTGACCTGTGATGAGGGTGTACTCTGAATTGTAGGGGGCAGCAGGTGCCCAGGAATGCTCTGGTGTATGGCTGAGATAGCTCCTGGTGTTTGGAATAAGTCATCACCGTTGTGAGGCCTTCCAGGAAAAGAGATTTTCATCAAGTTAGAATTTAGAAGCCATAAAGTCTTACATAAGATAAGGGCGATTTTTTTTTTTTCTTTTCAGATTTTGGGGTAAGTGCTTTCCTAGCAACAGGAGGTGATGTTACCCGGAATAAAGTAAGAAAAACGTTCGTTGGCACCCCGTGTTGGATGGCCCCTGAAGTTATGGAACAGGTAAAAAAAAAAAAAAAAAACAGTGATGTTTTGATTAACACAGTATAATTGTACATACCAGTAATACACAAAAATTTCGTTCATTTCCATGGTTTTACAAGAGTGTATCATTTGAGATTTAATTCCTGATCGCCAGGCCTCAGCAAAGTGATATCAAAGTTGTGTACACACAGCCATGAACTTCTGACATAATATGAACCTCATGTGTAACCTGCCTGCCCTATAATTGTGTGTTTTTCTGCTTCCTGTTTTAGGTGAGAGGCTATGACTTCAAGGCCGACATGTGGAGTTTTGGAATAACTGCCATTGAACTAGCCACAGGAGCAGCGCCTTATCACAAATATCCTCCTATGAAAGTAATTACTGTTGGAAATTATATGTTGGGTTTGAAAGATGGTTTAACAGAATCTGTTCTCTAATTCTCTTTAACATAGTCATTTTTCTCTGAGACCTGAGGAGAGTGAATGGAGGGATGCCGCCGAGTTAAATGTTCCCAGTGGACAGAATAGGGCAAAAGTAGCACATTCTCTGAAGCTCACTTCACACAGAGGAATGTGATCAGATTGGCCGGTTGATAGCTGTGATGAATGCTAGCCATTGCATTCTTTATGGCAGAGTACCTTTGAAAGTGTTCTACCTCAGATTGGGACTTAAACCCAAAACCCAGTTTGGGACTCGAACCCATGCAGATGGGGCTTGAACCCAGCCAAAACCCTGCTTGGGACTTTAACCCACGTGACTGGGGCTCAAACCCAGCCAAAACCCACCATACCTAGTTTCTGGACGTCATGGAGCTCAGGTTCTTCATGTCTCTTCGCAGAAAAGAATTCAGTGAGAGACAAAGTGATAGGTAAGAAATAGATTTATTCAGATTTAGAGAAAAGCATACTCCACAGACAGAATGTGGGCCATCGCAGAACAAATCCAGCAACCCCCAAACCATGGCATTCTTAGCTTTTATGGGCTCAGTAATTCCATATGCTAATGAGTGGGAGGATTATTCCAGCTCTTTTAGGGAAGGGGTGGAACTGTCATGGCACCTCTGAGTGTGTCATTTAGCCTGCTGACTGAGGATCAAGGTCTGATCTGCCATCTTGGACCCATTTGATTCTAATGAGTTGATGCTATGTCACTGGGCTGTCATTCTTTCAAAAATTGTGCCCTGCCCCTTTCCCTAACCCTTACACTCTGACTACCCAAGAAAAATCTAAAAATAGATTTTGGTCATGTCATCCTTGTAGGTGGATTTCCCATTGTTCAGGCATTTTTTTTTTTTTTTCTTTCCCCCATGGTCTGTAACATTTCACTCCTTTTCTCCTAGTGTCATGTTGGTGACTCATCTGAAATAAGACAGCCCACTGTTTTTAGAAAATAACATAAATTTGGATACTATTTTTAGATTTTTTGTTCTTCGTTTAACTGGCCCCCATCTCTATTTCTGTTCATTTTGAGATGGTGATATCAGGACTGGTTGACCCAACTGGATTTTGTTTTAAGGCTGAAACAGATGAGGGAAAATTATGAAGGTATTTTACAGAGAATATAGTCCATGTTTATTTTAACTTTTTCCTAGGATTTTATTGGAAAAGCTTAGGAGGATTAAAAAGCCTGAAGATTAAAAAATTGAAATAACTTTACTGATTAAAAAATTAATACATTCTTATTGTAGAAACTATGGATGTATGAATAATAATGAAGAAAAAAACAATCATCTGTAATCTTATCAACCACAGATAATCCCTATTAAAATTTTGGTGTAGGTCATAGCATTGTCTTTATATATTTAACATACATATTAACATAAATAAGATTTAGGCATTGTGTGTATGCATCTCAGTTTGTTAGCAGAGAACTTTAAATTAAGATGTAAATAGTGGAAGTGACCTTTCAGGGAAAAAGCACTGAAGCAACTCTGAACTCTTTTCTTCCATCTGATTTTTCTCTCTTATTTTCCTTAGGTCTTGGTTTTCTTCCCCCCACCCTTTCCCTACTTTTAGTGTTTTCCACTTGAAGCCAGTCACACTGCTAATCCCAGCCTGAAGTCCTGCAGGACTTCTTCAGAGCTCACAGATTTTCTACTTTTCTTTGGTTTGCTTTTTATCCACAGTCAGCTGTCACTGTAATCCTTCATCTTTTCACACATCTGAAACTGTTTGAAAAGAGTAAGCCTGATTTA
Source organism: Tragulus kanchil (assembly GCA_022376925.1). Lineage (NCBI taxonomy): Eukaryota > Metazoa > Chordata > Mammalia > Artiodactyla > Tragulidae > Tragulus > Tragulus kanchil. Next base: position 264,423,867 of record JAIOJX010000026.1, on the reverse strand, counting down.
TGCATTAATGAGTTTTTTTTTTTTTTTTCATTTCATAGGTCAGTAGTTTGCTACAAATTCTTTTTTTTTTTAAGCAAACTTTGATTTTAGTGTGAAAAAGTGAAATTTCTTACCTTTCTGCTGTGAAAAACTGTATTTTGATTTAGTTTTGTCCCTTTCCAAAAGCCTTTTGTTCTTCTTATGGTTTTTAGCGACTCATTTGTATCCTGGCTATCTTTCATTGTTTCAGTTTTGCCAAGCCTTTAAGCAATTCTGTATGTTTTTTCATTAAGAAAAATAAGGAAATCATGTGTTACCTCCTGGGATGCTGTGGGTTTATTTTTCAGGCCAGTAATGTGTTGCAGAAGCCTTGAGCACAAGGCAGTTCCTTACTTAGGAATGACCTGTCCACATGAACGTTCCATGCTGCTCTGGGCCCCTCTGTTTCTCCCTACCACCACCCTCTTTCCCAGCCAGAGCCCAGCCTGCCCTAAGCTGGTGCTGCAGCTGGTGCTTGCTACTACGTGCTTCTGTCTGCAAGCCTGAAGATTAAAAAATTGAAATAACTTTACTGATTAAAAATTAATACATTCTTATTGTAGAAACTATGGATGTATGAATAATAATGAAGAAAAACAATCATCTGTAATCTTATCAACCACAGATAATCCCTATTAAAATTTTGGTGTAGGTCATAGCATTGTCTTTATATATTTAACATACATATTAACATAAATAAGATTTAGGCATTGTGTGTATGCATCTCAGTTTGTTAGCAGAGAACTTTAAATTAAGATGTAAATAGTGGAAGTGACCTTTCAGGGAAAAAGCACTGAAGCAACTCTGAACTCTTTTCTTCCATCTGATTTTTCTCTCTTATTTTCCTTAGGTCTTGGTTTTCTTCCCCCCACCCTTTCCCTACTTTTAGTGTTTTCCACTTGAAGCCAGTCACACTGCTAATCCCAGCCTGAAGTCCTGCAGGACTTCTTCAGAGCTCACAGATTTTCTACTTTTCTTTGGTTTGCTTTTTATCCACAGTCAGCTGTCACTGTAATCCTTCATCTTTTCACACATCTGAAACTGTTTGAAAAGAGTAAGCCTGATTTATGCATTAATGAGTTTTTTTTTTTTTTTTCATTTCATAGGTCAGTAGTTTGCTACAAATTCTTTTTTTTTTTAAGCAAACTTTGATTTTAGTGTGAAAAAGTGAAATTTCTTACCTTTCTGCTGTGAAAAACTGTATTTTGATTTAGTTTTGTCCCTTTCCAAAAGCCTTTTGTTCTTCTTATGGTTTTTAGCGACTCATTTGTATCCTGGCTATCTTTCATTGTTTCAGTTTTGCCAAGCCTTTAAGCAATTCTGTATGTTTTTTCATTAAGAAAAATAAGGAAATCATGTGTTACCTCCTGGGATGCTGTGGGTTTATTTTTCAGGCCAGTAATGTGTTGCAGAAGCCTTGAGCACAAGGCAGTTCCTTACTTAGGAATGACCTGTCCACATGAACGTTCCATGCTGCTCTGGGCCCCTCTGTTTCTCCCTACCACCACCCTCTTTCCCAGCCAGAGCCCAGCCTGCCCTAAGCTGGTGCTGCAGCTTCGGTGCTTGCTACTACGTGCTTCTGTCTGCAGGCTGTGTGAAAGCCAGTTCCCAGAAAACTCTGTCCCGGCCCCTTTGGGAGATCACACTTAGCACACACAGCAGATTTTGTAAGTTCTGTCAATGGAATAACAAGAAGGTTAAAGGGCACTTGAACAGATTTGCAAAGGGAACTGAATACTCTGAGTATACATTTTCTAAAAACAAAAATGAAAATCATGGGGAAGAATCTAATTTGTACCTAGAGGCTTTGGTTCACAACAGAAAAAACTCATTTGTAGCAATTCTGTCCTGAGATCCTGTCTTTTTGTTTGTTTCTGCTGTAGGTATTGATGTTGACTTTGCAAAATGATCCACCCACTTTAGAAACTGGGGTAGAGGATAAGGAGATGATGAAAAAGTATGGCAAGTCCTTTAGAAAGTTACTTTCACTGTGTCTTCAGAAGGATCCCTCCAAAAGGTACGTCAAGTGGAGTGGACGAGTGTGTGGTCATGGATGGGTGGAGTCCTGCCGAAGCTTGGTTTGTGAAGCATGTGGAGGGGGCTTCTAGTTCCAGGAGGTCCAGCTCCAGTCCCCAGGTTTCGTAGAAGCCTGACTCCAAAAGAATGAGGAGTGAGTGAGGCTGAGGGAGAAACAGAGGGAAAGTTTCAGTGTTAATAAGATTGGCTGAGCTTGTTAGGTGTGGGCTCTGTCAGCAGAGGAAATGAAGTAAAATAGAAATCAGAAGCAATTGGCAGCAGTGCATTCAGAAGCTGAGCTAATATTCTGCACTGTGTGGGCTGGGCTGACCTCTCAGGATTTGAGCATCCTGCCAGCTCCAGTCTAAACCAGGCAGAGCTATTGAATTTTGCATGAGCTCCCTTTGAGTTGCAGAACAAGTTGTTTCTGCTGTTTTAAAAGATTATCAGTAAAGAAGATTAACATTTTTACATTTGAAAGATTAATCATATAAACAGAAGCAAATGGTTTTAAATTAACTTTAGTATTTCCTCTTGAGTCTTGGGTTATTGCCCTGCCCTGTGATATGTCTGTATTCTGAGCTCCTTTCTTCCTTCCCCCTTTCTGTGACTTCGAAATATCCTGAGCAGCCAGCGTAGAACTCAGTGTCCTTTGTCACTTAAAGGAGAGCGTTAATGACGGAAACCCAGCACACTCCTTGGCTGAATATCATCCCTTTGTGGTGCTTGGCAGTGTGCAGTTTTGTCTTAGCAGACCATGAACTCGGGATCACACACCTGGAGAGGTCGCTGAGAAGTTACTGGCTGCCATCATCCATCTAGGATTCCAGTTTGATGCTGCTCATGTTCGAAAACGTGAAAACTGGCTTCTCTTCTGGAACTTTCTTTTTTAGGGGAGGACCCTGCTCTTTGAAGGATTCATTTATTCTTAAGTTCTTGATGAAGCCTGAGCCTTTTGCCTTTATACAGTGATGCACGGTGCCAGCAGCCTGTCCTTCTCTGGAATAAGCGCACTTCCCATTATTTTACTGTTCTTTGTAGCGACTCTCTTCATTCTTTTACATTTGCTGAATTTGCCTTGAACCTTTCATGGTATCTGTCACCTTGCTTAGGGAGCCAGGTCTAAAGACTCTTTGCTGTTAAGCATCTTGAAATTATTTGTTGTAACGGGGTGTGACGCTTGCTTGCTTTGGTCTCGTCTTTGGGTCATCTCCAAACGTAAGTTTTTGGCATCGTTGGGGAAATAGAATTTGATCCTCTGAGGTCCAGTGAAAGAAGTACTTTTCTTCTCTTCAGTGCTGCGTTGTGACTGATGGTCTTTGCGATTCTTAGTTAAGATCCCACCTAGTGGTGGTGATGGGTAATCACAATTCGAGCTCTGGAAAGATTCTGTAGGGTAGAATTGTTGGACTTCCCAGGTGACTCAGTGGTAAAGAATCAGCCTGCTGACCAGGAAACATGGGTTTGATTTCTGGGTCGGGAAGGTTCCCTGAAGAGGAGGAAAAGATAATCCACTCCAGTATTCTTCCCGGGAAACCCCCGAACAGAGGAGCCTGGTTCCGCTTGAAGGGAGCTGAGGAATTGTTGGTGTAACTGATGTGAAAATACATCAAATCTTATTTCCTCTTGAGGCTTGGGTTATTGCCCTGCCCTGTGATATGTCTGTATTCTGAGCTCCTTTCTTCCTTCCCCCTTTCTGTGACTTCGAAATATCCTGAGCAGCCAGCGTAGAACTCAGTGTCCTTTGTCACTTAAAGGAGAGCGTTAATGACGGAAACCCAGCACACTCCTTGGCTGAATATCATCCCTTTGTGGTGCTTGGCAGTGTGCAGTTTTGTCTTAGCAGACCATGAACTCGGGATCACACACCTGGAGAGGTCGCTGAGAAGTTACTGGCTGCCATCATCCATCTAGGATTCCAGTTTGATGCTGCTCATGTTCGAAAACGTGAAAACTGGCTTCTCTTCTGGAACTTTCTTTTTTAGGGGAGGACCCTGCTCTTTGAAGGATTCATTTATTCTTAAGTTCTTGATGAAGCCTGAGCCTTTTGCCTTTATACAGTGATGCACGGTGCCAGCAGCCTGTCCTTCTCTGGAATAAGCGCACTTCCCATTATTTTACTGTTCTTTGTAGCGACTCTCTTCATTCTTTTACATTTGCTGAATTTGCCTTGAACCTTTCATGGTATCTGTCACCTTGCTTAGGGAGCCAGGTCTAAAGACTCTTTGCTGTTAAGCATCTTGAAATTATTTGTTGTAACGGGGTGTGACGCTTGCTTGCTTTGGTCTCGTCTTTGGGTCATCTCCAAACGTAAGTTTTTGGCATCGTTGGGGAAATAGAATTTGATCCTCTGAGGTCCAGTGAAAGAAGTACTTTTCTTCTCTTCAGTGCTGCGTTGTGACTGATGGTCTTTGCGATTCTTAGTTAAGATCCCACCTAGTGGTGGTGATGGGTAATCACAATTCGAGCTCTGGAAAGATTCTGTAGGGTAGAATTGTTGGACTTCCCAGGTGACTCAGTGGTAAAGAATCAGCCTGCTGACCAGGAAACATGGGTTTGATTTCTGGGTCGGGAAGGTTCCCTGAAGAGGAGGAAAAGATAATCCACTCCAGTATTCTTCCCGGGAAACCCCCGAACAGAGGAGCCTGGTGTGCTGCTGCTGTTCATAAAGTCCCAGAGAGCTGGGCAAGACTAAATAGACACGGAATTGTTGGTGTACTTACTGATGTGAAAATACATCCTCTTAGGAGACTCTTAATTTGGTCTAAATACATTAGACTATCATACTTTATATTTTAACAAGCTATCCTTTTTTCTCAATCTTGAAAGTCTTTCTAGGTTTTATTGATTATTTTGAGCTGAAATATCAGGTTCCCACCACCCCACTAAACAACAGCAACAACAACAAAACTCTCAGAAAAGAGCCATGCAACATATATGTGAATTCTTCTGTCTTCCTTGGAGTACTCTGTTAGTTACATTATTGATTTACAAAGTATGAAGCATTTAGGGACTTTGTTTAAGTGTTTTCTCTATACTATAATGTGTTCTCGCTATTGTGCCATTGTCCTCTATAACAGAGTGTCAGTGGTGCACAGATTTCCCAGGGAACTCTTTCTTGGAAGGAAGAGACACAATGTGGGAAGTTTAGCGGAAAAAGATTCAGATGTAAGGATGGAAAAAAAACAAACAAACAGTTTTAACTGTTGAATCATTTATTATATAGAATTCAGTTAAAAATATATACTCATGACTTAATTAATAAGTAAACATTTCATTGCTGTGCAGCTCTGAAAGAAATTGTGAATATTTCCTATCTTTTTTGCCTTTGATTATATTGTCCTCTTCTGCCTGCCACCTGCTTTTCAGTACTTAGTTCAAAGGCCCCATATTCTCATACATCTGGGTGAGATTCCTCGCTCTACTTTATCATTGTCTGTATGGCTTAGTTTCCTTGTCTGTAAAATGGGCCTAATAACACCGGGTCTTAGGTTGCTATGGGGATGGAATGAGATGATGCACTTAAAGCAGAGAACACAGTGCCTGAGTATTCCTAAGTATTCAGGAAATTGGGTTTTTCTTCCTTTCTTCATTACTTGCCTTTTTTTCCTGACCAGTGGGGTCATCGCAACTTCTAGTTTCCTCCAGTATTTGAAGACACACCTCTTGTAGCACTTTTCACACTGTGTACATTAGCTGACTTACATAGCCGATTTCCTCATGAGTTTTGGAGGCTTTTAGAAGGAGACTCTGTGCCTCTCTCTATCTCTCTGTCTTTTTGTGCACAGTGACTGGTCTGTATTACATACTCAGTGCTATTTCTTGAACACCTGCAAGCAATTGGGAGATTGCAATTTGGGGATGATTTGTACTCATTGGAAAGAGTTTCAGAACCAAACCAGATTGGAGTGGGTTGAGGAGTGAAGGCAAGGGTTTGGATCGTTACATTTATTTCTGTCGCTGGCATTTAGATCCTCTTCTTGGAATCTAACATGACTGGTACTGAAACCTTGGTCTTACTTGAGTGCCTTTTAGCAATGAGTGAAAGCATATCACTGGGTAACAGTGACCAGGACAGAGTCATTCCAGGGCAGGAGCCCTCTGGCTAGCTGAGAAGGCACTGTGCTTTCTGTCAGCCTTGAGAACGCTCAGAACTTTCATCCTGCCTGAGAACTGGGTGTCAGAGCTCTTTGCCTGATCCAAGTCTATGCCATGCCTTTGCATAGACAAATTTGCTTATATCTTTGACATTTTTTCCTGCCCCCTTGAGAACGGATGGAAAAAAACAAACAAACAGTTTTAACTTTAAAAAGTTAAAAATATATACTCATGACTTAATTAATAAGTAAACATTTCATTGCTGTGCAGCTCTGAAAGAAATTGTGAATATTTCCTATCTTTTTTGCCTTTGATTATATTGTCCTCTTCTGCCTGCCACCTGCTTTTCAGTACTTAGTTCAAAGGCCCCATATTCTCATACATCTGGGTGAGATTCCTCGCTCTACTTTATCATTGTCTGTATGGCTTAGTTTCCTTGTCTGTAAAATGGGCCTAATAACACCGGGTCTTAGGTTGCTATGGGGATGGAATGAGATGATGCACTTAAAGCAGAGAACACAGTGCCTGAGTATTCCTAAGTATTCAGGAAATTGGGTTTTTCTTCCTTTCTTCATTACTTGCCTTTTTCCTGACCAGTGGGGTCATCGCAACTTCTAGTTTCCTCCAGTATTTGAAGACACACCTCTTGTAGCACTTTTCACACTGTGTACATTAGCTGACTTACATAGCCGATTTCCTCATGAGTTTTGGAGGCTTTTAGAAGGAGACTCTGTGCCTCTCTCTATCTCTCTGTCTTTTTGTGCACAGTGACTGGTCTGTATTACATACTCAGTGCTATTTCTTGAACACCTGCAAGCAATTGGGAGATTGCAATTTGGGGATGATTTGTACTCATTGGAAAGAGTTTCAGAACCAAACCAGATTGGAGTGGGTTGAGGAGTGAAGGCAAGGGTTTGGATCGTTACATTTATTTCTGTCGCTGGCATTTAGATCCTCTTCTTGGAATCTAACATGACTGGTACTGAAACCTTGGTCTTACTTGAGTGCCTTTTTAGCAATGAGTGAAAGCATATCACTGGGTAACAGTGACCAGGACAGAGTCATTCCAGGGCAGGAGCCCTCTGGCTAGCTGAGAAGGCACTGTGCTTTCTGTCAGCCTTGAGAACGCTCAGAACTTTCATCCTGCCTGAGAACTGGGTGTCAGAGCTCTTTGCCTGATCCAAGTCTATGCCATGCCTTTGCATAGACAAAGATTTGCTTATATCTGAATTGCAGAACATTTTGCTATTCTTTAAAAAAAAATGAACCTTTCTCTTCTGGGCTATATATTTCATATGAATGGCAACTATGAAAGTAACTTGCAGGTTTTTGAGCAACAAAGGGATGGATGTTTCATTGATAAATTCATTGGAAACAAATAAAACTTGGATATTTCTTCTGGGGGGAGGGGTATAGTAAGAAATGCAACTCTGCTGGAGGTCAGTGTGTTGTTAGAAATTAAAATACAGATTTTCAGAACTATTTCACCTGTATCCTATTCATACTGAATCCCTTGAAAATTATTTTCAGTCTCAGTGGACTTTGGTTTATCCATATGCATTTGAATCCTTTAAGGGATTTTCTCCTGAGAATGTTGGTACTTGCCGACTCCCCCTGCATTGTTTTTAAGGATTTAAAATAAAATCATTATTCAAAGCCTGGTATAGCATTTTAGCATTTCTCATAAAATGATGTTTGTGTTTATATTATATTGCTTGATAATTGTTAATGGCCTTGTAAGACATACCAGCACTTGCAGAATTCTTTCTCCTGTGGCACCCGGCTGAGAGGCAGGCAGCACCAATGGCTCCACATTAAGCCTATGCTAGTAATCACTATGGGCTTCCCAGGTGGCCCAGTGTTAAAGAATCCACCTGCCACTACCTGAGACACGAGAGACGTGGGTTTGATCCCTGGATTGGTAAGATTCCCCTGGCAACCCACCTCAGTATTATTGCCTGGGAAATCCCATGGACAGACGAGCCTGGTGGGCCACAGTCCCTGGAGGTTGGACATGACTGAGCACGTACGCACATAGTAATCTCCATGGCATAAGAGTAAAATAAAACAGAAAAACACTGAAGTCAAAAGGGCAGCACCCAGCTGACTTTTCTCATACCTTCTCTCACTTTCTTTCCTTCCTCATTTTCCTCATTCCTCCCTCCTCCTCTTTTCCATAGGTTTTATGGAGGTAGTTTGGCACAGGTAGGATTCAACTCCAAAAGGACCTGCTATGTAGCTTTTCTCTGTATAAGGCACTCTACACTGAGTTAACTATTATTTATAAACATTAATAGTTATTTGTAAATATTAATATAACTATTAATCCTGTTTTAAAAAGAGTATGACTTCTTAAACTACTTCTCATTTCTAGTGTCATGGTGGGGAGTAGAGGAGAGAGGTAGGCATTGGTGGCTCTCCTCCTCAGTGCCTCCACTGTGCAGGGATGCACCTCTTCCCCCCCACCTTTTTTTTTCCTTTTCCCCATCATGCCTCTTTTATTTATATTTATTTTTCATCCATCTTTTTATTCTTTGGCATATGTGGGCTTCCCATTGCAGTGGCCTGTCTCTCATGGCAGAGCACCGGATCTGGGCGCATGCGCTCCAGAGCGCTGGCTCGCGATTGGACACACCTGTCCAGCTACTCTGTGGCATGTGGAATCCTCCCGGGCCAGGGATCGAAGTGGTGCCCCTTGCACTGCAAGGCAGACTCTTTACCCACTGGACCACCAGGGAAGCCCCCCTTTTCTTTTTTGTTAGCCCAAGTCTTATTTTCATTGCATCATTCTCCTGTTCTCTACTAGAGTGACTAGATGCTTAGAATTTGGTGCTAGCTCTGTCTCCAGAAGTTGTGGTTTGGTCCCCAGATACCTGGTAGCATCATTTTTACCCCATGGTTGATTATGGCATGAAACTGAGCTGTAGCAGTTTGGGGTCTGTGTTAGTCTTTGGAGATACGAACAATGATCACTGTGTGGTCCCTAGTGGGGGCAAGGCAGGGACATACCAAAACAGATTACTGCAAAATGGAATAAAGATGGATTGGTGTGAGAGCAGTGAATTCTACTTGTAGAAGCTGGGAGAAATGTCTTTCAAGATGGATGCCATTTAAATGGGTTCTTGATTGATAAGCAAGAGTGTGCTGCTGCAGCTGCCGCTGCCTGGTCACTTCAGTCGTGTCCGACTCTGTGTAACCCCATAGGCTGCAGCCCATCAGGCTCCTCTGTCCATGGGATTCTCCAGGCAAGAATATTGTAGTGGGTTGCCATGCCCTCCTTGAGGGGAGTCTTCCCAACCCAGGGTTAGAACCCAGGTCTCCTGCATTGCAGGCAGATTCCTCACCACTGAGCCATAAGGGAATTTCCATATATATATAATTCATATAATTTCCATATATATATATATATATATATATGGAAACCTTTATATATATATAAAGGTTTATTTATTTATTGGTCACTTGTATCGGTCTTTCATTTATTTATCTATGTTCTTTGGCCTGTGTGGGCCCCCCATCGCAGTGGCCTCTCTCGTTGCAGAGCACTGACTCTGGGCGCATGCGCTCCAGAGCTCCGGCCCAGTAGTTGGACACATCTGTCCAGCCACTCCGCAGCATGTGGGATCTTCCCAGGCCAGAGATCAAACTGGCGCCCCTTGCACTGTAAGGCGGTGTCCTTACCCACTGGACCACCAGGGAATCCCCCCATATATTTATATGTGTGTGTGTGTGTGTGTGTATACACACATATATTTGAGACCCCACGGACTGTAGCTTGCCAGGCTTCTCTGTCCATGGAATATTCCAGGCAAGAATACTGGAGTGGATTGCCATTTCCTTCTCCCAAGGGTGTGCTAGTTGGTTACAAAAAAAAAATTCTGAAGCAAGCCAAGCACTGTGCTTTGTCATAGAAGAGCACGGGGTGGGTGATGTCCCTGTGGTTGGAGGGTAAGTTCACGTGGGGCATGATGGGAAACGAGGCTGGAGGAGTTGGGATCTCAGGCCACTGCAATCCTTTAGGGAGGGATAAGAGAATGTTTTTGTTTAGAAGTCAGCTGGGGAGCAGTGTGGATGACAGGTTGGAATGAAAAAGTGAGGAGTGGCAGACAGATGAGCCAAGAGGCTGTGTCATAGCAGTATTGACCAGAGAGGAGGGAGAGCTTCAGCCGAAAGAGTGGCTTGGAGTTCCTTTATCATCTTCATTTCCTTAGATTTCTTTTCACTTTAAAACATTAAGTCTAGTTCTTTTGTATGCCTCTTGGTTTTTGAAGAGGCTTTTGGTTTCACATCGTAAGGTGCCAGACATGCTCAGTCCCTTGTGTAGGGGTTTCTGTAGGTTTCCTCAGTAGCCCTGTCCTTCCCATAAGCACAGCTTGTGTGTTTGAATGTTCCGACCACCCTCTTACCGTCTGATGGCACACTCTCTTATCTGCCAGATTATGAGCTTCTGAGGGGGGTGTTTATGTCTGTCACAGTCACTAGAATGTGCCTGGCATCTAGCAGGATGCCTGACAAATAGCAGGTGCTCAGTGCATACTTGCAGAGAGAAAGGGTCAATTCACAGTTGCTGGGAGCAACAACTCTATCAGTGATCTCTAAGAGTAGCCTATGTTAAAAAGGCAATCAAAGTTGAATCATTGTTTTCCCTTTTAGTTGTAGTGCCTGGTGAATAGCGTACAGACACTAGATCCAAGGTTCAAATTCCTGAATGTGAACCAACCTTCCAAGGACTGTGGAACACAGAATAGAAAGCATTGCCCACCTGTCATGTAGACCTCTCTTTACTCAAAGAAATGATCAATTAGAGGCTGCTGGTTGCATTGGCTATGCCATTTGGGATTCTTTGTTAAGTACCTGTAACTAGTGTTCCATTTGAAACTCTGGAGAAGAACAGAAAACATTTAAAAGAAACATTTAAAGAAAGAAAACATTTAAAGAAAACAGTTCTTTGCCCAGAAATGCAGTTTATGGCCTCTGCAGACTTTTATGGTTTGTTCACTGTTGCCCTTAATGACAATTCCTAATTCTTTCATATGCTTGGTCCCTGCAAACATTGTAGTGGAGCTTCCTGGTTCAGAGCACCGGTTTCCAAACTCTTCAACTGTGAGGACTCCCTGTAAACCTGGATCCCATAGCACACTAGTCTTGGGTCCTTCAACAATCATTGCCTGAGAAGAGACCTGACAATAGTTGGGCTTCCCTCCTCCCTCCAAGTTTTTTTTATTTTAAAAAATTTAAAACATACAGAAAAGGGGAAAAAATAGTACAGTTTTTACGTCTTCGTCAACACCTAGATTCAGAATTATTCACATTTCTCATATCTGCTGTACCTATTTATATACATTTTATTTGCTGCACTGAAAATATGGAACAGACTTAAGATGTCAAGTTGTATTACCTCTAAATAAAGACACATTCCTCTGTCTCGAAAACACTTTTCCACCCTTAAGTAATTTCCTAATGTTGTCCACTGCCTAGCACACTCACCCATTTCTTATTTCTAAATGTCTCTTGTAGCCTCTCTCCCTTCCTTTCAAATTAAAAATTCAGGAAAGGGTCACGTGTTGCTTTTGGTTTTGTTTCTTACTGTCTGTGTTCATGTGAAACATCCCCCTCAGGTCTCCCATTTTTTTTTTTTACTTTCTTTTGCGGGGGTATGCTGGGAGCAACAACTCTATCAGTGATCTCTAAGAACCTATGTTAAAAAGGCAATCAAAGTTGAATCATTGTTTTCCCTTTTAGTTGTAGTGCCTGGTGAATAGCGTACAGACACTAGATCCAAGGTTCAAATTCCTGAATGTGAACCAACCTTCCAAGGACTGTGGAACACAGAATAGAAAGCATTGCCCACCTGTCATGTAGACCTCTCTTTACTCAAAGAAATGATCAATTAGAGGCTGCTGGTTGCATTGGCTATGCCATTTGGGATTCTTTGTTAAGTACCTGTAACTAGTGTTCCATTTGAAACTCTGGAGAAGAACAGAAAACATTTAAAAGAAACATTTAAAGAAAGAAAACATTTAAAGAAAACAGTTCTTTGCCCAGAAATGCAGTTTATGGCCTCTGCAGACTTTTATGGTTTGTTCACTGTTGCCCTTAATGACAATTCCTAATTCTTTCATATGCTTGGTCCCTGCAAACATTGTAGTGGAGCTTCCTGGTTCAGAGCACCGGTTTCCAAACTCTTCAACTGTGAGGACTCCCTGTAAACCTGGATCCCATAGCACACTAGTCTTGGGTCCTTCAACAATCATTGCCTGAGAAGAGACCTGACAATAGTTGGGCTTCCCTCCTCCCTCCAAGTTTTTTTTATTTTAAAAAATTTAAAACATACAGAAAAGGGGAACAATAGTACAGTTTTTACGTCTTCGTCAACACCTAGATTCAGAATTATTCACATTTCTCATATCTGCTGTACCTATTTATATACATTTTATTTGCTGCACTGAAAATATGGAACAGACTTAAGATGTCAAGTTGTATTACCTCTAAATAAAGACACATTCCTCTGTCTCGAAAACACTTTTCCACCCTTAAGTAATTTCCTAATGTTGTCCACTGCCTAGCACACTCACCCATTTCTTATTTCTAAATGTCTCTTGTAGCCTCTCTCCCTTCCTTTCAAATTAAAAATTCAGGAAAGGGTCACGTGTTGCTTTTGGTTTTGTTTCTTACTGTCTGTGTTCATGTGAAACATCCCCCTCAGGTCTCCCCACTTTTCTTCCCTTTTTTTTTTACTTTCTTTTTGCGGGGGGATGGGGAGGGAGGGGGTGGGCGGGCCACTTCTATTGGTCTTTCATTTCTCTGTTTTCATCCATCTTTGTTCTTTGGCCTGTGTGGGCCTCCCATCACGGTGGCGTGTGTTGTTGCAGAGCACTGGCTCTGGGCGCATGCGCTCCAGAGCTCCGGCTCGGTAATTGGACACATCAGTCCAGCTGCTCCGCGGCACGTGGGATCTTCCCAGGCCAGGGATCGAACTGGCGCCCCTTGCACTGCAAGGCGGTGTCCTTACCCACTGGACCACCAGGGAAGCCCCCTTCCCCAACTTTTTGAAGAAATCATCCCAGTTGTCTTGCTGACTGTCCTGTCCTCTAGGTTTATGTGATTCTTCCTGCATGGCTGCAGGCCTACTGATGAAGGAAGCCGTTCTTCATGGATAAGTGCTAAGTTATTAAATATAGAAGAAATGAGAGAAGTAGAAAATTGGTGTCCTGCTACCTCCTATGAAATCATTATTTCAGGCCCAGATGCTATGAAAGGTTCTCTGACACAGGATATTCATATCATGGCAGAATATCCAGTAGAACACTTGCCAGTTGCAGTGGGGAAAGCTTATCTTGAAGAGATCTTGGGCCTGGGGATCAAGTGGTTACACTTAGCATCCATGCCCATAAGTAAGATGTGGATCATCTAAAAAGTGTTCTTCCCTTAAATGCTTGTGTCCACCTAGCCAGGCTTTCAGATCCAGCTCTCAGTTTATGGGATATACAGGACAGAGAAGCAAATTAAAGGATACCACAAGGAAACAGTCTGACCAGCCTTCTATTAATCAGCATCATATTCACCTTCCCCTGAAAAGCAGTAGTTGTTGCTCCACTTGAGGCAAGAGGACCTGGCGGGTGGATCAAGCTGTACACATGACGCGTGGTCCCCTTGCAGTCACTGCCGCTACTGGGGAACCACAGAACACAGCCAAGAAGACTGTGGACATGGTTCTTTGATAGGGTCATATCACAGCTTGTGCTGCTTCTTAATAAACACAGGGATTTAGCTCACAGACGTGCTCGTCTGCCACTTTTCAAAACCCTGCTTTCTTGTCGTGAAATGTAAGGATTGAGGATGAAAAATCAATCATGCACCAGATGTTTAACTTACAGGAGTTCCTGTATCTTGCAATAGAGGTGTTTGGAAGGAACTGGAAACCTGCGCCAGCTCATTTGGTGCCAGCTTACAATGAGTTTAGCCTGTGGTCTTGCTCTTCCTGAAACTGGTCTTCCAGAAAGGCGCTAGGATTAAGTTGCTTGCTTCGTCAAGGCAGTGTCTGTATTGAGTGGTCCTTGTTTCAACTCTGATTTATTATTGATCTTTCAGGCCCACAGCAGCAGAACTTTTAAAATGCAAATTCTTCCAGAAAGCCAAGGTAACATGCTTAAAAACCCAAGTAAATCTGCTATTTTGAAATCACTGTGAATTTCAGTGTATTGTATTTGATATTAAACTCTTGGGAATATTTGTTTTTGCAGAACAGAGAATACCTGATTGAGAAGCTGCTTACACGAACACCAGACATAGCCCAAAGAGCCAAAAAGGTAAGTGCCTTTAGCCCGCCTGCTTCAGCGGGCACCTCTCCCCACCCAGGGACATGGAGTCCATAGAAGAATAGGAGGTTTCCACATACACAGGGTACGTTATGTAGAGGTTATCTGATTAGTGATTACTCAGATAACTGCGCTTTGCCTTTTGGTTGTCTCAGCCTGCTGCTTGGATATGGAAACAATGCAAAACTCAAATGATTTCATTTTTCCATTTATTGGCTTTGCTTAAAGAAGGTCAGAGGGGAGGGGCTTGTGATGAGGCTTAAACACTGGAGAGGTAAAACATCTTTGAATATCTTTGAGGGGAGCAGATTTTACCAAAGAGGAACAGTCATTTTTAATCAGTTTGAAATGATAAGACAAAAACCAAAACTTTTGTTTTTAATGGTTATTTTGAATATCTGTGGGGCATAGGTTCTTTTCTCATAAAGGCCCATGAGTTTTTGGTAGTCTGTGCTGTGTTAACTAAGATATATTAGTAATTATATTAAAACCTAGGTTTTAGATTTTTAAAATTATATATATATATATATATATATATATATATATATATATATGAGAGCATATTTATGTATTTACGCAGAATGTTTTTTATTTGTAATGACAGATTTTATTATGGTATGAAACTTCATGAAATTTGACCTCTGATTTGTTTTTAGTTTGATTTTAAAATCAAACTAAAATTTTGTATTAGATATTTAAATTTAAAATATTGATGTAGTCACAGATTTAGAAGGGGACAGTTCTCTTTTTTTCCTTTTTATGATTAATAGTTACAGGGAAAGTGACATGAATTTAAGTTTTCCATTCTGGAAATAAAATTGGCAAAGAAATAATGCATGAGACGTATCACATCATGCCTAGGTGTAAGTAACTTGGACTGTTAACATCTAGACACTGCCTTTTCTGAAATATTGGGTATGAAATACATTTAGCTGATGCTTTAGACTTGCTTGAAACGAATTTTAGAATAGACTTCAAGAAATGACTCATTTTGTGTGGATATCTGAGCTCCTCTCCTGGACCTGTGGCATTATTGGACGGGCTGGTTCTCAGGCTGGAGGGCCCGGGCGCGGGACACGGGGTCCCTGGCCAGACTGCGGAGATCTGAGCTGGGGCTGGTCTCTGGGATGGCTCTGAAGGAAAAGTGAGAATGTAGCAGTGGTCCATCAGAGTGACCCCTCCCAAGGAGGAGCACAGAGAAGCCAAAGCTTCAGTCTGAGGCAACGGAAAGTCAGAGTTCCCACCAGAGTGTGGGGCCTCTGTCTGGGAGGCTGAGGGAGGTGGCGAGTGCTTCCCTGGGGTGTCAAGTCAAGCATGGGGCCTTTGATCGGGTAACTAAACTGTCAACCGCAGGTGAGCAAAACTCAAATGATTTCATTTTTCCATTTATTGGCTTTGCTTAAAGAAGGTCAGAGGGGAGGGGCTTGTGATGAGGCTTAAACACTGGAGAGGTAAAACATCTTTGAATATCTTTGAGGGGAGCAGATTTTACCAAAGAGGAACAGTCATTTTTAATCAGTTTGAAATGATAAGACAAAAACCAAAACTTTTGTTTTTAATGGTTATTTTGAATATCTGTGGGGCATAGGTTCTTTTCTCATAAAGGCCCATGAGTTTTTGGTAGTCTGTGCTGTGTTAACTAAGATATATTAGTAATTATATTAAAACCTAGGTTTTAGATTTTTAAAATTATATATATATATATATATATATATATATATATATATATATGAGAGCATATTTATGTATTTACGCAGAATGTTTTTTATTTGTAATGACAGATTTTATTATGGTATGAAACTTCATGAAATTTGACCTCTGATTTGTTTTTAGTTTGATTTTAAAATCAAACTAAAATTTTGTATTAGATATTTAAATTTAAAATATTGATGTAGTCACAGATTTAGAAGGGGACAGTTCTCTTTTTTTCCTTTTTATGATTAATAGTTACAGGGAAAGTGACATGAATTTAAGTTTTCCATTCTGGAAATAAAATTGGCAAAGAAATAATGCATGAGACGTATCACATCATGCCTAGGTGTAAGTAACTTGGACTGTTAACATCTAGACACTGCCTTTTCTGAAATATTGGGTATGAAATACATTTAGCTGATGCTTTAGACTTGCTTGAAACGAATTTTAGAATAGACTTCAAGAAATGACTCATTTTGTGTGGATATCTGAGCTCCTCTCCTGGACCTGTGGCATTATTGGAACGGGCTGGTTCTCAGGCTGGAGGGCCCGGGCGCGGGACACGGGGTCCCTGGCCAGACTGCGGAGATCTGAGCTGGGGCTGGTCTCTGGGATGGCTCTGAAGGAAAAGTGAGAATGTAGCAGTGGTCCATCAGAGTGACCCCTCCCAAGGAGGAGCACAGAGAAGCCAAAGCTTCAGTCTGAGGCAACGGAAAGTCAGAGTTCCCACCAGAGTGTGGGGCCTCTGTCTGGGAGGCTGAGGGAGGTGGCGAGAGTGCTTCCCTGGGGTGTCGAAGTCAAGCATGGGGCCTTTGATCGGGTAACTAAACTGTCAACCGCAGGTGAAGAAAGCTGTTAGAAAGCCATTGACTCGTACGGTATGCATCCCTGAAGGACACTGGTTTGGGTTTCTGTCTGATCTTATCCTGTAGCTGTGGCCAGGAAGGGCTTTCCCAGGCCTGCCTCCCTCCCAGGGTTCCAACCTCACACCTCCAGTTCCTTGTGCAGCATTTCAAACCTCATCTCCCTGTGCTTGGTGCTGCTCTCTGAACCACCTGACCTCAGAACCCTGTGGTGATTTTTATATCTGTGGCCTCCTCTCTCTTCCTCATCTAAGCCTGCTCAGGCCCTATCCACGTTTCCCTCTACAGTATACTGTGTTTCCTTCTGGTTTTAATTGAATATTCGCAGTAGCTTTCTGTTAGTAACTACTCTCCTTACTCCATACCTCCTTAGACATGAGTGAAAGATTAACTTTCTAATCACGTCACTTACTTGCTCAAAAGTGGTTTCCAAAATTAAACAAAAGCAAATAAATGGGGAGAAAAAACCATTCCTGTCCAATAAAGTGCAAGCTTCTTAGCCTTGAATTCATGGCACCATTTCAACGTCCTGCCATATACTTTTGACCCTTGAACATCTCACCAACCTTCTGCACAGTCAGAATTATGAGTATAATTTATAGTTGGGCCTCTGTGTACCCTTGAACATCTCACCAACCTTCTCAGTCAATATATTCTTGCTTGAAACGAATTTTAGAATAGACTTCAAGAAATGACTCATTTTGTGTGGATATCTGAGCTCCTCTCCTGGACCTGTGGCATTATTGGAGCGGGCTGGTTCTCAGGCTGGAGGGCCGGGCGCGGACACGGGGTCCCTGGCCAGACTGCGGAGATCTGAGCTGGGGCTGGTCTCTGGGATGGCTCTGAAGGAAAAGTGAGAATGTAGCAGTGGTCCATCAGAGTGACCCCTCCCAAGGAGGAGCACAGAGAAGCCAAAGCTTCAGTCTGAGGCAACGGAAAGTCAGAGTTCCCACCAGAGTGTGGGGCCTCTGTCTGGGAGGCTGAGGGAGGTGGCGAGAGTGCTTCCCTGGGGTGTCGAAGTCAAGCATGGGGCCTTTGATCGGGTAACTAAACTGTCAACCGCAGGTGAAGAAAGCTGTTAGAAAGCCATTGACTCGTACGGTATGCATCCCTGAAGGACACTGGTTTGGGTTTCTGTCTGATCTTATCCTGTAGCTGTGGCCAGGAAGGGCTTTCCCAGGCCTGCCTCCCTCCCAGGGTTCCAACCTCACACCTCCAGTTCCTTGTGCAGCATTTCAAACCTCATCTCCCTGTGCTTGGTGCTGCTCTCTGAACCACCTGACCTCAGAACCCTGTGGTGATTTTTATATCTGTGGCCTCCTCTCTCTTCCTCATCTAAGCCTGCTCAGGCCCTATCCACGTTTCCCTCTACAGTATACTGTGTTTCCTTCTGGTTTTAATTGAATATTCGCAGTAGCTTTCTGTTAGTAACTACTCTCCTTACTCCATACCTCCTTAGACATGAGTGAAAGATTAACTTTCTAATCACGTCACTTACTTGCTCAAAAGTGGTTTCCAAAATTAAACAAAAGCAAATAAATGGGGAGAAAAAACCATTCCTGTCCAATAAAGTGCAAGCTTCTTAGCCTTGAATTCATGGCACCATTTCAACGTCCTGCCATATACTTTTGACCCTTGAACATCTCACCAACCTTCTGCACAGTCAGAATTATGAGTATAATTTATAGTTGGGCCTCTGTGTATGTGGTTCCTCTTTAACTGCTGATTCACTGAACTGTGGGTTGTGTTGTACTGCACACTGTACTGTACTTTTGAAAATGTCCGTATGTAAGTGGACTTGTTCAGTCAAACCCGTGTTATTTCAGGGTCAACTATATTCTACATTCCAGCTAAACTTCAACCACCTGTAGTTCTTACTGCATAACTCATCCATTGCTTTGAGACTGCATCAGTGAATAGTATGTTCAGGCTCTCACTGTTTTCTTTTTAACTGAGATTATATATTATTACATATTAGTGTGTCATGCATTCCAAATTCCATTGTGAATATATCTTAAATAATAAAGAGCCAGTTTGGGGAGGTATGACTTTGCAGCCACATCCTCTGGCCTTTTACTTGCTCCTTGATCTAAGACTTAAACCTCAGGGCTTGTCGTTCATCCCTTCAAATGGAAAATGGCCACACATCTCAGAGTCACACAGAGAAGGAAAGGAGAATATAAGTTAATTCTTTAAACATCATACTAGATAGCATGGAAACATATACATTGCGATATGTAAAATAGATAGCCAGTGAGAATTTACTGTATGACCCCCACCAGTGCTCTCTGACAAGTTAGAGGGGTGGGATGGAGGTGGAAGGTGGGAGAGAAGTTCAAGAGAGAGGGATTCATGTTAATGCATGGCGGAAACCGACACAATATTGTGAATCAATTATCTTTCAATTAAATACATCCTAAAAACATCAGAAAGAAAGGGGCCCATAATAATGTTATTCTGGCTCTCCAGCTTTATTCATCATTCTCATTTTAAAGAGTATTCTGGGTATCAGGTACACTTCACTCCTTCCCATAGGTTCTGTGGCAGGTCTGCCAACCAGGGTAGCATCCATCAGAATGCATGTCTTGTTCCTAGGAAGTGCTCACAAATGTTCGCTGACTTCATGAACATATGGTTCAGTGATCTAAGAAAAAGCCATTTGAACCCCTGTCACTCTCTTGAACCCCCCCAAATGCTTGGCATATACTTATTCCTAGGCTCCCTATTGATAGTAGACGAACCACCTTCCTCCTGGGCTTGTGAGGTTGATAAGTATCCATGCTGTGCCTTATTTGAAAACCCTCATCTGGGCTTGGCCATTAGGAAGTAAATATTATTTTAATTGTCATGTGCATTGAAAACCTTTGTGGTAGGGTAACTTTGCTTGTCAGTTCTTAAAGTGGTTAAGTAGATTTAATTTAAAAGTTGATCCAGGGGAGTCCTTGGTTCTAATGGTTTTATTCATTCTTGGACTTGTCTTTATTGGCATCGGCTCAGCTGCCTCCCTTCCGGTTTGGTATGATGCCCCCCTAATTCACTGTGCTCTAGGGTTTTGGTGGGGATATGTTCCTCAGAGGCTGCTCGTTAATGTTAGTCTTTTGTTTCCTCAGTTTGTTGTTTTCAAAACAGAAACAGACAGCTCATTGGTATATACCAGTGTTTATAGGACAACTGGGTGTGTTGACCAAGCTCTGGACCAAGTTGATTTGGAATATGTAGTCATAAGCCATAGTCTCTGCTGCTCCTCCCCTATGGTAATCAAAGCGAAGAGCGCTTTTTCTTGGTGTTTTTCTGTAACATGAACGGCTCTTGTATTTATGAGAAAAGAGGGCCAGGTGCTGTAACTGCCCTCAGCACGGCCCGTGGAGCCCATTAGTGAGGTCTTTTGGTGCAAGAGACAAAGAGGCTTATCATGCTCATGTTTGCCCAGAATGTGAAGCATTAGTTGAAAGTGACATAATTCCATGTGGGTAGGTGATCTTGTCTGCATCTAGAATGACTCCTCTAAATCAGGAAAAAATATTAAAAAATAGAGACCAACCAGTGTCTCTTCTCTGGTAATTTAGTGACACGAAGTGATTTTTTTTTTTTTTTTTTTGGATGTAAAAGTAACTGCAGAAATCAGGGAGATATATATATATATATATATATATATATATATATATATATATATATATATATTCCCCTAGAGGTAGAGTATTTGGTCTATTTTAGGTTCTTTTGCTGAAAGATAGTATTGTTGAGGAATCACTTTTCTTCCATTTATTTATTTATGGCTCTTTTGGATCTTCTTTGCTGTATGTTGGGCTTTCTCTAGTTGTGGTGAGCTGGGGCTTCTCTTGTTGGAGAGCACAGGCTCTAGGTGCATAGGCTCAGTAGCTTTGGTGCACAGGCTCAGTTGCCCCACATCATGTGGAATCTTCCTGGACCAGGGATTGAACCTCTGCCCCCTGCATTGGCAGGCAGATTGTTAACCCCTAGATTACCAGGGAAGACCTTCATTTTCTTTTACCTTGATTTTTCTGTGAAATGGAAATTCTGTTGGACCCCAGAAATGGTATGAAAGGTAATGGAAGACTTAGTATTTCTGGACTGCAGGACACTGTAAATTCCAAATGAGTACATGTTAATAATGACCCAGGAGAACAGGATCAAGTGCAGCTGTAGCATGTTTCAGCTTTGTGTTTATCCTTGTGCATGAGCATAAAAGGCTTCACAGCCATTACTCCTTCTTATGTGGCTTTTTAGGGATCTGTCTCCAGCTGTCTTTTGGGGTGTGAAAGCTTGACTGAGTGGTGTTCTGTCTTTCACGTTCCTGGAATCACTGGGTGGAGAAGGTGTAGGTCATTCTGTTAGAATCCAGTGGAGATACTTAGGGTTGTGTGCACTTCCTGCAGCAGCATCTGAGTGTCAGCGTTGGCTGATGTCTCTGTTTTGTTTGTGAAGTAAACCTTGAGTCACCACCCACTCAACCTCATACTCATACACTTTCTGTGGCTACAACTTACCAACAGCAGGACAGGGGCAAAGGGATGTCTGAATGCTAGCCACTTAGTCAAAATGTATGTTGGCCAGAGAAGAGCTGAGGGGCGTAAATGTAGTACACAGTATATCTTTTTATTATGGCTGTCTGTATTTTCATGGGAACTAGAGTCACAGGAGGATTTTTGGTTTGAATTTTCTTAGTTATGGAATTGAGAGGTTAGAGTGGTGAGTGATGATCAGAGGAAGTAAGGGATATCGTGTGAGTACAACACTTGGGTGGAGCCACTGTGAATTGAAAGAACTTGGATGGTATTTGTGGGTATCAGAATTTCTTATTTCGGGCTTTAAGGTGTGTTTCATATTAACGACCCAAGGCAGTGGGCTCCATTTGGTCCTTTTGTATCCTTAGGAATCAGTAGGTAGGAATATTACAGTTCACATTTATTTAAAACTTAACATATATTGATAACTTGTACTGTTTTTATTTGTTATTTAGAAATAATTTCAGACTTACAAAAGTGTTACCAGAACAGTACAAATACTTCTGTATATTTTCTCTCATGCTTTTTGTTGGAATGTTTCAAAACTATGGACATGATGTCCTTTATCTTTAAATGTACTTCAGTGTGTATTTTCTAAGAACAAGGACACTCATATATCACAGTAGAATTGTCAACATCAGGAGACTAGCAGTGACACAGAACTGTTATCTCATTTTCAGATCTCATATAAATTTTTCCAGTTTTGCCATTGGTCATTTACCTAATCTAGGACCAAATCTAGGATCATATGCTTGTTATGTCCCCTTTAGTGTC
The DNA here is from genome assembly GCA_022376925.1 of Tragulus kanchil. Taxonomy (NCBI): domain Eukaryota; kingdom Metazoa; phylum Chordata; class Mammalia; order Artiodactyla; family Tragulidae; genus Tragulus; species Tragulus kanchil. Next base: position 264,401,562 of record JAIOJX010000026.1, on the reverse strand, counting down.
CTTTAGTTTAGAATAGTCTTTCTTTTTCTTTTATAACTGTTGTACTTTCGAGGAGTACAGGACAGTTATTTGTAGAATGTCCCTCACTTTTGGTTTGTCTGCCACTTCTTCATGATTAGATTCAGTATATGCATTTTTGCCAGGAATATCTCGGAAGGGATGCTGTGTTCCTCTTGCCATATCATATTTCGAGGACTACTGCAGCAGCATCTGAGTGTCAGCGTTGGCTGATGTCTCTGTTTTGTTTGTGAAGTAAACCTTGAGTCACCACCCACTCAACCTCATACTCATACACTTTCTGTGGCTACAACTTACCAACAGCAGGACAGGGGCAAAGGGATGTCTGAATGCTAGCCACTTAGTCAAAATGTATGTTGGCCAGAGAAGAGCTGAGGGGCGTAAATGTAGTACACAGTATATCTTTTTATTATGGCTGTCTGTATTTTCATGGGAACTAGAGTCACAGGAGGATTTTTGGTTTGAATTTTCTTAGTTATGGAATTGAGAGGTTAGAGTGGTGAGTGATGATCAGAGGAAGTAAGGGATATCGTGTGAGTACAACACTTGGGTGGAGCCACTGTGAATTGAAAGAACTTGGATGGTATTTGTGGGTATCAGAATTTCTTATTTCGGGCTTTAAGGTGTGTTTCATATTAACGACCCAAGGCAGTGGGCTCCATTTGGTCCTTTTGTATCCTTAGGAATCAGTAGGTAGGAATATTACAGTTCACATTTATTTAAAACTTAACATATATTGATAACTTGTACTGTTTTTATTTGTTATTTAGAAATAATTTCAGACTTACAAAAGTGTTACCAGAACAGTACAAATACTTCTGTATATTTTCTCTCATGCTTTTTGTTGGAATGTTTCAAAACTATGGACATGATGTCCTTTATCTTTAAATGTACTTCAGTGTGTATTTTCTAAGAACAAGGACACTCATATATCACAGTAGAATTGTCAACATCAGGAGACTAGCAGTGACACAGAACTGTTATCTCATTTTCAGATCTCATATAAATTTTTCCAGTTTTGCCATTGGTCATTTACCTAATCTAGGACCAAATCTAGGATCATATGCTTGTTATGTCCCCTTTAGTGTCCTTTAGTTTAGAATAGTCTTTCTTTTTCTTTTATAACTGTTGTACTTTCGAGGAGTACAGGACAGTTATTTGTAGAATGTCCCTCACTTTTGGTTTGTCTGCCACTTCTTCATGATTAGATTCAGTATATGCATTTTTGCCAGGAATATCTCGGAAGGGATGCTGTGTTCCTCTTGCCATATCATATTACGAGGCACATGATGCTGATTTTATCCTTTACTGGTGATGTTATCACATGCGTAGGGAGGTGCCTGTCAGCTTCTTCACTGCAAACACAATGATCTCTAATAGGAACAATTCACTAATATTGCGTTCCTTCTTTGTATTAAACAGTAAAAGGGAAAGTGAATGTATTTACTGGGTCATTAGCCTTTTTTCAGGGAACCGTTTCTGCTTTGTGTCACTCTGGTTGTACACTCATAGGCTGTAAATGGCGGGATGGCTGTATCATTTTTCAGCAGCCCTGCAGATAGTGAACGCTTTGCTAGCTTGTGATGTTCAGACTGAGGCGGGAGGCGGTGATGGTGCTGCTCCTGCCCCCGTACCAGTCTGGAAGCAGAAACATGAGGATCTGTGTCCTTTGTTGGCTGAGCTGCCTAACTTTTCAGATGGAGCCAAGGACACTGATGTTGTGCTGCCCTGGGGATGAGATGGTCTACCTAGCACGTCTGGTGCTGTGTTTGACTCTAATAGGTGCTCCGTCCAACAGTGGCTGCCATGGCCATTGTACGTTGATAACTAAGGAGAAGACTGTGGGTATAGGAGCCATGCAGTTTAGAAATATGTGGTGAAATGGGGAGTGAGAAAAGAGGCCTTATGGCGGGTGGGTAGGGTGGGTGAAGAGGATCTCTGTTGCTTTGAATGGAAGCCTGCCAAAAGGAGGGGAGAATGACAGTCGTTATTTCATTGATGCTGCTTATTCACCTGTCTCCAAGTGTTCGCCTCTGCCCCATCAAGGTGCTGGCATTGGGCAGGGGCCCGTGCCTTCCCTCTCTGCAACAGTCCCCTCTCATGTGTGAAGTGTGGGGGTGTGTTTGTGAAGAGCCCAAGAACACTAAGAATTAAATATACATAGAGCTGCTATTCTTTTACAGCTGTTAGATTGCTTTCATATAAACCTCCTTATTTATTTTAAACAGTTGTGCTCCAAGACAGGTCGATAGGATAGGTATTATTATCATGCGCTGCGGAGGAATTTTCTTTATAACATTGATGCTTTGAATTTTTTTTGGGATCCTTAAACTTGGGAATATCTCGGAAGGGATGCTGTGTTCCTCTTGCCATATCATATTACGAGGCACATGATGCTGATTTTATCCTTTACTGGTGATGTTATCACATGCGTAGGGAGGTGCCTGTCAGCTTCTTCACTGCAAACACAATGATCTCTAATAGGAACAATTCACTAATATTGCGTTCCTTCTTTGTATTAAACAGTAAAAGGGAAAGTGAATGTATTTACTGGGTCATTAGCCTTTTTTCAGGGAACCGTTTCTGCTTTGTGTCACTCTGGTTGTACACTCATAGGCTGTAAATGGCGGGATGGCTGTATCATTTTTCAGCAGCCCTGCAGATAGTGAACGCTTTGCTAGCTTGTGATGTTCAGACTGAGGCGGGAGGCGGTGATGGTGCTGCTCCTGCCCCCGTACCAGTCTGGAAGCAGAAACATGAGGATCTGTGTCCTTTGTTGGCTGAGCTGCCTAACTTTTCAGATGGAGCCAAGGACACTGATGTTGTGCTGCCCTGGGGATGAGATGGTCTACCTAGCACGTCTGGTGCTGTGTTTGACTCTAATAGGTGCTCCGTCCAACAGTGGCTGCCATGGCCATTGTACGTTGATAACTAAGGAGAAGACTGTGGGTATAGGAGCCATGCAGTTTAGAAATATGTGGTGAAATGGGGAGTGAGAAAAGAGGCCTTATGGCGGGTGGGTAGGGTGGGTGAAGAGGATCTCTGTTGCTTTGAATGGAAGCCTGCCAAAAGGAGGGGAGAATGACAGTCGTTATTTCATTGATGCTGCTTATTCACCTGTCTCCAAGTGTTCGCCTCTGCCCCATCAAGGTGCTGGCATTGGGCAGGGGCCCGTGCCTTCCCTCTCTGCAACAGTCCCCTCTCATGTGTGAAGTGTGGGGGTGTGTTTGTGAAGAGCCCAAGAACACTAAGAATTAAATATACATAGAGCTGCTATTCTTTTACAGCTGTTAGATTGCTTTCATATAAACCTCCTTATTTATTTTAAACAGTTGTGCTCCAAGACAGGTCGATAGGATAGGTATTATTATCATGCGCTGCGGAGGAATGCAAAAGAGCTGAAATGATTTGCTTCAAGTCACACGGCTGGTAGGAGGCCATTCTTATTTCTGCTTCTGTGCTCTTTCCACTGAATTGTGCCTCAGAAGGAAGAAGCAGCTAAGGGAGAGGGTGGGAAGAGCCTGAGGTCTGCCTGTTGCTAATACAGATGATAGTGGAAGGGCTGTCCGTGCCATGCATGGCCAGAAGCAGAACCCTCTAAGTTTCATTGTAGACATGTGGGAGCTTGCCAGGGTTCTTGCAGACGTAGAGACAATGAGGTGACAAAAGGGCTTTGGGGATTCTAAAGGAAAGACAAATGGCTAGCAGGAGTCTGGTAGCATCAGTTGTTGTTAAAACCTGCCAGGCACTCAGCTTCTCATTCGTAAAATGAGAAAGGTAATAATAACCCATGCTTTTGAGGACTAAGGAAGACATGCATAGGAAGTGTGACTGTAACAAACTAGAAGCGTATTCGAAAGTACAGATTTCACTTTGCTGACAGAGGTCCATATAGTCAAGGCTGTGGTTTTCCCAGTAGTCATGTGTGAATGTGAGAGTTGGACAATAAAGAAGGCTGAGTGCCAAAGAATTGATGCCTTCAAACTGTGGTGTTGGAGAAGACTCTTGAGAGTCCCTTAGTCAAAAAGGCAATCAAACTAGTCAGTCCTAAAGGAAATCATCCCTTAATATTCACTGGAAAGACGGATCCTGAAGCTCCAATACTTTAGCCACCTGATATGAAGAGCTGACTCATTGGACAAGACCCTGTTGCTGGGAAAGACCGAGGGCAAGAGGAAAAGGGGGCAATAGAGGATGAGATGGTTGGATGGCATCACTGAATCAATGGACATGAGTTTGAGCAAGCTCTGGGAGATGGTGAAGGACAGGGAAGCCTGGCATGCTGCAGTCCATGGGGTCGCAAAGAGTCAGACACAACTTAGCGACTGAACAGCAGCAAGGACGTGTATAGCACAACAATTGGCAAAAAAAGACACAAAAAAAAGTGACGCTAGTTATATCATGATTGGGGTCAATTTTATTATTTTTATAATCACATGTATGACTTTATTACAGTTTTTTTTGATGATGTGCAAATTTTTTAAAATTGGGGTATATTTGTTTTACAATGTTGCATGGGCCTCAGGTGTACAGTGAAGTTATTGTTACATCTTTTTACAGAGTTTTCTTGCTTATAGGTATACATAATCTCTAAACAATCATATGCATATCCCTGACCCCTCTCCCCTGAGCCCTCCTTCCTTTATTTGTGTGTGTGTATATATATATATATGTATGTATATGTATATGTATATATTTTAATTTTGGTCTCTTTTCTTGTTTTTATTGTTTTCATCCATCTTTATTTTTTGGCCTGGGTGGGCCTCCCATTGCAGTGACCTCTCTAGCTGCTGAGCACCGGCTCCAGGCGCGTGCGCTCCAGAGCGATGACTTGTAATTGGGCACACTGGTCCAGCCACTCTGTGGCCTGTGGGATCGTCCCCGGGCCAGGGATTGAACCAGTGCCCGTTGCACTGCAAGGCGGACTTTCTACCCACTGGACCACCAGGGAAGCCCCGTCCCTCCCTTTTATTACGGTTTTATTATTCTTAGGTCACTGTTGTTTTTGTAACCTTTTCCACTCCTGCTGCCACTGAGGCCACCACTGCTGCTGTTCCTACTGCTGCTATGACGGCTGCTGCCATTAATGGACATGGGGATGCAGACAGAAAAAGGACACAGTTCAGGCAGTGAACTTCACCTTTCAGTGGGGAACATAGCATCACAAGACATGGAAAACTCAAAGAGCAGCAGAGAATAAATACTTTAGGATATGGGCATAGACTATGTCCTACAGGAATAGCAAAGGTCATGGGGCTGGTCCATGGGGGAACATGCAGAGGGGAGAGAGGGAAACTGATACTTGCTGTGGGCCTTCACACACATGCAAGCCACTTGGTTTACATCTGTCTCACTACTGAAGTCTTGTCATAATCAACGAAGTCCTGAGTAATAGGGGATATAATAGAGGATATAATAGAGGATATAATAGATTGTTACAACTGGTTGAGAAAAAGCTATAAATATTTTGAAAAATGAGGGGAAAAGAGCAACCAGGATCATGCATAGCTCCTGGATTATGATTCTTCAACTTGCAGACGTGACCATTGAGACCTAGGTGGGCTGGGCCCCAGCCAAGGTCATACTGTCAACTAGGAGCGGAGCCTGTAGCCAGCCTCCCAGTTCGCTACCATTTAGTTGCTTCTTTTAGTTGATAAAGAGGGAAGTTGGGTCTGAAGTTTTGCAAAATTGCTTTTTTCCCCTCTTGGAATCTTATCCTTCAATTTTACGAGGCTGAGGTTTTTAAATCATGAAGACACCAGAGAAGAAAACTAGGTTATTTCAAATGCCTGATGGGTGGATTTTAGTTTTGTTCTATGTCTGTCCAGTAGAGGGCAACGGTGGATTTTAATTCTGTGTAGTTGCAGTGACCTCTCTAGCTGCTGAGCACCGGCTCTAGGCGCGCGCCAGAGCGATGACTTGTAATTGGGCACACTGGTCCAGCCACTCTGTGGCCTGTGGGATCGTCCCCGGGCCAGGGATTGAACCAGTGCCCGTTGCACTGCAAGGCGGACTTTCTACCCACTGGACCACCAGGGAAGCCCCGTCCCTCCCTTTTATTACGGTTTTATTATTCTTAGGTCACTGTTGTTTTTGTAACCTTTTCCACTCCTGCTGCCACTGAGGCCACCACTGCTGCTGTTCCTACTGCTGCTATGACGGCTGCTGCCATTAATGGACATGGGGATGCAGACAGAAAAAGGACACAGTTCAGGCAGTGAACTTCACCTTTCAGTGGGGAACATAGCATCACAAGACATGGAAAACTCAAAGAGCAGCAGAGAATAAATACTTTAGGATATGGGCATAGACTATGTCCTACAGGAATAGCAAAGGTCATGGGGCTGGTCCATGGGGGAACATGCAGAGGGGAGAGAGGGAAACTGATACTTGCTGTGGGCCTTCACACACATGCAAGCCACTTGGTTTACATCTGTCTCACTACTGAAGTCTTGTCATAATCAACGAAGTCCTGAGTAATAGGGGATATAATAGAGGATATAATAGAGGATATAATAGATTGTTACAACTGGTTGAGAAAAAGCTATAAATATTTTGAAAAATGAGGGGAAAAGAGCAACCAGGATCATGCATAGCTCCTGGATTATGATTCTTCAACTTGCAGACGTGACCATTGAGACCTAGGTGGGCTGGGCCCCAGCCAAGGTCATACTGTCAACTAGGAGCGGAGCCTGTAGCCAGCCTCCCAGTTCGCTACCATTTAGTTGCTTCTTTTAGTTGATAAAGAGGGAAGTTGGGTCTGAAGTTTTGCAAAATTGCTTTTTTCCCCTCTTGGAATCTTATCATTAATTTTTACGATGTTGAAGTTTATATATTATGAAGACATCAGAGAAGAAAACTAGGTTATTTCAAATGCCTGATGGGTGGATTTTAGTTTTGTTCTATGTCTGTCCAGTAGAGGGCAACGGTGGATTTTAATTCTGTGTAGTTACGGCAACCCAGTCTGTATTCTTGCCAGGAGCATCCCAGGGACAGAGGAACCTGTGGATTACAGTCCACAGAGTTGCACAGAGTCGAACATGACTGAAGTGACAGCACACATGCATGCAAGGATTGTGAGCTGATCCATATTGTTTGAAGGTCTCAGGTTTGGTCGGAATGAAAGGGTCTAACATACGTTAGGTCCCTTCTAAGCTACTAGGCACGAGTACTGAGTACCAGCCTCCTCCATCAGTTGGTGGTGGTGGTGTTGTTGTTGTTTTACAGGCAGGAGGTTAAAAAGTGATGGTTTAGGTATTTCTTGTTATCACTTCCCATTTTAGATTATATTTTTTATTGACAAATCACAGTAATCTGACATTTCTGTTTTACATAATTCATATCAAAAAAAATTTCAGTTTTGAAGATTTTTGTATTTTGTGGTCAAATTAATACAGTTTTGGCTGGTGGCAGAAACTTCCAAAAAGTTCACTGGTCCCTGCCGTTCTCCTCAGAGCCAGGTCAGTAAAGAAGGAGGGAGTCAAAGTACAAAGTGCTAACTGGGAAAGAGAAGCACATAGAACTCTATATGCATCACCACATATGTTGTGAAGTTAGCATAAACCCTCCTGATGATCTAAGTAGATTTGAGGGTGCATGTTCTCTTAGTGCTTTGTGTTTCTTTCCCCCTTCCTCTGATTTAAAAATAGCCGTATGAACTGGGAATGTGGGCTTTCCAGGTGGCTCAATGGTAAAGAATCTACCTGCCAAGCAGGCAGGAAATGGTAACCCACTCCAGTGTTCTGCCTGGAAAATCCCATGGACAGACTAGCCTGGCCAGTTGAAGTCCGGATACAACAAAGAATCGGATACAACATAGCGACTAAACAGCAGCACATGCACGCTAAGTCACTTCAGTCGTGTAAACAGAAGCAGCAACTGGGAATATATTCTACTGAGGAACTCATGCTCACATGGAGGACTTTGATGGTTGGGGATGTTTTTTGATTCTATGTCTGTCCAGTAGAGGGCAACGGTGGATTTTAATTCTGTGTAGTTACGGCAACCCAGTCTGTATTCTTGCCAGGAGCATCCCAGGGACAGAGGAACCTGTGGATTACAGTCCACAGAGTTGCACAGAGTCGAACATGACTGAAGTGACAGCACACATGCATGCAAGGATTGTGAGCTGATCCATATTGTTTGAAGGTCTCAGGTTTGGTCGGAATGAAAGGGTCTAACATACGTTAGGTCCCTTCTAAGCTACTAGGCACGAGTACTGAGTACCAGCCTCCTCCATCAGTTGGTGGTGGTGGTGTTGTTGTTGTTTTACAGGCAGGAGGTTAAAAAGTGATGGTTTAGGTATTTCTTGTTATCACTTCCCATTTTAGATTATATTTTTTATTGACAAATCACAGTAATCTGACATTTCTGTTTTACATAATTCATATCAAAAAAAATTTCAGTTTTGAAGATTTTTGTATTTTGTGGTCAAATTAATACAGTTTTGGCTGGTGGCAGAAACTTCCAAAAAGTTCACTGGTCCCTGCCGTTCTCCTCAGAGCCAGGTCAGTAAAGAAGGAGGGAGTCAAAGTACAAAGTGCTAACTGGGAAAGAGAAGCACATAGAACTCTATATGCATCACCACATATGTTGTGAAGTTAGCATAAACCCTCCTGATGATCTAAGTAGATTTGAGGGTGCATGTTCTCTTAGTGCTTTGTGTTTCTTTCCCCCTTCCTCTGATTTAAAAATAGCCGTATGAACTGGGAATGTGGGCTTTCCAGGTGGCTCAATGGTAAAGAATCTACCTGCCAAGCAGGCAGGAAATGGTAACCCACTCCAGTGTTCTGCCTGGAAAATCCCATGGACAGACTAGCCTGGCCAGTTGAAGTCCGGATACAACAAAGAATCGGATACAACATAGCGACTAAACAGCAGCACATGCACGCTAAGTCACTTCAGTCGTGTAAACAGAAGCAGCAACTGGGAATATATTCTACTGAGGAACTCATGCTCACATGGAGGACTTTGATGGTTGGGGATGTTATTTTTATGATTTTATGGCTGAAAGAAGAGTTGGATAGAGGTTAAAATTTTTGGTTTAACTGGACAGATGTTCCCAGAGTGTAAGCCCTTTGTTTTCATTATTTTAAATATTTTAAATGTGTTGCTTTTAGTCAGTTTAGAATGTAGAGCTCCCTTTGTCAGCGAAGTGTTTTAGGCCACTAGGGGGTGCTATCAGCATAGTTCATTTCCTCTCAGAATCTGTGGACAGGGATTACTTCCTAGTCTGTAAAAACCTTTGTAGTTGTAGATGATTTCTTTTTGCTCTATGCCTGCTATAAGGAGCTTGACTGGTGTTTATGCTGTGGATGAATTAAGTAGAGGGATGGATAGAGGGAAGACCCAAGAGGAAAAAGCATCGTAATTTCAATTCAGTTGGTGACTTGAATTTAAAAATTCATACATTCTGGGTAAGTGGCTCTTTCTGGTGACATTTGATATAGAGCAGAAAGGACCCACTCTGGAAATTGTGTTTTGCTAATCCTCCCGGCTTCATTTAGGGTGAATGAGTATGTTTTCAGAGTGAGGTATCTTTTGAAGATACCAGCTGCTGAAGAGAGCATTTTAAACTTTCACAGATCTTAGAGATTCACTTTTTGAAATTTAAAAATAATGACATTCTGAAATTATTGTGGGAGATACTATTTGTACAACTAAGTTTGTAGAGAACTGAGTGTTTCCTCTTACTGGAAATAAATAGGCAGAATCAGGGACCTATTTCACATCCAACTGGATTTTTGAGATCTGTGCATTCAGATTCGTTATGTGCTTCATTTTTGCCTTTGGGAAATTTGATAACTTTTCCAAAGCTTGTGTGCATCAGCTGACTTTTTGAAACTTAATTGGTGTGCGTGTGTCAGGAGAGGAGCCCTGACTGCCTGCACATCCAGCGTTCACTGAGCGTTACTGATAATGTCCTGACTACCATTAAGGTGGGTTGTCTTTACCCACTTTTACAGCTCACTCTAATACTAGCATATTCAGTCGTGTAAACAGAAGCAGCAACTGGGAATATATTCTACTGAGGAACTCATGCTCACATGGAGGACTTTGATGGTTGGGGATGTTATTTTTATGATTTTATGGCTGAAAGAAGAGTTGGATAGAGGTTAAAATTTTTGGTTTAACTGGACAGATGTTCCCAGAGTGTAAGCCCTTTGTTTTCATTATTTTAAATATTTTAAATGTGTTGCTTTTAGTCAGTTTAGAATGTAGAGCTCCCTTTGTCAGCGAAGTGTTTTAGGCCACTAGGGGGTGCTATCAGCATAGTTCATTTCCTCTCAGAATCTGTGGACAGGGATTACTTCCTAGTCTGTAAAAACCTTTGTAGTTGTAGATGATTTCTTTTTGCTCTATGCCTGCTATAAGGAGCTTGACTGGTGTTTATGCTGTGGATGAATTAAGTAGAGGGATGGATAGAGGGAAGACCCAAGAGGAAAAAGCATCGTAATTTCAATTCAGTTGGTGACTTGAATTTAAAAATTCATACATTCTGGGTAAGTGGCTCTTTCTGGTGACATTTGATATAGAGCAGAAAGGACCCACTCTGGAAATTGTGTTTTGCTAATCCTCCCGGCTTCATTTAGGGTGAATGAGTATGTTTTCAGAGTGAGGTATCTTTTGAAGATACCAGCTGCTGAAGAGAGCATTTTAAACTTTCACAGATCTTAGAGATTCACTTTTTGAAATTTAAAAATAATGACATTCTGAAATTATTGTGGGAGATACTATTTGTACAACTAAGTTTGTAGAGAACTGAGTGTTTCCTCTTACTGGAAATAAATAGGCAGAATCAGGGACCTATTTCACATCCAACTGGATTTTTGAGATCTGTGCATTCAGATTCGTTATGTGCTTCATTTTTGCCTTTGGGAAATTTGATAACTTTTCCAAAGCTTGTGTGCATCAGCTGACTTTTTGAAACTTAATTGGTGTGCGTGTGTCAGGAGAGGAGCCCTGACTGCCTGCACATCCAGCGTTCACTGAGCGTTACTGATAATGTCCTGACTACCATTAAGGTGGGTTGTCTTTACCCACTTTTACAGCTCACTCTAATACTAGCATATTATTTCTTTTAAAAGTATATGAACCATGAGACATGGAAAGGAGTTTGGCTATGATTGCAGAAAAGCTAGCATAACAAGTGATAGATGCCTTTAAGATCTTGTCAAAACTCTAATATGATTGTTCCTTCTCCCTGGTTTAAAACCAGTCAATAGCCTCCTGTCAGTTCCAGGGTAATTCCTGCTTGCTGCTAATTTTTTAAGGTCCATGTCCCTTGTAGGGTTGGACTTCCCTGGTGGGTCAGTGGTAAAGAATCTGCCTGGAATGCAGGAGACTTCGGTTCAGTCCAGGGGTCTGAAAGATCTGGAGAAGGGCTTGGCCACCCACTCAGTAATTCTTGCCTGGGAAGTCCCATGGGCAGGAGCTGGCGCGCTGCCGTCGGTGGGGTCGCACAGACATGACTGAGCGACTGAACAATGACAGCAGCACTTGCAGGGTAGGGGCCCCGCCGAGCTCCTGTGGCCTGTGTTTGGGCGCCGCTCCAGCCTTCCGTCAGCCACCTGCCACTTCATCCTGGGCACACTCGCAGAATTACTGATATTCTGCTGTTCCTACCACACCCTCCTGAAATCCCATGCATGTTTTCCATGAAGGTGCATGTACTGATCCGTCTGTTTTGGCTTCTCTGAACTTGTATCTTCCTGACACTAGCACCTCTTGAGTGCAGCTTTCTCATACCCCCGCCCGCCCCTGCACCCCAGACAGCTGCTGAAGAGAGCATTTAAACTTTCACAGATCTTAGAGATTCACTTTTAAATTAAAAAGAATTCTGAAATTATTGTGAGATACTATTTGTACAACTAAGTTTGTAGAGAACTGAGTGTTTCCTCTTACTGGAAATAAATAGGCAGAATCAGGGACCTATTTCACATCCAACTGGATTTTTGAGATCTGTGCATTCAGATTCGTTATGTGCTTCATTTTGCCTTTGGGAAATTTGATAACTTTTCCAAAGCTTGTGTGCATCAGCTGACTTTTGAAACTTAATTGGTGTGCGTGTGTCAGGAGAGGAGCCCTGACTGCCTGCACATCCAGCGTTCACTGAGCGTTACTGATAATGTCCTGACTACCATTAAGGTGGGTTGTCTTTACCCACTTTTACAGCTCACTCTAATACTAGCATATTATTTCTTTTAAAAGTATATGAACCATGAGACATGGAAAGGAGTTTGGCTATGATTGCAGAAAAGCTAGCATAACAAGTGATAGATGCCTTTAAGATCTTGTCAAAACTCTAATATGATTGTTCCTTCTCCCTGGTTTAAAACCAGTCAATAGCCTCCTGTCAGTTCCAGGGTAATTCCTGCTTGCTGCTAATTTTTTAAGGTCCATGTCCCTTGTAGGGTTGGACTTCCCTGGTGGGTCAGTGGTAAAGAATCTGCCTGGAATGCAGGAGACTTCGGTTCAGTCCAGGGGTCTGAAAGATCTGGAGAAGGGCTTGGCCACCCACTCAGTAATTCTTGCCTGGGAAGTCCCATGGGCAGGAGCTGGCGCGCTGCCGTCGGTGGGGTCGCACAGACATGACTGAGCGACTGAACAATGACAGCAGCACTTGCAGGGTAGGGGCCCCGCCGAGCTCCTGTGGCCTGTGTTTGGGCCGCCGCTCCAGCCTTCCGTCAGCCACCTGCCACTTCATCCTGGGCACACTCGCAGAATTACTGATATTCTGCTGTTCCTACCACACCCTCCTGAAATCCCATGCATGTTTTCCATGAAGGTGCATGTACTGATCCGTCTGTTTTGGCTTCTCCCTGAACTTGTATCTTCCTGACACTAGCACCTCTTGAGTGCAGCTTTCTCATACCCCCCGCCCCGCCCCTGCACCCCAGACAGTTCAACCTTCCTTTATTCCGGCTGCTTCTGAGCCTGCTGCACTTGGCATCACTGGCAGTTTCTTTCCTCACACTTTTGCCTTTGAGACCAGACTCTGCCCCTCTTGGGCGCAGGAATGGTGTTACATTATCACCCCTGTTGCCAGTACACAGCACAGTATCTTGGTCCATCAGGAAGTATCCTTGGCATTAAAGTTAAGCAGGCTAGGTTGTGAAGTTAAGATGACAGCCTTGGTGGAGGTTGATGTGAGAGCATGAGCAGGGACAAAGCAAATCTTTTAGTTTTAAAGGAGAATTATTAAGACGTTTTTCTGTTGGTGCTGTATTTCAAGTCTGAGGCTCACAGTTTATCTGATTTTAGGTTTCAGATCCTTTGTTATCTCCCACTTGCGAAGACTCTAGGGTGAGCCAATTAATTTTATTCACCTTTGCCACCTTATCATAAAATGGAATGGTTAGATTTTATTATCTAACAGCTGTGTATTACCCACTTTAGACAGTTTGATAGCAGAAATGTGGTCCCTGGCATTAAGCATGTTTCTTCTATATTGTCATTTCCCTCCCACAGCCAGGATGCATATAAATTTTTCTGTTACCTGAAGCCACATCTAATTAGGAATATACTTCAAAACTAGATTTAAGTTGGTTTTTAGTATTCTCTCATTTTGGATCACCTGTTACTTATCTCCTCATTTTAGGGGAAATAATTAAGCTTCACCCTTATATCACGGTCCTATAAATCTTTAAAACAAGTGTGACATTTCGGAGGAGCGAAAGTGAAAGAGACAGAAAATCATGGAACTTCTGTACATAATTCAGAACAGGAGAACTGTGTGGCAATCGAAGAAATGCAGATAATGTTGCCCCCTTTCCTCCCTGGCCCCTCACTACATTGTGTGAAGAAACCAGGGGCCAGCAGAGGGCGTGGTGCACATGCTTAAAAAATCATGGAGGATGGGGTGGAGGACTGCTTATTTTATGTTAATCAAATTTGATTGGCATAATACAGGTGCATGACTGTTTTTTTTTTAAACCCAGTAGTATTTAAAATTTCTTGTTGCTTTCAAATTCAGTAGTTGAAAACAAATTAAAATTCAAGAGGCCCAGTTGAGGTTGCACTTTGATATAGGATTTTCTAAGCTTTGCATTAAAATTAGTCCCACAAATTCAAATACAGATTTAGAAGAGTGTATAGTAACTTAAAACACTTTTTTTCCTCACACGCAGACATATGAAAAGGCAAGGAGCCCTTGTACAACTTACAAAGCAATAACAAAGCAAAGAGACTCAAGCATCAACCTTTAACTGAAATTTAGAAGACCACTTGAAATGGTTTCGGTGGTTGTGCAACCAATGTGTTGGCTGATTATGTCAGCTGTGGAGGAATTGGGAACGCCCTTCTTTATCCAGGCCAGAAGGATCTCTGAGGGAGTAAGAACAAGTTACTGAGTGGTGCGCTTTCTCTCTGATTTTATGAAAAGCAGAAGGAGGTAGACGAAGGACAGAGGCAAGAGGAAAATGAGAAACCAAGCCTGGAAAGGAGGTGGAAAAGGCTTTGCAAGAGGGGGACGTGCTTAGTCAGGAAGCTCGGATCCACTGAAGTCTGTGATTGAAAGTTATGACCAAGCATAGGCTCTGCAGACAGACCCCAGCCTCACCCTGGCTCTGCCACTCACTCCAGGGTAGCCCTGAGCATCTGCTGACCAGCCTGTGCTTCATCCATGACATGCCCACTGTGCAGGGCCTTCCCATCCGTCCTCTGGGGTGAAGACCAGAGTCCCTAATCCAGCCTCTAGGGTTGGATCTGGTCTAGTCCCCGCCTCACCTGAGGACTCCTCTCTCAGTCTCCTCCTAGTTCTCCATGTGTCCACTGGTCTGAGGCTCTTATAGGTGCTGCTTGCCCCTGGGTTCAGGAGTGTTCAGCCTCTCCATCCTCAGCCAACCTCAATCTCAGTTCAGTCATTTCTCTGGAAAACAAAACCGAACTTATGTTTTATTTGCAACTGTATAATCTACCTGTATTTTCGTGTAAGATACCTGTGGGCATTTTTCCGTGTCAACATAGATTTGTATAATCATTTTTAACGACAGTGTAATATCCTACTACAAGAATAACTATAAAAAATAAAAAAAGAATACCTATAATTAATAATTAGTTGTCTCTTGATGGACAATTAGATCATTTTCATTGTTTTAAAATTGTTAACCATACTGGAATGATGGAGAAGGAAATGACAGAGCCTGGTGGGCTACAGTCCACCATGGTCTCAGAGAGCTGGACATGACTGAGTGATTTTCACTTGCTTCACATACTGCAGTGGACATCACTATGCATGCATTATTGATACGATGATACCTATTTTGTTAGAATATGTTCCTAGGAGTGGAATTGCTTGGCCTTGCTTGGTCAGAGTATATGCCTTATAATTATCAATGTCTGTTGTCTTACTAATGTCTAAAATGGGAATCTTTGTATTTCATATCTTATACTGAGTCACAGGTCTCTGTGAGTAATATATTACACACACACACACACACACACACACACACACACTTAGGCAGTGCCTAGCATTTGATATTCATTATTTTTACTTTTCTTTTGGTATTGAAATGTTTTCCTTGTACATTTATTTTCAGTCTTCCATCTGAAGTCAGTTATTTTGTAGAGGGGATAGGAGGACTGTTAGTAGTTTTGTAACCTTGAGACTTTCAGTCACTTTAGGAGAGATTAGAATGCCCCGTGTATGAAAAGCTGATCGATAGAGAGCCTATTATGGAGGGCTCGGCATGGGGTCCTGAAGTCTTGGGCCATTAAAGGTAGATCAGAGAGAGCTGTTGGTGGTGAAAAGTATGGCAAGCCCTATTCTGCTGCAGCCTGTTCTTAGGTAAGAAATTATTTTCAGTGTGGGGACTAGACAGAGTGTGCGGTGTTACAAGGTGTTTCTGCCCATTAATCTGTCACTTCAAATCTCTTCTGTCCAGAACAAACAAATGATAAACCAGTTGCTAGCCTATGAGTAATGATCAAACCATTTCCATCATCCCTGAGCTTATGGTTTGAAATTCTCATTATGAGGTCGGATGTCAGCCATCTGCGCTACACCGGTGGTGGTGGTGCCCAGCGTCTACAGTCAAAGCGATAGGTGATAGATGACGATGGTAAGTTACTGTGAACGGTGTCGGATTCTTGATCTCCAGCAGAGAAGAATTCACATTGGGATCAAAAAGACTCAGCTTTGGTCACTCAGAGCTTCGTGCAGTGAAAAGTTTATTAAAGTGAGAAAGGATAGGGAAGAGCTTCCAGCATAGACACTGGAAGGGGGGTAGAAGAGTACCTCCTTTGCCAGTTTAAACTGGACAGTGTGTATCTTCCAGTCAGTTACTAAAACAATAAATCAAAAGAATATTTTAAGGTTGTAAAGGCCCTCTAGGCCCCCACCCACAGCTTTAACATGAGATTAGCTAGGACAGTCTCCAGGCCTCAAGGGTAGGTGAGACTTTCTAATGTAAATGCCCAGATTAACATAAGACTGGAAGTTTTCAGTTTCAACATTGAAGATCTTTGCCTTTATTTCTCCTTGTCCTTCTTCTTCTCCTTGTCCTTGGAACTGGCTGGCCTATTTGCCAATTCTTCCTATGTACCCCTTTCAAAAGGATGGTACCACACAGTTTGGATACTAAGCTTTGTCTCTTTTTCTTTTGTTTGTTACATAGTGGTGTCCTGCTTCAGATCCCCTATGATCTTAACCAAATTATAGCTTTTAAAATTGTAACAACCCCATTTTTTTCTGGAATCATTGCATAGTATATATTTTTTTTAATTTTATTTATGGCTGTGCTACGTCTTCGCTGCTGCGCAGGCCCGCCAGGGCTTCTCTAGTCACGGCACGTGGGCTTCATGTTGCGATAGCTTCTCTTGCTGTGGAGGGCACTTGGGCTTCAGTACTTGCAGCTTGTAGGCTCTAGAGCTCGGGCTCTACAGTTGTGGTGCATAGGCTTAGTTGCTCTGTGGCATGTGGGATCTTTCCCAGACCAGAGATCAAATTCAGGTCTTCGAAGCCCCACAGCATTTTTTTTTTTTTTTAAGTATAGCTTTGAGATTATACTTCCTCTCAGCTGCCCCCTGGCCAACTTTGACCCTTGGGGGAGTCACTCAGGTTCTCGGAGCCTTGATTTTCTCACTTTCCCAAACCCCAAGGATTTTGTGAAGTTTAAACGTGACCGTGTGTATCAAATGCTTCCACAGCCTTTGTTACATAGCAGGGATTCATAACTGTGCCTTCTTCTTCATTGTGCACCAGGGAAGGTTTTGTAAGGAAGGAGGGTGTATTATACAGGGAGCAGGAGGAAGTATTTAAATGTCATGTCAGGATTATCTTTTATTTTCTCAAGGAAATTAAAGTCTAAGGTTAGTGAATTGCATCCCTCGATTTCCTTCCCTCACCCTGCCTCTGGAGAGCCCCAGTCACTGACCCTTGTTCTTCAAATAAAACTGTTTGTTCTCCTCCTCCTCCTAACACATGCTTTCTTACCCATTTCCTTGAAGACTTTAGGTTACTGAAATTTGGCTGAAACTCTATTATTTATTCCTAGTTCCTTTATAATTGGAAAGGTTTCCTATTTAATGTATTTTTAACAGCTATAAGGCATTTATCTGTTAGAACAAAGTGAAAGTTTTGTGAAATTAATAACTTCTAAACCAGCTCCTCCTCCACTGAGGTTTTCTGTGCTAGGGTGTTAGCTCCTGAGATCTTCTTATTTTTCTCTTACCACCTTGAGAGAGTTTCTTCTGTCCTTTTTTCCCTTTTACAGAAGCTTACTACGTAGTTGTTCTGAAACTTCCTTTGCAGATACCCAGACTCCTTAACCAGAGATCCACATTGAGTAGGTCTGGGGCCATGACCCAGGACTTGGCATTTCCAATAAGCAGGTCAGTCGACAGTTATGCAGGGGGCGGAGACCAACCTTCTGGTATGTCTCCAGGTTTGGAAAGAAATTATATTGCTAAGCTGACTTCACAAAAAAATCAATAGCCCTTATTTTTTCTAATTATTTAGCCACAACTAAAATGTCTGGATTTCTTCCTCTGCCTTTTTTTTTTTCCTTTTTCTTACCTGTCTTTGGGCTGTGAACTCCCTTCCTCTCCATCATTTTTTTTTTAAGTATAGCTTTGAGATTATACTTCCTCTCAGCTGCCCCCTGGCCAACTTTGACCCTTGGGGGAGTCACTCAGGTTCTCGGAGCCTTGATTTTCTCACTTTCCCAAACCCCAAGGATTTTGTGAAGTTTAAACGTGACCGTGTGTATCAAATGCTTCCACAGCCTTTGTTACATAGCAGGGATTCATAACTGTGCCTTCTTCTTCATTGTGCACCAGGGAAGGTTTTGTAAGGAAGGAGGGTGTATTATACAGGGAGCAGGAGGAAGTATTTAAATGTCATGTCAGGATTATCTTTTATTTTCTCAAGGAAATTAAAGTCTAAGGTTAGTGAATTGCATCCCTCGATTTCCTTCCCTCACCCTGCCTCTGGAGAGCCCCAGTCACTGACCCTTGTTCTTCAAATAAAACTGTTTGTTCTCCTCCTCCTCCTAACACATGCTTTCTTACCCATTTCCTTGAAGACTTTAGGTTACTGAAATTTGGCTGAAACTCTATTATTTATTCCTAGTTCCTTTATAATTGGAAAGGTTTCCTATTTAATGTATTTTTAACAGCTATAAGGCATTTATCTGTTAGAACAAAGTGAAAGTTTTGTGAAATTAATAACTTCTAAACCAGCTCCTCCTCCACTGAGGTTTTCTGTGCTAGGGTGTTAGCTCCTGAGATCTTCTTATTTTTCTCTTACCACCTTGAGAGAGTTTCTTCTGTCCTTTTTCCTTATACAGAAGCTTACTACGTAGTTGTTCTGAAACTTCCTTTGCAGATACCCAGACTCCTTAACCAGAGATCCACATTGAGTAGGTCTGGGGCCATGACCCAGGACTTGGCATTTCCAATAAGCAGGTCAGTCGACAGTTATGCAGGGGGCGGAGACCAACCTTCTGGTATGTCTCCAGGTTTGGAAAGAAATTATATTGCTAAGCTGACTTCACAAAAAAATCAATAGCCCTTATTTTTTCTAATTATTTAGCCACAACTAAAATGTCTGGATTTCTTCCTCTGCCTTTTTTTTTTTTCCTTTTTCTTACCTGTCTTTGGGCTGTGAACTCCCTTCCTCTCCATCATTTATATTCTGAACTCCGCTGGAGCTGCCTGTTATAATTGTTGGATGTAAGACCTATCTTAACTGGGTTCTGTCACTTGCTCACTGGACTGTACCATGTGAAGTAGAGCTTTCATGTCTTCTTAAACCATGGCTTCTTGTGGTGTTGCTTAATAGATCTTGTATTCAGTATTCAAGTGGGCCTGTCTTGAGAGTGTTCTCGTTTTACTGGCATTATTAATATAGACACCTGTTTCTGCCATCCTCATAGTGCTGATTTCTTCAGTGCGTAATATAGGAAGGTTTGGGGGAGTCTCACATGTTGGGGTGGTAGGATGGATGGATGAGCCTTTGGTATACCCTCATGCATAATTGTGGAGAGTTCCTATCTGGACAGTGAAGAGAAGGTCAGGAAACAGCTGTGGGCTCATATTATAGGAGAGTTGCTAATAATGGAAACTGTTCGAAGATTAAATAGGCTGGAATTAAAATCATGAAAGACCCATAGGACTGGAAGAGACCCTGCTTCCTGACCAGTGGTCAGAGCAGAGCAGCCAGAGCACGGCCGTGGGCTGTGAGCCGGTGACAGATGAGCCACGCTCTTGGCCACCTCGTCCCTCGGGGCAGCTGAGCAGGGCTCGGCATGCCTGGGTTCTGGGGCCAGCTGCTGTCAGTCAGTCTAGCAGGTTATCCCATGTGCTGTATAAATATTATTATATTATATATGTGCCATAAGGTGACTAGTTTGTGACATATTCATTGAAACTACTGGATATTAAAATTCTGTGAACCATTAAAAAAAAAAAAAACTAATTTGGCAGTTTAACATTTTGAATATAGGAGATTTTGAGAAAGCTTCAGGGCTTAAAGAAGCTCGGTTTGAAAACTGCTGGTCTGAACATGTGCTCCTGGTATAGAGACCAGACACAGTTCTCTGAAGGTTTAATGGATTTTTCAGTCAGTGATGAAGATCTGGATCGCTGCTGTTGGCTCCTGGTTTAGTGCTATTTCTTTTTATATTGGGTCCATTTTTGAAACCTAAGCCGGGTCTTTGGGCTGTGAACTCCCTTCCTCTCCATCATTTATATTCTGAACTCCGCTGGAGCTGCCTGTTATAATTGTTGGATGTAAGACCTATCTTAACTGGGTTCTGTCACTTGCTCACTGGACTGTACCATGTGAAGTAGAGCTTTCATGTCTTCTTAAACCATGGCTTCTTGTGGTGTTGCTTAATAGATCTTGTATTCAGTATTCAAGTGGGCCTGTCTTGAGAGTGTTCTCGTTTTACTGGCATTATTAATATAGACACCTGTTTCTGCCATCCTCATAGTGCTGATTTCTTCAGTGCGTAATATAGGAAGGTTTGGGGGAGTCTCACATGTTGGGGTGGTAGGATGGATGGATGAGCCTTTGGTATACCCTCATGCATAATTGTGGAGAGTTCCTATCTGGACAGTGAAGAGAAGGTCAGGAAACAGCTGTGGGCTCATATTATAGGAGAGTTGCTAATAATGGAAACTGTTCGAAGATTAAATAGGCTGGAATTAAAATCATGAAAGACCCATAGGACTGGAAGAGACCCTGCTTCCTGACCAGTGGTCAGAGCAGAGCAGCCAGAGCACGGCCGTGGGCTGTGAGCCGGTGACAGATGAGCCACGCTCTTGGCCACCTCGTCCCTCGGGGCAGCTGAGCAGGGCTCGGCATGCCTGGGTTCTGGGGCCAGCTGCTGTCAGTCAGTCTAGCAGGTTATCCCATGTGCTGTATAAATATTATTATATTATATATGTGCCATAAGGTGACTAGTTTGTGACATATTCATTGAAACTACTGGATATTAAAATTCTGTGAACCATTAAAAAAAAAAAAAACTAATTTGGCAGTTTAACATTTTGAATATAGGAGATTTTGAGAAAGCTTCAGGGCTTAAAGAAGCTCGGTTTGAAAACTGCTGGTCTGAACATGTGCTCCTGGTATAGAGACCAGACACAGTTCTCTGAAGGTTTAATGGATTTTTCAGTCAGTGATGAAGATCTGGATCGCTGCTGTTGGCTCCTGGTTTAGTGCTATTTCTTTTTATATTGGGTCCATTGAAGCCAGCTGACAAAAATAGGATGAATTAGTAGGTTATAACTTCATTGAAGAGCCGGGACCATCTTATTTGGCTAGCTTCACTCCTGACCATGTTCTGTGACAAACTAGGTGTTTTGTAGGTGCTGGCCAAATGAATGAAGGTGATGGGATTTATTTTTGACTCTACTGGGAAGTTGGGCCTGGTGTCTTTCAAGCCTCCTGCAATAAATTTTTAAAGAAGTTCTCATTTCTTACCAGTGTTTGGAGGGAGCAGGGCAGGTTTGTTTATTGGAATGAGCATGGTGCAAACTCTGACATTACATGTTACATTTAAACTTCCGAGAACCTTAGAAAGTACAGAAGAATTTCAAAGGGGAATTCAAACAGGTACAGAAAAATTCTCCTTGAACTTATAAAGAGAAAATCACTAATTCTTTGGAGTGAATTTTTCTTAGAGTATCTGTTCCCCTTACAGTGTGCATCTGAGAAATTAAAATAACTTGAGCATCCTAACAACGACATCCTGCCTTCAGTATAGATTTTACTGTATTTCATAATTATCTGAGGATCCAAAAATGGGAAAAGAGAAATAGCTGTAGGCTGAAATGTGAGTGGTGTTACCTGTGAGGGTGAATGCCTTGTATTAGCTCTACAGCAACAAGGCAAGAAAACTAACCTATGTTTCTTTAGCCCATACACTGATGTTTAATTTATTTTGAAGTTTGACAACTAAAAGTTGAGCCCAGGACATCAGAATTTGGCTGATAATCTCCAGTGACTTGAAAGATGGCTAAAATGTAGATGATGCCTCGACTTCTGATAGAAGCAAACACAAATATTATTTGAAGGAACTTTCCTCCAAATATAAAGAAACTCAAAACATAGCTAATTTGGGTACCACCCCCAAAGCAATTCAGATATTGGAATTGTGTATATTATTCTTTCTATTGAAAAAATTGTAAAATGGAATCATAAAAAGGAACAAACAATACAGTATAAAAAATGATCAGCACATCTGTAAAAGGTGCATATTTAGAAATGAATTTTATTAACTGTTAAAAATAATAAAAACCATCAGTGGAAGGTCTTAGATGATTAGACAAATTAGACATAGATGAAAAGAGACTTGTCAAACTGAAGAAGTTACCAAGAATGCAACTTGGACAGATAAGATAGAGTGAGAAGTTGTGACACAGATCCAGTCATAGACTCAGAGGAATATAGAGAAATACAGGAGAGGTGTGTGTGCTGAGTCATTTCAGTCATATCCAGCTGTTTTGACTCTGTGGACTGTAACCCACCAGGCTTCTCTGTGTAATCTCCGGGCAAGAGCATTGGAGTGGGTTGCCATGTCCTCCTCCCAGGTATCTTCCCAACCCAGAGACTGAACCTGAGTCTCTTACATCTCTTGGCTTGGCAGGCAGGTTCTTTACCGCTAGCACCACCTGGGAGGGTAATAGTTCTATAATGTTTCAGAATCTATGAAAGATAGCAGTTCACAGAAAGAGGAAAAGTGTTGTGAACTATAAAAATAAATAAGAAGATATCTTCATTTTGGTGTTCTTAACTCAAATTGCAGAACCTCAGAGATAAAAAGAAGATCTTAATATGAGTGAAGGAAGTAGAACAGATCACCTGTAAGGGAATAATAGCCAGACCGACACCAGATACCTCTGTAGCAACAGTCAAAGCCTGAAGACAGAAGAATTAATTCACGTCTTGCGAGTTTTGAGAAAAAGTTAAAATTTCTGAGACTAAAGTTGGAATATAACCCTCTGAAAATTAACAAAAACTGAGAAAATTTATACTTTATGAACCTACATTAAAGGAACATTCAAGAAGAAAAGTGAAGACAAGCTAAGCATCAAACTTGAACTGAGTAAAAAAAGATGTTAATTTGAATAAAATGGAGGGAAGGGAATTTAAAGGCATTAGTGAAATAAGAAACAATAGAAAATATATCACAAATAAACTGCCCGTGTCAGCAAAGATTAAAAAGATGCTATAGTAGTGTTATGAGTTCATATTCCCTATATCTGGAAGAGGTGGATACATTCTAAGAAAACTTAATGTAAGGGAAAAAAAAGGAAAAATTGAGTAGTCCTATAGGTTAACAGGACAGATTATTTATTATTGTTAGTACCTTAATACATAAATATAACAAAAGGTGCATATTTAGAAATGAATTTTATTAACTGTTAAAAATAATAAAAACCATCAGTGGAAGGTCTTAGATGATTAGACAAATTAGACATAGATGAAAAGAGACTTGTCAAACTGAAGAAGTTACCAAGAATGCAACTTGGACAGATAAGATAGAGTGAGAAGTTGTGACACAGATCCAGTCATAGACTCAGAGGAATATAGAGAAATACAGGAGAGGTGTGTGTGCTGAGTCATTTCAGTCATATCCAGCTGTTTTGACTCTGTGGACTGTAACCCACCAGGCTTCTCTGTGTAATCTCCGGGCAAGAGCATTGGAGTGGGTTGCCATGTCCTCCTCCCAGGTATCTTCCCAACCCAGAGACTGAACCTGAGTCTCTTACATCTCTTGGCTTGGCAGGCAGGTTCTTTACCGCTAGCACCACCTGGGAGGGTAATAGTTCTATAATGTTTCAGAATCTATGAAAGATAGCAGTTCACAGAAAGAGGAAAAGTGTTGTGAACTATAAAAATAAATAAGAAGATATCTTCATTTTGGTGTTCTTAACTCAAATTGCAGAACCTCAGAGATAAAAAGAAGATCTTAATATGAGTGAAGGAAGTAGAACAGATCACCTGTAAGGGAATAATAGCCAGACCGACACCAGATACCTCTGTAGCAACAGTCAAAGCCTGAAGACAGAAGAATTAATTCACGTCTTGCGAGTTTTGAGAAAAAGTTAAAATTTCTGAGACTAAAGTTGGAATATAACCCTCTGAAAATTAACAAAAACTGAGAAAATTTATACTTTATGAACCTACATTAAAGGAACATTCAAGAAGAAAAGTGAAGACAAGCTAAGCATCAAACTTGAACTGAGTAAAAAAAGATGTTAATTTGAATAAAATGGAGGGAAGGAAATTTAAAGGCATTAGTGAAATAAGAAACAATAGAAAATATATCACAAATAAACTGCCCGTGTCAGCAAAGATTAAAAAGATGCTATAGTAGTGTTATGAGTTCATATTCCCTATATCTGGAAGAGGTGGATACATTCTAAGAAAACTTAATGTAAGGGAAAAAAAAGGAAAAATTGAGTAGTCCTATAGGTTAACAGGACAGATTATTTATTATTGTTAGTACCTTAATACATAAATATAACAAAAGGTATATAAGAATTTTAGGTAGGAAAACTGTAAAACCTATTGGAGGATTTTGAAGAAAACCTAATAAATTGACAGGAAATCTATGCTCAATAAGAAGACTCAGTATGATAAAGAAGTCAGTTACCCCTAGATTGATTGGTGAAGTCAGTGCAGTTTCAAATCAGATTTTCTGCAGAGATTGTTGAGAAAGTTTATCCCCAAATTTCTTTGAAGATTTGAGGCCCAAGAATATACTGTGTAGCTCAGTAAGACATTGTGATTATCAGGGATAGACAAATGATCAATAGAATAAAATAAAGAACTCAGAAAGAGGCCCTTGATAAATGACAAAGATGTACTACAGATCTGAGTGGAAAAAGAAGGAATATTTAATAGTTCTGGGACAAGTTACACATCCATATGGAAAGCAGTTATTTTTCTATACAAATGCATAACTTGATTCTTGACTAGTTAAAAATTTAATGTAAAGGCAAAACTATAAAACTTCTAGAAAAAGAAAGCACATTACTCTGGAGCAGAGAAGGTTTCTTAAATAGGATTTAGAAGTTCTATTCATAAAGGAAATGACGTTTCAGATCACCCGCATTAAAATTAAGGACCATTGTTCATCAGAGGGCATCATTAATGTATTGTAATAGAAAGATAAACTTCAAACTGGGAAAAGATACTTTTAAGACCTGCAACAGACAATTGATACGCGTCTCCAGTATACAAAGAACTTCTTCAGATTAATAGAAGAATGAACATAAACATGCAAATAGACATGTCCCAGATGAAGAAATACAGCTGGCCCAGAAACATCAAAAGATGCTCAACATCATTTGTGCTCAGTTGTCATTTGGTCACATCTGGCTCTTTGCAACCCATGGACTATAGCCCACAAGAATCCTTTGTCCATGGGATTCCAGGAATACAGGCCAGGAGTACTGCAGTGCATTACCATTTCCTTTTCCAGAGGATCTTCCTGATCCACGAATGAAACCACCGACTCACCTGGAAGCTCTACTGAACATCATTAATATTCAGTAAAATGTAAACCAGAAAAACAAGGTACCACTTTATCCCTATTAAATCAACAAAGGGCTTCTCTGGTGGCTCAGTGGTAAAGAATCTGCCTCCCAGTGCACAAGACATGGGTTCGATCCCTGGGTCAGCAGTTCTACACTTAGGGGATTCATTATCCAGAAAACATTTTGTACACCCATGCCAACAGACATTTATGAGAATGTCCAGAGTAGCTATGCCTGTAATTGTAAACACAAGAGAATAACCCAGGTATCCTTACAGAGGAAAGCAAATGAAAGTTGTCTACATGCACGCCAGAATATTATATAGTGGTGAAAATGAACAGCATTGATGAATCTCAGAATTTAATACTGAGTGAAAATAGGCAATCCATAGGTTAGAATGATACCATTTTCATCAAATCCAAAAGCAGGCAAAACTAAATGATAGAGTGGGAAAGATATGCATTAATATTTGGGATAATATTATTTTTTAAAAAGAAGCAAATGACAACAGAAATTTTGTGATAGTGACCAGGACTGGTGCAGGAGAGAAGCAGAAGTTGTGTATTATTATTATGCTCTATGACGTATGCATATGGCACATACATTCATTTGTACATATCAAAAATTATATAGCAACAAGATAAAGAACCAGACTGCCTAGGTTCCCATTATGGCACCTCTTCTCACTAAAAGTTTAACAGTGGTGAGTTAGGTAACCTCTTCAAAGGTCAGTTTTCTTATCTGAAAAATGAGGTGATAGCAATAGTACCTACATCATTGAGGTGTGATTTAGTGGGACTCCATGAGACTTAAGTGAGTGCCTAATACAGAGTAAGTGTACTTAGGTTTTATTTCATTATCTGATTCTTAAAACACAATGTGTGATGCTAAATACTTCACCTACAATTAAAGGAGACAGTGCTCACACATGGCATGCACTTCTGTTTGTAGAGCAGAAATGAGATGTTCGCAATATGCATTTAAATATATATGCACAAGAAAATACTGAACTTGAGTTATAGAATACAGGATACTCAGTCATTACACCCGAGGATCTTCCTGACCACTCCCTTGGAAGCTCTACTGAACATCATTAATATTCAGTAAAATGTAAACCAGAAAACAAGGTACCACTTTATCCCTATTAAATCAACAAAGGGCTTCTCTGGTGGCTCAGTGGTAAAGAATCTGCCTCCCAGTGCACAAGACATGGGTTCGATCCCTGGGTCAGCAGTTCTACACTTAGGGGATTCATTATCCAGAAAACATTTTGTACACCCATGCCAACAGACATTTATGAGAATGTCCAGAGTAGCTATGCCTGTAATTGTAAACACAAGAGAATAACCCAGGTATCCTTACAGAGGAAAGCAAATGAAAGTTGTCTACATGCACGCCAGAATATTATATAGTGGTGAAAATGAACAGCATTGATGAATCTCAGAATTTAATACTGAGTGAAAATAGGCAATCCATAGGTTAGAATGATACCATTTTCATCAAATCCAAAAGCAGGCAAAACTAAATGATAGAGTGGGAAAGATATGCATTAATATTTGGGATAATATTATTTTTTAAAAAGAAGCAAATGACAACAGAAATTTTGTGATAGTGACCAGGACTGGTGCAGGAGAGAAGCAGAAGTTGTGTATTATTATTATGCTCTATGACGTATGCATATGGCACATACATTCATTTGTACATATCAAAAATTATATAGCAACAAGATAAAGAACCAGACTGCCTAGGTTCCCATTATGGCACCTCTTCTCACTAAAAGTTTAACAGTGGTGAGTTAGGTAACCTCTTCAAAGGTCAGTTTTCTTATCTGAAAAATGAGGTGATAGCAATAGTACCTACATCATTGAGGTGTGATTTAGTGGGACTCCATGAGACTTAAGTGAGTGCCTAATACAGAGTAAGTGTACTTAGGTTTTATTTCATTATCTGATTCTTAAAACACAATGTGTGATGCTAAATACTTCACCTACAATTAAAGGAGACAGTGCTCACACATGGCATGCACTTCTGTTTGTAGAGCAGAAATGAGATGTTCGCAATATGCATTTAAATATATATGCACAAGACACACTGATTTACTCAGAACGGTTAATGAGTTTAGTAGAGATTTCTTGCCTCTGATGAACCAAAGAAGAGCTCTTTAGAGGGAGGAGCAACTTTTATGCCCCGTAAGTCTTATAAATTCTGAAATATTAGCAAACGCATTCCATCATTTCTTGAGTACAGCAAGAGAATGTTAGAGAAAGGCAGTTTTCCCCCAAATAGGTCACAGGTTACTACACCATGGGATCAAGACATCCTCAAACAGACGTCTCATTGTGCTCTTAGCTTCGAAGTAATCACATTTAACTTCAGTGGTTATGAATGGGACTCAGTAAATCCAGGGGACATTGTAGAAAGTGTGGCATTCCAATGAGTAATATAAAGTGGCATGTGTATTCTGTGGTAAGTAGGAATTCACCAAAGCTATAGGAACAATTGTGTTAAGAATTTAAAATGTGGAGCTTCCCTAGTGGCCCAGTGGGTAGAGAGTCTGCCTTGCGGTGCAAGGGGCACCAGTTAGATCCCTGACCCTGGAAGATCCCACGTGCCACGGAGTGGTGGGCCAGTGTGTCCAATTGTGAGCCAGTGCTCTGGAGCGCATGCACCTAGAACTGGTGCTCTGCAGCTAGAGGGGCCACTGTAATGGGAGGCCCACACAGGCCAAAGAATTAAGATGGATGAAAATAAATAAATAAAAAAACAACAAAAGAGGCCAAAATTTTAAAAAAAGAATTTAAAATGTGGATGCTCTGAAAATGTGTTGACTGCACACACTAGGGGGCACTAAGCTGGTTTGTCAAGAATGGCGTTACTGGTACAAGAGCAGGAGTCCCTGTGAAATGAGTGATTCTTAGGCCTGTTACCCAAAGCTTAGAAGAATTAGAAGAATTTTTATTATCTGTGGTCACCAGGTCTGTCATTATGAACAGTTATAACACTACTACTTGGTGAATTAAAGATAAATGTGTGATGCTAAATACTTCACCTACAATTAAAGGAGACAGTGCTCACACATGGCATGCACTTCTGTTTGTAGAGCAGAAATGAGATGTTCGCAATATGCATTTAAATATATATGCACAAGACACACTGATTTACTCAGAACGGTTAATGAGTTTAGTAGAGATTTCTTGCCTCTGATGAACCAAAGAAGAGCTCTTTAGAGGGAGGAGCAACTTTTATGCCCCGTAAGTCTTATAAATTCTGAAATATTAGCAAACGCATTCCATCATTTCTTGAGTACAGCAAGAGAATGTTAGAGAAAGGCAGTTTTCCCCCAAATAGGTCACAGGTTACTACACCATGGGATCAAGACATCCTCAAACAGACGTCTCATTGTGCTCTTAGCTCAAGTAATCACATTTAACTTCAGTGGTTATGAATGGGACTCAGTAAATCCAGGGGACATTGTAGAAAGTGTGGCATTCCAATGAGTAATATAAAGTGGCATGTGTATTCTGTGGTAAGTAGGAATTCACCAAAGCTATAGGAACAATTGTGTTAAGAATTTAAAATGTGGAGCTTCCCTAGTGGCCCAGTGGGTAGAGAGTCTGCCTTGCGGTGCAAGGGGCACCAGTTAGATCCCTGACCCTGGAAGATCCCACGTGCCACGGAGTGGTGGGCCAGTGTGTCCAATTGTGAGCCAGTGCTCTGGAGCGCATGCACCTAGAACTGGTGCTCTGCAGCTAGAGGGGCCACTGTAATGGGAGGCCCACACAGGCCAAAGAATTAAGATGGATGAAAATAAATAAATAAAAAACCAATAGAAGAGGCCAAAATTTTAAAAAAAGAATTTAAAATGTGGATGCTCTGAAAATGTGTTGACTGCACACACTAGGGGGCACTAAGCTGGTTTGTCAAGAATGGCGTTACTGGTACAAGAGCAGGAGTCCCTGTGAAATGAGTGATTCTTAGGCCTGTTACCCAAAGCTTAGAAGAATTAGAAGAATTTTTATTATCTGTGGTCACCAGGTCTGTCATTATGAACAGTTATAACACTACTACTTGGTGAATTAAAGATAAATATGAACATGGCAAAATTTCCCAAAATGTCTCAGAGCTTGAGTTACATTTACACATATTTTCTCTTTACTATTACTGTGACTGTGAGGCAAAGAAAAGGCCAGATATTTCAAGAAGCAGCCTGTGTGTTACAAAGATCAATGTAGGTACATAGATGTGAGTGTTTTTTTTAAGGCAAAGTAGCAAGTTGGTCCAAATTTCCTTTATTTTGTGGCAACTCCCTACTGAAGAATGTTTAAACTAATTCCACATTTAAGTGCTTTACAGAGGCCAACCAACAGAGATGGTGCCTGCCACACACAATGTATAATTATCCTTAATGTCTTTCAGGGCAGATGTTTTCTTCTTTCAAGTAGGCACACGGTAAGTGAGGTGACTCATCATTCTGGAAAACTTCAGATTATGAAAACCTTTCAAAAGGTTTTCCTATAGCTGGTTCAGCCCCAGACCTATGGGTTCTTAAAAGACCAATTCATCATGTTGTGAAGTGACTCATCTGGGAATTAGATGGAGAAAAAAAGCAAAGTTTAGAAGATTTGAGAATAAGACCTGAGGATAAAATCATAGTCGCTTCTGATGTTCAGTTTAATAGCCCTGAAGTTAGCTAATGATGATTTTTAAGGTATTTTGTCAGCAGTGCCATTAATGCTGAGTAAGTGTATATGATAAAATAATCCACTGAGGTAATTTTTTATGTTTAAGGCTATGTTATATGAAACAACTGCTCTTCTGTAGGTGACTCATCTATGGTGAGAACAGTAGATCATCAAAAACTATTCCTTTAGTTTTCCTAAATGAATTTTGTATTATGTATTTATGTAACTCTGGATTATAGTTTAAGTTTTACCCTAGGTGAACTTGGTATGGATATAGTTTATTCTTTTAAATTTTAGTCCTAACATACGTATGATCATAGGAGAGGAAGTATGGATAACAATAATAATAGTAACAGGAATAATAACCATGGTAGCTAATCTCTGTTGAGCTTTAACTAGGCAAAGACCATGCTAAATGCTTGACTTCTCATTGAATCATTACAAAATCCTTATAAGGCCAGTACTAGTCTATCTCCATGTTGCAGATGAAGAAACTAAAATGCATGAAATATAAGTAATTTGTGACAGTAGTAATTTATGTAATTTATAAGTAATTTATGAGAGTAGGTTTGAGAAGCAGCCTGGCTCTAAGGCTGGTGTTTAAACCAGTGTGCACTCTTGCCTCCACACCAAATATTGTTACTTTACAAATATACTGGAGGCTTGATCTATTGCTGTTTTCAAGATCTGTACACTCGGGTCACATGACAAGACTGCCTTAAACAAAATCATCGTTGTTCTTTAACGGGAGATGCAATACTTATCTTGAATTTCAGTGCTACAGTGTGATTCTGGAATCAACACAGCCCTTCAGTAGGGCCCAGCCGATTTCATTTCCCCCAGAATTGGAGCTATTACTCACACAAAGTTTTGCCCTTTTTGTTATGAAGTCTGCAAACCCTAACCTTAAAAATTTCAGTTAAATGTGTTCATCTCCACACAGTCCCTCTCAGACATGATTGGTATTTCTTGTAGATGTAAGCTCCTTTAAGAAATGGTGTTTTGCTCATCTGGAATTAGATGGAGAAAAAAAGCAAAGTTTAGAAGATTTGAGAATAAGACCTGAGGATAAAATCATAGTCGCTTCTGATGTTCAGTTTAATAGCCCTGAAGTTAGCTAATGATGATTTTTAAGGTATTTTGTCAGCAGTGCCATTAATGCTGAGTAAGTGTATATGATAAAATAATCCACTGAGGTAATTTTTTATGTTTAAGGCTATGTTATATGAAACAACTGCTCTTCTGTAGGTGACTCATCTATGGTGAGAACAGTAGATCATCAAAAACTATTCCTTTAGTTTTCCTAAATGAATTTTGTATTATGTATTTATGTAACTCTGGATTATAGTTTAAGTTTTACCCTAGGTGAACTTGGTATGGATATAGTTTATTCTTTTAAATTTTAGTCCTAACATACGTATGATCATAGGAGAGGAAGTATGGATAACAATAATAATAGTAACAGGAATAATAACCATGGTAGCTAATCTCTGTTGAGCTTTAACTAGGCAAAGACCATGCTAAATGCTTGACTTCTCATTGAATCATTACAAAATCCTTATAAGGCCAGTACTAGTCTATCTCCATGTTGCAGATGAAGAAACTAAAATGCATGAAATATAAGTAATTTGTGACAGTAGTAATTTATGTAATTTATAAGTAATTTATGAGAGTAGGTTTGAGAAGCAGCCTGGCTCTAAGGCTGGTGTTTAAACCAGTGTGCACTCTTGCCTCCACACCAAATATTGTTACTTTACAAATATACTGGAGGCTTGATCTATTGCTGTTTTCAAGATCTGTACACTCGGGTCACATGACAAGACTGCCTTAAACAAAATCATCGTTGTTCTTTAACGGGAGATGCAATACTTATCTTGAATTTCAGTGCTACAGTGTGATTCTGGAATCAACACAGCCCTTCAGTAGGGCCCAGCCGATTTCATTTCCCCCAGAATTGGAGCTATTACTCACACAAAGTTTTGCCCTTTTTGTTATGAAGTCTGCAAACCCTAACCTTAAAAATTTCAGTTAAATGTGTTCATCTCCACACAGTCCCTCTCAGACATGATTGGTATTTCTTGTAGATGTAAGCTCCTTTAAGAAATGGTGTTTTGCTTATTTTAAAGGTTCCCTTTAATTTTCCAGGTTTTACGGGTGCACTGTGTTAGGCTTAGCTTGCATTTGAAATTGACTTTAAAGGCCCAGATTCCCTTTCCCAAGACCTTTTATTTCTGTATCAATTAGATAACATTGTACTGTGGGGGTTTTCTGAAGTATGCCTGCTGAAACAGGCATGGTGTACAGACTCCCGAATCATTGAATTATGTTGTCCCTAATGGAGCCTAGGCCATGTTGTTCCCAGTGAATGTCAGGCTGGCGGAGAGCAAGGGAAGGTGTTTGATGTTCCTCAAAATGAGTCAGGGTGGGCTGAGTTCCCTTTCATTCTCATATTAATGAGTTTTCTGTTAGTAACTAGAAGTTATGAAAAAGAAGCACTTTGAGCAGATGACCTAACCCTCCGCTTAAAACAGTTGGAGAAAGAAGAACAAAAACATCCCAGAGCCAGCAGAAGAAGAGAAATCATAAAGATCAGAGCAGAAATAAATGAGAAAGAAACAAAAGAAACAATAGTAAAGATAAATAAAACAAAAAGCTGGTTCTTTGAAAAGGTAAACAAAATTGACAAGCCACTGGCCAGACTCGTTAAGAAAAAGAGAGAGAAGAACCAGATCAACAAAATCAAAAACGAAAAAGGAGAGATTTCAACAGATAATGCAGAAATCCAAAGGATTCTAAGAGACTATTATGAGCAACTATATGGCAACAAACTGGACAACTTGGAAGAAATGGACAGTTTCTTGGACAGGATTAATCTCCCAAGACTGAGCCAGGAAGAAACAGAAACTTTGAACAACCCAATCACAAGCTCAGAAATCAACTTTGTGATTAAAATATACTGGAGGCTTGATCTATTGCTGTTTTCAAGATCTGTACACTCGGGTCACATGACAAGACTGCCTTAAACAAAATCATCGTTGTTCTTTAACGGGAGATGCAATACTTATCTTGAATTTCAGTGCTACAGTGTGATTCTGGAATCAACACAGCCCTTCAGTAGGGCCCAGCCGATTTCATTTCCCCCAGAATTGGAGCTATTACTCACACAAAGTTTTGCCCTTTTTGTTATGAAGTCTGCAAACCCTAACCTTAAAAATTTCAGTTAAATGTGTTCATCTCCACACAGTCCCTCTCAGACATGATTGGTATTTCTTGTAGATGTAAGCTCCTTTAAGAAATGGTGTTTTGCTTATTTTAAAGGTTCCCTTTAATTTTCCAGGTTTTACGGGTGCACTGTGTTAGGCTTAGCTTGCATTTGAAATTGACTTTAAAGGCCCAGATTCCCTTTCCCAAGACCTTTTATTTCTGTATCAATTAGATAACATTGTACTGTGGGGGTTTTCTGAAGTATGCCTGCTGAAACAGGCATGGTGTACAGACTCCCGAATCATTGAATTATGTTGTCCCTAATGGAGCCTAGGCCATGTTGTTCCCAGTGAATGTCAGGCTGGCGGAGAGCAAGGGAAGGTGTTTGATGTTCCTCAAAATGAGTCAGGGTGGGCTGAGTTCCCTTTCATTCTCATATTAATGAGTTTTCTGTTAGTAACTAGAAGTTATGAAAAAGAAGCACTTTGAGCAGATGACCTAACCCTCCGCTTAAAACAGTTGGAGAAAGAAGAACAAAAACATCCCAGAGCCAGCAGAAGAAGAGAAATCATAAAGATCAGAGCAGAAATAAATGAGAAAGAAACAAAAGAAACAATAGTAAAGATAAATAAAACAAAAAGCTGGTTCTTTGAAAAGGTAAACAAAATTGACAAGCCACTGGCCAGACTCGTTAAGAAAAAGAGAGAGAAGAACCAGATCAACAAAATCAAAAACGAAAAAGGAGAGATTTCAACAGATAATGCAGAAATCCAAAGGATTCTAAGAGACTATTATGAGCAACTATATGGCAACAAACTGGACAACTTGGAAGAAATGGACAGTTTCTTGGACAGGATTAATCTCCCAAGACTGAGCCAGGAAGAAACAGAAACTTTGAACAACCCAATCACAAGCTCAGAAATCAACTTTGTGATTAAAAATCTACCCAAAAATAAAAGCCCAGGACCAGATGGCTTCACAGCCGAATTCTACCAAACATTTAAAGAAGAGCTAATGCCTGTCCTTCTAAAACTCTTTCAAAAAATTGCACAGGAAGGAAAACTCCCAAACACATTCTACGAGGCCACCATCACCCTGATACCCAAACCTGGCAAAGACAACACAAAAAAGGAAAACTATAGGCCAATTTCCCTGATGAACTTAGATGCCAAGATCCTCAACAAAATCCTAGCAAACAGAATTAAACGACATGTCAAAAAACTCATACATCACGATCAGGTTGGGTTCATCCCAGGCATGCAAGGCTTCTTCAACATCCGCAAATCAATCAACGTGATACACCATATCAACAAGTTGAAAGACAAAAATCACATGATCATCTCAATAGATGCAGAAAAAGCCTTCGACAAAGTACAACATCCGTTTATGATCAAAACTCTTCAGAAAATGGGCATAGAAGGAACCTATCTCAACATAATAAAAGCCATCTATGAGAAACCTACAGCGAACATTATTGTTAATGGTGAAAAACTGAAAGCATTCCCTCTAAGATCAGGAACAAGACAGGGGTGCCCACTTTCACCACTGCTATTCAACATAGTCCTGGAAGTCCTAGCAACAGCAATAAGACAAGAGAAAGAAATCAAAGGAATCCAGATTGGAAAGGAAGAAGTCAAGCTCTCTCTTTTTGCAGACGACATGATATTATACATAGAAAATCCCAAAGACACGGTTACAAAGCTACTAGAACTAATCAATGAATTCAGCAAAGTTGCAGGATATAAAGTCAACACACAGAAGTCACTGGCATTCCTATACACAAACAATGAAAAATCAGAAAATGAAATCAAAGAGGCAATCCCCTTCACCATTGCAACCAAAAGAATCAAATATCTAGGAATAAACCTACCCAAAGAAACAAAAGAATTGTACACAGAAAATTACAAGACACTCATGAGAGACATTAAAGAAGACTTAAACAGATGGAGAGATATTCCATGTTCCTGGATTGGAAGAATCAATATTGTGAAAATGACCATACTTCCAAATATCATCTACAGATTCAATGCAATACCTATTCAACTACCACTGACATTTTTCACAGAACTAGACCAAATAATAACACAGTTCATATGGAAACACAGAAGACCTCGAATAGCCAAAGCAATCCTGAGGAAGAAAAATGGAGTTGGAGGGATCAGCCTCCCTAACTTCAGACTCTACTACAAAGCAACAGTTATCAAGACAGTATGGTACTGGCACAAAAACAGAACTATAGATCAATGGAACAAGATTGAGAACCCAGAGATCAACCCACACACCTATGGGTACCTTATTTTTGATAAAGGAGGAGAAACTATAAAATGGGACAAAGACAGCCTCTTCAACAAGTGGTGCTGGGAGAATTGGACAGCTACATGCAAAAAAATGAAATTGGAACATTCCCTGACGCCATACACTAAGATCAACTCAAAATGGATTAAAGACTTCAATGTAAGACCAGAAACCATCAAACTCTTAGAGGAGAATATAGGCAAAACCCTCAAGGACATCAATCAAAGCAAGATCTTCTTTGACCCACCAACTAAAATAGCAGAACTGAAAAGAAAAATGAACATATGGGACCTTATGAAACTTAAAAGCTTTTGTACAGCAAAAGAAATTACAAAAAAGTTCAACAGACACCCCACAGAGTGGGAGAAAATCATAGCAAATGAAACAACAGACAAAGAATTAATCTCCAAAATCTACAAGCAACTCAGACAACTCAGCACAGGGAAAATGAGCAGCCCAATCAAAGGAATCCGGGGGCAATTTTAGACATGATATTATACATAGAAAATCCCAAAGACACGGTTACAAAGCTACTAGAACTAATCAATGAATTCAGCAAAGTTGCAGGATATAAAGTCAACACACAGAAGTCACTGGCATTCCTATACACAAACAATGAAAAATCAGAAAATGAAATCAAAGAGGCAATCCCCTTCACCATTGCAACCAAAAGAATCAAATATCTAGGAATAAACCTACCCAAAGAAACAAAAGAATTGTACACAGAAAATTACAAGACACTCATGAGAGACATTAAAGAAGACTTAAACAGATGGAGAGATATTCCATGTTCCTGGATTGGAAGAATCAATATTGTGAAAATGACCATACTTCCAAATATCATCTACAGATTCAATGCAATACCTATTCAACTACCACTGACATTTTTCACAGAACTAGACCAAATAATAACACAGTTCATATGGAAACACAGAAGACCTCGAATAGCCAAAGCAATCCTGAGGAAGAAAAATGGAGTTGGAGGGATCAGCCTCCCTAACTTCAGACTCTACTACAAAGCAACAGTTATCAAGACAGTATGGTACTGGCACAAAAAC
Source organism: Tragulus kanchil (assembly GCA_022376925.1). Classification (NCBI taxonomy): domain Eukaryota; kingdom Metazoa; phylum Chordata; class Mammalia; order Artiodactyla; family Tragulidae; genus Tragulus; species Tragulus kanchil. The sequence continues at coordinate 264,364,811 of JAIOJX010000026.1, read as the reverse complement.
AGAACTATAGATCAATGGAACAAGATTGAGAACCCAGAGATCAACCCACACACCTATGGGTACCTTATTTTTGATAAAGGAGGAGAAACTATAAAATGGGACAAAGACAGCCTCTTCAACAAGTGGTGCTGGGAGAATTGGACAGCTACATGCAAAAAAATGAAATTGGAACATTCCCTGACGCCATACACTAAGATCAACTCAAAATGGATTAAAGACTTCAATGTAAGACCAGAAACCATCAAACTCTTAGAGGAGAATATAGGCAAAACCCTCAAGGACATCAATCAAAGCAAGATCTTCTTTGACCCACCAACTAAAATAGCAGAACTGAAAAGAAAAATGAACATATGGGACCTTATGAAACTTAAAAGCTTTTGTACAGCAAAAGAAATTACAAAAAAGTTCAACAGACACCCCACAGAGTGGGAGAAAATCATAGCAAATGAAACAACAGACAAAGAATTAATCTCCAAAATCTACAAGCAACTCAGACAACTCAGCACAGGGAAAATGAGCAGCCCAATCAAAAAATGGGAAAAAGATCTAAAGAGACACCTCTCCAAAGAGGACATACAGATGGCCCAAAAGCACATGAAACGATGCTCAACCTCGCTTATTATTAGAGAAATGCAAATTAAAACCACAATGAGATACCACCTCACACCTGTCAGAATGGCCATCATCAACAAATCGATAGACAACAAATGCTGGAGAGGGTGTGGAGAAAAGGGAACCCTCTTGCCTTGCTGGTGGGAATGTAAATTAATACAACCTCTATGGAAGACAATATGGAGATTCCTTAAAAAACTAAAAATAGAAGCACCCTATGACCCAGCAATCCCACTATTAGGCCTATATCCTGATGAAATCAAAACTGAAAGAGGCACCTGTACCCCAATGTTCATTGCAGCTCTCTATACAATAGCCAGAACATGGAAGCAACCTAGATGTCCATCGACAAATGAATGGATCCAGAAGCTCTGGTACATATATACAATGGAATACTACTCAGCTGTTAAAAGAAATGCAGAAGACTCAGTCCTAATGAGGTGGCTGGCTCTAGAACCTATCATAAAAAGTGAAGTAAGTCAAAAAGAGAAAGACAAGTATAGTATACTAACTCATATATATGGGATCTAGTAAGATGGTCATGATAACACACACAGTGAACTCATACAAAAACAGAGAATAGACATAAAGACATTGTGGAGACTGAACAATGGGAGGGAGTAACATGGGAACCTATACTGTCATGTGTAGAAAAGATAGCTATTGTCATTGTGCTAGGGGAATAGGAGTACCTACAACCACTTGGAGCAATGGTCTGGAGGGATGGGGGGGGGAACCTGGGTGGGGGGAGGGTCAAAGGATATGCATCTGATTGATCTGGGAACATACATGTACAAAAATAAATAAATAAATAAATAAATAAATAAAAAAAGAAGCACTTTGAACATCCAACCGGCTACCTACCCCTGCCACAGTCAGCTTTTTAAAATTGTTTTTCACATGTTGTTTATCTGCCCAATGTGAACACACAGTCTTAGTTTTCACTCTTTTTAACCCAGAAAGGCAGCATGTTATGCAGCTCTTTGCCTTTGTTTTTTTCACTGAATATATTTCCAGATGTATATACAACTTCCCCATGCTTTTGTCTTTCTATCTAATATTCTGTTGTAAGACATGTAATTTATTTAACCAGTTCCTTTTTTTTTTTTTTTTGCAAACTTTTGCCATCACAAACATTGCTTCATTAGTTATTCTTTTTTTTTTTTAATTTTTTTTTTTAAATTTATGTATCTTTTGGGGAGTGGGGTGGGGAGGGAGGGGGATGGGCGGGCCACTTCCATTGGTCTTTCATTTGTCCACTTCCATCCGTCTTTGTTCTTTGGCTCCTGTGGGCCTCCCATCGCGGTGGCCTCTGTCGTCGCAGAGCGCTGGCTCTGGGCGCGTGCGCCCCAGAGCTCTGGCTCGGTAATTGGACACATCAGTCCAGCCGCTCCACGGCACGTGGGATCTTCCCAGGTCAGGGATCGAATTGGCGCCCCTTGCACTGCAAGGCGGTGTCCTTACCCACTGGACCACCAGGGGAAGCCCTTCATTAGTTATTCTTGTATACATATCATTTTCCATGTATTTAAGTTTTTCTGTAAGCCGAATACTCAGAAATACAGGATCAAAGGGTGTATACATATGTATCATGGGTAGTTGCCTTCCAAATCGTCGTGGTTTTTGACTCTCATCTCTCATTACTCTGCAGTCAGAATGCTAGGCTTCAGCTAAACTAATTAGCAGTCCTGGGAAAACAGGATATTTTCACCTGTTTCCTAACTTTCTTTTTTTGGGGGGTGGTGGGGTGTGGGCCGGTGGGCCACTTCTGTTGGTCTTTCATTTATCTATTTTTCATCCATCTTTGTTCTTTGACTCCTGTGGGCCTCCCATCGTGGTGGCCTCTGTTGTTGCAGAGCACTGGCTCTGAGTGCATGCGCTCCAGAGCTCGGGCTCAGCAATTGGACACATCGGTCCAGCCGCTCCGCAGCACGTGGGATCTTCCCAGGCCAGGGATCGAACCGGCGCCCCTTGCACTGCAAGGCGGTGTCCTTACCCACAGGACCACCAGGGAAGCCTGTTTCCTAACTTTCATAATTAAAAAGAATGTTTCTCATAACATCCTATCCTTCTATGCCTTCCACTCTATGCCTTCACAAATTCTTTCCAAACACACAGGAAACTCGTCTCTCTTATGGGCTCACAGTCACACAGTTTACCATTGCTTTTGTTTTCTGTTTTTGGCATGTACACACTGTTGTCCATTTTTAAGCATCATCTTATACTACTTGCAACTGAATTGCTTTGTTGGCAATGTCTGACCTTCCCAGCAGGTTATCAGCAGGATGGGGGCTCTTAGCTTTCTTTTTCACATGCTGTGTCCTTCTTACTGCTTAGGACAGTTCTCTGCACATTGTGGAATTCTTTTCTAAGCTTCAGAGGAAGACAGATAAGTTGTTATGGTTAAGAGCTAACACCTTTTTATGAGGAAAAAAAATGATTCAGAAAAGCGCCAGATACAGAAAAACTCCCTGATCTGTCACTCACTATCCAGAGATAACTACTCTTGACATGTTGTCACACATCCATTCTTTCTTTATAAGTAAATATACAGATCTACAGATAGATGTGCACCATTTTACACATGACCTCACACTATTCCAGGGATGAAGTACCTTGCTCTTCAATAGAAGATTTAGATCTTCCCCCATGTCAACTGGTGTGGTTCTATCTAATTGTTAATGGCTATATAGTAGTTGTTCCTACACACACGCCACAGTTCATTTAAAGCAGTACTGAACTGATTGACACTTGTGGTTTATAGCTTTCTGTCTGAGTCACTGCATGTCTCAGTACCAGTGTGATCATCTCTTGGGGTTAGGTAAAGTCTTGTAAATGAAAGAGTTTGTGATAAAGCATGGGTATATCTTACAGGACCTACATAATTACTCAACGAGAAGAAAGTTTAAAGCAATGTTGAGCACTTTTCCTAAGTAACTGTCAGATCCTAATAGTTAGCTGTGATTGGCCTTCAGTACAGCATTCAGTCATCAAAAAGTATTATGAAATGTTAGATATAAATAAAAAGAAAAATCTCAAGAAGTACTCCGGGAGTATTCATAAGTGTACAAATGATTCATTGCTTTCCGCCTTTTATCCTGCTGGGCAGTGACTACCTGTCTTTCTTCTTCCACAAACTATTTTGGAAAGCTTGTCTAATTTAGGATATTATCAAAGCATATTCTCTCCGGTCAAGGAGCAGAAAGCAGTGTTTTCTCTTTCTCGGAGAAAAGTTTGCTTAGGGAAGTACACAGTCTGATGAAAGAGCCTGCAGCTGTGGGCTATTTTGAAGCCTACTTGAAAGCACTTTGGTTATGTTTATTTCTTTACTATTCCACTTTATTTCAGAAATGATTTGAGATGGTTTACAAAGATGCAAACAATGAACTAGATAAAATTGATTTTGTATATGACTAAAAGGAGGTAAAGGGACAATGAGGGCAAGAAAGTACGCAGAAAGCCTTATCCTCATTGGGTGGCCCCCTTGGCTGAACCAGAGCTCAGTTCTTCTGAAACTAAATCGGAGTCTGTCCTTCTACAGGAGAGCAGCCTTAGAGGCCCCGTGGCTCCTTCTAACATGGTCTTAGATGGTTTTGGCTTTAGTTGACCTTCATTTGGCCTAGAACCTTCCGCCGTAAAAAAGATTTTTGAGATTGTGGATGAGATGTGAACCCTGAAAGCATCAGCAGAGATTTTAATTAACCACGATAAACTGCTTCAATTGATTCATGGCTCTGTCTGCTATTGACTTTTCAGAGACTGATTAGCCTGCCCCAGAGTTACCAAGCACTCAGCTTTTTAACTTTTTCTTACTGCATGCAGCCTGACTTTGACCATTTCACTTTCCAAACTTCTCTCTTTAAATAGGCTGGGCATTTAAAAACAGTGGAGACCCCTGTCTCTCTAGTTTTCTCAGTAACAAATCTGGCATAATTTTTGAAGCTATAGAGTTGGTATGAGATGAAATTTGGGTTTCCTGTTACAACTTTTAAAACGTTTATATTATATTATTTAAGGTGTTTTTTCTTTTTTTCTTTTTTTGCCTCTGCATCTGGGCAATGGCAAGTCATTGTGACATGAAAAAATTATGAAATTTGGTATCAATCTGATATTCTCAATCCAGTGAAACTGACAGAATTTTAGATGATTTGAATTTTATTAGTTTGCTATTGATTGGTGTTAAGAAATATTAAATTACCAATAACTTGAACAATGCATATGTTTAACTTTGTATAAAGCTTAGGGCTTTAAAGGGTATAACTATGGGCTTGACATACAGTAAAATGGAGGCTTTCTGAAAACTGGATTTCAAGAATACTCAATAGATCTCTCCTTAGATGTAGTTGAGGAATAAAGTAATATGACCCTTCTTTGGAACATAAAAGTAACCTCCAAGTAGTGAATATTAATAAAAAGTTAACAGAGTTTAACTCTTCACATAAACAACCCTACTCATGTAGATGTAATTTCACTCTGTAGATGTGAAGGCACGGTCTGGTATGTTAGGTCACTATTGAATATCCTGACTATTTGCTATCTATTAAAAAAAAATTATTTTATTGAAGTATAATTGATTTACAATGGTGCATTAATTTCTACTATATAGCAAAGTGGCTTTTATATATATGTGTGTGTATATGTAGAATAGTTTTTCATATTCTTTTCCATTATGGTTTATTACAGGATATTGACCATGGTTCCCTATAGGACCTTATTGTTGATCTACTCCATGTATATTGAGTTGACCCAAAAGTTCACTCAGATTTTTCTGTAATATCTGATGTAAAAATCGGAACAAACTTTTTGGTCAACCCAGTAATAGTATGCATCTGCTAATTCCAAATTCCCAGTCCATTACCCCCCACCCCCACCTTCCATCCACCTTTAAGTCTCTCCTGTGTATTTGTGAGTCAGTTTCTGTTTTGTAAATGAGTTCCTTTGTGTCATTGTTTAGGTTCCACATATAAGTGATGTTATGGTGTTTGTCTTTCTTTTTCTGACTTCACTTAGTTTGTGCAGATGGCCTATGGAGGACAGGCCCACCATGGTGTTGGGAGTACAAGGCCCCTGGGATGTAGCAGGTCCACTCTCTTGTTGCCACAGTAAACTGGCCAAGATAGCCTGTGATAAATTACAATAGGTGTAGTTTCAAAATCACCTTGTAATAGATGGAGATTTCCAGTCTTCCTGTCAGAGGAAAGAAAAGGATACTAGTAAAAAATGATTGTGCAGTGCTCAAATGAGGAAATGTACACTTAACAATTGTCCTTTCTCATTCCCTCTTTCCTTTGGAACAAGTATTTATTTTGATTATTCAAATATGTGCACTTGATAAAAAATATATCAAACATTTATTGAGTGCTTTCAATATGCTAACCCCTGTTCTGGTCTGGGGTACTTGAAGAGTAAAGATGTGTCAATCTAGTGCTGGCCACTGTTCTAGGCTGGGGCACAGGAAGAGTAAGATGAGTAAATCTCGTGATGACTTTGGGTGGTGTTACATGGTGAAACAAATGGACACTAATTAAATGAATTTTGAGGAAGGGTTACTATTAGCTTGCTGTGAGGTCTCCAATAAATATTATAATACAGCTTTGATGAAACTCTTATTTTTCAGACTCTTACCTGTCACACACAGTTCTTGTCAGTGTTGGCTACAGGTTTGTAAAATGAAAAGCACACAGGAAGAACTTCGTAAGTGCTGAATTTAGCACCTTTATAGGCTATGATTCCATCACATGATACAAAGCAGAATCACTGGACATTCTGGTATAAATTCAAGCATTTCCTGACTGTGTATGCCTTCTTTCCTTCTCCTGCTCCTAGCTGAACATCTAAAATGTGCTAGTTAGAGGCTCTGAAATTCCCAGGGATCAAAAGCTGGGCAATGTCTCTTCTCTGGAACCTACATAAGGAGGATTCCTCTGTGACAGGATCTGACAATGCACATGACTTAGTGAAAACGTGAAAAGGACATGTGGACACAGAGAGCCAACTGTGTGTATTTTTGGAAGGGCTATTTCTATCTCAGATAGATATGGTATGGTAGAGTTCTTGTGTGATTAAAAAGCAGTCATCAATGATGCAGTAGAATGCTGACATTTTCAAAGAAGTTGTCTTTGGGTGCATTGTATCACCTGAATAGTTTCAGAGTGCTGAGAAATGGTCTACTTGGTGGTATTTGTCAACTTTACCCCAGGCAGTGTTAGGAAACCAGGCTTGATGTTAGGAAACCAAACCTGTCTCCAAGGACATAGTGACATGTGCTGGGAAAGGGTCCTACAATAATTAGTTAATAGCTTGTTCTCTCCCTTATGGGTATTTTAGGCTCAGATTATCCTTTGTAAGATTTTTTTCCTAGGCTCACTGATTCAATATAGATATTTATAAGAGTTTAATTCAGAATATAAATATAGAAAAGGTCTCATAAGGAAGTTTATCTTTAACTCAGACTTCATATCATTAATACTTTAAATCTCATTATAACGTTATAACCTGAGTGCCACATCTGTCTTCTTGTATGGAGATCTTAGAGAACAATTATGACCTGATGTCATCTTCTCCGCTCATTTATTAACTGTGTTCATACTGATGAGCTCCAACGTGCAAAAATAGTCATATCAGGCTGGATATTTCTAAGAAAATAGCTAAGGCAGGTTTTAAAGCTCCATGTATTTGGACAGAGTCCACAGTGATTCATTCTCTGGGAGTTCTTGAGGCTGAGAGCATGCTCAATTTGTGTATTTTTCTGGAGTAGAATTCAGTACACATCAGCCTTTTTTGAACATATGCCAAATTTGGGGGCATTGGACTAAAAATGTTTTACACATGTCGTCTCTTTGGCCTCATAATAGCCTGGTGAGGTAGGTGTAGTGACTCAGCTCTTCAGGAGAAGAGTGGACATTTAGGGTAAGTGTTGACATCCATTGAGTGGTCAGGTTGGAACTTAGCCTCCAGCCTATCTGATGCAGAAGCTCTTTTGTTGGCAACTGCTATGTTGTACTGTCACTTAGTGGAAAAATTCTAATTTCGTCTTTGTCCTTTTATTTCTTGAATGTTCTACAATGAATGTGAGTTGATTTTATATTCCAATAATATCAGACAGTATCATTTAGACATCTAATGCAGTTAGATTAAAAAACAATACTTTTGTGTGTGATGTGAAAAATACTAAGCTCCATGAATCTGAGTACCATAACCCTACATTTAGCAGTTAGATATTATAGTTAATACTTAAAATGTAATAGATATATATGTATTAAGCTTTCTACTTTATTTTTCTTGGGAAAATAAATTTATTGATGTAAGAGTTTTACCCCCAGATTCTAAATTGATTTTCATTGTCATCATCATTGTCACAAGACAAGAAGAACATTTCCTTCCTCTTTGTAGGAGACATTTTTATATATAGAAAGACTATAGGTTATTATTAAGAGAGTTCAGTGATTAAAGGAAGAGAGATAACTGAGCAGTCAGAAGGCTCAGTAAAGGTTTCTGATAATAGTGGGGATTTGAGCGTTTTTTTCCCCTCTTTCTCTTGCCCCGCCACCCTAATTTGATTTTAGGAACAGTAATCAATACTGTGGGAGACTAATTAATTTAGATAATTAAATGAACTTGTTTTAGGCTGTTCATTTAGCCTCTCCTCACCCCCTCACTGGACAGAGGAGCCTGGTGGGTTACAGTCCAAAGGGTTCGCAAAGAGCCAGACATGACTGGGTGACTAAGCACATACACACAGCACCCACCCCCACCCCAACTCCCAAAATATCCATCCTTTATGGCTACTCACAATGATCCCTTGGGGGTTTGGCCTCATTTGGACTTGGGTAGGACCTGGAAATCTGAATTTTTAACAAAGGATCTAGGTAAATTGTATGATCAGGCATACTTGAGAACCCCTGGAAGAGAGGAAAACTTACATGAAGAGAAGCAGTAGGAAATGAGATTTTAAAGTCAAATTGGGTCCAGAATGTGAAAAGCCCTGAGTCTCAATCCATGGTCTGGGAGATGGTGCTGTTAAGCTGTGAGGAGCCAATGAAGGTAACCTGGACACAGGGAGGCAGCTGTAGAAGTTGGATTGGAAGGGCTGGAGAGTCACGGGCAGCTTGAAGGAGGAGCCATGGGCCAACAAAAGCTGTTAAAGACATTGAGGCATGCGGTCGTGAGGGTTTGAGCTAGGACTGTGACAGGTGTGAAGGGAGGAAGGGACATGAATCAGCATGTTTGAAACATCTGAGTTGAAAGATCCTGGTGAATAATGGAGAGGAAAGGCAAATCACAGAAGAGCGATGATGGAAATAGATTGAGCCTATACGGATACGACGGTGGCAGTTAAGAGAGAAGAGAGATGTCAGGCTTGTTGCCATCTGTTGGAGTGTGCAGTCCCATTGGGACTTTCATTTGAGGGAGACAGAGACATAGAGCTCAGGAGAGACTGTGACCGAAGGAGCTATATTTAGCGGTTCCCTCTGTGGAGGTGATTGTGGAACCCATGTGACCAGGTAAGCCTGCCAAGGACGACATCACAGGGACGGCCGCAAAGTCCTGGGGGAGCAGTTATGGGGCAGGTGGAGGATGGAGAGAGAGAAAGTGCTGTCGCAGGAGCCAGCAAGGTGGAAGTGGTCAGCAGTTTTGAATTTTGCAGAGAGGGAAAGGAAGATGAGGTCTTCTCAAAGGACATTGGATTTAGCTCAGTTTTAATCATAAGGGGAAAACTGGACATTCAGATTTAATGAGTAACAAAATGGTGAGGAAGTGCCAGTGGGTAATTTTTCAAAGCTTGATGGGAAAGGACAGTAAGAGACCATCACTTGGGTGTGTGAGAAGCTTTTGAGGTCAGTGGAAACTTGTATATATTCAGAAGTTTCCTGTGGAGGTGGGATGGTGTGTATCACAGAGGAATCTAGAAAGCGGTGGTTCCAAAGACACTGACTTTTCACGTATTGAGTTCCAGGACTGTGCTTGGGGCTCCAAAGGTAAGACCCAGCCTTCATCTGTAAGTATCCTAGGAGAAGGAGGAACGTTGACAGTGACAGGGGAGGGTGAGTTAGGGAGTCTGGGATCGACATGTACACACTGCTGTATTTAAAATGAAGAGCCTACAAGCACCTACTGTGTAGCACATGGGACTCTGCTCAGTGTTAGGTGGCAGCCTGGATGGGAAGGGGATTTGGGGAGAATGGATACATCTATATATACGGCTGAGTCACACTGCTGTGCACCTGAAACTATCACAACATTGCTTATTGGCTATCCTCCAATATAAAATAAGAAGTTACCAAAAAAACGAGGTTGACGGTGAGGTTTGAGCCTTGATGACTCAGCGGTGGTGGCCCTGCAGACAAGGGGAGGAAAACCACAGTAGAGCACCGGGGTCAGAACCCTGATGAAATGATGCACAGGTGCTGGGGCAGTTGAGGCGGGCAGAAGGCAAGGTGGCCGAGGACTTCACCGAGGACACGATGCTTTCATTGTCCTGTGTGGGATAAGTGTTCCTTCTCCAGTCGTCAAGGAAGCTTATCTCATGGGGCACCCTTTCTGGGGAAATGCTTGGAAATGTGTTGGAAGAGCAGTTGTCTGTGTGATTGAAGTGGAGGAAAGCTGGAGGGCTAGAAAAGAGTCAGAACAAAACATGTTTGTGTGTCTCGATGAGAAGCTGAAGGTTTTACGATTTTTTTTTTGTCTTTTTCTTCCCCTACCAGTCTTAGGGGAACTGTGATAAGAATTTAAGCAGAGGGAATTTCCTGGTGGTCCAGTGGTTAGGACTCAGCATTTTTATGGCCGTGGCCCAGGTTCAGTCCCCAGTCGGAGAATTATTATAAGATCCCACAGGGCTTCCCTGGTGGTCCAGTGGGTAAGGACACCACCTTGCACTGCAAGGGGCGCCGGTTTGATCCCTGGCCTGGGAAGATCCCACGTGCGCGGAGCGCTGGACGATGTGTCCAATTACCGACCCGGAGCTCTGGGCGCATGCGTCCAGAGCCGGTGCTCTGCGACAACAGAGGCCACCGCAATGGGAGGCCCACATGGGCCAAAGAACAAAAATGGATGAAACTAGACAAACGAAAACCAGTGGAAGTAGTCCGCCCACCCCGCCCTCCCCACCCCCGCCAAAATAAATAAATAAATGTTAAAAAAAAAAAAAATCCCACAACCCCCACCATGCAGCTAGGAAAAAGAAAGAATTTAAGCAGGACTGTGCAGTGATCTAATTTGCCTTTAGGAGGGCCATCCTGCCTCCTGGCAGCACTGTGGACAGTGGTGCAGGGCACAACTGGCAGCAGCAGCCAGGTCGGAAGCCTGGTGTTTAGTCCAGGTGAGAATAGGCGGAGGCGCAAACAGGAAAGGAGACCCTTAGGACGGAGAGGGGAGGGAACTGAGGATCTGAAAGGCTTATTGGCTATCCTCCAATATAAAATAAGAAGTTACCAAAAAAACGAGGTTGACGGTGAGGTTTGAGCCTTGATGACTCAGCGGTGGTGGCCCTGCAGACAAGGGGAGGAAAACCACAGTAGAGCACCGGGGTCAGAACCCTGATGAAATGATGCACAGGTGCTGGGGCAGTTGAGGCGGGCAGAAGGCAAGGTGGCCGAGGACTTCACCGAGGACACGATGCTTTCATTGTCCTGTGTGGGATAAGTGTTCCTTCTCCAGTCGTCAAGGAAGCTTATCTCATGGGGCACCCTTTCTGGGGAAATGCTTGGAAATGTGTTGGAAGAGCAGTTGTCTGTGTGATTGAAGTGGAGGAAAGCTGGAGGGCTAGAAAAGAGTCAGAACAAAACATGTTTGTGTGTCTCGATGAGAAGCTGAAGGTTTTACGATTTTTTTTTTGTCTTTTTCTTCCCCTACCAGTCTTAGGGGAACTGTGATAAGAATTTAAGCAGAGGGAATTTCCTGGTGGTCCAGTGGTTAGGACTCAGCATTTTTATGGCCGTGGCCCAGGTTCAGTCCCCAGTCGGAGAATTATTATAAGATCCCACAGGGCTTCCCTGGTGGTCCAGTGGGTAAGGACACCACCTTGCACTGCAAGGGGCGCCGGTTTGATCCCTGGCCTGGGAAGATCCCACGTGCCGCGGAGCGGCTGGACCGATGTGTCCAATTACCGACCCGGAGCTCTGGAGCGCATGCGTCCAGAGCTGGTGCTCTGCGACAACAGAGGCCACCGCAATGGGAGGCCCACATGGGCCAAAGAACAAAAATGGATGAAACTAGACAAACGAAAACCAGTGGAAGTAGTCCGCCCACCCCCCGCCCTCCCCACCCCCGCCAAAATAAATAAATAAATGTTAAAAAAAAAAAAAATCCCACAACCCCCACCATGCAGCTAGGAAAAAGAAAGAATTTAAGCAGGACTGTGCAGTGATCTAATTTGCCTTTAGGAGGGCCATCCTGCCTCCTGGCAGCACTGTGGACAGTGGTGCAGGGCACAACTGGCAGCAGCAGCCAGGTCGGAAGCCTGGTGTTTAGTCCAGGTGAGAATCGGCGGAGGCGCAAACAGGAAAGGAGATCCTTAGGAAGTAGAGTGGATGGAACTGAGGATCTGAAAGGTTTTCATGGTGATGGAGGTTGAGAGGGTGGGAGGAGAAAGGAGGAGACTTCCAGAAAAGCTGAGATTGGCTTCATTTCTTTTTTTTTTTTTAATATTTATTATTTATTTATTTGGGGCGGGTTGGGGAGGGAGGGAGGTGTGGGGTGGGCGGGCCACTTCTATTGGTCTTTGATTTCTCTATTTTCATCCGTCTTTGTTCTTTGGCTCCTGTGGGCCTCCCATCGCGGTGGCCACTGTCGTCGCAGAGCACTGGCTCTGGGCGCACGCACGCCAGAGCTCCGGCTCAGTAATTGGACACATGGGTCCAGCTGCTCCGCGGCTCGTGGGATCTTCCCAGGCCAGGGCTCGAACCGGCGCCCCTTGCACTGCAAGGCGGTGTCCTTACCCACTGGACCACCAGGGAAGCCCATGGCTTCATTTCTGACATCAAGACTGCTTGGAACATTTACAGGGGGAATGCTGAATGTTTACAAGTGTGGCCTGGAGAGAGAAACGGACACGCCCAGCACAAGAGCAGTGGCTGAGACAAATGTGTCCTGAGTAAATCTTGGAGTGTGGATCCTACACACACACAGAGCCCCTAGACTCAAGAATTATCCTTTTTCTCAATTTTCTGGGTGCTTTTAACCTTTCCAATCTTAGCTGTCTTCCAGCTTGACCTCTGGGCTCTTACTGGCATTAGGTAGAAAAAGAAGATCGATGATGGCATCTACCTATGCTTTGTTTTACTACTGATTAGCAGACAGTAGGGCTTCCCTGGTGGCTCAGATGGTAAAGAATCTGCCTGCAATGTGGGAGACCTGGGTTTGATCCCTGGGTTGGGAAGATCCCCGGAGGAGGGCATGGAAACACATTGTATTATTGCCTGGAGAATCCCTATGGATGAAGGAGCCTGGCATGCTGCAGTTGGACAAAACTGAGCGACTAAAACCCAGTGCCATTCTTTGGGGCCTCCTGGCAGCACTGTGGACAGTGGTGCAGGGCACAACTGGCAGCAGCAGCCAGGTCGGAAGCCTGGTGTTTAGTCCAGGTGAGAATCGGCGGAGGCGCAAACAGGAAAGGAGATCCTTAGGAAGTAGAGTGGATGGAACTGAGGATCTGAAAGGTTTTCATGGTGATGGAGGTTGAGAGGGTGGGAGGAGAAAGGAGGAGACTTCCAGAAAAGCTGAGATTGGCTTCATTTCTTTTTTTTTTTTTAATATTTATTATTTATTTATTTGGGGCGGGTTGGGGAGGGAGGGAGGGGGATGGGTGGGCCACTTCCATTGGTCTTTCATTTCTCCATTTTCATCCGTTTTTGTTCCTTGGCTCCTGTGGGCCTCCCATCGCGGTGGCCACTGTTGTCGCAGAGCACAGGCTCTGGGCGCACGCACGCCAGAGCTCCAGCTCAGTAATTGGACGCATCGGTTCAGCTGCTCCGCGGCACGTGGGATCTTCCCAGGCCAGGAATCGAACCGGCGTCCCTTGCACTGCAAGGCGGTGTCTTTACCCACAGGACCACCAGGGGAAGCCCATGGCTTCATTTCTGACATCAAGACTGCTTGGAACATTTACAGGGGGAATGCTGAATGTTTACAAGTGTGGCCTGGAGAGAGAAACGGACACGCCCAGCACAAGAGCAGTGGCTGAGACAAATGTGTCCTGAGTAAATCTTGGAGTGTGGATCCTACACACACACAGAGCCCCTAGACTCAAGAATTATCCTTTTTCTCAATTTTCTGGGTGCTTTTAACCTTTCCAATCTTAGCTGTCTTCCAGCTTGACCTCTGGGCTCTTACTGGCATTAGGTAGAAAAAGAAGATCGATGATGGCATCTACCTATGCTTTGTTTTACTACTGATTAGCAGACAGTAGGGCTTCCCTGGTGGCTCAGATGGTAAAGAATCTGCCTGCAATGTGGGAGACCTGGGTTTGATCCCTGGGTTGGGAAGATCCCCGGAGGAGGGCATGGAAACACATTGTATTATTGCCTGGAGAATCCCTATGGATGAAGGAGCCTGGCATGCTGCAGTTGGACAAAACTGAGCGACTAAGCACACACAGCCCAGCAGACATGATGGGAGGTTTGGATCTTTAGGAGAGGAGCATCAAATCCCATAGTGAGGTTTGGATTACTTATCAAACCCTTTTATATTTCAACATGTGTTCCACATCTAGCCCTTACCAAGGATGCTCAAGTTCCAATTTTGTTTTGTTTTAATTAACCCCATGAGGGTATACAGCTATGATATTTCTTGGTTTCTTTTTAAATTCAGTAGTTGGACAGTGTTGTCTTTGGCAAATACATGAATTAGAATATATAGTTTTTTTGAACCTATTACAGGAAATCTATGTTACTTCCTTTACTGCTCTGGCAGTCTCTTCTTAGTACTAAATGAACTAGCAAAATAGAATTTATGGCCCTTTTCAACACTGAATGGAAACACAGTTGAGACTTAGCCCCAGAAATTAAACTCCTGTCTGGAGCCTGTTTACACTGGAGCCTTCATCATAGCATTCAGTTCTCACTGAGAATTAATATTCCCAGTGACAGAAAGGGAGTGTTCCCCCTCTGGAGGTGGTGAGTGGGTCATGTTAGCAGTAAGAAAACAGTGAGGCTCTTACCAAGTCTTTTTAATTGAAGCAGCAGCATTTAGGTGGGAGCCTGTTGAAGTGGTTACAGTGGCCAGCTTTTCAAGCGAAACCCTAATGAGAACGATTACAGATTTAAGAGTATGGATCACTTGTGGGTCTTGGTTAGATCATGTTTTGAATAAATAAGCTTAGACAGTGGGAAAGATTGAACACCGACTGATATTTAATTCTCCTGAGAAATCATTGGTGATTTTGTTGGTGTCTTGGTTTTAGATCATTGTTTTGAATTTTAGTTTAGGTAAATCGATGATGGCATCTACCTATGCTTTGTTTTACTACTGATTAGCAGACAGTAGGGCTTTCCTGGTGCCTCAGACAGTAAAGAATCTGCCTGCAATGTGGGAGACCTGGGTTTGATCCCTGGGTTGGGAAGATCCCCGGAGGAGGGCATGGAAACACATTGTATTATTGCCTGGAGAATCCCTATGGATGAAGGAGCCTGGCATGCTGCAGTTGGACAAAACTGAGCGACTAAGCACACACAGCCCAGCAGACATGATGGGAGGTTTGGATCTTTAGGAGAGGAGCATCAAATCCCATAGTGAGGTTTGGATTACTTATCAAACCCTTTTATATTTCAACATGTGTTCCACATCTAGCCCTTACCAAGGATGCTCAAGTTCCAATTTTGTTTTGTTTTAATTAACCCCATGAGGGTATACAGCTATGATATTTCTTGGTTTCTTTTTAAATTCAGTAGTTGGACAGTGTTGTCTTTGGCAAATACATGAATTAGAATATATAGTTTTTCTGAACCTATTACAGGGAAATCTATGTTACTTCCTTTACTGCTCTGGCAGTCTCTTCTTAGTACTAAATGAACTAGCAAAAATAGAATTTATGGCCCTTTTCAACACTGAATGGAAACACAGTTGAGACTTAGCCCCAGAAATTAAACTCCTGTCTGGAGCCTGTTTACACTGGAGCCTTCATCATAGCATTCAGTTCTCACTGAGAATTAATATTCCCAGTGACAGAAAGGGAGTGTTCCCCCTCTGGAGGTGGTGAGTGGGTCATGTTAGCAGTAAGAAAACAGTGAGGCTCTTACCAAGTCTTTTTAATTGAAGCAGCAGCATTTAGGTGGGAGCCTGTTGAAGTGGTTACAGTGGCCAGCTTTTCAAGCGAAACCCTAATGAGAACGATTACAGATTTAAGAGTATGGATCACTTGTGGGTCTTGGTTAGATCATGTTTTGAATAAATAAGCTTAGACAGTGGGAAAGATTGAACACCGACTGATATTTAATTCTCCTGAGAAATCATTGGTGATTTTGTTGTTTGTGAAAATACCATGATCGTGTTTTACTCCATTATAGAGATATGTGCTGAAGTGTTTACAGATAAAATGATCTGAAGTCAGGTCATTTTGCTTTGAGAATACGGAAGCATAAGAGTTAGGGTGTAAACATGAAATCTCAATGCAGGGACAGTTCTAGGGGTGGGAGCCCTAAAAGTGAATCAGTAGGAGGGAGTTAAATGTCTGCTTCTCACCTGGTTTTGACACTTCAATGGACGTCTCTCACTCTTTCCACGTATAGGGTGACAATGTTTCTGCGTTTCTGACCCTCAGATCAAGGAATGACTGAACAACTAACACTGACTGACTACTCAGGACTTCGGCAGTGATCTGAGCAGTTCCTATCTTGTCCTTCTCAGAGGCTTCAGCCTCTTGTGGAGGTGACCATGCAGGGGACTCCTTGTCCCCAGTTAGATTTGTGAGACTTTTGACTGAGACATAAGATGACAGTTCGGGTGGAGTGGTCTGTAAAGACAACTGGAATGGGAGCGGGTAGAGGTTTCAATAGGAGGCAGATTTTCACATAGAGACTTTTTTCTTTTTTTTTAAAGATTTATTTATTTTGGCGGGGGTGGGGAGGGCGGGGGGTGGGCGGACTACTTCCACTGGTTTTCGTTTGTCTAGTTTCATCCATTTTTGTTCTTTGGCCCATGTGGGCCTCCCATTGCGGTGGCCTCTATTGTCGCAGAGCGCCGGCTCTGGGCACATGCGCGCCAGAGCTCCGGGTCGGTAATTGGACACATCAGTCCAGCCACTCCACGGCATGTGGGATCTTCCCAGGCCAGGGATCGAACCGGCGCCCCTTGCACTGCAAGGTGGTGTCCTTACCCACTGGACCACCAGGGGAAGCCCCACATAGAGACTTTATGGTGTCATCGTTGGCTCTTCTTTATTCTCAGTGCAAATTGGGGCTGGAGTCAGACTCTTTTACTCTTTCAAACCAAATGCAAGTCAGTGCTGTGTGGGTACTTTTTTTTTTTTGTACCTAAACTCCCATCTGAAGGCTCTGCCCTTTGCAGACAGCAGGATAGGGAACACAAAGGGAACACAATTCAGCAAGGCCCACGGGTTTGTTTGCTTCTTTGAATTATTCCCAGCAGAGCAGGATGTTAGTATGTCATCTCTGAGGCAAATGGCACCATCCATTTTGCTCATTGGCTTTGCTCTTATTTGGTAATTAGAACGATACTTTTCCTCTCAGGATCTTCAGATACTTAGAGGAAAGCTTAGAGTTTTCTTGACACCAGTCACTGCTTTGCTTAAACAGGTAGAATGCATTAAGCCCTTTAGCTTCCTCGTATGAAGTGTTAGTCACTCAGTCATATCGGACTCTTTACAGCTCCTTGGACTGTAGTCCGCTGGGTACCTCTGTCCATGGGATTTTCTAGGCAAGAATACTGGAGTGGGTAGACATTCCCTTCTCCAGGGGATCTTCCCCACTCAGGAATTGAACCTGGGTCTCCCGTAATACAGGCAGATCCTTCACTGTCTGAGCCACTAGGGAAGCCCTAGCTTCCTCATACTTCTCTGTTGATCATGTCACCACAATGCATGTCTGTGATGGCAAGGGGTAGTAGCTTTCTAAGGAGATGATAAAAATGCCTTTGAGTTGTAGGTTGAGACAGTCTGGCCCAGAACTTTACTGTGTCTCTGTATTTTATGTTTTAGCCCAGAATGACTTACTCATTCATTCATCCAACTACCTTAAGTATCTGTTATGTGTTAGAAGTCTGTATTGAATGCTGGTTCACAGAGCTGGATTTTTTGTTGACTGCAGCAAGTTTCAGGTGTGCTCTGACTCCAGGGATTATGGCTGTGAAGAGCTAGAAGGGTTTCAGGCTGTAATGGGATCTTAACTTGCCCTTCCCCTCATACCCTTCAACATCCCTGCAATGTCTTTTGTGTAGCCCCTGACTTCCCTCTCGAGGAGAAATGTTGAGGGAGAAGTTCCTCCTGGTACAAAGTTTGCTTTGGCAAATTTTTTTTTCAGGTAGAAGAAAAGTGTTATATATGCATTTAACAAATACATATTTGTCATCCCTCACTGACCTAATGGACATGAGTTTGAGCAAATTCCAAGACAGTGAAGGCCAGGGAAGCCTGGTGTGCTGCAGTCTATGGGGTTGCAAAGAGTCAGACATGACTTAGAGACTAAACAACAATAGAACACAAGATACTCTAAAGGACTCAGAATAGATTGAACTGTGTCTTACCCCCAAGGTATGTGCTTTCCCAGCTTCAAATTTTCTTACAAGCTGGAACATCTTCTTAGTATCTTTGGACTTTGTAGCAAATACCAGATTTACAAAAAAAAGAAAATCATTACTCTGTAGACATAATATAGAAGAATGGAGACTCATTAACCTGGCTGGGAGAAGTGTGAGGGTGGACTACTAACAAGCACCACCCTTTTAAACATTGTCGTAGAATGCATCCTTGAAAACTCAGTCATATCGGACTCTTTACAGCTCCTTGGACTGTAGTCCGCTGGGTACCTCTGTCCATGGGATTTTCTAGGCAAGAATACTGGAGTGGGTAGACATTCCCTTCTCCAGGGGATCTTCCCCACTCAGGAATTGAACCTGGGTCTCCCGTAATACAGGCAGATCCTTCACTGTCTGAGCCACTAGGGAAGCCCTAGCTTCCTCATACTTCTCTGTTGATCATGTCACCACAATGCATGTCTGTGATGGCAAGGGGTAGTAGCTTTCTAAGGAGATGATAAAAATGCCTTTGAGTTGTAGGTTGAGACAGTCTGGCCCAGAACTTTACTGTGTCTCTGTATTTTATGTTTTAGCCCAGAATGACTTACTCATTCATTCATCCAACTACCTTAAGTATCTGTTATGTGTTAGAAGTCTGTATTGAATGCTGGTTCACAGAGCTGGATTTTTTGTTGACTGCAGCAAGTTTCAGGTGTGCTCTGACTCCAGGGATTATGGCTGTGAAGAGCTAGAAGGGTTTCAGGCTGTAATGGGATCTTAACTTGCCCTTCCCCTCATACCCTTCAACATCCCTGCAATGTCTTTTGTGTAGCCCCTGACTTCCCTCTCGAGGAGAAATGGTGAGGGAGAAGTTCCTCCTGGTACAAAGTTTGCTTTGGCAAATTTTTTTTTCAGGTAGAAGAAAAGTGTTATATATGCATTTAACAAATACATATTTGTCATCCCTCACTGACCTAATGGACATGAGTTTGAGCAAATTCCAAGACAGTGAAGGCCAGGGAAGCCTGGTGTGCTGCAGTCTATGGGGTTGCAAAGAGTCAGACATGACTTAGAGACTAAACAACAATAGAACACAAGATACTCTAAAGGACTCAGAATAGATTGAACTGTGTCTTACCCCCAAGGTATGTGCTTTCCCAGCTTCAAATTTTCTTACAAGCTGGAACATCTTCTTAGTATCTTTGGACTTTGTAGCAAATACCAGATTTACAAAAAAAAGAAAATCATTACTCTGTAGACATAATATAGAAGAATGGAGACTCATTAACCTGGCTGGGAGAAGTGTGAGGGTGGACTACTAACAAGCACCACCTCCCTTTGTGGTCAAAGTTTCATTGGTCGTTTCATTGACCACACTGGTAGTTTATTGTATGGTGAGTCTTCATTCCAGAATTCGTATGTAAAAATCAAACATTGAAAATGTTGGAAGCCCTAAATTGTTACATATATTATAATACATGCAGGTAATGTAAGTTGACTTCATTGTCATGTCACATTAAAATTTTAGAAGGTTTCAACCTTTTTATTCTTGAAGATTGAGTAGCTCATCTTTCTCACTTCCTCCCTTCCTGGAAAAGTCATGTCTTCGAACATTGTCTAGAAGTAGGAAGCGGTTACTTTTACTTTCCTTTTTTTTCATTTTTAAAATGTTTTATTTCATAGTTCATAAAAAAGTTTTTATGTGCAAGACGGAAAGTAAATAGCAAGGCAGCTATTCAATCACAAATAGATAAGACACTAGTCATTTAGACTACTATAGAGGTGTATTTAATGTATGCCCTTCATTGTTAGGCATAAACAGTTAAAACTATGCGGTCTGAATTGTGGGTTTTATATTAGACCTGCATCAATATGACATTTATGGTCAAATTTTAAGATTGGTAAAGTCAATTTCAAACTGTTTATATTTTGAGTACAGGTTTAACTAGTACAAATATATGATGTTAACTAACAACACAATAGTGATCTTCAAAGATCTTCTCTTTGCCCCATACACGTTTATAATCTGAATCTAACTTGCTAATTTCCCTTCTTGTAGCTATTCTTCCAGTTACAGTGTTACGCATTTAGTTCCCTCTTTTATCTCTACTTTCTCATACTTTGCCATTCTTTTTTTTCTGGAAACAACCAGCACGATGATTCCAGCAATAACTGCTGCTGCCACAACCACAATGACAGCAATAATACCAGCTTGTAGACCCTACGTTGTAAACTCAAGTGGTTTCTCATCACCATAGTAGATTGAAGTTCAACCGGGATCCAGAAATCCAGGAGTTCTCCATTCACTTTCAGGTTCATCTTGGAGCTTAATCTTACAAGCTAATTTAGTATCTTTGGACTTTGTAGCAAATACCAGATTTACAAAAAAGAAAATCATTACTCTGTAGACATAATATAGAAGAATGGAGACTCATTAACCTGGCTGGGAGAAGTGTGAGGGTGGACTACTAACAAGCACCACCTCCCTTTGTGGTCAAAGTTTCATTGGTCGTTTCATTGACCACACTGGTAGTTTATTGTATGGTGAGTCTTCATTCCAGAATTCGTTGCGTAAAAATCAAACATTGAAAATGTTGGAAGCCCTAAATTGTTACATATATTATAATACATGCAGGTAATGTAAGTTGACTTCATTGTCATGTCACATTAAAATTTTAGAAGGTTTCAACCTTTTTATTCTTGAAGATTGAGTAGCTCATCTTTCTCACTTCCTCCCTTCCTGGAAAAGTCATGTCTTCGAACATTGTCTAGAAGTAGGAAGCGGTTACTTTTACTTTCCTTTTTTTTCATTTTTAAAATGTTTTATTTCATAGTTCATAAAAAAGTTTTTATGTGCAAGACGGAAAGTAAATAGCAAGGCAGCTATTCAATCACAAATAGATAAGACACTAGTCATTTAGACTACTATAGAGGTGTATTTAATGTATGCCCTTCATTGTTAGGCATAAACAGTTAAAACTATGCGGTCTGAATTGTGGGTTTTATATTAGACCTGCATCAATATGACATTTATGGTCAAATTTTAAGATTGGTAAAGTCAATTTCAAACTGTTTATATTTTGAGTACAGGTTTAACTAGTACAAATATATGATGTTAACTAACAACACAATAGTGATCTTCAAAGATCTTCTCTTTGCCCCATACACGTTTATAATCTGAATCTAACTTGCTAATTTCCCTTCTTGTAGCTATTCTTCCAGTTACAGTGTTACGCATTTAGTTCCCTCTTTTATCTCTACTTTCTCATACTTTGCCATTCTTTTTTTTCTGGAAACAACCAGCACGATGATTCCAGCAATAACTGCTGCTGCCACAACCACAATGACAGCAATAATACCAGCTTGTAGACCCTACGTTGTAAACTCAAGTGGTTTCTCATCACCATAGTAGATTGAAGTTCAACCGGGATCCAGAAATCCAGGAGTTCTCCATTCACTTTCAGGTTCATCCTTTTGGAATGGAGCAAGGATTCATCCTTAACATCTTTCTCAATAT
Organism: Tragulus kanchil; assembly: GCA_022376925.1. NCBI lineage: Eukaryota > Metazoa > Chordata > Mammalia > Artiodactyla > Tragulidae > Tragulus > Tragulus kanchil. The sequence continues at coordinate 264,342,997 of JAIOJX010000026.1, read as the reverse complement.
AATAAGCCACATCAGCAATATCCACATTATTCTGAGTTTTCTGAGAAGAATTTTATATCAAATCAATAGTGATAACATCATTCTCATACAGAATATTTGTGATATATTTTGGATCCAGTTAATAATGACTTGTGATTACCTCCTTGAGTGCAGTCTGCAAACTTTGAAAGTCATAAGGTTTTTCCCTTGTTTTGTGTTTTAGTTCAGTGATGATCTAGTAGGTCCTCACTGGCTCAGAGCAGGGTATTTCACTGTCCTTATCCGGTCTTCTGATCTCAGCAGTGTTCACACACCAGCATGAGGAGGTGCCATTGCACTGGTTGACTTTAAAGAGCCTCTATGACACTCAGGGTCATAGAGCCCGTCATTATTCTGGATGGTGCCGTCAGGTTTTGGTCTTCTCCTGGCCTTTGAGTGACTCATTTCTGCCTTCATCATGAAGCACTTAGTAGCCCATTTTGTGCAAATGACGGAATGTTGACCCTGTGCATTCACAGAGCAGTTGGTGGTCAGCTTGTAGTTTTCACATACATATCCTTACTGAGCTGCGGCCACCACCGCTGTGGCCATGGCGAGTAGGAGCCAAACGCTAGGGCCTGGGAGGGTGCCGTGCTGCGCGCACTGCCATCAAGGACTATTTGGATATAAGGGCGCCAGATGAGCCTGAGGCTCGCGGGAAGATGCGTGGACAGAGTAGAGTGCCGAGAGCCCACTGGCCGACCCGTCGGCGCGAGGTGAGGGACGCGTGGGACCCCATTGGGAGAACTGCAGCAGAGTGCCCCGAGACCAGAGGACAGTTGCCAGCCGGCCGACTGACTGAGCAGTTTCGTTTTTTTTTCTCATGAAAGTAATTGGGTTTGAATTTTTTTTTTTTTAATGAGGTATGTATATGTATATCTTTAATTTTTAAATACCTGGATTTCGATTGACACTCTATACATAATAATGATAAAAGAAAATTGCAGATGAACCTAAAAGGGGAGGACGCAGAGGGAAAGTTTTTTCCTTCACTGCTGATGGAGTGAGCAAAAGATTGTTGGCCTGTCTCTGCCCAGCAATGCATATGATTGGTGAGTTTGGAGGGATGTCTGGCCCAGCCCCTTCCCCTCCCTTTCTGTGGGAGCTGGGCTGCTCAAGAGAGAGGTGCTCTTGATAGATCCTGTGGCTCTGCCTGAATGAGGGAGGAATGTGCTAGTTGTTCTTGCCAGAAATGGGATAGGTAAGTCTTGTCTAAAACTAGGAGTCGTTAATCAAGGAAGGCTACTGGCTCAACATTTAAGCCACTTTCTCAAATATCATCTTTATAAGGCATAGGGGAATGTTTCTATCCCCACCCCTGGTACTTATTGGTCTGTCTTCTAAGCTAGTTCATAACTAGGGAGGAGGAGAAGGGTGATATATATTGGGGGTCCTTAATGTATATGACCCAGTGAAAAAGAAGTCCCTCTGTCAATTCGGAGCCATCACCAAGTCGTATAAGTTCTTCTGGTAATGCTCAGTGCATGTGCAGATGTATCTAGAAATGTGTATGTGAGCCTCCTTCTTCTTAGGTCCAACAGTGATGGTCTTTTCTCTACTAGCTTCTTTATGTGTTTTGATGATGTATTTGATACTTGGTTGGCTGCATAATATTTCACAATATGGGTGTTGCATTAAGTTTACAACCAGAAAGACTAAACATGCCTCCATTTGAGCCTCATGCCCTGATACACAGTGAGAAACTGTAAAGTTCTGCTGAGGCAGCAGAGAAAGCAACTGTTTCCCATTCCCTTTTTTTTCCCCACACAGTAGAGGCATATCATGTATATCACTGTGATAAGACTTGATCCTCAGTATTGGAGAGCATGCTGGAAATCTGTGTAGGGACCTACTTTTTCAGAGAGCCTATTTCTGGTATTTAATTGGGAACTTCAAGCTAAGTATGACCTGAAATGCCTCTTCAGGGCAGTTAGTCATAATTGTTGTGAAGGAACTCATTGGCACTGACATTTAAAAGTTATTCTGAAATGTTTGTATTGGATGTGTGTATTTTTAAAAGCAGATTCCTTGGTGAAGTTTAGTATGACAAATACTTTCTATATTGCATTCTGTGTAGGAATTGCTGAGTCTAAATGAGTTACCATTCTACTAGACTCAATGCATTGAGTATCTTTCATGGGTTGTTAATCCCTAAGCAAATTTAGATCTTGTCAGAACATCTTTCAAGGTGCTGGCATTGCTTGTATCACTCAGAGTTCACATGAGTGATGTTTAATGGGTAACTCACCCTTAATCTTTATGTTGGCTGTCTTTAGAGTTGGAATCCAGTCTGCAGCCTATATTAGGTTATGGTAATTAGGATCATTTAGTTATTTTTCTTTTTATTGTTCTTTATGTTCAGCTCTTTCTGTATCATTCGGAGATGCTAACATAGTCCATTACCAAAACCCAGTGGATGCTCTTATTGGCACTGCGCCTCTGCTAGCTAATCTGCCTTTTGTTTGTCAGTACCATGATGAGGCTGCTGGATTTTGTGCATCAACCAGATAAACAGAATCAGAAGGGATATATAAAGAGATTTATTGCAAGGAATTGTCTTACATAATTATGGCGATGGGCCAGATGTGGCTGAAGCCTGTAGGGTAGGTCGGGAAGGGCAGGCTCCAACTCTAGGCCAAAGTTATTGTCCACAGTTGCGATTTCTTCTTCAGAGAAACCTTAGCTCAGCTGTTCAGGCCTGTCACCAGACTGCATCAGGCCCACCCAGACTATCAAGGATAATTTCCCTCAGTTGAAGGCAGTTATGGGCTTTCATTACATCTACTGTATCCTCACAGCAATGCCTAGATTAGTGTTTGATTGAATACCATGGATGGTAGCATAGCCAAGTTGACACCTAGACCCAACCATCCCAGTGCATCTCTCTGCCACTTGTTACAGTTATCCTGGTTTTCATGGTCAGTCCGCTGCCTGCCTGGCTGCCTGCCATGGTCAGTGTGCAGTTGGCTATGAGCTCTTCTTTCTCATTCCCACACCTGCTTTGCCTGCGATTTAGTTAACTTGGTAACTTATTGCTAGATCCAGAGCTTCTTCATCTCTGCTCTCCTGCCAAACATCTATTCTCCTTTTCTACCCTTTGGTTTTACATGACATGTGTTTTCTCATCTGTGGTAGTTGTCTTACCAGGACAGAGCATTCCCATTGTTTTTTTCTTTATTAGCTAAAGTCACAGTTCAGCTTGGCACCCATTCCGGCAGGAGATTTCATTCTCAAAGACAATAGTCGCAGAATTGGAGGCAAAATTGGAGGCTGCTTTCCTGGCTTCTAGCTGTTGGTATTGTTCTTTGTCATCCTGTCTTGGGAAAATGCCATATTAGAGTTTTGATAGGACTAAAACAGAAGAAGAAATATAATTACTTCTTGTTTTGTGCTGCTTCTTCAGAATAGCTCCCTTCCAGCTTCCAGAACACTCTCTTTCACCACATTGCCCTTTCAAGTTGGATTTCCACACTTACAGAGTTTCATTATCTGAAGAGCAACATTTATCAAATGTGATTCTTTACATTAGAAAATGTTAAAGCTAGGGCTTCCCCTGGTGGTCCAGTGGGTAAGGACACCTCCTTGCAGTGCAATGGGGACCCTACTCTTGCTAATCTGCCTTTTGTTTGTCAGTACCATGATGAGGCTGCTGGATTTTGTGCATCAACCAGATAAACAGAATCAGAAGGGATATATAAAGAGATTTATTGCAAGGAATTGTCTTACATAATTATGGCGATGGGCCAGATGTGGCTGAAGCCTGTAGGGTAGGTCGGGAAGGGCAGGCTCCAACTCTAGGCCAAAGTTATTGTCCACAGTTGCGATTTCTTCTTCAGAGAAACCTTAGCTCAGCTGTTCAGGCCTGTCACCAGACTGCATCAGGCCCACCCAGACTATCAAGGATAATTTCCCTCAGTTGAAGGCAGTTATGGGCTTTCATTACATCTACTGTATCCTCACAGCAATGCCTAGATTAGTGTTTGATTGAATACCATGGATGGTAGCATAGCCAAGTTGACACCTAGACCCAACCATCCCAGTGCATCTCTCTGCCACTTGTTACAGTTATCCTGGTTTTCATGGTCAGTCCGCTGCCTGCCTGGCTGCCTGCCATGGTCAGTGTGCAGTTGGCTATGAGCTCTTCTTTCTCATTCCCACACCTGCTTTGCCTGCGATTTAGTTAACTTGGTAACTTATTGCTAGATCCAGAGCTTCTTCATCTCTGCTCTCCTGCCAAACATCTATTCTCCTTTTCTACCCTTTGGTTTTACATGACATGTGTTTTCTCATCTGTGGTAGTTGTCTTACCAGGACAGAGCATTCCCATTGTTTTTTTCTTTATTAGCTAAAGTCACAGTTCAGCTTGGCACCCATTCCGGCAGGAGATTTCATTCTCAAAGACAATAGTCGCAGAATTGGAGGCAAAATTGGAGGCTGCTTTCCTGGCTTCTAGCTGTTGGTATTGTTCTTTGTCATCCTGTCTTGGGAAAATGCCATATTAGAGTTTTGATAGGACTAAAACAGAAGAAGAAATATAATTACTTCTTGTTTTGTGCTGCTTCTTCAGAATAGCTCCCTTCCAGCTTCCAGAACACTCTCTTTCACCACATTGCCCTTTCAAGTTGGATTTCCACACTTACAGAGTTTCATTATCTGAAGAGCAACATTTATCAAATGTGATTCTTTACATTAGAAAATGTTAAAGCTAGGGCTTCCCCTGGTGGTCCAGTGGGTAAGGACACCTCCTTGCAGTGCAAGGGGTGCCGGTTCGATCCCTGGCCTGGGAAGATCCCACGTGCAGCGGAGCGGCTGGACCGATGTGTCCAATTACCGAGCCGGACCTCTGGTGTGCATGCGCCCAGAGCAGGTGCTCTGGGACGACAGAGGCCACCACGATGGGAGGCCCACACGGGCCAAAGAACAAAGATGGATGAAAACAGACAAATGAAAGACCAATAGAAGTAGCCCGCCTGCTCCCCTCCCTCCCCACCCCCCATCCCGCAAAATAAAGAAAGAAAGAAAGAAAGAAATCTTTTTTTAAAAAAATGTCAAAGCTACAAGTGTCCTTCACTGATCTAGCCCAGTGTTTTTGAATTATTATTGAATTATAGGGGTCTCTTTCTCTAGAATTTCTTCCAGTTTCCCACAGAATATTTTAATAGTCTCATTCCTTTATTCTCTCTTTTTACATTCTAGAAAAAGGGAATGCCAGATTTTAGCAAAAATAGGAAATTGTTGAATTCTAAGAGGTCAAAAAAAAAAAGCTAATTTAAATCATTCTCTAAAAAGTGCAAGATTTAGCTGTAGCCAGTTATCTATAATTGATAGAAATGGACTTTTTATTCTTGTTTTTTTAATGAGTAATAATATGTTCAGACAGGAAAAAAAAGTGTAAGGGGGTTTCCCTGGTGGCCCAGTGGGTAAGGACACTACCTTGAGGTGCAAGGGGCGCCGGTTCGATCCCTGGCCTGGGAAGATCCCACGTGCTGCGGAGCGGCTGGACCGATGTGTCCAATTACCAAGCTGGAGCTCTGGAGCACATGCGCCCGGAGCCAGTGCTCTGTGACAACAGAGGCCACCGCGATGGGAGGCCCTCAGGAGCCAAAGAACAAAGACGGATGAAAATGGAGAAATGAAAGACCAATAGAAGTGGCCCGCCCGCCCCCCTCCCTCCCCCACCCCACCCCAAAAAAAGTGTAAGTATAAATTAACATCTGAGTTTTCAGATGCCCAGAAAATCTACAGCCAGAAAACACTGACCATGGAGCAAAGCATGATAGAGCCCAGTATGTGTCATGAGATGGAGTATCAAATGGCTTCCTAGGTGGCCCAGTGGTAAAGAATCTGCCTGCCAGTGCAGGAGACATGAGAGACGCAAGTTCTGTCCCTGGGTTGGGAAGATCCCCTGGAGAAGGAAATGGCAACCCACTCCAGTATTCTCACTTGCAAAATCCTGTGGACAGAGGAGCCTGACAGGATGCTATCCATAGGGCCACAAACAGTCACAGCTGAGCATGCACATGCAGACACATGCACACATACACACAGTGTCAAATATGACCTATGAATTTTTAAAGAATTCCTGACTACAAAAATGAAAATGAAATTCAATAAATAACCTCATCACTGTCCTTATTCTGGTTATCTATAATGGCTTCAGACAGTAAGTCATTTTAATAAGCTTCTGTCGGCCAGGGGTTCGGGAGGGTGTTAGCAGGCTGGCTTCTGGTCACGTGCAGCTATAGTCAGGTCATCAGGCCTCCCTTTCATGGGTTCTTTGTGGGCTGCCTGGAAGCATGGAGGCCTCAGGGCTGTCTGCAGTATACAGTGGCTGCAGGCATCCTCTGCTTGTATTCCATCGAGCAAAGTAGAAGCCACATCCCTCTCTCTGACCCTTAGTTCTAGTGGTTATAGGCAAGGCTCAGATCTGCCTGGGTATAAAGAGAGGACTTCAGACTCATCTCTTGATAGTGGGGCTGGAAAGATTCTGGAAGAACTCTAGGGGCGGTATTATTATAGGCATCTTAAAAAAAAAATTAAAACAGCCTGCCTTGCCCTGTTCTACTCTCTGGCCACATTAATCCACATACCTCCTACATGCAGCATACACTCTTGTGCTTCCAAGACCCTCCAAAATTCTCATGCTGTTACGGCTTCAGTTCAGGCCGGAAGTCAAGGCCCTTGCCCTCGAATCATCGCCCTGACACACAGCCAGAGCACAACAGGGCAACACGTTTCTTGTAAGGCCAGCCTCAAAGTGAGTAAACCAAAGGCCCACAGGCCCGTGCAGTTGCACGTCTTCCAGTGTGTTCTCCTGGGCTCTTGCTTCTTCTACTTTTTAAGTGACCCATCCCGTTTCTTAAAAAAGAACCAGTGTTTGCAGCTGAGTAACCTTCTCAGACTTTTGGGGATCTGAGTGTGCTTTTCATTTGTACTCTCTGCTTTAGCCTAACCTGGCTGTAACCTCATAGCGCAAATCCCTATAAAACTGGGTGGATTTTCTGTGAATGTCGCTGGGTGCATGTATTAGACAAAGTCATGACCTCAAGATGCTTTGTCTACCTTGGACTCCTTGTGACATTGAGGGTCCACATCCTTAAGATTCTCAGAAGTCTTACTGTGTGATGCAGCATTTCTGCAAGATTTGCTTTCAAAATCCTGAGCAAGGCTTGTGTATGTGTCTGTCTATGTCTGTATGCTCAGTTATGTCCAGCTCTCATGCCACTCCATGGACTGTAGCCCGCCAGACTCCTCAGTCCATGGGATTTCCCAAGAAATCGGCCAGGGGTTCGGAGGGTGTTAGCAGGCTGGCTTCTGGTCACGTGCAGCTATAGTCAGGTCATCAGGCCTCCCTTTCATGGGTTCTTTGTGGGCTGCCTGGAAGCATGGAGGCCTCAGGGCTGTCTGCAGTATACAGTGGCTGCAGGCATCCTCTGCTTGTATTCCATCGAGCAAAGTAGAAGCCACATCCCTCTCTCTGACCCTTAGTTCTAGTGGTTATAGGCAAGGCTCAGATCTGCCTGGGTATAAAGAGAGGACTTCAGACTCATCTCTTGATAGTGGGGCTGGAAAGATTCTGGAAGAACTCTAGGGGCGGTATTATTATAGGCATCTTAAAAAAAAAATTAAAACAGCCTGCCTTGCCCTGTTCTACTCTCTGGCCACATTAATCCACATACCTCCTACATGCAGCATACACTCTTGTGCTTCCAAGACCCTCCAAAATTCTCATGCTGTTACGGCTTCAGTTCAGGCCGGAAGTCAAGGCCCTTGCCCTCGAATCATCGCCCTGACACACAGCCAGAGCACAACAGGGCAACACGTTTCTTGTAAGGCCAGCCTCAAAGTGAGTAAACCAAAGGCCCACAGGCCCGTGCAGTTGCACGTCTTCCAGTGTGTTCTCCTGGGCTCTTGCTTCTTCTACTTTTTAAGTGACCCATCCCGTTTCTTAAAAAAGAACCAGTGTTTGCAGCTGAGTAACCTTCTCAGACTTTTTGGGGATCTGAGTGTGCTTTTCATTTGTACTCTCTGCTTTAGCCTAACCTGGCTGTAACCTCATAGCGCAAATCCCTATAAAACTGGGTGGATTTTCTGTGAATGTCGCTGGGTGCATGTATTAGACAAAGTCATGACCTCAAGATGCTTTGTCTACCTTGGACTCCTTGTGACATTGAGGGTCCACATCCTTAAGATTCTCAGAAGTCTTACTGTGTGATGCAGCATTTCTGCAAGATTTGCTTTCAAAATCCTGAGCAAGGCTTGTGTATGTGTCTGTCTATGTCTGTATGCTCAGTTATGTCCAGCTCTCATGCCACTCCATGGACTGTAGCCCGCCAGACTCCTCCGTCCATGGGATTTCCCAGGCAAGAATACTGGACTGGGTTGCCATTTCCTCCTCCAGCAGATCTTCCCGACCCATGTCTCCTGTGTCTCCTGCATTGGAAAGCTGATTGTTTACTCCTGTGCCACCTGGGCAGCTTGAAAACCTTAAGTCTGTTTAAGTGGATCCTGAAGGCACCACCTTAGCTCTTTCTTTTTTTTTTTTTTTGCCACTTCTATTGGTCTTTCATTTATTTATTTTCATCCATTTTGGTTCTTTGGCCTGTATGGGACTCCCATCGCAGTGGCTTCTCTCGTTGCAGAGCACCGGCTCTGGGCACATGTACTCCAGAGTTCCCGCTTGGCAGTTGGACACATGGGTCCAGCCGTTCCGTGGTACCTGGGATCTTCCCAGGCCAGGGATTGAACCGATGCCCCTTGCACTGCAAGGCGGTGTTCTTACCCACTGGACCACCAGGGAAGCCCCAGCTTAGATCTTTCTAAAGATTATACCCTGGATTTGATCTTTGCTCTGAAGATGGGGCTGGGTTTGAGATGTGCTGGACATTGAGAGAGACTGGGCATGAGAAACCACGTTACGCTTAACAGTGTGTCCTTTCACTCATCTCTCACTGCTCATGCTTTATCACAGGCAGCAAGCAGAACCTAGGTGTCCCTTTAAGTCCTCTACCTGGAAATCTCTTCCGCTAGACCATTAGGTCCATTTCTGACCTCTTTGCCATAGATGTCAACGTTGCCAAGCTCTGTCACTGCCCAGTGTCCTCTCCTCCTCCTCCAGCATCCGGTAACATTCTCCTCACTTTCCTGGAAGCCCGCACTGACGACCTTCTACAAGCAACAGTCCTTTCATTCTCTTCCATTATCTGGCATGTCTGTAATTCCAGAAGGGCTTGTTCTGACTAGGGTCAGAGGGGAGCACTTTTGCTAGGACCCCAGGCCACCAGTGAAGCCAGTCTGATGCCTCCTGGGTGTCTGGGATTGTTGTTGCTTTAAGTCACCCAGTTTGGGTGTGACCAGTGACATGTCAGTAGTATCGGGAACCATTAACACTGCTGTTTTCTTTCTGGCCTTGGTCACCCTCAAGTCGTCATAAGTCTGCTCTACTTTCAGGAATCCAGATTTGATCACCCTCTTCTCCCCCATGGCTGATGAAAAGCCTCTGTGCTTCTCCATCGTCTGAATTCCTAGCCCCCTGATTTGGTGGAACACAGAGGGTGCAAGTTATAGGCCAGATTTGTCCCATGGACACATCAGTTTTTAGGCTGTGCAGAAGAATACTTTAACTGGGCATAAACCTGATAACATTAAAAAAAAAAAAAAGTCAAGAGCATTCACATAAAAACACAAGCTATCCACTTCTCTGGAAGAATCAGAAGACCTGGCAACACTGGACTGCCTCCCTGTGGTAGCAATTGCTCCAGGCTGGGCTCTCCCTTTGGGAAGAGGGTACAGGTTCTGTCCAGACCACCCAGGTTCCTCCTGGGTCTGCTTTCCATTTCCCACCTGGTTCCAGCAGACCTTTGAATTGGCCATTCTAACAGAGCAGGTTCTCCACACTGTTTTCCAGCCATATTCTCAGCTGCTTCTTAAAATCCAACCCCAGACCAACCCGAGGACCTCATGACCCAGCCCCAGTTGTTCTTACTTTCCCATTGGGTGTAATAACATCTTCCTCTGCCTGGTGAGCTTGACAGATAGTCACCCTCTCTTCTGAGATCTTACAGCACTTGTATCTAGGTTGTAGCATTCACGTTTTATTGAAATCATTAGCTTAAATGTCTGTCCACCTCTATGGATTGTGAACCACTCCAACGTGTAGGCTTTGATTTATTTGTCTTTTGTCTAGAACTTGTCACCTGGTAGGTGTTAAATAAGACTTAAGACTTTGTTGACTGAATGAGAAAATAAGTGATTCTTTTAAAAGGCTGAGCCTTGCTCTCTGCCCTGAAGGAGAATACAGTTCAGTATGTCACCTGTTAAATGTAACACAGAGTAGAATGATACAAAGGTGCAGGCAGAATACAAATTGGGAGAATTGGCCAACACTTCTTGAATTAGAGAAGAAATAAGTAGAGATTGTGGAAGGGCAGAAATAAGTATGTGATATAAAAGGTAGGGTTGTGGAAGTATTTCACTTGTATAGTACTGGGTTGTAGTATTTAATCTATAGTCCGATTGGACATGGTGGGAAGTAAGTGGTGAAAAGCTAATCTGGAGCAAGCTTATGGAGAACAGAGTATTAAGGAATCTGAGCTTGTTCTGTAGGCAATAGTGAGCTTTGGGGGTTTTTGGAGAAAGTTTTAATCGGTGACTTATGGCAGTATGAAAGATAAAACAGAGTTTAGAGGCCAGAAGATGAATTAGCAGTCTCATAAGAGAGACAAGAGATCAATGTTGAAGGGATCTGTGATCTAGCACAATGGCAGCTCAGGAGGCAAAATTTGCAGAATATAGTGTTTGATAGATAAGGGTTGTGAGGTAGATGAAGTGTAGTCATGATAATAGCACCTGCCATGTCTTCAGTGTTTATGTGCCAGGCCTCATGTTAGAAACTTTGTTTGACTGTGCCCTTTGGCCAAAATGACAGGGGTGAGGGAGTTTTGGAGGTTTATTTTTTTTCTTAAGCCAAAGTGTGATTTTATTTTAAATTGAAATATTTATAGGAAATATTTGTCTTGTTATCCAGTGAACACTTTATGCAGAAACTTTGTGTATAGATAAAAACACACTCACACGCACATATATACACATGCACAGTAGAAATAATACTTGTGTGTATTAGAAGGTACAGATAGAAGGTGGCAGTTAGACCAGTAGTTCATCTTACATATTTTACCTCTCCCAAATATTCTATCAGATAATCAAAGTTCCAAATAGTTATAAACAAAGCAACTAATCTTTTAATGGCATTTACTTTTACCATCGATCTGTTGTCATATTAATATTTACAGAAAGTTTGAAAACGTCACTTCATGCTTTAACTAGAAGGGTCTTTATTTCCACTTTGCAGGAAAGTTAATCATGTGTACAATTTTTTTTTATCCTGTTTGTAAAGTTCATCATGTATTCCTAATAAAAAAGGAATCTTGAGAATACTGCATGATATTTATTTTCCAAATCTAAAATTAGAAAAAGTGTTTCCTGGTCAATTTGAACTTAGGAACATATAATATGGAAGTAGTTGTGATATAAAAGGTAGGGTTGTGGAAGTATTTCACTTGTATAGTACTGGGTTGTAGTATTTAATCTATAGTCCGATTGGACATGGTGGGAAGTAAGTGGTGAAAAGCTAATCTGGAGCAAGCTTATGGAGAACAGAGTATTAAGGAATCTGAGCTTGTTCTGTAGGCAATAGTGAGCTTTGGGGGTTTTTGGAGAAAGTTTTAATCGGTGACTTATGGCAGTATGAAAGATAAAACAGAGTTTAGAGGCCAGAAGATGAATTAGCAGTCTCATAAGAGAGACAAGAGATCAATGTTGAAGGGATCTGTGATCTAGCACAATGGCAGCTCAGGAGGCAAAATTTGCAGAATATAGTGTTTGATAGATAAGGGTTGTGAGGTAGATGAAGTGTAGTCATGATAATAGCACCTGCCATGTCTTCAGTGTTTATGTGCCAGGCCTCATGTTAGAAACTTTGTTTGACTGTGCCCTTTGGCCAAAATGACAGGGGTGAGGGAGTTTTGGAGGTTTATTTTTTTTCTTAAGCCAAAGTGTGATTTTATTTTAAATTGAAATATTTATAGGAAATATTTGTCTTGTTATCCAGTGAACACTTTATGCAGAAACTTTGTGTATAGATAAAAACACACTCACACGCACATATATACACATGCACAGTAGAAATAATACTTGTGTGTATTAGAAGGTACAGATAGAAGGTGGCAGTTAGACCAGTAGTTCATCTTACATATTTTACCTCTCCCAAATATTCTATCAGATAATCAAAGTTCCAAATAGTTATAAACAAAGCAACTAATCTTTTAATGGCATTTACTTTTACCATCGATCTGTTGTCATATTAATATTTACAGAAAGTTTGAAAACGTCACTTCATGCTTTAACTAGAAGGGTCTTTATTTCCACTTTGCAGGAAAGTTAATCATGTGTACAATTTTTTTTTATCCTGTTTGTAAAGTTCATCATGTATTCCTAATAAAAAAGGAATCTTGAGAATACTGCATGATATTTATTTTCCAAATCTAAAATTAGAAAAAAGTGTTTCCTGGTCAATTTGAACTTAGGAACATATAATATGGAAGTAGATGAAATAAAGCATCTACTTACAACAATTTCTTAGTGTAATTATACATAATTGTTAAATAACATATGAATTGTTTTCTTTGCAAATACACTGTTTTCCTTTCTTACTTGGTATCAAGCAATGTTAGTCTTTACAGTGTTGGTAATAAGCATCATAAAACCACTTTTTGGCATCATCTAAAGCAGTTTTTCAGAGGAAAACATTTTCACATCTATCTACATTTAAAAACATATATTGCTCTGTGTTTTCTTATGATGCTTTCATAGGAAATGTTATCCCATTGGTGCCAGTTTGAGAAATATTAAGATTGTTTTCTACATTCCCCTCCCCCCTGCACTTACATAACTAATGCTTTGTACATAAAGATCAATTAGGATGTTGCTTTTGAAGGTGACAGTTGAGAGGTTTATATAATAAAATTGAGATGACTGCCCTTGTAAACAAAAGTAGCTATTCCTAGGAGTTTGTACTAAATTCATGTGCAATGTGGTTGTCAGATTTTACAGTGTTCTCATGAGCTGGGGCTCATGGTCAGTGGTATGTTTGAAAACCTTGAGAATTCCCACCCTGGCAGTAAGAGGGGAGTGCAAGGCTGAATTTGTACTATCTTCCGGTTTCCATTGTGTAAATACTCCTACTCAGGCCAATTATAAATGACCAGTGTGAAGTCACTGAATTTTAAGTGACCAGATGTCTTATAAACTTTCCGAAACACTACTGGTGGGCTCTCCTGAGCCAGCATGAGCCTCGACTTGGAGGTGGTGTTAAATAAGACAGATACCCAGAGGTGTCAGAGGTGTCAGAGTAATGTTGGGGTAGAGTATGCTAGAAAAATGGTTTAGAAAGTCTTACTTGCAAGGCAGAGACAGGGACAGATGTAGATAACAAACGTATGGATACCAAGAGGGGGCAGTGGGATGAACTGGGGGATTGGGATTGACATGCATACACTCTAGATACTACGTACAAAATAGACAACTTAATGAGACCCTGACCCCGCCGTAGAGCTCAGGAATCTATTCGGTGCTCTGTGGTGACCTAAATGGGAAGGAAATTCAGAAAAGAGGGCATATGTGTGTGCCTATGGCTGATTTCACTTATACTGTAGCAACTAACAGCATTGTAAAGCAACTATATGCTAATAAAAATTACTTTAAAAAACAAAGCAAACAAACAAATGGGCTGGAGGTAGTGAACTAAAAATTGATGCAGTGTCCATCGCAAACAGAGCCTTTGGAAAGCAAGACTAAGAGAGGAAGTGTCCAAGGTGTTTGACTTCTGTGAGAGGGAGAGGATACCCTGGCAAGTGTGTGTTCACATAAGGAGGGAGTGTTTAGTGGGCTAAGAGCAACCGTGTTTGTGCTGAAGCCAGAGAACAGTAGGAGGCAGAGAAGGACAGGAGAGTATTTATTCAATTTTCCTTACACACTGGAGGGAAAGAAGCTAACGTTGATGAGAGTGTGAAGACATTTAAGGGAACTAGAAGGCATGGGGGCATAAGTTGGATAGCCTTGGTGCTCTCAGGGTGGCGGGTGAAGTTAATTGGATGTGTGGGGTAGTGTAGGGAAAGTGCTTGAGAGCATGGTGTCAGGCAGGCTCTCCTGTCCCATCCCCAAGTCAGGCAGGCTCTCCTGCCTGCTTTCTCAGGGACCTGCCCTTCTATGTTTTGTAAACAAGGATACTGCTGACCTTGGTTATGTAAAGCTGTACTAATGCATGCGCCTTGCATTGCACCTGCTGGCCTTAGGCCACCTTTCTTTTGTAACCATAAGTTCTCCCCAGAGACCCCTGGAAAGAGGCTGCTGGAGGCTCCTGGGGGCTGGTGTGATGGCTGCTGTGTGAGGATTACTGCTGGTGGGGGTGGCCCCGGCCCAGAGAGAATAGACACATTTGCAGTTCCTGCAGCTCCTGGAGTGTTCTTCTAGCTTCCGTGATTGTGGCCTGTCCCTGTGCAATATGAGAAGCATGACAGGTGGGGTGAGATAGGGGAAACCCTGGAGCCTGGGGTCAGACTCCTGAGCTGTCACTCCCATGGCGTCAGCCAGTTGTTTAAATTCCCTGTGCCCCAATTTTCCCTCTGAAAGAGGATTCTCAGCTCCCAGGGTTACTGTGAAGCTTAAATTGTTTAATATGTTTCAAGTGTTCTATCACTTTTGTTACATGAGTAACAGCTGGAACCCCAGCTTGGGGAGGCAGACTCCACTAACAGTGAATAAGTGGGTGCTCAGTTGCTTAGTCGTGTTGGACTCTTTGCGACCCCATGGACTGTAGCCCACCAGACCCCTCTGTCCATGAATTTTATCAGGCAAGAATACTAGAGAGGAGTGTCCAAGGTGTTTGACTTCTGTGAGAGGGAGAGGATACCCTGGCAAGTGTGTGTTCACATAAGGAGGGAGTGTTTAGTGGGCTAAGAGCAACCGTGTTTGTGCTGAAGCCAGAGAACAGTAGGAGGCAGAGAAGGACAGGAGAGTATTTATTCAATTTTCCTTACACACTGGAGGGAAAGAAGCTAACGTTGATGAGAGTGTGAAGACATTTAAGGGAACTAGAAGGCATGGGGGCATAAGTTGGATAGCCTTGGTGCTCTCAGGGTGGCGGGTGAAGTTAATTGGATGTGTGGGGTAGTGTAGGGAAAGTGCTTGAGAGCATGGTGTCAGGCAGGCTCTCCTGTCCCATCCCCAAGTCAGGCAGGCTCTCCTGCCTGCTTTCTCAGGGACCTGCCCTTCTATGTTTTGTAAACAAGGATACTGCTGACCTTGGTTATGTAAAGCTGTACTAATGCATGCGCCTTGCATTGCACCTGCTGGCCTTAGGCCACCTTTCTTTTGTAACCATAAGTTCTCCCCAGAGACCCCTGGAAAGAGGCTGCTGGAGGCTCCTGGGGGCTGGTGTGATGGCTGCTGTGTGAGGATTACTGCTGGTGGGGGTGGCCCCGGCCCAGAGAGAATAGACACATTTGCAGTTCCTGCAGCTCCTGGAGTGTTCTTCTAGCTTCCGTGATTGTGGCCTGTCCCTGTGCAATATGAGAAGCATGACAGGTGGGGTGAGATAGGGGAAACCCTGGAGCCTGGGGTCAGACTCCTGAGCTGTCACTCCCATGGCGTCAGCCAGTTGTTTAAATTCCCTGTGCCCCAATTTTCCCTCTGAAAGAGGATTCTCAGCTCCCAGGGTTACTGTGAAGCTTAAATTGTTTAATATGTTTCAAGTGTTCTATCACTTTTGTTACATGAGTAACAGCTGGAACCCCAGCTTGGGGAGGCAGACTCCACTAACAGTGAATAAGTGGGTGCTCAGTTGCTTAGTCGTGTTGGACTCTTTGCGACCCCATGGACTGTAGCCCACCAGACCCCTCTGTCCATGAATTTTATCAGGCAAGAATACTGGAGTGGGGTGCCGTTTCCTTCTCTGGGGCATATTCCCAACCCAGGGATTGTATCTGAGTCTCCTGCATTGGCGGGAGGGCAGGTGGATTCTTTACCATTGAGCCCCTTGGGAGTGGACTGAAACTGGTTAATGGGTTTCAAGTGCTCAGTCCCTTTTGTTATATTAGTAACAGCTGTTGCAAGGAGGCTGGGGAGACAGGCTAGACTAACAGTAAGTACAAATACTTCTCCAACCTGAGTAACCATGTAAATCAACTAGGATCTCGGGAACAGGAAGATTCTGATTTAGTGTGTCTGGGGTGAGGCCCAGGATTCAGCCTTTCTAGGTGATGGCTCCAGGCAGCGTGCCTCTTCTCCACTGGCTCAGGCTCAGCCCACAGCTTTCCTTCAGGTGTGGTTGGCCAGGAGTGGGGCTCAGGAGACTAATAAGTGCAGCATCAAGAGCATCAGCTGTGGGCTCCGGTCTTCCCATGATACCAGAGAAAGCCAGGAGGGGCTGATGGGAGAGGTGGAAGTGAATGGAGGAGGGCCCAAGAGCACAGTGAGGCCGGGCAGTGGGCGTCCTGGGATGGAGGTGCCAGAGAGCTGGTGGCCACAGGAGCCAATGTCCGGCTATAATCTATGGGAACTGTAAACTATTTACCGTTGAAAATTTGGTGAGTTTGATTTTTTAATTTCTGATGATTTAGAAGGTTTTTTGTTTGATTGGGCTGTCCCTGTGCAATATGAGAAGCATGACAGGTGGGGTGAGATAGGGGAAACCCTGGAGCCTGGGGTCAGACTCCTGAGCTGTCACTCCCATGGCGTCAGCCAGTTGTTTAAATTCCCTGTGCCCCAATTTTCCCTCTGAAAGAGGATTCTCAGCTCCCAGGGTTACTGTGAAGCTTAAATTGTTTAATATGTTTCAAGTGTTCTATCACTTTTGTTACATGAGTAACAGCTGGAACCCCAGCTTGGGGAGGCAGACTCCACTAACAGTGAATAAGTGGGTGCTCAGTTGCTTAGTCGTGTTGGACTCTTTGCGACCCCATGGACTGTAGCCCACCAGACCCCTCTGTCCATGAATTTTATCAGGCAAGAATACTGGAGTGGGGTGCCGTTTCCTTCTCTGGGGCATATTCCCAACCCAGGGATTGTATCTGAGTCTCCTGCATTGGCGGGAGGGCAGGTGGATTCTTTACCATTGAGCCCCTTGGGAGTGGACTGAAACTGGTTAATGGGTTTCAAGTGCTCAGTCCCTTTTGTTATATTAGTAACAGCTGTTGCAAGGAGGCTGGGGAGACAGGCTAGACTAACAGTAAGTACAAATACTTCTCCAACCTGAGTAACCATGTAAATCAACTAGGATCTCGGGAACAGGAAGATTCTGATTTAGTGTGTCTGGGGTGAGGCCCAGGATTCAGCCTTTCTAGGTGATGGCTCCAGGCAGCGTGCCTCTTCTCCACTGGCTCAGGCTCAGCCCACAGCTTTCCTTCAGGTGTGGTTGGCCAGGAGTGGGGCTCAGGAGACTAATAAGTGCAGCATCAAGAGCATCAGCTGTGGGCTCCGGTCTTCCCATGATACCAGAGAAAGCCAGGAGGGGCTGATGGGAGAGGTGGAAGTGAATGGAGGAGGGCCCAAGAGCACAGTGAGGCCGGGCAGTGGGCGTCCTGGGATGGAGGTGCCAGAGAGCTGGTGGCCACAGGAGCCAATGTCCGGCTATAATCTATGGGAACTGTAAACTATTTACCGTTGAAAATTTGGTGAGTTTGATTTTTTAATTTCTGATGATTTAGAAGGTTTTTTGTTTGCTTGGCCTTCCCGCAAGGACATTATACATAGCAGTTGATTAGAAACATGTTTTCTACTTCTGGTTAGTAGAATGCCTGATAAAAGTTACTGAGTGTTGCTTTCTGTCATGTCCAGGGTGTTCTTAGTGGGCAGACCTGAGATGCATAGGCTCCCCATCTTGGGTTCAAGCTGCAGGCAGGCAGTTATTTTGTCCAGCAGGTGAAGGGGAACTGGAATCTAGGATTCCGAGGGTCAGGAAAATCATTCCGAAGAGATCCCCAAATCCCACTCCTGTGGGGAGTTAACGTGGCACTGGAAGCGGCTGGCCCGTGCCTTGGAAGGCAGAGCATGCAGGACTGAGACGAAATCTGCTCTTCTGGGGTCACTGTTTCTCTAGGTCACGTCCATCAATGTTCAGGAGTTAGAGAAACACACCTCCACTTCGACCACGTCTAACTCCTTGCTCAGAAAGTGCTTGTGTCGGCTCTCTTGTGTGGTCTTGTACACATCCTTCCTCCTGTCTTTCTGGGGTCAGGTGGCAACTTGAGAATCCGTATGGAGATCCTGGGTCCTGATGTTTATAGAAAGCTCTTGATTGGAGGGGAACCCCTGGGAAGATGAGTCAGACTGCCCAGGGACAGAGTCCCTTGCTACTGCTGTCCCCTCTCCCTGGCCGTCCATCCTAGCTCCTTCTGACACCCGACCTCATGGCCCAAGCACTGGCCCAGGAACCACACTGGTGTTCTCGCTGTCTGTCTGGTGGAGCCTGACTTCGTTTTTTGGGGGGGTGTGTGGGGGGTAATTAGAATTTCATTTCTTTAATGCGTTCTCATAAAAATGCTGTTTTGAGAAAGACATTTTTCCTTCTCAGAGGTTTGGTATGAATAAAACTGCTCCCAGCTTTGGGAATAAATGTTTTTGCATTTAAAGTCTTGTGGAACCTTGCTGTTGGCAGCTCTGACCTGAGGAATGTGTGGGCTTATGAATACCTCTAGATATCACTTAAATTGAGCTCATTTCTCTGGGAAGCATTGGGTTGTTTTTTTAAACCCCTGAACAGAGGAAGAATTCCATTCAACCACCTCTTGGCTTTACTGAGTGAACCTTTTAATAGAATAAGAGCAGTGTAACAGGAATGCAAGTACTGTTGTGAGGGTAAGTAACCTCCATTTTCACCATTGTAGGGGCTGAGGGGACATAGACGCTTTGACACATCTTCTGAAGCATCTGTTTGGTGGATCATTCTTCAGTTCCTTATTTAAAAAAAAAAAACAAAAACCCTATTTGTAAACAAACTATGTGAAACTTCGTTGTCTTGACACTCAGACCTGAAAGTTTCCTGACATCCTTACAAGAATCTCTACAAGAACATAACTTTGTGACGTTATTTTCTGGTCTGTTCCATAGAGGTCAGCGTCACGTCAAGAATACCATGAAGCCTGGGTTTCAAATTATGCTGCGTCTTTTTTCCTTTCAGTAAACTGAGATGTCATTCTTAAGGAGTACATTTGTGTTATTATTCTTGCTACATGAATTTTTAAACTATTCTTTGTCCTAATTTCTACATTTCATTAGTTTAACCAATAGTTATTTTTTTAAAGGGCAATGCCAACATTTCTTTCAGTATCCAAGGCTATAATCCTAGACATTTTGCTCAATCTTTCTTTCTTCCAGCAAATAAAACTAAGGAGGGGGCTTCCCCTGGTGGTCCAGTGGGTAAGGACACCACCTTGCAATGCAAGGGACGCCAGTTAGATCCCTGGCCTGGGAAGATCCCACGTGCCACGGAGCTGCTGGACCGATGTGTCCAATTGCCGAGCCGGAGCTCTGGAGCGCATGCGCCCAGAGCCGGTGCTCTGCAGCAACAGACGCCACCGCGATGGGAGGCTCACAGGAGCCAAGGAACAAAGACAGATGAAAATGGAGAAATGAAAGACCAATAGAAGTGGCCTACCAGCTCCACTCCCTCCCCAACCCGACCCCCGCCCAAAATAAATAAATAAATCTTTAAAAAAAAAAAAAAAAAAAAACTAAGGAGGGAGACAGAGTTCTAAAATTAAGTAGAAGCTGGCCATTTTACTGTCTGTAGATGGATCCTGCTTGTAGAAAGAGAATGGACAGGTTTTGTAAACATAGAATGAGGGAAAAGAGCATTGACTGAATTTTTAGGGTATGAAGCTGCCCTGACTACTTTCAGAGAGATTTCCGTGGTGTGCTCTTTTTAAAAAATATATATATATTTTTAAATTTATGGGCTCTTTTTATTGATTTTTAGTTTGTTTATTTTTCATCCATCTCATTCTTTGGCCTCTGTGGGCCTCCCATCACAGTGGCCTCTTGTTGCAGATCACTGGCTCTGGGCGCACGCATTCTAGAGCACTGGCTCATAATTGGACACACTGGTCCAGCTGCTCCACGGCATGTGAGGTCTTCCCAGGCCAGGGATGGAAGACGGACTCTTCACCCACAGGACCACCAGGAAAGCCCTCTGGTGTGCTTTCTTGAATGAACACTTGAGTGTTAGTGATCATGAGTCATCCTGGGGTTTTACAGTCTAAGTGAAGTAGTTTTTTTTTTTCTGTTTATGATCCACAGTTTTACTTGTCTTGTCATTTCTTAGTTAATAGTATGTTTTGTAGTAGATGTGGCTTTAACTGCTTTCTTTTATTGTAGTCATTAACAGATTTTTCTCTGTTGCTCTCCTCATGATTAGTGTTGCTAAGAAAATAATTAATTTTAGTGTATACGTCAACAGAAAAGTTTCTCATTATCCCTTTCTTTGTATATAGCTTTAAAATGAGCAATCTGTTCTAAAGATCCTGAAGTGCATTTCAGCATCTTTTCTTGCAGTACTTTGCCAACATCTATAAGCATCATTAAAATCACTATCATTAAATAGGTCTTTCCAATGACTCAAAACACAAGTGGAAAATATATCTATGCCAAGCACAGAAGGAGTTCTATTAAGTGCTAAGTGTTTTGAAAGTGAATTAGTTAAAAAATGGTTTTTTTTGAAGTGGAGAAAAAAGCTTTTTTAAAAAGAAAAAAAAATTGAGCATAACTGTTTGTAATTATGACTTGGAACCTTTTCCTTGTTTTTTAAGTTTCCATGTTGCAGCTCAAGACCAAGTGGTCGGGCTTACTTGTACAGGTTCCACATGGTAATAATACCTTCAAATTGAACTCAACCCCAAGTCTGCATTGTTTATGACTGCTTGTTGATCCAACACACATAAATGCTTGCTTTACTTCTAAATTCTGTGGTAGTTCCCTTGGGACTCATGAACTTCCTACAGTGTAAGTGAATAGTTTCTGCAATGGAAAATAGTCTTCCTTCATGTCATACTCTTTCAAAGAGTTCACATGACATTGTTAAAACGGCTGCTTTTTCACAGTTCCTATTCAGTGGCAGAGGAAGACTCTCATTTGAATGGAGTCTTTATTTTGTCCTTATACTTGTGTGATCTTGGGTCACTTGTGGCCCTTTATTCTCCCATTTGTAAAATGAGAGGGCTTGACTAGACAATCTCCAAGGTCCTTTTGCATTTTGCCTTCTCTGTATTAGTGGAGCACTGGTTGTTGTATTCACATCGTGTTCATTTGCTTTGTTAAACCATCTTCAGTCCATTTTTTTAATGCAAATTGCTTTGGTCACAGGCTCATTATTCTCAGTCATTCTCTCCTTTGAAAAGTTTTGCCTTTTCCATCACAGAGATACTAGGAAAACATGCCCTTATGGACCACATCTCTCCCCTAGTTAACAAAATTTTTGAACTAATTGAAGAAGGTTGTTGTCTATGAAGATCATCTGACACAGCTGCTGATTATCTTGCTGTGTCCTAACAATCTTGCAGTCTCAAAAGGACTGTAACGGGTGTTAAGAATAATATTGTTTTGTTTTGCTCAAGTACTTTGCAAAATCTATAAGCATCATTAAAATCACTATCATTAAATAGGTCTTTCCAATGACTCAAAACACAAGTGGAAAATATATCTATGCCAAGCACAGAAGGAGTTCTATTAAGTGCTAAGTGTTTTGAAAGTGAATTAGTTAAAAAATGGTTTTTTTTGAAGTGGAGAAAAAAGCTTTTTTAAAAAGAAAAAAAAATTGAGCATAACTGTTTGTAATTATGACTTGGAACCTTTTCCTTGTTTTTTAAGTTTCCATGTTGCAGCTCAAGACCAAGTGGTCGGGCTTACTTGTACAGGTTCCACATGGTAATAATACCTTCAAATTGAACTCAACCCCAAGTCTGCATTGTTTATGACTGCTTGTTGATCCAACACACATAAATGCTTGCTTTACTTCTAAATTCTGTGGTAGTTCCCTTGGGACTCATGAACTTCCTACAGTGTAAGTGAATAGTTTCTGCAATGGAAAATAGTCTTCCTT